>CM052965.1:17054659-18493180 GCA_028554685.1 Agrotis ipsilon
GATCAAACACCAAAACTTGCAAACTGCTTATACCTACTTTTCATCAAATATTTATTTAAATTGTGTCTTTAAGCCGTTCAGCTCGGGTGGTTAATTATTAAATTAACTTAAGTCGGCTGATTTAGGTTTAAGGGCTCTCAGTCAATTTGGAAAATTTTTAATTTTCATTCTAATTCAATTCAATTTTATTTCAGTAATTTATTTTAAATTATTTTAATTTTTAATCTTAATTTATTTTAATTCATTATTTATACTATTTTAAATTCAATAAAAAATTTTCTAGTCATTAGGGTAGGTCTTATTTTTTATTTTAAATTTAATTATCTTATAATCTGGAAAGTTTTGTGTTAATTTATATTGTGCAGTCCCCCTTTATACAACTTTACAATTTTAATTTTAACTTTCAAATTCAATTTTAATTCTTAAATTTCGTGTTAATTTATTACGTGTAGTCCCCTTATATACAACTTTTACAAACTTTTATTTCGTTTTAAATTATTCGTGGTGTCTCTTATACAACTTTTACAACTTATTCGTGTTAACTTATTACTGTCCGTCCATATATACCCATCGTTGTCTTGTCCTTATACGTAAGAACAAGATGGCGTCAAGGAGCCCGAAAACAAAGTCGAACGTTAAAGAGCTTACGATGGTGTACCAGTCTCCCATCTTACCAAAAGCAACAAACGTAAACGCCACCGTTACTGCCCCAAAGCCCGAACTAAAAATGGAAAATATAATACCTTCTCTAATGGCCAAAGACATAGAGGAAAAGGCGATTAAAGCAAGGGAAAGGATCTATAAACAAATGGAGACCAAGGGAACAGTGAGATCAGTTACGAAAGATAATAAGCTTAACATACAGAGAGAGACGGATGACTTAGTTTTAATGGTGAAAGAATTAGTGAAAAGATTAGAAGCGGCAGAGAGAACAGAGGAGGAGAAAGGGGAAAGAAATAGAATAGGCATTCAGAAACCTGCTGTAGCGAATCTAAACTTTGAAAAGGAGACAGCGAAAAGGCTAGCAGAAATTGAAAGGCTACTGGTAGAAACAAACCAAGTAAGCAAGAGATGTGAGGAGCTACAGCAGGAGACAAAGAATGAGGTTGTTGAAATGGCTAAGGTAAGGATCGCGAGTGAAAGAAGGACGTATGCAGAGATAACAGGGACTGAAAGGAAATTGCCGCAACCAAGGACACTACACTCTCTTATCGTCTCCTCGAGTGACGAGAAACTGACGGGTGACGATCTATTGGAGGTCGTCAGGAAGACGTCGGTCGAGGAGGACGACTGGATCCCTGTCCAAAAGATCAGAAAGGCAAGGGATCAAAAAGTGATCATTGGTTGCGGCAATGTGAGCGAGATGGAGAAGCTGCAAAGGCGCCTTCAAAAGGACGAATTGTTAAAAATAGAAAGGGCGGTAAACAAAAATCCTTTAATCATAGTAAAATATGTCAGAGGGGAGGAGAAGAAGCAGCAGGTCGAGGAAGCTTTAAAGAGAATGGCTAAAGATGAAGCAGCAAAGGGGCAAATACAAATTCTCTTTGAAAGAAGGACGAGAAATCCCCACGTCGCCCATGTGGTTGCCAGGTGTCCCCCGCCGATATGGCAGCAGCTGACAGAAAGGGGGACTCTTCAACTGCACTGGGGTCAATCCGGTGTAGAAGATCAGTCCCCACTAGTCCAGTGCTCCCGCTGCTTGGGCTACGGCCATAGCAAGCAGGCCTGCAAGGAGCAGCTGGACAGCTGCAGCCATTGCGGGGGAAGCAACCACAAGGGAGCTGACTGCCCCGAAAAGCCAAGTACTCCCTGCTGCTTAAACTGCAAACGGGCAAAACTGTCAGATTTAGGGCACAACACTTTTAGCGACGTGTGTCCCATCCGTAGGAAATGGGACAGACTAGCAAGGGAGAAGGTGGCGTACTGCTAAGGGCACCTCGCAGGCACAAAACTGCACCCACAGACATCTTGCGCTCCAGGCAAACCTACAAAGGAAGAAAAACGCAACCGCTGAGCTCATTGTAGAGGCTGCGAAAAGGAAGGCACTCTTCGCTCTCCTTCAGGAGCCGTACGTGGGGGGTCAGGGCATCATGACGGGCCCAGCGGGGGTCAGGATAGTCCAGGCGGCACAGGAGGTTGGGAAGGTTAATAAGGCCGCAATTGCGGTATTCAACAACAACATAAAATTGCATCAACTTCCCAACCTCACCAACACCAACTTTGCGGTTGCAAAGCTGGAAACTGCCGACTGGACGATCGGACTGATCTCCCTTTACTTCGAGCCCGACTGTGACCTGGGGCCCTGCTTGCGGCGCCTGAGGGAGATCATGGGGAGCCTAAAATGCTCAAAGTTAGTAATCGGTGGGGACGTGAATGCCTGGAGTGAGTGGTGGGGTAGCAGGAAATCAAACGATAGGGGGGAGGAGATAGTCGGAGTAGCAAACGAAATGGACCTCCACATTCTGAACATCGGGGACATTCCAACTTTTGAAGTCTGGCGCTCTGGAAGGGAGTACACTAGCAGAGTGGATGTAACATTTTGCTCGGCGGACATGCTCGCCGCGGTAGAAAATTGGAAAGTAGACAGAAGCGTAACATCCTCGGACCACAACGCAATTACATTTATAATAAAACTAGGGAAAATAGATGCGACAAAAACTAACAGCAGAACTACTAGGAAATACAACACGAAGAAAGTAGAATGGGGAGAATTTAAGGAGAAATTAATAGTAGAATTTGATAAGGAAAACGTAAATACAAGTAACGTAAAAGTAATTGAGAGTGTAGGAAAAGTAGAAGAAATAATAGATAAATATATAAATATAATTACAAACGTCTGCGACACAAATATTAAAATAAAGAAAAATAGTATAAAAGTTAAATTGCCGTGGTGGTCCGAGGAGTTAGAGAAGATGAAAAAGGAGAAAAATAGACTAAAGAAAAAGATAAAATGGGCTGCGCCAAACCGGCGAGCATGGGTCGTCGAGCAATATGATAATGCAAGAACGGAGTATGAGAGAGCAATGGACGAGGCCAGAATCAAAAGTTGGAAAGACTTTTGCGGCAAACAGGAAAGGGAAACCATGTGGGAGGGCATATATAGGGTTATAGGAAGGTCCCAGACCTGTTACGAAGACCTGCCAATCGCCAGGGGTGGCGTTACCACCAGTCCTAAAGAATCGGTGCGCATCATGGCGGAGACCTTCTACCCGGAAGATACCGCCTTGGGGGAGAGCGAGTCGCACGCGAGTGTGAGGAGAGAGGCAGCGGAAGCAAATGAAGAGCACGAATCTGAGATTAGCGACCCTCCCTTTACGGAAGCTGAGCTCCTTCACGCTGCGGGCTCGTTCAACCCCAAGAAGGCCCCGGGTGGTGATGGTCTCACTGCCGACATATGCGCAGCCGTCATATCCGCGGATAAGGAGTTGGCCCTGGCGATCTTCAATAAATGCTTGGAGCTCTCCCACTTCCCGAAACCCTGGAAAGCCGCAACTGTCATCTTGCTCCGCAAACCTGGGAAGGATGACTACACCCTCCCCAAGTCGTATAGACCAATCGGGCTCCTTTCGATTTTAGGGAAAATTCTTGAAAAAATGCTAATCAGGCGCATCAGGTGGCACGTGTTGCCTAAACTAAATCCGAGGCAGTATGGTTTTGTGCCGCAGCGCAGCACGGAGGACTCCCTCTACGATATGGTCCAGCATATCAGGGATAACCTCGCTGCTAAGCGGATTACTACCCTGATATCCTTGGACATAGAGGGAGCCTTCGATAACGCATGGTGGCCCAAGATCATCTGCCAACTTAAAGGCAAGGAGTGCCCTGTTAGTCTGCGGAGGCTCGTCAGTAGCTATTTAAGCGACAGGACAGTGACGGTGAGGTATGCGGGCGAGGAATTCGGTAAGGGGACAAACAAGGGCTGCGTCCAAGGTTCCATTGGCGGACCCTTGTTCTGGAACCTCATCCTGGACCCTCTGCTCGATGAACTCACCGCCGCTGGCATCCATTGTCAAGCCTTCGCAGACGACATAGTGCTCATTGTCGATGGCAACACGGGCCAAGAGGTCGAGCGTAGGGCAAATGCCGCCCTCGCCCTCGTGCACGGCTGGGGCGTGTCGAACAAGCTAAACTTCGCACCGCACAAATCTTTGGCCATGACCCTGACGAGGAAGCTAAAGTTCGACGCGCCCAGGCTGTGCATGGGGGGGGTAGATATAAAGATGGTAGAGGAGATGAAAATATTAGGCGTTATCTTCGATAGCAAACTGACATTTAACCAGCACATCTCATACATCACTAAGAAAGCCATCAACATATACAAAGGCATAAGCAGAGCGGCTAGAGCTACCTGGGGACTAAAGCCAGAAATCATAAGGACTATTTACATCGCAGTCATAGAGCCCATAATTTTGTATGCGGCAAGCGTTTGGGCCAATCAGGCCGGGAAAATAGTCTCCAGGAAAGCTCTCGACGTCGTGCAACGCGGATTCGCGCAAAAAATTATGAAGGGCAATAGAACGGTCTCCCTCAATGCCGCTTTAGTACTGTCGGGGCTGCTTCCGCTGGATCTTCGGATCCAAGAAGCATCCCAGCTTTATGAAGCCAAGCGAGGGAAACCCCAGGCAGTACTGAGCGGCAGAAAGGTCGAGCAGCGCGCATCCGCCATGGACAGCACCCACCCCTGCAAAACCCTAAATTCTAAATTCACTTGTTTGGACAACGCGGAAGAGGATGGCAATCTGGCAGAAGGCTTGGTAAGAATCTATACAGATGGGAGTAAACTGGAGGGGAAAGTCGGAGCCGCCCTAACCTGTTGGGAAGGGTCGACAGAGACGAGTACCCGGAAGTTCAAGCTCGAACCATTCTGTACGGTCTTCCAAGCCGAGTTGTATGCCATCCTCCAAGCGACCGAAATTATTATTGGCAAGAGTTATAGGGAAGCCGCCATACTTAGTGACTCGAGGTCCGCTTTACAGTCGGTAGTTGATCCAGACTCATCGAACCCTATCACGAGGGCGATACAGGGTAACCTACAGTTCCTAAGGGACAACCAACAACAAGTCTCACTGTACTGGATCAGGGCCCACGTCGGAGTGATGGGGAACGAGAGAGCGGATCAGCTGGCGAAGGAAGCGGCCCTCAAGTTAAAAACTAAGGCGGACTATGACTGCGGTCCTATCTCGTTCGTTAAACGTCATTTACGGGCTTTAACGATCGAGGTCTGGGACCGCAGGTATAGATCCGCACCCACAGCGGAGGTCACAAAGACCTTCTTCCCTAGCGGGGTGGAGGCATACGGCACGGTGCGGAAAATGGTAGTCGACCGACTTACCTCGCAGATCCTGACTGGACATGGCGGGTTCTCTGCATACCTGTATAGGTTTAAATGCAAGGATAGCCCGTCATGCGTTTGCGATCCGGCAGAGAGCGAGGACATTTTCCACATCGTGCTGGACTGCCCGTTGCATGGCGTCGATAGGTTCGCTCTGCAACAGACACTCGACACAAAATTACATAAAGACAACCTGGGCGCAATAATTGCAAACAAAAAAGAGAGAAACAAATTCTTAGATTTCGCTAGAAAGGTAGTGTCTATTGTAGTAACAAGAAATAAGACAGACACTACAACATAAGACCGGCAGGAATAATTATCAGAAGGACAATAAGTATTGTAAAAATCCCAACATAGCAGTACAATTAGATAAAGAAAGGAAAAATAGATAACATGAATAATGTAAGAAAATATGAAATGATAAAGCAAACATGCAAAAATTGTTATATTAGCAAGATTGTAACATATATAAATAAGTTATCATAATATATAAGATAAAACTAAGGAAAAACTAACTTAGAAATAAGTATAAAAATTGTAAGACTGCAAAATGGGATAAAAAGAAAGAAAAGAAAAGAAAGGTAAAAAGAAAAAGAAAGAAAAAATATGAAAAGAAAAAAATATTACCAAACGAAAAAGGCCAAAAAGAAAACTGGCAAAAAAAGAAAAAAGATTAAAAAAGTCCTGCCACAAAGCGGGGAGCAGTCAGTTTAAAAAAAAAAAAAAAAAAAAAAAAAAAAACCTAACCTAACCTAACCTAACCTAACCTAACCTAACCTAACCCTGACCTAACCCTGACCTAACCCTGACCTAACCCTGACCTAACCCTGACCTAACCCTGACCTAACCCTGACCTAACCCTGACCTAACCCTGACCTAACCCTTTTGCCTTTTTGCCTTTTTGCCTTTTTGCCTTTTTGCCTTTTTGCCTTTTTGCCTTTTTGCCTTTTTGCCTTTTTGCCTTTTTGCCTTTTTGCCTTTTTGCCTTTTTGCCTTTTTGCCTTTTTGCCTTTTTGCCTTTTTGCCTTTTTGCCTTTTTGCCTTTTTGCCTTTTTGCCTTTTTGCCTTTTTGCCTTTTTGCCTTTTTGCCTTTTTGCCTTTTTGCCTTTTTGCCTTTTTGCCTTTTTGCCTTTTTGCCTTTTTGCCTTTTTGCCTTTTTTGCCTTTTTGCCTTTTTGCCTTTTTGCCTTTTTGCCTTTTTGCCTTTTTGCCTTTTTGCCTTTTTGCCTTTTTGCCTTTTTGCGTTTGACTTTGACTTTGACTTTGACTTTGACTTTGACTTTGACTTTGACTTTGACTTTGACTTTGACTTCGACTTCGACCTCGACTTCGACCTCGACTTCGACTTCGACTTCGACTTCGACTTCGACTTCGGCTTTGACTCAATGTTTCAAACCTATTAGACTTTCAATTCCATACTTACATTTCTACTGACTGACCTTACAATTCCACTGACTGATTTCCATTCCGCTTTTACTGACTTCCATTTCTACTAAAACTGACTTCCACTTCCATTGTTAGTGACATCCATTTCTAAAAAGACCGACTTCCTTTCCCACTACTATTGTCTTCCACTTTGAATGGCGTCCTTTTCTACTATTATAGACTTCCACTTTTACTGACTTCCATTTCTACTATGACTGACTTCCACTAGCACTATGACTGACACGTTTCGTATCCAATGACTAGGTGCCACGGCGTAGCTTATCAAGTGCTACGGCGTAGCACGGCGCGAGCTACAGCGGCTACATGCAGATCATCTGTATATTATAATCCGTTAATTTGAATTATTCCTTTCAAAAATAGACAAGTTATTCAAAAAAGTAATACCTAATCTAACCCCAATGTTTCCATACATTTGAATCATCGTTCCATGAAATTCGTTCAAAAAGATTAATACACGAACGCACCCGACTTACAAACTTGCCGCGTTATAAAACATAAATTTTTCTCGACGTAAGCAGTTGTCATTTTTGTCATCAAAGCGCTTTCTTCTTAACCCCCGACGGAAAAAGAGGCATGTTATAAGTTTGATTTGTCTGTCTGTGGCATCATAGAGCCTGAACGGATGAAGCGATTACAATTTATTTTTTTTTTGTATGAAAGGTGACTTATCTGCGAGTGTTCATAGACATGTTTGATGAAAATGATAGGTAACCGAGGGTCTGCAAATATACTCGAGTTGGGTATCAAATGCAAGCGCACTGAAAGGGAATTAAATTAAAAATTCAAAAAACCCCCGACACAAAAAAACAAGTTCCCTTTAAAAATTAAAACATAATTGACTGGCCTGTTGGTCTAGTGGTTAGTGACCCTGATTGCTATGCCGGGGGTCGTGTGTTCGATTCCCACCCAGGACAAATGTTTGTGTGATGAGCACGATCATTTGTTCTGTGTCTGGGTGTAATTTATCTATAATATGTATGTATTTAGAAATATATAAGTATGTTTATCAGTTGTCTAGTACCCATAACACAAGCTCTGCTTAGCTTGGGACTAGATGGCGTTGTGTGATAGTTGTGGAATATTATTATTATTTTCAATATCTTTTAAGATCTCGGGATCATGGGATTTCACATTTTAATAAGGCCAGTTTTTCTTCATTTTTTTATCGCTCGGCTTCATCGTAATAAAGATTGTAATAGAATATTAAGCTTACAGTATCTCCCTGCCTGTCCTGTTCCTGTCCTATACAAATGCCTTTTTAGGTATTCGATGCGTTTCGTCAAGCTTATTATTTCTTCAGTTTTCGAGTTTTATGATTAAACACAAACATGATTAGCCATGTTACTACGTAAAGATTAATTTTCAAATTGAGTGGTTCATGGTGAATGTGAAATGGAAACACATTTAATTTATAACAAGATATAAAGGACATGGGTATGTTATGTATGTAAGATATCCCCGCATAGGTACCTACATAATAAATTTAAGTAAAAGTAAAGTAATAAAGGTTAGTACTTTACCCCCGAACACCATTTTAAAGTAATAAAGGTTAGTACTTTACCACAGAACACATTTTAATTCCATCAAAATAATGTGAACGTGCACATCACTGTGAACGGGAACAGTGGCCAGCCCTGCAGCCACGGGTCCACGGCCGCCCGCCACGACCACGGTAGCTATTGAGTTGGCATTCAGTTTTCCATTTCTGAACTTGGACTTGTTCTTGCACTTAATGTGCGGGAGTTTTGATAGGTAGTAAAAGTTAGATAAACAATTTCGATTAAGATACACAACGTCGAACATAAATATCATCTACTATTACGTTTCGTAAAAAGTTTAAACAAAATAAGTAGGTAAGTACAGTATGTTCCTACCTACTTAGTAGGTAGGAACATTATCAAATCTTCCATTAAGAATGAATGAATGAAAAAGTTATCGTGCAAATTACAACACATTAGAACTAGGTACCTACCTGCATCTTGCCGCCACATTCACTCTGAACCAGCGGTGTCGGCATGCGTTGTACCACATTGATATGAGCCCGCAACACATCTCACTGCATCAAATCTGCTTGAAAACACAGCACAGGCACTAACACAGAACACGACACTAACGATGTCTTCAGGTTCCTCATTAGACTACGGATGAGACATATTAATTGATTGACACCGATATCACTGATTAATTCATCAAAAATCAGCTCTCATTGTCACAGTTCATCATAAACAAAAGTAACAAGTTGTTACGAGAAACTAAATCGCGAAATGAACGCTGAGTTTGCGCGACGCACGTGCACACGCGATGCCGGAATAACGGAGACTGGCGCAGGCGCACAGCGAGCGCGAGGGAGGGGAGCCGGGCGGGAGCGTGCGCTCGCGCGGGTGCTTGAGGGAAGCGCGGGTGCTAGAGGAGGGGCGCCATCCTTATCAAATTAGAAGAAACATATCATACCGTGCGGGCGTTTTGATATACCTACATATTTCGATTACGATAGGCTCAACGTCGAACATAAATATCATCTATTATTATTACGTTTCGTAAAAGATTAAATATTATTATATTACCGTGGCGCGGGTGTGGCGCGGGCGCTGGAGGATGGGCGCCATCCTTATTGGTAACATACCTACCACATGCCTCTGGACTCTGGGGTTCGGGATTGGGAAGCACTCTATTATACGTGACGTCGATTTTTATACCGCCAATTTTCTATTTTTTTTATATAATTTTTATATAATTAAATTAGAAATCGGCAAATTGCGGAAAACCATAGGTGGGAAAAATCAATCTAAACCTTAGATAAAAGACCCTATAGATATGCACTTGGCGTAGCCACATGAGATAGAGAATGCTGACGTCACGAATGAAAAAAAAAATGGGGAGTGTTGTCATACTGCAACCTTTTACCCGACTAGCGGGTAAATTATTATTTATTATCACGTGTGATCGTTAATAGTCGATATGGTCAAAATAATAATTATGTCAGAGAATTATGTCAAGAATAACTTGTTTATCAGATCAATGGCCTTTCGGTGAAGGAAAACATCATTGCATTTGATGTTTTCCCTTTAATCTGCCTAATTACAGTTCATATTCGCATGCAACATACGGGACACGTCGCTACGTGTCGCGGGATGCCGACGGAGATAAGTTTATGTGCAAATATGAACTGTAATCGTACCTTATTGGACTAAACTTTGAGAACCTAAAATCAAATGAGATGACACGGTAAGTATTTAGATTTTCCAAAAGTATCTCATAAAACCCGGCCGAGAGTTGAAATTCGCAGTGCTGGATTTAATATAGTACATTTTTTATGAGACACTTAACAAAAAAGATGTACCTACTTATGGAACGATAATCCTGGTTCTTTTCTCTCACTATCACTTTTGCAGTCAATTACAATGCACCGCACCATTTTAAATATAGAGATTAGAGAAAAGAACAAAATAACGCCGATTGTTACTTTATATATTTTTTCTTCTCTTTCTCTTTCGTGAAAATATCGTTAAATGCCACACAGACTACGTGTTGTTAGTGCCATAAACGTCAACGTCGTGTACGTTTTGTCAATTTGTTTTTTCTTTCTTGAGGGCAAGAGAGAAAGCTATACTTAAAGCCATCTCGTAGATAAAAAAACCTACATGGCTTGATAACTTCCTTCTCTTAATTTTATTTTTAACACAAACTGCTATTTGATATCCATATAAATCCAGGTGTTAAGTAAAACTACAGTTTCCGTAATACAAAAATTTTGTTATTATTAATAACAAAATTTTTGTATTATATTATTAATTTCCGTTATACAAAATTTTTATTATTATACATTTTATGAGCTTAGCTAACAATAACAAAAAGAGATACTCATTAATAAAATAAAAATCGTAGAATTCTTTTGCGGACTTCTCACACTTGACCAAAAAATAAATACACAAAAAAATACATCAAGAAAAGGCTAAAGTCCCCTACTAAGTTGTTTTAATATCTCGAATTTAAAATTCCTGTACATTAGTATAACATCTTAAAGTTTGCTAAAAATAATCATAAATACCTATTAGAAATAATAATCGATTTTAATAAATTATCGTACGGAGTTACAGACCTAATTGCCCGGGAAATGTAATGCCTGAATATGGTATCCCTAAATACGCCGTACTTGGACAACTTGTTTCGCTAATAGGAGTGGCGGGCCTTGAAAAAACCGGCTACGCGCTGAGAGATGGAGATAGATATGCTCTGTCCATTTTCTTCTTATGCGATTTGTCGATTTTATTTTTCTTTCTTGAGGGAAAGAGAAGGAACTATCAAGCGTTCTATACCCTTCTCTTTCTACGATCTAAACTTATTTTCAAGTGATAAATAGGTCAATGACATGTTTAAGGTCAAGGTCAATAAGTCAGAAGTCAAGGTCAAATACTGTTTTTCTACTTTTGGAATGCTATCTTATAATAAGCGCTAAGGGCAAGGAATTTTTCCAGGCTTATCGCAAACGTAAAATCAAATTTAAAAAAAAAAAAACTTGTAATAAGGTGAAGTGACGTAATGAAGTGGGGCTCCTATTTCTGTGTCAAGGGTTTAAAGTAATCTAACATGAAGGAAATGTGAATGCCCTTCGAACCCAACCTGTCTGAGTTGGGGCGCCCCAAGTCCCGAGCTCGCTTCGCTCGCTCTTGGTTCTCTGTGTCTATTGTTTGATTAGAAGAGGATTAGGTTAGCATAACATTACATTCAATTACGTTTCGTTTCGCTCGGTCTTTCGGAAGTTCAAATAATTTATTTTTTCGTTAATTTATTATACTATTAAATTCATCATCGAGTTCAATGTATTAACAGTAATCTATCTATCTATCTTCTTCTATCTATATACAATACAGAGTGAATTTTTCAACTGGGTGTGGATGGCTACTTTCGAAACTATGAGGAATATCGAAAAATGTTGAAAGGAGTCTCGAGGCCGATTTTGATGAAAACTAAAACTACATCATTGGATTTTAGAAAAATCAAAAATCCTGGCGAGGAATCGAACCCGCTGATTTTGGAAAATAAATCACACCCTGTATTATTACACCGTTCGATAGTGTTACTATTAAGGATCAAATTCTGGCAAGTAATCATATACGGCAAACTTATCCTGAGGTGCTTGAGGAGTGGAGAGGTATTTCACGGTTCTCAGAATCGACCAAGAACCCGGAAGTATGGTCGATCCATACAAACACTTACTGAAATAGGTACTTCCTTCCTCCGAGCACGTTTGCTCTTGCGAATCTCCACTCTAGCCAGCCGATTAAGGCAAGAAAGAGGTGGGAGGTCTGTTCCTCGTCAGTATTCACTCTGACCGGCCAATAAAGGCAAGCCAGAGATGAGGAACGAGATATCTCCCGGGAGATCAGGTCCGTGTGGGTCGCAACTGCCCAACAGCTCGCCACAAGCTGCCCTGCGGGTTTATTATTATTATTATTATATATTATTATTATTATATATAAATAAAAATGAATTGTTGTTCGTTAGTCTGATTAAAACTAAGGAACGGCTGGGCCGATTGAGCTGATTTTGGTTTTAAAATGTTTGTCGTAGTCCAGCGTAGGTCTAAACGGTGAGCAAAGAAGGAAAAATTGCGATTAAGATAGAGTAGACGACAAATCTGGGGGCACGGCAGTGCCCCCACCAAGTCGAGCAAAAAAGCGGCACGGCCGTACCATCCTTTTCTCGAAGCAATTCAGGCCATTTTCGACCCCCTATAACTTCGTTGTGGATAAAATTAGAAGACTAAATTTTCAGTAACCATGCAGGCATTGTAAAGACACGGTATATTTCAAATTTCATTCAATTTGAACCAGTAGTTTAAGAATTATAACGGGTCAAAGTTTCTTAATTTTGTCACTCACTCACTGACTGACTGACTGACTGACTGACTCACCGATCATCAAAATTCTAAGGTACTTCTAGCAGACCTAGAAGCTTCACATTTGGAATATAAGTAGTGTTTGGTGTATGAATCAAGGAAAAACTAAAATATTTGGGGGCACGGTAGTGCCCCCGCCAAGTCGAGTATTTTTTTTCAATTTTGGTCCAGTTTTATAGAAAATTCGTTGCTGGTAGATATAAGTAGAAGGTACAGAAAGGAAAAAAAGTAGAACTGTCTACAAAATACAAAAAGAAATGAAATCCCATCAAAAACAATACTTGTCAAAAAAACCAAGTCTCGCAACTCAGTTGTTCTACGGTAAAAAGTTGTGAGATCCATGTAATACCAAGTCTTATCCATGTAATACTTAAGCGACTTCCTGTCTTAATACGTCCACTCCCTAAGAAATCTTTAATGTTTTAAATAAATATATTGACTTGGTCATCGCACTAAATAATTTAATTAACACGTGTTTTCATGCGCTGGCCGAGTCAATATATTTATATAAAACATTAAAGATTTCTTAGGGAGTGGACGTATTAAGACAGGAAGTCGCTTAAGTATTACATGGATAAGACTTGGTATTACATGGATCTCACAACTTTTTACCGTAGAACAACTGAGTTGCGAGACTTGGTTTTTTTGACAAGTATTGTTTTTGATGGGTCCATTTTCCCATATAAAAGTTGACCACTTACTTTCTGTCAAACATTTGACCGTATTTGTACTCTCAGTTCCACTCGAATTGAGGAACGCATTAAAACAAGACTTTTGAATCGACAACATAATATCAACTTTGCTCATAACATCGTGTAAGTACTTAAATTTCAAAATTTTCTTCTCAAAATAACGGGCATCTACTCAGTTTCTCCTAAAATGCCGTATGGCGAAGTTTGAAGAAGAAGGACAAAGGTTATATTGGCTAAATGTATACGCAGTTTATTATATAATAAATTAAAAGTCTGTACATTATAAGTTAGTCTGGAACACAGTTAATAATATATTATAATGATGACTAGTCGTTGCACCGCTCGTGCGCGCCGCCGCGGTCACGTGAGCACGAGCACGATAAGCACGATCGCGAAGCCCGCCGCCAGGCACACGATGAGGCTCACCTTCTTCTGTAAACAACAATCTGAGGATGGTACCTTATCACACACAACCGCACACCACTGCACACGCGCCCTCTGGCAGCACTTTATTTCGCAAGGTTAGTTTTCCTCACCGTACAACTCCACAGCCGCACAGGTAGATCCTCAAAGTAAAGCCTCGCTTGCCGAGGTTGCTCTGCGGATGACCATCTATCAGTCCCAGCCGTCATTTGTAACACAGTCGTTAGTCAGAATTTTTCATGTCTGACAACTAGTCTTACTAAGGGGTATTGTATAGCCCAGCTAGTAGCCGCGCTGTGGAGGTCAGATAGGCAAACGCTCTTTGTAAATTACAGACTGATATTTAGCTGCATCTGGCTCGGCAGCTAGGTAGACTTTCCTCAACTATGTTTGGGGTCGGCTAGCTATCATCATCTCTGATTCGGTTTGCTCAACGTACCTTCACTTAGTTGAGGAAGCAAACACCTCATCAAATAATTATATTATAGTAAGTAGTCTCTTAGTAGTTCTGTTTAATGGTTGTGTTTTAAGACAGCTACAACTCGCGTGATGTTACCTTGCGCGCCCTGGTGCGGCTGACGGTGCCCTTGAGCAGCTCGGTGCCGCCGGTGCCCACGTGCTCGGTGGCCTGCAGCGCGTAGTACTCCACGCTGTCCACCTGATCTTGCTGCAACACATCAAAACCATTCATGTCTTAATGCTCTCAAAATCGGTTTTTTGGGGTGAAATAAACATACGTAAAATCAAAAATGAGTCATAATTTGGTTATATGGAGCCAAACACCGTTAAACTAGCCGGATCAATTAGCGGCGAGCTAATTTCTAAACAAGCGCCGGCCGACTTGCATGTCCGTGACCTACGTCTGTGCCGCTCTAAATACAGATAGCGGGATTCATCCGGTGATGAGCGTCATAACAGGACAGGGCCGCAGGGGGATCAGCAGGAGGAGACACATCTGGTCAACATACACCCAGAAAAGTGAGGGCTCAACCACACTTCCCTGGCGAATGCCAAGAGTGGCAGGAAGTAAGAATGTTATTTCTAAATGTTTAGAATAAATAAAACCAAAATCGGAGGTGTAAATAGTGTCCTACAATGGAACTTTCATTTTCAGCACTTTTCAATATTGGAATTTGATTGATTTTTTAGGCAAACCTTGCACAAGTATGTTTTTGATAGGATTTCAATACTTTTTTTCAAGAAATCGTACCAATCTAATGCCGAGTTTAGATGCACTTTAAAATTTGATGCATGGTGGATATGGAAGACGTAGGACTGAGTGTGGTGGCGAATTTTGGAAATTTCAAATGTTTACCAGTGGATCAGGCTCTTGATGAAAATGATCGATTTAAAGTGCATGTAATAATACAACATTTTATACCACCCCTCCCCCCTCGGAGGGGGGGGTGACCCACTTCTACCGCCTCTCTTCTCCGTCTCCTCCCGCCTCTCCTCCCACCTCTCGTCTCTCTCTCCTTCCCACTCCTCTCCCTACCCCCCTCTACTCTGCCCTCTCCCCTTTCTTCCAACCTCCTCATCATATTTTCATTCTATCACTGATTCATAAATGTTTATATTAAAAATTCGATATTAGAATAAGCCAACTCACGCTTGACCGATTTTTTAAATTTATATTTTTTTTGTTATTTACACATAGCGCACTACCTGTGTACCAAATTTCAAAACGCTAGGACAAGACGTGGAAGTGGCCTTAAGGTTTTGATTACCGACCAGTGAGTGAGTGAGTCAGTAACAGTTAACCGACGAAAAAAAGGAGGAGGTTCTCAATTCGACATGTTTATTTTTTTTTATGTATGACCACGCAAAACTTTTCCAAACGTGGTCCGATTTCAAAAATTCTTTTTTAGTTGCCAAGAGTATATCTCAAAATTGGTCCCATTTAAATTCCAAAACTGAAATCGGCCTCTAAGGGTAGAAAAAAAAGAATTACCGGTCTATCTTCCTACAGAATTTTTAATTATGAACCGATTCTGTTGAAATAAAGGTAACAATTGTAGTTCTGAGGACAATATTATATAGCAGAGATGTGGAGAACATAACATGATGGCGTCACCATCAACAGATCAACTCCAGATCCCTATTATTTTGTGAAGTCAGTCCTAAGAGTTCCTTAACAGTTAACAACATCTATATCGTGTTTCGATACCTCCTAAGTATAATGAGTCAACTGACATTATAGTAATTTTACAGGAGAGCGATTTGAAGGCAAATCGTTTATATTTTAATGAAATCAAATTAATTCGAAGTAAAGTAAATGTTTTTTTAATAAAAATTGTAAGCTCTTCCTTTGGTTGCCTGGAGAGGGGCCGGTTCCCGCTTCCTTGGAAGACGGGGAAACTGGTCCTAATCCAGAAGCCCGGGCGCCCTGCGGACTCTCCGTCCGCATTCCGGCCCATCGTGCTGCTCGACGAGGTGGGCAAGCTCTTGGAAAGAGTCATTGCAGACCGCCTCGCCGGGCACCTGAATCGGGTGGGCCCGGACCTGTCGGAGAGCCAGTTCGGCTTCCGCAGGGGGCGCTCGACGGTGGACGCCATCATGCGCGTTAGAGCCCTCACGACGGGGAATGCTGTTGCCCGGGGCAGGGTCGTCTTGGCGGTGTCTTTGGACATCTCCAATGCCTTCAACACCCTGCCCTGGAGTTGCATAAGGGAGGCACTCCGGTATCACCGGGTGCCGACCTACCTCCGTCGTGCGGTCGAGGATTACCTGACGGACAGAGCCGTCATCTACCCCGGTCACCGGGGAGAGTGGAACCGGCGAGAGATATCGTGCGGTGTCCCACAGGGCTCGGTCTTGAACAAGGCTGAACCGGACAGCGGCCGCCCTCAAGCGACTGCTGCCTAATCTCAGCGGGCCAAACGCTTCCTGCCGTAGGCTGTACGCCGGTATCGTGCGGTCCATGGCCCTCTATGGGGCCCCCGTGTGGGCCCTGAGCATCCGGACGTGACCACTGAAGTTGGTCGCATGCCAGAGGGTCATGGCTATCCGGATGATCCGGGGATACCGCACGATCGCCGGCGAAGCGGCCAACCTGCTTGCCGGATTACTACCCTGGGATCTGGAGGCGACTGCCCTCCAGCACGTCTATGAGTGGCGTGTGGAGGCGCAGCGCCGGGGCGAGACCCCGCTGCCTCGAGAAGTCGAGGCGTGGCGGGAAGAGCTCCGGCGCGAGCTCAGGGTGGTATGGATTGGACGACTGTCGCAACCGACGGCCGGGCACGCCGCAATCGCGGCGGTAAGACCCCTCTTTGAGGAGTGGCTGGAGAGACGTCACGGCGTCCTGACCTATCGCATGACGCAGGTCCTCACCGGACACGGAAGTTTCGGGAGGTACCTGTGGCTGATGGGAAAGGAGGAAACGCCGGGGTGTCACCACTGCGAAGATCGCCCGGAGGACATAGTAGACCATACGGTGCAAGACTGCCCAGCTTGGGCAGAGCACCGACGTGTCCTCACGGCGGCGATAGGCGGAGACCTCTCGCGCCCGGCTTTGGTTTCGGCCATGCTGCGGAGCGAGACGGAGTGGGAAGCGGTCGCCGCCTTCTGCGAGGCAGTAATGCTCGTTAAGGAGGCGGCGGGCCGCGAGAGAGAGAGGACAGCGTCCTCCCTCCGCCCCAACCGCAGTGGTGTACGCCCACGGCGCCGTACGTCGCAGACGATCTTCGGCCACCGTAGGCGCGGGCATGCGGACAGCGAGTAAAGGGCAACTCGCTGTCCGACCATGGACCATGCCCGGGTCGACGGCGCGTCGTGTTCCACGCGCGCCTCAAAGAGCTGTCAGCAAAAATGACGGGGCCCCCTCTCAGAGGGCCAAAGCCTGCCGGGGTCGCGGGATTTATTTCTATTACCGTGACCCTGGAACATAAAGGGCTACTGAAGGACACCGTGGATTTTAGTCAGTACAAGTCTGACAGTACCTCCCGCCCTGCCCGGGGTTGGAGGTCTCATTTGATGATTTTACCACGATAAAAAAAAAAAAAAGCTCTTCCTTTGGTATAAAATGATTTTGCTGATTTTTGTTTTTAAATGACATTTTATGTACATGACTGGGTATACGCCGGCGGGACTCAATAGTGAAATGGTTTAACTACCAGTTATATTCATGTACGTTGTCCATCAGAATCCATCGTTTACACCAAAATCACATGAAATAAATGGTCGTTTTATTTATATAATTTTACTTTTGTTTGTTTTCGGAGTTTTCTGTCTCACTTAATAATACAATGTTGAAATTATACCACTTGACTCATTATACTAGGAAAGTTCTTAGTAATGTTAACATTTGAAACCTCAACGTATACTGGACCAACTTAGTTTACCGAGGTTTTCTTGTTAGTATTTTTTTTGTAATACTTTACGATTTGTTGGATTAATAAAAGCTAGGAAGAAGAACAAGAATCGTAAACCAAAAAACAACTCATTTTGAAGAATCACAATGTATTTTTCATCATAATTAAGTACCTAGGACTATCTTTTAACAAAATAGCTTTATTAAAAGCTATACAACGTATACAAATTACTATTAAAAAAAAATATCAATGTTTCATCATAGTTTCATAAAAAATTAAATTTAAAATTTAAAAAACCCCCGACATAAGAACCTAAATCCCTTTTAAAAGTAACGTGAGGTTAAGCTACTTTTTAAAGGGATCTTGGTTTTTATTTCAGGGGCTTTTTGAAATTTTTATTTAATTTTTATTTCATACTTTTTATAGGTACATACTTATTATATATCATTTTATGTTGGGCCGTTACATAAGTTGTAAGAGACGACAGTTGAAAATACTGTGGATTACTTAGGCAAAAGTACTTTCGCAAAAGGCCAAGCCTATGTAGCCATAAGTGGAGTAAAAACCTTGGATAGTGTAGCAATTTATGAGCTCGGCCAAAGGAAATTATTTAATAACCCACATGACAAATAATGTTTAGCAGAATTGAAAAGACTGAGATGTATTAATTGACACTCTCACTTGACAATCGGATTTCCATGTCTCAATTTTCCCTCCACCAAATTACATATAAAATGAAGCTAAGAACACTCTCGATTAAGTCATCAATATTCCCTTTAAGTACGCTTTCATTTGAGACCCCACTCGTGTATATTTGCAGATATTCGGTTATTTTTCCCCACTTTTACCCCCACAACTCGGCAGAACCGATTTTGATCAAACACATCTAAGAACACTCTCACGTAAATCACCTTTATTAAAAAAAAAAACTTAACTGAAATCGCTGACAGACAGACACATCAAACTCGTAATACCCCTCTTTTTCTGTCAGGGTTTAATGTACTGACTAAAATCCACGATGTCCATTAATTGCCCTTTATGTTTCAGGTCACGGTATTCGTTAGTCCCGCGACAACAAACGATGCTAAGAACACTCGATTAAGTCATCTATATTCCCTTTCAGTGCGCTTTCATTTAAGACCACACTCGAGTTTTTTTGCAAACCCACGGTTACCACTCCCCACTTTTATCCCCACAACTTCTAAACGGCTCAACCGATTTTCATCAAATATGTCTAAGAACACTCGCTGAATTACGTGCGAGTGTAATTTAATAGAAAAAAAAAGTAAATTGAAATCGCTTCATCAGGTCGTATGGTGCTACAAACAGACAAACAGACAGACACTTCAAACTAATAACACCTTATAATATGACATCCACGATATAATTATTATATACGAATAATAATAGGTAACTTTACGAAACAGGATTATTACCTATAATTGCGTGTGCACTCGCCGCCAATCATCGTATACTGAGCCGAAATAAACTTGTATTGATGCGCGCCCATACCATAGGGGCCAGCGACTGGTCGACTTCATGGAAAAGGAAGAGCTTCATTTGATGAACTCCTACTTCCAGAAGCGGCCATCCAGGAGGTGGACGTGGATGAGCCCCGATGGTACTACCAGAAATGAGATCGACTTCATCATGACGACCAAGAAGCGAATATTCAGTGATGTCTCTGTGATCGCCAGGGTAAAAACCGGTAGCGATCACCGAATCGTCAGAGGCACATTGAATATCAATGTGAAGCTTGAAAGGTCTCGTCTGGTGAAGTCCACGCTCCGACCTGGTCCTGCCCACATCCAGAACCCCGAACACTTCCAACTCGAACTGCACAATCGCTTCCAGTGCCTAACCGAATGCGAAACTGTGGACGAGATTAACGATGGGTTGGTGGAAACTGTCCAAGCTGTGGGGTCTAAGTTCTATAAGACCCCACGCCGCAATAAACCTCAAAAGCTCTCGAACGGAACCATCAAGTTGATGCAAGACCGGACTGAGATGAGGCTGCAATCTTCAGCTGATATGTCGGAATATGGCAAACTCAATAGACGAATCTCGAAATCAATGCGACGTGACCTGCGTGCCTATAGTGCAGCACGGATCAAAGAGGCGATCGAGCGGAACCAGGGCTCAAAAGTCTTCGCAAAGAATTCGTCTATTGGGCAAAGCCAAATGACAAGGCTGAAGATTAACGACGGCAGCATCATTTCGACGAAACCAGAGATCCTAAGAGAGCTTGAGAGGTTTTACGGACAGTTATACACATCTACACGACAACCCAGTGTCGGTACAGCTCGAGACGCAAGAGCTAAACTGACTCGGCACTACACTGAGGATATCCCGGACATCAGCCTGTACGAGATTAGAATGGCTCTTAAACAGCTCAAAAATAACAAGGCGCCGGGCGATGACGGAATCACAACAGAACTTCTGAGAGCGGGTGGAAAACCGGTACTTCTAGTCCTCCAGAAGTTATTTAATTCCGTCATACTCGAAGGCACTACGCCAGAAGCATGGCACAGGAGTGTGGTTGTTCTTTTCTTCAAAAAGGGTGACAACACCTTGTTGAAGAACTACAGGCCAATCTCACTTCTGAGCCATGTTTACAAGCTGTTCTCAAGAGTCATTACGAACCGTCTCGAACGCAGGTTTGATGACTTCCAGCCTCCCGAACAAGCCGGTTTCCGAAAAGGCTTTAGCACCATAGACCACATACACACGCTCCGCCAGATTATACAGAAGACAGAGGAGTATAATCGGCCATTATGTTTAGCGTTTGTGGACTATGAAAAAGCCTTCGATTCAATCGAAACCTGGGCAGTATTGCAGTCCCTCCAACGATGTCATATCGACTATAGGTATATCCAAGTATTGAAGTGTTTGTATAGTAACGCCACCATGTCCATCCGACTTCAGGAAGAGAGCACGAAACCAATCCAATTGCAGAAAGGCGTGAGACAGGGAGACGTTATTTCTCCGAAACTGTTCACGAACGCGTTGGAGGACGTTTTCAAGCTCTTGGAATGGGACGGACTCGGCATCAACATCAATGGCGAATACATCACTCACCTTCGTTTTGCCGATGATATAGTCATCATGGCAGAATCGTTGGAGCACCTCAATGCTATGCTCAGCGACCTCAGTATCGTTTCCCAACGGGTCGGCCTTAAAATGAACATGGACAAGACGAAAGTCATGTCGAATGTCCATGTGGCGCCCGTACCGGTTGTTGTTGGGAATGATACTCTCGAAGTTGTAGACCATTATACTTACCTTGGACAGATTGTTCAGTTAGGTAGGTCCAACTTCGAGAAAGAGGTCGCCCGAAGAATCCAACTAGGATGGGCAGCGTTTGGGAAGCTACGTGATATCTTCTCATCGAAAATCCCGCAGTGTCTCAAAACAAGGGTGTTTAACCAGTGTGTGTTGCCAGTGATTACATATGGCTCTGAAACGTGGTCTTTGACTGCTGGCCTTTTAGAGAAACTAAGAGTCACTCAACGAGCAATGGAAAGAGCTATGCTCGGAGTTTCTTTGCGGGATAAAATCCGGAACACGGATATTCGGCGAAGAACCAGAGTCACCGACATAGCTCGTAAAATTTGCAAGTTGAAGTGGCAATGGGCAGGCCACATCGCTCGTAGAACTGACAACCGATGGGGAAGAAAGGTTCTCGAGTGGCGACCACGGACCGGAAAACGCAGCGTAGGTAGGCCTCCCACTAGGTGGACCGACGACATCGTGAGAGTCGCGGGCAACCGATGGATGCAAGTGGCGAATTGTCGTTCGGCGTGGCGGTCTAAGGGGGAGGCCTATGTTCAGCAGTGGACGTCTTCCGGCTGATGATGATGATGATGATGATGATGCGCGCCCCGCGTACACTGGTACAATTTTATTTAGATCAGTTTACAATGAACGATTGTAACTGATTTTGAAATTGATTTAGTAATCAATTTCAAAATCAGTTACAATCGTTAATACGTGAAATTATCTCGGTAATTATTGTAATTTTTTATTTTTTTTAAACACAAACTTGAAGATCACGGTTTATAAAGTTCATTTATGTAAAAAAGTAAAAATACCTAAATTTGTTAGTTGACTCAGTATACTTAGGAGGTATCGGTTTGAGCTCATTTCACTCAGCTTGATGAGAACTTTAGACCAGGCTGAGGTATCATTGCCATCGAGGGTCTGAGGATGGAGACGGATAGCAGGGGCAAGAGGTCCTCAATAGTTAACAGCGCCTTTATCGTGTTTGGGCTCATTTTACTAGTCTTGATGAAAACTTTATACCTAGCTGGGTTATAATTGTCATCGAGGGTCTGAGGATGGTGACAGAGGGCAGTAGCTAAAGATCCTTAACAGCTGCAGTTGATCTGATGATGGTGATGCCATCATGTCATGTTCTCCACATCTCTGCTATATAATATGACACGAGATAAGAAACTCAAAAGTAAAAAATAACTCCTTTTAAAAAAAAAAACAAACTATATATTCTGCTCTTCACATTGTCAATTTATCTGGGGGCACGGCAGTGACCCCCGCCAAGACGAGCCAAGCGAAGCGCAAGGGCACTACCTACCTTTTCTCGAAGTGTTTCGTCGTTTTTTTGAACCCTCATAGAGTTGGTTTCCGATGTACCAGATAGTTCATATTCACAGGATATGATGCCAATGATGGACTTGTTAAGCATACAAAGTTTCAATAGAATAGCTCTTATACTTTAGATTTTATTGACATCTAAAATACACGGATTTCGTCACTGATTCACTGATATAGTGACACACTGACACACTGATGATCATCAAAATGTTTGGCTACTTCCTGAAGTGCCAGAGCGCTGAAATTCGGTATGTAATATAAGTTTAGTATACAACCAACAAAAAAATTCACAAACCTATAACTTTCACTCCCCATCCCCTGAAAATGGGGGTGGAAGTTTGTAAGAGACCTTAAAATGTTAGGGTACTTCTTGAAACGCCGAAATTTGGTATGTAAACAAAATTCAGTAAACCAAAAACCATGCCCTATCCCCCCCATCACCTAAAACTGTGGGGGTGGGGGTGGAACTTGCCATGTATGTACTTTGTTTATTCGGGTGGAAACTTTGAACTCAATTTTGAAGTAGATATCTTCAATCGATTGAGCTGAAATTCTGTATACACGTTAAGTTTGGATTACAGTGCGCGATTAGGTACGTGACGTCATCCAAATCGGATATGGCGGACCATCTAAGATGGCTTTATATTTATTTTTAATGCACTTCTACAATGTGGGTATCAAATGAAAGGACTCGTTGAGAGCAACTCGAAAAATAATGTGACGTCATTATAAGTCCAATATGGTGGACCAGCTAAGATGGTACAATAGTTATTTTTAATGCACTTCTACAATGTGGGTATCAAATGAAAGGACTCGTTGAGAGCAACTCGAAAAATAATGTGACGTCATTATAAGTCCAATATGGTGGACCAGCTAAGATGGTAGAATAGTTATTTTTAATGCACTTCTACAATGTGGGTATCAAATGAAAGGGCTCGTTGAGAGCAACTCGAAAAAGAATGTGACGTCATTCTAAATCCAAGATGGAGTAATCATCATCATCATCATCATCTCAGCCATAGGACGTCCACTGCTGAACATAGGCCTCCCCTTTTGATCGCCACAAGTACCGGTTGGAAGCGACCTGCATCAGATGGAGTAATAGTTATTTTTAATGCACTTATACAATATGGGTATCAAATGAAAGGGCTCGTTTAGAGCAACTCGATGAATAATGTGACGTCATTCTAAATCCAAAATGGAGTAATAGTTATTTTTAATGCACTTATATAATATGGAAATCAAATGAAAGGGCTCGTTGAGAGCAACTCGATGAATAATGTGACGTCATTCTAAATCCAAGATGGCGGAATATTTTTTTTTAAAGCACTTCTGCTATATGGGTATCAAATGAAAGGGCTCGTTGAGATCAATTCGAAAAATAATGTGACGTCATTATAAATCCAACTTACAGAAAGAACTGAAATCCCACCAAAAAAAATTCATGTAAACTGTGGCCAATACGAGCACATAAGGTTTGTTCTACGAAAAAGATATCAGATCTCATGTAGAACCAAGCTTCTGAATCTACACGGCTTAGCTCTAGCAACCCTAACTTCACAATTTCTACAAATCAGTAAAATGTATGGTTTGGCTGTTTCGTTATTTAGGTAGGTAGGTACTTCAGAAACTAAATATTAGCATCACCTCCACAACGGTGGACTGTCAGACTTGTACTGACTAAAATCCACGGTGTCCTTCAATAGCCCTTTATGTTCCGGGGTCACGGTGATGGTATAAGACCCGCGACCCCGGCAGGCTACTACTACATCGCTTGGTAGTTTCAAGTACCACGTAGCACCACGGGTAGCACTAAACGGCATCGACCCGGGCATGGTCCATGGTCGGGCGGCGAGTTGCCCTTTTCTCCCCGCCCGCATGCCCGCGCCTACGGTGGCCGGAGATCGTCTTGCGACGTCCGACGCCGTGGGCGTCCACCACCGCGGGTGGGGCGGAGGAAGACCTATGACGTCGGTGCTTCGCCCAAGCGGGGCAATCCTGCTCCGTATGCTCGACTGTGTCCTCCGGGCGATCCTCGCAGTGGTGACACCCAGGCGTTTCCTCCTTTCTCATCAGACACTTACCTCCCGAAACATCCGTGTCACTGCTCGAATACTAGTACATGATTACGTAAATACAATTTTATCTCTGTATAATTGCAATCTATTGAAGTTCACAGATCGTTTTCGTTTGTTTCGTTCGTTATCGCTCAGCAGTTTTTAATAGATTTTCAACTTTACGCGCTTGAGTATAAATTACAAAATGTATTGGTGACTGATGAACGATAACGATTGTCGACTGCTGTCGTCTGCTGTTTGACTAAGGCCCCAGAACGTCTTGAAACGGAACGAATCTTTTTGTTTGCTGACAACGTTTTAAAATCTTTGATAATTGATGTAAACAAAGACGCAGGTTTGTTAGATTTATTATTGTGCCATAAAACTAACGTAATAAGTGAAAATAAATGATATAAAATAATTCAAAGTGCTGGTAGCGAGAGCACAGTGGCGTCTTCCGGTTTTCTACTGTTTTTTGCCAAGCTGTACAAACGCTAACTATTTTTGTCACGAGTTAGACTCTCATCGCATTTCATTGAAAATATCAGAACAAAAAGCTTTTCCATTTGAGTCAATTTTATTACTGAGATAGAATAGATTAAGTATTGTAGAGTAATATACAAAAACAAAAGCTCATCTATTATAGTCTGACTCGTGAATAAAATAGTACTTATATAGCCTTTGTACCTACATTTGCCGCCGGGATGGATCGCTCTGTGGATGAAGGGAGTCGGTAGCGAGCAGCGGTTGTAGGTACCTGTGCGGCGACGAGATGCGCCAGCTGCGCGAACAGGTCGCGCACGTCGCGCAGCGCCGCCTCGATGCGCGTCAGCTCCTCGTGGCGCGCCTCCACGTCGCGCAGCGCGCGCCGCGCCTCCGCCGTCTCGGCGCGCACGTTGTCCACGAACAGCGAGATGTTCTTGGTGTCCAGCAGCGCCTCGCACTCCTCGTCCGACACGGACAGGTTCGCTGCAACAGAGCACGAGTCACTCGCGACTGAGTCAGAGGTCGCGCCGGCCGCCGACCCCGTCAATTGACGCGCTGCAGCCGTTCAACTTGTTCACTTATAACTGTTTCAAAAAAATGTAATTAGGATCCGCTTCATAACTACCTGTATTACTTATGTATAATTTTCTTTGCTACTTTTAGATTATTGTCGTACGTAACTTGTTTTTGGGAAGGTACTTATAATCTATACATATAATAAAATAGTAGGAAAGTCTAAACTGTACATTGAATATTTTTTAAAAAGATACTTGGGATGTGATCTACAATCGCTACCAAAGCCAAAAATATAGTTTTTAGAATTTTTGTCTGTTTGTCTGTCTGTCTGTTTATCTGTTTGTCTGTTATATAGGTATTAAGGTATTTGTTCTTTTTTTGTTATATAGGTATTAAGTCTGGTCAAAACATAGGCTATAATTTATTTTGAAAATTTAACAACTGGCGCAGAACCGCAACAGACCAGCTAAACTATAAGAGATACAAAAATGGTGCGAAAGCAAAAATTGTTCCACGTGATGAGCATTTTCTGCTGAGAGAATAAGTTTGAAGATCTGGAACACCTGATGTGGAACTCCAAGAGCCCAGCTACACTATAACATATACAGGAATAACGTCTCAGCAAAGTTGTTCGGCCTGATGAGCACTCTCTGTGGACATATAAAAATTGAAGATCTGGAACACCTGATGTGGAACTCCAAGAGCCCAGCTACACTATAACATATACAGGTATGACGTCTTAGCAAGAGTTGTTTAGCGTGATGAGCACTCTCTGCTGACGTATAAAAATTGAAGATCTAGCACACCTAATGTGGAACTCCAAGAGCCCAGCTACCCCGCGGTGGTGGACGCCCACGGCGTCGGACGTCACAAGACGATCTCCAGCCACAGTAGGCGCGGGCATGCGGGCGGCGAGTAAAGGGCAACTCGCCGTCCGACCATGGACGGCGCGTCGTGTTCCACGCGCGCCTTAAAGAGCGTCAGCATAATGACGGGGCCCCCTCTCAGAGGGCTAAAGCCTGCCGGGGCCGCGGGACTTTTACCATCACCGTTACCCCGGAACATAAAGGGCTATCGAAGGACACCGTGGATTTTAGTCAGTACAAGTCTGACAGTCCCTCCCGCCCTGCCCAGGATGGGAGGACTCATTTGATGATTACCACGAAAAAAAAGAGCCCAGCTACACTATAACATGATTTTTTTCAACTGGGCGTGGATGGCTATCTTCGAAACTATGAGGAATATCGAAAAATGTTGAAGACTCCTTTCAACAATTCTGGGAAGTAATCATATACGGCAAACTTAAGAAAAACGTATAATTGAAAAAAAAAAATGCATCAATCTTCAAGGCGAGGACTGTATTCGAAACTTAAGTTAACCTTCTCTTCTTTGAAATCATGCTTATTTTTGTTCAACTCAACGCCCAGTTGAAAAATTCAACCTGTATAGGAATGACGTCTTAGAAAGAGCTGTTCAGCCTAATGAGCATTATCTATTGATGTATTAAAATATAAGATTTGGAACAACTGATGTGGAAATCAAAGCTATCACTAATTTCACGGACTGATTTTCGATGACGATTAATATATTAATACAATTTGTATTCTACTGGCCAAACTCCCATGAATTTTTTACCCGGGCTCTTGGAGTTGGGTATCAGACTTTTCAGATCTTCGATTTTGCCGACCCCGTTGTCGCTGGCATAAGCAACAAGATCCGCGTACGAAGTCGTGGGCAGAAGCTAGTAAATAAATAGAATCTCAGCGAAACAGTCAGTAGTCCCGGGGGCGCCTGCGCTCAGTGCGCTCGCTCAGCGTCCGCTTGTGCTCAATTAGTTAGTGCGCGAGCAGCGACACGACACCGGCCGCCTCACTCATCATCTTATTTAACGGAAATATTGAATCAAGCTCAGCTATTCAAAACGCCAAGGAAATGTGACCTAGTAACTATAATATGTAGCTACTGCTTCTTGTATACGTAGTTTATACTTTAAAGAAGAAAACGAAAACTAGCCAAGAATATAAATTGCTCGGAAGCAGGCAGGATTTGTCACAGCCAAGGGAACTTGTGAAAAAATAAGTATTATTAAACATACGCCAACTCATTGGTATAAGTCGTACGAGTTCGATACGCCCCTGTGGTCAGCCGTGGTCAGCCTTGTGGGGAGTGTGGGGAGTGTCAGGAGAACACGGTGAGCCTGAGCTTCTCGTGGAACTTATTCTAATTGCTTTATGAGGAAACAAGGTGTCAAGAAGGTACAGAAGACCTACGATTGCAGATGCTGTTGGTGAACACAGGTGATATCATGATGAATGTGGATTAAACACATGCCATGTCACGAATGCCTTACCTAGCTTTAATTAAATTGACTATTGTACCTTTTTGGAAAGCTCATAGTCAGCTCGCAGTAGATAAGGATTTTGGATGTGAGACAATGGATCGGTAATTCGGTAGATATTGTTAGAGTAGCGGAGATGGAAAGTCAAGTGTGGCGGGTGATAGCGAGCCGTGAGGTAACTTACTGAGTTGTATCTGGTGCTGCAGCAGGCTGAGCTGCTGCGCGCGCACGGCGTCGAGCGCGGCGTGGTGGCGCTGCAGCGCGTCGGCGTACAGGCGGCGCGTGGCGGCGTACTGCAGCCGCGCGATGCGCGCGCCCGCGTCATTCCGCGTGCTCAGTCGCGCCTCGAATTGTCGCAGTGCGCCGCCCAGCTTCAGGCCCGTCGCGTTCGACGCCGTCACCGCCGCGTCCAGCTGCTCCTGCAAGTCTGCCCAACACCGATCTGTACTGTAATCGTGCCTCATTGTCATCTTCTCTCGATTTCTAACAGTATGCACGAGGTTAATTAAATATCTTTAAAGGAACTAATCTAACCGATCCGTTTGTTCACATTTCTCACTGCTCTATAACTCTGCTGCATGAATCATGTACCTATTCAATGAGCAGCTCTGTTGTCTTGTCAGGTAGCGCAGTGAGCACATAAGGTGGAGGACCTGTCTACTTTGGTTAGAGACACTCACTCTTGTTGTTATGGAAGGTGGGGTCGGCGTGCAGGCGGCGCATCAGCTGCGTGTTGTCGTCCAGCTCGTGGATCCAGCCGCGCATGCGCTCCACCTGCAACACACCCGCCCCACATGAACATCTGACATCTTATTGATGTAGCGACAAGCACATTACTTAACATTACTCAAGATCAGCGAGTGTCAGTAGCGACGGTTGCAGCTCTCAGCCGGGTCAAGGCTGTCATCTGCGATAATGTCGCGCGCTATGTAAATAAACAAACAACACCTATGTACGGTATAGCACATATGCAATAGATTATAGTGTTATTACTAGCAAGTGTGCGCAGTGAACGCGTCTCTCAATAATAAATCATTTGCATACATAGGAATATTCATAATTTTGGTGTCGGATTACAGTGACGACCGTAGTCAAGCGTGGCCCGTGTTCAGGAGTGCTAACGAGTAATAATAATATATTACGTAAGCAGTAAGTCTATGTGCTCATGTGGAAGTACTCCGCAAGTGTGTCATGATAATGATTTTGTCCTGCGGCACATGGGTGCGGCGCGACAAGGCTATTAATTAGCAGGCATCTAATGAACACAACGAGCGGTCGTTAATGTCGCACATCGCTTGTAATGAATGAACTCGTTTGTAAACACAGCGGCCGGTGAACACTGGACACGTACCTCTAGGAAGATGTCCTGTATGTTGTGGTCGAGCTGCGGGGCGGGCTCGGGCACGCGCGGCTCCACCGTGTCGCAGTACACGCCGGCCGCGCCGCGCGACAGCTGCAACCACAATCACAGCACTCAACACTAGTACACCTCATGCAACAGTGGTTTGTTGACAGTAGTGACGTCACAGTGCGAGCACACTCGCCTCTGCACTTACGTGGCGCAGCTCGGCGAGGCGGTCCTTGCTTCTCA
This sequence comes from Agrotis ipsilon, assembly GCA_028554685.1. Lineage (NCBI taxonomy): Eukaryota > Metazoa > Arthropoda > Insecta > Lepidoptera > Noctuidae > Agrotis > Agrotis ipsilon. The sequence continues at coordinate 17,084,360 of CM052965.1, forward strand.
TGGCGGCGCTGTGCTGCCGGGCGCCTCGCTGCGGCTCGGAGCAGCCGGTGAGGTGTGCTCGCGGCGGTATCTAATCGCGCACTGATAACGTTGCTGATATCACGCGCACCGCACTCCTCGCTGAGGTCACTCCTCCCGCGCTCTGTCACTCCGCTCCCCGCCTGCGCAAGCACTAACTGTCCGTCGTCGAGCTGAGAGATCATTACACTACTTATTTAGTTACACTAGCTGTTACACCTGACTAAACCGTCGTTTCAGTGTCGATGACTCTAACTACCGTAATGAACACGTTTGCAGGTTACAGTTGTTCATGCAAACCATTACTACAACCGCCTGATGTCAGTATAATGAGAGCTGATACAATGTGCCAGCTGATCGCACGAGATGCACTGCGCCGCACGCACACAGCTCACTAGTAGAGCGCAAGCGACGCTCGACGCGGCGGGTGCACGGTGGCCGGAATATCACCTTCACTAGACATACAGACTGCAATATTGAAAGTTCCTTTTTTTGGCTAGAAAGTATTCTGCTGGACGTTGGGCCGCCTAATTATTTCTCAATTACATTAACGGTCATTCACTAATGACATTACCTAACAATTTGTATGAATAAAAATTATTAAATACCTACACATCCGTTACAACGCCAAGTAATTAATGCATTCTATACTTACTGTTACAGATACACAATCATAACATTTATATGTTAACAACAATAACATACGAGTACATCAACGTCAGCCTCACTTATACTTATCATGCAGAATGCGTTTGGGCCTCTGGACACGGTGCGGCCCCTGCGCCGTCGCCGCACCGCCACCGCGCCGTAAGCCGTGTGTATGTTATAGGCAATGTGTATAATCCGGTATTGTATAAAATGCCCAAAGCGCATCAGGCAATGTGTATAATGAACGACCACGAGAAGGAGACATGTGTGTGCGGCGTGCGGGACTAGCCCGTACGGGTTTTGCCAAACTGTATGCTGACCCAGACCGGGGTTGCTCTGAGTTCGATCGCAGTTTGCCTTTGTAGTTGAAGAGCAAACTGTTTAGATACCTATTCAGAGAGTGTCTGAATCAAAATACATTTTGCTTTAAAATACTAGAGCACAATACATACGAGTCCAGACGTCCAAATTTTATAAAAAAGAGACATTATTTCGGGCTTTTACCAGCAGAGTTTGGGAAATGATAAGATTTACCAAAGATGGTTGGTAAATGTTGGTTTAAGGAATAAATCAATGAGTAATTCTTAATCATTTATTCCAATTAAATGGACGTGGTTCAGGTAGACAGAGCCCCGCTGCGCGGGGCTCCTATTTCCGTGTACAAGGTTTAAAGGAACCTAACCAAACCGAACTTCGGGGTGCCACAGACCGTCTACCTTCAACGGCACCAACAACTCTTGGGGCACCCCGAGGTTCGGTTTGGTTAGGTTCCTTTAAACCTTGACAACTGAAATAGGAGCTAAATGTAGAAATTAGGATTAGCTCTAAAAAGATCAGTACCTATCTAACTAAAGCATAGAGAAGAAAATCGATTGCATACATTGCCTGTGCATCTACTGGCATTCTATACAATGCGTAGGTATTTTATATATAACGGAGAGTTCGTTATCAGAGGGGTCGCAATATCGAAAATAACACTCACAAAACCTTCGTTAACACTTTTAATTACTTGCTAAAATACACTGAATACAAAATAATCAAGGATGTCCGAGATATGGCTCGATTAAAAACTTAGAAACGCGGGAAGTTAAACATGGAGGAGCAACCAAGACATCTACCCAGCTTGCCGTACCGATTCAAAGTGTCCGCTTCACTCAACTGTCACTGCCCACGTGACCTACCCCCAGTCACAGGTTTGCCAACCTATCTGTCAACGTCACTACCTGTCAACGTCGAATAGCTGATTAAACTTCCGAATGGATTCGATCGAATTCAACTCGACTATTTGCTCGGTGTTGCCATTCCTCCACGCTAACCATCCCCAAGTTAGTGTAATAACATGACGTTTCTAAACGTTATCTGTCAAATCTAATTCCATAGTTGCTCCAATGAGAGATAGATGACGTTATTCTAAATTAAAAATAATCAATAGAGATTCTAAATTGCGTTTCTGTTTTGATTCCACGTCAACGATAATAGATGGCGTTATTCTAAATTAACAATAATCAATAGAGATTCCAAATTGTGTTTCTGTTTTGATTCCGCAGCATGATAATAGATGGCGTTATTCTAAATTATTGTGCTTCTGTGTTGGTTCTGCAACATTATATTTCCTAGGTAAAGTGTGAAATTGTTTAAACTTTGAACATCATTTCATACATTGCCTGAACTACTCCGGCATTCTATAAATTTCCTAGGTATTGTATAGAATGCCTGCATTGTACACATTGCCTATAACATGTATATACTCGCGAACGCGGCTCGCCGCCACCGCGCCGCCGCGCCGCCGTACCGGAGCGGTAGTTGTTGCGGCGACTGCCCCTACATAAATAATATGATTATAATAATAATTTATACAGGGTCTTTCAACAAGAGGGATTTTGTGAATGCAAAAAAATAACTTAGAAAACTTAAGCGACACCACCTCAAACGATCATCACAAAATTTTGAAATAATATTGCATATTCACTCATTTATTTTTTGTGGACAACTCACACTTCATTATTAATAATAAATATGCCAGAATGTTTAAGTAACTTCAGAAAAGAGCAAGTCTCCTCACAAACCTTTTTTATCTGTTACGGATTCAGATAAGAGCCAATTTAAAAGAAATACTCTGTAAGTATAGTAATTATCGGCAGAATTAATTTCTAGCCAAAAAAAGGAACCTGCAAATTTCAAGTCTCTATATTATTAAATGCAATTTTTAGCCCACCGTGCAGCAGCGCTTACGAAAAGTGTTTGCGGTGCAGATTAGCGCTGCGCCGCGCACCGCCCGGCACCGCCGAGCGCGGGAGCACGCGGCGCGCGCGGTAGTGACTCACTGCACGCCGAGTGTTGTGCACGCTCAACTAACTCCGACCACGATCGGGTAGGTTACATGTCACACTGACCCAACAGACAACCAAATACATTGAGTTAGATTTAAATGGCCCGCGTTAAACTATACTTTTCCTTCTCTAACTTTTATGAAGTAAAAGATAAGACCGCCTAGGCCTACCACAATCCAGTTTAGACCTAAACTGAACTGTTCTTCTAATCCGTACCATGAAGTCAGTTTAACAATTCAATTTTACCCAGTCATAAGTTTTGTTTTCACTCATTCAATTTTGTAATTGTTTGGTTGGTACTCAACCATTAGAATGATTAGAGCAACTCAACTTACTCAACGGAAACGCTCAATTTAAATACCTTGGGCACGTTTTGAATGAGGATCTGAGTGATGATGATGATTTGGATAGGGAGAGAAGAGCGTTGTCGGTTCGATGCAATATGTTGGCCCGCAGGTTTGCTAGGTGTACTAAAGAAATGAAAACTACACTGTTTAAGGCCTACTGCCAGACTTTTTACACCTGCAGCCGTGGATCAAGTATACGCAGAAGGTCTACAACGCTCTTCGTATTCAATATAATAACGCCTTCCGGGTGCTGCTGGGGCTTCCACGGTTTTGTAGCGCGTCGGGCATGTTTGCTGAGGCAGGCACTGATAGTTTTGAGGCTATCATGAGCAAAAGGGCGGCCTCCTTGATGCGTAGGATATGTGGGAGTTCCAACAACATCCTTAGCGTTATTGCTGAAAGACCAGACTGCCTTTTCCTGGCGCACTGGACCCGTAGGCATGCTTGCTGGCCCGGTGCAGAGGGAAAGTTTTTGAATTAAATGTTTGTATAATTTATTTAGCTTAAGGTTACTAACATAGTTGTAAGTTTGTCTGTTACTAACTCATTATGGATTTTTAATTGTCCGAATTATATGATTATTACTAGCTTCTGCCCGCGACTTCGTACGCGTATACTTATGCTTATGCCAGCAACAACGGAGTCGTCAAAATCGTAAAACTGAAACGTCTGACGCCCAATTCCAGGAGCCCGGGTAAAATATAAATGGGACTTTTGGCCAGTAGAGTCAAAATATTCATAGTCATCGAAACTCTGCAGTCCTAAACTGTTACCGCATTCACAGCGTAGAGGTACTCCCAGCTTATGTTATTTTATAATTAAACAGTGAAATTAGTGATAGCTTTGATCTCCACATAAGGCATTCCAGATCTACAATTTTTAAACGTCAACAGAGAGTGCTCATCAGGCTGAACAACTCTTGCTAAGACGTCATTCCTGTATATGTAATAGTGTAGGTGGGCTCTTAGTCTTCTTTTTTACGTATTCCATATCTTCAATTTTTATACATCAACAGAGAGTGCTCGTCAGGCTGAACAACTCTTGCTAAGACGTCATTCCTGTATATGTACCTAATAGTGTAGGTGGGCTCTTAGTCTTCTTTTTTACGTATTCCATATCTTCAATTTTTATACATCAACAGAGAGTGCTCATCAGGCTGAACAACTCTTGCTAAGACGTCATTCCTATATATTTTATAGTATAACTGGGCTCTTGGAGTTCCACATTAGGTATTCCAGATCTTCAAATTTATTATCACATCAGAAAATACTCATCTCGTGGAATGAGTTTTGCTACGGCACCATTTTCGCATCTCTTATAGTTTTAGCTGGTCTGTTGCGGTTCTGGACCAGGTGTTCAAGTTTCCAATATAAATTATAGCTTAAAATTATATTGGCTAGACTTAATGACAATCCATCAAAAAACAAAAAAAAAACATTCAAATCAGTCCAGTACTTTTTAAGTGTATCAAAAAGCACATATCCCGACTGCTACCCATTCCCCTCGCCTTAAACCGAAACCCTGAGGTACCTCCCGCAACAACCGTGTGCGGGAGGACTTGCATCAGGTTGAAGGTGAGGACATCTTAGTACATCTCCAACCACTTCTCAAAGAGGGATCTTACCGCCACAATTTTATTATGCCCAGGCACAGCCATTATTTTGTTGTGGTATTATTTTGAAACTATGATATCTCCTAAGATATTCATTGAAATTTAACGTGGTCAAGGACAAGTTCAAAATTTATTGCTTGTGATGTTGAACGTATTTATTTGGATATAAGGATTAATATCATAGTAATGAAAATAACTTCGCAAATAATGCATTACCTTAAAATTACATTTGATTTCCATAAAAAAGGTTATAGTGACTGAACCTTAAAAGATAGATATATGCACTCGCTAACTTTATTTTAGAACTTTTCATCAGGAATAATTCCGTAGTACATCATTTTTACGTATATTTAACTGTTTACGCAGCGCACGCAACGGAAGCTCTCGAAAAGGAATAAATTTCCCGATTTTGAAACATTTCTCTTTACTGCTCCGCTCCTTTTGGTGATAGTGTGATGTTATATAGCTTATAGCCTTCCTCGATAAATGGACTATCCAACACAAAGAAGAATTGTTCAATTCCAATCAGTAGTTCTTGAGATTAGCGCGTTCAAACAAACAAACAAACAAACTCTTCAGCTTTATAATATTAAGTATAGATTATTTCTTTATTCATTTTTTACTCCTATCGATTACATTAATAAAAAAAATCATTTAAAAATATAAAAAATAGCAGTCCACCAGCATCGGGAACAGGGTCCGGGCTACCGGTGGTCAGGGCTCTTGAGAGAGGAACCTCCAACAATACGCGCGCCGTGTCCAGAAGTACTGCCTTCTGAATCAGGCGCCCGATCCAGCTGCCAAGCGAGAGCCTCCTCAGATGTTGTTCGAGGCTCTTGGCAATTAAGCCATTGGCAGGTACGACTATCTGCACAATGACTGCCGTATTTACCTCCCACAATCATGTCAACAACCTCACGAGCCAGATCAAGATATTTGAATTGTTTATCCTTTCTGCCTTCACGAGGTTCTCATCATGCGGGACCGTTATATCAACAATCATTGCGCGAGGCTCCACTTATTATGCATTATAACAGACTTGGATCGCTATTTCCTTCTTAGGGTAGATAGATGATAAGAAATGTCGACCCCATTTAACCTTAGTTTAAAATGTAAAAGTGAATTCTAAATTCCATTTACAGAATAACTATTTATTTCATTGTTGGTGGGGTGCAGTTGCCGTTGGATGGTTTAGGGAAGCAAACTTTGTTAAAACTGTGTTAAAAATATTTAAAAATAGTTAGCAATAATAGTAAGTTGCCGGCAAACTTAGCAGAGATTTCGATGAGAGGTTGAGCCACACATTGCAGTGTGTTTTGTCGCAGGCGTCGCAGGACGGGGGCCGAATTAGGATAACATTTTGTTTGAATGTAAAAATGTATTTAAATGTTAAAATAACCTCTATTTTATTTGAATGAAATTTTGCAAAAATGAACAAGTGTTAAAATATCCAATATTCATAAAGTACATAGATGACTCCTAGGGCTTTTATAAAAAGATGTCTAGATTTCTTAGATTTTATTATTATTATTTATTATATTATTTGCTAGATTTACTTTATTCATTTTTTACCTTATTAAGTACATTTTTAATTATTTTTACAAAAACAAAAAATAATAATAAAAACATTTAAAAATATAAATATTAGTGGCCCGCCGGTATCGGGAATAGAGTTCAAGCTACCGGCAGTCAGGGCTCCAGAGTAAAGAACCGATCTAGATTTTATTATTATAATTTATGAAAATATTTTGTTAAACTATACAGGGTTATTGGTTAAGTCGACCTAGTCCCTTTAAGGGGTTAAAGTAGACCTCATTCTTGACTGATTTTACTATGGGAACCCCTATCCTAATCCTTACCGTTTTTGAGTTATTGAGACTTTTGATTTTTTTCAAAAATATTCCACCTCTGCGTCATAAACTGGTTAAAGAAAGAATTTTAGGACGTTTAGGACGCTAAAGTGATACTTTTTCGATAGCTTACAAACGACACATTCTATTGAAACCAGTTTATTTGATAAATTACTCAAACCTTGGGAAATAAATGGCTGTAAAGTTTAAATATTGCATTTTTTTTGGAGCTACCCTTGTCTTTCAGCCCAAATTTCTCAAATTAAATGTACGGTACCAGATGTGCAGATTGCAGTAAAAACACTGCTGTCTCATTGGCTTTTTAAAATGGTACCACAATATCCTCTTTTAGTAAGAATATGGCCAAAAAATAAGGATTGATCGCGTAATAAATACGTAAATCTACTATTTTCTTAATTAAAAGTACAAAAACGGGAATATTTGGATTTAAAAAATTAAGGATGGTGTTTATCTCGTTAATTATTCAGTAATTTTTATGCACAATTTCGTGTCTGCCCATGTTTTTTGGTTATTATTAGATATTGTTTAAAAAACTTTCGTAAGTTTTTAATAAGCCTCAACGTTTAACTTTGCATTTGCATGTATGTAGGTAGGTCTCTTGGATTCAAAGATATTTGCATTCTATTGTAACTGCATGGCATATAATGCGGCAAATTATCAAAGAACGTATGTTTTTCTAAATACATCCAATCGATTGAGGATAATATTCATAACAACATTAAAGACTTTTGGGTCTATATTTCTAATCGCAAAGACAAACCCGGTATACCAGCTAAAGTACAATATAATGACATAATATCCAACGATCCTCAATCGATTTGCAATATGTTTTCTGATTTTTTTTCTTCTGTTTATGAGCCAGCTTCACCTGCCCTTTCTCAATGGGAGCCATCTTCAGATACAGTATCGAATGACATAATTATCTCTGACCTTAATTTCAAAGAGGAAACAATAATGACAGAACTGAAATTACTGGATCCAGCTAAGAGCCCAGGTCCAGATGGTCTGTCCGCATATTTTCTCAAAAATACAGCCACTTCTATATGCAGACCCTTGGCAATAATATACAATAAATGTATCACTGAAGGTGTCATGCCGACTCTATGGAAACATGCTAATATCACACCTGTACACAAGACCGGATCTAAACGTAGTGTTGAGCAATATCGACCAATTTCTATTCTATCTACTTTGTCGAAGCTTTTTGAAAGACTAGTGCATAACGAAGTGTATCCTGTTTTCCATAACGCTATCTTACAGCAACAGCATGGTTTTGTTAAGAAGCGGTCAACAGCAATGAATTTATTGGTTTTTTCTAGTGACCTGTTTGAAAAGATGGATAATCGTATACAGGTTGATGCGGTATACACGGACTTTCAGAAAGCCTTCGACAAGGTGGATCATGAACTACTGTTAAACCGGATCGCCTTCAATGGTATTCGTGGTAACTTGTTACGATGGTTTATTTCTTATATAATCGCTGTCAGCGTGTTGTAATCAACGGTTATCATTCTGACGCTATTCAGGTTACCTCGGGTGTCCCCCAAGGCTCTATTCTGGGTCCTCTTCTATTCATCCTGTTTATTAATGATATTGGTAACTGCTTTCAAAATTCAAAATTTCTGTTATATGCAGATGACCTCAAGATATACAGACCTATTCAAAGCTTGCAAGACTGTTTTCTACTGCAAGAAGACTTGGACAGACTGACGGACTATTGTTATTCAAGTAAGCTTCTTCTAAGCATTCCCAAGTGCAATTTTATAAATTTCACCAAAAATAAAAACATTATTAAGTTTGCGTACTCTTTATGTGGTACCCCACTGAATAAAGTAATTTCAGTACGAGACTTGGGCATATTATTTGATAGTAAACTCTGTTTGGACTTACATATTGAAAAAATAATAAATAAAGCGTATCAAATGTATGGATTTATAATGAGATCCACTCAAGACTTTAAACGGACCTCGTCGTTCCTCTGTCTGTATAAATCACTAGTCCGCTCACAGCTTGAATATGCCGTTCCCATCTGGAACCCGTACTATAAGAAGTACATTGATTTAATAGAAAATGTACAACGCAGATTTCTCCGTGCAATGCATTTTAGATGTCACAGAACGTATTTGCCGTATGACCAGCTGCTTAGCAGATACAACCTCTTGACGCTTAGCTCCAGACGCAAACAACTAGAAGCAATGACCCTGTATAATATTGTTAATGGCAATTTTGACTGTATCGATCTGAATAATGTACTCTGTTATGCCGTCCCTCGGACTGTTCATAGAAGGCAGGTGCGAGCGGGTACGCTATTTGCAATAGGTACTTGCCGATCTAACACTGGCCAACGTTCACCAGTCCGGCGAATGGCAGCGTCTTATAATGAGGATTTCGAACACTTAGACATATTCACGTGCTCCATAAAATTGTTTAGAAGCCTTTTGTACAAGACACTTTCATGTTCTTAATTATGTAACTTTTTCTTATTTATATATTTTTCTTCTTCTGTTTTAAACTAGTTATAAAAAACTGTCAAACACGAATATCCATGCCCTAGCATTTTAAAAATGTGTTCAATCTTGGTAATCTGTGAACAGCGCTGTGGCCTACATTTTTATTTAAGTTAAAATGTTATTATGTTGTAATATCACATAGTGTAGCTGTTTGTTGTTCCTATTTAATAAAATAAAAATAAAACGTACAAAAAAAAAAAATTAAATTTAAAATTAAACATTGAAAATAATATCACAGAAAATATAGCCCACAACAACAGATATAGCCCCCCAGATTAGCAAGCTGAAGTGGCAATGGGCAAGCCATATTTCTTGCAGAGAAGATGGCCGATGGATGCCGATTGGGTCGAAAAGCACACGAGTGGAGACCACGGACTAGCAAACGCAGCGTATGGCGTCCACCAACAAGATAGATAGACGTAGACGACCTAATAAAGTTCGCCGGAGAACGCTGGATGCAGGTCGCTTCCAACCTCTTATACAGGGTGGATTTTTCATCTGGGCGTGTATGGCTATTTTCGAAACTATGAGGATTATCGAAAAACCTTGAAAGGAGTCTCGAGGCCGATTTTGATGAAAACGAAAACTGCAAAGAAATTTGAAGATATGGAACACCTGATGCGGAAAGAGCCCAGCTAGACTATAAAATATACAGGGTGCTTCTTTTAAATTGGCCAAAAGGGGGAAATCTGCATCCATAAGAGATACGGGAAAACTTGCTTAGGAACATTTAGCTCTTTTTTCATACCTACTGATAATTTTGGCGTTTTTATTTTTTTGGTCAAGTGTGAGCTGTCCACAGAAATGTCCATATTTCTCCCTTTTGGCCAATTTAAAAGAAACACTCCGTATATGAATAACATCTTAGCAAGAGTTGTTTAGTCTGATGGGCATTTCCTGTTGATTTACAAAATTGAAAGATCTGAAACGTCTGGAATCGTCATGCGCGTCCTGTTGTTTTCCCGTCCCCAGGCTCTAAGAATTCGACATCAGACGTTTCAGATCTTCGATTTTGACGACCCCATTGTCGCTGGCATAAGCAACAGGATCAGCGTACGAAGTCGCGGGCAGAAGCTAGTACAAAATATTATTGAACAAGTTGGAGGGAATAGGTGTACGAGGTAGGCCCATGATTGGTTCACATCATACCTTAATCACCGCACGCAATATGTGGAAATAGAACACCATAATTTTGAAACTGCCGAGATAAGTCATATTAGGTCGGAAAGGGTAGACGTTGGTAACTCAACCCCACAAGGCAGTGTGCTCGGCTGTCTTACATCCAAGACTTTTTTTGTTTTAGGGCCTATGCACACCACGTTTTTTAAACGCGCCGTCGACGCGCAGTTTGGAAACGCGCGTCGACGGCGCGTTTTTGTCCATCAGAGCAGTTTGTTGTCGTGATATAAAGTGTCAAACGCCCGTTTGCATCGCTACAAACGCGCGTCGACGGTGCGTTTAAAAAACGTGGTGTGCATAGGCCCTTATCGTGATAAAATCATCAAATGAGCCTCGCCGCCCTGCCCGCCCCCGCTGGGCAGGGCGGAAGGGACTGTCAGACTTGTACTAACTAAAATCCACGGTGTCCTTCAATAGCCCTTTATGTTTCGGGGTCACGGTGATGGAAATAAGTCCCGCGACCTCGGCAGGCTATGGCCCTCTGTGAGGGGATTTTCCTGACGCTCTTCCCCCCCGACATTTTGTCGACGCTCTTTGAGGCGCGTGTGTACATCAACGACTTACCTAAAGTAATAGACATCAATGGAATATTATCAGAAATTACAGCTTGGCTCGAAGATCACAATCTAGAAATAAACTTTACAAAAACTAGACTCATGCAATTTATACCTTATCAAAAACAAGCACTGAACAAATCAATCAATCAAATCAAAGCATTTATTTCAAGTAGGCCAGTAGGCACTTTTGAAATGTCATAAATTTTTTTTGAAAAAAGTTTTTTATTTTACTCTCTTATTGTAGATTGGCAAATACATCATTTTCTTACATGTGCTCTAGAATTTTGTAATCCGTAGCACCGGTATTAACATAGCCCATGTTGTGTACATAAAAGAAAGTTCCAATAAAATTCCCTATCTCAAAAAATGCTGAACAGAGTTCGATGAAACTTGCAGTATTCCCTAAAGTGAACGATCCCTAGTACAACAAAAAACAATTTTGAAAATCGGTCACAAAAAAAAAAAAAAAACAAAAAAAAAAACATACCGACCGAATTGAGAACCTCCTCCTTTTTTTGAAGTCGGTTAAAAAGACAAAAATAGTTACGTTAGTTAAATTAAAACAGTACCCTCAGCACGAGTTTTCAGTATTTGAGACGTAAAGTAAACTGGAACTTTGACAATTTCAAATTGACAATTTTCAAGGAAAAAATTAGTTCCTTCTTCGCACACTAGAGGCGCTGTTCCATTTTTTCATACAAGAAACGCTGACATTAATTTCTCATTCAATAATATACACCTGGAATGTGTCGATTTTTTTAAATTACTGGCACTAATAGATACCAATCTGAACTGGAAATCACATATTCAAATAATTAGCGGAAAACTATCCAGATTCACCGACGCGTTATACGAATTAAAAAAATCGACCGATCAGCTACCAATGCCTACTACGCGTACGCTCACTCCTGGCTTCGTTATGTTATTACGCTATGGGTTAAAATGGGGCAAAAATGCGTAAGAATCCTTGCAAATATAGATGGCATGGAAAGCTGCAGACCACATTTCATTAATTACAATATTTTAACTCTCACCTCCCTATACATTATTCTTGAAAATAAGTATATTCGTCAAAAAGCACCACTACCTTTTCTCCCTTTCTCAAGACCACCACACAAGCCTCGTAATTTACGGTACAAAAATAAACTGGCACTACCCACCTCTAGTTTAACCTTGTTCCATTCTGGGCCCCATGCCATGTGTATTAAAATATATAACAAATTACCAAAATATATTAAAGAAACCAATAATTATAATTTTAACATATTTAAAAACAAACTTTCTCGACACTCTATACGAGATTTTATTTTACCACTTTTTCGGCACAACAAACCCGTAGGTATATTTACACAAAATTAAAGCTTTCTAGTGCTGGGCGTCTCTGAGCTAAGCTGCGGACAGACGGACGGACATGGCGAAACTATAAGGGTTCCTTGTTGATTACGGAACCCTAAAAATGCTACCACACACTGAAAGAGTTTTTGAAGATAAAATTAAATAAGTTACAACATTGTATATAATTCCTATAATATTTTTCAAATCTTAAAAATAGGCTAGCCTGAGCACTGCCGTGCGCTTAGATAAATAGATATTCTATTCATATAATTCCTAGTAAAATAAGGTACATTATTGATTGTAATAATTAAGTACAAATGTCTTTATTTGTTATTCATTTTGAAATTGTGCTGTGCCCTTGCAGGGTTCATTTCAGGTCCTGGAAAAAATATTTAACATCTTGTAACACCACGTGAATGCAATAAATGTATGAGTTTGAGTTACAATTGTTTGACATATCAAAAAACTAAAATGGCCGTCATTCGCGAAGTATTAAATTATGAATTTTTTTTAAAGCATTTTTGTCGATGAAAATCATCTTAGAATATCCCCTTTAAATATCGCTAACTCGTGTCCGTGTGCACACTGTATAATTATGTATAGAATGTTGGCAAACATAAACATACTGTGAAGCCACTGTGAGAATACTAATCTCTTTATAAAATCCTTTGAGAGAAACTCGCGCAGCAATTGGTAGATGACACGAACCGCTCGTTTCTGGAACACAACTAAATTTTGAATATCAGCTGCTTTGCCCCACAGCAGAATACCGTAAGACATGACGCTATGAAAATAACTAAGATAGACTAATCTTGCTGTGTCAACGTTAGTGTGTACTGTCTAACTTTTATAACAAGTATGTGGCCGAACTAAGCCTACCTGCTAGGCTTGACATAATTATGTGGGCCCCAATGTAAAGAAGATCATTTTTTTTGGGCATTTTCTGAAAGTCCAACTAGTCTGAAAGCCAACGAAAAAAATTGGTACCAATGGATAGTACTAGTCATTAGGATCAATAGTTACTATGGCCCAAAAGTTGTAGGATTTGTTACAATGTTTTTTTTGTTCCTAGCTCAGGTGATTATTTCACGGCTGCGTTTCTAATAGGCAAAGTAGCAAGTACCTGAATTCATCCGTTTACCATTCCTATATATCGTTAGTTTCACTTCCCAACAATAAATCACTTTTCTAAAACCTTTTTAAACAGTTTCGCAATAATATTTTGATAAAATCATAGCTCTGTTGTTTACTTTCGACATGACATTACGTCAGACGTCAGTTTTGACAAGTGAAAGCGCCACCTGGCGAAGTTTGTTAGCAGCTATCGATTAATCGATATTTTAACATAATGATCGAAAACCTTTTAAGTAATATCAATTAACACCTTCCTAATAATTTTCAGTTATAGGAAAACAAACGAAATTAATAATAAATTAAAATAAATTTATTAACGGAAATGATTTTATTTTTTCATTATAAACTTTCTTCTAGAAACTTCGTCAAGGCGATGCATATTTAATCTGTGGTTTTGTTTGCGTCCATAATGTTGACAGCTTAAAGTTGTGTTTTTGCCCGATAGTAAATATGGGTTTTTTCCCCATGAAAGTGCAGATAGTTCAATGGAAAATTGCGAGATATTGACAATGAAGCAAAGAATTGAGGTGGATTTTGAAGCTTGGGATGGTTTCGGCTTCTGGTCGTGACCTTAGACAGTTTTTGTGAAGTTTTTGTGTTGTTGTAGTGTTCCCCCACGGTGACCGGCTAATTGTGTTTTACTAGAAATCTGGGAGAATGGTTGGGGCTTGGCACCCGAACCCTGACCTCAGATCCGGCAGGAGCGACAGTAGGTCAGCCATTTATCTCAGAGACAGCCTGGGAAGCGCTCGCCTTAAATCTTGCGACTAATTTAAAAGGTAAGAAATCTTGTTGTAACCGGGTCTGGAGTTAGTCAGTGAGCGCTCCCCTGGTAGTTGAGACAATATGTTGGTGATCTATTGAACGCTTATTCCAGGATTCCAAACTGCGTCTTTTCGTGTGCGGGCCCAGCCAGTCGAGCAACACGAGGCCCCAGTCCAAGGGCTATTCCCCTGCAGTAACTGTGAGTATTAACCCCTGCTATTCCCCAAAGATTGGTTGTTGTTTTGACTAGCTAGATTTCCCTGCTCGGTCACCTAGAGGAAAGCAAATTAGTTTTGTTTATATTACTAGCCCTCCGTATTGTCGATTGCAGGAGAGGCTCGAGTGATTCGCTCCGCCGCTGGGATTCAGAGGGCTGTCTGAAGCCCAGATGCGGAACCCGTCCTCGAGCACGCCGTTAGCCTCCTGCAGAGACGACTGTGCGGCTGGCAGACCCCGCCTAGCGATAGCGCAGGCGTGACGGTTTTTTTTTTACTTCCTTTTTCTTTCAATTATTTCTACGGTTTATCTTAAGACGGTTTCTGTGTAAACCGCCTCTTATAAGACCGGTGTTAGGTGAACCCGGTTTTGATGTTGGTACTTCACCGAATTTAAATTAAGGATCTTGGGATTGCTCTACCCTCATCCCGAAGAATAGTGGACATCTGCAGCTCCAGGATCCGGGACTCTTCAAGTCCCTGGCGCCCATTAATTAATTTAATTTAAGTAACTTTAATTGGAAGGTTCAGATATTTGATAACATTTTATTTTTGTAGTCGTCATCGGAACAGTACCCGGTTATCTCCAATTCCCCATGACCCTAGCTCTTAATTTAAAAGGTTGAAACTGGCTAGCGATAATTGTATCCAATAGATAACACCAAGAAAAGTAGGGTATTTCACCATAGACAGAAAATTATATTGTATAATTATTTAAATTAATCAAGTTAACAATACAGGGTGTTTTGGCTAATAAACCGTTTGAGTAAATTTATTGTTTTCTTCAATTCTTATCACCAACCGGGGAGGGAGAAAATATTTTATGTAACAGATTGCTTTTGGCCAAGTTATACAAGTTCGAAGATTCGTAATTATCATACATTTTTTAATTTCTGAAAGTGCCGAGTAACACTTAATAATGATAAATACTGCTAGAACTAGTGACCATAAAGGGTTATTGAAGGACACCGTGGTTTTTGTCAGTACAAGTCTAACAGTCCCTCTCGCCCTGTCCGGGGCGGACTCTACTAAGACTCATTTGATGATTTTACCACGATAAAAAAAAGCAATTCAACATAAAATAACATCACGCTTGTTATCCCTGACGGGTTGGGCAGAGTTGTACCCAATTAAAATGAATAATAATCACTTTATTTCTTGTGAAAAGAAGAAAAAACATGTTAAAATATATAAATGTGCTGGTGGGGCCAGCATCGGGAACAGAATCGAAGTTGCCTGTGGTCTTGGGACAGAAACCTCCTAACAGTACGAATCGTGACCAAAAGTAGTCCTCTTTGAATCAACCACGTTTATTTCGTTAAAAAAATCATCAGTTTTCCCCAAAAATGTATGGAGCGTGAATGATCTCCTTTGAATCTATGGTTATACCACAGGTACAGTAAACACAGCTGAAATAACAGTTTCAAGCTCCTCATTGCAGAGAACAGTGTTGGGACCCAGATTTCTAACATTGTTTTCTAATACGTCCTAAAAGGAATCCTCATTTGAAACTCTCAGTAGGTACTTAATTGTTGTAACAAAGTTTCACACAAACTTTCAAACCCGAAAAATAACCCTTTACGGCAGGAATTTCGCAAAATTTTGTGTTAGTGACGACCTACCCAAAAAACCATAAATATTTTAGTATGGAGGGTGGCCCGATCGGTCCTCGGCCATATTGTTTTTTTTTTTCAGAATCGCGGTGCACAACTAAAGTTATATTATTTTGATAGAAGACACTTGGACAAACAAAAAATATAACAGACATAATGTCCTAAAGCGTCAGGTTCCGGATTTATTCACCGTAGTCAAAAACTGAACCTTGTAGATACCAACAACTTTTGTCTTTTTTCTCCCTGCACGTATTGAATTACAACGACATACATCATGTATGGTATAGCGGTGTTAATTTGTAGGTTTCTCTCGTATTATTGTGAGATATATTGTTTTCAATAACCACGATAATTTTGTTTCTAGGTAAAAAAAGCTCGTGTATGGTGATTATTTTACCTTACATGATGTAATTCAATATTCAATATGAATTATGTTAACTTTCAGGGAGAATAGAGACAAAAGTCGAAATATAAGAAAAATATTGAACTATAGACATAGTTCAATATTTTTCTTATATTTCGGTGAATAACTCCGAAACCTGATGCTTTAGGACATATTTTTATACAAAAAATGTGCTGGGTGGCCTGGATATTAAAATAAAATTGATAATGTTCAGCAACGGTTCACCGACCAAACGACTGTAGGTAAATCATTCCATTTTCCTAAATAATGGCGAGTAAGTTTATATACTCGTTTATATAACGCGCATTGGGCCCGCGTGGTTGGTAATGGCCTACTTCCCCTCACAGGAGGAGGCCTATGTTCCAGCAGTGGGAACATTTACATAAATGAAACCACATGTAATGTCTATGATGTTTTATTGTAACATATAGATAGTTTTCTACACATCCACCTTACATAGTTGTCGCGTGGAGCGCTAACTGATATGAGCTCTGTACAGCGGCGGCGGCAAGGCGCCTCGCTCCCACATAAATAAAATTCACGTTATAATAATATAAACTTAGCCTAGAGCAGGCGCAGCGGCCCGCACATACATCTATATACACGCTAACACTAGTCTGTACACCGCGGCCGCGCCCGCGCACTATTTACAACGAGAGGATATGTGTCAGGAACGGCACGCGCGGCCCGCGTCAGTCGCGCGGCGGCGCGCGCGCCAGCAACGCCAGCGGCTGCATGGCGGCGGCGTGTAGCGCGTGCGCGTGCGCGTGCAGCCCCGCGCCGCCCGCGTGCAGCCCTGCGCCGCCCGCGCCCCCCGCCAGCCCCGCGCCCCCTAGCCCCGCGGGCTCGCCCGCCGGCGGGTTGATGCGCTTCTCCTTCTGGCGCCGGTTGCAGAACCACACGCGCACCACCTCCTTCTCCATGCAGAGCGCGTCGGCGAGCGCGGCGATCTCTTCGCTGGTGGGCTTGGGATTGTGCAGAAAGGCTTTCTCCAGCGCCACGCGCACGCCGGACTCGATGGAGGTTCGCTTCTTGCGGCGCCGGCCCACGGCCTCCGCCAGCCCCGCTCCCAGGGCCGCCCCCCCGCCCCCCGCCGCGCCTCCGCCCGCCAGGGATGAGTCCGCGTCCTCCAGCCACTTCTGCAGCAGGGGTTTTAGTTTGCACATGTTCTTGAAGCTCAAGTTCAGAGCTTCAAAGCGCGATATCGTTGTCTGTGAGAAGTCGTTGCCGTACAACTTGCCCATCGCAAGCCCGACGTCGCCTTGCGTGAACCCTGCGGAAGGAACGATGGTGCTCTATAATGTCTATAATCGAGAGATTGCGTCTACCTCGGAACTTTGCCGGAGTGCCACTCTTGGAATGACCTGCGATTGGGGTGACGAGAGAACTCACCGAGTTTGATGCGTCTTTGCTTGAAGGTTTTGGCGAAGTGTTCCAACTCCTCAAGGTCTGCAGTGTCATCTGCTGTGGGCTCGAGCGTGCGCGGCTTGTGCGCGTGCGCATGTAGCGGAGTGTGAGCGTGCGCGTGCAGCGGGGAGCGCGCGCGCCCGGAGCCCGGCGTGAGCGGCGTGAGGAAGGCGCCGGCGCCGGGAGGCGTACGCCGCGGCGACGGCGACCGCCCGTCTGCACCACCACACACTCATTACAATCACAGAATTTATAATAATGGGTACAGTGTCGCCTAGTTGTCTCGACCAGAGACTGCCGTGCTGCCACCCAGCGTGTCAGCACGACAGTCGCGACAGTACGGGGGAGCACGAACCTTGGAGGTATTTGTAAGGGGGTGACGTACCGGTGGCGGCGGGCGCGTGCTGAGCGTGCGGCGCGCCTGCTCGCGCCTGCAACTGCTGCAGCTGCTGCGCCGCCGCCTGCGCCACCGCCTGCTGCACCTGACACACATACACATCACACATTAGCTACGAGTACCATCTTAGGAACTATGCACACCACGCTTATTACCCGCGCCTTTGGCGCACGTTTGTAGCGATACAGACGCGTTGCGCACGCAAGTCAGACGCAGCCTGTAGACCTTTGCACACATGTAGAAATTCAAATTAGCGTTTGAATAGATACAGACGCGAAGCAAGCGCGCGATGCAAACCATAGGAAACAAACTGCTGTTTAATAAAAACGGGGCGTCGCCATCAACCCGTTCGTTTTTGCTAGCCATACACCATACTGCCTATCGCCCAATTGGCATGACACTGCCGATTGGATCAGTTAGAATTGATCATGTGTGGGCGTGGAATCCACGCAATTGGCATAACAGTTAAAGATAGGCTTGATCATGCCGATTTGATCCTTCCGAATGGAACGTGTATGGGGTCGGTTTATTTGATTTCAGTAGTACAAGAATGCGGAAGGCAACTGTCAGAGTGGCGCTACTTGCTAGCTCATTGGTGATGCTATGGCTTCAACTGAACGTCGCTGCTGATTTGAGAGTTTGATCAAACTTTCATCATGGCGATGGACGATAGGCAGTACGGTGTATGGTGTATATGGAAGAACTGCCAATTTGACCTATCGTCCAATCGGCAGCGTCATGCCGATTGAAAAATAGGCAGTATGGTGTATGGCTATCATTAGAAACACGCGTCGAAGGCGCGTTTAAAAAACGTGATGTGCATATGCCCTTAATGATAATAATAATACCATACATACAATATACAAGGTTCCTAATCATTGAATTAAAATTAAATATGTACTCTATTTACTACTGACTAAATCTAGTGAAAACAAGTTCCAAAAACTAAAAGTTCGAAGTGTACCGATGTACACTTACGTCATCTAAATACATAAACGTTTTATATATTTCATGATTCTAAGAGATGCGCTTTCAGCTGTACCTAAGTACTTTGTTTGATTGATAAATTAGTCAGCCAAATTATGTAGGTAAACATATTTTGTCTTTTGTGCAAATTAACTTTTAATTTATCTAAACTAAAATTTTAATGATAACATACCTATCTAAACACACTTGCCAACTTCTTAAGAGACAAGGAGTAGGCATCTACTGATTTAGTTTGCGTTCGCATATCTCCGGAATTACAAATTCGATTTAAGTAATTCTTTGCGATTAGGTACTCCGCCAATCGTGGACCGATTTTTAAGATTCTTTTTTTGTTGTAGTAGGTATCGTTCAACTTAGGGAATACTAAAGGTTTCATCAAAATCGGTTCATTAATTTTATAGATAGGGTTTTTTATTCTTAGATAATTGTTAGTTTAAATATTTAACCTAAAATATTGTCAAATACATAATTTTCTTACACGTGCACTAGAATTTTGTAATCCGTAGCACCATCCGTAGCAATTAGCCAAAAAAAATCCCTATCTCAAAAACTGCAGAATCGATTTTGAGAATGACTAAATAAGTCCGTCGTTGCCTACTCCTTACTGTTGTACCTTCCATCATCAGCTCAGCTATATGACACGATGATTACCATTCGCAAATACTTAATTTACTTCATAAAGCGAAAAACGATGTGCAGGCCTATAAATTTCGAGGGTTGCCCTCAATTTCTCCAGGATCCAATCATCAGATCCTGACTTAGTGAATATGGGATCACTCCAGAAGTATCTCCTTCCGAACAAAAAAAGTATTTTGAAAAACGCTTCACAATAATTGCCGGAGAAATCGCGTAACAAACACTCAAAAAAAACATACCGTCGAATTGATAACCTGCTTTTTTGAAGTCGGTAAAAAATTGTTTTTCAAGAAGTCATTGCCGCGCTCATGAAACAGGTTTTACTTACGTTTTATACAAATGTCGAGAAATGGGGCGATTCTGAATTTACAGCTATTTGGTATGAAAGCTCGTCGGTATGTGAGGGCTGCACAAGTGCACAGTGTACAGGACACAGGAGTGGCTCACCTGGGTGTGCAGCAGCAAAGAGTGCGCGCCGTGCTGCGTCAGCAGCAGGTGCTGCAGCTGCGCCAGCGCGTTGCCGGCGCCCGCCGCGTTCTGTGGAGCGATACAAGCATACTGTTAGTTGACTCCAGCCACGACGTGAGATCAGCCTGCCACCGAGGTGACCCCTGCTCTCCAATGTCAATCAGTGCCATAAGTAAATGGTCGCTGAATATATTTGAGTGTGTAATAATGTACACTTATGGACGGCTTTGCGTTTGCCACCACCATGGACAACAAGCGGTAGTGCTACCAGTGCCACGTTGAAATGTTTAAAACTTGATATGCGGGGAGCTAGCTAGAGCTAGAGTGAAGGCGTGCGTGAAGCAGACTGGTCGAGCACTGCATTGCTGCAGACTACAGACGGACAGGATACTCACGAATACGGCGGCCGTGGCGGCGGCGGCGCTGGCGACGTGCGGCGCGTGCGCAGGGTGCGCGGGGTGCGCGGGGTGAGGCAGCGGCGCGGAGGGCGCGCGCGGTGGTGACGGCGGCCGCTCGTCGCCGCTGATCTCGCCTTCGCCGCTCGCCGAACCATCTGCAACGCAACATGCCACACTACGTCTTACTTTGTTTCTATTTAATTAGGTTAACAGTCTACCTACTTCGAATGTTTCTAGTTTCGAGTAAAGCTACCAAATATCTATATCTATCTATACATATAATAAAATAGTAGGAAAGTCAAAACTGTACATTGAATATTTTTTTTAAAGAATTCTTGGGGTGTGATCTACAATCGATACCGAAGCCAAAAATATAGTTTTTAGAATTTTTGTCTGTTTGTCTGTTTGTCTGTATGTATGTCCGGGATAAACTCAAAAAGTACTGGACGGATTTGAATGATTCTTTTTTTGTTGTATAGGTATTAAGTCTGGTCAAAACATAGGCTATAATTTATTTTGAATACTTGAAGAACTGGCGCAGAACCGCAACAGACCAGCTAAACTATAAGAGATACAAAATTGTGCGATAGCAAAAATTGTTCCACGTGATGAGCATTTTCTGCTGAGAGAATTAGTTTGAACACCTGATGTGGAACTACAAGAGCCCAGCTACACTATAACATATACAGGAATAACGTCTCAGCAAAGTTGTTCGGCCTGATGTGCACTCTCTGTTGACGTATAAAAATTGAAGATCTGGAACACCTGATGTGGAACTCCAAGAGCCCAGCTACACTATAACATATACAGGAATGACGTCTTAGCAAGAGTTGTTCAGCGTGATGAGCACTCTCTGTTGACGTATAAAAATTGAAGATCTAGAACACCTAATGTGGAACTCCAAGAGCCCAGCTACCCCGCGGTGGTGGACGCCCACGGCGTCGGACGTCACAAGACGATCTCCGGCCACGGTAGGCGCGAGCATGCGGGCGGCGAGTAAAGGGCAACTCGCCGTCCGACCATGGACGGCGCGTCGTGTTTCACGCGCGCCTTAAAGAGTGTCAGCATAATGACGGGGCCCCTCTCAGAGGGCTAAAGCCTGCCAGGGTCGCGGGACTTATACCATCACCGTTACCCCGGAACATAAAGGGCTATTGAAGGACACCGTGGATTTTAGTTAGTACAAGTCTGATAGTAAGGGGTGGGAGGACTCATTTGATGATTTACCACGAAAAAAAAGAGCCCAGCTACACTATAACATGATTTTTTTCAACTAGGCGTGGATGCCTATCGACCGGAACTATGAGGAATATCGAAAAATGTTGAAGACTCCTTTCAACAATTCTGGGAAGTAATCATATACGGCAAACTTAAGAAAAACGTATAATTGAAAAAAAACTGATCAATCTTCATCAGACTTTACAGATCTTCGATTTTGCCGACCCCATTGTCGCTGGCATAAGCAACAAGATCCGCGTACGAAGTCGCGGGCAGAAGCTAGTTCAATTTAAATGATATTCGAATACTTATTCCATTTTCTAAAAAGCATATGTTCGAATATTATTCGAATATATGTATAATTGTATTTTTTTTAATGATTGTTAGACATTTTTTCACGACGAGAGGGACGCTGGAATACTATAATAGTAGATTATTAACCAAGGGGATAAAGCAGGGTCTTCTGTCGCGGGTGGCGAATTAAATCGCGAGCGTAACGAAGGACTCGAGGTTTACTCCCGAGCGTAGCGAGGGTGTTAAAAACTTAAATCACGAGCGAAGCGAGGGATTTAAGACGAGTCCTGAGTGTAGCGAGGGATTTAAGTTCACCCAAGACTAAGACAGCTTTATCACCGAGGAAAATACTCTACTTTTCGTACCATTTGCGAAAAAAATAACACAGTAATAATATGAGATACGCATTTTAAACATTAATATTTAACATTAACTTATTTATAAAAATAAGTAAAAATGAACTCAACGTTTATGTATTTGAAGAATACAAAAACGCGGCAAATTGAAAAAGCAAAGGCATCAAGCTCATACGGCCTCGTCGGTTTTCGTGTTTTATTTAACTAGATGAAAATCCGGCTTCGCTCGGGTGAAACGTGTGTCCCAAATACTACACATCAAGGTACTAAATGTAGGTGTCACGGTAAGTCATAGGCCGAAAATAAAGAAAGAAAAAAAACTCAACATGATAACCGATGTCAATAATGGCGGCTGCGATCTGCCTGGTTAGAAAATCATTAGAAATTTACAAAATACTCGACAATCCGTATTTTTGCGGATATACAGGGTGAAATTGAACAGATGCGACAAATTGAAATATACAATAATACGTGTTGTCAAAAAACATATAAAATAACAAATGTAAAATTTAAAAATAATTGGTCAGTGTTAAGCTATGAACGGCGACGTTTAATAACATGAGTGCTCTATGATTATTGAGCACTGCGATGAGTGGGACGAGATTTTTTGATACTTTAATTTTTCTTACATTCATTTTGCATATTAAATGCTGGAATACCGATGATTCGTACTTAAATAAAGCTAATAACATCAATGGACCTTTTGAAAACGAAAACCGCGTAATTTTTTTTATCGATTTAGTTTGTTGAAATAGTAGATTGTTATACAAGGGTGGAAAGAAATCAATTCCCATACGAGGTATTTAGACGCACGAGCGAAGCGAGGGCGGCTATAGTCCGAGTGGGAATTGATGACTTTCACCCGTGTTAAACACTCTACTTTTCATTTCAAATATAAGGAAAGTAAAAAATAGTCTTTTTTAATTTAAATTTCAAATATGGAACACACCGTCCGCGTCACCGCCGCGGGCCATCCCACTTTAATAGGTATCTACTTTTTTTAAATTCACATTGGCCGTATACACTCACATTTTTTTTTTAATCGATATTTTTCTTAATTATGTAAAAACGAGATGAAAACCCGGCTTCGCTCGGGTGAAACGTGTGTCATACATAATACACATCTAGGTACTAAATGTAGGTGTCACGGTAACTCATAAGTTTATAGGTTATTCTAAGGAGGTTTAGTAACTACATAATACACCATATGCCACTGGCCGAAAATAAAGAAAAAAAATAAAAACTTCTCAACATGATAACTGATGTCAAAAATGGCGGCTACGATCTCTCTGGTCAGAAAATCATTAGAAATTTACAAAATACTCGACTATCCGAATTTTGCGGAGATATGTTGTCGACTCGAAATCTTTATTTTTTAATGTTTTATTATTTTGGTTAGCTTTCGATCGAGTCCGTAGCCCTGCACGAAATTATTAATATAGAAAATTATAGCCGACTAAATAACCAATTTTAGTTCTATTTTTAAAATTCATTCCCGCCCTAGGGAAGGAAGCAATTACTATGAGTCTTTCCCGCCCAAGGGAGGGAAGCATCGTTTTCGACCCGCTGCTTAGATCAAACAAAGACTACTTTCCGAGTATGAGAAATGAAAAAACAGTTTATAATGACTATGTTACTGTAACTGAAGCTCCCATTTCATTTTGTCGCATTTATTCAAAGTCACCCTGTATGTTGTCGACTCGAAATCTTTCTTTTTTAATGTTTTATTATTCTGGGTAGCTTTCGATCGAGTCTACCGTAATATAAGTATTCCAAATTTAAATCACATTCTCTCCCTAGAGAGAGAATGAAATTCAGTACAACATTCTTTCCCTGTTTTTCACAGATTAAAAATGACTATGGTTATGTTCGCTTTTTGTGGCATAGAATGTCACTTTTTTGAGCAAGTGGTACGAAAAGATTATTTTTATCAACAAATCTGCTTATAAAATAAAACCTAACACCTAACACCATGCGACCGCCGGCCATTTTAGTTTTATAACCCGACAGGTTCTAATTTGACAGATTGGGGAAGGTTGACTTGATGGAGTCCTGTACATACATATCCCAGTACAATAAAAAAAATATACAAAAAGTGTAAAATACTTTTCTATCGGCAGACGGTGCTCTGTTTTTATTTCATTGATTTTTGTTACCCCGACTAATAAAGATTAAAGGTCATAAAGGCTGGAAAGGAGAAGTGGCAAACAAACTCCAAGTGTCCTGAAAGTGCCTGCCAGGGTCGCGGGACTTATACCATCACCGTGACCCCAGAACATAAAGGGCTATGACACCGATTTTAGTCAGTACAAGTCTGAAAGTCCCTCTCGCCCTGCCCGGGGTGGGAGGACTCATTTGATGATTTCACCACGATAAAAAGAAAGTGTCCAGAAAGTAGTTTATTCTTCTCACTTTCCTGTATTTCCGCACATGGTGGTGTGTTTTTTAGATCGTGCTCTCGCGACACCTGTCTTCTACCTCGTCTGTGAGCGGACTCGGTGCCCGTTTTGTGCTCAAACGATACAAAAAAAATTTACGCACCTTCTTCACCCCTTTGTAAGCTTGCGCACGCGTCGTTAATGCGCGCCTCACCCCTTTAAGATACACGCAGAGTGCGCACGAGACACTCTCGACGACATTGTGCGGCGGCGCAAGCCTTTATATAACTGTGAGTCAGCGCACTAACAATGGCACACATGATTAATGGCAGGGAGTCCGGGACGTACTCCGCGGCCAGGAACGACTTGTCCAATTCATTTGTGTTGCTTAGCTGATACCTGGACTAGTGACATGTGACGCATCAATACCTAGGTAAAAGCCAGGCAACCGATTACAAAAAGAAGCTAGCCGTAACAGAGCATGCACGCAGTTTGGTTCCACGTAGCGTTTCCCGTGCTTTAAGGGATAAACTGTATTTCAGGTACGAATTTTTCTGTAATTTGGCAAAACCAATATGGGACGGTTATCATGATTGTATGATTCAATGAATGAATTCAAAGATAAACATTATTTTATAAATAAATAAAAAATAAGTGTTCATTGGTAAAGTCAAAATTAGTTTGTAAATCTTGTTTTCGTATACAAGTAACATAACGTTGAATTTATCATCACTGAAATACATAAAGAAAACTAACGTTTGTATAAATAGTAACGTGTAGAAACATTCAATATTGATTTTAAAATTTTACTAAAACGATAATTATATTCACCCCAGTTAGATGCTACCTAGTACCGTGCTCGGCTTAAATTGTAGTCTTTGAGACTTGATGGTGACCACGTGCACTCTCATCATTATTGCTGCCTTATTACAACGACCGCGACTACCCAATGAAAGGGATTTGTGTTTTGAGGGTTTTATTATGTACGTTTGCATACGAGTTTCCAACATGAATTCAAACACCCTTTTCGTAAATGTCCCGCATTAGTGCTATCCCAGTAAACATAGACAAGACGATTCCAGAAATAATAAGAGGGCCGCTGACACATCAATGTATTGTAAACCTTCTTCTACATTATTACTCTAAAACAGATCATAGTCTACAACTTGCTGAGCACATAACAAAAATAAATAGCAAATACAACACTGTTACAACACTAATTGGTTAAGTGCGAGTTGGACTCGCACACGAAGGGATCCGAACCATCTATTAGAATACGGTAAAAAAAATCACGTTTGATGTATGGAAACCCCTTTAATGTTTTTTTTTTTAATTTTTCCTTTGGTTTGCCATAATTATATCATTACTTTCCAGAATTTGATCCTTACGAGCAACAATATCGTATGGTTTAATAATACAGAGTGATGTTTTCTTTCCTAGATCAGCGTTTTATTAGTTTTCGTTAAAATCGGCCTCGAGACTCTACCTACGGGCCTACAGCTATATTTGAAACTTGATATTCCTCATAGTTATAAATATAGCCGTAAGCACCCAGTTGAAAAATTCACCCTGTGTTTGACACTTTTCCTTATGTGTTAATAAAAAAAAGGATCGCAAAATGTGTTGCTAAGCTCATAACTCGAGAACGTCCGGACCGATTCGGATAATTCTTTTTTTGTTGTGTTTGTCGAGACCGGGTTTTAGAGCACCCGGGACGGGCCGCCAGTGTGTTAATAAATGTTAAAAAAATATTTTCAGAAAATAATTGAAATTTTAAATGATTTAATAAGTTTCGGTTTCGGCCGAACAGAGAGCAAGGCCGGAAGTTCGACTTCGGCTGAACTATCAGTTTTGGTCGGACACTACTAAAAATATACAAATAAGTCCGTATTACTATATTTTCGTTCCAGTGCACGACGAGCGCGCGGCGGTCGGCGGGCGGCCGGTGCCAGCGGGACCGTCACATACTTTGGTTACCGCAGCATTATTATAATTAGTTATGTTACTAATCAAAATAAGCTAATTACACATCGAGATATGATCTATGCCCATAATACGCGCATGTTTTAACTATACTAATGAGAACTTTACTCGTTGCATATTAATGTAAACCGAATTAGGTAGGCAAAATGGCTACACTATAATAATACGAAATAAAAAACTTTTTTCAAAAAAAAATTAACCGCCTTCAAAATCAACCACAAAAAAGGGTAAAATAACCTACAAAAAAATAACTTTTCTTTCGGAAGTCGGTGGCTTTGTTTTATTATTTTGATGTCTTTTTGCCACCGACTTCCGAAAGAAAAGTTATTCTGTAGGTTATTTTACCCTTTTTTGTGGTTGTTTTTGAAGGCGGTTAATTTTTTTTTGAAAAAAGTTTTTTATTTTACTCTTTTTAGTTTAAATATTCAACCCAAATTCTTGGCAAATCAAATACATCATTTTCTTACATGTGCACTAGAATTTTGTAATCCGTAGCACCGGTATTAACATAGCCCATGTTGTGTACATAAAAGAAAATTCCAGTAAAATTCCCTATCTCAAAAAATGCTGAACAGAGTTCGATGAAACTTGCAGTATTCCCTAAGGTGAACGATCCCTAGTACAACAACAAAACAATTTTGAAAA
The DNA here is from genome assembly GCA_028554685.1 of Agrotis ipsilon. NCBI lineage: Eukaryota > Metazoa > Arthropoda > Insecta > Lepidoptera > Noctuidae > Agrotis > Agrotis ipsilon. The sequence continues at coordinate 17,112,064 of CM052965.1, forward strand.
TCGGTCCACAATTGGCGAAGTAATCGCGTAACAAACACGCAAAAAGTAAAGATCATCATGTAGTCCAAGTAGGCGAAATTAATAAAAATGCTCACAAAATAAAAAGTACTGAACCAAATTTGATGAAATTTTTATGGGACCAAACTGCAAGTATCCTGCATCGAACAAAAAAAGAATCACACTAATCGGACTAGAAACCTCGGAGTAATCGATGTACATACATAAAAAAAAAATAAAAAAAAAAAAACATACCGACCGAATTGAGAACCTCCTCCTTTTTTTGAAGTCGGTTAAAAATATATTCGAGCAGCCCAATATACGAGTATGAAGTCCAAAACACAGATTATCTTATTCCAAATGGTTATGTTCCACGGTTCATGAGAAACAGCCTTTATTCGAAGTATTCTAATATTCGATTTGCAAGCCCCATCACCAGGCTGTATCTCATCAATTTACGATTTCATTGGGTTTTCCCAATGAAAATAGATGCTCGACTTGCTCAAACTGGATGTCAAAGAGTCGACACATAGGACATATGTCTTTATAGTGTGGAACTAAGTTTAAAAAAAAACGTTAATAGGTAATGTAATTATGATAATGTAATAGTAGCAGACACTGACCGTGGCTGGGCGGCGGCGACGGCGACGACTTGATGAGCTCGCCGGACTCCTCTGTAACAGAACAAACAGACGCTGTAGCACATTGATCACGGACACAGCGCCACACTACATAGCACTAGCTCACACAGTAACCTGAAGAGGCCAACTGTCAATGAACACACTCAGATATTACTGCGGCGCGCGGCGGCACGCACCTCCGCGCACTGAAGGTTGCATGTTGCATCTCATACAATTCAATGCTACAATCTTGTTGTAGAAACTCTGTTGATATATAATAATATATTAGCCGACGACTCCAGTCACAGCGACCAATCTCACCGGAGAGGTTATTATAGTTTATTCACGTTGTCAACTTTAGCAGTTAGTGTAGGCATGGTTAGTGCAGTGGCTGAGCCATCGACTGCGGTGCTGTGTTTCGCGGGTTCGTTTCCCGCACGGAAAAAATATCTGTATAGCCTACAGTTAGTTTTTAAACTTTTACCTTCACTAGGTATTTCTCCTGTGTCGTGGGTGCGTTTACAAACGTAGAAATTCACATAATTTAGACCTGGAACAACTGCAAATGTAAGCCATACAATTCTTTGTTCCATGCGGGAATCGAACCCACAACGGGCTGCGAAGCAGTCCAAAACGCTAACCCTGCCGTCAAATGAAGCATGGAGGCAGATGTTCGCTGCGGAGAGCTGACACGTTACCAGCGTGTCATGACACGCCACTGTCACACACGGGGGTTAGGATCAGCCCATTAGCGCCGAATTAATGCAATTAATAGGATCAGCGCGAGGCGTCGAGCGCGCCCGACACATACACGCACCTAATACGAAGCCACAACACAAGGGATCATCAAATTACAAGTAATGCTGATTAATGAGAGGATTAGATGCCACTCGATGTCATCCGCGTTCCGAAACACTGCCCCGCGCACACACATGGATATATCAACTCTAAAGCACTGAAATTATGTTAAAGGTCGTCGGTACGGCCGCGGCGCGGCGGTGCTATGATCACGTAATTCGCTTTCCAAAAACGCTGTACGCGTACGCTGCGCAACTGCTATCACATGATATACTTTATAGATATAATTGATACGAAATATGTGAATTGCTTGTGCATTGTGCATATTTGGGCACGTGTAGTGCTGTGCACAGTGCGTGGGAACAGCGGCTACCTGCCGCCCGCCCGCTCACCTCTCCCGCCGCCCGCGCCCGCTCAAAGCGAGAATAAAAAAAGGATTTGCGTCGACACTAAGTTCGTTTATTCAAATATCCGCGAATTCATAAAAGATGTATCCTTTGATAATAATACATCTTTTAGTGTAAAAAATGCGCTGGCATTGAGTTGTCAGCGTCGGTTTTTTGCGGAGGTGTTACAAAGGGGTGCAATCATAGAAACGAGTAAGGTACCGGGTGGAAATGTTCATGAAATATGTAAAAAGCGCCAGTTGTGTGTTTTTTGCGCGCTTGGATTAATTTTTTTACGAGTCGGATCGGCAGCGAGTGGTGACGAGCTGAGCGGAGCTGTGATGGGCAGGAGTGAGCGACAGAGTGCGCTCGCGTGCGCGCTGCTCACTACTTGATAGTATTTCCTATAAGATGAAGTTTTTGTCTTGTTGCGCAATAGTTAATGAATGCCGCGATCAGTCAGCGACGGGTTGATAACGTCTGATGGTTCGGTTGTTTCGAGCTGTGCGCGCAACGACTGTTGCTACATGAATACTCAGTTTTTGCGTTTTCCATTTAGTTAGTGATCCGAGCCATCCCTCCATTAAAGTAAGATTGAGTTCCGGGAAGTTTTGTTGTTACAGTTGACATAATTCACATATTGTTTGGGTCATAAAATTGTTTACAATAACGCATATTTTACAATTTATGAATACCTAGTATGTATGTATAATTAAATGTTTGTTATCTGACGAAGTTGTGCGGGTGTAGTTCAGAATTTTGCTAAAAACCACTTGCGTGAGTGAAACATTCGTTTTCAACTGATGACGTTTGACGTGTCTGTGTAGGTCTGTCTGTGTCATCATAGTTCCTAAGTGAAAGGACCGATTTTTTTTTGAAGTTGACCTCATTTAAATGGTTTTTAACTATAATATTTTTTGAAGATTTGTTCTGACATCTGAGGAGCACAAGTTCATGTGAACAGTGTGTCGAATGTTGTGAGTAAATGTAAGGTGTTCATGTACGCTGATGACATGTGTCTTATATATGCCTCCGGGGACATAACCAAGGCGCGGAAATGTATACAGGGAGACTTTGAAAATGTTAGCAAATGGGCACACGACGAATTATATTGAATCTTGCAAACAGTCAATGTATGCATATACACTCGCCATATAATCGAAGGGCTAAATCCGTAAAGAATGAACACCTCACAGTGACAGGACATACATATGAATGTTTGCACAGATATAAATATAATTGTAGCTGTACCAATTTAGATTACGTTGATAAATTTAAATATTTAGGTCTAACAATAGATAGGAACTTTAATTGTAGTTTACATGTAAGTGACATTTGCAATAGACTCATCAGTGCTAAGTAAGTTTTATCAATTACAAAATGTATTGAACAAAAATAATAGTTTATTGCGCACTTGCCGACTCGCTATTAAGTTATGGACTCCTTGTATACGGGCGAACCTTTATCACATACCTATTGAAGAGACATTAAAGATATTCAAATTAGACTAATAAAGTTCCTTGTTAGTAAAACGTTAAAGAGAAATGCAATAAACAGTATGACAAGTTGTTTCCCATTTGTAAAATATTACCAATAGATAAAAAAATTGAATATTTAGTAGGTCTGCATTATTATTTTAATGACGAATTTAAAGTAAATGTTAAAAATAAGTTCAACACACGTAGGGTCAGAGAGAATAAACTGGTTCAACCACAGACATGTAACTACTACGGTAAAAGAACATCGAAGTACCTGGTACCCACAGTGTAACATAAAATAGGTAGATTTGTTGCGAGAGAAAGTAGAAATTAGTAAATGGCCACTTGAAGCAAAATTAAAAATAAACCTACAGGATAGTTATAAGGACATAATACATAATAGTAATTGATTCTTTACATTGTTATAATTTTAATACTTAGTTTACAATTTACGGTGTAGTATTGTATAACCCGTTAATTTTTAGTTGGCCCGTTGTAATGTGAAAGAGCGCCTCTCGCCATCAAACTTAACAGTTCGGCGAGTTTGTAATCTAATACCAAAATTTGTATTGATTTCGTTCAGAAAAAAAAAAAAAATTGAAATAAAATGTAGTGCCTAATGTCTCTTCCTATATTCAAAAATTCGATTGTTTGTAACGTTGGTATGCCTTATTTTACTTTGATGCTATTTCAAAGACCATCTACAAACCTTGAGAATTAATAGAACATATTTTTTGTTGGGATTTTTTTTGTTATAATATATCACAATATAAAATATTCAAAATTAAATATTGTACATCCATCTTAGATTGTGATGTTATCGCTATCAGCAGTACCTACTTAGCGCCCGACGAAGTAGTTCGTAGACACAGATGAGTCTCCAAGTTAAACCCATCACTTAATAATATATTATTTTCAACAGTTTGCAAATATTGAGTTTAAGATTAATTTTAAGAGTTTACATAAAACCTTTCAGGAGATTTATATGTATTACTTCAGGGCCACAAGTCTGCTAAATTACAAATGGCTCAATTGAATATCAATTGGATCTTCAGCTAGCATTTTTAATTACATTTGGTATTCTGCTACTAATTTAAGACCCCTGGTTTTCCAGTGACATTCCATTGACCTGCCCTATCGAATATTTGCTAGTCTGCTCTTCAATCGTGTTCCCAATCTGTTTAAATCGATTGTGGCCTTTATCGGTATTGCTACTCTTATTTTAACGCTTGTTTGGCAACACTTTACTGTTAACACTGAGAGTCAATTACACTTACACTACGATCCATTAGACTCTATTGAGTTTACATAGAAGTTTTTGCAGAATACCAAATTTGTTTTAATTCGTACTGCGAATCGTAATTGCGCTAATGAATATCAAAGCATGTGAGTTAATAAAATTAGCAGCATCAGAATTGCGCCCAGGTTTCAATAAAGTATTGGATAACTTTTTTTTGTGAGATAACATATGGTATTAGTGATCATTATTTCAAACACGTTATCTATTCTAAACCATATCCGATTTGACGGCTCATTGTAAACTAACCCGAATGTCCAGCTAGTTATTCGCATCGGATGTAACATTATGAGGTACACTTGCACTATTTAAGTACATGACACATTAATTCATTAATTATCAAGGGTACACCCATGCCTTAGCTTGCAATATTAATAAATAGAAGAAAATGTAAACACCTGAAATCCTGAAAAAATCTTGTTCCTTATTCACGAGTATATTGCGTATGAATTTAGTTATGTAAGTTTGTTAAGTTTCGAGCAATAACATGTATACACATGTTATTGCTCGAAACTGTACAGCACGAATGAGCAACAATAATACATGAGCATAATAACAATGAGATACCTCGTATATGTAACCTAAGTCATATAAGTCCTATTCCTCTCTCTAATAATAAAATTGTAAATTAAACAAAAATAATCGAATTCGACGTGAAAATAAGAGATTTTCAAGAAAAACAATAGTGTAGAAGCTGAAATGAATGAGACAACTCACGGTAGCGCGCGGAGCAGAAGGCGCGCGTGTCGGCGCGGACGCAGGCGGACAGCACCATGTCTGAGTGTGAGCACTGTGCGGTGTGTGCGCGTCTGTGTGCGCGGCTCGCGGGTCGGCGCTGCACTGCCAGCGAGCGGGCCGCGCCGGGCCGCCGGGCCGCCGCTCGCCGCCCCCCGGACCCCACACCACCGTTCAACCCTCAACCGTCGAATTAAAAATTTTAAACTTTTTTGTACGAATTCGTTTCTTTTTCCGCCCTTTAGTGAATTTTTTTCGCGCGATCTCGCCATTATTTCGATTACCTGAGATGATTTTTTTTTCGCTTTCGCCGAATGGATCGAGCGCGATGCGCGTTTAAAAGCTGTTTAATTTTTTTAGGAAAGGGGAGCGACGGGTTCGGCTAACCGATGCGCGAATTCCGATATCGGGTTCGATTGAAATAAAAAACTGAGGCCGGGTTGAGCCGCGTGTGCCGTCAGCCCGCTCGCCCGACCATCGTTACAGAGACATCATCAAACAAATAATAAGCCGCTCTCTTGTTGGTATCTGTGAACATCAAAATAGACCGCACAGCGTCGCATCGACTCAACTCATTGTGTTAATCACGCTGCTCATTGTTTGTCTCAATAACTTTTACTACAGATCTAATACTCGATTAAATGATTGGTTTTAAGAAAACAACAAAAAGAGATGAACAGATATGTACGTTTAAAGGATTCGACAACAAAAAGAACGTTCTTGGTATTTGTAAATAGTAATGTGCTGCGTCGTGTTGTGTGCACAGCTCCGGGAAGTAATTGTGTGAGATGAAAGGGCTAGTTCCTGTTTGATGTGAATCTGATGGAATAGCAAGTGCGGCGGCGGCGAGCGCGACTGACCACCCTCACCCCCCGCACCCCCGCACCCTTCGCGAGCCACAGACCTGTGCACCGACACAGAAGGCGCCTGCCGGCTTTATCTTGTGATTTTCACAGCATCCATTGTTTAATTACTTGCTGCCAAAAAGTAGAAGAGGGCGTGCGTCCGCGCTCAAAGTCGGTCATTATGATACAGATGCTGCAGAGTTGCAGACCGCGCGGGAGTCGCGGCGACGACGGCGGCGGTGTAGCGCTTTGTGATGCTAATGTGTGCAAACAGCGGCCGATGAAACTTTAATTCAGGTGCTCGTGACCCGGCCGACCCCCACCTCCAACCCTCGGCCCGCACCCCTCGCACTCCCTCGCTCATGCATCTTTATCCAAAGAATGCATTTACGTAATGTGGCCGCTGTTTGTTTAGGCGCCAACATATTGCTACTTTGAATAAGAAATTCGCCTTCTTTGTAGATCTCATCGTATTTTAAAACTGAATAAAGTGTGTTTACTTTAACGGTAACCGCTCCTCGAGTGTTATTTCGGGAGTATTTGTTTGAACAGTTTCTGGGACGCGGCTTCAAATGCCACAATGTGGATTTTGTGATGTTTTCTTTTCAACAGTAACAAACACCTTCAACATATTTGTGTCTTACGAAACAATTACCTATTATTACAATTCGTTACTAAAATAAAAAAGTTTGATTGTACAACAATTAACATAGTTATAATAATATAGATGCGACTTGTACGATCAGAATGCTTGTAAAATTCTAAATTAATGCGAGTGAAGCCGCAAACACATTCTAGTCTTATACTAATATCATGATGTTTACAGATTTTGTAAGAATCAATAGTTCACGAGAGACCAGTTGGACGTAAATTAAATTACGTACTACGAGTTTGTCGTAGCTGTGCTACGCCGCTCGTAGCCGTAGTCCAGCGCGTAGCGGTTGTCCGGCTCGTAGCATTTCGTAGCGGGTCGTAGCAAGGCGACCCTTCTTGTTTTACCATTATGGGTTTTTTATGAACACTGATTTCTATATTTGTGCAGTTTTATGACGTGTCAACCCTCATACCTTTAGATATTTAATTAAAGATTGGTAGTGTAAGGGTTGTAAGGGTCGCAGCGTGGCGCGAAGGGTGGGAGGGCGGGGGGGCTCGGGCCAGTAGAGTGGCCGACTCGAGTCGGACACAAGAGGGTGTCGGGACTTTCGGGTGTACACTTATTGTCGTTATCGGATAACATCTTTATTTTATTAATCTCATTTCGTGTAAAATGTTATGCGCCCACCCCCTCGCCAGGAGGGAGTCTCAGTGAGCACACTCGCCTCGTCTCCTTTACCACTAAATTATTTTCAATTATAGAATTATATAATGAAGTAACTCGAATAATGAAGTAACTGGTATTTGTGAGACATCCATGGTCACTCAAATATCTCGCAGATTGTGGCGCTTGCGTCGGATCATTTGGTTCCCGTCAAAATGGTTGAATTGAACTGAACGGTCTGATGAATGGGTTTTGGAAGTTGTAAGTGCTTTACTTTAACGCTACCACGGCTTGTTTAAAATTTTAATTTGCTGGTTTTATCTTAGCACTGTGGACGTTAATAACGTCCACGTTTTTCTAAATGTAAGTATGTGAACAATTTTGATTTAAAAGGCAAGTCATGTAGATTCTTACAAATTCTTTTCGACTGATATTTAACCTTTGGAATGGCCAAGTTCAGTACTTTTGCGAGATATTATAGCTTGTGCCTGGGAGCTGGTTGGGTTTTATTGTTTTTGTTAGATGTTAGAATAATGAATAATGACTGTGATAATGATAAACTGATATTTTCACTTGCTACAGATTATTATAATGTTAATGAGAGTAACAAATACGACGTTTAGTGGGACGGCGACGTTAGCGTGGCGGGCTGTGTGTGATGACTTACATTGTGTCAGTGAGCAAGCCGCGGCGGTGCGGCGGTGCGGGAGGCTGGCCACGTCCGCCGCTAGCAGCGAGGGAGGTCGGAGGTCGCCATGTTGGATTAGCGCACTGTTTGCATTTACAATTGCACTGTTTCACGCGTGTTATCTCGTAAGGGGTGCGCAGTGCGCTTGCACTACTAACTGTATTAGTAGCGACATACGTGGGAGAAGCGATCTCGGGTATGTTGTAGTTTGAGTTATTTATGAATTGAAGTCCATCACGGATGCGTTTGGCAACAAGCGTCATATGCAATTTATTACAAAATCAATATGCTCTAAATGATGCTGTTTTCTTTGTACGTATATTGTAAGTACCTACAAAATAATGAACGCATTATAACTTTCTAAACTATTCATTTCGAAAGATATCTGCAAGTTAATCTTATTTTTTTTGTGTTGAACTGCCTAAACAAAAATCATAATTTAAATATTGTTTTTGGATGCACACTTTATGTTGTAAATTAACGATATTCAGACTCGTGGTTCATTTGAACTGTAAAGTGTTGATATATTGAACTAATGATATTATGAATCAATGTAACATTCATCTGATGTGTCGCAATAAGCATATATTTAATTTACAAACTATAAATAAAAACCTACTAGTAATTTTTACAAGAAAAATAAAAAAAAATATGATGATGTGTTGACATTTGGAGCCTTATGTTTTAAACTAAAATTAAATGGTTGTTTATGTAATGTTGACATCTTGATTGTTGATGTTAAGTAGGTATCCCATCCGCTTCTTTCCGGGGTTTTCGTTGACTAAGAACATGTTACAAATATTTTGTGAATTAAGAGAGATGTTCATGCCAACGTAAACTGTATGCCAGTAAACGATTATGAAAAAGTATTATTATGCCATTGAACATATGCCTAAGAAAATTAGGACAAGAATATTATTCCAATAAAAGTGATCCAAACGTGCTGCATCTTTAAACTTGTCGCGTGATGGCGGCCTGCGGTGGCGGCCGGACAAGTGGTCAGGACATGCTTTAGTGTGTTTCAATGAGGTCTATATGTTATTGGATGATTCGCACGAGTTAACTAGCACCGTGTGTCGATAGATATAGTAAAACACGATATGTTTCATACATCGTACATCCAACACAAACGAAAAGTGAGAATATAGTGCAAGTCTGGATTTTGGGGTTTGTCTAGAATTACATGTAATCATGTTTTATTAGGATTATCGAAAATGTTGATTGTGATTGAAATAAACAAAATATAAATGTGAATGCGAGCTTCCAATCAGTTTCCAGAGTGAAGAGCTGCGCCTGGTGCGGTGAGCGAGCGGCGAGTGTCGCGTGCCGGTGATTGTGGCGCTAATCAATAGCCGTGCAGCTGCAGCACCCCGCGAGCAGCCCCCGCGCCGCCCCGCGCCCGCCCCGGCCGCGTCCTCAGCTCCGCGCGGAGCCATCTCACAGCGATCCTTAATGAGTGAACTGCGCACTCCTCAACAGTTGCACAATGAACCGCTCACACCGCGTCCAGCAGGCGGATCTCTTGCTGTAGCCCTACATTCTACCAATTTTTCAATTACCAATCTGTTAGTTCAATGCCGAATGGTTAATTTTGTTTATTTAAAATAACATTAAGTTCAAGTTAGGATTTTTTAGATTACTCCTTTTCAATTTTAAAACGTTCAGTAGCTACTTATTACCTCCTGTACACGTAGTACATACAACCAATACATGTTGATAAAAAAAAATTCATCTGAAATAGGTAGGTATTTACACAATCACAATAAACAAAAAGTTTTAAAACTGTAGCGATAAGCCACAGTACCGACAGGCTCAGAGGTGGCAGGTACTGAGTGGTTTGTGAGCGTGAAGGTATGTGACAGCAGACAGTGATTTACATACGCGACCCGCCGTATGTAAATCACTATGTAAATGTGGTGCGCGCGGGATTGGTCGGCGCCACCCTTTGCCTATCAGATAGCGACGCTAAAAAACCAACTGATTTGTTTACGGGGTGCGGGGCGGCGGGCGCGGGGTGCGCGGGGTGCGCGGCGCCGCGGGGTGAAAGGGTTAAGGGTGGGCCAGCCGGCGCGTGATTTACGAGCGGCGCGAGCGAGCGGCAGGCATTTGTAAATTATTCCGTCGCGCGACAATATCGGTGACGGGTTTAATTTAAACCGGCATGATATATGACGCACAGCATGCGCCGCGCAATCACCCTCATTACAATATTACATAGACGAATCCGACGCCGCGCCGTCGGCAGGACGCTCTTGTCTATGTACTACATAGTTACACTACTCAAACTCTACGTTATTCAACTGTATATTTTTCAGAGGAACACCTTATTTTAAGTTTGAAGGAAATAAGTGAGTAATAACCATTTTCGACACAGCCTTATAATTATGGCATGTCTTGGGACAAACGAATTATGTTCAAGTATTTTAATGACAGATACATTAGATTTGAATGGTATCGTGATAGCAATACCTATGTTTATGAGAAAATCAATACATTTGCTATTCAGTACTAATCGCTTTTGTAATCTGTTTCATCCGGTGAATGCTTTAACAAGAATGAATCGCAGAAAGAAAGAGTTGTGCTGCGCATACAATAGTGAAATCGAAATCTGCAGCAGGCGCGTGGCGAGGGTGCGCGAGCGCAGGCGGGGGCGCGGGGTGCGAGGGGGGGGAGGGGATCACCGGCACGCGTTGCAACCCTTTAGCGGCAGTTAACTCTATTTAATTTAACAATCCGATGATGCGGGGGTCTCGGGGGCGCGCCGGGGCACGGGGGTCGCGTGCCACCGATATCATAGGCCGGAGCTGCAGCATGCGGGCGCCGCGGCTCGTTACTTACGCTTTAATCATTTATATCGTGGCCAAATAAACATTATAATTGCTTTAATCACATTTAATGGTCGCTATAGTCGTTTATCAATAGTAATGGTGAGAGCACATCAGCGACGCTCCCAGCCGACCAGCAGCGAGAGCCGCGAGCACTCGCTCAGGCACCATTCGCGCGCTACACTTACTTTTCTAAAATCAACTAAGCAAACATATTTGTGGAAATTTGCAAGGACCAGAAGTACTCATTATGGGCCATCATCTATCATTCTTAAGAGCGTCAGGAAATATGGAATTAATACGAAATCTAAATTGGATGTTTTTTACTGAAATTACAACAAACAGCAACCAAATAGCCATGTTAACATATACGAGCTTGTGTTACAGCCGCATACACTCATACCTACCATGAAATGAGAACTGTAATCAACCGGAGGTACCGCCACAAGCGCGGAGGTATTGTCCGGTCCTCCGGCCACCCGACGCTCCTGAGAGGAGCTCAGTGCGTGCATGTGACAGCCAGCTGTAGGGTTGAACATCAAAGATCCGCCGGAGGGAGCGTCCTCTTTGCAAATTTAATATGAGCCGCGTCTGTAAAGCGGTCGCATTGCATCACCAATGTTTGTGTTCAGTGGCTCGGCTCAGCGGCTCGGCGGCATTCCTCCAAGCGAACGCAGTCGCGGCGTTGGGGTTACATTCGTTTCAGTGTTAAAATGCAGATCACAAAATAACCTATCGTAACATTTCTATTTGGCTGAAGGTGGGTTTGGTAAGTAAAATAAATATTACAAGTGTACATGACTCAAATTGCTTTTGAGATAAAATGTTATCTGAAAAAGTCCAATGAGTCGTCCCACCCTGGGTGGAGCTGAAACTGTCAGACTAGAACTGACTAAAATGCGCGGCGTTTCTTCAATAGCCCTTTTTACCTGGTCAAGCCATCAAATGAGGACTGCCACCCAGAGCGGACCTGGAGGGACTGTCAAACACGTACTGACTTAAATCCGCGGTGTTCCTTCAATGTTAAGTTCCAGGGTAACGGCTGGCTGATGAGAAAGCCCCGGGACACGTTCCAATTAGGTCATTTGAACTCGGATAGTTATCAATTACGGAGCTAGTTATGATGTTGACATATAAGAAGATTATGTTTAAGTAAAAACGTTTGGAAACATGCTGATCCTGCTCAAACGGAATCAGGCTGGTTGATATTTGAATGCTCAACACTTTTTACATCATATATTTTGTAAAATAACTCTAATTACAATATTTTGTTAAAATGTGAACACCTGACCGTGTACCTTTTCCCATTTCCTATTTTTTTATTATATTTTAGACTAGATTATACATTATTATGGTACATTGCTTTCATGTTATATATTCAATTATTCAAATAATGTTATAAAAATATTGTAAAACATTTTTAAAAAGAGTAACTATGGAGTTTCTTGCCCATTCTTCTTCATACGAGGAAATGAAAGGTAGGTATAGGTATGAAAGGTAGGTTACCTTTGCGAATGGGTGTGTATTCCCATCCTATCCCATTTCCTTATCTTTAAAAATCGACGTTTAAAACTCTTTGATGGCTTAGTTGAAATAAATTATTTGACACTTTTGTAAGAGGACTAAAAACTCACGGTGTTTACCTATTTATTATTACAAATCGAAAGTAACTGGGTGATGTTGAAAAAACTGAATCCAGCTCCGCGGAGTATTTCAATCGCTGCAACAACCACTTTCTCTTTGGATAAGGCAGCAGTGGTTTTTAATACTATGAATATACTACCATGGAGTCATACTCCACGACTGAACACTGTCTCCCAAAGCACATGCTGCAGCTAAGTTTTGGATTCAGGATCAGTATTTATTGTACAATACATTTTTAATTCAGCAGTTTAATACCCTAAACACGCTACTTGTCAATGTGAAAGTGTCAATGAAAATTATTTTTTTAAACATAAGATCGATGAACCTTTAGATCAGCATTTGTTTTCTTAGGTCGACTTGCATCTCATGCTGCTGCCAAAGCCCCATCAGAAGAGCTTGCAGCATAGCAATACTGCTTTTATAATTTATAATCACTTCTATTCTTTCGTATCACTACGTAAAACATATGGACATTCAGGTGAATCACGGGCAAAAATAATTTCCACGGTGGTGGACCACGGGCGGGTGGACCACGGGCAATAAACGGCAAAATGTATAGCCCTACCAAGCACCCGAACAAACAAAGCATGGGAGTCTTATCATACTAGATAGCCGACTTTGACAACTATTTAAAATTAATAGTTAACGGCCCCGTCAGGTTTTTTGCATTGCAGCATCGGCATTTCGGGTTCCCCCTCAATGATGCGACTATATGTCTGAACTAGGAGTTATACAGAGTTTGTGCCATCGGCGCTACTACTAACTAGTTGACCCCGTTTGAAATCCGGTGTCAACTCCGGTTTTTAAAAATGTTAAAAATCGCTCCGTAATTCCGGAGTTATGAATATCTGGAACTCCGGATTGGAAGCCCTAGTTCCATTCCAATATCGTTGGATAATTTAACTTGTAGATATGAAATAATGTTCATTTTATGGCGTATTGTTAACTTTGAAATCATAAAGATCATGCTACATTTTAGTTTCCTTGACGATTGTTTTTGTTGTTTTTTCGACGTCTACAGTTAGGTATATAAGTTTTTAAACTGCCGTGGTCACTAGCACTATTTGTAGGAATATCAAATGACAAATTTACTGTTTTGTTATAAACACGTGTACAGAATGACGCAAGAAGAGTAACACACAAGGTTGCCATCCTTTGGAAATAAGACGTGAAGACTATGTTCAGTCCTTTCAAAAAAGTATCTCAGATGCTGCGCTTGCCAAAGAACAACTTTCCGTTGGAAAAACCCGCTGTTTATAAAATGGAATGCAGTTGTTGAAAGTCCTACATCGGTCTGACAAAACATACTGCTTGCAGGATATCGGAACATATCAGAGTCGTTAAGAACAACAACATGGTATACAAAAATCGGCCTTATCTTGACAGGCACCATCAGAATTTTGGAATCAGTTCCAATTACCGAACCACTGGATCAAAAAAACGCCATTTTGTACTAGTAAGAGAAGCAAACGAGACTCAACCTCAAGGACTTGTGGTCAGATACATTGAGCTAAGAGTGTCTGGACCAGAATCATATCGTGAGTGACTTAAGCGTATCACTCATAAGACACACCCTCTCGTTGCACAGAGAGTGTCTCCTCTGTACTCATTATTTTTTGTTGTTGCTACTGGTGCGTCTCGATAGTGTTACCCTCCGAGGCACGAGTGCGGCCCTGTGCGGCCTCAGCAGTACCTTAGTATCGGTGTTCAAACAATACAAATATTTCGTTTAGTCGTCAATACCTACTATGTCGTACTTGAGCATCGCTTCACGCGAAGCGACCAGTCAATCAGTAAAAATGCTATTTTTTTTTTTTTTACAAAGTCTGGTCTCGTTAAAAGTGAAATGTTATCCTTTCACAATAATGTGTACACGACGCTACATATGCGCACGTGTGCGAAGGGATGCAGCGGGGCGAGCGAGGGGCGCGGGGTGGCCGCTGCGCGCGCGCATAATGCAACCCTTCGCCTTTGTGTCGCGAGTCACCCTTCACCGTTTCACTTTTTACGTGGCGCGGAACAGATTGCAGCATTTTTTATACAATTTCCGTTACGCAGGTTCGAGGTTCGCGGGGGGTGGCAGGGCGGCGCGCTGGGCGTTTTTTAGCGCTCGCCCCGCCCCGCGGCTCGTTTGCATACGGTCGTCCCTCCTCCCGCTCCTCCGGCGCTCTGCACCGGCCGCACTCTCGGCACTCCGCTCACTCGACGCAAAGTCTCGCCACTCGACACTCACGGTACTAGTAATTGCCACCCATTACAGGAACTTGGTCAGAGTATTGATAAATACAACTTGGGTGCGATAAAGATAGTCAAAGCCAAGCTTGTGGCTAGCACGCGGATAAAGTAACTCATTTAAATACATCAAAATTGTAATTTCTATGTAAGAAGTAGTTTAAATTCCTATACGGTCAAATCTTTAGATGAAGATAATTTTTTATTGAAAAGACTGACCACGAATAATGTAACAGCAGCTCTACTCCAAAATAGCTATGAAGACGATACAGAGAGAGCGCCACTTTCTAGTTCATATTACACGAGTTTAATATTTGCTGTTCGTGTAATTATAAAAGATAATTGTATACAGATGAGAAGTAAGCAGTTACGTCCCAAAAAAATGTAATTCAATTTTTGTGGAATCATGAATAAAAAACGGTGACATATCACGCAAGTGGCGCATGGTGTGGCGAGCGTGGAGCCGCGCTCCTCAGCGGCAGCCGCTAGACTCTGTTCGTGAACCCGAGCTTATTACACTGCACTCATTAGCGTGTTCTGTGGCATGTGTCTTATGCTTAGTCTTATACCTAAGAGCTCACTGATTGTTTAGTTCTGTGTTCACTGCAACCGACTACTAGTCAAAGCTGCTGAGTTCTGTTAGCAGCTATGAACATCATCCTGTGCTGGAGTGGAATAAGAGACAGTCGGCTCACTAGGAGCATGCCAGTAGTAGGTGTGCTTTAAGAAGGTTTATGAGGAGGTGAGGTGATGGATGTTTGTTACTATTTCACACAAAACGTCCAAGACGGATTTGTTGACTTTGCAGTTAAGTAACTTTATTAATATACTACTTGCTGTTGACAACGTCTTCGCTTGCATGTATCTCGAAAAAAAAAACGAGAACGGGAACGCTATACCGTGATAAACTTCTATATATGAGATTAAAGATCTACATCGTTAAATTATGATTAATTTTTATCTGAAAAAAGATTTTATTTCAACTTATACTTAATTCAGCTATTCTGACGTGATAGAGACTATCTTATGCAAGCGGCTTTGACCGCGTGGAGTTCGTTACTTAATTGACCTAGAATATTATTTTCCTTCCTCGACATATGGAAGGCTTTCGACAGGGTCTGGCACGAGAGCTTAACTAGTAAACTTCTTTCGGTCTGCCTGGTGGTCTGTGAGATTCGATCACAGGTTTCCCCCCAGCGCGAACCATCCGTGGAACAACCATATTGATAATGGATTATCTCGACGTTCTTGGTGTTAAGTTGACCAACCCTTAATTAGGTCCATTCATTGAGACTCAAGCTCAGGAAGCTGCAAAAACGTCGGGATGCTGCACATCCATGGTGAACATCCCGGATGTACAAAGTGTTATGAAAATACGTTCACTGTGCGCACTGCTAAAGAGTAGAATAATTCGAAATAATGGCCAAACTTGAGTATCACAGATATTAATAAAGAAAAAGTTATATAAATACATTTGGTCTCGTGCTACCTTTCCAACTTCCAGGAATACGTTTGTATAAAATTGAATGTTTTTAGAAGGTGAAGTAAAGGATATAGTATCCTACAATCTAGGAAAAGTCAATAGTTTTACCAGTTGTATCTAGTTGTATCATACATGGAGCGGCAGCTTCACTGAGTAATAAGTTACCCGATGGTTGTCACAAAGTCTAAAGATTTAAGACCCGGGACCAAAACCACTTAACGTGCTTTTCGAAGCATCTAAAACACTAGCTATGAAAAATGGACACCTATCCATAGACCAACCTCGGCAAGACTATGTAACTTTACAATAATGATCGACCTGTGCGACTGTTGTTAATTAGCCAAGAGCTTCTTTATCAACTACGTAATCACGATTAAACACGATTTTAACTGTTAAAACATTTACCTGGTGAAATGATCAGATTCAGTTTACATCGATTATCATGTTTATTACATCATTCACATTATACTCGTATGTCAGTCATTTAGTCGTTATTTTTTATATGTATATCGTATTTATATACCGTATTTATGAATGTTCACAAATCATCATCGGTGACTGTATAGAACCTAATAATTAATATTTTATTATGATGAAATGATAAAATGAACAACAAAAAACAATTTCAGAATGTACATCGCAGATACGTTGGAAGCATGCTGTCTGTGGACAGGCAGCCCAGAGTTCGTTGAAGTAAGCAAATGTGTGAAGTGATCGCGGAGAGGAACAGATCAGAGTAGAGCAGCATGCCGCATGACATCGTGTCGCCAGACTGTTCTAGAGCCGGAGCGAGTGGGTCAGTGGGGCGAGAGCTAACGAGTAACTCACTGAATGCAGCTGATTCACGATTTTTTTAGTAAAAACCGTTATTTTGCACATAAATCTCACCCTTCCAAGTTTGAAATTTCAATATCCCGTCGAACAATAGGTGCGTTAGCATCGCGTTTTTTTTACAATCGTGGATTTTTTAAAAAATGTGGGGTAATGCATTTTTTATTATAAAACGTCGCAGCGGCGGAGACGTTATTCCTTCCCACGGCCGGGAAATGGGTCAGGCATTGTTCCGGCCGCCGTTTTTGCGCTAAAAAAGAGATTTGGCGGCGACGCGGGACCTGTCGCCTCCCGCCGCGCGCCCCGCACCCCTCTGACACACATTTTTAGGGTAAAAAATGTAAAAATTACGACGCAGCTTGCGATCGAGTTTTCTCAGGAGTATGTGCCAAACGGTTTTTTATTCGTCGATAAATCTAATAGCGGCTTGTAGTACAAGAGGCTGGAGCCTGAAGGGTTGCGGCGCGGCGCGGCGGGACATCTGTCGCAACGACGATTACAACATTTCAAATAAATTTCAACGACGCCGGAGGGTAGAGTACACAGGGCGCGGGGGAGGTCGACGAGGGGGGGGGGAGCGGCGGTGAGAGCGCTCGGGGGCGGCCGGCAATAAAATGATTAGGTAAACAAAACGAAGGCTGCGGGCTGTTTACAGTGCAGGCGCGCGACGGGTACTGGGGCGGGGGAGGGCGGGGGGGAGGGCGCGGGTCGCGAGGGTCACGCCGAGATTACCTCCGTTTTAACGCGCGAAAGATTTCAAAGGCGGCCGGCCACTTCACAAATAATCCATCAACATCTCGTCGCGACCCTTTAAAAGGCCACTCGGCCCGAAGAGGGCGCAAATTCGATTCCGCCGTAGATTGGAGTGCATATTCAGCTAACGAGGTTTGCTCCCCCTCCAGCCGTCCATAGCTCGGACCGCACACAATATTGTCCGGCGTCCGGCGGCACCTGTCCGCGGACACGTGCCATGCCTACAGTACTTGTGAACTCACTATGAAGTTCCTTCGTGGTCCGGGTCACTACTCGCTAGCGCATCATATTGTGTGTTGTTTTACTAATTTAATTGTTCGTCAGTTGCTCAGTTCGATGTACTTATATGTATAGAGTGAGTAGAAGACGCTCATCATCACAGCAAGCAAGCGGCTGCGACACTGTCTACCAGATAGGTCGAGCGCTCAGTGCGCAGGCGCACATCCTGCAGTGCTTCCGGCTCTCAAACACAAGCCGGCAGACACCTGCGCCATTAATAATTCCGAGCTTCATTATGCTTTATGATCCGGCGTCATACAAATTATTGAAAGCCCATACATATCGGATGACTCGCGTGTGAGCTGCCGGTGGGCCCGTCCTCCCCTCCCCCCCTGCACCCCGCTCTCATTAAATAGTTATGATTGAAACCATGTTTTCGTATTTGAACAAAATGTTATTTAAACTAATAGCACAACAGAGAGTTTCAAAGAATTTGATATTTTTTTGAGTTTGAGTATAGGCCTACTATGTGTCTCAGAACAGTGACACATCGTAACTAAGGTATTACACAGCCATTTATTCATTCTGTTTCAGTATTTTTATGTTACGAATGAGCATTTTTCGCTTATTGCGTAAGTGAACCATGTTACTACAACCGGCAATAACATCGTCCAAGTAGACAAAAATTACACAATTAGTGCACGTGTAAGAAAATTTGGTATTACACAAGAATTTGGGTTTAATGTTTGAACTAAAAAGGGTAAATAAAAATGTTACAGCCTTCAAAAAAGTGTAAAATATTTTTCTTTCGGAAGTTTTTATTTCTCAATACATTTTGGCCTCCAACTTCCGAAAGAAATTTTTTGAAGACGATATGAATTGTTTTACCTTTTTTATTAGTTCAGATTTTCAACAAAAACCTTCGTGTCATCGACGTCTTTGAAAATCTACAATACAAGTAAGCAAAATCGGATTCATTACTGTTATAAACTTAAACCTTCTTTACAATATAACAAATATTTTTCTGAAACCACATCAAATTCGGTTAGGCAAAACGCGAGATATTCACCGACAAATATATAGGTCGAAGTGAACACGAAACTTTTTTTTAAATCGAAAAAAAAAAAAACGGGAAAAAACCCGCGACACTATGTGTATCTTTTAAGGTTTACTTAGTGTCTATTATGATAATCAAATGAATGTGCCAAAATAATACATTGCGGGGATGAAGTTAAAAGTTATGGTCCTTAGTCATCTCCACAAACATCGAGTCACAATTACCTTTAAGTAATTTTGATAGATCATTGTATGCACCAACGAACGACGCGGAATATTAATTTCATTTAATTTTGGTACATTAATTACTAGTTCAGTCCAAACTTTCCTAATGTCCGGCGATAGCTGTTCATCCCATACCTTCGAAGGTGTTATCATAAACAGGATATTAATTCTTTTTGAAGTAAACACATTGTTGCAGCTCGGACAACAACTCCTCACGGCCCCGTGCTCCCTCCGGGCGGAGCACGGCACCCATTTTTCATCACAGGTATCTATTTTCTGAACAAAATTGTCCTTGGCAACATTACTGCATAAAGGGTATTTTACTGCATAATTAAATTGAAAATCTATTTAGTCCGTCCGTAACGATAACGATATTGAAAAATAATGGACACTTAGTTTTCACAAGGAGGAGGTTATAAATTCGACTGTAAGTATTTTTATTTTTTATTTTTGTTACCTCATAACTCATGATTCTTTTTTATTTGAAAGCTGGTGCTTCCCGTGTGATCTCATTGTCACCATTTCAATATATCTGATGATGGAATCCTGGAGAAATCGAGGGCAACCCTCAAATTTTATAGGCCTACACATAGTCTTTCGCAAATATTATGAAGTATTTAAATTTTTGCGTATGGTAATCATCATCTTTTGTAGCTGAGCTGATGATGGAAGATACAACTCCTTAACAGTAAGGAGAAGGCATCGACTGATTATGTTTGTGTTCGCATATTTCCGGAACTGCACGTCCGATTTAAGTAATTGTTTTTTTGTTACAAAGGTATTGTTCAACTTTTTTATTTTGTCGTGGTAAAATCAAATGAGTCCTCCCACCCCGGGCAGGCCGGGAGGGACTATCAGACTTGTACTGACTAAAATCCACGGTGTCCTTCAATAGCCCTTTATGGTCCGGGGTCACGGTGATGGAGATAAGTCCCGCGACCCGGGCAAGCTTTGGCCCTCTGTGAGGGGGCCCCGTCATTTTGCTGACGCTCTTTGAGGCGCTCGTGGAACACGACGCGCCGTCGACCCGGGCATGGTCCATGGTCGGACAGCGAGTTGCTCTTTACTCGCTGTCCGCATGCCCGCGTCTACGGTGGCAGGAGGTCGTCTACCGAAGTCCAACACCGTGGGCGTCTACCACTGCGGCTAGGGCGGAGGGAGGACACTGTCCACTCCTTCTCGCGGCCCGCCTCCTCCTCACGAGCATTACTGCTTCGCAGAAGGAGGCGACCACTTCCCACTCCGTCTCGCCCCGCAGCATGGCCTCGACCAATGTCGGGCGCGAAGGGTCTCCGCCTATCGCCTCTCTGAGGACTCGTTGGTGCTCTGCCCAAGCGGGGCAGTTTTGCACCGTATGCTCTACTATGACCTCCGGGCGATCTTCACAGTGGTGACACCCAGGCGTATCTTCCCTCCCTATCCGACACAGGTACCTCCCGAAACTTCCGTCTCCGGTGAGGACCTGCGTCATCCGACAGGTCAGGACGCAGTGAGGTCTCTCCAGCGACTCCTCAAAGAGGGGTCTTATCGCCGCGATTGCGGCTTGCCCGAACCTCGGTTGCGACAGTCGTTGTCTCCATACCGCCCTGAGATCGCACCGGACCTCTATCCGTCGCGCCTCGACTTGTCGGGGCAGGGGGAATTCTCCCCGGCGGGCGGCGCTGCGCTTCCACGCGCCACTCATAGACGCGCTGGAGGGCAGTCGCCTCCAGATCCCAGGGCAGTAATCCGGCTAGGAGGTTGGCTGATTCGCTGGCGATCGTGCGGTATCCTCGGATCATCCGGATAGGTATTGTTCAACTTAGGGAATACTGCAAGTTTTATCAAAATCGGTTCAGTAGTTTTTGAGATAGGTTTTATTTACAGCTAATTGTGTACATGGGCGATGTTATTACCGGTGCTACGGGTTACAAAACTCTAGTGCACATGTAAGAATATGATTTACCTGTTTGACAAAAATTTGGGTTGAATATTTCGACTAAAAAGAATAAAATAAAAATTTTTCAAAAAAATTTAAACGCCTTCAAAAACAAACACAAAAAAGGGTAAAATAACCTACAATTATGTAGTAGATTACGCACCAAAGGAGTAAAGCATTGCCTTACGTCACGGGCGTATTGAATCCCGAAGCGACACTAAGGATTCTGGGGTGAACCTCCGTAGCGCAGCAAGGAGTTTCAAATGTTAATTCCCGAGTGAAACGAGGGAATTAAGTTAAGAATCCTTAGTGTAGCGAGGGATTCAAGTTATCTCAAGACTAGGCAGCTTTACTCCCGAGGAGCGTACTCTGCTTTTCACACCAACTGCGAGGAAATAAATTCGATTTTTGAAATTTGATGTGGTACGGCAACCTTCGAACGTGAAGTTGGCACCACTGCAAGCGATCAGCTGTTGCGGCCTACGGCCGCCATTACTGATACAACTCCTTGGTGAAAGTTTTCATACGGTTTTATTGAGGTTCCAAATTCCAATCACATTATTCCCAGGGGAATAATGGAATTCAGTACAATATTATTGCCCGGCTCGAGTGAGGGGGAACAATTAATTGCTTTACAGTAGGTTTATCTGACATATAATTTGACATTTACGAGCAAGTAGTGTGAAAAAAACTTTTCTTTCGGAACTCGGTGGGCAAAACAGACAATGAAACACAAAAAAGACAACCGACTTCCGAAAGAAAAGTTATTTTGTAGGTTATTTTACCCTTATTTAAATCAATGAATATTGACAAACATAGAATTGCTTTCAAATTCGAGAGGGAGAGGCTTGTGACGTCATTACGCTTGTAAAATTGTAACGGCTGAGTGACGTCTTCAATTTTGGTTTCCGTCACAAAAGAAAAAAATACGGGTCTAATTTTTTTTTATAATTGATATTTCGGACTAATAATTTGTTTTCAGTAAGATACTCTCTTATCATAGTTTCAAATAAATACCGCAAAAATTAATGAGCGGCACGCACCAATTGCGGTGCTGCCCCTTCTTTGAGGAGAGGCTCCCAGGCACTACGGCGTCCTCCCCTCCCGCCTGACGCAGTTCTTCACCGGACAGGGTTGATTCGAGAGGTTCCTCAGAGTTGGATCCAGCAAGAGGATACGCCAACGTGTCGCCACCGTGAGCACTGTCCGGTAATGACAAAATCAACGACATTAATGACGACTCAGCTGCGCCAACCGTGCCGTAATTTACACTAAGTGTAGACTGTCAATAACTGATGAAATTAATATAATATGTCGCCCCGGCGTCTTGCCTAAGATAACTATTGTTGTGCGGGAGACAGCAGAGGCAGCGCGGGCGCTGCTGACAATGCGCCGGTGAACAGTAATCGAATCATAATCGTTAATCGCAAGAGCTCGAATAATAATCGGGCCGCGGCCGTCGACCGCGATTATTAATCGAGAGCCGATGCGCGGGCGCCGGGCGGGGGCGCGGGGGCACGCGGAGAGGGGGCGCAGTCACGAGCGCGCCACGAATGCCCAACATCCAAGATTTGAATACTAGATAATTAATATCGCTTTATTAGCGGTGGAAATATCGATTTATGAAGATATTATCCGCTTTGTGGATGCCGGCCGTGCGCTCGCGCTGCGCGGCTGCTGCGTCAATCAATGACTGTCGGGAAGTGTTGTGCCCACGGTTACACGGCGCAGCGTGACACCGCGAACGTGTCCGGTGTCGCACAGCCGTGCCGCAGTTGCGTGCGATACGTCGATAGCATCGCTCCCTCGCTAATGGCGACGACGACGCGGCGATGCGCGCACGCACCCTGATCTTATCGACACCTGTTTAATGGATATTTTGTGACGAATTACGGAATCATTAGCGCGTGCTTACCTAATAGTTAAATATTTCTAGTGTTCTTCTTAATTTTGTACTTCCCTACATTGTTCTACTAAAATAATAATCGGAGATAGTCACAATTGTTATGAAATATAGGTAACGTAATATATCGATGCAACGTACATAGTTGCAATATTGGCAGTACAGCTCCCCAGGCACGTCTAGGAGAGCGCGCGCGCAGGCCGCGGCACTAGACAGAGCGCTTTGTTCGCGGCTTACTTTAATTTGTTATCTTAATTTATTTATCGGCGCGGTCGTCGCCCCCGCGCCCTCGTGCACCGATACTCAGTAGTGCTGACGTCACTCGGTCCACAAAAAACTGCGCGTACGAAAGCTTACCCAGCAGTTGTTGTTGTTTATAAGAGAGCAGCCCCGCAGTGTTGTGGGAGAGTGCGCTGACTGCGCTGAACTCAGCTCTATATGTACGGGCATCAGTTGTGTAAATAGTTGCTAATACTATGTATGTTTTAATGAGTCCTTGCTCAACATCTCCGCGCACGCCAGCACCGTAGAATGCACAATGCGCTGCATGAGACATGATTGTGGACAACGACTATCCTCGATTTCCATAACTGTGCACTGTTAGGTTGGTCGGTAATGGTTGTGCAGTGTGCTCCTTGCAAGCAACAACAACCAATGATACTCAGCTTCAACCTACTGGAACTTCACCTGTTTAATAAAGCAGCCACTTACTCGCGATGATCGCATGGCGCATGTCGCGTCAGCGAGGGCATGCGGGCAGTGCGCGCGCGCCTGTTCGCGGCGTGAGTCTGCGTTTCACAACTAACCGATATTTTATCTCAATTATCTGGTGTAATAGAGTTTTGTGTGGCCGATGTGAATATCTTGTTAGAAATCATTCTCGAGCGCACTTTATTGGATTACCTCGACGAGATAACGAACAATAAGAGTAGCGCCGATTATTACCAGAATAATAAACAAAGTATACTGAGTATCTGTCTTTATAATTTCTTGGTAAAATCATCAGTCACACTCGTACTGACTAAAATCAGCGGTGATCCTCCGATAGCCCTTTACGTTCCAGGTTCAGGTACCTGATGAGACAGTCCCGCGACCTTTGTAGAATTTTGGCCTCTAAGGGCCTGTATGAATAATTATAGAAATGCATCATTAAAATAAACTGACATATTATTTGTTATGATATTTTGTGTTACAGAAAAATTCCCGCTACACAACTGTCGCGCGCGTTGATGTCGTTTGTAGGGAACTGCGAGTATGCGCGCGCGCATCTCGCGGTGTCAGGCACCACTGAACTTAGCTGATGTTGTAAGTTCAAATGGATCCTTATTGTAGTAACTATTAGAACTGCGAGTGTCACCATTTATTTAACAGTTATCCTTGTTTTTTGTTGTGGGAGCTGGACGTAAAAACAGTAGTTTTAAAATGTGGAGCTGATGACCTAGGTAGTTGTTATTAACATATATCAGTAAGGGAGTTACGGCTGAACTAAAAGAAACGTGTGTATTCTGTGTTTTGAAGAAGAATAGAACTAAAAGGACGAGAATCTATTGATCGGGTATAGGAGCAATGTTGTTTTTTAAATTTTACAATTAATTTGAAAAGCTGGAGGGGGCGCGGCGGCTTCCAGTTGCACTCACTTGTTCAACTAATAAGAATCGCGATTATGTTACTTATAAGAACTTTCCATTCCATTATTTTTAGTGTTACCATTCTAATTGGCAAATAATAAGATTGCTAAGTATTACTTTGTTCAAATAAAAATTCTATCGAATTGTATAAAAAATTCAATCATTTATGCCACTGAGTTGCAACTAATTGCACATCTCACACTCTACAGTTCTTTCTGGTGCAGAATGTTGAGATACGTCATTGTAGTGACCTGATCACTGTTGCATGCTCGGGCATGTGTACCGAAGTGCATGCGACGCTATCTCACAGTGCTAACATGACATTGTCAGTGATATGAACGGCACACGCACACACGTGCACTATGTAGCGGTACACTGATAGCGCACAACAGAGCGCACGAGTGCCATCACATAGTTTTACTTTCAATAGCGCGAATAGGTTCCTGGTCGAGTGCTGCGCTCACTGCTCTTTGCGCGCGCATCCATCACATGCGACGTGCCAGCCACTCCGGCACTCCGGCACTCCGGCCTGCCAGACGCAAGCATCGAGAGCGCTGCTTAATTAGATTTATATTATAATATAATGGGTACACGAGTGAAGTGCCGGTTCTATACAAATCTCAACACAATCCAGCTCCCCCGCCCCCCGCACCGCGACTGCGCCCTGTGAGGCGTGTGTTTGTTTGTTTATCACACCGTCATTACGTTTAATTAGCGGTCGGCGTGTCCGTGTCCGCTGTAATCATCGCGTCCACAGCCGCAAGCGAGTCGGTCGCGCAGGCGCACTCACACAGCTGCGCAGGCGGCATGCCATATTGAACACTGCGTTTGCTGTCGAGGGTGTACAGTCGCTTGACAACGCGGTGGGAAACGATTGTTTAGCGGAAACAATGGCGCGGATTACAGCTCTCGGAATGATCATTTGAATGCGAAATGCGAGAATAATTAGCAGCCATCGTCGCGTCGTTCTAATTGACACGTGTCAATATAATGTATAGACTACACACTACGCAACCTCCACGCCGCGCGCCTACAGCCACGCTGACGTGTAGCGGCTAGAGGGCTAATGACAAACGGCCTGAACTTTACGTGCGAACATTGTTAGCGCATAAACTATAAACGCCTTTGGTAGAGATATTGGTAACGACAGTCGCATTCAAACATAGGTCAATATTAGGCATGTTGGTAGTGCAGCACCAGCGAATGTCGGCGCACGCACAACATGAGATCAGTTCGCCGACTGTACCAGGACGCTGAGCCACCACATGACGGACGTGTGTGCAGAAGGCACATCACGCTCAGGTGCGGCTGTAGTTACATCAGGTCGAATTCAAATTCAAAAACATTTATTTGCTGAAGGGTAGGTAAATACATAAAATTGTTAAAAAAAACGCTGCACCTAGGCTTTGACTGTATATTTTTATTTAATAATTCAATAAGTGCATTCATCGCATATCAGTTCAACAGTTCAATTATATTCTGAGAATATGTCCATGACAGTTCTTCATTTCTGTGTTTAGTGATAATTTGAGAAGTATTGAGCAAGTTTTCGGCGTGGCTCAAGCACTTTTCTATAATTTCAAGTAGCTCTTAAGACATAAAATGCTTTTGGCCGTCATGTCGGATTTAAGTACAACAAATTTAATAACCCTGTCGCTTACTTCTGTACTTACTTATAAAAAATATGTTTATTACTTGTTGCGAACCTAGCAATCTCATAAATGTAAACACATGGTGCTGTTTATATATTATATTTGATAAAATATGATCTGCAGCTATCAGTGTGCTTGATTTTAAACATACTCCTAATACATCGCTTTTACGCTATGAATGTCGAGACGTGCGCATGCGCCAGTAGGAGTTGCGCGGCTCCGAGCTCACCGCGGGGGATGCGCGCGCGCTCGGCGCCGCGCTGCATGCAGATTGGCGCTCGCATGCATCATGCTGCCGACACGCCGCGTGACGCTGTACTAAGTACTGTGATACTTATGTCTTTATTATAATGATAATGATAATAACTGCGGTAATGACTTGTGAACTGATTGACTATTAGTGTGAGTGAACAACTCACATCATAGCTCACTACTGGACATGAAGCTTGATGAAACAGTAGCGGCATTAGCATCCAACCAAAGTATTCGCATTCGTTTTTGCGAATATTTAAGATGAATATTCGCATCCATTCATTCGCAAATTTAAAATTTCGAACATTCGTTTCATCATAGAGCACGCTTTCGATCACGTTTCATCCTGCATGCGGTGGTGTTCGATATCGGTGATATAGCGGTGAGCGATTGCGCAACTATCTACTATCTCACTGGAGACGATGGCAAAAACTCAATGAAAAAAAAACCACACCGCCTTTCGCAAGAAAATTATTTTTTTGCAAAAACTGAACAAAACAAAAAGTTACCTACAGGCTGAATTTTTCAACTGGGCGTGGATGGCTATATCCGAAACTATGAGGAATATCAAGGCTTTGAAAGAAGTCTCGAAGCGGATTTTGACGAAAACTTAAACTTCGTCATTGGAATTTAGAAAAATCAATAATCCTGGCCAGGAATCGAACCCGCTGATTTTGGAAAAAAATCACACCCTGTATTATTACACCATTCAATAGTGTTGCTAATAAGGATCACATTCTGGAAAGTAATCATATTCGGAAAACTTAATCATTGCCGTATAAGTATATCATTCGCATGTCGTTCTCGAAGTGACATTTATAACAAACATAAAAAACAATCTCATAAGGCTCATTTTAGAGAATGGAATATAATTATTATTTCATCTTATATTTGGAATCCCTAATTGTATCACATCTACTCGACAAAGACACAGAATGATCATAAAGTGAGTGGTGTCGGGAGCACCCGCGACGCTGGGGCATCTCTCCGGTGCCAAGAGCACTACTCAGCAAAGCAGAACCTACATATAATATATTATTATCATTTTTAAAAGGATAATGTCGGAGTACAATGAATTCTGACTTAATGCTTTTAAAAATAATGCGAACAAGTGCGATCATTATAAGACTAGATTGTATGTAGGCTCTAGTTAGAAAGAGATAAAATTCCAGTTTATCTCTTTCTAGCTAGAGTCTTCAGATATTCTCACTTAAAAATGTCTCATTAGGAATCATTTAGAATTACAACTGGATGCAATCCGGTAAGACAGCAGTGACCTCTAAGGCGGTTCAAACTTTCAAAGGGGTGATAACTTTTATATGTAAAATCTTATTTCTTGGCTTTGTAAACTTGAAACTTGTCATGAATACGAAAGTACATAAATATTTGAATTTTCGTACTATCTTATTCATGTATTAGAGGTGCATTATAAGTTTTTTTAAATGACTCTCCCTCCATTAGCGAGTTTGATGATGTAAAATGGATGACTAAATCATAACGCGGAGGGGGATGACTTTGAAACTCAATACATAGAAATGATATCAAAAATAATCAAAAAGGTAATTTGGATGAATATCGGTTATTAAGTTTAAGCACAGAATACCTTGGTCGCGGGTCTTATACCATCACCGTGACCCCGGAACATAAAGGGCTATTGAAGGACACCGTGGATTTTAGTCAGTACAAGTCTGACAGTACCTCTCGCCCTGCCCGGGGTGGGAGGTCTCAATTGATGATTTTACCACGTAAAAAAAAAAAAAAAAAGCACAGAATACCTTAAGGGAAGCATTCTACTGCGTAAAACCAAAACTCTCTGTTTTACTATTGTAAAGATATACTTGAAGTGGTTGTGCATGGATGGGATATTGGACTTAGTTATTATGAAAATCAAAAATTAAATGAGGTGACACGGTGTGTTGTATTTATGTTTTCCAAAAGTGTCCCATAAAGTGAGTGTGAATTCACAGACGAAAAGTCCGATTAGCGCGGAGTTTTAAAAACAAAACAAAAAATGTTTTGGATTGCGCCCTAGCACTTTTAGTTTGCAGTCGAATCTTGAACAAGAAAAAAAAGATTTTGTATCTTGGAACCGGGTGAACCTGTTACGAATTCCCATAGAACCGGGTATGCACAATCTGGAACCGGACCCGGTTCTACATGCCCTAAACAGTAGTGGACACACTAGTGGTAAGTGATCGTAATAAGCGGCGGTCGCCGCCGCCGACGCCGGTTTGGTACCCGGGCTGTGCACGCGCCCGCGTTTCCCACGCCGACATTAAATCAAATGACCAACAAATTGGAAGTTCTGGGAAGCTGCGCTCGCGCAACATACCGTGCACTGGATTCTATCTGAGACCACAGCGTACACCGTGCATGATCCGCGGCCACGCATGATCAGGGGCCTAAGTCTACTAATTTATAAACGTTACAATGGTCTCTCAATGGTGTGTTTTTGACAGTTTTTGTATGGCAAATCTGTCAAAAACTTACCATTGAGAGACCATTGTGACGTATAGGTATAAATTAGTAGACTTAGGCCCCTGCTCATTTATTAAATATAAATGTAATAGTAATAATTAAATTATAAATTTTATCTTTATTTTATTTATTTATTTTTATTTATTTATTTATTTCAGGCAAAATACCCATATACCATATACCCCCATTTATGAACAACAAGAACACGAAGTCGGGAATTCAGAAATAAAAGGTTTCGCTAATTTCATCTTCATGGAACATCACCCGTCATCGTGGCAGTCGCGCTACGATCGCACAAATAAAAATAAATCGGTAACAAGTCGGAGAATTGTTCCGCAAGTGTGGCTGTGGTGCAGCCGGACTAACTCACAATCTTAAACTTAGAATAAAACGGTTTGTTAAATTTTTTGTATGCGTAGTGAGGAGCGGCGCGCGGCGTGGGTCGAAAGTGAAATCGTGTGTCAAAGCGGAGCGCATCACCAAAATGGCCACTTGATTGGGTTTTTACGGGTGGATTGGCGAGACCGCTAGGAATTCGACGGCGGGATGCAGGGGAGGGCGCGCGGGATGAGGGGCGCCCGCGCGAGCTTCGGCACAATTTAAAATTCAGATAAGCGGAATAAACACTCGCCCCCGGAATGCCCCGCTCCGACGTTCACGTGGCCGGTTCACTAGCGAGTGCGCCTCACTGCCTGCACGGCGTACGCCACTGCGCATATCACTCGGCAC
Source organism: Agrotis ipsilon (assembly GCA_028554685.1). Lineage (NCBI taxonomy): Eukaryota > Metazoa > Arthropoda > Insecta > Lepidoptera > Noctuidae > Agrotis > Agrotis ipsilon. The sequence goes on from CM052965.1 coordinate 17,141,994, forward strand.
TAACCAAGTCCACGCGGACACCACATCACAAGCTTCATTGCTTCAAACAAAAAGGAGAACCCTGAAGAAACAGCACGGTCCACAGTCGTCGCTCTTACGGCTGTACTATCAGGATACCTGATGACTACAACACACTTAGAGCTTCATCTTAAATATTAACTGAAAACAACACCGTTCTCCAACAACATACATTGTCAATAACAGTTTCTTCAAACAGTCCTCAAAGCAAAAAACAAAAGAAAACTCGCAACAGGTTCAATGAAATGAAATGTTTGTGACCGACGCAAGAGAAACCGGGAGGCGCAGCGTGTTTTTTTTTTTTCTGCTTTACGCTAACTCCACAAATTGAAGTTCACATACTAGCTCGTGGATTATTTCACACAGAGAGATTACACTTGCGTATTATAATAAGCAACATATGGTGTAGTCGTCTAGTTGCAAGTGAAATGAACTCGTAAAACCGATTCATTAAATCGGTATAAATTAGCGGACGCGTGCAGTGTGCGCTCCGAGTCACTTGCCGGGATATAAGCCTAATCCAAAAAATAGCAGGCGAGTTGCATAAGTTACGTTTAAGTTGAAAAATATTCTACAATGGGCATGTTGTAAGCATGAATAGATTGCGAAAATTAGTTCGTCAGTAACAGTTTTAAAAAATACTGAAAACGTATTTTTTCTTTTGTTGACTGAATAGGGGAGGCCTATTTTCAGCAGTGGACGTCTTCCGGCTGATGATCATGATGAAATAATGCATATTTACAAAGATATAACGCATAAAAATTGGGGTGAAAGTGGGAGCTCGTGACGTCAGAAGCAAGTGAAACCTGCACTTGCTTGTGAGTAAGAACAATTTTAAGAGTGTTGTATTCTCGACATTTTATTTTAGTGTCGCATATCCAGTAGCGACAGATCATCAATTAATAGAAACGATCCTGTAACGGACGCTCTTTCGAAAAAAGTCATAAGGATAGGTGTTGTGAATGTCAGCACGTTATACATATAAGTAAACTGTATCTCTTAGTTTATCTCATGTAATGTGAGGAGAAGCGCTACACTAGCATACGCTCGCGCTCGTCGCTTAGCTCACATTTATTTTCATCGCGTGAGCGGATTCACAATAACATTATTATAATTAATAACTTTGTCATCAGGTACAGGCTGTGGTAAGTAACCACCTCATTCCCTCCCCCCCCCTCTCCCTCCGGGCCTCGCACTGTCGACGGATTCGGAGCGGAACCGCGGCACTATGTGAGCTCATTACCGCGCGCCGGATAATTGAAAATGGCGAGCTCATTATAATACTTAGACAATTATTCATAGACGTAATTTATTCCCAGTGCGCTGCTTACAAGTCAGCTAATTACCCCAACGGGTCAATTGTAACGAATTCCCAGTTCGGGTGCGCAAGCGCAAAGCGAGCCGCGGCGCCACAAGACGTACTCGCGAGCTTCTGAACGTTCAGTGACATAACGAGAGATTATGAAAGGGAAAGCCAGGTTGAGACTTCGACAGCTAAGCAGACCAACTCCGTTTAACTGAACGAGCTTCACTTTCTACATACTGAATAATTACTTATGTTAGCTTGAGCATTCTGCTAACAACCTTGTATTACACTAAATAAATATCAGTTGAACAATAAGACGGACACTTGTGCCGAGATGTGACGTCCCCCGACAGGCGGCGGCGCGCGGCTGGCTGGGGCTGAAGGACTTGGCTGCTCAATGTTTTGCATGACATTATGCTAATAGAGACGATGTGGCTTCCGCGGTAAGCCGGTGACTGCAGTAAGGGGCTACACGATACTGTATGATTCATACTCATAGCCTTTAACACTGGCGTGTTTTGATAATTACTTATTAGACGTATTGTTATTTTAGAAGAGTATAGTGCAAGCGAACTTATTTTGAGAGCATTGTGACAAAATTAAGAAGTGAACATCATGATCAAAACCTAAGGCATATCAGTAGTGACATCGACACTGGATCGACCACATGTTAAGTAGTGGTATTTCTCCAAATCGTTATCGTTGTCTCACGTAACATCCCGACTAATATTATAAATGCGAGAGTAACTCTATCTGTCTGTGTCTTTTTCACGCTAAAACAACTAAACCGATTTGGATGAAATTTTGGTATAAAGATAGTTTGAGAGCCGAGAATGGTCATAGGATAGTTTGTATCCCGAAATTCCCACAGGAACTACAAAAAACGTTAAGCGCGTAATAATGAGCTACCGTCTACTGCACAGTCGTGCACAGTTGAGTTCTGATCATAACTGCAGCGAGCTGACGCTGCGACGACATGTCGCTGGCACACATCGCAACGTCAAGTCAGCTGTTGTTGTGTACAGTGTGTCAGTCCACTACGAAGTGAAATCCTACCTCGGGCACGCCGCAATAGCGGCTGTAAGACCCCTCTTTGAGGAGTGGCTGGAGAGACGTCATGGCGTCTTTACCTACCGCATGACGCAGGTCCTCACCGGACACGCAAGTTTCGAGAGGTACCTGTGTCTTATGAGAAAGGAGGAAACGCCTGGGTGTCACCACTGCGAAAATCGCCCGGAGGACACAGTCGAGCAGGGATTGCCCCGCTTGGGCGGAGCACCGACTTGTCCTCACGGCGGCGATGGGCGAAGACCTGTCGCGCCCGGCATTGGTTGCGGCCATGCTGCGGGGCAAGACGGAGTGGGAAGCGGTCGCCTCCTTCTGCGAAGCAGTCATTCACGCGAAGGAGGAGGCGGGCCGCGTGAGAGAGAGGACAATGTCCTCCCTCCGCCCCACCCGCGGTGGTGGACGCCCACGGCGACGGACGTCGCAAGACGATCACCGGCCACCGTAGGCGCGGGCATTCGGGCGGGGAGTAAAGGGCAACTCGTTGTTCGACCATGGACCATGCCCGGGTCGATCGACGGCGCGTCGTGTTTCATACGTGCCTCAAAGAGTGTCAGCATAATGACGGGGCCCCCTCTCAGAGGGCCAAAGCCTGCCGGAGTCGCGAGACTTATCCCATCACCTCGGAACATAAAGGGCTTTTGAAGGACACCGTGGATTTTAGTCAGTACAAGTCTGACAGTAGGGGTGGTGGGAGGACTCATTTAATGATTTTACAACGATAAAAAGCGAAGTCCTACCTGACTCTTTAGGTTTGCATGAGCCTGGACTGGAACTGACCGGATGGGCACATAGCTGTCGGTCTAGCGGGTGAAATACGAGAGCTGCGGCCGGCTGCCGGCGTCCCGCGGGACTCGTTCAGAGCTTGTTTATGGTAGCCGTCCGGCACGCAGACCAGTGCGGCCCGCGCCCGGGAACGTGTCGGAGCCACGGATGATATAACTAACGAACTGTTGAACTAAAAGCTGCACTTCGAAGCAACACTATTATGGCACAGGTCTGGAAGAGGAGTCCTCGGACAACCTCGATAATAATCGGAGACACATTTGTAGCATGCGCTTGATGCTTTTGTTTACCAGTGGGCAGGTCTCATACCACCGCGCACACCGCCGTCGGTCGGCTCATTGCGAGAGTCACGCGACGATGTTCGACTCCCACGCGATTCATGCGACAAATTGAGTTCCCTCCCTAACATACCGGCGACTTGAGCTGTACTACAAATCAAGGATATCCTTCCTCCGCCCTTGAGTCCTGACCATAACGAGTGACACGTCAGAACACAGCAGGAAACCAACGGGACATCATAATGAGCTGGGCCATCACAACGTGCTTTATACATATTTTCATTTCAACTTTTATTTTATGGATGAACATAAACCTATTGTTACAATACGATTGGTAGCAGTTGGTGCGTATTACAATAATTCAAAAGTAATTTGTAGGAAACAATACGACTACAGTCGATCGAACGTATTTCCATGCGTGGATGTTAACGACATTGGTTTGTTACGTGCCTTTGCCACGAAATATCTCGCGTATAAAAATGTAGCGCACCGTGATCGGATCACGTCCGCTCATTAGCCAGAGGAGTGCCGAGTTGGGGGGGACGGGGCGCTCAACAACGTGAAACACCATGAAATGTATTCACTTTGAGATTGGCATGAAAAGAAATGGTTACTATTTATCATAGGTCATTGTCAGCCGATGAGCCCACATTTGGCAGAGCACACAGCTTCATGCATGTGGTTAGGAAATAGTCGCACGATGACTTCGCAACACAAAGGTCAAAGTCACAAAAATTTTATACATATTAAACAAAATATTGGCCTATTGTCTTTTTTCAGCAGTGGTGGCGAGCGGGTGCTCAGTGCGCGGCGGGCGGCGGCGCGGGCGGCGACCTTGACCCCACGACACGCACGCCGCGCGCAGGTGCACGCGGGCACTCCGCACGCGTCGCAAATATCACCACGTGTCACTCACCCGCGGTATCGACGTGCAACGCGACGATCCCGTTACACCGGCCCCTTCAGCACACACACTTTTACAACTATGATGCAACAAGTCCGCTTGAATGCGGGATAAACTTTATGCAAGTAGGTAGCTCCGAGCCAGCGTCCACGGGCAGCGACGGGGCGACCGCGGCGGAAGCTTAGCCACGTTCGGACTGACCGTACTCTATTACCTAAGCCGATGATACATAATTATGTAGTTCATTTTCAGAACACTGATAGACGTCATCAAGGTGACCCAATCTGTCAAATTGCTGTAATAGATTATTTACCCGACTGCGTCAGACGGAGGGTTATGTTTAAACTTTATCAGAATAGTAATAGGACCCTATTCGATAAAGTAGATTTGAGCTAGCTTTACACAAAATAAGCAATAGCTGTCAATCAACAAGTAGGTATGCCAAGTCTTTTTTGACTAGACTCCACATAAAAACTAGTCGGGTAACAAACAAGTGACAGCAGCAATAGAACCAGAAGAAGACGAATGTCGAATACATAACACTTCGTGCTCTGTTCTAGGAAGACAACACCGTGGGACACAGCCAGGCTACGCTATCAAGTGAGTGCCTCAGTAATGTTTGATTGCCATAAGAACAAGAAGCGGCAACTTGGACTTGTCCTTTTTGGAAACACTTAATAACTTGAAACAGTTTGAAAAATATAGGTGGTATTAACACACACATTTCCTTGGAATGCGCGGCCTCGTGTGCCTGAGCGTCGGGATGAGTCTGAAGGCGCGCGACGAAAGTGCACGCGTGGGATCGGCGCGCGTCATCTGCAAGTAAGAATTCCAATGGAAGGCATTACGCGGCCTGCTGATTGATTCTCGCTCACGAGACCTATTGCTGCAGCCCGCAGTGCCCCCCACCGGCCCACTGGCCCACCGTCAGACAACGGCACACGGCCAGGGCTGAATCTCAGCGGTCTAATCAAACGATCAGTGAGCTGAGGTAACAACCAACAATATAGTTTTTGTCGTAGCTTTCGGCGCTCGTTCATTTATGACGTGTAACGGAAAATATAATCTGTCGAGTGCCGATTGATCCGAATCGACCTCACGCACCAGGCTATTCAATTAAGATAACACTGCCGCGAAACTGCAAAGTATCGATGAAGCAGAAGAGCAACGAGCGATCGACGCGAAATTATACATTTTATAAAAAGATGGCGACAAAACGTTCATTGTGTTCGCGGGTGAGTGATGAATGATAAAGAATAGTTTAATATTTGTTACGATCGCCAGGTAATTGGAAGAGCACGAGCTTATTGTGAAAAGATTTTGCCAAAAAAAGTGTTGTAAGGCAGAGAGTGGTTGATGTTGAGTGATGTCTCGGTGCGGTCCCCTATGTGGTGCGTGTCACAGGAGCGGCTAGCGGGACCCTAACGTCCGCGCAGGTGCCTGTAACGGGACCTCGCGAAAGGTCACCCTCCCTCCTCCGCGGCGCGCCCCGCACCCGGCGCTCGCCCTCCTACATAATGTTATATGGATCAAGTATAATCCAGAGCGCTCGACCCCGCGACACCCGTGAACTGTTTACAGGTAGGTACTACTTAAAGTTTGACAAGTGTCTGAGTAGCCCCACACTCACTTTAAAACACATTACGTGTCCCAGTGTCCCGCAAGGACCCTGCCCGATCCGGCGGTGTCGGCTGGCAGACGGCTTGCACTTGTCTTGTTTCTATACATTATAAAAGGATTCGAAGGTTTCTTCTCGTTTATTGCGATTTTAAAAATCGCTTCCCAGTTTTTATCGCCCATTGCATAATGAATGAGGGATTTATTTCATGCGATTTGAGCGTGCTTTCTTTTATGACGGCTCATTGTATCCGACTCGACGGATAACGGCGCACACTAACGTTTGTGCGATTTTTACTTTTGTAGGTATTCTTTTATTTTATTTTTTAACGCTTCCTTCGGCGCTCGAGCAATAAATTAGAAAGTCACAGCATCTTTTTTGTTACAAACCGAATGATTTTTTACAACAATCGCTTTCTCTGACGCGACGAATGTAATTGCTTTAAAATTTCCCTAATTTGTAAAAAATATTGACCGTATTGTGAATGTAAAGAACTTCAGGTTCTACTCGGTATCGTGACAATGAATTCGTAAAAAAGCATAAAAAAGATGTGAGCCTTGTTTTTAGAAAATAAATATAGAGTTAAGCTTCACAGAAGTGGCGCCCTGACAGAGGAGGAGCGGCGGGAGGGTCTGAGCTCGAGCTGGTCATCGGTCAGGAGTGAGAGCCACCGGGGACTGGCTGACTGAACCTGGCATGTTGGTCTGCTTGCCGAGGAGCACCAAGCAAGTAAGAGGAATGAACGAATGAGCAATGAGACTCACCAGTGTCCATGTCGTCGTGTGCAGCGATGAATGGTGCTCGCGCGCAGCTCACTCCGTGAATGACCCCCACCGCTACACCCCTGGCCGAGACCAGTCTAGGACATACATATTATTCACCCTGCGAGGAGCATAAAAACTCTAAATGTCAGGTGAGTTCCCCTCGGGGTGGGAGGGGGTGTGTAACGGTACCTGTGCCGCAAGGGGTGGCGCGACCTTTACACTCGCGACGCGGTGCGTGTGCGCCCGCACAGGCCCGCCTAATTGTAACCGTTTCTCAAAATAAAATTTATTTGTTGAAAACTGCAAACTAGCAATGGCTTGAATCGTTTTTGACATTAATATTAGAGTCAAACTCTATTTAACATGTGTAAGGCGCATGTTATTTACTGGCCTATTGGTCTAGTGGTTAGTGACCCTGACTGCTATGCCGGGGGTCGTGGGTTCGATTCCCACCCAGGACAAATGTTTGTGTGATGAGCACGACCATTTGTTCTGTGTCTGCGTGTAATTTATCTAATATGTATGTATTTAGAAATATATAAGTATGTTTATCAGTTTATTATTATTATTACAGTGTAAGTGGATTTGGTAATGATCGCTTCTCTAAAGTAGTGCTGGGCGGCGGCGGCTGGTTATCGCTGGTCGCTGATCATGCTGCTGATAACTTTTTGTTTTGCTTCAAGTTGACGTTATCGCGCACATCGCGACGTCACCGCCGCTCTCCCAGCATTCAACAATATAAGACGCCCGGTTTTCGTGTATTTCTAGGCGAACAATGTTTGAATTGCTCTCGTGGTAGTGGATTACTGACGATATGCAAATAATGTAATTAGTTCTCGTACGTAACTGCGCTTACAATAATTTGCATAATTAACTAGGTAACACAGACGAGCTCTTAGCTATGAATGTTCAGTAGCTCAATGTCACGGTCAATGTTTAACAGAAGCTACACGAGGCTGATCGTACTATCAGACGGTGTATCTATTTCATAATTTTTGTAAAGAATAAAGTTAAAAAACAAGTTGTATTTTAAAGGTGATTTGATAGCAGGTCTGAGTTTTTTTTCGAATAACTGATGGGTTTTTTTTTTAACAAATGATCATTGCAAATAAGTCGCTCACCGTGTGCATCGCTCCTTTCTCCGAGAAGTTACCGGGATTCATCGATCAGCTCCCCGGACCGCTGCGGACCTCTGTCTCGTGCGTCCCGCTCTATACAATTTTATTTAGTTTCTCAGAAATGTTGAATGCGGGAGTATTGTAATATTCTAATTTACGAGCACACGCAGATCATAGATTACGACACGTCTAAGAGGCGGCGCATACTACACGCACGAGGAAAAATGTATGCACAGTCGTACGAGCTGAAGAGAGCTTTATGTGTTTGCTCAGAAAGTCGGGTCTTCTGTGGCACTCATTAAGCATTTGCATAAGTTAATTTCGCGGAGATTTTTTGCCAGGAAGCTTTTTGTGTGGTGCTCTGGAGAGGTATCAATCACGGGGGCCTCAGCCACAATGCACGGACTACCTGCTGACGACTGCGGACTCGACGGCTCCACCAGATACATCAAACAATATGAATGTATTACTATTACATTAATGTTCATATCCAAAATTGTTGGAAGCAGATGCTGATGATGTTCCGTAAAAGTATGGGTTGCTTTTTTTGTTCACGTAGGTAGAACACAAAACGAGATAAAGAAGAAATCCTTACAGTTTAATAGTTAAGAGATTTCGAGCGAACCGGACAGTAGCTAATAGTAATTAATAAGGCCAAGGGAAGTTCAATATTAAGCATCAAAATTGACGTGAAAGCAGCAACCACGAGTCTCAGTAACTTGCTGTCCATACGTCTTTATAAAGTGAAATGTCCATAGTTAGGTGTAACGTCGCAGGAACGTGCCATTTTGTAAACGAAATAGTTTCAGGTCTGAGAGACACGTTGCTTCACAAGTGACAGCGCAAGCTAACTGTTCTGTCATCAACATTACCTACTTCAAGGTGAAACATTCTAATTGTCCACGAAACTATTATTATTGCTCAATTAATATAAATTGCTGTTATAGTTAATGTATGTATGATGTAACTTTAATGAAAACTGAACGTGGCCAGCCAGCATGCTCCCTGAAGTGACAAGAACATTAATGATCTAATAATAATATATACAACATGTAACATAGAGGGTAAAAACATAAAGTATGTATGGTAGCAGGGCTTACAATAGGTGTTTCAAACGGATAACCAAAACTATATTTTTTGCAGTAGCTGACCATTTCGGCCAGGTAAGAGTGAATTCGTCCGTAGCAATATCCTTTTAGTTTTATCATAGTGATTTTATCATTCAAAAAGGTTTTGTGTCGCTCAAAGTACAGGCGCCAGCACATCAAGCTTCCCCAATCTAACAATTTTATTATCATTTTTTTTTTGTATCACTGTCCACCAGTTGTGAACAAAGAGAAACTCGTGCTTAAAATCGACTCGTTGTCCACCAGTGGTCGCCAAGTTGGGGGTGGACATCGGGAAACATCGGTTGTTGGGGCATGTCGCTCAGGACAGTACGGTGGATCTTAAGGCTTATGCATGGCACACGGACTTTAAAAATATTATTACATACTTATTTTAAAGAAGATATATATACTTATTTTAGACTTACTAGGCACTGTAGGTAAATAATGATTATGCAATGAATAAATACGGAAATTAACAATATTTAGAGCAGTGAACAAGTGCAACTTGCACACGCACGCACGGCGTCTGCGCATTGTGGCCAATAGATCCTAATGCACGTTTTGCAATAAATCTTGACTATAAAAAATTGTATTCACGTCTCACCGTCACGGCGCGGGAGGCGATAAAAACTAATAGAAATATGTACGCGATTGCTCGACAGAGACGGGGGATATACAGGCAGATGCGTGCGCGCAGGTAGAGGACGGCGACGCATGCAAATACGTCGACCAGTGACGGTTTGTGCGTTATGTGAAATTATTATTGATTCTGAAACGCGCGCATTATTGAGTACATCTCGTGTGCGCATGACGATGAGGATGAGTATCTTTAGACGCGGCCATATCGAGAAGCTGGAGAAGTTTTTCGTGTTCCAGCTGTAAACCTGTACACGACTCATGCAAATTAACGATTAATTAGTAATCAGCGAGAAGTGCAGCGCACACTAGGGTTTTTTGGTTTCAACCGAACATCGCTTAACTTGCTACCTACTTCAACAGTTACTGTGAACGTACTGTGTGGTTCTGCGCGTTGCGTGGCGGCTTATCATTCGCGCAGTATTTACATATTACCTTTACAGTCTCAAAGAATGCGCCGCAAAAACTAGCGCCGCATCTGCAGCCAACGGTGACACGCCTTATACGAGATAACTGTAGTAGACGTGTGCCACTGGGCCTGCCTGTCCACTTGTTGTTTAACAATTTTATTGTTGCAATTCTTCAGACACAACGACTAACACAAATGTAGCTGTATTAAAAGATATAATCAATTGATGGCGATCATTAGAATCACGTTTTGATATAATGACCAACTGATCTGAACTCGCTGCGAGCGCGTCATCGCTCGTCAAGCAGCGACGACATAAAGCGCGTGCGCAGCTACCGCCAGGCGCAACCCTCGCACACAGTACTGCTGGTTGCTGGTGCAGTGCTACTGCAACATCGTGTGTGTGCCACACGACACAGTGAAGCCATGGTGAAGCTCCGGCGGGCAGTGCGTGCGCGCATGGCAGAGCGCAAGAATATATTATCGCGCTTCAACGAGCAAGCTTACTATTTTAATGAGAGAAAGGGTCAAACATTTTATTATTATTACCGACTGGCACAACGAGGGCGATGTCTAGGTCACTGACGTCAATAATGTCGAACTAGCTCACTCCACACTTCTCTGGAACGTTACATACAGACAAGCGTGGTTGAATGTGTGTGTGAGGTGTGTATCGCATCATGTATGACAGTCAGCCACTCACCGAGGTGATTGATCTAAATACTACATTCAAATACATTGGTATTCGCTTTTCACACGTTTCCCGCGACTAATGCGAGCGCGGCGGCGAGCATACTAAGAGGAACACGACCACCGAACAATATTGTAATGTCGACACTGAAGCAACCTTACGACATTTGATGAAAATTTTACTTTGTATAATATACCTACTGTTATTTAATATATTAATTCTATCTATGTTATAACTTTAAACTAACAATTCTTGTGGTGAATAATTATGTATTTGAGATGTTACGATTACATTCGCAAAATTCATACGAAAATTTTGCGAACGATTGAAAAAATACCAATATTTACTCCTTTTTTCCATGCAATCCATTCATTTAATCATTTATTTCTTTCTTTTTCCTCTCCATTCATCTTTTATCCCGCTATCCAACAATTTTATAGTTCATCAAATTAATCACAAACATAGGTAGCCTAGGTAGGTAACCGTGTTTCTACTTTTCACTATCGCCACTCTTAAAGCTATTCTTAGTTACTTTTTCCATTCCGTTACAGACAGGAAGTAAAAATCATCATGATATCAGCTTTAAGAAGTACACTGCTGAACATAGACCCCCCTCCCCCTACAGACTTCCAACAGGACAGTTCCGTTGGAAGCGGATTGTATTTGACTGGCCTGTCGGTCTAGTGGTTAGTGACCCTGACTGCTATGCCGGGGGTCGTGGGTTCGATTCCCACCCAGGACCAATGTTTGTGTGATGAGCATGATCATTTGTTCTGTGTCTGGGTGTAATTTATCTATAATATGTATCTAATTAGAAATATATAAGTATGTTTATCAGTTGTCTAGTACCCATAACACAAGCTCTGCTTAGCTTGGGACTAGATGGCGTTGTGTGATAGTTGTGGAATATTATTATTTTTTTTTTAATTTTTTTTCCTTATCATTTACATTTTATTATTATTATTATTATATTATTATATTCAGCGTGATCCTGTGGATTTCATAAGATCGTCTGACCACCTAGTCGGTGGACGTCCTACGCTGCGCTTCGGGTGCGTGGTCTCCATTCGCGAACCTTACGGCCCCATCGGCCATCAGTTCTACTTGCTATAATATGGCCTGCCCACTGCCATTTCAACTTGCTAATTGGTTGGGCTATGTCGGTAACTTTGGTTCGTCTACGAATCTCTTCATTTCTGAGTCGACTGCGCTGAGAGAATCCGTGCGCTCGTTGGACTAACTTCAGCTTACTAATGAGCATGCATTAGTCATCAGTGGTAAAGCACATTGGTCGAAAACGTTCGCCTTGAGGCACTGAGGTATTCTGGACGAGAAAACGTTACGCACTTTTCCGGACGTTGCCCAGCCGAGTTGGATCCGGAAGTAAAAATAAGTTATACATTTCAAAATAGAGTAATAGATAACACTGGAGCTTTAAAAGTGTTTCTATTTTTGTATTTTCTGAATTACATGCAAATGCAATAATTCAAACATATTGCAGTAGCTAGCTGTTCTCCAAGATTTGACCCGCTGTTCAGCTCCTATTGGTAGTAGCGTGAAGTTATATGCCTATAGCTTTCCTCGATAAATAGGTTATCCGACACCACGTCCGATTACATAAGTGGCATAAGTAATAGTACATTAGATACGTAGCTAATGTATGAATGATTGTTGATGAGATTTACTAGTGTATTTTTGGCGGCAGTACACACTAGCGCACAGACGGACGGCACAATCCTGCCGCTATTGAAAACTTGCCCGAAGCTAATTAGAGAAGAATATTCTGAGAATATTTTAACAATTTAAATGAGTAACGGAGTAACTATGATAATTAATAACTTGAGATGTAATTAGCAACGATTTGAATGAGGATTATAAGAATACACGAGTTTGTTTTTATTGTAACGGTTACTTAATAACTTCAAGTAATTTATAAAAACGTAACATTATGATCCCACTCTGTGTACCGACACTGTTCATCCATTAATTATAAATTGGTTGCTTGTCAGAAGCTCACAATAGAATTTCCATAGTCATGTTCGTCTGTGAATCATCTCGCTGGTAAACATTTGTGTTGTAGCAGCGAGTCAGAGCACCGACAGTACTATGAGCTGCACTGTGGACGACTTCTATCAATGTGCTGCTGCTATATTTGGTTTATATAAATTAAACTAATATGTCACCATATCCTAATTTTTCAGTTAAGTAAGTCATACTGGTATTTCACACACTTTTTTTTCTGATATATTTTCCTAGTTGTTATGTTTTACTATATTTAGCATGTAGTGTTTACCGCGGAATATTGAACATCTAGAATAAATGTTATGTGCGCAATGATTTATAAATAAAAAGAGGTAGATGTCGCACTAATATGTGGCACTAGCACGCACAAATTGTTGAGGACAAAGTAAAACAATTGTTGCACTTTGCTATCTGCTATTTCTTTCTATCTTATACGTTCCGCATTATATATCGCTGTCGTAGTTTTAAATTAAATTAATAACAACACAACGATATCTGAACGCCATTAAGTATGAACATGGCGTATCTTTCTATATAATATCATTGTATGTGCTTCATTACGCATTAATGTAACAATTGGTGGTACCTTAAATATTAAAAGTTGGTAATAATATATTTAAAAAAAATTGTAGACTTCAGTATTGTTCACTGAAATCCCTTGACGATCACAGATGCATCGAAGATGACGCAACATACAATACAAGCGGTGCAGCGGCGCGTCTAACTGCGGCCACATTATGCTAATTATAATTATTAATGTAACACAAGCAATATTATGCTAATCATAGGTACTTAATGTTTTAGAAGCAATTAAGAAGCGCGTTAACCTCCGCCGGACATCGCCGCAGCGCGAGCGCCACAGACGGGACTCATTCACGACGCCCCGTCAATGGAACAAGCAGGGTTGTGCCACATAGTACATGTACCCGGGTACAGTACGTGTGGATTTCTTTATAACATTCTCTCAACACAAGTGAGTAATGAACTACAATGAAGTGTACTGAATAGAGCTGGACTTGCTACGGATTAGCCGCCGATAACATGAATGGATGAGTTTAATTTTTTACTGGAATATGAGCTGCTTCAGAACATCTTTACAAAGTATAAAACAAAGTTTGTGTGTATGCGCATACCTATCATCGAAACGCTTGTAGGAATTAGATAATTATTGTTAGGACAAGGTTCAAATGTCAGAGTCCAACGAAACTTCACGAAACCGCGCGGACTTCATTGTTTCGAGAGTATTAAATAGTTGTGTCAGCCCTACTGCAGGGGCGAGTGCCGAAACCGCGCGGATCATATGCATGTATGCGTCATTATTATAATGATGTAGGTAACAAGTTCGTTCTCGATGTGAACATCAACTGATAACGCGGAGCAAGTCGTAATCTCGCGCGCGTCATGTAGCGCCTCGTGTCATAACCACTGTTAGCGGAGGAGAGCAGGTGTCAGGGCTCGGCGGGCTGTGACGAGTTGTGAATACAAGAGAAGCGTATAGATCACTCTTATAACAAATAATAGATAACATAGAAGATGTAGTACCTACGTATAGGAAAACCTAAGATGCTATTGATCATAATTTTTTTTTTGAGCCTAATTAGTATCTACAATTAGATTGGTATTAATATCTATGTCAATTTCATAATAATTTAGTGACGTGGGCTCCTCCAGCGATGTGCTGCGTGTGTCAGCGAGGCTGCTTAGTGGTAGTGATCCTGACAGGTAGGTATTAGGTACTAGTGCTAATCCCCTTGTTCGACAGACGGCTTATACTACAGCTTATGTAATTACTATTACGATGACATGACATGCTAACACTTCGCCGACCGGTGCTCTATTCACATTGGTAATCAAAATTCAATACGCAGGGGAAAACAAACTAAATCGGTATTTAATTTTCGTTCAATATCACATCAAATATAAGAAGTATGATAGGTAATAATGACTGTACAGCAACGAGCGCGGTGCGTACGCCGGTCATAATGAGCGCTGCTCATAAACTTCATTAAGTATCGTACAATTACCCTCCTCATAATATTATATTAACAATTTGAATGCAACACAACAATTATAATTATTTTTAGACAATTATTATTCTTTATTGTTGTCTAAGCAGACATGCTCATATAATAATATAATAATATTCGACAACTATCACACAACGCCATCTAGTCCCAAGCTAAGCAGAGCTTGTGTTATGGGTACTAGACAACTGATAAACATACTTGTGTATTTCAAAATACATACATATTATAGATAATGTAGCTGCAACACATACAACAACCTCGCGCGGCCACAGCACGCGGCTCACTGAACGGCGGAGCGTCCCCCAGTCGTATTTATCTAATCGGAGCTGCGCGTGCGAGGCATTGCAAACAAGCGACTTAGGCTCAGCGATCACCGCGCCCTCTCACAACATTGACGGGCGTCTAGGTTCGATTCTGCGTGTGTGCTCATTGGTTGATGAATTATTTGTGGTATCCACCACAACCACGACTCCTTAATAATATTTTGTATATAGCTAGCATAAGTCCAGGCATATTTTATCAAATAAAATCATATAAGTTATTTGACTTTTCTTGAGTAAACCCGTTGCGCTAAAGTGGTGACCCCGACGTGATATATCCAGCAGTGGTGATAACTTATACGCCGCGATCATGTCTACCTCCAGCGAAGCAAAAGATAGAGAACAGGAAATGTCGGGAGTGGCAACGAATCCCCGTATCCCACCTATTTGGCGTGATAGACTTCGGTTATGGTTCGCGCAATTTGAAGCCATCGTTTCTCCTCACAAGAAGGGTGACAAAGCGATGTACGAGCTAGTCATCGGGCAGTTGGAGCGTCAAGATATTGATGAAATCGCCGACATTATTCTTCGCCCGCCGGAAACACAAAAATACGAAGCCTTGAAGAATCGCCTTCTGCAGGTTTACGAGGAGTCCGAGCAAAGACAGGTGCAACGATTATTGTCGGAAATGGAATTAGGCGACATGAAACCATCTCAGTTACTGCGTCGAATGAAGAACCTCGCCGGAGACAACATATCTGAGTCAGCATTACGCATTATGTGGACCAACCACTTGCCTCAGTCCGTGCGTGCAGTGCTGGCCGTAAGTGACAACATCGCTAAGAAGACTGACATTAACGATCTCGCTCAGTTAGCCGACAAGATTTTGGAGCATGCCCAGCCACAATCCGTCGCAGCCGTGTCCAGTGATACAAGTCCCTCTTCATCGCGCCAGAAATCGCTAGAAGAGAAAATCGACATGTTGACTAAAGAGATTGCTGAACTACGCGCCAATCAACAACATTTCCGAAGACGCTCATTCCAACGAAATCGTTCAAGGTCGCGAACACCGGGCCGACAACGTTCTCCACGCAACAGGACGCCACGCCGTGGTGATAAACCAGGAATTTGTTTCTACCACCGCAAATTTGGAAAGCAAGCACAGAGATGTACTCGTCCTTGCGATTACGAAGATACAAATACACGAACGTCGGAAAACTAGAACCGGCGTTGGAGCAGGCGGATACCGGCGCCAGGACCTTGTCACACCGCCTATTCATTAACGACAAAAACACACGATTGACATTCCTCATTGATACCGGCGCAAACATCTCAGTGATTCCGAGAAGGGCAGGGGCAAAAATATCACCGACCAACTTTTGCCTGTACGCCGCTAACAATACCACAATACCCACATATGGTGAAAAAACGCTTGAGTTGGATTTAAGGATGCGAAGACCGTTCCGTTGGAAGTTTGTCATTGCAGCAGTCAGTAAGCCTATCATCGGCGCTGATTTTTTGAAACATCACAAACTCCTTGTGGACGTAGCTGGCGGACGACTTATCGATAAAGTGACCAACTTATCTGTTCGAGCACCAGTGTCCCATTCAAATGAGCCAACCGTACGAAGCATCGATTTGGGCCAACAATATCATCGGTTGCTAAGTGAATTCCCGGACATCACTCGACTTTCATCCATGAAGGAAGCACCTAAGCATGGTATAGAACATCATATTGAGACTTCGGGACCGCCGTTACACTGCAAGACCCGACCGTTAGCCCCACACCGGTACACAACCGTGAAGAAGGAGTTTGAAAATATGATGCAACAGGGTTTGTGCAGGCCAAGCAAAAGCCCATGGTCGAGCCCTCTCCACGTAGTTCCCAAGAAGAACGGCGACATACGTGTGTGTGGCGATTATCGGCGATTGAACACGATCACCAAGCCAGATCGCTATCCGGTGCCACGCCTTAAAGACTTCACATACCTTCTATACGGGAAGAAGATATTTACCACACTCGACCTCAACCGGGCATATCAGCAACTACCAGTGTTTGGCCCTGATATTGAGAAGACAGCCATAACGACGCCATTTGGATTATTCGAATTCCCTCGAATGTGCCCCGGCCTCAAGAACGCCGGGCAAACTTTTCAAAGATTTATTCATCAAGTGCTCAACGGACTAGATTTCACATATTCTTTTATTGATGACGTCATCATTGGATCGGAAAACGAGGAACAACACTACGAAGATCTTCGTCTCGTCCTACAACGATTAGACGAATATGGGATAACAATCAACCCATCTAAATGTGTTTTCGGCAAGCAATCCCTCAAATTCCTCGGTTACGACGTGTCCAGCGAAGGCATCAAACCACCAGCCGATAAAGTCAAGGCGATCGCAGAGTACCCTCAACCCGAAAACATTCAAGAACTGAGACGGTTTCTCGGCATGACAAACTTTTATCGGGACAGCATACCGAACGCTGCATATATTCAAGCGCCGCTAAATGAATACCTACATAACTCAAAGAAGCGAGACAAAACAAAAATTAACTGGACGAAAGACGCATTAGAAGCCTTTGAAGCATGTAAAGTAAGCATACAGAAAGCTGCTTTAGTCGCTCATCCCTCGCCGTCCACAAAAGATCCGATGGCGTTAATGTGTGACGCATCAAATACATGTGCCGGCGCCGTGTTGCAACAACGCAATAAAAATAACCAATGGCAGCCACTCGGATATTTTTCGAAGAAGTTCTCCGATACACAGCAACGGTACAGCACCTTCGACCGAGAGCTCTTGGCTATCTACATGGCTGTGAAACATTTTCGCAAAGTTTTCGAGGGACGTGAACTTATTATTTACACCGATCACAAACCTCTCACCTACGCCATTCGCAAGCCGCCATCGGACAACGACACACCGCGACGAGTGCGCCAGCTGTTGTTTATAAGTGAGTTCACAACCGATATACGCCACGTGACCGGAGCGGACAACGTAGTCGCAGATGCGTTATCAAGAGTCGAGACGATCGAATTACCAACAATCATTGATTACGCACAGTTAGCAGCAGCGCAAGAGCAAGACAGCACTATGCCGGCGCTCTGTAAACAAAAAAATATCCAATTGAAAAGGATCATCGCTCCCGGTACCAACATACCTATATATTGCGAGGCATCCACTTCAAATCTACGACCTTATCTACCTGAAGAGTTTCGACGCATTGCATTCAACGCCGTGCATAATTCAAGTCACCCCGGTATCAGAACGACTCGAAAACTCATGCAAGAACGTTATTTCTGGCCAGCAATAAACATCGATGTTGGAAATTGGACAAAATCATGTTTGGCGTGTCAACAAGCTAAGATACAACGGCACACGCACACAGCTGTCGGCTCACTCCCACCGTGCGAGCGGTTTCATCATATCCACATAGATATAGTTGGCCCGCTACCTACCTCGGCGCACGGACATCGCTATCTACTTACAATGATCGACCGCCAGACTCGTTGGCCCGAAGCTATACCTATGAAAGAAATGACGTCAGAAGTAGTTGCCCACAATGTCTACGAAGCATGGATATGTCGATTTGGGTGCCCCACTACCATCACAACGGACCAAGGACGTCAGTTTGAGAGCAAACTTTTCCACGAGCTTACGCGCCTACTAGGAGCCCAGAGAAACCGCACTACTGCTTACCACCCTCAGAGCAATGGCATTGTCGAGCGATGGCACCGGTCACTGAAAACGGCCCTCATGACCAGATTAGTCGACAACAACAAATGGCTTGCTGAATTGCCTACAGTACTCATGGGGCTACGCGCTGTTACCCGTACCGACACTGAAGTCAGCCCAGCGCAGCTCGTATACGGTCAAGCATTACGCCTACCGGGCGACTTCATAACACCGTCTACAAGAAGCACACGCCTGGACCAGGACTACGTTGACCAGCTACATCGCGTCATCACACAAGTTACGCCTACATTCGTCCCGCACAGCAATACGCGAAACATATTCGTGCACGATGACCTACACAAGTCTGAGTCCGTGTTCCTGAGGGTAGACGCAGTTCGAAGGCCTCTGCAGCGTCCATACGAAGGCCCCTACCGTGTCTTGGAGAGGCACGACAAGTACTTCAAGATACGATTGCCGGGCAGAGACGCTAACATCTCCATCGACCGCCTCAAACCTGCATACACGCTCAACTTCGAGTCTCACAGTGCCGGAGCTGACAGCAGGAGTATTCCAGTTACAACGCCGAAGATGCATGACACAGAACAGACGACAAGATACGGCAGAACCATCAGAAAGCCCGTACGCTTCGCTTGAGGGGGAGTCCTGTAGCTGCAACACATACAACAACCTCGCGCGGCCACAGCACGCGGCTCACTGAACGGCGGAGCGTCCCCCAGTCGTATTTATCTAATCGGAGCTGCGCGTGCGAGGCATTGCAAACAAGCGACTTAGGCTCAGCGATCACCGCGCCCTCTCACAACATTGACGGGCGTCTAGGTTCGATTCTGCGTGTGTGCTCATTGGTTGATGAATTATTTGTGGTATCCACCACAACCACGACTCCTTAATAATATTTTGTATATAGCTAGCATAAGTCCAGGCATATTTTATCAAATAAAATCATATAAGTTATTTGACTTTTCTTGAGTAAACCCGTTGCGCTAAAATAAATTACACCTAGACACAGAACAAATGATCATGCTCAACACACAAACATTTAGTCCTGGATGGGAATCGAACCCACGACCCCTGGCATAGCAGTCAGGGTCACTAACCACTACACCAACAAAAAGTGTTTAACAAAAATAATTTCGGATTTATTTTTGAAATAGTTCTAGTAGTTTCGGAGCCTATTCAATACAAACAAACAACCAAAATAATCTCTCCTTTGTTGTAAAATATTAGTGTAGATGAATAGTGATTTTGCCGAATTCCGCATTTTCAGCTATTCGTCCAATTCATTTCATGAGATACAGATTTCGACCTGCATCATCTTAGTGCATGGTAAGAACGCCGTGCTTGTTTTAATTTGTGAGTAGACCGTGTCCCACCACATATTATTTGTTGATTTTTGTGTAAATTAATCAAATTAATAACTTAGTGCGTTATCAAAAATCTTCAAAAAGTGGTACTTATAAAGTGGTGGAATATTCGTGGCTACTCTAATTAGTGTAACATTTTGTATATTTACGATTTATTGACCCTAATACAATGCCAAGGGTTGATTTGTTATTAACAGAGTCGGTAGTTTTGTCCAGACCAGTGCTAAGTATGCAATGTGCTTAGTAACACGGCTGCAGGAGGCTACATAAGGAGGACAGGAGCGGAACAAAAACGTGTGGTGTTCATTGACTGCCATAACGGTCGGGAGAAGAGTGTGGACAGTTCGATGAGGACACGGCCTATAACCGGCAACATTCACAGCTAAACTACAATACGAATAGGGAATACAATCCCGCGTACGCAGCATCCCTCAAAAATAAAAACCGGTCAACAAAACAACCGGTACACAAAGTTTTCTGTGATTAGACAATTGTTTTCACAAATGATGTATTAAACAAATACTAAAAAACATAATAAAATGAATATTAATATTCAAGGGGGCTGATCTCATTCAAAAGGCATGAATTTTTTGCCTTTTTATAGATAATGGCAAAGAACTTAAAAACGATACAGCACAAACGGTAGGCTCTCTTTGGGCCCTGGTTGTCCCACCTGTAGTAAAATCCACACGTGTGTCCAAAAATCCGAACATTAATGCAAAACTGTGCCCAAAAATCACGAGTTTCCCGACTCTTTCAGAAACTGAAAAGGACATCCCGGAATTTTCGGAACCTGGCTATCCCATTTCTATACTCTAATGCGGTTCCCATACGCGTGTAACACGAGTAGATGTGTATCGTACACTAATAAATTGGGCTATAATTTGGTATAACCTGTACCTCTACCATGAGTTGTCATCGAAAACTTACTCGCTAGCGTCGAAATCGCTAGCGTGCTAACTCGGATCAAATAGATTTCGATATTGCTGGTACCATGAGTTTATTTGAATCTTACGTAGGCGATAATGTAAGCTCGATAGGTGGTGTCGTGTTGCTAACTTCACTCCTTATGTTTTGTTTCTTTCTTTCCCACAAATAAGAAGAGAGTACGACTTCTATAATACGTCACTGTCGCCCATTGTTCGTTGACCTTGCCCTTGTATCACAGTATCACTGACACTGCGTTTGTGGTTTGAAAGTTTATAACAATAGATTATTTGGATTATTTACTACAAAGTGCCTCACTGTTATAATTATTGGTGGTTTTCATGAAAAGAAATGTTTCTACTTGGTATTCATTTATTTAAAAAACAGATAAAGTTGTAAAATAGTTCCACCTAAACGAAATTTAATGTGTAACATAAAAAATGTGAAAATGTGGTAGTGTAAGTGTGTAAGTTCAAGTGTTTAAAGAAGTGAGAATCGCAAGAAATAAACCATAATGTGTCCAAATCATCAAACGCTGCTTTTATGGGTCTGTAAATTTTAAGATTTTTTTTTCACTTATATTGTAACTTGAAATTCACGTTGTAGTTCCCAAATTAAGCGGCCACTAACAGATTCCATGCTAAAAAGCTCTTGCAAGCATTATTTTGACTTTTTATACTCAAAAAAGTTTATAACGTTAATGTAAATACGTGTTTCACACGCCAAAAAGCAAGTGAGCTACGTAACTACTATAGCAAGCGTATTGTTCGCTAGCGCCTGTAGTATTAGAAACTCATGGTACCGTTTTGTATGGTGACAGCTGAAAAACGTTAGTGACCGTCGTATAGATTACTTTAGGTTTTTAACCAATCGTAATCTACAGTGCTCATGGTATAAATTTTAATTCTCACTGTGACCGCTAGGGGCGCTGTACAATATTTCATACAAATAATTTACGGAGACGCTAGCGAGTTTTGGCTGTGCAAACTCATGGTAGATGTACTGTGGTATAACTCGTGAACACAGGGCACGGCCAGCGCGAGCGGCGGCACAAGAGATGCTGCGTCACTCGCCGTGGGAGCAGCCCGCGTCGCCCGGTAAGAATCATCTTGTATGGGAGCAGTCTACCGTACCGCTTGCCCCAAGTTTGAGACAAGATCTATTACCGAATGTAAATCACATAGGTATTCGTGAAAACGAGTCTGAACGGCACTTAAGAATTTCAGTTTTGAAATGATTAACGTGTCGAAATCGATTTAGAAGCCTTGTACGGCCGTCGGCAACTGGCGTCGTTTGTCAGCCGCACTCAACGGAGGTAATAAAGCGAATCTCTGAATAAAGCGACGATAAAGAGGATACTGTCACACAAAAACTGTAGAATTACGAGCATGGAGTGTGACAGATGGAAAACCTCGATGTCATCGCCGGAGTTTTTGTGGCTACAGATTTGAATAATGGTGTGCTGGCACACGATCGAGCGGAGAGGCAGAAGGCGCACTGCACGCATCTCGCGGTGAAGGATAGACTGTGATGGTCGGTGGACAGGCTCCAATGCAACACAGTTTTGAATTGAACAGTTTAATGGTGCTTATTTGACAGACTTGTGAGCAGTATAGAGCAGCTAGCGAGAGCAGTTGGACTCACGTTGTATAGATTGGTGCTTTTGTAGAGGCGGCGCGGGCGCTCAGCGGCACGCAGTGCTCGGACAACTCCGTGACGCACGCGCATCACAAAAACACGTCCCCTGCGCGCCCCCGCTCCCTCCCCCCGCCGGTACACGCTTTTTACCCGGCGGCCCATTCATCCCGTAATTAACGCGAATAAAAAACGAACCTAGACGAAAATTAGAAATGTTTCGGTGTCGCCGCGCGAACGCACAAAAACCGATTCAGCTGTGAATTTATATTAATTTAATTATGTCGTCGTTTTGTCTCGCCGTGTGACGGCGGCGCCCGCGCTCCGTGGCTACGACACCACCGGAGCTAGCCGTCACTCTCTCGTATCGATGCCGGGTGGCACTCCGCTAATATACTGAACAGTACAAGTGTTAGGTAGGTACTTACCGTTCAGGTCGAGCACCATCTGTGTGTTGAAGTAGTGGCTGACGTCACCGCGACCCGACACTGAAACAACACAACTCTATTACTTATTGCTCTTTACGACAGGTATGTACAATATTTATAACAACGTCAGCTTCAACATCATGATACGTTTGTCCCCAGTATGTGTGTAGTCCTTTGTTTGAGCCATCTGTTTGTGTGTCCGCGATAAGCACAAAAACCGGAATTTTAAAAATATTATTTTCTTAGTGCATGGTGCTCTCATAGCGTACGATGACTGAACCATCCTACTAATATTATAAACGTCAAAGTTGGATGGGTGCTTGTTAATCTTTCACGCAAATCTACTGAACGGATTCGGATGAAATTTTGCACACGGATAGTTTATAATCTGGCTTAACACAAAGTATAGTATTTTTAAATAATATTAGTTTTTATCCCGGCGAGGTTAACAGCGAGGTATATTATAAATGTAACCTAACAGAATTATAGAAAGTTGCAGTTCCTATGAAAAACAAGAAAACTATTATGAAGTAGACTCACAGTAATCGACGATTTAAATTAAATTGTCTTTAGAACTAATAAGAATATCCCAGTGATCAATAAAATAGTCTGTTTGCAATTTTTGCAGGTATAAAATCATCCACTGAGCCCCCGCCCTAGATGTCAGACTCTTACTGCCTGAAATAGGGTGCACACCCTGTTCCTGCAATTGTCCCTTACATTCCAGCATCTCGGTTCTATAGAAAAGGGGCTTCGTCAGTTTATGGACAGCTCCTTGAAGAGCGCGAGGATCACTTCTCGCCGCCGCAAGCCCGCTCGGGATATCTGAGCGACTGGGTCGTGAGGTGAACTTGAACAGAAGGAGGTGACTGCTTCCCGAAACGACAACACCCGGTAAAAACGAGCGTCAAGCGGAAGGTGAGGACGCCGGGGCAACTCTCCAGAAGAGGAGTCGACAACCGACATCATTGAATTTATTGATCAACTAACTTCCACCCGTTCAAGTGTAACACGTAATAGACAAACATAATTAACAATATCAGTCCTTTTTGAACTCAAATGAGAACGTTGACAGAGAGTCAATTAAAATATTCACAGAACAGTCTACCACACCCTCAAGGTTCACCAGAGAAAGCCACGTGCTCGTCTACAATGTGAGCTCGCGCCACGTGTCACTGAACGTAACCAATTCATCAGTTTTTATGAGTGCAATGAACCAATCACAGACGCGAGGACCACCACCTGCAGGATTTTTTAGTGAAGGTGTCATTGTGCGTAATGTGACACATTTGATTATTTATGTGAGGAATGTGCTCGAGGGGTAAGCTCGCGCCAGTCAACTGAACACAATGGTCGACGCTGACCACTGCCGCCGTGCACACCCGCGCACTCGACTGGTGCGCTACCGGTGAGCGGTCGGCGCGAGCGCAGCTGCTCGAGCCATTGTCGCAGACAAAGCACGTATTGTGCACTGACCGTTGCGAAATCATCGCCATATTGTAATGATGATTGTGCGCCAAACGAGTGGGCGACTGTGCGTCCGCCTGTGGGCCCGGCGCGGCGCACGTACTCGTAGCTAATAGAGCCCACGTCGCGGGTACCGTACCGCTGAGAGCACTGCTGACCCGACCCACCTCCGCCAAATTATTGCCGTAATATAACATTCTAAACTGCCGCACCGCTCGCTCGACTACCGGGCAACACCGATTACTAATAATTGAATATTAAATTGGTATCATCATTTTTTATAAAATTATAATATGCTAGCCATTATGTGAACAATTTTGGAGATCAAGAAAAATATAAATTATATTTATTTTGTAATTTACTTATAAAAAATCTTTAAAAAAAAAATAGACTACTTCTAAAACAACACAATTACTTTAAAAAAAGGAGATGGTTTTCAATTCGTCGAAATCCTAGTTTATGCATGTTCCGATCGATTTCAAAAACTCTTCTCTCTCTTTGAAAAGATGAACTTGACAGATGGTCTCACGGTAATCAGGTCAGGATTTGATGACGGAATCTTAGAGATATCTAGGGAAATCTTCAGTCTGCTACTATCACATATCCATGCATTGTTGACGCAATCACACAACAAATTATTGTGTCTGTACTGTACCCAGTAGAAAGGGGAAAATAAAAGTTTAATTTTATTGATTTAACTTGGAAGATTTGGCAAAAAAGTCGAGGAAATAAGACATTGCTCAAGTCATACGAGGACCATGCGGGGTGTCTGAGATGGTGTTTTGTCCAGTTAGTGCAAGCATTTGTCAATTATCGATATTAATGGATATGAAGCAAATGTATTGTATAACATTACGTGTGGCGTAGTGGTGACACCGGGTATATTGACGCGGTAATAGCATCGTCAACGATGAATGGAGGAAGGGGGTTAGTGAGGGTCCAGCAATCCGTGCGCGCGCGCTTGCATAGCGACCGTCTGCAAATTAATTGAGTTATGTTTCAAGTGAGCTGATCTAAGTTACGAACAGGCCTGCCTGCTCCGACAGACGTAAAGCACTCACTGCCGACTTGCCGAGACAAATCACCGCGTCATGAACTAGCCTCGTGACATTACTGGACTAGCTAACGTTACTGATCGTTTGACTTGATCTGAGGTTCTAAACATAAACACTATTTCCTATACTGGACATATATACTTTCAATTTGTAGATCGTCGTTGTCAGACTAACTAACTAACTATCCATCCGTAATTGTCAATTGGTAAGAGCTTTTATATATTTTTAACTTACAGGCCAAGTAGTAATTTGACACCGTTTAGAGGTTGTTGCAAAGAGAACAACTGGCACTGTGACATCTTTTATACATTATAGGTACATATAATTTCATTGGTGACACCGATCAAATTGAATGTTACGCCCAACTTTCGGGAAGTGTCCCGAGCATCGCTCACAGAACATAACTGGCATGACACGACGGGCAGCAAGCTGCTTGCGATACATTTTGTTTAAAATATATTTTCGTGGTCGCCGACGACGCGGACGTGGTGGCGAGGGGAGGCGCCACTCGTGCGGACGCGGCAGGAGCGCACCCAGCATACGATACTAGCTGGGGCGCTCAGCAAATGAACCGTTCAGTTATCTGCTGTTCCTACCATAGGGAAGCGCACACACGACTGACAACCAACGAGCGACATTACGCGATCGATCCAAACACAACACAGCTATTACCATTCATAGTTTGGGAGCTCGGTACCGCTTCTTGATCAAACAAACATTTTCCTCTCCGGGAGATTTAAAGATAGGATCACATTAACCAGACTCCATAAACGAGGTGCGGCCCGGGCACCGGGCGGGAGCGGACCGGACCGGCCGGGTGGCGGCGCCGGCGGGTCGGTTTCTATTTAAAGTGGGGTCAGTGCGTCCGCCATCGCTCACGGGACGCGCAGTAAATCGCGCGCGTGAATTACTACCCTGCGCCGCGTCCCGCGTCCCGGAGTACCGCGGCCTGTCCCCGGGGACTGCCTCCGCTGCACTACTCCATAAATCGTCCCCATTTGGCTAACCCGCGAATCAAAGAAAGGTAATTCACAATGTTTAAATCCAATTTGAAAAGAGCGAGGGCGGCCGACCCCAGCGCTCTTTCAATATTATTGTAATCTAACAAGCTATTAATATACCGACCGCTGAGCGGCACTGGCAGACGGTATCAAAGAAATAACTTAACCCACGTGTCGGGCTTCAAGCGGGCTCATGACGCTGAATGAAATCGCTTTAAATACAGTCCGTGCGAGGGGAAGGCTTCCGAGCAGAAAGTTGTAATGATATGCGCAGATAACGAGCGCCACACTAGTCATTACACGTGTCATCGACACAGGACATCCGCCACAGGCAGCGCGGGCCACACAAACTATTACAAAGTTCACCAAAACGCATTTGAATTACTTTTGACATTTGACACACACTTTAATCAAATGTCAATAAATAGAATATAAATGACAACTATGACAAGTGAACAGATCATTTTGGTAGAAGAGCTTGAAGTAGTCAGTTAAGGTGGCCACGAGGCCATACAGAGCTGCTGCTCTGTATGGCCTCGTGGCCACTGTCAGGGAAAACACAAGAACGTAGATAACTTAATAAACGATGTGATGATTTTTTTTAGCAAATTAACGAATGTTAGCCGCTATATTGTAGGACGCCTCGCAATGACAATCCGGCTAATAATTGACCCGCCCCGTTTTTGGAAACAGCTAGTCGTAACGTTACCACTACGGTGATTTATATTATCCGACTGCGACATATTTGCCACGAGCTTACGATACCAAAGTGATTACTTGTCAAAACTGTTCGGTGAACGATTATAAATTCAAATGCTGATAATGAGAAGCGTTGGCTACAGTCGCTGCATGCAAGCGTTAATCTTATGCAAAAATTAGTTAATGGACAGCCGCGGGTTTCACTTAGCATCAATCACGGAGCGCAACAGCGAAAGAAAAACTGCGCGGCGACGGTAATGGCGGCCAACACAAGGCTGCGGCGGGTAGTGCTGCAACCAACAGTGATAGTATGGAGATAATAAAGCGCGTCGTGGGTTTTCTACGAAGCAGTTTGGAGCGCATCAATATGTACTCATTAATGATGATCACGCGAGCATGCGTTTGATCCGGAATATACGGAGCCGTCTCAGTAGCGCGCAGCGACAATATCTGTTTCCATTGAATATTATTAAATACATAGAACATGAATTTTCTAACTGGGCCTGGATGGCGAAATTCGAAACTGAAGAATACCGAAGAATACTGAAAGGAATCTTGAGGCCTATTTTCATAACAACTAAAACTGTATCATTGACAGAAAAAAAAGTGTAATAACATGTTAAAGAGAACCTCGAACTATTTTTAACACAAAGATGTTATAATACAACGTGTAACGTTAAAAAGCGCCAACCCCTCTCGTGACGGTAACTCTCAGCAATGCTATGCCCTATGTAACACATATATGAAAACTTTTTAAAAACAAATGTACCCGCCTTCAAAACCACCCATAAACCAGCGGTTCCATATAAAATAACCCTACAAAATAACTTTTCTTCGGAAGTCGGGGGTTTTTTTTTTCCTTGTCTTTTGGCCACGACTTCCGAAACGAAAACGTTATTTTGTAGGTATTTTACTCTTTTTAGTGCGTTGGTTTTGAAGGCGGGTTCAGTTTTTTTTTACAAACGGTTTGATTTGACTCTTTTTAGTTTTTTAAATATTCAACCCACCTCTTGTTCCAAGGTTTTGTGGCACTAGAATTCTGTAATCCTAAGCACGGATAACCTCGCTCCGTACAAACTTAGCTAATAACAATCCCTATCTCCACACAAACTACTGAACCGATTTTGATGAAACTTGCAGTGTTTCCTCCAATTGAACGATACCTCGTATATACAAAAACAAAGAATGACTTAAACGGATGTTAGAGATAAAGCGAACACAAAACTAAATTCAGTCGATGCATCCTACGTCAGTTAAGGGTTGTACCTTTCATCATCAAGCTCAGCTACATGAGATTATGAATACCAATCGCCAAATACTTAAATGACTTCATAATATTTGCGAAAAAAACTATACGTGGGCCTATAAATTTGAGGGTTGCCCTCAATTCTCCAGGATATAGACATCAGATCTGACTGGTGAATATGGGACCCTCGAAAGAATTCCTTGCGAATAAAAAAGAATTTTGAAATCGGTTCCACAAACGCTCCGGAGTAATCGCCGTTCGTAACAAACACACAAAACAAAAAAAAAAAAAAAAAAAAAAACATTTACGTCGAATTGATATAACCTCCTTCTTTTGAAGTCGGGTTTCACGGTTAAAAACTTTAAGAAATTAGTAAAAAAAAAAATAGTTTTTCATACTGATGGGCTCGATCAATTTCTCATTTTGTATCAAAAATCAATTATTTTTTTTGCGAATTTCCAAAAGTTTATAACCAAACCTTGTGGGACAGTAATGACATCCAGCCTGTTACAGTTAACATCATAATTTATGTATAGGTTATACTTTTGACATTAGTAATTAATAGGCTATTTATCAACATCCTACAAATATTATAAATGTGAAAGTTTGTTTGGATGTTTGCTAATCTCTCCCGCAAAGAACACTAAACGGATTTGGATGAAATTTGGTACACAGTTTTTAAAATAGATTAACACAGGATTAATCCAGGGTTATAAACGAGAGAGGTAAGTAAGACTTTTTATCTCTATGAAATGTTCCCATGGGGTAAGTTCCTAGTTGTAGACTTGTAGCGACTGAAATCGCTGGCTATAGCTACTTGAACATATTTATATTATTGTAACCCTATCAGATAATTTAGCAAAAAAGACGTTTTTCTTTATTTTAAGCTAAAATATGTAAATATTCTGTGAACTTAGCCTCAGCGAAGCAAAAACATAGTGTATTTATTGATATTTTATCTGTGATGAAAATGCTCGTGATTTCGACACGCAAGTAAACAAAGCTGTTTCGACTGTTATTGTGCGTGCTCTTTGTTTTTGGGTTTTGTAATCAATATTTATTTGTGCTATCTCTAAAACCGCTTTTAGATAAATATTTTATGTAGTGATACAAATATTCGATGCTTTTCGTCGAGCTAATTATAACCTCGTCCTTTAGGATTCGTTGCATTACATACAGTTTTCGTAAATTGTGGCGCTACACTCAACACTGACTACACACCATTGATAATATGTACTATTGTATCACATAAAGAACAAAAATGATAAAATTCGCTTCAGCTGCAAAATTTTTATATTTGTTTACTAGCATGTGACGTCACATATTATTCGTAACATGAAATGTCAAATGTAAGAATGATTTTTTTAAATAGTTTCCTCAAATTAGTCAAATAGCCTATTGTTAGGAATATTGAAATATTGACGGACGAGGTAAAAGATATTGTGGGATTCACGTAACTTATGACGGCTTACAGACTCCTAAATCGATCAGAATCTACAGACGAGTTAGATTCCTCGGCAGGAATATTGATTTTACTAAAATTTTATAATTCTTATTGTTCACTAAGGATCTATTCATTGTGCGTGTTCCGAGATGCATGTGGCCAGTTTGTTATGAAATGGAGAATATTACATCAAAAGCTATCGAGAGTGAGGTCGGAGACAGGCATGCAGTGTGATGAGAGACAGTGACACAGACGAGTGTGGACAATAAGCAGCTCATGAATGGTGCGTGACGTCACGGATCGATGTCGTCACAATAAGTCGCATGTATCGGATAACGCGCGGGTCGATGACCGCGGCCGGTTAATTGCGTGCGCCCCCCCTCCCCCCGGCGCCCTCCGACCCCGCGCCCCGCCCGCGCCCGGCGCCCCGCGGATGAGACGTTCGTGTTAAGAACAACATTTGGCCCACATCGCTGGCCCACTTCGGCATCGATCCGCCCAAGTTCACGCACGTCACTGATAACACGACACCGCACGATACTACAGCTGTACCGTATCTACTACTACTCAACAGATGAACTAACAACAGTCTGTTGTTGTGTTGTTAAATCAAACAACTGTTTCAGGAGCCCTGAAACATACTTAACATAAAATACATCTGTATTATTTAAGGGCTAGTGGATAGTCATCGATATCATTTTAAATAATTTGTGATGAAAGCGTGATTTAGAACCGAGTACAGGAGGCAGGCGCAGGCGCAGACGGGCGCGTGTGAGGCGCCGCCGCTAATGAATATGTAAAGTGTGCTCTGTTGCCACGGAAACAGAACATAACTCGTAGCACTTATTAATTCTATCGGTTACTTCAACAACTCAATCTTCAAATTCCATTATAGTCTGGTAAATGAGTGCTCAAAACGGGTGTGTGGTTGGAAAAGTTGAAAGCAGAAAATCTGACTTATGAACTTTGTTTGGACTAGTTAGAAGATAAACATATTAAAAGTCCTGACCCCTCCGAGGTGAGCCCGAGGGAGGGGGGGGCAAAGAAGGTCCCGTTTTTTGGTTTTTTGCTTATATCTCGAAAACAATGCGTCGTATCAAATTTTGTTGTACTACATAATAAAACCTCATAAAATTTTCTACAACTTTGTTGTTCACACTTTTTATCTATCTCCAATATTTGCATAGCTGTGAGCTCCGAAAAATGACCAATCTTCAAAAATGTGTTAAATTATCTGTCTCGTACTTTGTTTTCTTGTTAATATCTTGAAAACGGTGCGTCGCATGAAATTTAGTTGTACTAGAGAATGAAACCTGATAAAATTCTCTACAATATGTCTTTCACATTTTTTATCTATCTACAATTGCCTAGCTATGAGACTCGAAAAAAGCGTTAATCAATTTTTTAAAAACTTCGGGAAAAAAAATGTCAAGGTTCAATATTTTCAAAAAAAGTGGTCGCAATTAAAACAATAAAGACAATTACCAATGGGCATTGACGCCTCAGGCTTTAATGACTTCTTGGAGCTGGTTTGGCAATCCATCCGTGATGTCTTGGATATCTGACTGAGGGATATTGTACCACTCCTCCACCGCAGCCGTCTTGTGCTCTTCCAGGGTCGTAGGGGCTGCTACTCTTGGTCAGAGACGTCTTTTTAGGTTGTCCCTAATGTGCTCAATTGGTTTATGATCGGAACTGCGTGCTAGCAATGGTAAAACTTGAATCCCGACTTCATTAAGGTACTGAGAGACTGATGTAGCGCTATGACAACGTGCATTGTCATGCATTAATCTGAAGATGAAACCAACGAATGGTGCAAAAGGCATGGCATGGTCTTGAAGAACTTCCTACACGTATCTTTAGGCATTCACACTGCCTCTATCGAACACAACAAGATCGGTACGAGCCTCGTAAGAGATGCCTCCTCAAACCATTATGGACCCTTCCTGTTAACCCACTGTTTCGGTTATAACGCATGGAGCAAACCTTTCGTTTAGGCATCTGTAGACATACTGTTGTCCACCTGGACCTCTTGAGGCTGTTCTGCTCTCATCTGAGACCATTATGTCCTTCCATTCATCCATTGTCCAGTCAGCATATTCTCGCGCAAAAGTAAGTCTAGCTCTACCGTGTTGTGGGAGCAGTTGTGGATCATGAGCTGGACGAAAAGCCTTCATACTCTTTTCTGACAGTCTTCTTCTAACCGTACTGTTACTCACACTGACATTTCTCACCTTAAAAAGACGGGTACGAGCTTCGATAGCAACCTAAATGCGATTTTTCAACACGTTGCTGACAACGAAACGGTCATCTCGAATCGATCTTCTCGGGTTGAATTGCATCGATGTTGGCCTTAACCAGGCTTCCGGGTGTAGGAGCCAGTCTCCCGAAATCGTCTGATGGCATCCCGTACCGTGGTTCGAGGTACACCGAGCGTACCGGCGATGCGACGTTGGCTGTACCCGGCATCAGCTAAAACCACTGACCTAGCTGCACCAGTTGCATCGAATGGCATTTTTTTAAGTCAAAAACAGGAAATAAACTCTACAAACTGAATTAAACGATAACACACTATGGCAGAAAAAAACAGCAAATGTTAACACGTTAACGCAACGGCAACAATGTCAAAAAACGACTAAATTCCAAAAACCCTTCGGTGACACACATTAAGCTAACGAATAATGGGTATTAGTGTTTAATTTATTGCCAAAGTATCCAATTGACATAAAATAAAACAGTAATTAAGCAATAGTTAACAAAAACAAACAGGGTGATGAAAGATACAGATGGCGGTTAAATATGTCTGTGAGTGTATTCTCAAAAATCCATCCTTTTTTCGAGTCTCATAGCTAGGCGATTGAAGATAGATAAAAAATGTGAAAAACATATTGTAGAGAATTTATCAGGTTTCATTCTCTAGTACAACTAAATTTCATGCGACGCACCGTTTTCAAGATATAAACAAGAAAACAAAGAACGAGACAGATAAATTAACACATTTTTGAAGATTGGTCATTTTTCGGAGCTCACAGCTATGCAACTATTGGAGATAGATAAAAAGTGTAAACAACAAAGTTGTAGAAAATTTAACGAGGTTTTATTATGTAGTACAACAAAATTTGATCCGACTCATCGTTTTCGAGATATAAGCAAAAAACCAAAAAACGGGACCTTCTTTGCTCCCCCCTCCCTCGGGCTCACCTCGGAGGGGTCAGGACTTTTAACATGTTTATCTTCTAACTAGTCCAAACAAAGTTCAAAAGTCAGATTTTCTGCTTTCAACTTTTCCAACCAGAATCATTCATTGCCCAGGCTATTACATAACAACAGAACACAGAAGGTTCACATCTCTCAGACACCGAGTTACAATGCAGGTACAAACAAGTCACTAATGAGTTTACGGCGTAGCCATGGACATATCCGTAGACCGTAGACTACGAAATACCTACGTGTAAGAAACAACGACCAAATGTGGCTCACCGTGAGCTTTCAAGGACGACTTTTATACAATTTAATGAGGTATTTAGAATTTTAAGAGTATTTTGCGTTTTATAGAAACCTAAATATTCATTTTTTGTGTCCCAGATTGAAGCAAAACCGTCGTCTAGACGGAATGCCTTGGCCAGTCACTGTGATGGAGCTGCGCCGCCCCGAGCGCTGTTCATCAACCTTACTTGATGTGATCACATAATGAGCATGAGCAGTCGTTCTGCTCTCATCTGCATGGTGGATGAGACACAGTTACGATATTCGGAAGCGCGGCCACTGAGCAGGAGGCGCGCGCTTTTAACTTTACGCGCAGTTATGACAGCGCACACTTTATAAAATCATAAAACAACAAGCAGGCGACTGCACGCGCCGGGAGCGACGCCGCCGCCGTGTGACCACACTTTACGAACTGATAACTACCATAATTACACTTTAGATCATCTTACATGAAGTACCTAACTCTACATGAGAGCGACTGAACTCGCTCTGAACACAAACTTGTTATCAAACTCACACTTTTATTGAAGTTAACGAAAATTACAAATATCACTTGAACTATTAGAAATCGTTCTAATTGTAGTAAGAATTAAATCCTTCTCAAAATAAATATAAATAAATATTTGATGTAAAAAATCTATAGTAATGTGTGCGAGTGCTGCACGAGTTGCACCTGAATGAAAGACATCAACGAGATGTTATTTTATTAAATTAAAATAATAACTTTAAGAACAACATTATAACATCTGTAGGTACTCTATACTACTGATATAAACTGATTGTTATACATATAAGCAAAGCAAGCGGCATATATTAAACAGTAAAGTAGCCGCGAGGACGGGAGTGGAGTTGTAAAGTGGTATAATTGTCAGTAATAAGTCAGGTGGCGGGCTGGGTGTCAATATAAATGAACACGGAACAGAAGTGAAGTCGCCGTCGGTAACATTGTATGAGTGTGTTTATACGTAGGTTGTAGTGCTGTCGACACTTTTCATCCTATGATAAGTATAATTCACAGGTTTATGGAATACTAGCGATCCATCCTGGCTCCGCACGGATGTAATCTTTACTATATTATGCATGTTATACAGGTATTTAACCTTCTTGAATCACTCTATCTACTAAAAAACGAAGCATGAAAATCCGTTGCGTAGTTATAAAAATGTAAGCATAAGGCCCTTCGTACACAAGGCGACTTGGGTATCCGATACTCCAGTCGAATACCTAAGTCGCGCGAATCTAGTAGCGCATGATCCGTACACAGCAGCGACTCGAGTCGTAAGACTCAAATCGTCTATTCGGCCACCATTCTATATTCAACCTTAATAATACATTGTACAAAACACAAAATGTACATCTCGTTGCATAAATTAAAATGCTGTTAATTTTAAAAATGGCGGGCGCATTCCAATTTCAATTTTTTGGAATTAAAAATTGGCGCGTATACCTACGGGAGAAAAACGTATTTTCACGCAAAAATATTGAGAAAGAATATGCTTCATAATTTCGCCGCGCGATTCTGCTACAAGGTAGTTATGCAACCTGAACCGCAACGAGTGATCACCGTGAGAGCATAAAATGCACGATTGCAGTTTAGGGTGGCCCTTCGAGACGGTTCTTGCATTTTTGTCAATGTAGCATTTTAAGTAGCAGTAAGTCCATGTAACCATAGGCTAGTTTTGAAGGCATTACATTAGAGCATGCGCTTCTGCTCACACGTAGTCCTATTCTTTTATTTAACGCTCCCCCATAATTTGACTGGCGCAGCCGGTAGGATCGCCGAATAGAGCTGCGCTGTCCTTCGCGTTGTTTCCGAAATAAAACTTTTTCGTGTTACGCGTTCGGGTGGCCCTGAGCAGCTGTGGTGATTCTACGAACCAAAGAAATTTTGTCGAGTTGTACTTGGAGCTGAAAATGAGAAAGGCGTGCTGGTGAGTCCAAATTTTCACCTTCCTTTCCCATTTCCTTTGTTTGTTATTTTGCGATTAGAAGTCTCGCGTTATAACGTTATCTGGTTTTGCATAAAATCTGTAAGGCTAGTTTAGTTATAGAATAAGTTATTAAAAAGTGATTGCATTTAAAAAATATTGAAATATTGTTCTGTGTATGAACTAAATTTTTAAAGTTTCATTCGATAATTGCGTAATATTTAAAGTTTGTGTTTAAAGAAACTCTATTGCACTTTTAGCTTACTATTTTATTTTGTATTTTAGACTATTATTGTGTGTTAGTATATATATTATAGTATTAAAATGGTTGATGAAGTAAAAATTATCATGATTCCAAATGAAATGATTAAAATTATTCCGCTGTTTGATGGCGATAAGCGCCATTTAAATCTTTTTATTCGCAAATGTGAATATATTATAAATAAATACAGGGGAAGTGGCGAGCAAAACTTGTATGTAATGCATGCTATAACGAGTAGATTAGCGGGGAATGCAGCCGCGCTTATCAGTGAGCGCGAGGATATTGTTACATGGGAAGAATTTAAAGAGTTACTAATACAGCATTTTGGAGACCCGAGAAGTGAAGAGTGTTTAGCTATTGAATTGGAAACTTTGCGCATAAGAAATGGTGAATCATTTTTGGATTTTTGCAATCGTATTCAATCAGTGCGTAGTATTTTAATATCAAAAGTTAATAGATTATCGAGTAGTACTATGCGGGAAAGTAAAATAACTATTTATAATAATACGTCATTAAATGTGTTTCTTTATAATCTACCGGAAAATATGGTGCGTATCGTGAGATTAAAAGAGCCGTCTACTTTGGAACAGGCTTTATCTTTCGTATTAGAAGAGGTTAATTTCCATGATCAATATAATGCCCGAAATAAAATACTGCTGACGTCCTCCAGTAAGCAAGTTGTACCAAATAATACTCCAACTTTTAAATTCGGCACAAATAATAATAATACGCCTTTTAATAATAATAAACCTATTTTTACGCAATCAAATTTACAACCCAAATTACATTTCGGTAACCCCCAAGGTCAACAAATTGGGACACGTCCTCCACAATTCGGATTTCAAGGTCAAACATACGGTTACCGTCCGCAGCAATTTGGGATACGTCCGCAACAATTCGGGATGCGTCCGCAACAATTTGGGATGCGTCCCCAACAATTTGGCATGCGTCCGCAACAATTTGGGATGCGCCCTCAACAGTTTGGAAATCAACAGCAATTAAATAATAGACCTTTACAGTCAGTCGGTATTCAGCAACCTCAAACTCAATCCAGCGACGTCACAATGCGTACTGCACCTCCAGCCAAGGTCTTTATAAAAGGATTTAAATTAAATGAGCTTGACCTTGATCATAACGATAACAGTCAGTTTTCCTGCGACTACCAATGTAACGAAGAATATGATCAGTATTACGATTATCCCCCTTTTTTCGAAAATCAAAACGAGAATTATTCGGAAGAAATTAATAAGGAAATTTTAGCGGAAAATAATGAGGATTTTCAATTAGTGGCTTCGGAGAACATAGAAAAATAATAAATTTGAATTGCGATACATGCATTAAATTACCGTACATATATATTCCAGAAATAGATGCCAAATTTATGATAGATACGGGTAGTACTAAATCATTTATTAACCCGGAAAAGGCTTATTACTATTTTTACGAATATATTTATCACGATCCATTCGAAGTTAGAAGCACTCATAGTACTAGCCAACACGAACTGGTACTTTCGATTCCAGCACTTCCGATTTTTAATACTAA
Organism: Agrotis ipsilon; assembly: GCA_028554685.1. Classification (NCBI taxonomy): domain Eukaryota; kingdom Metazoa; phylum Arthropoda; class Insecta; order Lepidoptera; family Noctuidae; genus Agrotis; species Agrotis ipsilon. The sequence goes on from CM052965.1 coordinate 17,179,188, forward strand.
TGAAACTCATAAATTTCACTTATATGAAGTCGACCCTAGCTTCGACGGTCTACTAGGTAATGATATTCTACATAGTGTAGAGGCAGTAATAGATTTAAAAAATGAGATCCTGAGAACTAAAACTACGGTGATACCAATCATGCGCGATAAAAATAAACATATATTACAGTTAGCGCCTCGATCGGAACAAAGAGTTAAAATTCCTGCAAATTATCATTCTGGTAATGCTGTAGTGGATTTTAGAGAATTTACTGAAGGCGTGCGTATGCCCAGCGCTTTAGTCAAATGTAAAGACGGTTACTTTACTACTATTATTCAAAATACCCTTGACCAACCAATTAAGTTAGCTATTAATAAACCATTTCAAGTAGAACCGTATGAAAATTATGAAAATGATTGTGATGTGAATAATTTAAAAGATATTGAAATAGAAAAATTATTGACAGATAACTTACGAAAGCTTCGTCTGAGTCACATGTCAGGTGAAGAAAGCAAAGCTATAAGTGCATTATGCCTAGAATATAAAGATATTTTCTACTGTGATGGCATTCCATTAAGTTTCACGAATCAAGTCAAACACTGTATTAGGACGAAAAACGAAGATCCTATTTATGTCAAGCCATACAGACAACCCCCCAGTCAGTCACAGGAAATAAAAAACCAAATCGAAAAGTTACTTAAGGAAAATGTCATTCAGGAATCTCATTCACCTTGGTCGGCTCCAGTTCATTTAGTCCCTAAAAAGAAAGATGCATCAGGAGAAATAAAATATAGGATGGTAATTGACTACAGACGGCTAAACGAAATAACAGTTGACGATAGATACCCACTTCCAAATATCACTGATCTATTCGATAAATTAGGTAAAAGTACATACTTCACGACATTAGATTTAGCAAGCGGTTATCATCAAATTGAGGTTAATGAAAATGACAGACAGAAAACAGCGTTCAGCACTGAAAACGGACACTTTGAATTTTTAAGAATGCCGTTTGGTCTTAAAACTGCTCCAGCGACCTTCCAGCGAGCAATGGACAGCGTTCTAAGAGGATTGCATGGAATCCATTGCCTAGTTTATTTAGATGATATTATTGTCTTTTCAAATTCTCTCGCAGAACATATCCAGAAATTAAGAGCCGTTTTTGATCGTTTAAAGGCCAATAACCTCAAAATTCAGCTTGATAAATCCGAATTTCTCCGGAAAGAAGTTTTATACTTAGGTCATGTTATAACTAAGGATGGCCTTAAACCTAATGATGATAAAATTAAAGCAGTTCTAAACTATCCATTGCCAAAAACCGTAACAGAAATAAAAAGTTTTTTGGGCTTGATAGGTTATTACAGGCAATTTATTAAAGATTTTGCCAAGGTAACACAACCACTAACTAGTTGCTTAAAGAAGAGGAACAAAATTATTATAAATCAAGCATACATAGATGCTTTCCAAAAATGTAAAGAACTTCTTACTAATGCTCCTTTACTCCAGTATCCTGACCCAGATAAGCCTTATATCTTAACTACAGACGCTTCGTTAAATGCCTTAGGCGCTGTACTATCACAAGGCACCGTAGGGTCTGATAAACCAGTAGCTTATGCCAGCAGAACCTTAAGTGATACAGAGACCAGATACAGTACTATAGAACGTGAGCTTTTAGCAATCATTTGGGCCGTAAAACATTTCCGCCCATACCTTTATGGTAATAAATTTATCATTTATACTGACCATAGACCCTTAGCCTGGCTCTATTCCCTTAAAGAACCGAATAGCAAACTCACCCGTTGGCGACTTCGTCTCCAAGAATATGATTTCGAAATTAAATATAAAAATGGCAAGCAGAATACAAACGCTGATGCTTTGTCCCGTATTAAATTAAATGTATTAGGCTCAGATGAAGATGACTTATCAATGGCAGTTAATTTAGATGAGAAGGAACAACGACCGAAAAAATTACAAACTACCAAGCAATTAGATAATTTACATGATACCGATAGTGACGACTCTAGAACAATTTCCATCTCAGATTTGTCTGCAACTGTAACAGCCAGCTCGGAAAATGATGCAAATGAACCAATTCCACTTATTCCCACTAAAGATAAAACATTCACAGTACATTCAGCTAAAGATATGGAATCAATTGGCATTCCAATATTACATGAAGCAGTAGACACTAAACCCAACCAGATATTAGTCTTTACATGGCATAAAAACGATATCCAAGTTAGTGATATTTCTCACGAAAAACAAAAAATCCTCGAAGTATTTCTACCATTAAATAATGATGAATTAATTAAACAGTTTTTAAAAGAATACATTAAATATAAAACTAAATACTTTATATATTTTGAAAGTGGAGAGCATAAAAAACAATTTAGTAAAATTATTATACAGTTATTTAAAAAGGGAATGGTTGAATTCGTGGAATGTACAGAGCGTGTAGTTTTTGTTGAAGATGAAAAGGAACAAAAGGATATCATCATACAGCATCATGAAGGAAAAACGTGTCATAGAGGTATAAAAGAAACCATGTCTAGGATAAGGAGAAATTATTTTTGGAATAACATGCAAGAGACGATTTCAGCAGTAATAAATAATTGTGAAGCATGCCAAAAAACCAAATATGACAGAAAACCCATAAAGCCTTTTCTACAGTTAACTCAAACACAAAATGCACCATTTCAGGAAATTTTCATAGACCTCTTTGCTATAGAATCTGTATACTATCTTACATTAGTCGACGCGTTCAGTAAATTAGGGCAAGCAATAGAAATATCCAATCGATCTACACCCGAAGTAATACGTGCACTTATTAAATATTTTTCCATGTACGGAACCCCCAAAAAAATTAGTTGCGATCCGGGCAGTGAATTTAATAATGAATTAATGAAGGAATTAATGCTAATGTACAACATACAATTACATATTAGTACACCTAATAATCCTAACTCAACAGGCATTGTCGAACGTTTCCATTCGACTATAATAGAAATATATCGTTTAGCCAAGTACGAACGAAAATGTACTGATGCAGCATCAGTTATGACCTACTCAATAATGGCTTACAATCATACTATACATACAACAACCGGTTTGACACCATTTGAAGTGGTTTTCGGTCATACTGATTCAAATACTGTATTTAATGCAAATTTCGAGAAATTATACACTCAGCAATTGCTAAAAGATCATGCGAAGCGCACTAAACGACTCTATACTTACATATCAGATAAAATGATAGAGACAAAGCAAAAGATTAGAAATAGCAAGGGTGGTGAGATAAGTAAGAAATTTGAAATAGGTGACGTAATTTATGCAAAAGAGGTTAACACCAGATTAAGTAAAGACAAGCCACGTTATAGAAAGGCAACTGTTAGCGGTGACGTAGAACATAATGTAGTACCTATAAAAATTGGACCTAGACTCACAAAAGTCCCCCTTAAAAATATTAAACGTCCTCCGCAGGTGGTGCCTCCTGCTATTGGCAGCAGCGCAAATAACATGGGCCCTTCAACTTCAAAAGGTTGAGAAAAACCCCGGTATCCTTCCCGTGAAACAAGGACAGGCGTTTAAACAAGTAGATAAGTGGTTAATTATAAAACTCTTAAATTTAGATAGTTTAGGTAATGATCTAGAATTAAGTTTAATTAAATATAATGAATTCAGTAAATTGGTAGATGTTAACAAACCTTACAGCCATGAGTTCTTAGGCATTCGCACTCAAACGGATTATTTAAAGGATAGAACTATCGAAAAATTTCAGCAACTAGTACCAGCTAAAAGATTTAAGCGAGGATTAATCGATCCACTTGGGTCTATGATTAAAATTGTTACAGGTAATTTAGATCACAGTGACGCAATCCGATATGATTCTCTCATTTCTCAGTTTAAAAGCAACCAAATAATAATGGATAAGAAAATAACTTTGGTCTCTAAAATGTTAAATGGTTTTGTCAACAGTACAGAAATCTTACATAACAATACACTAATTTTAGATGAACGTTTGAAAAGAATTGAGAGATTGGTTAAAAATATAATTACTAAAGAAGAAAATTCAATTTACTCTACTTACGTTTTAGGAATGTTTAATATGTTTTTAACAAACTTTAGAACAATTAATATAATTTTAAGTGAGATTGAAACGGCCTTAGCTTTTAGTAAGGTGTCTGTACTGCATCGAGCGATTGTTAATTCTACTGAATTATTACACATGTTACAATCTATAGCTAAGACAGAAAATCTGTTATATGACGTGAACGAAATTAATTTAGTTAAGTTTGAAGATTGTTTAACTGTTAAGGCATTTATTAAACAAAACCAGATTACGTTTATAATAGAGATTCCATTAATTGAAAACAGTACTTACAGTTATTTTAAACTTTACTCTTTACCTATTATTAACACAGATTTAAACGAAACTGTAATAGTAGTTCCTAAATATCCCTACCTTTTGGTGAAAGACTCAGATTACTTACCAGTCGTGAGAGCCTGTAACCAGATTGCAATAGAAGACAAATTTTTATGCACCAATGATGATGTGTTGACCCATCTAGAGCCATTATGTGAAGAACAGTTGATGAAGTTCCATTCTAATACTAGTGCATGTGAGCAGCACATAGTTGACATAGAAGATTTGAAAGTTCAACGAATTGGACGCGTAAGTTGGATCCTATATACAAAGAATAACGTTATAGCCAGCAAAAAATGCCATGGTGACGTCATGAGCCACGAGTCTTTACAAGGAACGTACATCGTAACCCTGGAAGATGCCTGTAAAGTTAACATCGGGCACATACATCTACAAAATTACCAATTTTCTTATACACATCTGAATTATCCAATAACTCCGATCATTATCCTGCCAGCGTTGAAGCCAGAAAAACGTACCCCCAGTGTCAGTGCAGTGAATATGAAAGGTATAAATCTAGATGAGCTGAAAGAGTTAGCTCAAGTAGTGAAAATGAGCAAAGTGAAATACAGTGAAAATTATAGTGCGGTTAACACTAAGAACATTAGTTTAGGTACGATAATTCTGTATGTAATTCTACCTTTAGGATTTATAACCTTTCTTGTTTTTAGATATAAGATAAAATTATTAAACTGTAAGCGAAATCATCAGAATCTTAACAACCCTGATAATTTCGCTCTTGAGGAGGGAGGAGTTATGCAACCTGAACCGCAACGAGTGATCACCGTGAGAGCATAAAATGCACGATTGCAGTTTAGGGTGGCCCTTCGAGACGGTTCTTGCATTTTTGTCAATGTAGCATTTTAAGTAGCAGTAAGTCCATGTAACCATAGGCTAGTTTTGAAGGCATTACATTAGAGCATGCGCTTCTGCTCACACGTAGTCCTATTCTTTTATTTAACGCTCCCCCATAATTTGACTAGGTAGCTCGATTTGTTTATGCTTTGACTTTCATGGTGGTGACCATGGGTTCAATCCCCAGGTAAACATAGAATCTCTTTTCGTGTTTCACGTGTTTTTTAGAGTTTTATTCCATTTTTTTTCTAGGTTTTTTTTTTATAATTTTACTGCAATGCTGATGACCGTGGACAATTTCAGATTTGAATAGGATTTTTTTTAATGTTTTCGTTTTTCTAATTACTTTATTTTTGTCGTATGTGCAAGTACATGACGAAGCTGGGTTAAAGTAGTAATGTTTGTAACGAAACCATAATCTATATAACGACGCCGTCGTCGGGGAGCAGCAGGAGCGTCAGGGGCGTTTGTGGGCGTGTTGATGAAAGTGGTGATCATCATCGTTTCTTCATGCAGGTTCCATCAGTTCCATGGGATCAGTCAGTGGGTACTCGGGCAAGCCAGTAAAACGTAGGTTTAGTTACAAATCACAGACACGTATATTCGGTATGTTCACAGATATTCACATTGCGGATTTACTTCATTACTTGAGATAATTAATTTAGCAATAACGTTTGTACGGTGAACATGACAGTTTCGATCGTCCGCTCGCAACCAAGTCTGTGGCGGGAATCCATGCACTATTCGAATAAAGCATTCAAAAATCGACTCTGTCCACGTGATTTGGCGGGAGAACAATAGCGCCCTCACACGGCGTTCACAGTACAACTCGATCAACCAATCAGAATTAAGTTACATGTTTGCCAATATTAAGAAATTAAAGGATAGATTTCTTATTTTGATAATGTTGTCATCTTGAATTCCAAATTGGAAATTGCTTGCGACGACATAATTATATATATATAAAAATGAAACCCGTTTTCCGTTGTCACGACATAACATGAAAACGGCTTGACCGATTCGGATAATTATTTTTTTGTTGTGTTTGTAACCATCGGGACCGGGTTTTAGACCGGGTCCTCCACCCGTGCGAAGCCGGGGCGGGCCGCTAGTAATTTATAAAAGTGTAAAAAGTTTGACACCATGCTCGATAGATGGCGTTGTCGTCGAGTTAGATCGCGCTATCGTTTGGTTACATCGATTTAGTAAAAGCAACTGTGGTTTTATTTTGAACCTCATATGTGTTCACATTAGTAAAAGCAACTGTGGTTTTATTTTGAACCTCATATGTGTTCACATTAAGATCAATATAAATAATTTAACATTAGAACTAAGTGTAATTTATTTTTATTCGTGTTACTTTTTTTATACTTCTATGTAATTTTTTAATTCCTTCATTTTTTTCTATTTGTTTTGTATAAAATGTACAAAAAAAAAGAATTTAAATTGTCTGTTAAAGTAAGTAGGTAGGTACTAGGTATTATTTATTATTTTGTTGTCAGTGAAGTTTACAGTCTCATTTATTTTTATCTTATACCTAATCTCGAGGCTAAATAATTACAGCCGCACAGGCCGATCTTCCGGGTTAAGCCGCGCTTGCCGAGGTCGGTCTGTGGATGGGTGACCATCTTTCATTGCGAGTTTCCTCCGTGCCTCGGAAAACACGTAAAGCCGTTTGTCCCGGCTGTTATTTGTAGATCTTTGACAGTTGTTACTGTTAGTCAGAAGCTCTAAAGTCTGACAACCAGTTCTCCTACACACAACCCAGTTACTGGGTTGTGTGTAGGAGGTCCGACAGGCAGTCGCTCCACGTAAAATACTGATATCCAGCTGAATCTGGTTCGACTGGAAGCCGACCCCAATATAGTTGGGAGAACCCAACTATATTGGGGTCGGCTTCCAGTCGAACCGAGTGTCATCATCTGCCTAGCCTTCTGGCTAGGCAGATGATGACACTTTTAATTTTCTATGTATTTTTCCCGAGCTAAGCTCGATCCACCAGGTACCTACTATTATGTAAATCACTTGTTATATTAATCATGACAAAAATAAATACCGGCCTGTTAAATCAACGGCCATTCCTATTACCGCCCAAGCTTAGGTATTCCATAGTAATGACGGGGCCCCCCTCTAGAGAGCCAAAGCCTGCCGGGGTCGCGGGACTTATCTCATTACCGTGATCCCGGAACATAAAGGGCTATGAAAGATACCGTGGATTTTGGTCACTACGAGTCTGACAGTAACGGGGTGGGAGGACTCATTTGATGATTTTACCACGTAAAAAAAAACTTAAGTATTCCATATTTTAATTAGAATATTCTTTTGAATTTGACAAGCCTGTTAGTCTAGTGGCTAGTGGCCCTGACTGCTATGCCTGAGGTCGTGGGTTCGATTCCCACCCAGGAAATTTAATGTTTGTGTGATGAGCACTATCATTTTTGTTCTGTGTCTGAGAGTAATTTATCTATAATATTTATGTATTTAGAAAATAAAGTATGTTTTTCAGTTGTCAAGTACCCATAACACAAGCTCTGTTTAACTTGGGACTAGATGACGTTGTGTGATAGTCATGGAATTATTATTATTAATTGTAATGATACAAACCAGGATATTTTTCTACTTCAGATACAAAGATGTTTAATAACAAAGTTTAAAATAATAGATACTTTTCGTCAGTTAAAAATCGCGCAGACTTGGGTATCGGCGATCTTGTTATATGAGGTCGCGCGCGGATAGAGTCGGCGACGCATCACGAAGATAAGCCTCTAAGGATTTGTATTGCGATAGTCTCCTGGAAACCAAAATTATAAGGTATCGGAAACTTGCATAGCGTTGTGTACGAACCTTCGTACACAACGCGACGCAAGTTGCCGATACTATAGTTTCGTCACTACTCATGACCTGCGGAAAATTATAGGTACTAATTTTTTTATGCAATTTGATGTAACGACATAGACACTAGCGCCGCGTCAAAGGGTCATGATGGGTGGTCACGATTATGAATTTATAAAATGTCTGACACATGACTGTGACGTCAAAATATATTTTTTAGGGATCCGTAGGTTCGAAAGAAAAAACGGAATCTTTATTATATCAGTCGTGTGACCGTCGCCCTTCACAGTTAATTTTCTGTGAACTTTTTTGACCGATTAAGTTGTAAACAATTATCTATTGAATACATTTAGAACAGTTAAGTAGATGCCATTTCCAAACATATCGGTTCCTATTCCTCAAGTGTGTTTTCTGTATTATCTCTTATCTCAAAATACTGTGTAGGTATATTTGTAATTATGAAAAAGATACAAATAATAGAAGTTCTTGTATATAGATTACAAGAAAATTCACAGTAGTCCTACGATCTTAAAACAACATAGACATCGGAGGGACAACAATGAAAAAGATTGTAAACTGCATCATCTGACATTAAATGAAAATGCTTATTGTGAGGATTGTAAATACATATAATACTTTATTCGTAATAAATTTTATTCAATGAAATAGAAAAAAGAGGGGTCTTTTTTCTCCCAATTTTTTTATTAAACTGCATACCAAATTAAGATTTATTACGAGGATTCAAAGTCAAAGTCAAAGTCAAATGTTTTTATTTCACATAGGCCCATGAGGGCACTTATAAAACGTCGACAAAAACGTGCTCGGTTCGGGTTGGTCGATTCCATGGAGAAGAACCGGCAAGAAACTCCATGGTTACTCTTTTAAAAATATGGTATGTTGTTTACAAGCTGATTGTATATTGAGTGAATATTTTTTTAACATTTTAAAATAATTACTTTCCAAAAGTGATTCAAGAATATGCTACGGAACCATTTATTGTGTGAATATAATTAATAATGGTAAATAAATTGTTCCGCCATCTTGAAAGTCGCAGAAACTCAAGTAGCGGCGATGTCAACAGATAGGTAGCGCGCGATTTGCGTCGCGCGTCGCGAGCATGTGTACGAACGTATATGGATTTCTATTGCGAGAGTCGCCTGGATACTGAAGTCGTAAGGTATCGGATACTTGAGTCGCCTAGTGTACGAAGGGCCTAAGTACATAGTGACAGACAGCGGGAAGCGATTACTAGTAGTGATGGTATGGATGCAATGTGCTTAATAGAAAATGTGCAATTAAAAGCACGTCATAATGTATTTAAATTTTTCGTATAATATTTTAAGAAGTAAACTATCAAAGACCATAAAACTATATATTTATTTGGCCTTTAATAAAAAAATATTAATATGTATAAACACACATTATGTAGGCAAGTATATTTTACAAATTGAGCTATTATATTATCATTGTTGCTTGGCTCCATCCAACTGGTCCACAAGGACAGTGAAGTATAGATTGATAACATTTAATGATATTGTCTGAACTGTTGACTACCTTTTCATTTGTATAAAGTCAGTCAGCAGTAGTTAGCACCTCCGTGTGAGTTGTTTGGACTTTTAATGTCAGTATGACGTGCTAGACGTAACAGCGTCATCTATATATTTGGGTATCTCGATGACGTTGGCGCCCTTCATATTAGTTGAGCTGAATGGTGATAATTCATTTTTGCCTGTAACTGGCCTAATTAAAAGAAATGCTTCTGATTTTGAATCCATTTCAGGATTCATGCTGGTGATGAGAGCTGCCCAACAAGACGATCAAACCAAAGTCATGTAATTATTTAGTTTACCTGTTACATATGCAATTTATAATTATAAAACTGTCACAACAGCGATATTCTACTTATAAAAATAAATAAAGTACGTACTGTGTCCCGTTTGTCCGTTCGCGACAAAATCAAAGCCGCTGCACGGATTCTCACGCGGTTTTCACCGAAAGATAGAGTAAAGAATATGGTTTATGTGTATTACACATTATAATAATTAATAAAGCTTTTCATAGTAATTCATCATTCGTGATCGTCAAAAATGTTGATTTCCATGGTACGCTGTCTATAAAGTATTAACCATAAAAGTAAAGAATTGCTATTGTAATTCTTAGTTAAAAAGACAAAAAATCTTGGGGTTAGTCACACTAACCATTTCTCTTTTAAATTTTAAATATGACGTAATTTGCAAAGCTATTGTCCCCTATTCACTATTCCCCTAGTCCTCGTTCAAATAGTATTATTATGTCGAGAATTGAATGTAGGTACATTAAAATAATTGCTATTTAATTTATCCTTCTAATGAATGGGTTGACCACAAATGTGTCGCTAGTATAATGTAATACAAATATGATGCATCGATAAAAGGATATGAGGTAGTAGTATGAGACGCGAGGAGCCTCGTGTTTACATAATCATAGCATGTTACACTCAGATTTATATAAAGATAAATGTATTTTAATTTTCAAAAGAATTGCATTACAATTATTTGAAAGAATATAATTATCATAATAAGTTGGTGCGTCATCCTAATTATTAGGTGGTTGTTAACACCGCCCGGTGCCACGACCGCTCGCTGTTTCTACACTTGTTCATAATCAGATTATAATTTAAGTTAATCAACATACATTAATTAAAATGTGTTCTATTATTTCAGTGCAATCTATTATATTTTATTAAAAGTTCCAAATGTGTTATAAGAATAGTGAAGGGTTGCCACTGGTACCTACATGTATTGGCTTTTCATTAAATTAGACATGAGGATATGTTACAACAACTTGGGAACGGGCTGCTAATACCGATTACTTAATTTGACGTAACTTTTCATCTTATTTCTTACCAGATAGGTATACCTATCTACATAGTAGTACGAATCGCACAAGGAAATAATATACTTAGGCATAAAACGAAGTAAATACGGGTTCGGAATGCTCGGATCCAAATATTGGCAGGGCAGCAGTAATACAATATTAGGGATCTAGTGCGAGATGGGACGACACGGAGATACAGTACAAAGACAAGTTCCAAATACTTACTGTTCCTTCATTCTATTGGGGTTATGTTTTGATGAATTGAGGTGCTAGTACAGCTCTATATGTACAGCGGGACGCGTTCATTTAAAATTGTAATAATATTTAAATATTATTTGTAATGAAATGACATACAGTGATGATCAACTCTAACATCCAACTAATATATTATAAATGTGAAAGTTTGTGAAGAGGAATAGATCGCTGTTTGAAACTCTTTCCATACAAAAACTACTAAATTGATTTTAATGAAACCAAATCATTTATTCAATTGGGCCATATAATAAGCACTTTTAAGAGATATTAAAATTAAAGGTAATAAGGTATGGGATTGATTCTACACCTATTTGCATTGGGAAGGTGTTAATAGAGAAGAATGGACAAGAAAGTCCAAACCTACTCTTTGAAAAATGTACTACAATACAAGCGGTGAAGCCGGTGGCAATGGTTAGTTCAGGGGTTCATAAACACGGTGGCTCGGATATGTGTGTACAGGAGGGTGCCGTGAAATGCTCCGGTTGACCATTCTCCGGATTGAATTTGCGTTGATCTAACATTCTTTCAATGCACATTTTTTGACTACTTTAAACTATTATCCCCACTGTTACCGTATTTTGCTTCAACTGGCTAACAACCGGTATAAATCAACAAGGTTTTTTAACAACAAATCAACGATTTTTAACTTGCCGTATTGGGGTATGTGCAATAAAATTTTAAATATCTTTGAATCCAAAAGACGTATAATTATAATTATTTCAAAGGTAAACGTGCACGCTATCGAGCAGTTTAATTAGATTTCATAAATAATAAGCAAAAAGAGCCAAAAACCATAAAGAAATACGAAAATTTACTAAAAAACAGTTTTTTTATACTGTAGTTCAAAAATTACCTCTGAATTTTGCATGTGTATTTTTTTATAATTTCCGTAGGTATTGAATCAGTCTACAAAATTATATCAAAATAATAATCCTGCTTCAAGCATTTTTGAAGTCATTCTCCTAATAACATCCTTTTCTTTAAGGATTTACCCCCTAAAAAAACAGGTAGCGAATTCTCTGGGCGAGCTAGTTCGTTTCAATATCAGTTCAGCGTATTTTTTTTGCTGGAATTATTAACGAACGTGTGATTAGTCCCATCAATACAATCTGAACTCCGTTAATATAGTTATATAATGTTTGTTCCTTCTGTTGTAGTACTACGAGTACAGACAAGGGCCCGGTACGACCGCGCGGCTGATGTCTGCCGGCCAGCGCGTTGCTAAGAGGATTATTATTGATGACGCGACGTCACGGGGATATTGTACCTGTTTCTGGCACTGTTAACTTTTTACCCTTAGAAATATGTAAAAGAACGCATTAATAAATCTATTTTGAGATAATTATCAAAGCTGGCCAAAGACGAGGTATCAGATAACGTTACTACAGATACCTCTACTTCCGAGTTGAATTTGTTTTCTGATACAATCAAGTGGCGGATAATTATAATTTGTTTATTTATTGCAGGAAACGGGCTACATTATAGTGATGTTCCTGGAACTGCAGGGTAATTAGTGTTTGTTTAGTATTTTTCAGTTCTAAAACTGATTTGAAACGTTATTTTGTGTAAGTCGTTTATAGTCGGTTAGTCACTCTACTGAATATTTGCAAGGTAAGGCCCACGGCGGTGGGATGATCTTAGAATTTAACAGACGCCTCCTTCTAGTCCTCGCAACAGTTCCAACGTCATACAGAATCTATGTGTGATAAACTATGTTAAATTCAGATGATTTAATATTAAGTAACATATTTATTTTTATGTGTAACAAGTTTCATCCAAATCGGTTCAGTAGTTTTAGTGTAAGAGTAAGAAACCTCCTCACAAACTTTGGCAACGTACTGCGAATTAATAATTTGTAATTTGGTCAGTAAGCATAAGTTAATTAGTGATTCCAGGAGAAAATAAGGTCTGCCCGCGTTGTAATAAGTATTTCAGATTTTACTCACTATAATAACGATAAGATTTGAAGGACAACTTTTTTGGAGGGAATTTGATAGTCCCTAATGTAATGTGTTTATGTAATTTATGTGGCTGTCGAACAAATCCGTAATTTAATGTACCATCATGTTGATGAATTTACTGTTGTACCCTTACGTGACTAATATTTAAAGATCGACTTGCTTATCATGTTGCCTGATTTACATTTATCTACATAACAGAGTTTGCTCTGCCATAGGTTGAATGTTGACAACATATTTGGTTATATTATTAACAAGAAAAATGGTTTTATTATATTTATCAAAGAGCTCAGCTCGCAAACATTTTCAAATCATATTATGTTTTTAAGTGCGACATCTATCCTACAATTAAACAAATGATAAATGATATTTATTTTGCAAATAGGTTTTCACAAACACTTTTTTTTTATAACTAGATGAGGCCGGTGTTTCGTATCTGACTACTCTGAGAAGAAACATCCGAAACAAACTCAGAGGTCATCAAACAATTTATTAATTGTTAGTTCAGAGTGGGCGTGGATTTGCTTTATCCAAAATTGTGGGGAACATTGAAAAGTTAGGAAAAGAGTCTCTAAGCGAATTTTGACCAAAACTTCAACTGAATCATTGGAATTGTGACAAATCAATAATCCTCGCCAGGAATCGAACCCGCTGATTATGGACAAACAACATACACTGTATACACTGTATATTATACCATTCGAGTGTCGCTAATAAAAATCAAATTCTGAGAAGTAATGATACCTATACGGCAAACGTAACTTAGTTATTGTGTATAACATCTGGATTTCTTACGTTAATCTGATAAAATACTAACTGTTGCCAGCGGCTTCACCCGCTACAACTCTAAAATTATCGCGGGAATATAAAATAGGGATGAAACTACATATTGTGTTAATCCACGTTATAAACTAAATAATAGCTAAATGTGGACAAATAAAACGTCTTAATATTTATAGTGGAAACTATGGTCGTTTGGATCCGATAAAATGTAATGTTTGTTATGATTTACAAAGGTACAGTAGGCCAATCGTCCGAAAAAAGAAAATTATGGTCGATTCAAAGATGTGGTAACCCTGCTGCATGCCACTTGGTCCTCTTCATTCATAAAAAAATAATATGTACATCGTTAGTATGTAATGTAGTCCCTATTGTTATTCTGATAACGGTTTTGTTACGATTACGAAAAATTTTCTAGTTGTCGGATCAAAATTAATTAACTTTTCAACACTTTAAGTTGATATTTTTAATTTATTAAAGCGAACATTTGAGCTGGCAGCCTGAATGTCTGAGCCGAATGTATCGAAATATAAAACGGAGTCGTTATCAGTAATCGAGGGGCTCGAACCCAAAGCGAAAACGAAAGGAAATCCAATCAAATGCGATCGTTATGTCGAAAACACAGTGTTTGTGAAGGCGGGCAATTAGGGCGACAGGTGTGCGTATTGCGTGCGCCGTGCCAAAGTTCAGCGCGCTCCCATGCGCACGCGCAGCTCGCTCCGCTCCGCTCGCGCCGCTCCGCGTCTGCCGAGCGGTCGACACGTATTATTACTCTCGTAAACAACGCGTGACTCCATCACCCGCTAATTCACTTACGTAGATGACATTATTACAACCGAATTACACCTCGCAGCGGCTGTGCGCACATTTTACTTCGATTACATTACGGTGATTTGATGCCGTTCCGATCGTAATTTTAATATAATTCGTGGGCAGTGCTATAAAACACCATTAGTGTATTGTCTAGCGTTCGGGGAAAGATGAAGAAATTAGTGATGATTGATGTCGCTGATGATATAAGTATTCGTTCGTACTACTTATTGTTCCGATTCTGTCGCGGCGTCGAGAAAATATTTCCTCGTGGAGTGACAGTGAGATGTTGTCGTAAACAAGTGTTGCCGATGTAATCGTGTTCACTATCAGCGACTGATTTGCTAATATATAATGTTATTACGATAAAGCGGTTTATCAGTGCGATCAGCAGGGCGCGCCCAGCGAGCGAGCGGCGACAGGGCGCGGGTGTTGACTCATTACTATCCAATATTAATCAAATCACTTGTTACAGGACGACACTCAGCACTACTCAACGTGTCGTACGACTGTGTGGCGCCCGAGAGCGGAGCTGAGCGGTGCGGTGCTGAGCGGTGAGGTGACAAAGGCTCGCATAAAGAGAGTTAATATTATTTGCGGAGGGAGAGCATCCCGCGGGACAACCCTTGCCTGACCCCGCTAAATCACAATACGCCACCTGACCCCACATAAGTTTCGATAAGGGATTATTGTCGTATTACTTGCTCGCAGTTATTTATACGAGCTGTGCACCTCCACGCCGCGCCGTCTTTTGTTATCCGACACCATTTCATCTATTTGTTTGGGTTCTGTTACATACAACTGCACAACGGTTCTTGAGCAAAACGTTTTTTTTTTTTCTAATTAATGTCAATGAGTAAAATAAAGTGCCATAAGATAAATTATTTCAGGTAATTGTTTCATAAGAACTCATTGAAATGACAAGCAAGATAAATACTTCGCTTCTAATCACAATATAAATTATTTAAATAGCCTCATTAACTCGGCATTATTATTAATTTTCTTTTTAAATTCAATTATGGTTATTTAAATTTAAGTAATCAACGTTATAGACGTAAGATTTTTGCTTGCGATTTGAAATATTATCAAATGTGTTTTCTGTAACTCGTGTTAAAAATAATAATTATAAATTAGTTTTATATAAATTACAGAAATTGTCTTTCAATAAAAAAAAAATAGATGTGTTAATAAATTTATCTTCTCAATTGTGATCTCATAGACATAGATTTGCTGTGTAATAATAAACTTTTATACGAGTTCATTATTATTGTAATGAAAAGATAATATCTTAAGTAGGCATAATATGTCATTTTTAAATATTAATTCGGAACATTTAGTTAAGCAGATATTTGTCACGGTCAGCATTATAATCAATGGATTTCTAATATTTTTGATAATGATGCTAATACAACACTTTTTAAATATTGAAAATGCTTTACATTAATGCAATAAAATATTTTGTATTATCATTGATAAATAATTAGGTAAAAAATAAGCAAGTAATTCATGTAAATGAGATCATCCTGTCAGAGTATTAAACATAAAGCTTACCATAGACATCGTTGTGATTTCCCTTTGAGAACGGAATTAATGTTTGCGATTTTATGAACATCACTAATCACAAGTTTTATAAATTAAGTAGATAAGAATTAATTCGAGCGAGTGAACGAACGAGAGCGAGCATTGGCGGTGATGTTACACCGAGCAAATAAACACCGGCGACTTCTGATCCGCGCGCTCAACGACGAGTATCGCACTTAACAGTTGCGTACGCGCATTACAAATGCGCCTATCCCGCGTTAGGCGCAATGTGAACAGGTTGCAATGTCGATTTGTCGGATGTTTAGTATCGGTTCCAATTTGTTTAACGAGTGCGAGTCGGGGGTCACGAGAACGTATCCCCGACGTGACCCTTGGAGTCGCGCACGTGGGTCGCACCGCGGATCAAGGGCTCCACAATGAGACGCCTGGTTTTATGAATGGGAGCCGCAACACAATGGCTGCGAGCGATGGGGAGCACTGTTTGTTTACCCTGCGGGTGCCGCGGACACACTACACACTGGGCACTGAGCGGCGGAGTGGAGCTGGTGGTCTACTGACCGTGTCGCTGCGGGTCGGCGGCGGGCCGCGGGTGCGGCGGCGGCCAAGCGGGCAGCTCGCGCAGGCGCATGGAGCAGTCGAGCGGCTGGTCGCGCAGGGCCAGCGCGGGCATGGCGCGGCCGCGGCCGCCGGTCCTGGGTCGCGCCGTCTCTTCGATGCGAGCGTCCGCCCACCGAGCGCGTCCGTGAGACACTGCCGTGCGAGCGCCGCTTTTTTCCGACGGTTTTTTTCGCGGGGGCGGGGCGTGCCGGCCGGCCAATGGCGGGCGGGCCCCCCCGCCCGCGGCGCCCGCCCCCGCCAGCTACTCTTATTTACGTGCCGTATATTAAAAGGGTTTTCCGCGTGCCGTTATGGATTTTCCTGGCGACGTATGTAAAGCGGGCGCGAGGACGCTCTGAGCTCGTCGCGCTCCGGAATGTCGCTCGGCTCACACGCTTCATCCTCCACAAAAACTTGCTCCTGTGCTCCATTCATTTCGTCGGCGGCTCCAGTTTTTGTCGTGTTTAAGTTTGGGTTGTCAAGGTTCACTGATTTAAATGAGAAGGCACTACCACAGAGTGTGGGCGCCGGTGCTGGTGCTGGGCGGCGGCGGCGCGGTGTCTGCTCGTGAGCGGCGCGAGTCGGTAATGAGTGGTTGTTGTTACGTCACGGGCGGCGGGGTCAGTGACCGCGGGTCAGACGGAGCCTGAACTTGAACCTCTCGCTCACTAATTAACATGTCACACTCGCTCAGGGGGCGCGGCAGACACCTCGCTTGTGCTTGCTGAGTGACACTCGCACACGCCACCCTCACATACCAAACTCTCAGGAATTGGTAGCCTTCACTAAACTACCCGACATTTTTGAACGCACAGCACACAGTTACATTTATATAAATAAGTACTGCCACTCTAGGTTAACTAATCTTTATTTTCAAATGTTTCATTAAAACTAAACGTTACAACATACCTTTTTGCGAACACAAGACAGATAGAGTAGTATCTGGTACAAAACAGTGTGTAGAACTCGACGTGCACACCTCACTGCCAGATGCACATTACATAGACTATGATATGTTAAGGAACAGTATATCACAATAATTTAATATGTATGCACATAATAATTGTAATTACTTTAAATACCTTCATAATAAATCAACTGAGGCCGGCAATAATATAGCAATAAAAGTTAATTCAGGTGTATAATCAAACAATTATTAACAAACATAACATCACGCCTGTTGCCCTTAACAGACAGACAAATGTGTAAGCAGTCAGTACCTACCGCATGGAATGCCTGTCATCAAATGTTGAATAGTGTCCGACTCCAGACAAAGCAATTATACAGAGGAGCGACTCTGATACCTTCTTAAACTGACGAAACTTAAGAGGATTAATACGAAGTGGCCTTTTCTCCACACAAACGCTCACGTCGGTTTTCTATCTGAATATTGGCCAAACAGCAATCGGTTGAGCAGTACACAAACTACTAGAGGTTAACCTGTGAGATGCTATTCACAAAACACAAACAACAATGATTTTTAAAGAATAAGAAACATTTACTTCTTCTATGCCTGCAAGATTTCCTATTTGATTATACTTTATTTTCACAAGCACTAGAACCCTCAAAAACTACTTAAATTGACTGTATCTACTAATCCACCGTCATAAGCGGCTTAGTGTGCAAAGACAACTATAAAATTTATAAAAAAAAAAAAACATGCCCCAAGGAGCACAACAAGATGTATAAAAGCAGTATTTTGGTTTATTTTTACACACAGGTTGTACAAAGGCTTTAGAAGCGCTTATACAGCCCTTGTAAGTGTAAATTGGGCCAATTCTTAGACAATGCGTTATTATGGCTGTACAGTAGCTGTAGAAAGGCTGTAATATAGCTGCAGTGAAGCTGTAGTATGGTATAAAAGGAAACCACAGGAATATAGTTATCCTCTTGTAAGTGTCTTTAAAATAACAGTAATTGTTAGAATAATATAATATGGTTTGAAAATACTGCATATTAGAGTACACTCATCATTTTGGCTGCAAAATTAAGACAGCAACTGAAACTATTGTCATTTGTATTATGCTTTGTACTTGTTTATTCAAAAATGGCGATTAATATTAAACAGCTTAAAGCATATCTGGAGGATATTGTAGGTCCTGTACATTTACTACACAGTTTTTGGATTCCCCTGTCCAGCTATTGGCTTTAACCTTTAACTATGGACGCGCGGTCTCTCAGACCGCGTGTAGTTTGTGATTATCGTGTTCATCTCCTCCCACGTACCCCACGCGTATGCCATCCTTAGTAGCTTCGGTTTTAATGGTAAATCGACAGTTGAGAATGAAAATTATGCCGCCGGCTGAATACTGCGTGAGTAATTTCGCTGTATATTTTGAGTGCGGTCTGCGAGACCGCGCGTCCACATTTGTGTTATAAATTGAGACTGACGGTGATTTTGTTTATTTTATATTTTATAAACCGAAATGTCAAAAAACGATCAACCAACGACTGCAGGCATACGAACATCGAGTTCGTCCACTCTGATAGCCATTAAAATATTGCAATTACTTATATGATCCTTCTTTTGAAGACGAGTGTCAACGATTGCTTTTAGAATCGGATCAGTGCGACAGCGATGGGGATGCTGATGATTTTTTGTTTTATGAAGCTGACATTCATGCTCGCGAAGAGGAGGCGGGCCAAGTGAGGGAGAGGACAGCGTCCTCCCTCCAACCCAGCCGCAGTGGTAAACGCCCACGGTGGCGGACATCGGCAGACGATCTCCGGTCACCGTAGGTTCGGGCATACGGGCGGCAAGTAATAGGCGACTCGCTGTTCGACCATGGACCGTGCCCGGGTCGACAGCACGTTGTGTTCCACGTGCGCCTCAATGAGTGTCAGCATGATGACGAGGCCTCTGTCTAGAGGGCCAAAACTTGCTGGGGTCGCTGGACTTATTCGGTCATTACCGTGACCCCGGAAAGTAAAGGGCTATTGAAGGACACCGTGGATTTTTTTGTTTAGTCAGTACGAGTCTGACAGTACCTCACGCCCTGCCCTGGATGGAAGGACTCATTCGATAATTTAGAAAAAAAAAAGAAGCTGCTATACAAAGATGACCTCTATAAATATGACCAAGTTGGGCCCTTGTCAAATTTTTTATTTTAAGTTTGGTGAACATTAAGTTAAGTTTATTATGTTCTTTTTTCTTTATATTTTAATGTAAAAGAAGTCAAACTTACTAAAAAAGTCATTTTCCGCTGGTAATATACCTATAAAGTGATCTCAAGCTAAAAAGTCTGAAAAGCGCCTTCGATTGTTATATCGTTAGATTAAGTTAATTATAAGTACTATTATTCATTAAAATTACACTTTTTATTTACATTTAGTTACTCTTATAAGGGATAAAAACAAAAAATAATAAAATACTAACGCATCAATATATAAACCAGCCCGTAAAGATAGCGGTCTCTGAGACCGCACGTCCATAGTAGTGTACCAAAAATGGAACGTCCATAGTTAAAGGTTAAAGAGGACTAAAGCTGCACTATATTACTAATAGTGTTCTAACATCATATTTGGCAGACATCATAAAAATCGAACACTTACAATTACGAAACAATAATAAGCTTTAGAAAGGAGTTTGCGTATACCATTATACAGAATTAAGTGTAGAGTTATACCATACTAACACATAAAACTGCAGTAAGTAAGTGATTACAGCCTCTGTGCAGCTTGAAGTATAAACATCAGCTTAAAGTGTCAACTTTTTAGAGTTTTAAAGTAGAGTTCTAATATTCCATTTTAACACCTTTAGTGTGCGTGGATTCTTTTATAAAGATTAAGAACAGCTTGAGCAATACAATAACTGGGAATTCAACCTTATAAGTATAGAACCTTTGTTGACACCCTTCTACGTCTCCAAAAGAACTTTAAGTTCTACAAGAGCTGTATATTCTATGTCGGTATCGGCTAAGTGCTCCTTCAGTGGGGGCACCGTTTTTATTCTTCTCATTCGGTTTACAAAATACCTTTTAAATTGGTCTAATAGTGGAAATTCACTTAAGCTATTCAGAAGGACCTTTTTTAGTCTTTATCGCACCTGTATGCCACCGAATATATATAATATATATATACCATAATAATAGAATTATGTCCAAAAGTCTCTCGACTCGTTAAACGAGTGTGCATTGTAAGAAGAGTGGTGTGACACAGCACAGTAGACTCTACCGCGTGCTGACGGGACCTCTGATAAACTCATTGCTCCACCAGCTTCAATCAATCTTCAATCTATCTTCTCCATAGAGATCTACGCTTTGGAATGAGTATCTACAGTACCTACTTTCACAGTTTTATGTCTTGTGACTGGAACTGTAGCACCGTAACTATTTTTAAACTATTTTATTTGAATTTGTCTTTAATTACTAGTATTACCATACTATACCTGCAAGTATTTCATGTTGACGGACTAACAGGGAATGAATTATTAATTGGTTTTAAATATTTTGAATACACTCATTAACTTACATATAAATAACTTGTTTGTTTCAAGTTGCAAGGTATTTATTGATAACTTTACTAACTACACAATTTACGTTGAAGTATTTGATGTGTCTGTCCAAGTAATATAAGTGTCCAATGATACCGTTGTTACTGCTCTATAACGTACACACTGCTAGTACCACAACCCAACGTATTATTAAACTTTTACCGTACAATTCCAAAAAACTCTAACTGCAATCATTAAAGGGAGTAATTTTTATTCTGCTATCATTGCGACGGTAATATGAATAAATTAAAAAAAAAAAAACAATACATTTGGAAGTGTAAGTATTGATAAAGGATCTATGTTATTTTACGATTAAAAATTTTCTCAAAAAATGAAGATTAGAAGGAGATACTAAAAGCTTTAAGAAAAAAATCGAATGAATGCGCTGAACGGTATTGTAATACAGGTCCGTCGGTGTCATCTTAAAAAAAAGTTTGATATGGATCTGATGGAAATACATAGGGTTGCAAGTGTCTATGAGACAAGCATTTGCAAGTGTAAGTACATGAGACAAGCAGTTGAAAGATAGACACTTTCAACAGAGACAAGTAGTTGCAACTGTCTATAAGACAAATAATTGCAAGTGTATATGAGACAAGCAGTTGCAAGTGTCTATGAGACAAGTAGTTGCAACTGTCTATAAGACAAATAATTGCAAGTGTATATGAGACAAGCAGTTGCAAGTGTCTATGAGACAAGTAGTTGCAACTGTCTATGAGACAAGTAGTTTCAACTGTCTATGAGACAATTAGTTGCAAGTGTCTATGAGTCAAGTAGTTGCAAGTGTCCAAGTAGTGCAAGGAGTACCTACTATTTGTAAAAAATAATACTCCTTTCACAATAATACTATCTTATTTCTAACAACAATAGAATGATATTTACAAAAATGGGGTCGTCGATCTTAAGTTCCCCGAGGAGTCACTTCACGAAGTAGTCCGTGATGTCAAGTGCGGCGTGCTGTGCGGTGTGCGCGGTGTGCGCGGTCTGCGATCACTGTACCGAAGTGTCAGGTAACAACGAACACATTCCGTGCATTTTACATTATAAACTCATTAATGACTAGACTATACACAGTTGTGGCCTGGATAAGTCTAGCCTAGTGCCTTCAATGTGTTGTGTGTGAAAAGGCGATGTATTGCTAGGACGGACCCAAGATCTATCTGTTACAAAACAAACAGACCTCAAACAAGGTGTTGTAGTAATGCATCGTTAAATCTCTCTAGTAGCAGATGAGCAGCGCACCGGTCACCCGCACCTCACATAAACGACACCTATTTGACCCTCTACATTATTATTACTATTGAGATCTAATGTGTGCCTTACCCCTTGGCTCGCACGGTGGGCTGAAAATCGGCTTTCATAGACTTAGGCATTTTATTTTGCAAGTGCCATTTTTTATGCCGGATATCACTTCTATTAGTTATAACAATATACAAAAATGACACCAGAATTGATTCTGCACAAAAACGAAGGAATTATAATTTTTTTACGAAAATTTTGTATGGAGATAGTATGAAAAATCGAAATATCCCTAAAACGGCAGGGATAACCGTAATATCCTTATAGGGGGTTATAGTACTAATTATTTGTGATTTTTTGACATAAGTTACATAATGGTTGTGAATGCCGTTCGTCAAAATATTTTCATTTATTTTTACATATGAAACGTTCCTTTTAGTGTTTAAGTTGGAGATTTCAGAGCTTTAACAACTCTTAACATAAAATAGCATGACCTCTATAGACCTGAAGGACTAGACAGAGGTGAAAGAAAAGTTATTTTGTAGGTTATTGTACCCTTTTTTGTGGTTGTTTTTGAAGGCGGTTATATTTTTTTTGGAAACTCGGTGTAATCGATGTACATACATAAAAAAAATACCGACCGACCGAATGGAGAACCTCCTCCTTTTTTTGAAGTCGGTTAAAAAAAATGGACTGTATATATACTTTTTATTGAAAGGTAATTTAAATAAAACAGAAGTAACAAAAATAATATCAAAGTGCATAATCTATATATATAAAAATGAAACCCGTTTTCCGTTGTCACGACATAACACGAAAACGGCTGGACCGATTCAGCTAATTCTTTTTTTGTTGTGTTTGTAACCATCGGGACCGGGTTTTAGGCCGGGTCTTCTACCCGTGCGAAGCCGGGACGGGCCGCTAGTAATTTATGAAAATATTAACTAAACATATGGTACAATAAAGTTTATTGTACCATATGTTTGTTATTCATGTTAGTTTATTGAATAAACTAACATGAATAACAAAAGAACATATAGAAAAATAATTGAATTTTACAAATTTTCTTTACAACTTTCGTTGTCGGACTCCAATTCCGAGTCAG
Organism: Agrotis ipsilon; assembly: GCA_028554685.1. Taxonomy (NCBI): domain Eukaryota; kingdom Metazoa; phylum Arthropoda; class Insecta; order Lepidoptera; family Noctuidae; genus Agrotis; species Agrotis ipsilon. The sequence goes on from CM052965.1 coordinate 17,202,912, forward strand.
AATCCAGATTGGATACACCTACAAACGCGAACTCAGTTTCCGGAAACTGTATTAGGTCGAGAGTTTCAGCAAAAAAGGTTGTCTTCCTTTTGGCATCTAACTTCGGCCTTTGTCCACTTAGGAAAGGATCCGAAGAAACAACAAGCATATTTAGGATATCTTGATTAGAATCTTGCCTGCTTCTTTTCCGCGAATGATGTTCCCGAAACCACCTAAAATCTTTGTTTCGAGACTCTGAGGCTTCTTCCGAGAGAGTCTCAATCGGGACAATATCATTTTTTTCGATTATGTCAGCACCGTGTTTTAATAGTTTATGTAGTTTGTGTGTTTAGTACCAGTCGTATAATTCCACGTACTTTTCTGCTGTTTTGCGAGCAAAATCTTTAAATTTGATGACATCTATCTTCTCACCAGATGCTTGCAAAATAACAAAAAATCTTTTTATCAGGTCTTGATCCAACCCAGTAATAGCTGCAGTTTTATTGGGAAACTCGAAAAACTTCCTTGCGGTATTCCCGTCATTGGTAGTTCCCGAGCCTTGTTTCACTATATCAATCAACAGATTGAGCTCCTCTTTAAATTTATTTTGGATGTTTTTTTTCTGTTTTGTAACATTTCTTTATGCTCATTACTTCTTGCTGCCCACTGTTTGAAGTCAAGTCTGTACGCAATGTGTAACAGACATTCCATGCAATTTATACGGGCATGTAGGGATGATAGGCCAAATTCGTATATGTCAGAACACACAGTTTTTGATGTTACAGCATCTAAGTGGTTCATTTCTGTTGGTTTTGCTAAGCACAGGTAGCATGATGCATTTGATCTGGCTTCAGAAAGGTACGTGCAGACTTTTGCGTCGATCATTGTCATCATTAGTTTATGAGTCACCCTGTTTCTATTAATGCACTCTATGGGGTTAAGGGCCTCAATTTCCTCATCCATTTTTCTTTTGTTATCAATGACAACTGCATCGCTTTTTTTTACAAAAGTGAACTGAACCGGACGACAATAAAAAGTTGAGCATGGTTTCGGGTTTGTCCATATAGTATTATCTCCATCTGTAAGTTTCAGTGGCACCAAGGAGGTCATAAAAATGCTTGAATCATCATGCTCGCCGTCCATTTTCTGCTTGTATCGGCTTTGATTGGAAGCACCATCAAATCCCCACTTCGATATCAGCTTTAACTGCTTATTTTCCACATTATCAGAAAGACTTTGAAGAATCCGCTTCACCGTGATGTCAAGTAAAGCTTGAAGTGTAATTCTAGCTGATGAATCAGTAACTGACACTGATAGATTAGGAGGGTAGCATGCAAGCTTAGTTTGTTGCAGTTTATAGTAGGATGGGTAAATATCCTTAGCACCTTCCCGAATGGCAGTCTCTCGCAACGTAATATATTGCCACTTTGAAAGCTTAACTGAAAGAAGTAATCCAAGTGCTTTCTCTGGTGTAAATATTACTGTTTTCACTGGTTTCTTAATGCTTTCATTGATTTTAACGGCAGCTTCTGGATTATTGATCATATATTCGATTACAGATGCGATATCTTCATACCCTTCTTCTTTTAAACGCGCTGCAGCTGCATATGCCAATTCACAGGAATCCTCGCCTATGTGCTCACTAGATCTTCTCTTTTTCTGTTTGCTTCCCAGATCTTTTAATGGTTTTCGGGACCTTTTTGTCATTGTTCCAACAGTCGATGATGTCGAAGGTTTTGGAGAGACTGAGCTTGCTCCGTCGTCCTTCAGGTCTATAGAGGTCATGCTATTTTATGTTAAGAGTTGTTAAAGCTCTGAAATCTTCAACTTAAACACTAAAAGGAACGTTTCATATGTAAAAATAAATGAAAATATTTTGACGATTTTTTAAAAAAAAACGGCATTCACAACCATTATGTAACTTATGTCAAAAAATCACAAATAATTAGTACTATAACCCCCTATAAGGATATTACGGTTATCCCTGCCGTTTTAGAGATATTTCGATTTTTCATACTATCTCCATACAAAATTTTCGTAAAAAAATTATAATTCCTTCGTTTTTGTGCAGAATCAATTCTGGTGTCATTTTTGTATATTGTTATAACTAATAGAAGTGATATCCGGCATAAAAAATGGCACTTGCAAAATAAAATGCCTAAGTCTATGAAAGCCGATTTTCAGCCCACCGTGGCTCGTGCTGATCTCCCCACATCGCATGCCACGCGCTCGAGCCACTAAGTAGCACTGGAAACAGAATACCAACTTTAACCAATTAGCCCACGCAAAAAATTCGCCCATATAATCCTACGTTATTTGTTTAGTTGCGTGGTGCTTCTGTGTCGATATTGTGTAGCATGGCGTGCCTCTGTCACGAGAGCGAGATGTGGGTCACGTGACGTCACACGTTGACAGCTGCCGCCCCCGCACCTGGACCACGACCACGCCAACACAACGCACCCCGCAACCCGCACCATGGGGTATGGACCCGTGCACAACGCATGCAGATTTGAAATCACAAAATGCAAAAAAAAAACAAGGATAGAGATGCAACACAATATTGATAACTTACTATCGTTTCTTGAGTTCTGCAGTTCTTCCTATGCATTCCTTTCCACCAAGATCATCGACTTGTGTTCTGTTCTACAAGATTGAGCTATTTAAAAGGTCTGCAGCAAAACCATTAAAGCCAAGTTTCGTCAAGACAATTGGAGAAAGTTCCTACACCTCAAATGTTTTTTAAATACGAGGGCGGAGTGATAAGTTTGGTAAAAATCTATTTTGGAATAAAATTATCGCAAATTGCATGTAACCTCCTTGTTCACAACTCTTTTGAGGGACTGTATTTAAATTTTCAGCCAGTACCGATGGTTAGTTTTTTTTTGAAAGCCATTAAATAAAAACAATTTAACGCATTTTCATAAAGATTTAGAAAAGTTAATTTCGAGTGTTGATTAAACATTATTTTTTGCGCAAAAAAACCATTACGGAAACTAAACAAAGGCTTGATAAATATTATAGGGACACTGCTCCATCGATTAAAATGATTCATAAATGGTTTACGGATTTTCGGAGTGGTCGTACAAGCACAAGTGATGCTGAACGCCCAGGACGCCCAGTTGAGATCACTACTCCAGAGAGGATCGCTAAAATCCATGACATAGTGTTGAATGACCGAAAAGTAAAAGTTAGCGAGATAGTCGAGATAGTAGGCATCTCAGACGAACGTGTGCGCAATATCTTACACCAACATTTAGATATGAAAAAGGTCTCCGCGCGATGAGTGCCGCGTTTACTGACTATTGATCAAAAACGCATGCGAGTTACCACTTCGAAGGCAGGTTTGGCGTTGTTACAACGGAATAAACCTGATTTTTGCGTCTTTTTATAACGGTAGACGAAACGTGGATCCACCACCATACACCAGAAACCAAGGAACAATCGAAATAATGGATTGCTAGGGGTGAACCAGCTCCGAAGAAGGCCAAAGCAGTTTTATCGGCCAATAAGGTGATGGCTACAGTTTTCTGAGACGCACGTGGGGTAATCCATATTGACTACCTAGAGAAGGGTAAAACGATCAATGGCGAATATTATGCCAATTTATTGGACCAATTTAACCAAATTTTACTTGAAAAACGACCGCATTTGGCTAAGAAGAAAATCCTCTTCCACCAAGACAACGCACGAGTGCACACCTGCGCGATTACTATGGCCAAATTACATGAGTTGCGATATGAGTTGCTATCTCACCCACCTTATTCGCCAGATTTGGGCCCTTACGACTATTTTCTGTTTCCGAATTTAAAAAAATGGCTCGGTGGAAAAAGATTTAGCTCCAATGCGGAGCTCATACTCGAAACCAATGCCTATTTCGAAGGGTTGCCTAAGTCATACTTTACGGAAGGGATCGAAAAGTTTGAGAAACGCTGGATGAAGTGCATTGAGTTAGATGGAAATGACGTTGAAAAATAAATCATAATTTAAAAAAAAAGTTGTTTCCTTATTTCATTTTTACCAGACTTATCACTCCGCCCTCGTAGTTGAAATGTGTAAAACTTAAAATACTAAAATACTGCTAATCAATTGTTAAGGGCACGATGAACAAAACGTTCCGTTTTTTACGGAGGGGACACAAAAGGCCCAGGTTACGGTACAAGTACAAAGTCTGCGAAAAGTTTATAAAAAAGAAATAATTGTCGATCATAAACGGTTTTTGTTGAAATACGACGCAAATGTTCATTGTTGTGAGTAAAAAGTTTTAAATGTTTTATTGTGTTTATCGAAATGTTCCGTACTTTTATATCTCGAACTAAACTATTACTGTACTGTCTGTGTTGTTGTAATTGCTTTGATACCTTTCTATTTCCGGAAATTTTGATTTACAATCTAATCTAGTGTCACCAGATCTAGGATCATAATTGTTTTGTCGCCATTTGGTACAATTAATCAAGATATAACTTTTGTCTACGTTCATTATTAAAATGATATGGCAAAGCCGCTGAAAATTGCAAACTCTAGTTGTAAGTATAACCAACTACAAACCTATCACAGCTGATATAATTGATGCGTCCAACCTGATATAATTTCTTTCGTATCCACTTTATTTGGTAGATACCACCTTTTTTCTACTTACGTAATGGATTTTTTAAAACTTTTCAAAACCAACATTTACTTGTAGTGATATATTAGGTAACATTGGATACTACTCGTAGGAGCTGTATTCTACTACTACTAGTCTGGGCCAACAACGCAATGAAACTAACTTCCAGTATTATGAAAAAACATTCAGCAACACTATGTTTTTTTTAGCGTAGTACTATCATCAAATGAGTCCTCCCACCCAGTGCAGTGCAGGAGTGACTGTCAGACTTGTACTTACTAAAATCCACGGTGTCCTTCAATAGAAGGGCTATGTTCCGGGGCAAGGGCTGTTACCGGCAGGCTTTGGTCCTTTAAGAGGGCCCCGAGTAACACTCTATTAGGTCTAACATAAAAACCACATCGTCAGATACGAGATGTGTATCTCATGCGGGGGCTGGGAGCAGCGGCAACAGGCGCTGTGAGCGCTGCCAGCTGACTACTTCATCAGCCCACTCGTCAAGGTGTCCTCAAGTATCTTACTCCTGACAAAAACTATCACAGCAGGGGTCAAATAGATTGATAACTACAGTTAGAGCTATGGTACTACCATTTTGACGTAGATGCAAATTAGACATAACTTATGTCCCACACAGCGGAGCACCCGACGTCTCGCTCTTTCCTGCTATCTTAATAATATGAAGTAGGTATGTATCACAAAGGCACCTGTTTTCATCAATAAAATATAAATTACAAAAATCATAAATTCTACGAGAGTAGTGATATCGACAGACAGCGAGCATTACAAACATTTACCAGGAGCTTGTCTGCATTGTAATATGACATTATAGTGAGTGACACGAGTCAAACATACCTGCACCGGATGTACTGCCTCCGCTTGCTGAACTGATATATTATGTATAAAGCTTATATGATCGCTTCACACGGTGCGTAGCGCGCGTATTATGAGTGCCACAGCCCAACACGTAAGAATACGCGCCGTGTGAATCGAGCTTTTCATTACTTGTCTAGATACTTTATTATTTGTCATCATCCTGGAGTACATAATATTCTACTGCATGTTATTCGAATATGGTAAACCTGTACTGTATAGTAAACCTGACTATCAGAAAACAGTCCTGCACGACAGCCAAAAGAGTGCCATTCGCTTCCTGTATCTCTGTTCCCGAACACATACAAACAAAATATTTACAAAATTAGAAAGAACAGACTTCTACTAATAAGCTCGGTCTATCGTAGGCTCTAGTCTAAGTCAGAGGTGCCTTAAGAGTATTTAAAGGCAAACAAAAAAAAGTGGTTAGGTTAACAAGCAGATGTGCAGACGACGAGCAGATTATCGGGCTGCGTTACTGCGGAGCGAGGGGGCTCCATCAAATAGATTCGATTGTTATCTGCAAGTAGCCATTGTGTCCAAGCTCATGCATCTAAGAAACACAATGTTCCTAAAAAAGCTTCAAACATTATAAGAACACGTGTATTGTACTACCTATTAGGAGATCACATTTGATTTTGAAGAACCTTGAGTTTCGGGACTATGTCTTAAAAGAATCGAGACAAACCTCGATTGTCGGGATTTACGATACTACATTATTATTTTCTTCAAATCATATGATTTATTAATTTTAAATTAATAAAATCGACAGACAGACAGAAATTCGGGTAGTATTCGGTCGTGAACACAAATGGTGAGCAGTTAGCCCTCAGGAATAATGTAGTTTTCTAATTGTAGAAAAATACACATACTTAATTATTAATTTGTTACATTTAATTGAATCATTAACTCCAGAAATTACCCATACAGACAAACAATTATTCCTCTTTTATTGTGGATTAGAAAGCGTGTGCCCCAGAAAACATTCTTTACGTTTTGAAAGGTAACAATTTGTTAACAAGTTAACATGATAATAAAAGTCTGTCCCTGAGCTCGCTACCCTTTGCCTGAAGGCCCCCACACACTGTACACAACATAAGACCCCTGCAGGCCTGCAACATGTCACAACACACTTATCTTCACATTACCCTTCCTGTGCTGACATGTTGACTTTCACTGTTCTATTATATTGAAATCTTACAAAGTCTCGTGCACAAGTAGGGAACTGTTTTTTATTAAACTAAACTTTCAGTGGAGATTGTGTCGCTCGAATCGTTAGTTTACTGTTAAATACGAGACATCTGCCAATATTGGGTTCAGTCGTAGCGGTAACCATATGTTCAGATTTCAGTTTCTACGCATATAAACAAAATTCAATGCAAGAGAGGTCGACTTTTGTTTTTAACCGACCTCAAAAATGGTTATCAGTTTGATTACTTTCTTTCATTGTTAAAAAAAAACTTTGCCTCATGTTAGGAATTTCCCCTGAGTCGTGGGTGAGTTTATAAACATAGAAACTCACATAGACAGACACACCCGAAACAAATACTTGCAGATCATACAATAGTTATTTGTTATACAAGAGTGCAAAGTTGATTTTTAACCGCGTGCTCATGTTTGATGACCGAGCAAGCGAATGATTCTAAATTTGAATCACGAGTGCAACGAGTGATTCAAAAATTAGAATCATGAGTGAAAGCGAGGGAATCAAAAGAGCACAAGGTGAAAAATCTTTGCACTCGAGTGCAACACGTAACTTTTCATCCCACCTCAGCGAGGAAATTACTAAATGCAAAAACAAAAAAAAAACAGATGTACAATCGTATAAACACAAGATAGGCTTTTATTTCAGTTTATGTATTAACTAAGACATTATTATAGAACAGAATAATTTTTAAATTAAAACAAATAATACTTAGGTAGTATATAGTTGAAAACTACTACCTAAGTATTATTAAGTTACTTATTTTTATCTTGGTTTGTCATAACATAACAATAAGACGTGAAATTAAACCGCACAAAGCAAATAAAAAAGGTATAACAAAGTACTGAGCCAAGAATGTTCCGGGTCTGAGATTTTAACAAAATAATTGTAGATTACGTTCCAAGGGAGGCGTATTGAATTCCGAAGCGATACTGAGGATTCTGGGGGTGAACCTCCGTCCGTAGCGTAGCGAGGAGGTTCAAGTGTTAATACCCGAAATAAACGAGGGAATAAAGTTAAAAATCCTTTGTGAAGCAAGGGATTCAAGTTAGCCCAGAGCAACACAGCCTTACACCCGAGGAGCGCACTCTGCTTTCCCACCTACAACTTGACAACCTTCGAACGTCAAGTGGGCACCACAGCAAGCGATCAGCTGTTGCGGTCACCGGCCGCCATTACTGCTGCAACTCTTTTGTTCATACGATGTTCTCAATTCAAATTTACTTTATTCACTAGAGGATAAAAACGGCTTTTACTCACTTGAGGATAAAAACGGCTTTTACCGTCAGATATCGAAGAGCAAAAGTACCCTTTCCGAGATGGGGGGATGAAAATATGTTTTTCCGTGCTCGGATTGGACCTGCGACAATATTACGACTTTATTTACATAAAATGAAAAAAATATTGTAAAATGAAAAAATATTTACATAAAATGAAAAAAAAAGCAACTTCAAAATATAATCGTTGTAAATCATGTCATGCTTGCAGCCCCTAATTTTATGCCTGGTGTGTTGGGCAATGAAATCAATTTAGTGGCCTACGTCGAACATATTTGTGGGTGACAGGCAGGTAAACGAGTTCGATTCCCGGCCACTTGAGCTTGAACCGAGGTGCTGAGGGTTCAAGTTGAACATAATCTGCGCACTACAGAGTAAGGATGAAGTGCGCTAGTTTGGCGCGGCTCCAACTTAGCCAGGCGGCCAGTAACTAATGCCGGCCGCTACTAACTACTGCTGACGACTTCGGGAAACAACAGACCGGAAACTAATCACAACGAATCACAATAACTCTAATTAACTTTAGCTTCAATTGAATTTATTGTAAAGAATTTATTAATGCACTGAAATATTTATATTTGAAAACTATTTATATATAATTTTAATGAAAAATAATTGTGTTAATTTGGGTATGGTATGATATAAGTTCCACGCCAGCCAGACGGGCGTGGCGGCTGCACGTAGTTGCGATATGTCGAGTGCTGTATTATTAATGTCTCGCGACCTGCCCGCTGCTGCGGCTTCTACCTGCTCCTTGCTGCTTTCTGCCTGCCTGCTCCCTACCGTATGGTTGTTACTTATGAATTCCCGGACTTCCTCTATAGGTGAAGAATATAGGTACACATTAATTGCGTCAGTCCGTACCGTAAGCTACCACTTCCAACTTTTAAGAACTTTCTACGAACAGGATTTAGTAAACTCGTCGACAACACTTACCACTGTTTTGGTTAATTTAATATAATAATATAATAAGCACCAGGACCATTTTAAAGAAAGTCATTGACGTCACCCAAAATGCAATCATGACTTAAACTGGATTCGAGCCATTTGGTTGGTTTGAATGCAGATTTGTGCACCACAGCGCTAAGTATGACACAAGTTTGGTGCAACTACAAATGAGTGTCACAAAGACTTGCTGGAGGTTTTAAGTTACTAACTCATGATTTGACTAGGAGCTGACTAAGTATGGACCCTAGAGACATAGGTTTGTTCCATGAAGGAACTACCATGGTTGAAGTTGTCTACACACAGCACAGGACTTCGAGGGACACAGTACAACTTAACAGTTTCTTTGATTTCGACATCGTGTTGAAAATGCTAACAATTATTTAGTAAGACATAATGAATGGACAACGTTCAGTAACCGCCGCACTTTATTGAAATGTATTCTGTTTGGCAACGATATTACTACCCGCCGGAGTTTTTGTGAGCGAGACCAGTGTGGCCAGTGTTGCCAGATCAGTTAATTGATATATTAACATTTATTGTGTTTATATATAAATACGGACTTGCTTCATGTTTCTGATTTAGTGTATATGATCTGTTGGTTACAGCACAGCTTACTGAAAGTTATTGATTTGTAAAAAAACTTGGAATACTGTGTAAGCTGTAATTGAGTGTGTACTACATGTTAGTGTAAGAAGTAATTGTGCATACGTAAATTTTTGTAACGTACTGTTTATCTCGTTGATACTTGCATAAATAATATTAAAAACAGAATGCGATTGTACTAAAAACTAGACCTAAATGCTACAGAATACCTACTTGTATTGTCGATTCAAAAGTCGGCGAAGGCATTTGTCGTTTACGTCACGTCTGGCGCTACTGGCGATCGTAAAATTTAATATTGTAACAGAATTAAATCAGTCAAAGACCGCTGATGACAAATGCTGCAATTATTAGTGAATTCAGAATCATGATCTATTATAATGGATTAAATATATTATGTTATAGAAAGTTAATTTTATATACAGAATATCAATATAAAGATTTATGTAGCAAAGGAGTTTATGGAAAGTTAAGCTGTAATGTTGAAAGCTACGTTGAAACTTCGCAAGAAAACGAATAAATAAGTGTTTGCGAAACTGCACTTTCAGATCAAAAAAGTGGCCACTGAGTAGACTAGCCATGACATACCTGTGATGATGTGATGTAATGTGACATACCTGTGTGACGTCGATGTAATGTGATGTGGCATAACTATAATGACGTCGATGTGGTGTGATGTGACGTACCCGTGATGACTTCGGTGTGATAAGATGTGACATACCTGTGATGACGTCGCTGTGGTGTGATGTGACATACCTGTGATGATTTCGGTGTGATAAGATGTGACATACCTATGATGGCGTCGCCGTGGTGTGATGTGACATACCTGTGATGACGTCGGTGTGGTGTGATGTGACATACCTGTGATGACGGAGGGTCGGTGCAGCACCGGCGGCGGGCAGGAGGCCGACTGCAGCAGCCGCTGCAGCCGTGACGCCGGGTACACCAGCCATGACGTCGGCTCTCGTCGTCTCTGCAACAATGAAATGTCACTCAGTGCTTGGAAATACGTGTGATAGTTTCAAGAATTACTGTTAACATAATTTACTATTAATATTAAAACAAAATCTAAGTTATGTTCAACTTTCATAAATGTCGTTTTTACTTTTTCAGCTGTTATTCGACGCGCCCTCTTCGATAGTCAACAAATAAACCCTAATCCTTCTACAACGAACAGCCTGTTTTGTTACAACGTCATAAATCAATTCCTCAGCCCAAAAGTGTCACATATTGAGGTCACGTGACAAAAAACGTGTCACGTGTGCGTGTTAAAGTGCGCGCGCGCAACCCTTTGCACAGGTGGCGTTAGAAGACGCAAAAAACCCTTAGAGAAACACGTGGACGCGCGTGCCGACACAAAAAACGAACAACCCTTTGTCCCCGTTTTCTATTGCACGTTTTTGTTATACGGTAATTATGTGGCTATCTAACGCCGACCCTCCGCACCCCCGTGCCCCCCGCGTCTCGCCGCATACTGCAACTAATTAGCTAGTAGATTCCCACGGTGTTTTATTATAAGCTGCTATCATTTAATTCTATAACTCCGACGCCAACCCTTTATAGCTAAAAGAGGATTTAGCGAACCCCCCGACCGGCTCCTTAGATACATAATTGAACAGGCTTTAAGCGGCACATAGCGCGAGCCTTCCCTTCAGAGAAATCAAAATATAAAGCAGTGTAAAGTACATAAGTAGGTTGTGTAGGCGTCGCGACGCGGAGGCGGTGCTCCGTCTCGCTCACTAATGTATTCACGTTTCCCGAGCCGCTCATTTTTTATCGCAGTCGCGCGGCGCATTAGAATTTCCAGGCGAGAAAATCTCACGCACACCGCGGCCTGCGTCGCGGACCACTTTACTTACAACCTTGTGACGAGGTGACATGGTGTAAACTTCTTTGAATGGTTTTCTCTGTGTGCGGGGAGGGGGGGCGGTTGGAGGTTCACGGGGAGGGGGCGGGAGGTTCGCTACATTGTAAATTCGCGCGGGGAAATGCGGGCGGGTTGTGAGGCGCGGCGGGCGGCGGGCGCGCGCGGGTGTGGGGCGGGGGCGGGGGGCGCGTGTGCGGCTCGATAAGGAGCGTCCTCCGCGCTCAGCACCGGCCGCCGGCGACGCTCACACCTCACTATATGGTAAGTGACCATTTTCTTCTAAATTCAAAATCTATTTGCATTAGACATTGGGAACAAGAAGCAAGAAGAAGTATTCTTTCGCCAACAACATTGCGCTATCTAACAGTAACAGATAGAGATAACTGCAAGAGATATACAAACATGGGACACTTAACATTATTAGATAGGTATCGGATAAACAGAAGTACTCCGGAGTTTGACTATCTTGATTCGCCTTAAAAGCGTATTAACAATTTAGTACATTGTTTGCATATCCCAATCGAACACTGGGCAGTGGCCATGAATCATTCCGGTACAAATGCACAATGAGCCCCTCCAGTGGAGCGCGCTGGGCCATGCACGGCCATGCCTGGCCCAGCACGATACGCAATCGACAGCGGACACTCTCACACTTGACCGCGCCCTGAGCCGCGGAAACTTCACTTATCTAAATACTCATACATGGTAAGATGATTTGTTTTGTGTTAACACTTTGAGGAAAGTAGGTAGGAAAAGTGAGAAAATCAGATATCACAATGTAATTTAGGTACTTTCCCAAATATCGAACCATTCTCTTAACAATTAATTATCGCTGATAAGTTAAGATAACCGGTTTAATGTAGAGTTGTGTAGCTGTACACGCTACTTTGTGAAAACTCTGGATTATGTCTACAATGTTGACAAATATAATGCGTCGATTTGTGTTTAACTATACTACTATTGCTCTGCTCAGCACTGGATGGCTGAGCGGCCCTTTGGAACTTCTTTCTAAACATTATGCGAGTACAATTTAAATTCGTAACCAGCTACAATATCATGAAGAACGTTTCTTTCAATGTTGTCCGAAGTCTTTCTGACTATCGTTGGCGCCCAGCGCGGCTTGCGGGTACGTCCGCAACCTACTACTAAGCACAAATACTAATATTATAGCTAACATTCATAACTACATTCTGAGAGTCATTTGAAGACTTAACAATTGTTATTCTAATTTGAATCCAACTCATCTACTTCGTTATAGACCTACACAGCGAGAAACTTCTGAACGAAGCCCGTTTTTGGCGCTTGTTACCTGTTAGTTGCAATTGAAATGTATACTATCTAATTATCTACTTAACTAATCTATTTAAAACTTGATAAACAGTTTTTTTTTTTTTAAATCATTTATTTAGAGGCTTGCAGCACATTTGTACGAGGTCAGCCTCGTAAGGTAACACTAATACATTTAAAAATAAACTAAAATACAATCTATAAACTAAAAATATTTAAAACACAACCACTACCTAATTTACATAATTACCTATATAAAAAATCACCTCTCGCCAAAATGCCGGGCACCCAGCAACCCAATGACAGAGCCTACCGACATAATCGATGGCGACATGCACAATGGCTGAACCCACGCCATACCTAGGAAACAGCCCGGAACAAAGTGTTGAAACCATTAAAAGAAAACACAAAAACATAAAAGATATAAACTAAACAGTATCTCTCCTCGAAAAAACAGCCTTAATAAATTTATAAATAGCCACACTCTGCTCCGAAAGAGGCTTCCCAAGCATAACATTAATTCCACCACTATACACATCGCCACCGAACATCGTACACAACTGTGGCCTCAAGTCACCCTATGCACAACATTCTAACAAGATGTGGTACAAGTCCTCAACTTTATCTATGCAGGTATCACATAAAGGAGATGGCTTTACACGCATCAGGTGTAGGAAACTATTAGCAGGCACATGGCCTGACCTTACCCTAAATGCTAAAACCAATAGTTCTCTTGGCATGTAAGACTCGTCAAACCAAGGAGCTCGAGGCAGTTCGTGCTGTATATGATAAACAGTTAAGTAATACTTTGTGGCTATTATAACAAATTCATGCAATTTTTTCAATGAGAAGCCTCTCTCTCAAAATACCGAAGCAATAAAAAAACCAACTCTTCTATTGTTATTGTTGTAGATATGTGTGTACATTGAGTGTGAGTCATAAAGCTCCGGGGAACTGAACAGTTCCAATCTTAATATGTGTTGTAGTTCATCAGCTAGTGTAGAGATTCCTAAAGGTAAGTCCTGCCGGTACCCCGACAGTCATTGCCTCGTGTGGCGCCATCTGCCGCACTCCTAACATCTTATCATTCCCTCAGCGCTCCTCTCCAGCCTTCAGCGAGGGAACTACCCAATTATGTACCTTTAAAGGAAATATTCAGGCAACGTCCCCGCGCGCCGCTCTAAAGCACTTTCGGCTCAATTTGAGAGGCTGACTACTTCCGCTAATGTTGGCACATGGTTCAGGCCTACGAGAAATGAAAGAATTATTTTTAAAAAGAAATTACTTTTTTTCTTCTTCAGTTTACATCTAAAAGTGGACGCAAAACAGAGACAGCTCGTCATTTGAAAGTTGTATGATATTAAACAAAGCCGCGCGCCATCCAACTTGAACCAACCCCCGCCTCCCCCCACACAGCCCTCCCCCGCTCACCCCCCGTCACCTCCCCTAGCCTGCGAGCCTCCATCCTCCTTATCTTTTGAAATGTTATTTAACGGGACATTTTGTTTGTTGGGCGCGGGACTCGCCACCATCAATAAAAATATATTTCAGGAAGGATTATCTTCTTTGAATTCGTCTGGTCACGGGTTACTTAAATATACGAGTTGCTTTAAGCAAATAACGATCAATTTACATAATATATTATTATCAGCTTAGATTTGATCGTAAAATTTAGGGGCATTTTTCTATGCTGAATGTTTCAGTGATGTCACAACAATGTGTTAATGTTAAGCTATCAAGGTCGTAGTGCCAGCGATACAACATTGACATTCAAGGCGATATTTTCCTCATTCCCAAATACGTCCGCCTCGTCGTCGGCTCGTAACCTTCCTGTTTAGCGACACATTCATAAATCTATATTTATTATTGTTCACATGTATCTCTATTACTTGGGCAAGGTAATCAACACGTTTCATGCAACTGATTCTAATGTGGATGAGCACAGGATTTTAGAAAGTAGTCTTGTAACTGCTCAACAAACAATGAGCAACATTATTGATGAGGAATGAATGACACCTTCAGATTCATTTTATTTAATTTAAATTGCCTGATATTACAATATTAATGAGCATGTCGCTTGCTGACCACACTGATCACGACTGAACACTGATACATTAAAATCAATTACTTCACACATTCAAGAGACAACCTGACACACTGATGTCACACGTCATGTTACTGTGACACTGTACTCAATCAACATGACTTCATTAAATCTAAATATACAAAGATATACTTCATAAAATACGTATGTATACAGCAGCAAACAAAACGCATGCACTGTATTTATTTAGTTCAATGGTAATGTTAATTATTACCATGGCTGGCATTTGTCCTTATACTTACTTGAGGCACAAAGTGACGGCTCTTTAAACATACCAAAAAAAAGCAAAGCACTTGACTACCAGATTACATTACCTAACTAGTTATGCGGTCTCTTCTACAGCTGAGAATTTTATGAGAGAGTGTGAATTTTGTTCTAGTATGATTTGGAGCATTGTCAATAGTTGTTTTATCCAAAGGGCCTCAAAGTTTACAACAAAGTTTAATTTAAACGATATTCGATGATCTTAACCTAGCATTAACAGTTACTTTAATAACCTTATAATAAGCTCAGTAATAAGGCCGGGGCATTAAATCATGGTACCTAATGCTCAATTAGCTTGCCTATTATATTTAAATACTAGCGATCCGCCCCCGGCTCCGCACTGTTGCAATCTCTACGCATGTTAGACATATATCTAGGTACATAAAAACCTTCCCCTTGAATCACTGTATCTACTAAAAAAAAACCGTGTTAAAATCGGTTGAGTACTTTTAAAGATATAAACATACATAGGGACAGGAAGTGGGAAGCGACTTTGTTTTATAATATGTATAAATATAAAAGTAAAAATAACGTAAAAATATCTAAGCTTATTTATATACTTAAGGTAATTTATTTGATAGGAATCTTAAAGACGCGTGTTTTCACGACAAACTGTTATCGACACGTTGTAACTACATAAAAACTGAGTGATTTTAATAACATGTATACATAATAACATCCGCTCATTTAGATAAGATACGCTGTGACAAGCTATGTCACTTAGATTGTATTGCGTACTTATCTAAGAAATGGGAAAGTGGCAAGACTATGACGAAATATTATGTTTATATTAGTTGAAATAAGAACAATAACTTATTGAACGATTGTGCCATCTTGAGCACCTTAGAAGTCAGAAGCTTGGTAGAGGTTCCGCCGTATTAACGTAGCGAGTAGTTACGAAATAACACGGTAGCTTTTATTGTGCTGATCCTGAAGGCATCTTGTATGAGGTAACGGCGGAACAAAACAGTGAGTTTGGCATAACTTTACTGAAATAGAATGTAAACGGTTCATAGTCTAATGACACCAGACACTGTCTCACATTAGCTAGTACTATTTTGGTGCTATAAATATTCTAGCAGTGAGGCAGTATTGGCTGGAAAACTAAATGAATGTAAAATCAGTAATTCAGTGGTAAGTAAGTAGCAATACATAAATAAGTAGATCTCTCCGACCGCGCTCCGTGCTCCGTGAGAAATACGTAATGGAGTGTGAAACATGGCCGGGCATGCTTCAGCTGGCCCATCCCGGCCCATGCTGGCCCATACGTGACCTATACGTATCCATCCACTCTACCAGATCAGTATTAAGTGCCAAGCTGTCTAAACATGCTACCAAACTACCTCGATTAAATTTAATATTGACGTTTAGTTTAAAATGTTCACCATGAAACATCCGACACTGTGTTAAATTAATTTAATATATTTATACCTGTGCAGTTTTTCGCTAGTAATAGCTCTATGTTACATATTAGTACCACTACATATCTAGAGGCATCAAGTGTCACAGGCTCATTCACCAGGTATGTTTTAAGTGTATTTGTGAGGATGCAGATGACACCCCAGTTTCTCAGTTTCTACTTTTATTGACATGCATGGTATAAGAGGCACCGCTGACTCCGCCGCTAATCATACCATATTAAACGAACGACACTTACTTACGATACACTAAGTATGAACAGATATTACAGAACCACCTTCCTCTATCATTATGCATTTATCATGCGAGATAACAAGATACTATGCATAGGTAAGCGTCACAAGCGGCTTGCTTGTGGATAAATTGAGTTTAAATGTCGCGTACCGTTGTGCAGAGCCCGCGAGGCGACACTGGCGTGAGGATAATTAATAACAAATGCGGCATGTGCATGCAGGCGAGGTCAAGGACAGCCCAAGTGGACCGATTAACTGCCTGGAAAGGTCACTCGTCGCGTAACGGGACTCGATGCGCCTGCGCACCCGCCTGCCCGCGCCCCCCGCCACCCCGCGCCGCCCGCCGCTGTCGCCCGCTCATTCACACGACATGTTTTAGTGTTTTGTGTGAGACAGTTAACTGGAGCAATTGGCGAAACCGCCTGCTGTATATAGACACGCTACTAATTGTAGTCTCATAGATAACTGTTGCCATTTCAGGCTATAATCCGCGAATACAACACAAGTGCAGTAGGTAGTGTTAGTTTTAGATAGAATATAGAATGTAATAACTACTAGCGTGATTTATTTGCACTAATTACGTTATTAACATCTTTTTCCCAGATAAGCAGGAAACCACAGAAAGTCACTTGCTACTATCCTTACGTAATTACTCCATTTGCCTCGTCCACATTCATACATCTGTATATTAATATAAAAAGATATATTGTATAATGTCACGTCAAGCTCAGCGCAACACTTGGTTAAAGTACACACAGAATGGGTAAAAATAATTTCAGAAGTAACCAAAATAATTTTAGGGGAAACCTGTACTTAGCAGTGATAATACTAGACTAATTTGTTGGTGAAGATAAAAAGACACAAACCATGACAGTTATCAAAGGTCACAAGGTATTTGTCTCAGAGGCTACTTTCAGTCCTACACCAAACAATCTGATGTTGTTTCCGCTTGAGCTTCAGTAACAGTCGTGGGAACTGATGAGCTGGTCGGTGAGTGCGGACTATGTCAAATTGTGACTGTTAACGCAACGTCCGCAGTTATATTGCACAGTTTTTGTTCCGCCGACCGACGTGAAGGCAGCCACCCTCACGAGACAGAAGGTCCACTACTGTCGTCCACAATTCTTACAGAACAAAGTTCACGATAGTGTACTTCGTTCGTACACTATAGGTGCTTTTTAAATTTTCTGGACATAAAGGCAGTAAATACTTTAAGTACGCTGTAAATAAAATATAGAAATCTTGTGATAAGGCCTCAGACTCTTACTGTAGGTAATGTGCTGGGCGCTCCGATAGCATCAAGTTATGTAAGGAGTACAACTTCTGTTCCGTGGTGTGTGCTGGTCTCTGGTGTTGCCAATCAGTCGGTTGTGCATGCGCTAATCGCGTTTAATTACTCGGCTCTGTCCGCGTGGCGGCGTCCATCTCGTGTTCAACTTTATGTGCGCCCGCACACACCTATAAACCGCGCTTGTTAAACACCCTGTTGTAACTCTGTACCATGTAGGATACATTTTCGGCTCATAAATCTGATCTTTACAATTTCAAACATATTGCACCAAACCTAGTAACCATTGAGGGTGAATCTCTTTTCTTGAGTCTTAACCATCTTCCAAAGACTTCTCTAAACATTTAAACACTTTGAAAGTAGATAAATAATCCGTATTGCGAATCAATGTGTTAATACAGACTGTGCACCAGCGTGCACAGCGCAGTGGTTGTGCGACACGTGACGTCCCATGCATATCATACGTGTTGCACTTTTGATGGTCGCCCTGATAGTGATGGGTACAATGTGTGCGAGATATGATCAGTATGGGGGCACCGACACACTTTGTTATGTCTGTGTTGGATCTGGATATTGTTAAATCAGGGTGTCTTTGGCCACTTCTTTGAACCTCTTTCACTCCGCTGATGTAGGTCCTCTGTTAGTCTACGTGAGCAAGAGGCTGGCGTTGATGTCTGACTCTGTTGGCCGATGCTCTCAGTGTGGTGACAGGTACGTGGCAACCCTCGCGCCTGCGCGGTCGGGCAGTGGTCACTATGTATGTGCGGCGCGTGAGAGACAATGGTCGCGCCGCTTCGGGGAAGGAAGCGCTGCCGGCCACCTGCGCCCGCGCACGCCCCACATACCAAGCTGCTGCCCGATGCTAATCGATAAATCACAATATTTCTAATAAGTTGTTCATTAATATGCCGCGCCTGTTCCTAGGAGCGCTGGTCCCGAGTGATGGACGAGCAGACGTACTCACACTCATTACACACTACTAACTAAGTTCCCATGAAATATTCCTTTAATGTTGCCGCCGTTACGAAGAATTTATTATTCTGTAATGCTAATCATGTTTACTTTGTTTGAATACCTTGTCGTGTGAGTGATTTTAAGGCTTATCTGATGCACATAAAATGAGGTTCAAAAAAACACTGACCGACTTTCTGTGATTTACAGTACAGTGAGGCAGCAAAATACCTTCGTTATTTACTCCAGTTATCAATACCGTTAAAGATAACTGATATCTTCATAAGCTACTGTTTTTTATTCGTTGGCCCCACACAAGGAATTTAAAAGAATACTTCGTACCTGTGGAAGCCGTTGTTATGCAAATGTATCAGGAACTGTTAATAAATCAAGCCACCTGTGTCTCATATCTGTTTCCTATAAGTGAGTATTGTGTAACAGTTTAGAATGTAAGTCAACGCGCACATTAAGTTAAGTAGCTCGCTGCATACATACGTAATGTCCGTCTGTTCGCCGAACTGAGCTCGTAAACTGAGCATATAGCCGGTGACGCGGGCCTCGGCCGGGACTCGAATCCGCGCCATTGGTCGATCGTGCAATTGCTCACATCTACATATTGTCACCGTGGCAGACTATTGGCAGGTCGGTGCTGGCTGGTGGGCCGGGCTCGGCAGCCGCCGCAGTTAGTATTCATATTGTTAGGACTTCCTAGACATCAATATGGATGAATAACTAACCTCCCCATTTACTATGTATATTACAAAGATCCGTGCAAGTGAATACAATATAATATGAGTAACCTGAACGTGATTTGCCATATTGAATCCTAGTTAAAGGTATAGGAATATTCATAATAAAATGTAATAGATACCTACATGTTATAATGATGAATGAACACATCAACTTTATTCTGCGCGCAGTGGAAGATCAAATAAAACGGTGATGACAAGTTTATTCCCAAATAGTAGCGTTGGTTACTGAATCTGGAAGTTGTAGATTCAAATCCTGCTCTCAGTTCGAACTTTTCGTTCCATAGGATAGCTTTGTCCTTTTTATTTTCATATTTCAGTAGTCACAATACTCACCTCGGTGGTGATAGTTGCCAGTAAGGCCAAGATTCCACCAGCTTAACTTGCAGAATTGCTTCACAAGAGCCCATTTTAAAAATTAATCATTCAACGATCGAACGTTGAGTTCTGTTCAGTTCCACCGCGCCATGTTGCCCCCCCTGAGCAGTGAACAGGTGTTCTCACACCATCAACATAATTAATTAATTAGTAAAGCTCATTGTCCCATAAAGTACTGACGCAATAAACACTTTGGTCTACTTCCTGGCAGATAATCGTAATATTATCATAATGGGCATATTAATTCAGGCGCGGAGTGAATCATTGCGCGAGCGCATGCGCCTCACGGCTGCGTCCGCGCAGGTGTGCGGCGCGCGCCCGGCATCACAAGCACACCACCACACACACACGTCTGATACACACGCTGATTGCAACCCTATGCTCTCAAATATAAGACTTAAATCAACAGCGTAAAGTTCTACATCGCTGGGTATTTTGATCCTGCTATCAAAGTTTACGTACCTACATTTTAGCGAAGGTGTATTTAGTTTGTTCTCGATAAGTCTCCGCAGATTAATCGCAGACGAGACATAAATATGTAGCAGATCTCGCCAATTGTTTTTACAAACTATTTCATTTGAAATACATTCACAGTTTTATAATAGGCTCATTATAAAGTAGGGTTGTCCTGCATACACGAGTATAGTCTATGTATTGGACAAACCGTAGAGAACAACTGTAACTTGTAAACGAATCTCAGAAAGTGATACAAAACCAATGGACATTTGTTTTATAACAGTTTAACAGACTAAACATATAAGTAGTCATCAAAGAATCAAACGAATGTTTTGCGTCAAAACATTTTCATTAATTGCAATTCGGCGTAGCACTAGGTCTACGAAAGCGTAGAGCTCGTAGACCCGCGTAGCAAACTTCTAACTTTTACCTACGAGCATAAGAAGCTTTAAATACTGGTCACATTACATGTACAACTTTAAATGTGCAATTTTATACACATTTATGACTCACATAGGTAATTTGATATCTAGTAATAAATTAAAAAGCTGACGTAGTAGTTTTCACAAAACTATAAAAATCAACCGACTAACATGTTTGTATAGGGGCAACCCTAGGAATCAAGAATACGACGTTTACATCAGCACTACTAAGAAACACCACGTAAATCAGAAGGTGTCGAATATTAACACCACTCGTTATGACGCAACAGTCGGACGACATCGACGATGGCCTGCGATCCGGGCCAGTGCGACTTGGCGCAGCGCCAGGCGACGCGATCGCGCGCGATTTGCGACTAGACGCGAGGAGTCTCAATTTCAACCGACTCGCGTAAATTACAAGAGTATCGTGCTATATGCTGGTAAACATTCGCTTTCATTAGTAATCCAGGGTAAGCAGTGTAACAGCTCAATCGCGTTGGACACGGATGATAGGCTGCGAGACGAACGAGCTAGCCGGCCGAGTGTTGTGTGCTGCCTTACTGAAAAACACCCGTACTTCGATACAATTTACGATGCAAGTAACACACTTATCGTAAATTACAATATAAATGAACTAGATACAAGAGTGGTTATTAAAATGTAGTGTTTATGAGAAAAGTAATATTGCTACCTCATTGTCTGAGCACACGAACAAAAACAATCATCAAGCAAGTCATCAGTTATCATTTAAATACTACGTGAAACAAAGAAAAAAAAAGAGTCAACTACCTATACAATATCCAATAATTATAACAATTATATTATTATTTTCCAAATGTTATCTCCGAGTTATAGGGATAGTTTTCTGATGGTTATGAATATTTTAAATCCATTCTGCATCCAACCAACTCAAAAGTTGACCCTCTTGATTTGACCCTGTTATAGTTAATATTTGGCTCCCCCCCTCCCCCCGCACTCCCGCACTCGGCCGCGCTGCGCCTGCGCCGGCCGATGCGCGATACAGCGGGTGTATGGTAATATTTCGCGCGCTCGTGCGCCGCCGAGCGTTTTAATTATATCATATCGAGCGCACAGGATCTGTGCTGCACACGAACAAAACAGCCTCACAGAAGGATTGCTTACATCGAAATGCCTGATTATGAAGATGGCATTTTTGGAATTTTGATTACTTTCACAGTTGATTCTAGAGTGGTGTATTGTAAGTCTGTTAGGACCGGCGCACATATGGCTGAGTATTTGTCACTGTCTCACTATTTATCTATTATCAACATTAGCCAAAATCAATTAAAACACACACAAAATTAGTTTTGTTGCTTCAATGCTCTTCGGAAATCAATTGTGATGTCGATACCAGTTTTCGGAGAACAGGCCTACATTTTTAATCAAATAATAGTATGCTGTTATTTGTTGTGTTAAAACTATATAAATAGGTGACTTCTATTCAGTGCGACTTGTGCGGAGTGGTCCCTCTGCGGCGCCTGCGCAACCTCCCGCGCCGGTATCGTCGGCCGCTCAGATAAATCACCCGCGCGGCTTCATAATTTAATGCACTTCCCAAAACTGACTCCTGCACTAGATAACCTTATCACGGGAGCGATGCGAGCACACGGACTACTTTATCATAAGAAACATGGTCTTTTGTTTAATAAGGTACATTACTAGCGAGACGCCTGCGACCGACCGCAGCCCAGTTTACGTTGTTTATTTCCTAGTTTTTGAGAACTGTTTGCTGTCGTAGATTTCGGAAATTAAACGCAGAAGACGGTACTTAAATATTGAGTTCGTATGTATCGTATGTTCGCTCTGATGGGGCCAAATGCCTGCCGGGGTTGAGGCGCTTTATAAGCAAGTTATAGTAAAGGTATGTAGGTAAAGGACAATCGAAAGAACATGGTGGATTTTAGTCAGTACGGGTCTGACAGTTTTTTACTGTCGTTTAATGATTTTACCACCACATAAAAATAGATAGTTTACTTAGACAGTGGAGACAAAAGAGAAAGGCCAGCGAAATTAGACAACGTGTGAACTTATACACAAATGTATTACAATCTAGATGACTCAGTGTGTCAGCGCACGCGTGTGGGGCCACTATCGCGCCACTGTCGCGCCACATCGGCCGCACGTCCGCGCCAGGCGGCTGGTAGCCCGCCGCGGATCATGATGATGGCTGATTGCCTATCACAGTTCCCACGCATCACGTCAGACACAGCTGTCACGCCGTGAGAATGAATATTCATGGAGATAGCAGGGGAAAGTGGCTCAGCGTGTAGAGCTTTGCATCACTTCCAAAATAATTGTTGTGATGTCCCAGAAGTTAACACCTTGCCTGTCATGCAGGACGCTAGGGGTTCAAAGTGTCAAAATAAAAATCTGGCGAAACGAAAATCTATACAAACCGAAACAAATCTAAACGTGTCTTTATCAATGGCTATGGCTGAGTTCTTTCCGAGTTCATCTAGAATATCACTAACATCAGTGATTAAAACTTGGAATTATAAACATCTTATAATAGAGAGTGCGGGGCAGGGGTCCAACTGCTCCGTCCAAACTAGTTGGACCACGGGCTTCACTAGGGGCAGTGTCCACTTTAAATAGGGACCCTGCCCTCTGGTCCGAGTTGCCCCCAAAGTCTCAACTGATCATTCATTGTATGTGTACGGTAACTACTGGTTTACGGTTATATTGAACCCCTTTACAGTAGAAACATCAAATTAAAGTTGGGTGAATAATTAAAAAATATATATATATAATATTTACAACTAAACAATCAACGAAATTTTTCTAAAGCATGGTCTACAGGGTCGCGAGACTTATTCCATCACCATGACCCCTAAGCTATAAGCTGTAGGCCATGCTTTAGAAAAATTTCGTTGATTGTTTAGTTGTATTTTTTTTTTTAATTATTCACCCAACTTTAATTTGATTTTTCTACTGCAAAGGGTTTCAATGTAATCGTAAACCAGTAGTTACCGTACACATACAATGATACAGTTGAGACTTTTAGGGTGGCAACTTATTATTAAATGAATTGGAACATGGGCCTTCACTAGGGGCAGTGGTCCAACTATTTTTAAAGTTGGACAACTGCCCCTAGTGAAGGCCCGTGGTCCAACTAGTTGGACGGAGCTGTTGGACCACTGCCCCGCACTCCTAATAGATACTTATAAAAATGCTACAATTTGTGACGATGGATGGATGAGTGGATGAATGGATGTTATTGTGTCAAAAACTACTGAATGTTTTCGATGTAATACATAGATGTGACTTTCTTGTAGGATAGTTACTGAACTTCACATGGGCAACGCCGCAAGTGTAAGCTAGTATAATTCTAAAGGTATGTCCCGGGGTCACGGAACAGTTTAAATGGGAATTTAGTCACTACGAGTATAACAGTCCGTTCCGCTATACCCAGAGCAAGAGGACTCATTAAAATTTGATTTTATTACTTAAAACAACTGAATGTTGAAACAGCGGAATGTTGCAAGTTATTTGTCTGCAATGCCAGAGAATTACTTAAACTTTGTAGTTTGTTCTGTCATTTTCAAAAGCATATTATTATGATACATCCTAATATATTTTTAATTACCATAAAGACGTAAACTGTAGAGTTGAGTGTCATGTGATATGTAAGTTCAGCAGAAGGGGATCAGGTGGTGAGGTCAGAGCGCAACTGGTGTCCGCTGCCGCCTGCCGGCCGAGTGCCGCCGGCCGCCGAGAGATAACGACACGTATCGCATCGCACAGATACCCACCGAACTATATACAGCAGATATGAGTAGAGAGTAGTAATGGAAAATATGCACCTTAAAATTTACGAAATATGTACAATACAACTGTTATAATCTTTGTTCTCGTACATTTTACTAATCGGACTATTGCGGGTCTAAAAAGGCCACATTATCAGGCATTATAATTATGCAATGCGATAAAATTCATGTAATGAAACGCACTACACCTCTGAACATAACATCAAGTTTGAACACAACAGCCGTGAGCGTGTGGCAACTTTAATTTGAAAAAAAAAACCGCTCTAACTTAGGCATTAAATATCCCACAAATGGTTAGGTGTGAGAACCAAACCCACTGACCATCAAATAAAAAGCTTGAAACGAGTAACACCTCCGCGCAGCAGACTGGAGAAAAAGCTTTAAACGAATTCAGCATCGTAATTAACATTAGTATGCCTAATGTCGTGAGGTGATAATGACTACAATCACCTCCGAATCGTTCCATGTTAGGATGCTGCAGATACGGACGTTGAGAAAAACGCGAGTCGGGCACACGTCGCGCCCATTAAATGTGTCGCGGTCAAACATGGCGGGTGTCAGTACTGGACCGACACTAAACGGGAGTGTTTGCATTAACAGGGTTAATTTCCGTGAATGTTTCGCTTTTTGTGGCGAGCGGCGAGCGGAGAGCAGCAAGCGGTGAAGACGAGCGCTGAGCGACGACGAGCGGCATTAAAAGTGTTTCGCTGTTCATCCACTTTTTATCACGTCGTTAACATAAGTGATGGTCGCATGCAGTTTATGTAATCAATGAATACCATTTCACGAATTTCAACGTGTTTTAAGTGTTTTTGACATTTGTTAATTATAATCACCTTATTTACACATGCTCGAGTACCCTCTCATCGCGTCCTTGACTGTATAGTGAACACCCGACATGGTCATTTTCAAATGAGTCCTGTCCCTTGAATGTAAGACCTCCAGCCTGGGAACAAATATGTGTTCTCCATAACCTCCGCGCTAATACTATCGCATCGTATGCGTACGCGCAACACACACGCATATAACACTTGCCCACACTAAGTGGTCGGATTATGCGAAATGGTAATGAGTGAGGCACGTCTTAATTATCATGCGATTTTGCTTATTACTGTGCAGCTCTGTGAGATACGTACGAGTGAATTACCTGCGCGCGCGCCACCGCACCACACCGGGCTGCTAGGCTGATATTTTTTTACTTACAATGCTTTTTATTTTCTGTACGCATATTTTGAACCAATTTTCTTTGGTAGTAAAACTTATTAGCAAGTGAGTCGTAACGAGTTGTCTAATTAGTTGCGCGGCCGCAGGTTGCCCTTTCATAACTACTGATGTTAATGGGCGGTTTAGGGAAAGGTCAGTTCTTGCTACACTGTCCAGTGTACGGCGTCCGGGTGTCCGCTGTCGCGTCCGGCAGACGTGGGACGTTTTACCGCTAATTGTTGCCTCGTCGTTATTATTCGTTCCGATATGTAGGCCATTTCAGTAGAAAGTACAAACATACCCAGTAGACTACATCGTTGATATTTGCTTTTAGTTGTCTGTTTTACTGATAAGACCCCGATGCAATTATAACATCCTCAGTTAAAACGTGAGTATATCGGCTTTGAGTCTGTTACGTTTGACCAACATTCGTTTGGTCCATGAACTAATTGGTAAAACAATTTTTGACCCATGAACTTTTCATCAAAGAACTTTTGACCCACGAACGTTTCGCCACAGAACTTTACGCCAGTGGACTGTTAACCAAACAGAAGTTTTCCAATAACTTTCACCCAACGAACGAATGGCAACCTACACCGGGATCGCTGAAATCGCATTTATACTCTTAATGTATAGTATGGATTTGTAAATTTGTCGTAGTTAAATTTCTTGGAAAACCACCATTGTTTAGTTGGTTTTTTCATACAGGTTTTATTACTTTCAGCCCGTACCGGGTCTGTGGGCCAATCGTTCTTGGATTTGACAAGTTATTGGTAAAAAAATTCTGTTTGTTTTAAAACATTCACTGGCGTTAAATTACTGTGCGGCGAAAACACGTTCGTGGGTCAAAGTTCTTTGGATGAAAAGTTCATGGGTCAAAAAAAATGTTGACCAACAGTTCATGGACCAAACGAATGTTGGTTAAACGTTACAGACTCATCGGCTTTACTTACGCGAATTACAATCCGCTCGAGGTGCAGTACGGGGACCCTACACGCACTGCGGGACTATTGTCTAACTTAAGCAAAATACGTTTTTGTGGCTTTACCTATATTAACTAGGTAGTCTACTAGTTAGTCGATGTGCAGACTCTTGCGCGGGGCGGTGCGGGGGTAGCGACGTCTTCATGCACGCGCCGATGCGATCAGCTGGTAGCCTGAGTCCACATGCTGCAGGGCATCCGATGTCCGAGCAGCGCGCGCGCACCGGTAGCTCGCTAACTCAATAAGTGCACGGGACGGCAGGCGGTTTGAAATGAAAGCGATAATGTTTGAAGGATATCTTTAAACATTTCTTTATAACACAAACAAAATAGTATAAGAACGAAAGAGTATATTCAGCTGTTTTCAAACTTTCCAGTTTTTAACTACTATGCCGCTGCTGCTTCAGTGTTTCAAATACAAGAATCTTATTATTCTCGGAGTAGTTTATGAAGCCGTGCTCCACCATATAGGCCTAGCAGGTCGATAAAAACTTTTTCAACCCACATATTGTGTTGCTCGATGGATTTCGAGGTTAAATATCAGAGGCGATCAGGGCTCTCCCTGTGTGACTCCGTATTCCAGCATGTACTCGTCCAACGGAGTACACACCATATCAGCCGGTTCTTTTGGGCTGAGTACCAATATTTGGGCAGGAGAGTGTACTCGCTGACTTTACCGTGTCCCTCAGCTTGTCCCACAGTACGTCACATGCGACCAAATCAAATGCTTTTGGTAAGTCAAGCTCGCAAGTCGTGCCCCTGAAAAACAGTTCGCTGCAGACATAGAATGGCGTGTTGAGTTGACACTATTACTTGGAACCCGAACAGCGCATCATACAACTCAACCTTATAAAATAAATGTTCGTCTTATCTTGTATATAATTGATGATTTAATAACCCTAAGTCGATGCTTCATTTACATGTTTCTAACAAAAACTGGTATCGCTTGACATCAAACTAATTGAATAATAAAAAGCACTCAATAATCGATAGATTAGACGGTGTTTAACGACGGGGGCAGATGTGTTGCGGGGGTTAGCATGCAGGGGGGGGGGGGGACTTAGACCATCAGCGGCGATTTCACGGCCAGCTGTCGCGGGAAAAAGCAACTGTTTCAAAAATTTTGTAGCTGCAACACTTATGTAGTTATTTAAGCGATTTGCTCGCGTTTGGCCACCATTTGTAACAAGTAATAATGGGAATAATGGTGACCCCCAACATTTGGCTTGATAATAAATGTATTTAAGGTTGAACTGGAATCTAAAAACTGATTTAGGTACATAATAATTATGTTCGTTGTGAAAATGCGCTGCCAAATAGATCAATTAGTATTGTAGTACTAGCAAGCTGGAACTGTCCGCCGCAGTATGTACAGCCTGCGGCATGATGATGTTATAAATATTTGTAGCTCACTACGTACTGCCAATATTGGCTCATGTAGTCGCACGCCTCATTACAGTTGGCGAGTAGGCAGCCATTACCAACGAACATCGATCATACGTGTCGATGTGTACTGCCGAGCTTGCGTCCTCACCCACCACAAACACTGTGATTAGACTATTAACTGCCATTACTCAATTCGAAGATAATATATTTCATGTTTCATGCATTATGACGAAAACTTCCGGATGTGTAGGTACAGTTATTGTATCCGTCGTGTCGTCACATAGCGATAGGAATGTGCGTGTGATCAGCAAGGCCATCAGCGACCGTTTGATGCTGCTGATCTTGTTCACTGAACATTTACATAAATGCGTCAGTGAGTCATCAGTCGTCAGTCAGCGCCGTGCGTGGACTCGGGGGAGCTCTATCGCGACGATCTCACAATCGTTCAGCTCCGGTGCCGTATCTTACATCGACAACACACCAAGTAGACGGACGCAGAAGGATAAACAGATACAGGTATGCGTAACACACAACTACTTCTTAGATGGACATAGTGGACACACAATATACCTGTTAATTAGGACTCAATATGTAATTCTTTTGTTCACCATTAAGAAAAACCTCACCTCTGCGCTGTCTCAGACAATACCGCAGCATTGGTAAAGTTATATGTCAAGAAAATTGTAAATATGCAGTGCTAGCGACATGAAGAATAGGGCCTAGAAGAAGTACCAGCTGCGTATCTAGTTAAATTGTAAAACATTAACACTTACAAGTTCACCATTTACTCAGGATAGCTTAGACGATCAATCGTGTAACCGTAGCCATCAGGCGGCTGGTGATCAATGTTGTTCATTAATCTAAAATTCTAAATTTGTGCTGCTCTTAATCGTTTAGCAATTCAAACAAATCCTTCTGGTGTTCACTGAGTGGCGAGATCCGGTGTGGTTGTCACAGTGTCGCCGGTACAGTCGCGCTCCGCTGCGCCGGCGCAAGATGGCGGCGCCAATTAACGACGACCGTACTTGTGCATGATCCACAGATTGTGACGTCCGTTGTCACGTACACTGCGAATCAACACGATTGTACCCGAACGTTCGCTAATTATGCCGAAGTCGTAAATAAGGCTATGAGCGCAGTTTTAGTGGACTAATTAGTGCAATAAACCGCAACACAGATCGCCGGCCCATTGACTGGAATACCTTGTTTAATTGCTCAAAGTTACTTGGCACTAACGCTCTGATACCTAGTCAACTACAAACGCTCCAACTGAGGATTGCTATGAGTTGTTACCATTCAAGAACGCAGTGTGTGATGAAGTAGCAACGAGAAACCAATATTTCTAAAGTTAGATCAAATAAAGTAATCGGTATCAGTAATTTCCGTTCGAAAGATTATAGATAATTGCCACCAAACACTCTTGTTAATAAATAGAGGCATGTAGCTATGTATATTTATTGAAACAAATAAAGTTCTATCGCGTAATTTTAAATGACGTATCTCTAGAAGCGTACAAGTCCTGCTGATATCCGCCGACTTCAAAGTGTAATGCCTAAGTGTCGCCTGCTCTAATTACTGCTCAAATATAAAACTCATCCATATTCGTGGCGGCGCCTTCGGCAATTGTCGGCGTCTTTCGCAATTGCCGTGCGTCGGCGCATCACAACGACTACTTTTTATCCGACGGAATTAATTAAGTTTAGTGAACACTGGTAGTTGGCACCAGTCTCTGCTGGCAGGGGGTGATAGAGTGAGTCAACGGAGCTGGCCGGAGATTATCCCACGGGAACGAATCCTGAATCGGATAAAACGTATCACTCGGAACTCACCTGACTAGCTTGCGTTTCAGGGCCACGGTAACTTTTAAAGATAGTCTCACGGTATGAGCCCCATGATACCCATGCGCTGAATTTTATCGATATTCTTTGAGCCATCACGATGGAGCATCATCTACTTTTATACGTTCATACTGGGCAAAACGGGTCAACTCGTTACCTGTAGTAGCGACCTAATGTTGTGAGCCCCGCTGGCGGCGAGACGTCAGCGGTCAGCTCATCATTCACGCGGTAATGTGGACTCACTCAATATTTTGACAAGTCACCGTCGCCGCCGACTAGTTGTGTCTCAGCAGCAACGAGATTCGTTTAACCAACGTTTCCTCTTTACAAAGCGACTG
This sequence comes from Agrotis ipsilon, assembly GCA_028554685.1. Lineage (NCBI taxonomy): Eukaryota > Metazoa > Arthropoda > Insecta > Lepidoptera > Noctuidae > Agrotis > Agrotis ipsilon. The sequence continues at coordinate 17,233,346 of CM052965.1, forward strand.
AAAACGGCATCAATTTAAATGTTATTTTAAGACGGACCTGTAGAAGAACGCTTTACAGAGTCAAGCCTTTAACTTGTTTTTTAAGAGTTTTAACTCCTTTCTTTTCGAATTTTGAATTGGATATTAAGTTCAAGCTGCGAGCTAAAGTTTATCCATACCCACCACACCAGTCTGAACATAGACATGCAACGTCCCACTATAGAAAGTAACAGAAAATTAATAAAATTGTCAACGTACTACGCGTTAAAACTCTCCAACCGTGCATATAGAGCCAGGACATATTTCATCATCAGCTACTTGCAATCCCATTATTCGTACGTAGTACTAGTAAGTAGTAGTACCTCACAATTGGAGTCGGCAGCAGTAGCTGGGGCGCAGTGTGTGCATCATCAGTGAATTGTCGCGACGACGCAATTACGCGCGCTATAACATCGCGGCACATCGGAGCAGCGCGGGCGCATTGTATGCAAATGGCCGACACTCCGCGTCCGCGCCTCTATTACAGCAAATATTTCATCGAGTCCATCAGACAAATCGGCTCGCTTGTTATCACTGCTGTCGAGAAACAACGTGAGACTGTTTCACCATTTAAATGTCTTTGTCCAGCCATAGTATAATCTTTAAATTGTTTATTGTTTTAGTTGTCTTTGTAAAGATCTATGTAGCTACAATGCTACAGGCTTCGTATTGTCTCCTGAACGTAACTTATCATTTTTGCTAGTAGTGCCCATTATGACGCTAGAATAAATATTGATAAAACGCGTTTTAAAATTCATTTTGTATGAATGTGAGGTTGGTTGCGCACGCGCAGTTCCGTGCCAATTACAGCATCGGGCATCAGATAGCGCTAACAAGACGATGCGTATCTGTCGCCTGCGCCCGCGCCGCGCACCGAGCGACGCAGCGACCACACCGCGCAAAATTCAAATTCCGATACCAAACGCTAAACTCCCCCGCGACATAAATCTCTCCAATACAAACCCATTATGCACCTTACGCCGTAAATGCTAAAGTTGGATATTGTTCGAGAGTTTCGATGCGGGCACTTTGCATGATGAACGCGGTGGCGTGAATTACGCGGCCACAGGTCGTTATTGTGAAACCAACGCAACTTTGTCGCTGTTGCCAGCAACATTAAACTGTATAGTAGTAACCATAAAGGTGTCGTCTAGTGCAGACGCAAAGCTGGTGGGTAGAACAGAGCATTGTAGCACCGGTGGAATATTTCACGCAGATGGCACGATAGAGCGCGATTGTGCGCGGGAGCAGCGATAGCGCTATCACTGACACTCAGCAGGAAGGACAAACGAACGCTATGAATCAACACGACAGCCGCTGAGCTGCTGAGCCGCCACACAACACCCGTAACTAGAGCTTTGTTCTGGATTGCGTAACAATGGGTGCGATATCCAGCCGCTGAAGGCAGCTGGCTAAATGGCTAACTGGCTGAAGTGGACAGCGATATTTAAGGAGACTATGTGTAGGATTAGTGATCATTTTTGACATACAGATACCTTACTGTGATACGATTGTGTGTTGAAAAGCTATTTTCGACTACAGATATTTAAACATATTGATAATGCTAGATACAAGTCAACACCGATGTTTGAGAAAAGCGTGAGTGTTGGTCGGATTTCAGCGATCTCCTCTAGTAGGCATAATCAGTGGCAGTTAGCGGAGGTCAGCGCGGCGGCCGGGGAGGCGGCGTCTTTGAATAATTCGCGGATGATTCCGCTAGATTTATGGCGTATAACCATAGAGCAGCGCGCCGCCGACAATTAAATAATTTGCGTATGCGCACCCGCACACACACAACCACACACATACAGACACTGATGCACACACACACGCACGGTCACAGGCGCCTCTTATTGTGATTTGTGTGTTTAAAGCCGTCGTTTATTAATCACGTGGTCGATTATAAGAACAATAACGTTACGTTCTGTAACCTACAATTTCGTGGCCTTTGCGAGTCAGCGGCGGCTCCCTTTGACATAATTTATTGGTGGGATTAGAAGAAATTGGACAAAAAATATGCAGCGAGAAACACACAGGAAGAATGAAAATAAAGTTAATGGATGTTTAATGGTATGCTGAGGTTGGATTGCATTGATTAACATTTCTTCTACAGTACCTATAATAATTATAATGAAAGTGGAATCAATATACAGGGTTACTGGTTAAGTCGACCTAGTCCCTTTAAGGGGTCAAAGTAGACTTCATTCTTGACTGATTTTACTATGAGAACCCCTATCCTAATCCTTACCGTTTTTGAGTTATTAGACTTTTAATTTTTTTCAAAAATATTCCACCTCTGCGTCATAAACTGGTTAAAGTAAGAATTCTACGATGTTTAGGACGCTAAAGTGATACTTTTTCGATAGCTTACGAACGACACATTCTATTGAAACCAGTTTATTTGATAAATTACTCAAACCTTGGGAAATAAATGGCTGTAAAGTTCAAATATTCATTTTTTGTTGGAGCTACCCTTGTCTTTCAGGTCAAATTTATCAAAATAAGTGTACGGTACTAGATGTGCAGATTGCAGCAAAAACACTGCTGTTTCATTAGCTTTTTAAAATGGTACCACAATATCCACTTTAAGTAAGAATATGGGCAAAAAATAAGGGTTGATACTGACAAGGTGGTTTTTTAACCAAACTCATCAATACGATTTTAACCGATTTCATTAGAAGAAGGAGGTTCTAATTCAAATTTACATTTCTATTTGTCAATCGACTTCCTCCACTTGCAGTTCGATTGTTCTTACTTACTCTGTTGCGGATTTTTTTGTTACCTATCGCTATTTTATTATTGTTTCTTCTTTCGCTGTATAAGTACATGACTCTAGGTAGAGTCAAAGAGAATTAGGTAATTCCGACCCACGTTTGTGACAAAATACAACGAATTGGCCTGATCCCATTGACCATGCGAGGTATTGAGTCAAAAAGCTAAGATCACATAATGATAACAAGAAAAAAACGAAAAAAAGGAGATACAACAAATAAAAAAAACAGTCTACAATCAGTGGAGAAGATCATCCACATTAAAATAAAACAGTTGAATTTAGAATATGCTCCTTTTTTTTAAATTCGTCAATAACTGATGAAACGAAAACTTGTTCGTACAGAACAAATTTTGTTAAAATACCTACCACCTAGTCAGTATCAACCCTTATTTTTTGGCCATATCCTTACTAAAAGTGGATATTGTGGTATCATTTTAAAAAGCTAATGAGACAGCAGTGTTTTTGCTGCAATCTGCACATCTAGTACCGTACACTTATTTTGAGAATTTTGGCCTGAAAGACAAGGGTAGCTTCAACAAAAAATGAATATTTGAACTTTACAGCCATTTATTTCCCAAGGTTTGAGTAATTTATCAAATAAACTGGTTTCAGTAGAATGTGTCGTTTGTAAGCTATCGAAAAAGTATCACTTAAGCGTCCTAAACGTCGTAGAATTCTTACTTTAACCAGTTTATGACGCAGAGGTCGAATATTTTTGAAAAAAATTAAAAGTCTAATAACTCAAAAACGGTAAGGATTAGGATAGGGGTTCTCTTAGTAAAATCAGTCAAGAATGAGGTCTACTTTAACCCCTTAAAGGGAATAGGTCGACTTAGCCAATAACCCTGTATAGTTTATTAGTAGGTAAGTTCATAAGATGATATTGAGCAGGCTATCTAGAACTGGACACTGTGTTACGTAATGTCAGTGAAGCGTGCTCATCACCTCTCTGATTACAGGCACTAGTATAATTTGTAGCTCCTTGTGTTAGAAAGTGTCCCGGCCCTCCCCCCGCATCCCTCGCACCCCCCCGGCCGTCTCCCATCACATTCACTTATAATCTCACTGTTGCAAGAAACTGTTAAATTGTCGTTTTGATCAGCGATTAAGATAATACGTATTGTGGAAGAACGGCGTCAATTTATAAGTGGTTTTGTGAAGACAAGTGGGAACAGTCGATCGACAAAAACCCACAGCAATTAGTGCGTGTTTCCCGCGGGTGCGGGGCGGCTGCGGGGCGGTTGCGGGGCGGGTGCGGGGCGGTTGCACACTGATTGTATAATTGCTTAGCGATCAATTGCTGCTGCTGGTGGTTGCCGTGAGATCGCACCACACAGCATCACTGTCTGTGTCATTGTTCATCAGTTTTATTTCAGAAGATGCACTTGTTCAACATTAGTGATTTTTTTATTCACTTGTGAACAAAATCCATACTTCTAAAGTAATATTGTAAATGCGAAAGTACGAGCATGTTTGTTTCTTTGTTCGTTACCTTTTCACGGCGAAACCAATGAACCGATTATGGGTGCACATATTAAACGTTGTCAGGTGTACAGAGACGGTCATAAGGCACTTATCTTTCATGACGAAAAAAGTCCTCTTTCAAAGAAAACCAACAAAAAGTAACGTTCAAAAAAACTGTCATCATATTTAAACAGAGAGAAATATTCGAAACAGTGCGCCTTCACCCGCTAAATCTGGAAAATTATCTGGCAGGAACAAAAACTATCGTTATACCAAATTTCATCCAAAACCGTTCCGCACACAATATTCTAGGATTATATTAATAGGAGTAGTGTAGTTCGAGTATGAGCAGTAAGTAGGTAATTCTATCAAGAACACTTCATGTCTAGTAATAATGGACTTTCCAATAAGTACGAATATTATTTCTTTTACAGAAAACACGGCTTGTTAAGAGGTTTATAAGTTCCTACATGAAACACATAACTTCCGGTCCTTGTTGGCATGTGCCAATAAGATTATTGCTGAATATCTAGTAAAATTTAAATTTTAACGTAACAGTAAGTTTGCATCAGTTGATTTTGTTAATCTGCGCAGGCGCATACGTCCCGGTGATGGCACCACCTCGGCAGTTGTCACTATTTTATTCTAGCTTGAGTTTATTTACTCGGACACATAATGTACGATCAGATTAATTACTGGAGATACTTATTCATCTTTTTTATTTACTTTCAAAGACGACCGTGTTTTGTTTTAATAAATTGTAGCATATTATGTGTTCATTTACTTCCGGAGTGAATAGTTGGTCAATTGGATGATTAGCACGAATTTAAGTGGCATGTAGTTTGCAAGTCGAAACTGTATCTTAATTTATTGTTGGGCATATCAGCACCGCCGAAAACAGGTAGCATGATTGTTTGACATTGCTGTCAGGACTGCCAGCACAGCCCAACAGCAGAGCGCGGTGCGGCGCGGAGGCGGCGCGGTGAACGACCGTCAGCGGCCGTTACCGATCGCAGCCGATATTATTTAAAGCGCTCCAATCTCGCTCCTTATTACCGGACGATGCGCCGATAATGCCCCCCGCGCGGTGCCGGCCGGCCGCCGCGCGGCTCCGGTCCGGCACGCCGCGCGGTAATCCCGCGCTTATCGCAGATGAGTTACGATTAGTAAATTGGCGAGCGGAGAAGGGCGAGATCGGCTTTCTAATAAATTTAGTTGGAATTACAGGCGCATCTCCTGCGATGGCCTCTAATCGCGATCGAAACAGATATTCCGTTGAAAATTGTTATTCCAATAAGCGGCGGTTACCATTTACTTAATTGGAAAACTCATAAGTACAGGCACGGGACGGTAACCATGCAGTCGGGACCGCCTCGGCTAAATAACAGCGCGCGCGCACCGCCCGCACCGCACCACCGACTACAACTAGATCATACTCATCGCCGGTGATTACACTGAATACGAGTACCTCGTTTGATAGTATTTAGTAAATTACCATGACGATTTAAGCAAATAGTCAGTTATCAGTAAGTAATGGTTAAGTACCTACTAACCGATCATTCGTAACAGTCGTCAGCGGAGAACCCATTCAGTTTTTACTTTTACAGATGAATTCCTTCATAAAAAAGGTATTTACACTTTATGAGTGTTCACTGCGTCCTGCATCTCGTCATGTTATAAGTTACGTGGATATTATGAATCAGATTACTTCATGTTCTATTGACAGACGGACTTATTGATTGCTTTATTTTGCCCGAATAAACATAATTAGAATTAATTGCAACTACATATAAAGCAAGTTAACGACACATCCCTAGCTCCTGGAGCCGGCAGTTTGTTCACAACACTATTCATAACGCTGAGCACTACCGAGCGATCGAGTCTGCTCCAATTTGACTCGAGTTAATAGCATGCACGCTAACTAGCTGCATCGATCATGTTTTATGTAGACTTGTAGTAGAGCTAGTTGTAGCCACACCGGAGTCTGAACTGAACTCCATCGCTGTCTCACAACACCAATCAGTACATAATTTCTTATTAATTCTAATAAAAAAATAAACTAGTTAGAAGAACTTTTTTATCTCTTAAAAACAAAGTGGACTATCCAATACAAAATATTCAATTGGAACCAATAGTTTCTGTGATTAGAGCATTTCAACCAATAAAGCATTCACCTCTATAATATTAGTATAGATTTACTTGATTCACTTCTATTACTACCGCTAATTGGAATTAAATAACAAAAGATCTGATTTCAATGTAATCAAAACAGGATATACACACATCAAAAAAACTTTGTGGTCACTAACATAAGCTGATATTCTTTTTATAGAGAAACAATTGAACTGTTTCGCTGTTTTATATTCTTATTCTATATTTTTAAATAAAGAGGCTATAAAGAAGAAGAAATCATTATATATTCTACCGTAACAAAAAAAAAACGATTTGTTAAAGTGATCTAATACTTTTTTTGATGTGTGTATGCTTTTACTGTTAGCAATATAAGAAATCATATCCAGCAGCTCTGCATACCTTCCTGTAAAATACAGGTGTGAAGTATGATGTGTGGTGCAGTGAAGTGTGATACGCTGTACACTTCTACTATCTTAATGTACGAAGCAGTGTTAGTGAGCTAGAGCACTTGATGACAATCACCTCATACATAACGATCATGTAGCAGCTGGGTTTATCTCCAGCGAACAGTAAACGGTTGATTTTCTGAATCACTGAGCAACCATGTGCCATGAATATTAACCAACACTTTACAACTTCTTTGTACTTACTATTTAAAGGGAAATATACACTACTAGAATACTTATATACTCGATTATTATTGTAAATCTTATAAATGTGGCAACTCATGACTATATTATTAAATCACCTGTGGCTAACGGTTCGAATCGAGTTTGTTATTCTGAGAAATATAAACACGGAAGTTAATCTTGGTTAAATATAATTTTGTTGACCAAGGACTACAAAAGTACATTTTAACTTGCAAAAAAATAAAGGTGAATAAAATTTATTTGTATAATAATAATGATCTGTCCCCTAGAAATGAGAAATGCTCCATCTGGATAACTCACCTTACAATTCATGTGTTATATTTAATAGGTCAGATGATCGAAAAATCTAATTAGTTCTTTAGATTTTTAAAAACTATTTGCTTAAAATATATTATTTCCATATTTTTTTCGTGAATGTCTCTGTGTAGGACGCTTATAAAATACTCAACACATCACGTCTCAGTAAAATTCATATATTTCGGCGTTACTAGTCCCCACTATTGTTCTCTGAGTTTTGATGTGTTTTGTCTTTGTCAATATTCAAAGACATAAATAAAATAATGTATAATGTGAATCATTTATAACTCTAAATAGCGGACTCGTATCTCATTGATATTGTCAGATGCCTATTCAAACAGATTGGTGCAAGCTCATGTATTTATGATTAATTTTAATTTAATATGAATTTTATTATCTTTTTATGTAGTGTATCTGAAGGGGTACACATTCACAGTTAGTGTTGCACAAAACTCGTATACTAGATAGAACAGTCGCGAGTACTAATGGACACAGACGTCGCAACACGTTAATATCTCGTCGTTCGTCATACCGCGCAGGACAGCAGTCCCACTGCACACACACAGACCGAAAAAACAATAATACCATATCAACCTGATTCTTTGCTTTGCGGTGCTGTATCAAAGTGGAGTTGCATGAGTAACGTAGCATGTACTATGTATCGCAAAGCGTTGCATAGAACGCAGTATGTAGCGTTACGTACCACGCAACGCGTAGCAATTAGGTCGTAGAAACACGTAGCACGCGGAGCGTAGCACATTAATGTCGTAGCGCGTAGCGTTGCGTAGCACGTAGCATACCGTAGCACGTAGCATTGCGTAGCACGGAACAATGGTACGATTTATGATTTGCTGAACTTTTAGCCTGTGATTGTTATTTAAAGTGAAGTTTTTCTTTTATAAGTAGGGAGATTATCGCATTGATAAACAAATGAAATTTCGTTCCGTTTTAATATTTTTTCATTTAAAAATGATGATAGAATAGTTTTTCAATTCACTTTTAACAAGACTGCTATGTTATAGCCTCGTTTTTTTTTTATTTTTATTAAATCAGCTAAACACAATGAACATCAAGTGGTTCGTATATTGTTTAATATTGTATGCGCGTAGTCATGAATCATATTTCAAACTAGTAAGGCTTCTGTGACGTCACTGTGCAGTGGTCGAAACATCTCAATAGTTGGCAAGTAAATCAGAGCTGGTTATGTGGACGTCAGTTACGCGATTAGGAGCAACTTCCGGCCGCCATAACCACGTTACAAACTTTATCATTTGCACTCCCTCCTCCCCCTCTCCCTTCCGTTGGGTCTCGTAATTAATATTGATCGCTCAAACTATTGTTTTTAACTATAGACAGGACGCGACAGGTTGGAGTGCAGGATTGCTACGGAGCGAAGGGTATGTTTATTTTCTTTAATAATGTCTACAGTACAGTAACAGAAACTCACATACACAAACACCCGAATTAATTAAAATAGAAAGTTAATGTTGTTGGTTATTAATTAATACAATGATTAATTGCAATACCCATACGATACCCTTAGACAAAAGTTTAAATAATAATAATAAATATTTTATTTCGGAATCGTCCATATTTGTTAGTAACAATGCAAATCGTAAAAATAATGTTAGTACTACATATTTAGCGTGAGGCACACCAACCCTGAGGGATGTCTACTTGACTGCATGCAGTCGTATCCACCTCCCCAGGATCGGCGAGTCCCACCTATCAGCTAACGTACGTTAAAAAGTTACCGTCCCAAAAAAGAAAACAAAATTGTCATGTTTTCTTCTTGACCCTGTTGAACAGAAAAGATCCAACCAACAAAACGTTAGTTCTGGGTAAATTCAATTTGAAGTTCAGAAGTGAATATTTTTTAAACAAACTGAAGAACGCACATTCTTACGAATACTTAAAACGAATAAACATGCTGAAAAGAATTTGTCTTCTGCATAGATTTAAATAAGAGTAGAATTTTTGTGTGTTCTTGTGTGCTTGAATTTATGAAATATTTTTTCACACGTTTTTAGATTTTAATTATTAACTTGCTTAGTAGTATTTTTTCAACCTACTACGAAAGTAAATCTAAAACCTCATTTAGAATATAAAGCAGGTAGCGCATGTATGTAGCGCGTGCGTGCCACTGAGTGATATCGTACTCGAGCGGGGCCGCATGTGGGCTCAGCAGCAATCCATCTAAATTATTCAAATGCAGAGATGAGCCGTAAACAATTGTCGCTTGTCTCTAATGTGTTTATAATGCGCGGGCGCAGGCGACGACGCGGCGCGTGGCAGGCGATCATTTCCGATTTCACACGAACACTGCCGAGCCCCGCGCACCCGGCGCACGCGCACCTACAGCGTCGCAACATTCATATGGGATAAATTGAAACGAATTGGAAATTAATATAAATGTGAATGTGCCTGCTGCAGATGATTTCAATTTGTTTTTATTATTGAGTTATCAACATACTACATATTATTAAACATTAATCGTGAATGCCACGTCTGCCTCGCAGGACGCACTTCACAGGCACACATACCATATCCTATTCATAATAAGCAGAGTGTTCTGCGAAATGTTCCGTCTCTGAGACAATTTAAGTTTGATTGAGTCGGATCATAATAAGAGAAAAACCTAATTACTTTTGAGATACATTCTTCATGAATCGGAATCTAGGAATCAGGGATTGAGCCTCAATCGATAAACATATCCGAGCCGCTCGTAAACCCGATAATGTGCAAGTACCGTGTATTACGAGGCGGCGCGATGCGCTGCGGTGCGACACGGTGCGGTGCGGCGCGGTCCTCGGCGCGGACGCACACCGCGCCGCAACGAATGCGGAGCGCGGAACTAATGCCGAGATCTGCGCGCGCGCATTATACCACATTTACACTTTATTACGGCGCGCGCGACTTTTATTTAATTTTTAACGTGCTCTGAGTGGCGACCGTGGGAGCCATAATGACGAACACCCTCCATCAACACGAGCCGAGAAACAAATAACTCTGCAGGTAACTATACAATAATTCCTCAAAACACTTTAAATTACGTGGTCGTTCACATCTATGGTTTTCGTGTTTCCCATCGTTGAGCTATGACAGGCAAGTTTACAATTCATCGTGGCTGAGAGTAGTCACGACAATCACTACGAACACTTAGCAGTTAGCACAATAAAACATGTTTTAGAAGAAATCGGCAGTTAATAATGTAATTATGAACACACATTAATGCTCAGAGAATACGAAGTGTGTTTATTTCTACGACTATGAAAAGATGCTCAAATCGCTTTTAATGAAAAGCAGCTAAAAACTACCTTCCATAGTCTGACATGATGGCTAGCACTAAATATCCAACAAACGTAATCCAGACTGGCATCGCGAACAGGTAGACAGAGTTGTACCTAGTAGTGCATATCGCTAGTTATGTTTTATCAAATCTTACCACTTTACGCGCCTATAGCCATCAACCGGGCACGAGTCCAAACTCCGTGGGTGCTATTGAGAAACTGCCCAATAGCACTCTGTATGACCTGGGAATCAAACCCATACTCAGCAGCCGCGCTTGCGACCTGTTTTATCTACTACTGAAGTTATCATTAGTTAATTTTGATGCCAATATTTTTTTTTCAACATTTTCTGTTTGTCAAATAAGTGAAATCTCTAAGACAGAAGGAAGTATTGTTTAATTTTACATTGTTATCGTCTCGTTAACATTCATCAATATAACGGACCAACGTGGTACCACAGACAACTAGTCAAACACTAGTCAAACAAATCATTTATAACTTCTTATTTTAAAATCGACGCTCCAAAATACAAAGAAGAACAATTTCGAGTTACCGAACACCGCGCACCGGTTACAAACCTTCATTCATCTTTTTTGGATCATTACAAGATCACTAGAGATCCCCTTATAAAAACAAATGTCTCACAATCCACCTGCTGTCACAACACGTCACCCCTTCAGCCACTAAACAGTTTAAACGTCGCACGTGTCACGTCCGCGCCCGTCCCGTCCCGTCCCGTCCCGTCCCGTCCCGTCCCGTCCCGTCCCGGTCCCGCGCCTGCCGCACCGTACCTCGCCTACTTATAACCATTTAACACCTCGTTCAGAACGGAAGGGTGCGCGACACCCCTTTCTTCAGCTACCCCAATATGGGACAAGAAATGACAGAAGGCTAAGTAAGTAATAAGAATTGTATTCTACGATAAAATCCTGTTTAATTAAAATGGAAAATGAAAATTAATACCCCGTATAAAATTACTATCAAAGTATATTCATTATTTATTTATCTCAATACAACTATGATGACAGGATTAACAGAATACGTATTGATCTAATATACATATATTATTTTATTGAACAAAGGTACCTATTTCCTGTTACAAAATAATGTTCATATGCTCGGTCCGTCATATTTTCTTACTTAATCAACATTTCGACGAAGACAAAGAACAATGTGGTTGTCCGCAAAAAATAAATAATACGAGATTTACAAAAAACTAAAAACAGTTTCCAACGACAATTCTACTACCACTCTGTTAGCACACTGCGGACACAAGCTTTTTTCCGTGGACTGTACGAAGTAGGTAAGCCTTTTTTGTTTCCCTGTGTGACGTTTTCAAGAAGGGTATGTGACATTTGTGCCAGTGTTTTATGATAGTTATCTGGGCCACAATATGCCGCGCGTCGTCGTGGACGTGGTGATGGATGGCCGCGCATGGCCCACGCGTGTACACGGCCGGCCCACTGGATCGGGTTCTGATTGATTGTCTCAGGGGGTGACTCTGCTTGCTTCCACGAATATAAATATGATAAGTTACTTTGTTTGCGTAGACTCCGCTGCTCAATAATGTATTCTTTTTTCTACCAGAACAGACCAGTACCGTCAGCACGAGTTTTCTGTATTTGAGACGTAAAGTAAACTGGAACTTTGACGACTTCAAGTACAAGTTTTCAGGGAAAAAATTGGTTTTCCTTCTGTCGCACACCAGAGGCGCTGTACCATATTTCCATACAATAAACCTATAAATACTGAAAACTCTGTAAGTAAAATAGAGAAAACTCGTGCTAGGGGTACAGAACTCTATTATTGACAAATTCAGAACTACCTTTTTATACCTGACCACAATTACTTTTAAACTATCGATGTGATTTCTACAATAATTTCCGCCTTGAGTCATAGGATAGAGGTACTCTCGAGTCGAAATATTACCTCGGAACCTCTCAAGTCAACTCAAGATATAAAATTATATTTTAATAACCAATTATGCCACTTAAAAGTCCTTTTACCGGGTTTGTTTTAAATAAATTTTTGTTTATTGCTATAACTGCTCTCCCTAAAATAAGGAAATAAGATGTACCCACTCAATATCTTAGACATTTTCCAAAGTTATACTTATTAAAGTATCCACTTAATCATAAAAGGATCCAATCCATAGTTAATTATTTAAAAGCTCTTACAGTGAAAATCAATTAGTCTGGAAGGACTTGTTTTAAATGATATATTTAATTGGTCGATGTGGGTGGTGCACACTACAGTAATAATGTAGTGGTAATACAGTGGCCGACGACGTGGCGACAGTGACATGCAACTTCAAATTTTAGCTAAAGTTCGTACTTGTAGAGTGTGCTCTCTGATGTCACTCACACTATTTATTTATTTATTTTATTTATTTATGTGTATACATACAGATATAAACAAGGAAATATTTCACTAATGTGATGCTCCGTCTAAACCCCGACGTGTCATACTACCGCGGACCGAATTGTGCTGGACAGGATAAAAACGTTGCGCGTTTGAGATTGGGAAGTCATTATCAATGAAGGCAGATGTTTTAATGTGGAGACTTTTTGCTGACGACCTGGGAATCAGAGATGTGATGCGATGCCGGGTGTCGCACCCGCTGGTGCGCATACCAACACGCCGCTATGTCAATATTTTAATTGCTAATCTTGATTCAACGACTAAAGAAAATTTCTAAGTACTTTACCAACTTTTTAAGTGTAACAAGTAACATATACGTAAGTTAAAATGTTAGGAAACATATTATTTTTAATTCCGCGACAAAAATCCAGGCTTGGATGTAGGATGCAGTCGGGAACCCGGGACCGCTCTCTTGCATATGCTCATGCAGAAATGTATGGGACGTACTGCATCCAAACCTGAATTTTTGTGGCGGAATTAAAACTAAATATTTAATGTCATGGATTTCCGCAAAGTAACGCTTGATTCTATAATTTTATCATATTCGTAAGCTAAACTGTCACATAACGTATTTATTTGTTTTGTTTATCATGCTGAGCTTTCTGTGAGATGGTACTCATTATGCAAGGTGTTAACAATTTTTGTTGTCCTATCATACTTTGTGAAAAATGAATGAAATCCTACTAAATTGTACGTAGCCCGCAACTCAACTTCCATCGAGGCTGATGTTCCCGAGGCATCTTTTAGATCAAAGGTTTATTATTATTTACTTCTGTGGATAGTTAATAGGGAGAGATATCAAACATATTATGATCCTCATGTGTCAGGTGGAAGGCGCTCAGTACTGATAGTTCCGGAACGTAATATTCCTGATGATCAAGCGAGTCCTAATCGAGTGTACGCGCACCGTTTGATCTGCCGACACTTGGCGAGGATTCACAGAAGGCTTGCACGCACAGCACTCAGACATTCATCAGGAACAATATTAAATGACAGCACGTTATGCAGTCGATCTGCTAAGCACGGGGAACACTTTTAAGTTATTTTATTGGTATGATACTACTTAGAAGTACCTGGTTCCTTCGAGTATTTTATGTCTACTAGAAAATAACGTAGTTTGAAAACACGTGATTGCAAAATTGCATTTTTAACAGGAGTAGCTTGAAAAGCTTTCTAACAGATCAGTAAGTTTCCACTGATATTTCATGACAAGCTATTCAATTACGCCACAATTCCTATGGACTGGACATTCGGCGGAGTATCCTGCGCTTGGTGTAAGTGGCGGCGACCCGCTGACCCGCGCTGCGCCCGCGCATGCGTGCCGATGCTATCGCGTAACGTCTCTATGAGCGCCATTACACCGCCGCACCACTGATAACAGAGATAAGCGCACATTACACACACTACGCTAATGAACACTTTACTGAACTTTAACGACATACAAAACGTTCGCTCACACAGATTATATTACTAACTTAGTATCCTTACTCTGAAGAAAGTCGTAGAAGAAGTAGGATTAAGATTAATGATGTTGTGGAATTATATTGTATGCATCTAATTTTAATTGCTTTCCTGATTGATACATGACTGGCATTTGACAACGAAACTGAGTTAGGTATACGTTTTTAGCAATCACGGTGAGCTTCTCTGGTGATCACATTTACTTATTAAATAAACATTTCTACGCAGTTTCCTTTATGAATCGTATGTAAATTGTTAATGATGCACATGCTTAATATCTATTGTTATTAATAGCTGCGTGACCCTTCATTTAACATCAAGAATTCTATTCCTCCACACGTTTTGCATAATTTATTGACAAACAATGTAACAAGTGTATGCAAATACGTAATTCTGATACAAAAAACCTCGCAGGCTTGACGTAAACAAAACTGTAGAGAATTCTTCTATCATTAAAATGATAATAAAAATTGAAAACGTCGCTGGGCATACAAACAGCCACGTACCGCCATAAATACTAAAGCTTCCTATAGCTGCTAATATGTCATTATGTAAAACATACGTCATGGCATGCCATCAATTTTCCTTCGATCAGTTTTTCTGAAGCTCCATGTTTCACTAATCGATGGTAATGGAGGCAAGCGAGGGGCTGCCTGGCCTCATTTGAATACACCTCGTGAACACCTGGCCACAGAGGAACTTAATTGCAATAAAGTCAAGTATGAAGGTTGCGGACGTGGAATACTTATTGTTGTGGAAACTGTTTATGTTTATAATAGGATGGAAATGTATTCAATGGGTAATTATTTATTTTATTAGACTATCAGACCGTTTGTAGGTGTTGAAAGTCAAGAATAAAGTATGTGGAAGATTTTAAAGTACCCATGCATTTGAATATGTCGCTCCCTGTCAATAATGGATGCCAGTCAAACCACAACCAGGATTCAGACGTTTGTTAATACCTGTAAAATAGCATTGCAGATAGTAACACAAACATGTCAAGTATGAAAGTAATATCTAAAATTACTAATAAGTTCCAAAAGCTATTTCAATGTTGGAATGCTTCAGTATCGATTATGGGTGTGTGAGTGGGGTTAGAAGCTAATAATTTTTTGTAGTTACTGATGAAAGGCAAGTTTAAAATAATGATGTATTCCCAAATTGCAACAGACAAAACAACAAAAAAACACTGCAACTATCTATATTACAAACTGTAATCTAACATAATACTGCTGAGTACTTATAAAGTATATCACCCTCTACAAAAGAGGTATAAGTACTCAAATACGATTTAAACAGCAACATGTAATACTAGGCTTTAAACCCATGGTCGCGTGACTAACAAATACTGTCACCCCGGAACGTAAAGGGTTATTGAAGGACACCGTTTATTTTAGACAGTACAAGTCTGACAGTCCCTACTGCCCTGCCCTGGGTGGGAGGACTCGTTTGATGATTTTACCACGCTAAAAAAACAAAGGCTCTAATCCCGTAGATGTTGCATTGAGCGGGTCACGGCCAGTAAGAGGAAACGGGGCCTCCTCCCATGTACTGATGATGACCACTGGGGTGGTTTTAGTGAGGTAAGTGAGGTAAAAATTTCACACTCCCCGGTCTTTTCCCAATGAAAACTGTGACCAAAGACATTGAATCGAACGTTTCTGTAAGGATCCTTATTCTTTCTTCCTCTACGCTTTGCTAGTGAATGTAGTTAACATGTGATACAAGGCAGTACCCTAACTCTTTGGTTAATTATGTACTGGCTGGAAGCATCACATTTCATAATGTAATTCCTCAGGACTGCCATTTTTAATCTGTTCAAATTAATAGAAATATTAAATTGTGTTAATTCTTTATACGAGGATGATGAATATGGAAACAACAGAATTTAAAAAATCGATGAGCTCTGTGTTTGTTTGTGAAGAGTATTGATCTCGTGACCTATACATGCACTGTGTACGCCTCAGCCGTTGAGCCCCAGTCGCTTCATTATTGAAACCTCTTGAAATTCTCACAGCATCGCAAGAACACAATAATATGAGAATGATGACAGCAAAACATCACAACATTATAAAAACGACGCGCGCGGCTCCGACACAATACGTTTTTGTTCCATGATCCGAAGTGACGCGAGCAAAAACTTATGAGTGCGCGTCGTGGACGCACTGCCAATTATACATATTTATTCGATTTTGTTGAAACTGACCGAATAATTGGAACTAAAATGCTAACACAAATGCTTTACTCAATCCAAGCAGAACGTGTGATAACGATCGGCTGTCAGTCTCAGCGTCATTATAATAATTAATCGTTGGTTTGTATTGTAACTAGTATCGACAGGATTGTGGAAAACGTTAATCATTGACCATCCACCAAATATTTATAAAAGTTGGTGAATATCGTGAGCGATGCCGACACGCGTCGCTCACTGCGCCACATCTACATATAGTGCATAAATGTGTGGTGCTAACTGTACCTACACATGTGTGTTGTGTGCAACTCTAATGGCCGCTGATTAACATGCGTCGCGATTTGTCGCATCGCAAGTGTTCGCACCAATCGCACGCGACCGGCGGCAGCACACATAAGTGGGACTCATTTGCATACGGACAGCAAGGAATGTCACACGAGATCACGATAGATCGAGAGATTAGATTGCGCTGATTTAAAGTAACGATACTAGCTTGACTTCTAAATTATGTGAACTTGAAACAAAAATTGTAGTCATTAGAAGAGATTTATGATGATTAATAAATATTGTGTGGTGTTAGTGGCTGTGTGGGGCAGCAGCTGTGAGCTGATGCTGCGGTACATGTGTAGGAGCAACAGGCTGGCGACGTGTCTGTTCGTCTGTCACTAGAGCGCTCTGTGGAGAGCCATGCGCGCACACACACGCATACGCATTAGCATTAGATAGCGCGCGCTAGAGCGGCGGGCGGCGCGGCAGGGCGGGGCGCCGAGGGCGTGGCCTCGCCTCGCGATTGGCCGTCGCATGCAAATGCGCCGCGCCGCCTGCGCGCGCGCAATCACGGCCGCTGCCATCGCGGACCCACCATTGTTTCCGAAGCAAAAACTGGCGAACTTGCCCGAGCTCGTTTGTCGGGAACACGCGCGAGCAAAAACTAAAGAATGCGCATAACAAGAAACAGCAAAAAAGGCCGGACGACGACGACGCGGCGCTTTTTACTTGCGATTTATGTCCCCGCAAGTCCTCTCAACGTGCTCCCTCCCTCTACCTCATCCGGAGGAGCGAGCGAGCGCACGCGCAGCTCCCACTCCTGTTAGTTATCCTAACATCGTTTAGCCTGTCGTCACTCAGCCGCATTTTCCCGGCGGCGCAAAAACGCCCCAGCCGGGTACTGAACCCGGCGCGGTTAAATTGCACAGCTCTTAGAGCATGTGAGCACAGTCAATTGCCAACAGGGCCATTACTTTTAAATCACATTTACATTGAATGCTACGAGCGCGCCGCCATGGCCGCCGCGCCTCCGTCGAGATGCTACGCTCAATTAAAATACGGCAATAAATTAACGACGCCAGTACGTGACCGAGCCGATTTGTTACATTATCGCGCTCTACTATTAATCTATCAAAACATAGACAACAAACTAACTAACACCAGGGTTATAGTCAGAACCTATATCGGGACGGACGGCGCAGTGGCTGAAGGATTGACTGCTGCGTGTCGCGGGTTCGATTCCTGCTTACTGCTTAGTTGTTCTTTTGTTGTTGCTATAGATAAATTTTTGTAAAAGCTCCCACGACGCAGAAGGAATCACAAAAGTTTTTATAAGGAAGTTTATGACTTTCCTTAAAAAACTTGTGGCCTCTAAATCTTATATCATCGGTGGCTTTCCTTTCAACGACCGGTCATGGAGCTATTTCGTTCCATTATGCAAAAAAATGGAAAATCTCTAAAAGAGTGCATACAAACATAAACTCATGCCTTCTTCCAATAGAGTGCATTAGAGACTTGCACCTTTCTGGAAGATTGAGCAGGTGACATCAGATAGATAACCTCATCTTGAGCCCGCCTGAGCAGCCGGAGTGGCCGGTAGTGCACACTGGTCGTCCGCCAGAACTCTGTGCTGCACCGACCATCACCAGTGGCCTCTTCACTAGTACATTTGTAACACAATTAAGTGCTTATTTACATTGGCCAGTGTACACAAACCGTTCATTTGGAGTCGTGCTCGCTTGCCATCTATTCCCCGGAGACTCCAGTAATATTCTTGTGTAAACTTGATTAACTTTACCATTGTGCTGTGTTTATGTAGGTTTGAATTGTAAATAACGTATTATTGTTATATGAATAATAAAATACATGAGTTTTTTTTTTATCCTGAACTGGTGAGGTAGGTAATATGTTGCACATTTATGTAGTGTTATAATATACCATATGAGTCAGTCACAGTTATGACTGAATAATATGTTAAAACAATGTATGATATCATGTAATGTAAACACATCGCTACCTCTAGGTACTCTACGGATAATTATAATAAAAATTCCTCGCGACAATTACATTAGCTAAACCCAATTACACATTCAATGATATTTAATGCTCTTGATACACAATTGTAGCTCACAGTAACTGGACGTAACGAGAAATGCCGGGACAATGTCACTAAACAAACAAAAAGTTCGTCATCTCAGACTAAGTACATATGTACGTGGAGCGGATGAGCATCAAAGATTGCAGCAGTTCTTATGATGGTTTAGTCATAACTTGTTATGAATGCAGCTTATTAAAATGCAGGCGATGTCGCGACACACCATTAGACTCTTGTTGATAATACCATAGGAGAATAACACGACAAAACTACATTGTATCTACAACATGAAAAAAAACCAATGATTTTGCTATTAAGGAGTAGTTGTCAAATATACGATGACTACACTAATACTACTCTGATTACAGAATAGATACTCGTATACTGACCACAAGACTGACAAACAAGCCCCGTTGTTCGATTTAGTAAAAAAATCTTTATTAAATAAGTGGGTTTTAACAATACCTAGGATAAAGAAGGCAGTCTAAGAGGGGGGCTATGTTCAGTAGTGCATGTCTGACGGCTGATAATGATGATGAGGAAAAAGATGAATTTAACAAATAGTACGAATCCAACAAATCGCCATTCACCAAAATGTTTGAATGCGTTGCGTTTGAAAGCAATAGTAGTGGGAGACCGCCAAGATATAACTAAATGAGTAGTGCCAAAGTATTTCCAAATGCTTGATCATAGGCGAGTGGTCCCACCAGTCAGTGCAGGCGATACTGAAGTGCAGTTAGTGCAGGTCCAGGCGTCTCGCGCCTGTATAAATAACGTTCATTACGCGTCTCATCTGAACGCATTAGAATCCTTCCGAGTACGCATTCGTATTCAATTATGCGCCTGCGCAAAAACTAGTCGCGCATTTGAATGACGCGCGCTCGGTCTCGTTACCGCCGCGTCCCCGCGCCGCTCCCGCCCCGCAACCGCGCGTCCCCCGTCCCGCGCCCAATTTACAAATAAAACGCGGGGAACGTCCGGCCGCGCAAAAACTGACCGCACTCCTCCCCGTGCATATGAATGGAGCGATTTTTTGCGCCCGCGCCGCAGCGCTAAGATGTCGCTGTGTCAATCACTGCACTCACTTGAACTTCTCACCGTGAACTGACCACGACTGCTATCTGGGCAGTTGACGGAGGCTGTACTGTGGTTTCCACCATAGTACAGCCTCCGTCAACTATTTCTGGCTTAAATAACTATATGGATATTCACTGACGTCTTCTACTTGAAGTAAAGGAACATTTTTTTCTACAATCTTTCGGCTTAAGTCTTTCAACTTACGGCATTCTGCTGTCGTCTTTGGAGTCACGTCTTTCTACTTTAGTCCTTCGACTCACGTCTTTCTACTTCGTCTTTCGACTTTCAAGTAACGTCTTTTGACTTATCCTTTTTTCCTTATGACACACGAACTCAAAACTCGACTTAACGTCTGACGACTTACGTCTTATGATTACGTCAAACGACTTACGACTTAAGTCTTACAACTTACGACTTATGTCTTACGTCTTCTGACTTTCGTCTTACGACTTACGTTTTACGACTTACATCTTACGACTTACGTTTTTCGACTTGCGTCTTTCGAGTTACGTCTTACGACTTGCGTCTTTCGAGTTACGTGTTACGACTTACGTCTAATGACTTACGACTTTCTACTTTAGACTCGCGTCTAGAAACAACCAGTTCTGAGTTTGGTCTCGCCATAAATCGCGATAAAACCAAAAAATGATGGTGGTGGATCGTAAGACAAACAATCGACCTGACTTGCTTAAAATAGCCAATTGTGAAGTTGTCCAGAGCTACATCTACCTGGGATCCACAATCACTAATACTGGAAGTTGCGAAGAGGAAATTAAAAGGCGGTGTGCCGTGACACGATCAGCCGTGGAAAAGCTCACGAAAATATGGAAAGATCGCCGCATTACTAAAAACACCAAGGTTCGCTTAATGAGATGCCTAATATTTCCTATTTTCCTTTATGGAGCTGAAACATGGACGATACAGCAAAAATATCGTAATAAGATTGATGCCCTTGAAATGTGGTGCTGGAGACGTATGTTGAGGATAAAATGGACTGCTCACCGTACTAACGTTTCCATCCTGAAAGAGCTTCGTATCAAACAAAGACTTTCGTCGATTGTTCAAGTGCGAATCCTTAAGATGTTTGGACATATCATCCGCAACGAAAGCTCTTTGGAACGTTTGGTGATACAAGGAAGAGTGGAAGGGCATCGTTCTCGCGGCCGCTCACCGACCAGATGGACAGATCTCATCAAATCATCTACAAAGTGTACCCTTACACAATGTACACGTAGTGCTACGAATAGGGAGAAATGGAGAAAACTCGCAAGAACCGCAACCAACCAAGCAGACTATCCATGACCACGACCACTCCGCCAGGAGTGTACGACTAAGAAGAACTTTAGACTCGAATTTGCCATTTTGCGAATTAGACTCGGACTCGGATTCAGACCCGGACTCGGACAAAAATTAAGAGTTTCTCAATTCGACTGTTTTTTATGTTTGTTAAGTACCTCATATCTTACGAGTTGGTGAATTGATTTCGAGAATGCTTTTTCGGTTGATGGTGTCTTTTTTATTCCTGACCAGGATTATTAAATTTTCTAAAACACAATGATGTAGTTTTCTTTTTCGTCAAAATCGGACTCGAGACTCTCCGTTTTCAGCCGTACGTTTTAGCAATCTACACGTTATAAGTGGACTGTGTAAGGATGGCTGGTAATCAATGGGCATCAAATCATCATGGCCTAGAAATCATGGGCTGATGATGAACGGGCGGTTAGTGGGTTTGGAACTAGGAGGGAAGCACGCCTACCTGGCTTATTTCTTCTTCCTCTTGTATCGGGCTGGCAGAAGATGGCGACCGTTGGCGTCGTCACGCTGCAGCACAGGATTCACAGAGTTCCTTGCTCACAATCACACGATCACACCCGCGGGTGGCTTCACAACAGTTTATGATGTTACATGGACGTGTCCAATGTTAAAAAAATTAAAACATATTAATTAATGTACGTAACAAATATATTTTGTCATGACATGAATATACATGAGTCTTGGAAACTGGCCGAAACCGAAACCGAAATTTCGGTTGGTCACTAACCAATAGATGGACGGAGCGGGCGGCGCGGCGTCAGCGTAGCGGCCCGGCGGTCGGCGACAGCAGATCGCCTGATTATGTAACAAGCTCGGATTCACCGCCGCTCGTTTTTGCCGCCGCCCGACGACGCATGGAAAATGCAACAGATTATCTCTCCAACCTGCCAGGCTAGCAGCCACAGTACCACGCAGCCGCACCACGCTGATATGAATTTATAATCGCAGCATTGTTTTTAATTTCACTGTCATTTCGTACCTCCCGTACGATCATATTCGACGTTTTTGCTGCCAGTAATCGAGCGTACCGATCTATTCAATTAGTTAAATGGATTCTGTGAAAACAATGTTCACTTATACGAGGCATCAACTCTCTCCACATGTCCTACAGTGTATGATAATGCCAGGCTCAGCGGCACGCCAGCATGCACGGGCACGCACGCCGATAGCGGCACTGCCATAGTTAATGCTCTATGTGAATAACAAGTTAGCGTTTATGTTGATGGACCTGTTTTATACATTGAGGATGGAGTGTCACTAATATAAATATTGTCAATATAAAACTTGGTATGCAGCAGTTGAAATGAGTTTTCATAAGAAAAACAATTATTAAGACGCGGGATCGTTGATCCATGATTTTCTTTGTTCGACTCATTGGATGCTGAGTGCGATAGACCAAACAGTGGATGAGTCATCGTGTCTAACTGTATAATTCATTGAATACTTTATCACACATCATTATTATAAATGCGAAAATTTGTTGTTTGGGCGTTGGATAGATGGCTGGACGTTTGTCTTTCAATCACAAGAGAGTGGCTGAATAGATCAATGTAGATTTTGTATGATTGTTATAAAATAAATAGAAATTATTATTTGAAGTTTATTGCTGTGTAATGACAGGCTTTCGATCATTTGAAGACCATTGTCAGCAGTGTTGACTGACTATTCGTCGACAAACTAAAGTTCCACTAACACGTTGTAACTTAGCTTTTTAAAAGCTAGCAATAACAGTATGGCTATAAAATAGGCACATCAATAAAAGTTTCAGTCTTCCCTGTAACAATACAATATTGGGCGCAGTCCCCCGGGAGCGGCCTCCAATCGTGGGACAAAGTGCGGCCCGTACCGTCCCGCGACGTAAGCCTACACAAAACAAAAACAATTACTGAAAATAATATCTCATCATTCAAATTGAAATATAGTGTTATTTATGTATGTGTAGTAACTAAACATACATAAATAATACTACATTTTAAAGTTTTGGGTACCAAAGTTAGTTTTCCTTCCCATAACTGTTATGTGAAGGACAACTTTGGAACCCAGCACTTTTATGAATATTACGCGGACGGATTAATTGTTTGACATAGTACCTATATTATTTATTCTTTGACATAGTTCAAGTTGGCGGAAGGAGTGCTGTAACTTAATATCTTTGTAAAACTAAATCCCACCAAAAACATTTCAAATCAAATGATGCCAAGACGAGCACATACGGTTAGTCCTACGAAAAAGATATCAGATCCCATGTAGAACCAAGCTTCTGAATCTACACGGCCTAACTCTACGAACCCTAACTTTACAAATTCTACATAATTATCAGTAAAAATGTTTGGCTTGGGTGTTTCGCTATCGTCATGGAGGTGATGCTAATGTTTAGTTTCTAAAGTAAGTAACGAAACAGCCATGCCATACAGTTTTACTGATGTTTAGAATTTGTAAAGTTAGGGTTGGTAGAGTTAGGCCGTGTAGATTCAGAAGCTTGGCTCTATATGAGATCTGATATCTTTTTCGTAGGACAAACCTTAGTGCTCGTCTTGGCATCATTTCACATGAAATGTTGTTTGTGGGATTTCAGTTCTTTTTGTAAGTTGCTAGGCAGTCTTTTCTGTTTTTTTTTTCTTCTTTTTTTGGGGTGTATTTCTTGCACATCAGCAGTGCCGGTTTTCATAGCCTATTGTCTGTCTTGTAAGGTCTTATTTATTAATTGTTTGACATAGTTTAAGTTGGCGGGAGGAGTGCTGTAACTGAAAATCTTTTTTTATAATCAGATAGAGGTCTTAAAAAATCATAAATTTAATCGATGATGACGATCTCTATCACATTTGAATGTCTGAGGTTGACGACACGGTTGGTGCAGTGGCTGGACAAATAGTTGCCCGGTTCTGGGCGTTTGTGTATGTGTTTATATGTTTGTAAACGCACCCACCATACAGGAGAAATTCGTAGTGAGGTGCAACGTTTTTTTTTTTTAAATAGAAAAGGAGGTATAAATACCTAATAACAGCCACACACTTACACAGGTCGATCGAGATCATGCATGGGCCATTATGGCTTGGGTTTTTGTAATTGTTTTGTTTCTGGCATTTTTTACAAACTAAAAAGTATTTATTTGTGTGTTCCCCAGCATCCACGCTTCCATCCCAGCCTAACGATACGCTCACTTTAATTGATATACTTAATTATAATTATTTGATATTAATTAGCGATGATTATCGTGTGCGTGGCGGCGCGTCCGTCAGCCGCTCGTGCACGATACACATCGCCAGCAGGCGGCCGCTCGCCGGCTACCTCGGAGTTATGATGACGTGGGTAGGCTGATGATGGAATAGACTAGAAGAGACCATGGGTTTACTTGATAATAAGGCATGCTCTACTTCAGTATCTGATAAATATTCCTTCGATACTTCATTTGAGAGAAATACAACTTCTACCTACCACTTGAAGATCTGCATCACCAACATTAACTTGTTTTAGTGTTTCATTTTATTACTAAAATGTTTATCGTTAACGGTGTAGTTAACATAAGTATTCAGAGTGCAGCTTGTTACAATTTATTGCTAGTTTAATTCGCACACGTTTACTTCAACTATTTCCTTCCTGTGAAGGTTTAAGATGTACAGTCAGCGTTGTATCGAACGTGGTATTTGTGTGATCTATTCCCATCCAATACCAAGAGCTATTACCATTTTGGTATTAGTTTATTTCCGAATTAGTACCACATTTTAAAACCAATACCAAAACAAGTTTGAAGAAATTAGGTACCTAGTCAGGTTCAGTAAATTCGACCCGGACAGATTAGGTTCGAAGGGGATGTCTATTCCTGCCTTCGAACCTAACCGACCGAGTCTGGGTGCCCCAAGTCACCCCAAGTCCCGAACTCGCTTCGCTCGCTCTTGCATTCGGTTAGTATGTAATTTCATAATTTGTGTAGCTGTACAAAAAGTCACGTTTTGGTATTCGTAAGTAATAGATATTTCATTTTAAAAAATGTGGTACTCGTTGGGTATAGAAAATAAATGCGAAAATAAACTAATACCAATTGATATTAGCCCTTTGTATTGGATAAGAATAGACCTTTGTAGGTAAAAAGGGAGGTTTGCAAGGCCCTATGAAGAGCACTTGAGCTTACCTGTCGTGGCTAGCTGAGTATGTGCTGACACAAGGTATGCTAATGCGGCGGTTCTCACGCGTGTGTTCACATGCACTGACAGCTGAGCATTCATTCATTGTGCCGACTGGTTGGCTGCTAACATTCCTGACTCTATCTATTTGTGCTATCTGATGTCGGAAATAGCATATCTAATAATTAAGTTTAATATTTATCAACATAATATCAGACAGAATTGAAATTGATAGGTAGGACTTGAGCTCTATTTATATTTAATGTCTGACAGGAGTTAGGTGCACAAACAAGGTGTAGTTTTAATATAAGGATATTTCTTGTTATCTACTATGGAGTATGAGTGTAGATCGTGGGACTAACGAATTACCCTGACCCCGGAACGTAAAAGGCTATTGAAGAACACCGTGGATTTTAGTCAGTACTAGTCTGACAGTTGCTCCCGCTCTGTCCTGGGTGGGAGGACTCGTTTGATGATTTTAACACGATAAAAAAAAAATAGTGTGAGTGTGCGGTTGATGCCTAGTGATAGAGGTCAGTAGCAATACAACATTTCGGCATTGACTTGGACTTGGAAATACGGTTTTATTTAGCTTGAAAGGTTGGTAAACAACTATTACATTATTAGAGAGAAGTTATTAAAAAGGTTGCTAAAACTTTTAAAAATCTAAATATTCTTTTTACAGTGGATTGATATTGATTTGATTGATATGATTTATAATTTGTTTTACATTCTTTACTCAAAAATATACTTATAATAAACTTATGCCAGAAATCACAAAGCTTTTTTGATGTGTACTTCTGACTTTCCCACTCAGTCAGTCATGCATCATCTAATAAGAAACGTGTTTAACTAAGGACGACGTTCTACTTGCAACTTTTTGTTTTTACAGGCTAAAGCACAGTAAGAGTACTGTGTGTACCAGGACTCTACATTATGTTACCAGAAATTACTTAAGTTATTCATTTCCTCACTCCATTTCATTGAAGATGTTTACTTTGAAATATGTTTGTATTGTTAACTTCACGTACTTGTAATGCGCTTGAGACGAACTGAGGCCTTATAGATCGTGGTGAAATCATCAAATTAATAAATCCTCCCACCCAGGGCGGGACGGGACATACTGTCAGATTTGTACTGACTAAAACCTATGGTGTCCTTCAATAGCCTTTTACGTTCCAGGGTGGCGGGACTGTCTTAAAAGCACACTGTGGCTAGAGCAGTGGTTCCTAACCTGGGAGTAATTACCCCCGAAGGGGTAAAACCGAGATTCTTGAGGGGTAACACAGGATGGCTAAAATAGTATTTAAATAGCAATAAATAAACAAAATAATAGAACGGTAAACGTCAGCACAGCGCTCTCATCATCGTCGTCGTTTCGTCGCCGTCGCCGGTCAAGCACCGCATGACTAGCTCTTTTTTACCATACAGAGGCACGTTGGTTATCAAGAAACAAAGTTCTAATTATGGTTTACGAATTACGAGAAGAAATTGGATTGTTTTTTGAAAATAAGAAAACACACAAAGAAAAAGAATATTATGCAAAAATTAAAGATCAAACATTTGTTCAAAGATGGCGTACCTCTCGATGATTTTTTCACTGAAATTAATAGTCTGAATATTTCAATGTAAGGAAATGAAACGAATATTTTAACGTTGCAGGATAAAATCGCAAGTTTTTTGCGCAAATTGGAACTTAACCAACGTAGAGTCCAAGCTGGTGATGTGTCAATGTTTACACAACTAAAGTGAGCATAAGTAAATAATAAACAAGTCTTGTTTATTTACCCCTAGCTGCTAGGGGTAAACTCAATTCCCATACTTGTCACAGGGGTAGTGACATTGAAAAGGTTAGGAACCACTGGGCTAGAGGAAGAAGTCGGTTTCTGACAGTCGCCGCTTCATCCATCCTACCTAAATATTTTTGATGATTTTACAAACAAAAAGAGTAATTTATTTATTTAAGGTTTTTTCTGTAGAACAGTAGAAATGAAAGTACTTAAAAAACATAATGTTTTAGCCAATCTACATTAAATAATGATCTCTACATAATGTTTTATTAAATCTTAACAAATGGTACCTACTTAGAATACTGTTTGTTGATTAACCGCAATATTATAGAGACTGTCTTTTTTCTCTTAGTCAAGTCAATGCTCTTAGAACTTACGTTTGGCTTTGCTTGCACGTGAACCCGTGAAGTAACTTTTATTATACTGTTTTTAATATCAAGAACAAAATATTAAATTAACATTTTATCGACCCGTTGATATCTGCTTCATATATGTGTTTATGAAGTAACCTAAACATCAATAAATCCCACATTAAAGAGAAAGCTCTGTGTGTATCTTGCTCACCGCGGCCGTCTTCGTCGTATTTCATAGCAGAAACAGTTTGAGATATCTGATGAATATGTGTACATTTTCATAATTTTCACGTGGCGGTAGTTAGCACGGTTCGTGACCGGCCCGTATCGCGATCGGAGGGCGCGAGCGGAGCGCGGGCGCGCGGGGGCGGGCTCGGGCGCGGGGCTGCGCCAGCGCATAACTCGCGATCATTACTGCGATACAACCACACTGACTTATTGATTCCACCTTCAATTAGAGCCCCGGTGCGCGGGAGGCCCCTATCTATCGGAGGGTCCCTAATAAATTGCAATAAAGAAAATTAACAGTTTATTAAAAACTATAAGTGTAACCGTCGCAGGCGCACGCTCCGCTGATAAGATTCTTATTAAACAAATTCTACAGGCGAGGCGATCAATATAAATGCAAAAGTTAAACTAGTTAATTCGCTTCGTGTTATTTGATGGCAATGTGCCGTGTTCCTCCGAACTTGAACAAAGGACGTAACATTTAAAAGAATGTAGATAAGCGTGGAGACATTTTACATAGTATCAAACTATAATTCAAGTTGAAGTCGATCGCTATCTCGTCTATGAATTAACGAGGCCGGAGTGTCGCACGCTGCAGGCTGGCGGCGGCGGGTGGACAGTAATGTGGCGATTATTTATTTATATACAGTTGAATATTCAGGTGGACGCCGTTAATAGTTCATTAATAAACTTATCGTGCGAGGTTTGATCGCGATGTGTCGAGACGCGCTGCGTGTGGCGTGGCGTTAGCGTAGCAGGCGCGTGGCGGGTGCGGGTCGCGGGCGGCTCGGGAGCACCTGCACCTGAGAACTAAATGTCACAGCGAGTAAGGCGCATCGGACACTTGACACATTACACTGTTGTACAGAAGGACCACTCAAAAAGAAATATAACTTACTACTTACCTGACCATTGACTAGAAATAAGTATGAATGCCATATATGCCTACTGAGTACCTATTGTATTGTATTGTAAAACGGGCTGGTATCCGCAACTCCACGTCAGATGCGCGTATTTTACTGAGTACCTAATTTTAATAAGATTACGTCTTAGCAAATCGAAGCTTTATAAGCATTATTTTTTAATAATAAATACTTAAGTTTCGACCAGGACTATC
Organism: Agrotis ipsilon; assembly: GCA_028554685.1. NCBI lineage: Eukaryota > Metazoa > Arthropoda > Insecta > Lepidoptera > Noctuidae > Agrotis > Agrotis ipsilon. Next base: position 17,262,406 of record CM052965.1, read on the forward strand.
TATTTCCCAGTGTTATTCATAGTTAGTTACTCCACGTTGTTGTTCGAAGCAGTCCCACTGCGGCCGGGTCACCTGCTCGTCATATAACGGCACTCCTGCACACTGATGAGCATTTTTTCCGCAAGTTCTCGTTGAGCGTGAACTTTTAGCTCAAGTGGAAGAAAGTAGTGAAATTACTATTATTGTAAATATCAAGGCAATTTGAAAGAACTTTCTTATGTTTTATGTTGCACCTTGATGGCAGGAACCACTTTATAAACGTTTTACATTTTATTTTAAACGATTTTTTGAAGAATTTAATAGTTTAACGAAATTGTAAAGCTGTTCGAAGCTTTATATACGTATCCATTAAAAGTCAAACTTGTTTCAGATAGTAGATAAGCGAACTAACTTTAAGTAATAAAGGTTTAACCATGCTAGCGATGCAAAATATCATCCTTGTAATGGTACTTATTTTTAAATAACCTGACATTTTGGTGCAATCTTTCGGAAGATGATCTGAACCTGGTTTCCACGGTGAAAAAGAAACTTTCCCACCCTGACTTTAACCAGTCTTATGATCCCAGAGCGAGCACTTCTTTTTTTTCCTTGAGCCCAGGGACAACAGGGTCGGATGATGAAATCAGAGGTACTTACTACGCAAACTTATAAATTAAACAAGACTAAAACATCAAGTTTACGCTCTATTCTTTTGTTTGGCGAACATTCTGGTGCTGAATAGTTTGTAGAGTCTGATGATGGAGCTGGAAGGTAGCGATAGAAACTCCGAAGCTAAATAGGAGAGGCCCATCCAGGTTGGGGTCATTTATTCTGTCTCGGCAAGCTGTCTATGGGTTCGCTTGATTTCTAGGGTCTGATGACAGAGTTTGGATAAAACAATAAGACAGTTAAAAATATCAATATAAAGTAACTTTTTGAAGACAAACAGCAACAACCCAACACAATCAGGCTTCGATATTCCTTTCAGTATTTTTCGACATTGTTCATAATTCCGGATTTGGCGATCCACGCCCAGTAAGAAAATTCACCCTGTATAAACAAATAATATACCAGCCCTACACAGCCCAGTCACTTACCGGGCACAAATCCAGATCGACTTGGGGTTGCTACTGTCAGAATTTTGAAGGTCTAACTCACCCAATACTCGTGAAGGTAGGGAGTCATCACAAGCCTGCCAGCGACGACATTCGCCGCTGCAACACTCGTGTCGCCCACACAAGCCACTACCGACTTTATTGTCTTGTTATAATGGGAAATAAACTATCCTATCACTTTTGAAACAATAGCAATGTACCTTATCAATGTTTCGAGTGATAATGCAACAACATACACGTCTGTTTGTTTGTCTGAGTGGATGCGCGGGCGCAAAGGTCACCCCGCGCGGACAGTGGAGGCACAGAGACACGGACTCCGGACGCACGGTGCGCTTTCACCGCGACTGAGCGTTCGCGCGGAACTGTTCGGCGTGCGCGCACCGTTACTTTATCACTTCAGCGAATTAAAGATAATGTGCCCAATATTATCATTACTGCTGCTTATCTTATAATACTACGAGGTTTTCCCAGAGGTTCAAAATTGACAATTATATTTTCATTAAACTTCCTAATGGTGTGGGCGTGAAGACTGTGAAGTTGATAGAGATGTATGTACCTACCTAATTGATGAGCAAAATGATGAAAGACAATTGTAAATGGTCCTGTGGATCTATATTGGCAAACTTTTAAAACTATAAACACGGGAGTATGAATTTTGCACATTCTACATGAATCAACAATAATGGCATCACATGACCTATTAAGGATGATTCACGCTAACACAGCCGTGCCTCGTCCGTGCCACGTCCGGAACTCCGGAGTCGGGACGGGGCACGGACACACACACACTCTGCCGGGCGTACACTATGCCGGGCACGGCACAGTGTAGCGTGAATCATCCTTTATTCTAAACGTAATATCTGTGTCATCTTCCATTGTAATCAAATAATAGGATACACGCATTCGTCTCTCGTGTCCAATTCATTCATATTTAAAACGATACATTTCGATTGAGCGATACAGATCAGACAGAAAGCTGCAATATCTCACGGACGAGACAAATTGAACCAATAAATAAACAAATTAAAACATTGATATTAATTGAGAGCGGTCACCCTCAATTATGCGGCGGATCGACACTTAATTAGATAATGGTCGCCAGTATGAGGTAAATTGTGTCCCGCCGCGTTGTGTGGCAGGATGGGTTCCACCATGAGCCACGACGAGCCACAGTCAGCCAGGCTGAGCCGGGACAAAGCACATTAAATATCGCAAACAAATATAACGGTGAGGAAAAAACGCGGCTCTAGCGTGCGTGCGGCCACCCGGCCGCGACCCCGCGTGCTGAGACACTCTGCACAAACATATCGATAAATATGCGCTAATGCGCCATTTTCATTCGATAAACACCAATGATAACAGACGATATAATGTTGTTTCATTAAACAATTTCTATCGGTATAGTAATAGATTCAAACGATGATAACCACAACTAATAGTTCTTTACAATCCGTGTTTGAAGTTATCTGCGATCATCGACGTATGTTTCACTAATAGAAAACTAATCATATCTGTGTTTGTGATTTAATCTACGCAACCTTGAAGTGTACTTATGTCCTTTTTATGAATAATGCGATTTTTCCTAACAGCAATAACGTGTTATTTGATTGTAGAACAGTGTCGAGGTTGGTAACACGGCGGCATCGATAGTATCGTGCGCATCACTACGACTGGCTCGCTAGACGGCGCGCGGCGCGGGCGCGGGGCTGCGATACAAAAACCATCAAACTACCGCCAATTACAGTAGCAACTAGTTTTTAAGTCGCGAGAACTTTCTTCCATTTCCATATTCATTACAAAGAAAGGGTGAAATTATACTCGCTCGCCATGAATATGCTAACGGCTGCGGCTGCGTGCTAAATGTTAAAGTTGAATAACACTGCGTCTCGGCGCAGCGCGGCGCGTTGCGTGCGCGCGCGCATCATGTGCAGTGCGCCGCCGCGCCGCTGACGGGCACGGATTAAACATTCGCGAGTACTTATAGAAAGTAATCTACATATTAATTATCCCGCGTGCTCTGGCAACCATACCATGAAAAACTATAATGAAGAGAGTTCTGCGTGTTTCAATGATTATTACATTTCATATCGAGCAGTCGCGATCACTGCTGTTTTTTGGGAACTACTGTTCAGTGCTCCGGTATTTATGTGCACATAAAAGCATCACAGGATGGAAACGACGCGATGGCTCGCTGGAGCTTGAGGAATCTTTGAATGTTCTTGTGTGAACGAGAAAATTTTCCGATAAAATTTTACAAGTCTGCGATTGCAATTCGCAAACAAGAGCAAGCAAATAAGCTCGTCTGTCGGCGCGGAGAGGTGCTGGAGGTAGTCGGCCTGAGGGGCTGAGGAGCTACGTATTGCACCTTTAACAAACTTCTATTGTGTTTGCGCGTTCCGAAGTCGCCAGGTCGGGGGGGTGAGGTCGGGAGCCCTGCGCGAGGGGGGTGGGGAGTGGGGGGTCAAGTAATGATACATTCGCACGCCGAAGTGAGGCGCGAGGTAATAATGAGTTATGTACGTGATCCAATTATTTGGGCGCGCGCTCATTACGCGCTAAGTGTGAAATATGGCCGGCTTTATTACTAGCATCGCTGACTTCTTGCCGCCCCCCGGGGGTGGCCCCCGGGCCCCGGGCCCCGGCCAGGGGGCATCTGCAGCGCTGCAACTGTGCTCCAGTAAATCATAATAATGTAAGGTGCGGAGCGAATACGGGTCTTGAAAGGAGTTGCGACTATTTTTACGTGATATATAGGAAGGAGGAGGCGCCGCCGTCGCCTGCTCGCCACTACTACCTTACTCGGATCACGAGAATTTTCATGTTGTTAGTGTGAGATGTGCGGCGTGGACTACGACGACGCGCGACGTCATGTTGAACAGATAATTTTGGCGATTTCTTTTCGATGCTGCATCCAACAGTTATAAAACATAAGTACCTTTGTATAATTATAGGAAGAGCTAAAAAATCAACAATTCCAATTCAACCTAGAACGTTTTCGATGAAGCAAAAAAATCGGTAATGCTTAGCCGTAACTTGGTGCAAATCTATACATATTAAAGCGAAGATTTTTTGTTTGCCTTGAGCCTATCTAGATCTTGTGATGGAAATTCTTTTGTTTGATAGTCATAGAGAGGCTATAAAAACATCGCGATATTAGAGCCTGCTTGCAGTATGAGAATGTTCAAACGGGAAATGTATTCCTTTTTACTTGCTGCCTGCGTAAACGGTGTTCGCAAAATATGACTACGGATTATTCCTCTAAAATTTTCTAAAATAAAGTCTGCGAGAGCATATATCTATCTTTAAAGGTTAAGTCACTATAACCTTTTTTATGGGAACCAAATTTGTTTTAAAGTAATGCATTATTTGCGAAGGTGTTTTCATTAACATGATATTAATCCTTATCCAAATAAATACGTTAATCATCACAAGCATTTAATTTTGAACGAAATTGCCCTTTACATCATTTGATTTCAATTAATATCTTAGGAGATATCACAGTTTCAAAATAATACCGCGACAAAATAATGACGGGCTGGCACAATTGCGTCGATAAAATCCCTCTATACGCCGGTCAATATCGACATCAAACATTGCAAACGCGCATGTAACTACCATTTTGTTATAATTTGCAACCCTGAATACCCTGTGCTGTCAATTCAGTAGTTTTTGCGTGTGTATCTCATGAACCGTGATAGCTAGAGATTTGAAATCTTCACAGGTGATGTAGGTACATCTGTTGCTGCTATAACAAAACATACTAAAAACCAGAATACAATAAATATTAAGGGGGGCTCTCATTGGTCGCGGGACTTATTTCATTACCGTGACCCCGGAACATAAAGAGCTATTGAAGGACACTATGGATTTTAGTCAGTACAAGTCTGACAGTCCCTCCCAGCCCGGGGTGGGAGGGCTCATTTGATGATTCTACCACGTAAAAAAAAGGGGGGCTCCCATACAAAAAACGTGGTTTTGTTGCTGGTTTTTGTAGACGTTATAAAGTAATATAATGTTTCGGAGGCTGTTTCTCACGATTACTCACGAACCGTGATAGTTAGATATTGCCGTGGTGTGTCTATTGCCGCTGTAACAACAAATACTAAAAACTGGTTAAGTGCGATTTTATTTCGACATTGACTTTGACAGAACAGGGTTATCAGGTTTGCAAACTTGGGTGTTAAATACTCTTAACTCTAAAGGGACCTAACAACATAATAATATAAAAGAATCGTAGTTACATGCGCGTTTGTCAATGTTGGTTTTTTTATGTCGATATGGACCGGCTACTTTTTAAGGAATCGTTTGAAAAGTCTATACGGCTGCGTCCTCACCTTCAGTCTGACGCAGTCCTACTACCGGTTTGAGTTTTTTTCGTTTCGGGAGTACCTCAAGATTCAGTGGCAATTAAGGGGAATGGTTAGCAAGTCGGAATGCGTGAGGGAAAGACAATCCTCCTACTACCTCTCGCCCCAGCCACCACTGAAGAAACCCACGACGGCGAATAGCGCTCTTCAAGGGAACTGATGGAGACGGGACGAGAGGACCAAACTCCGAACATACGCGGGTGAAACCGCGGGCAGAAGCTAGTGTTTTATGAAAGTGGCCAGTCAGTTGTTCAAGTTGATCCTCGCTCGCCGGCCATCCTCAGCTCCCTGGTAGAGGACAGGGCCGCGATAGTGTCAGGAGCACCTTTTCGTCAATTTGTCAACAAATCGAATAAACACATTAGTTGGAGGCGATACTTTAAAGATTTGCCGTCGGTGTGCAGCGAGTGGGGGGGGGGCGGCCAAACTCGACGGAGTTATTCCATTAATTAAACCCGGCGGGGCCCGCGACCCACCCCGTGGGCCCCACGACCCGCGGCCCCGGGCCCCCGCCCCCGCCCCGCACCCGCCGCGCAAAAACAAAGCAAGCAATAACGAGCGCAGGGCTGCCTCTCCCACAACTATGTCGATTTATGATAACTGTTTAAAAGTATGTACATTCCTTCCGAACAATTAGTTATTATTGGTTATTTTATAAGTTCACAACTATTCAGTAACGACTCAAGTTATCGGTGCAAGTATTTTGATATGTTTTGCGAATGCGACGCAATGTTAATGTCAACATTTAAAGAAAATATTTATGAGGTCGTCTGACGTGGACTATTGCACATTCTCAGTGAGTTCTCCGTTCAATGTAACGAACAATTTTACCTGACGATTATACAAAATTTAACTATCATTGGAATTTAGCCGATTTTGTTTTTGTTGTAACTTGCACTTTATGATATCTATATTATTGCAATATTGACCTGTAGTCCCTGTTCCCTACCCTGTACTAACTATACTTACAGTGCTAACCCTACGCGCCAGTGCCAATAGTGTACCCCTATCAAATGGAAACTTGATATCGAGATAATATCTCCATTGAACACTACGACATTTTATTAACGTTACGCGACTACAATCAATCACGCACATAACATAGCAAATCAATTTGAAATACTAACTGTTACAAGCGCAATAATTATCATTATTAGTAATGCAGAGTTCGGATTTACCCCACAGGTAATAAACCTAATGACGATCACACACACATAAACAGCACAAACAGTCATCGTAAGTTCAGATAATGAATTCTTAATTAGTTATCGTTATTTACACAAATACAAATGAATTTTCTATATTATTTAAATGAGTGTGAGTGAGCGCTGAGCAGCCCTAAGGCAGCAGTCGGGGGTGTGGGGGTCGCACGCTCTTAGAATAAAACATTATTCATAAATAGGATATTACGGCAGGTGGCGCTGCAGCGGCCGCCCGCCCGCCCTGCCCGCCCGCCCAGCGCCGCCCGCCCTGCACTGACGTACTGCTCAACACATTATATTACAGCTTTTAATGCGACTACTTGTAATTTAATATTGAATCGCTGAACAATGTTATCGCTTAGGTACTATATATAACATTACATTAGGATTTTGCTGAGTTTTAATATTTTACTCATCCTGCTCGTGTCACGACTGTGTGATGGCTTTTATTATAAACATTCATTGTAAATTATAATTATTACAATACTGTCTGTGTATTGTTACATAAAATATTTTCTCCCTCCCCGGTTGGTGATGAGAATTGAAGAAAACAATAAATTCACTCAAACGGTTTATTCACTTGTCAAAACTGACGTCTGACGAAATGTCATGTGGATTGTAAACAACTCCAGATCCAAATATTATTGCGAAACTGTTTAGAAAGGTTTTAGAAAAGTGATTTATTGTTGGGAAGTGAAACTAACGATACATAGGAATGCTAAACGGATGAATGCAGGTACTTGCTACTTTGCCTATTAGAAACGCAGCCGTGAAATAATCACCTGTGCTAGGAACAAAAAAAAACATTGTAACAGTATCCCTGCACTTTTAGTTACTGTAATGTGTAGTTATATTACTATGGAGTTATGTACAGTTGGATGGCCTGGTTGCTTAGATACATTATTGAATTATGTTTTTTTTTACTTAAAGAACTTAATGCATAATATGATGTTGTGTTAAAGTAAAATGAAATTGAAGACTTTAGTCATCAAAATTTTAATGGTTAATAATGAGAAAAGTTGTCTACATAAGAGGAAAGAGAGCAGTAAGGCGGTGTATGACTGATACGTGATTGTAGAGAAGTTCCCTCTCAACTGCTGGCGAGCATCAGTTCACACTCATGCTCGCCGGCATGTGTTGAGTCACCTCAACACATCAACATCAGCAGATAGACACAAAAACAAGTAATTCACATCTGCATATAAAATCACGCGACTTCTAAGAAACAACTAAGTAAGTAAGGAAAATCGGCGGCGAACGAGTTTCGTGGAGTGTGTGCGTGTGCGCAGCGCGATGTATTCACATTCACACGGTGAATGCCAGACATTTCCCACATTCATTACGAACTCTCCAAATTAAAACCAGCTTTATACATAACACACCTACATTAACTTTTTTATTTTGAGCTTTTAAAACAGATAAACAGATTTTATTTGGTTGGGAAACTGTATTGTAAATAAATCCATTCGCCACTCAAGATTTAGCTATTGCACGCTGCGTCACCCGGGCCCAAGTTTGATATTTTTATAAATTGTCATTCTAACAAGATCTCACTGTCATTTTTCTAAAAGTTCGTAAACCTGCTAAATTCATTAGTCGATCATTGGTCAGTTAATGGTCTCGAATTGTGTTAAAATGACGTTTGAAATGTATTCGTGTCAGATTTCATGTTAAATATTATATTATATTTATTCGTGCTATAAGCAATTAGAAAGAGTAAGACGTTCGTAAATAGCAAAATAACATTTGTACGAGATTACCATTTTATGCAATTTCTTTCAATGGAGTGTATGTGGTTAACTGTTGGACAACCATTACGAAAAAAATAATTGACATTGACTATTATGTCCTTGAAAAAGGGTAAATAATAAAGTGTGATATCTCATTTTAAGATTCTTATTCTTTAATTATTAATGATAATAGTATTAATTTCAGCCAACTAAGGTCGTATCATAATACACAATGAATCAAATCCTAAATTAATGCAAGGAAAGCCGCAAGCATAAGCTAGTTTAACAATAATTGTAAGTCAAGAATTATTTATTTCCTTACGGAGTATTTACACGGATCGACTTTAACAGTGCTGGCTAATCGTATCATTAGTACTTATTTGTGAAAATCTAAACCTTCGTCTCCTAAGAAAACCATGCGCAGAGTAGATGTATTTTACGTGCTGGCACCGAAAAGGTTCGTACCTCAATTATTTAAACAAAAGATCATTTAAAAAAACTATTTTAGTTAAGCAAAACGGCTAGGCTAGGCTGCAAAGTACAAATCGACTCGTGTAAACCGTCTTCTAATTGCTAGTTATTCAATTCATCTTCCTCCCAGTCCTTATTTGTCGCTCGGCGTTTAAATACAAACAATGCATGCATACATAATGCAGTACGATTATATTAGTTAATTACGAGGCGGGCGCCGACGGAGACGCGCAGACGCGCGGGTATGCGCGCTCACTGTGCGCGGGCGCAGCTTTGCATAAACACTGCGTTTTAATGCTCGCGTAATGGCCGCGGTGACGTCACGCACGCAAAAACACACGCATATGGAAATTATTAGTAACTTGTGATCGTACATAGTACGTTTATGCGCTTTAGTTATACTAATTTACTTTAGGAGCTGATTGAAGTTTGAGTCGGAATTTTCGTCTTTCGGTAATTACGGTTCTTCTGTACTTCTTTCTAAGTCAACTTTTTTCCGTCTCCACGTATATATTACTCTATTTATTATAGTTTTATTTCATACAGCTTTGACAACATGCAGACACATGCAACGATGTGTTGCTGCTCGAGTCGACCACTTCATACTTATGTTCTACAGTCACGCCTTCAAAACAATAACATTGAATGTAAAAAAACGCCATTCCCTCCTAAAGTAAGTCAATTGACATTTAAAAGGCAGTTCTAAGTATAATTTCAATCATTCATGCACGTAATGGAAAATGACATGCAACGCGTTACGATAGTGATGTGGCTTCACACGACATGCCTGCTTGTATGTTTGATATCCTTTCTCACCGTTCACACGTGTGTTTGGAATGGTAAAACATTAAAACATAAGTAAATCGTATTAACCATTATTCTTTACAAGAAACTGTTTACTAAATAATGCTGAACTAATTTATATTTAGATTCGGTTTAGCTTTTCAATGAGAGCACACCATCCAGCAACAAATCCTCCTTCATTACAAATAGTTGTAATCTTGTAATCAATCAGTATTAGGTGTGATCTGTACGAGCAGCGCAGTGGCAGGCGGCGCGCGGCGGAGCGCATGCGCAGGCGACGCGCGACGTTTAAGGGCATCTGTGCCGTGGGAAACGCTGTGCGACCATACCGCCACATACCACCTCCTCACACACGCGCTGGCCCGCAACATTCGCCACATGTCACCACCACTCGTTACATTCACTGATATCCACCGAATTCGGCCACGTCTGGCCATAGCCGACGCGCAATGTATTCGACTATATTATGAAGTGTCGCGTCCGAGCAGCACGGTAATTAGCAGAATGTCATTGCACATTTTTAACATTCACGTTGCACGGACTGGCGTGATACGTATCGTGGCACATTAATATTGATAGTCATACACAGCAATGTACTGCGCTCATACAAACCATATGCGCTACCTAGATTAATGGCTAACATTTACATGTCGCGCGGTTTTTGCTGCTGATGTATAGTCCGCTAGTTATTGAATACTAAGCAATTACTGCGTCACTCAAGGTTAATTGTCTGCTTTATTGCCCAGGAATATTAATGGCACATGAGCGAGGATAAATAACGAGAAGGCGAGCGAGAACCATCGCACGCTAATCTACAGGTTTTTGTAACTTAACATAAAGAAATGCATATTATTACATATTTACTGCTAACTGCTGTTTAAAACTCAGATCAGACCCTGCGTGCATTGGCAAACGTTAAAAAACAGGTCAGTAACATTATTAACTCATTTCAAGCAGTTAATCATTATAACTCATTACAGGAAACATTAGGAAAGTTGATTATAAAGATCTAGTGAATGTATTGAATTAATCGGTAAGTATTCTTTATAAATCACGAGATCTCAGAACAAGATCTCAGAGCGCTCGGACAGCTTGACATATTCCTACTGCGACCAGTTGTTTAGTAAAAAGTCCGTAATTGACTTTTGCAGATAACACTATCATAGCAAAAAGCCTAATGGGAAATATCGTTTCAATTCAATCTCATGTTATGAAGGCTCCGAATGTCACCGGCGTGCCGAGTGTCGAGTGCGTTCCAGCTGCTGACACTGTGTCGTGTATCACTCCAACATTGTATTGAAAGCATGTAGTGTAGAGGCGTGTCAGCGGCTACACCGAGCGCACTGCTCGAGTTAGTCGCAGGCCGTGTTTCAACTTCTGAGGCGCGGTCACGTTGGGCTTTCTGATTAAGATAAAATTATTATGGAAATGTGTTGTAAAGTAACTTTTCTTTTGATATCATTAAAATGACGTATGCAGGTTTTGGAGGTTATTGATCCTTTGAGCTACTCGAATGTTAGTGTGCGAGTAGCTGAGCGCCCAGTCGGCGTGTGAGCCTGCGCCGGCGCCGCGTTTCTCAGTACACTAACAGATATGATTGACACACGAGAAAAAAAATGTAATTCATTAGCAAATGTGAGCAACATGGAGAATGTCGCGGCATCGCGACAACGCGGCAGCATTAGGAATCGTATCGTTTGTTTGCGGCAAAAACGTCGCATGCCGACACACATAGAATATAATTATCTAAGCTCTCTATTAATATTGATGGCGCACTCTTAGCGTCCACTTTGATAATTATTATTTGATGTTGAGTGCGTCTGCTTGAGAGCGACTGACACTGGATGACCACAGATTACGAGTACACATCTACATTCCATTGCGTTTACTTCTTATTTAATAACTCTGATTCTTTCTTCTTTGATATTTACGCTTATGTAAAAACCATATTTGTTATGATTTGAAATCACTCATCGCGAAGGCATTTAAAGGCGTTTAAAGACCTTCTATTATAAAACTTTGATTGACCAGTTGTAATCGATTATTTTCTACAAAACCTTGATAATTAGCTTGTCAGCCTAGGAGCACATGAAGCTCTAAGCAATGTATTGTTGTTGTTGTCTATGCTGGTGTGGTCGGTGGCGCCGCTCAATGGACGTCCAAGTATGTCATTCATGTGGGTGCGTGTCCCGCGCCGAGCTGGGAACTGCGACAATTACCCGCGCGGCCGGACCGCTCGACCGGGCCGCGCGACTCGACGCCGCGTTTTTACGGCTCGCTGCGACCAGCCTATGCACATACATGAGACGGTCACCCACCATTTGTCACGTGCACCTCTTGGGAAAATATTGAAACGTTTCCTACTCGATTTATTATGTTATAATGTCACTATTTATTACGTACAGTCGTAACGGTCCATGTAGGACTTGGATGTGAAGCTGCTTTCTAAACATTAGTGCGTGTAATGTATATCATTCAGACGGACTATTATTTGGGAGCAATTTACCAAATGACGAGCAAGTTGTTAGTTGTATCGTGGGATGCTGGGACTGGGAGCTGCTCATTAATCAAGCTGCGTATTCAAATTACTATAATTTGGGTGGATGTGAGGCGAGCAGAACTAAACGGTTTGCTATTCAGCGATCGATTAGCATGCCTCGGTCTGCATGTTGGTTTAATTCCACCGACCGTCTGGAGGCTGCTTCTTGTGATTATAAAACGTTGCCAAACGTTCGTGATCAATTATCTACTAGTTATTTATAAAGTTGTTAAACAGGACAATCGCTTTTTAGCAACATTGTCACGTTTTTAGGTTTTGAGTACATTTAGTAACAATACAGTTTTCATTAACGATGCTTCAGAATCCAATAGCTAGATCAATATAAGCGCATCTCGTATGATGATGGTTCAGATCAGAATCATTCAAGTAATAAAAAACTTTTTAAAAAAAAGGGAACCGACTTCAAAACCAACCACAAAAAACTAAAAAATAACTTTTCTTTCGGAAGTCGGTGGCTTTGTTTTTTATTACATTGACTATGGCCACCGACTTCCGAAAGAAAAGTTATTTTTTAGTTTTTTGTGGTTGGTTTTGAAGTCGGTTCCCTTTTTTTTAAAAAGTTTTTTATTTTTCCCTTTTTAGTTTAAATATTCAACAAAAATCTTCATGATATAATAGGAGCCTTTGAAAATCTACAATCCTAGTAAGCAACAAAAACGAATATATGTGTGCTACTTAACGAGGTATCTATTATTGTTATATACTCAAACCTTCTCCAGAATGTAACGAACATATTTCTCAAAACCGCATCAAAATCGGTTCAGCCAAACGCGAGATAATCGCGGACAAACATGCAATCGTCTCTGAAAATGTACAATCCAAGTAAGCAAAAAACGGACCCACGTGGGCAAAGTCACGGGATATCTATTAGTGTTATATACTAAAACCTTCTCCGGAATATAATGAACACTTTCCTGAAAACCGCATCTAAATCCGTCCAGTCAAACGCGAGATAATCGCGGACAAACATACATACATACATACATACATACATACATACATACATACATACATACATACATACATACATACATACATACATACATACAGGTCGAACTGAGAACCTACTTTTTTTTTTGAAGTCGGTTAAAAATAAAAGAAATTAAATATTATTTGTATTATAAATATTGTGTAACACTGTAAGCAGACATGAGACTAGTATCATCATTTGAAGTTGCACACGTCTTGAGTATCTTCCTAATGCGTTTTTAATACGCCACCTCTGAGAACAATGGAAAACACAATGGAATACCACTTTTAAATTCTATATTATAGGGTTTAAAATCTATTGATAGAGGAACGAGGTCGAAAGAATTACTCTATTAATGAAGGTGTTACCGAATTTAACTATTGTGTTTATACCGCGGTGATAATTGTTACAAATTAAGCTTAATGGATGCGCGCGCGCAGGACCGCTGCGGGCCGCTACATTACGCACGGAGCCGCGCCGCGTCGTGCGTGCGTCTTTGACTACACGCCGCTATTAGTATAACATTATACTATTAGAAGCATCAGCTGACGGTCCATTTTAATTATACAGTCATTTTTTGTTTAAATTATGATGAATGTTCTGTGATTTTGGGGTTGTTGTTTAAGAGTCTTGAGTGTGTACAAGACAACAAGAATTCATTATATTATCGACTTTACACACGTATTAGAAAAACGAAACTAGCGTTTAGTATAGTCGGTGTACTATCTCATCAGGTACTATAGCCATTTACTTTCTCGGGTCACGGGTACCCGTGACCCGGGAACGTAAATGACTATTGAAGGATTACCATCGATTTTAATCAATACAAGTCTGACAGTCTCTCCCACCCCGCCTTCAGTGGGAGGACTCATTTGATGGTATTACGTAGATAAAAAAAAAACTAGCGAATCTAGAATTAGTTCCTTCATTGCCACACAGATTTTCCCAAACCCTAATATCATAATATTTCTTTGCTCCGTCACATAATGTATATGTAGTCACAACAGGACATCACTAGCGACGCACATTTAGTGCGGGGACAGAACATGATTGATGACGAAAGTGTTGCGCTCGGGTTACGATAAACATCGAGATGTGACCCCACCTCCCTCCATCGCAGCGGCCAGGGGTACTAGGAGACATTAATGTTGCATTTTAGCAACACATTGTGTACACTAGACAGTACTGGTGGCCTACCCCGGTACTCTCGCTTGAAGACGTCATGGTAGGCCCACTGGACAAAGATGAAGTTCACATCGACATCAAGCAGTTTTGCAGTTACATGGGCCATGGGTGAGATCTTCAACCTGTCTAGGTTCAAATCTGCTTGAGTGCTAAGATCTTCGCGTGTCCTTTTCCTCCTAAAAGGAGCCAATTTTACTTGTATCAAGAGAAGGTATTTGATATTAGTATCAGTTTGATACTACTAGCCGTCGTCCTCATGGCTGTATTTATGAGATGTAGAGTTAATATATTTTCGTCGTCATTTCATTTTGGCGAGTAATCTATCATCATCAGTCTATATTTGTTCCCACTGTTGGGACACAGACCTCATCTTTGTGACAGAGATTGGGCCATAATACACCACTCGAGGCCAGTGCGAGTTGGTATGGTAGATGTCGCATATCTTCGAATTTTTGGTTCTAGGACATTCCGGTTTCCTCAGAATGTTTTCATTCACCGTTTTGAAAGACGAAATAAATTAAACAAGTAAATAATGCGCCTTCGAACCCACAACCGTAAGTCGGGGCCGATACTACCGATGGGCCACTACACTATAATAGGTATAGATACATGTAACTTTGTTGACTTCTATGTTAGCAATCAATTTCAAACATCAATATTCATCACCCTGATAGAGCCAAAAGACGTCTACTCAATATAATATGTAGTAAACACATGCCTCTCAAAACTTCACCCCAACGACCGACTATCTTAAAACGTTCCAAATAACAAACACAATGTGGCATCTTTTGAGAACAAGGTCAAAGTTAATGTGTCCTCACAAAAAATGGAGCAATTTTTGTCGCTTAATCCTGTCCGAGCGGCGAGCGGCGAGCGGCAAGCGGAGGCATTCCAAATATGAGTAGCGATGATATTTAAATGACCGGCGGCGGCTGCGCGGGCGCATCGCTTTGACACACCGCGCACCGCGCAGCGCGCACTGCATGCGACGCATTCCGCAGCGGCGCGCGTTTCGTCCGCAACGACCTGCTGTTTTGCGTTGCCGACCTGTCTATCGCAGACGTGCTCATGTTTTGACGACAGGAATTCCAACTCATTTGAATTTGTCGCCCTTCTTTTGTTTGTAGGGATCACATACCTATTATTTAGCTTCTTATTATACTTCGATATTTATCCGAGCCAGTAGAGCCGTAATTACTACCTAGATGACATGGTGACGTCTGCTCAAATGTGAGGTTAAGTACCTATTTGTTCTGGAAGTCGTTACATTGTTGTTCGCTCTCATCGCCATTTTTATCCTTAATTAGCTCTAGTGTGATTACAGCGCTGCAGTGTTAGATGCATAATTATGTAGCAAATGAAAGCCTAGCCCAGCATTTATGTTAATCGGTCAAAAAACTGTTTCCTTTGATGAGCCGCCACTAACAACTCGCGGCTATTCTTGGTGTTCAATTAATTGACTCACATTCACATCGTTATCCTTATCTACTGTTATGGACAAATTGTATGTAAATTCCTGCGGTGCCAAACCAATTACACCTTATAGGCGTTACGACGCAGCGCTGATGATTGAACGGCTAAGTGGATGCTTATTTTCAATATTGCTTTTGGTTTATTATTCTGCGGTGCTCTGAATACGCACAAATATAATCACGTCCACACGTCACATACATTACTGAAAATAATAAGTCTGAAGACGAAATCAGTTATAATTGGATGTTGTTGATGAATGTAGCCTGCGGTGAATACTTCCTTGTGCCTCTGTCTGCAGAAGGATCGCAGCGCGTAAGGAACTAGCTCCGACTTAGCAACTTGTTCACACCTTAGCGGGGTATGCGCGTGCGCACACAAACTGTAATGACGCTAACGTTAGCGTGCATGAAGCCATTTGGCCGATACTGCACTGAATGGAGAACCTGCCCCTAACAAGGGCACATCGTTTGAATGCGTCAGTTTTTGCGCTGCGCCGTCGACATGCGAGCCGAATGTTCCGAGCCAGTTTTTGGTCAGTTTGAATAAATAAAATATTCATTGTATGCAAGTTATCTGAGTGCATAAATTCATATTAATGTATGGAAGGTATGAAGTTTTTAGCATAAAGTGGCTCATTTATATTTCATGATTGAGCTTGTGTCACATGAGATAAATCTGATTATTATTGGCTGGCTGAGGTGAATTCATAAATTAAATAATAAACTTCCCTGTTGCGGACAGACTCAGTTAACACTTTCTTTTTCGTATTTATTTCATTTCACACATACTTTGTTTAAGTAGGTACACCAAAAATTGTAGAGCTTCTCATGCAGATTTTATAAAATCTATATTTTGAAGATGCATTACGTCAGCTTTCGTGGTGAGTTTGAATAGTCACATTCATCATGAGAGCTGACGTATTGTGTAACGTAATGAGCATATGCCTGTAAGTTTAAGGTTTGTGTAGGCACCCACCATACAGAAGGAATTTCTAAAGCAGGCCAACAATTTTCAAAAAAATATGTACAAATGTGGTCGCAACCCCTGCTGTAATGAAGCATATTTGAATGCTCGGTACTGACATATGTATGAGCGTCCGCGATGAAATGTTAATGTGCAGAAAAGTGTACGGGAGTGAGGCGGCGGGGCAGGGGAGCTATGTGCGCGCGCGCCGGCCGTAGCTCCCACGCCGCGGGCACGCCACGCGTCACAAAAACACGCGCCAGCACATGCGCCAGAGCACGTCCCGCAGTAGTACCGATTCTTTCAGAAAATGGATCAGATGACCAAAGTGATAACTTCTTATTGGTCAACATTTCAATAGCAGATGCTTCAGATGCAAAACACAATGTAAGTTTTCACAACATCTAAATTATTTCTTTTTGTTAAAGATCAATAGTTCAAGACCCAAGATACCTTATAGGCTGTCTAATGTATGTGGTGTGTGTGTATTTATTTGTGATGGAGTGAGCTTACCCAGCAAAAGTAACACACAGCACAGTTCACTCTGAAGAGATTCTGATTGTATGAGTACGGAAACATACAAGCAGGGGCCTAAGTCTACTAATT
Organism: Agrotis ipsilon; assembly: GCA_028554685.1. Classification (NCBI taxonomy): domain Eukaryota; kingdom Metazoa; phylum Arthropoda; class Insecta; order Lepidoptera; family Noctuidae; genus Agrotis; species Agrotis ipsilon. Next base: position 17,279,831 of record CM052965.1, read on the forward strand.
TATAAACGTTACAATGGTCTCTCAATGGTGTGTTTTTGACAGTTTTTGTATGGCAAATCTGTCAAAAACTTACCATTGAGAGACCATTGTGACGTATATAAATTAGTAGACTTAGGCCCCAGGTAGGGAGGATCTCATTTCTTCGTGAAAAGATCAAAAATCTTCGAAACATGGAATTTGGTTCATCGCCTCTTGCAACTTCTGTTTTTGACCTCTGGCTTTTATGAAAAAAATACGGTGTGAAATCTTTAATGTGTAATTTCTAAAGACGCAGCCGACATGTCCTGTTGTGCTGCAAATCTGCGGCGCGGCAGGGCGCGGGGCGCGGGGCGCGGGCAGCGCCGCGCGACTGCCCCTTGCATACAGATGCGACGTAATTGTCGCGCGCAAAAACTAAACGCATGATAATCGAGGAAATGCCACCTGAACCGGACGCCGCCGGGCGCACGGTCGCACTGATTGTGGCCGGACCGGTGAGAAAGCGGACTTATGCAATGCTGTGTTATGTCCGACTGGATTATTATAATTGGGGCTGGTCTATGGGAAAGGTGCGCTCTGCAAACATCTCCAGTTCTAATTACGTCTTGTCGTGTATTCTTGTGCAGTCAGAAATGAAAGTTGCAAGTAAGATGTTTCAGAAAAGATTGTGCATGGACATACCTAGGGATTTAATGGGTTTTCTATGGTATACACCTGCTTTTGATTTATAGAACCTTCATAATACATTAGGCAAACACTTCGCCTTATACGCCTCTGTCCCTTGAATCCAAAGCTAACGTGAGCCATATTATTTTTGGTAAAACTATAAGGTTAATGATAGTATAGGTACAATTCATGAAGCGAGTTACCTACTAACTGCCAGAACAACTGCATCAGCTATTCTGTGTTTGTGTAGTCTTGGGTGACTGAATCTCAGGCATTGCTACAAATATTTAGTTTTTAGAAATCGATTAAATTCTTGCAGTTAAGTTGAGCATTTCATACGTGCTTAAATTACCAGTTCTGACATACCAAAGTGGTATTAGGTTTTTTACTTGTTCATCGAAGACATAAGAACCGCTGCCGCTGCCAGCTCGCTCCCGGCACTTCCTGAGAACAGTGGCTGGTATCATGGACAACATTCCCGACGTCGCTGCTCTATGCATCATTACCCTCACTTTTTCAATAACCCGCAAATTTTAGATCAATGTCTGTGTATTCACGAGGGTTCGTATGCTTGAATGCAAGTTTTTGTGCCTCTCCCCTCCCACTCACTCGCACTTAGCGACCAATCGGCGGCGTTTTAATTGCCGTAATCACCGTCTTGTCATTTGCCTCCGAGTGATTGAAGCCAGACTTTTTGTGAGTGGCACACTGAACATCAATGGCTTCGTCGGAAACATTTCTGTGTTGAATAAATTAACCATTCACATTCATTCAAACGTGAGATTTCGACGAAGATGAAGCTCCTCCGATTATATCTGATCAAACATTTTGTGTAAGAAATATGTATCGATTGTGACGCGCTTTATAATCAACTTTTACTTATAACTATGTCAGTAAAAAGACATTATAACAATATGTCACGTTCTCCGCTTTTTAGTTAGAAGTCTGAGTTGTTGGTGAAATTCTTGCAAGTTCTGTAGCTTGTGAATTCCATTGAATATTACAGCAAGAACAACCAACACTGCAGCTTGAGACTGGCATTGTGTCTGATGAATCACAGACGATGTAGGCAGACCAAACTGAATGGTGCTGAGTAGAATCCGATACCAAATTATGAGTAGATACCCAATAGCCACGAGACCGTTGTCAGTCAGTGTAAACTGCGCCGGCGCACATTGAGAGCAGCCGCTAGATCGTGAATCTGCTTTTATAAATTATATTTGTGTAAACTCTGATCAATTTAGCATTGTTACATACCACATTATCTTGAACAACGTTATGTACCCTAACATGGTTGCATACAGTTAAGTTTTGCTTGTTTAAGGCGCAGTACGATTGAGTACAAGCTCGCGCAGTAAAGGAGTGGGCCTTCTCACGCGGCTGCGCGGGCGCAGCGGAGGCGCGGAGTATTGTAATTGCCTGCGGTCGCTGCAACCGTAAAGCATGTGTTCTGAACTTGAATATTGCTATTGTGGAGTGGACGCGCATGGTAAGTACCACCTACACGATGTTATTCCGTTCGCAATATTGATTACTTCTGATATTTTTTGGGTCATGAGATTTTGTTATATTAATCGTAATTTAGATTTATGAAGATAACATTACCTCGCGCTAATTATAAACTTATCTGATAAAATATGTTGCTATAATAGTTAAAATTAGAAAACAAAGAAGTAATCATAAACTTGAACTAAACTCGTTTATTTAATTTGAGCGCTTGTGGAGCAGCAGGCAGTAAGTTACAGTGGTGCGCCGGCGCAGGCGGGCGGCCGCTGATAATCTAGTTAAATTTATTTATTGAGGCCCGCGGCCATCCTCGCGGCCCCACGCCGTTCATTACCAACACTTCAAAAAGTGCAACAAAACGATACAAAGTGTTACGAAAGAAAGTCAAGCGCTAGTATTATAGTATTTTATATTATAATACACCTATGACCAAAATAGTGACGAGATTATTGAAACAATGAATGAATAAACCATGACATTGATGGCTGATTCTGTTAATGAATACATAAGTAATTAGTTGATTATCAGCGTGATCGTCGATCGATAGGGTTTGATAGTGTCCTACGTCGAGTTCGATCGAGCGGTCGGCGCCACCGTATTGCGAGATAACTGGAACATATCGCGCGATGTATATCGTGTGTCCGGGCCCAGATATGCGATCTGCATCGACTACACAACCAAGTATATATGTTGAATATGTAACGCGACGTGTTTCATAGTGATAAGGCTTAGTATCAGGGCTGTGTGCCGAAAATAATTAACACTTTTGAATTTATTTAAAAATAAATCACAAAAAATCTATCATCCTTACATACACTTGAATTCAACTAAAGCTTTGATGTTACTGCCCAAAGCTGCGCTACTGAGCTTGACTACAGCTTTTATTATTGACTTACATATTTCTCGACAGCTGTATGAGTTAAATTTTAATTCAAATAATATTTTGCGATTTATTTCTAGCTCAGATTTTTACTACAGTTCCCAGATTTATGTTGGTTAGCATCGAGCAACCCTGCAGCTTCGCGTTTTATGAATATCGGTGCGTCCTCGCCGCAGGCTGTGGGTCAGCTATCGCGATGCGCGCGCGCACGCCGGCCGCGCCTCATAACACGCCACGTGATTTACCGCACCGTATCGTGCGGCACCGCACCGCACCGCACCGACACGACGGTTATGCCGGTTGGCGGTTATCTAACGCCTGTCACTGCAGTTATTACTTACCTGTAATATGAGAGACATTGGGGTGCTCGATTTGGTCTTCATTACTACTGTCAGACTTATACTGACTAAAACCCACGGTGTCCTTCAATAGCCCTTTACGCTCCGGGGTCATGGTTACCTAATAAGACTGTCCAGCGACCCTGATACCTGAAATCGTGGACACAGACTAATCAGATAGGAATTATGAACCGAACACTATACTGTTGTTACACTACATGATAAACGAAAAAACGAAGATAAATACTAGACTAATGTGTGAATTGTGATCATATTTTAAGCAAAACTAGTTGTTTCTAATGGGTTACAACAAAATAGACGGGTATCCTATGTTCCAGACTATGGGCTATGTATGTGTGACCTGTCAGTTCAGTGATCTGCCGAGATTGGATAAGAAACAAACTTTATTATTTATAAGTATTAGTTTGGGAGCCGAGATTTAGGACGTCCTGAAATCAGAAAAGTTTAATCGCATTTAGGATAAGTACTTAGCATCCTAATTAGGACATGATTTAGTACATGTGTACGAATAATCCCGAGTTTCAGCGACTAAATTCCTGAATTTAGGAAGGTGCAATAGCAGTGCAGTAATCCTATACTGCACGATTTAACTTTATGTGTAGTAACGCCATCTAGTGGGGCTAGCCGTACAATCATATGATTAATATCTTCAGACATGAAGGTAGGAAATTAATTTTATTTTGGACATTATTTCAATTAGAACAATATCGATAATAATATGACATTGAAAAATGCGCTGCGGTCCGCCATGTGTGTGCTAGCCCTTATAACTACATGAGATCGTGAGATTTACCTCGTTGAAATATCAGATAGGTAATTATTTTTTATCAATTTTACCTTTTTTTGTAAAAGTTCGGGGACTAAACGCTACATTTTTTAGAGAAAAACAAAATTCGTCAAGAATGATCGTCATGACACTGTTCTTAGTTCTGTGGGTACATTCTACAACTGCATGTTATAAACGATGACAGTGCTATGAAGGTTGTAGATATATTCATGAATATCGATCGACTGCTGCGCAGATTGTCGCGGGTTCGATCCCCGCACGGTACAAATATTTGTATGATCTGCCAGTAGTTGTCCCAGGTCTGGGAGTTTGTGTATGTGAGTATCTTTATTTGTAAACGCACCTACAATACAAGAGAAATTCCTAGTGTTAGACAACATTTTTGTTTCAAAAAAACCATTTCGATACCAGGCAAAAAAGTACAAAAGAACACAGTAGCTGACTAGTGACCAAGTCAGAGACAGAACCACTGTCATATCCTTAACATCATCGAACTCTACTGTACTTAGATGTATGTACAAATGATTGTTTATCCTCTTTCATTGTAAACATTCCTACATTTATAAAATAGTAGGTGTTGCCAGCGACTTCGCCCAGAATGGAACGTAAAATACTGTCAATGTTAATCCAGACAATGGACTATATATGTCTACCGTTCAGCAGTATTTGTGTGAAAGAGTAACAAACATCCATCCATCCATTGCCACAAACTTTCGCATCATTACATAGTATAAAACAAAGTCGCATCCCGCTTCCTGTCTCTATGTATGATTAGATCTTTAAAACTACGCAACGGTTTTTCAATAGATAGAGTGATTCAAGAGAAAGTTTTATATGTATATGACATGCATAATATAGTAGAGATTGGATCCGTGCGGAGCCGGGGAGGTTCACTAGTTTAAATATAGGTAACTTTATGTAATACCTATCTAATTGAATGTATTCAAGTCGCCATCGACAGCGCGAGCGTGACTTATCTCAGAGCTGTGCACATTACAGTACTCGGTATATTTCAATGTGGCTAATGTAAGTTGCTTGTTGTAAAAGCAAATATTACGTATGTCATTATATCAGTGAGCGATAGTGGGGCTATCAGCACAAACATGGGGATTATCAACAACTCGCTTCGCTGAATAGGGAGTGTCCCGCCAACGAAATTAACTAAAGATAAAGAAATATACTAGAGAACACGTCTCCGATCGGTCACTGCTTTAAAATGTTTGGTTACATTTGATCATTCTAATAAACGTTATAACTTCAGTAGTCACCGTCAAGATAGCCATAACACAGATAATCAGCTCCAACCTAAACTAAACTAGCAACTTACTGACCGAGTATGGAGTTATCGACGACATGCGGCTGCCGCCACCCGGTGAATATCAAATCATAGACTACTTGCACAATACAGCGGACACGGAAATGTCAGAGTTTCGTCATTGTCGACCTACATGAACCACTTGCACGTCAAGTCTCAGGTAATTCCACAAAAACAACTAATCATGTTTGATTATGCATACGTAATGTAGTCTAATGATAGGTTGCGAGCCACTAACCCGAAATCTGTGCGTGTCGGTCGCTGTATCGCACGGTCGCGGCCGCCGGTTGCGGTCCAAGTCGCCGGTCGCGATCACAGGCTATCATTTGTAGCGCTCACCTGCGCATTACTATTGCGCAACTAATATTAAAGAATATTCTGCATCGGTTATATTTATCCCGGGCCCTGGATGTGAAAGCATTGATTAATATTGTAATGAGCACGACGAATAACTTCCTCCGTACCAACGAACGAAAGCTAAACGTTACCGTCATACATCGCCTGCTAAAGAACCCACAATATGTGCAATCTGGTGCAAGTGTATCGATGAAGTATGCACATTATGAAGCTGCTCTGTTACCGCGCTGTCGCAGGTGAGTGTGTGGTGGCGGTGCCGGTCAGTAATTGTGTATAGTTTGAGATAATGGCGGCGCGGCGGTCGCGGGTGCAATTATTTTGATCCGGGCGTCCGGTGCGGGGCGGGAGCGCCGTGATTTGCGTACGCGCATTATGCGCCGGCCCTTAATAACATGTTCACGAGCAAGCGGTGCGCTCGCGCAGCCCGCTGTCCCCTAAATTACACTATTGTTGTAGCGCAACATGGTTGAGCACGTTATCGACATTAATGCATTGACGTCGTCGGTTTAATATCTTTATAACTATCAGGTGTCACCTGTCATTGTTAGAAAGAAATACGTTGTGACACTATAATTAATTCGCAATACCTGCCGCCATTAAATTAACAACATAATCGTTAGGGTGCTGCTTGGGTTGAAGCTGGTAGTTACAACTGTTGAATTGATGTTAGTTAGATTAAGTAGTGTTATGATACCACAAACTGATGTCCACAGAACTATGTAATAGGTGTAATATACCTTCATCGAGGCTTTCTTTCATCCAGGTGTTACCAAACTGCCGTTCATTTCGAAAGTCTCCAACACTAGAGCTGTCGAAAGCAAATGAAAGTGCAGTTCCCATCGGGCGGAGAGCGGTGAGCACAGGAAGCGCCCAATTTGTTACGTAGCAAAACAATAGCTTACATTATCTATACACATGTAACGTAATAGGATAATGTAAAGCCACGATACTTGTCATTATGTAATCCACAGGAGACTGCCACGTTGCAAAAATTAACAGAAATACCAGAACAATAAAATATAATAACTACAGGGGTATTAATTATGACATGTTGACACCTGTGCTTCGTTACACGTTATTGGACTGGCGACATTGGTAAACTTTTATCAACGAGTGTAACCGGACAGAGTGGCAGGAGAGAAGTAATGAAACTCGCCTTCATTCCCAGCAGTGAGTGACAGACGATATGAGGAACAGTGGAAATAGAAGAATACAAGTGAAAAGCCAGGAACAAGGCCAGAAAAAGAGTAGTTGTGAGTGGTGGAAGACAGATTTATACACAGTGGCTGTCCTGCATCAATCCGTAGTGTGGCACATCTTAGTTAAACCAAGCTGCGCCTGCGCATCACTCACCGATAGAGTTACGTCTCAATTGTAATTGTATCCTATCTGTCCCAATTGGTGGTTATCTTTACTTTATATTGGCACAATGAATTTGACAATAGGCAGCATGCGATTCTTGCATGTTTTTTTATCGCTTATTACGCCACCTAAAAAAGCCTTCTGATTCTGTTGCGTAATCAATTTAGCCAAGGAATCAGAAGGAAAAGTTTCAGCATCAACTATTGTTTCGTCTAAATGTTGGGCTGCTGCAAGACATATCCAAAGCAAAACCTGAACGCAATATTTAGACAGAATAGTCATGTTGTTAGTATTTCTTGTCACATCGTTATTTCTAGCAAAACACTAAAAGATCGGTCCATTCCTGTCGGCTTGTATCAAGTCACAAGATAATACCTTATCATTACATCTGCTGAGCTGCAGTCAGGCCGCATCAGGTAATCAGGCGGTCGCAGCAGGAAGCGCCGCTGACGTAATGCCACAATATCTCTAATTAGTATGATCCAAGGCGTCGGCTGATTGGATTCAGTTTAATAAGCATAAAGCACATGCGGTGCGCGCGCGCAGGTAACCACAGGCCCGCGCACGAGATGTAATAGGATGCTGGAATACAAAATGGAAGTTAGAAGGTCTACTCTGTTAATAACTACATAATATCTCTAGATTTATAGCGTATTAAAGTTATATTTTAATACGCAATAATGCCTGCGTGGCGTCTTCGCAAAGATAATATTCAAGGAACGAACGAGTAAACAGCGTACATAAAAAATAAGCAAACGAGAAATTCAGCTTCGAGTGTAGTGGTTGCGATGGCCTAATTGGTCTGGAGTACCTATCCAGAAGACGCAGGTTCGAACCCAGCTCGCAACTCAATTTTTCGTTCCTTGAAAAATATCTTTATAGCGTATTATTCCATAATGCATATTCTCATAATCATCGTGTTGTTCTCATTAGTGAACAGCGACATCAGCTCATCACTCCATCCATCCCTCAACGTATGCTCGTACTAACGGTTGTACATTTTAATCAACCCACGTCAACATCTGTAACATTAATTCTAAGACGACGTCGTGCTCCATCATTTGGTTACCCAGTAATGAACGTGGTTGCTTCCAAGAGAGACAGCTTCATCGCGGTCTGCAGCATCCAATTCGCCAACTAGAACATCTAAATAAGTCTCTACAACTAACAAATCGGCGTGTCTTCTAAAAGAAGACGATTTTCTATTTAGAAATGGCAATATACCTATAGGGAGATCCGTTGATCCCTTCAGTATCCATATCTGATCCCACTGTGTCGTGTTCTCCTATCGTATGTCTGTGGAGTACCGCGCAGTAAAGCGCGCACGGATGACGTAATGAGAGGCCATTGTTTAACGAAACCTTAGAGTCGTTTGTGTGGACTACTTCAAGAACAGCGCTGTAGATGAGACTAGCAGATTTCCTGTCGAAAGTATATCTATTAGGTAACTAATGATGTTTAATTTGTGCTCCCAACTGCGCATGATCGTATTTAAACCTTATAATTCTTAGACTATCTCCTCTTATGTTCTCGTTCTTCTGCTTGTCAGCAGCCAACCATCACAACACAATAATTATATTTCTTCGGATACGTTACAACTATCTGGAACAACTTTCGAATAAACAAATTTCCCCTTCCCTTAGAGTGCCAAAGGCTATGTGGATGTTGGATGCTCTTATGAGGTTACTGTGATCCTGGAACGTTAAGGGCTCGTGAAGGAACACCGTGGATTTTATTTTTATTTTTCCCGTCTCGCCCTGGGATTCAAAGGCAGCACTTATGTATTCTATGTATTTTCAATTGAATTCCTACCCAATATCAAGTTTCTAGAAATGCTGTAGCGCATCTGCAAATATTCAGATGATATTGTAATCTCTGTATAAGAAGATCAGTATAATCTGTCGGTCGATCATCCCCGTATGTGTGCGCATGCGCGGCGGTCTGCGCGCGCGCTGTGATTAATATGATTATTTGATTGTTTAATCACGGGGGCACGCAAACCTCCCATATGGAGCCGCCGGCGATCGCCCTGTGGAGCTGCGGACCTCGCTCGAACTACAAATAATTGACTTTGAAAGTCAGATTTTGATTGTATCTATCTTTAAGTAATAAAATCAGATACTAAGTGTCTTTTGAAAGGTAGGTATATTATGGCGCGGCATGCAGAAAGGCAATCCCGTGATCTATTTTTATGTAAGGAAAATCTGAATGGAACTGTAATGAAGAGGAAGAACAGTAATTGCAAGCGAATGATGAATATTAGAGTGTAGTTAGAAGCTCTAGTCCTGGCCGAAGTAATCCATTTAGAGCTAGCAGGTACACATACCCCGCCGAGCTGGCGCGATGGCGCACCGCCACAAAAAATACAAATACTTGAGTAATTCCAATCAATTAATAGTAACGTAGGGCTGTGCAAAAACGCGGGGTCCGCGATAAGGACGAGAGCACGGCGAGCATCCCGGACACGCGGCGCGGCATCCCGGGCCCGGCGCGGCATCCCGGACCCGGCGCGCTTCTCGGTACCGGCCCACCAGGCAGCCCGGAGTACTGCCAAATTAGTTTATTGATACAATTAATTATGTAATAAGAAGGATCATTGCCGATCTGTCCCCAACAAAGCTTGAAGGCGTAGCGTGGCGTAGCGAAGTACTTTATATCCGTTCACGGATTTTAAAAAAAATCATATGTAATTGAACAATGCATATTTTAGTTGGCGCGATAACAGTAACTAAAATATAACAGTAACACTGCTAGTTGTATCGCTGCCTGCCGTGGTCTATATTGTGATGTGTACGAGCGCTGGTCAGCAAGAGCGCGCGCCTGCGATTGAACACACTGGACCGACAAGGAATTCATAAATTGACCCATAACTTATGGATTTATTCAATGAATTTGAAACAAAATATTGTTATGAATTTCATAAACTTATAATGACATCCCTACATGGACGGCGACCCAACAATTAATAAGTAGATTGGCACACATGGCTGTGCCGAAAAAACCTAATTATCATCGTTGAAACAATGGCCAAGAATAATATATAACGCGTTGTAGCCATTCTTAGAGCGGTTAATCGCTTTGTGCCAATAAAAATATAAGTTAATTGATAATAGTGGGTCTGCGCTCGCGCCACTCGCCGCGTCCTGCGCGTACGCAACTAATAACGCTGTCCAATTGTGATCAATGATCGATAAGAGCCGGGCTCTGCAGAGCTGTCGGTTACATTAGTTAAATTAATGTTTGTATTTAAATTACTTGAGTTTTATGTCGAAAGTGTCTTAACATGCTCCACATTAGATATATTTTATAATTTCAGTTTGAAAAAAGTTCTTTTTTTTTACAATATTTTCTAGATTTCATAGATATCCGTCATATCTAGAATTGTGGTTCTGTGTCGTTTCCCTAATATTCATGTAATCCTATAAAACCGTCGTTCAGGTGGGTGGCACCACAGCCTCCGGGAACCAGCTGACCACAAAAACTGAACAATGCATCAATGGACCGCGATAAGAAGCGATCATCGCCCATTGATGGCAAATACCGGGAAATTACAGGTATTTACCATTTAGCGGTATATCTCCCGGCGGCGGTAGGTAGCCCCGGCGACGAGCCCTCACAGCCCTCACTTGCCGCTCGTTAATATTCGCACATTGCAAATGACTCCACAACGATTGGGCAAAAAGTGTGATTGATTGAAAACTGATTAATTCGGCTCTTAAGTGCGTTTAAATGTTAATATTATAGCTTCACTGAGGACTCACTCGTTCTCACACATTTATACAATTTCCTGGGTGGTCAATTAGTACCCGACCATGAGCGTCATCTGCAACATGGATATTTTAGAGTGAGTATAGGGATTTAATTATTTGTGTTCTATCGCGCTATCCTCATCTCTCAGGAAATTAAAAACTATTATCTGTGAAGTCCTGAAATTGCTCAGCTAACTTTTGGCACGCACAGCGTTATATATATATGTACCCTGATATCCTAAGATACTCGAATGATTCACTTGCAGTAGATACGTACGGTTATGATAAGCCAAAGCACACAATTTCCTTGGTTGTTTAATTTTGACAAAGATATGAAAATAAACGACGTACGTACGTTATCAAATAGTTTTCACACCTAAACAGACGTAACAAGCAGAACAATCGATCATAAACACCTTCGGTTTTCATTTCGAATAATGACTGTTCATAACGAACTACCCTTTGTTCAAAAAACTTCCACGTTTTGATGAAGCTGATTACATGTACAACCCCTCACCAGCCAGCGGGACATTAATGAATTAATTGAAAACATAAACAAGGGACATTTGGGTAGCGGCAGGACAGTAGGCTGTCCATAGGGGTCGCCACTTGACGGAATTAAAAAGCCATAATGCACGCATAGATGTCATCGGGTTGTTAGTTAAATCAATGGGCTCTCACACGGGGCACGATAGGCATCACCAAATTAATTAAGAGCCCTTAAACGGCATAATGTGTAGTTTAGTATTCAATTAGTTATTTTGTGACAGCAATTGCTTGCTGATAGGAATCGCTCAACCGACGATTAATGATCAGTGAAGGTTTTAAATGGAGTGTCGTTTTAAGTAGAATTATAAATTTGTGGTTGGTTAATTGTAATTAGTGAGAGAGTTAATGATTGAACGGTTTCTCTTTTTTAATTTCGTATCTACGTTTGAATGATTTTAAGTGCTAGTGCTTCTTAGTACACACGCCGGTTAATAACAAGTTGTATGGTCTGGTCATTAACATCTGATGAATGATGAATTAAGAAAATAAGAAAGAAGAAATAAAGAAAATACGTTTACGAAAATACGTTATACACTCGACACAGGCAAGGCGTGTGTCGAGTGTTTAGGACACAATGTTTTTACAAGAAATAAAAATAAAAAAAGAAATTTGAGTAGGAAAACAACAGATATCTTCAAGCCAGTCAGATTAAATTTGGAATTCCTTAAGATATGGGCGCGGTACAGATTGATTCATTACCCTAAGAAGAAGAAAGAAAGAACTTGCTTTGTTCAGTTTAAGAATTAATTTAAGATTCCCAACATTAGCACCCTTTGTTATAGTAGACTAATTTTGATATAAACATAGCAGTGTAATCTACTAAAAATACAATTTCCCTAAAACAGTCATACACAATTAAAACCTATAATCGTTTGCTGTTGAAGCGCGCCACATTAGGTAATTGCACTGATGACCAGCATCTCTGACATGGAGGCGCGCCAATGGAAACTAGAACCATGACCAATTGATGAACAATTTTAGTTATTAATAATTTTATTTCTGAATTAACTTTTATAGTTAATATGGGCACTTTTTAACTTGAAACTTCGTTCTCACATAATGATTGATTTGTAACCAAAGATTCTTTAATATTTTGGCGATGAAAAGGTTTCCCGGGGAGTTCTCCATAGAGATTCCGCTTTGGAATGGGTATTACGGTCTTTCAGTTTTTATGTCTTGTGACTGAGACTGTAGCACCATAACTATTTTATTTTACTTTGGTCTTTTGACAATCAACGCTGCTGTGTAGTACATGGCCCCTCTGAACAACTGTTTTGACTTTTGATGATTTTGACTTTGCATTGAATCGACACGCAGGACCTGAGACAGCTTGACTTTGTGAGTTATAGCTCAATGTGGCAAAAGAAGTGGCGTTTTCATAGGTGAGAAGTTGTAGAGTTACACTAGCGCTTTTCGACTTTTCCGTTTCTTTACCTAGTCCAAGTATCAGCTGATATAAATATTTTTTTTTGTTCAACCTACACTGTCCCACTGCTGGGCAAAGGCCTCCCCCAAGTCTTTCCAAGGTTAAGGTTAAGATTTGGGACCAAGGGGGTACTGCCTTTATATATCAAGTCAAATTATTTTCTGGAAAATATAAAAATACCGTTTTTCCATAGAATTAGTGTAACTTGAAAAACCTGTGCAATCATTGTGTGCAATAAAGCATATTCTATCTATCTATCTAAGATGTACTTAGATAGTTCGTTACCTACTTACTTTGAACATTAATATTATCTTAGTTAATCATCTGACAGGTAGATAATTATAAATACAAAAGAGTAAAGAAATAATGGCCCATCGACGATTACAGCTATTAAGTAAAGTTAATACCGATCGTTTTACTAAATCTAATTAATATTCTGGTGAAACATCAAATCTATCGATGTCTGCCTCACGAATTGCAATAGGTTACGTTTTCTATTTTTATTTATAATGTAAAATCATCAAACGAGTCCTACCACCCAGGGCGGGACGAGAGGAACTCTCAGACTTCTACTGACTTCAATCCACGGTGATCCTTCAATAGCCCTTTATGTTCCAGGATTACGGTTACCTGATGAGACAGTCCCGCGACCCCGACAGGGGTGAGATGAGGACTTAGATAGAGCGTGCTCATGAGAAGGAACTGGAACTCCTACTCCTGCGCAGCGATTGCACTCGTCGTGAGTCAGGCTTTCTGGCGAGGCCCACCACAACAACCACCACCCCAGGTTGCAGGTAGCTTGTCCGGGGTGGACTGTAATTATATTTTGGAATCTTCAAAATATCATTAAGAAACCCAAGTAAGGTGTTTACTTTAAACGTATCATCTACCTACATACATCTCAATAAAGTACAAACAGTAATACAAAAATTAATAGCCGCATTCTGACCGATGGCGATGTGAGAACGATTTATTGCTTCTCAGTAAGGAGATGAAATGCTTTGAGCAGCCGATGATCTCCCACGGCCTCCACGTACTAACTATAAACATACATTAAACATCTCGACTACATTTAACCGCTATTACCATCTTAACGATCAGTGTCGCAACGCAGATAGCAATCAGAGCCATCCGCTAATTTATATTAGCTTATTAAACTAATTACCCCAAACAATGGAGTCTGCATTAATCCGCTGCAATTTACATTGAATACATCGAGATGCTGAAACATCTAGCACAGCACCAGCCAATCAGGCGCGAGGGTTTTGAACTAGGAAGTTTGAGCGGACCAATGGCGTCGCAGAGACATGCGCACGCGCCGCCTCAGACGCCCCGACACGCCCCCCTCCCTCCACCTAGGCGGTGTCTAGCCGACTAGTTTTATTCCTAACTATACATGTATTTGAGTAAAACGATACCTATTTACTGAGAAGCTGTGGCCCTGCAACCGCGGTGTTAAGACCTGTCAATTAGTAATCTAGGTTTAGGTACCTATAGGGAGATAGTTAAAGAAATAACATAAGTAGGTACTAGGTATTGATGTAGATTTGTTCAACAAACACCAACCCATAAAGTGTGTTGTAACATAATCCGCCCCCTGCAATATTCCCACTGCTGATACTCAGCTCTCCTCTATTCCTAATTCGTTTAGCTACATAATCTTACTAGTAAAATAAAGTAGTGAGAAAATAGCTCACTTCTACAATCCTACATACTCGTATTATAGATCTAGAAAAGAATATCCCAACTGCTACACTATGTGGCTTGTACAAGTTATGGTTTGAATTTGCATTTGTTAACCGACTTCTTTAGTGTTTCATTTATCCTGAGAGCCTGGCCAGACATAAAGACACTTTGTTTTACCCAAGACGTGCAATTATTTGCTAGGAGTGATTAATACTCCATATATTACATCTATGTAGATAATATGCATAGTTTCAATAACAAGCTATAGATGTGACACATAGAAAACGTTGTGTCTGTACACAGTGCAGTGTCATTTCTAATCTTGAGAATGATCAAGCAACCTAGGATTTTCTCGTAGAAAAACGCAAATTCAGGCAGTGTGCATACCTCCTAGATGCTTACAACAACAACAGCTACAAAACATAAATACCTAAAAAAATCATATAAAACTTTATAGAAAAAGACTTTCGACCAAACTCCTACTGTTCGAGGCACATCAATTCCTTTAGCCGATCGGCATAAGCTCTTAGGCATGGAGTCGACATCAAGTCATAACTTTGACGACACTGCTGACAAGGCACAAACTGCGGCCTACTCCACGCCTGGACAGCTTTTGACACTATTTATCTCCATCGGACGTCTGGACGTATTGCTAAATCCATACTTATAGTTGCCATTCCACCAATTCGCATTAAGCGCTTCCAATATTCCTTGTGTCTGTGTTTTCGGACGTATATCCTACAAGCCGAATCTCTTCAAAGTTAGATTGAATGAGTGAACTAGGCTTCTTCTGGATAGGATGACTCCATCATAGACATTGTTTTTGTCACTTTTGACACAGATAAGAGTCAAGAGCAAACACATCTAAAATTAAAATGTATCCTAAAGTACCTTATTACTTATTAATCAAGTAAGTCTAAGTTAACCCGAAATTTCAAAAATACTTTTCACAATTGGTATTGCGTTTTTTGTCATAAAGTATATTGCATGACAAACTTATATAATCAATTCACCAAAAAACTGTAATTCATACCCAGCTAATTATCATCAAAATGAACAACAATACAAGCGATACCCCAGTGGTTACCTGTACCTACAAATATGCGCGATGCGGCGATAGCCCCGTATCAATAATCGAATAATGCCGCTAATTGCGGGTACCTGTATGTGGGGCCAATTTGTACCCCATCACCTGTGGGCCGTGGGCCGTGGGCCGGTATGCTAATGTGGCGCCCCCTCGCGATCGAATCTGACACGTGCCGTGATAATTAGTGATAACACACACGAACGCTTTGTTGCTATCATGATACTAATAACTTTAAATGTGCATTCCTCGACAGTGATCTTGACTGTAACATGAGTGATGTGTGCGCGGATGATCATTATCTTTCCACTACAACCACAGATAATTATGTAAATGTTGGTAAAAGTTATAATAATTGTAACAAGTTGATTGATAAGCTCGTTGCTAGTTCTTGACATCATGTTCATATCTGGTTCAAGATCTTTTGAGTCTCTCCAAAGGTAGTTATGTAGGTTCTCTAAACTTCCCATCTCAATCTTTGTTTTTAACAGAGTAAAATCTACCTTAAGTGTCTGTATGAGTCCTTAGCCTACATAATTATAAACTTGATTCAAATTGAAATGAATGTACCCACTCGTAACTCAAACTTAGGAGCACTCGTGAAACCTGAATTATACCACACTAGCTGCGCCTCTCGAATCAGTTTCAACAATTCATACGTTCTAATGTTCACAGCGCTCAAGAATCAAACTCTTAGTGGGCCCGAACAAGGCCAGACCAAGAGACAGTTCATTTTAAAATATTGATCTCAAAATTGCAAATACATGGCAGCCTGTCTCGATAACCTCATCAGGGCCATAGTAACTAACTATCTTCAGACATTTCGTGTACAGAAATCTAATGAATCTAAGATTAACTATATTCAATGATCTCATTTCGAGATAATGTTGTAAATTAATGAGGTATTATTTTTAGGCAGAACAATTTTCAACTTTTTTATTTTACAGTTCTTTGATTACATAAATAGTTGAATTGCCAATACTGAATGCAAAATGGATGCACTGAAAAATTAAGCAACCTATCGTGGTCGTTTCCCCCTATCTCCTGGTCCATGGCGGGCAGTTAGAGCAGCAATGTGTCACTAGTGATAGCTGCAGCAGTCGCGATGTGTCAGCGGACACATTACTGTCTCCGGACATAACCGGGCGATAGGTGGACTTATGAAGTATGGCTCCAGCGCTGGCACCGCTCCTAATGACCTGGTCTTTAAGAGACGAGGTTACATGCTTTGTTGTTACTATGTAAGTATGGAGTAAAGTATCCTTCTGGGAATGTTTGGCTTTAGTAATTTATACACGAATACGTCTGAAATTGTATTCAAAACAATAACGGCCTTATTAATAAAACAAGTAGTAAAGTTTCGCCAAAGTTAATCCTTAAAAATGTATGGTTAGTCTGAAGATTATCCTGGTTCTAACTTTAGTTCACGTTTCTTAATAAGGGTGTAACAGTATAATTACAAAAACAAAACAAATAAATTTAGTTTAAACTTGGAGTATAAAGTCATAGCTGAAGTCTTTAGAGGGCCAAAGCCTGCCGGGATCGCGGGACTAATGAGCACCAAGGACACCGTGGATTTTAGTCAGTACAAGTCTGACAGTAGATGGGTGGGAGGACTCCTTTAATGATTTTACCACGCTGAAAATACCTTATCTGCAGACCCATGTTTTTAAAACGTGGACTTCTTAGTAGATTGTACTTGTACCATGTCATTTGTATATGTATAAACAATTAAATCTACCATATTGTTTAAATCCATTTGGGGGAAAATAACACAAAACACTATTATAGAATTGCTGTAAGACAAATTTACACAGCTTTGATAGCTAGGACTGTTAGACCATGGTTTAGTCAATGGTTTATCGCAAAACCCACATGAGTATCTAATAATGTTTTGTGTAAAGCATAGTTTTACGAGATTTAAACCTGGGCTTTTAGTTATACCGCATTGTAATGAGACGGTATGTTTACACATCGAAAATCGTTAAGTATTGATATGAGTAGGTTTAGTAGTAGGTTTCACACATCACTTTGATCTCAGGACATGAAATAAATAAAAATAAGTAAGTCTTTCTTTACGGTCACGTGCAGAGATTATCTGTGACAGACTATTAACTTTAACATGGGAATTACTTACAAGTTTTATGGGATTCAACTTTTGATAACTATTAATGGATAATGGTATGAAATGTGTGATAACAAGCAGTAAAAGTCTATCGTACATCGTAATTTAATGATCATTAGAGAGAGATTTTTGCCTTTTAAATTATTTTATGGAACATGTAGATATAGTAAGATGTTCCAGAAAACAATAAATAGGTAATATCAACAGTATTTTAATTAAGTCATCTTTCGACCACTTTTTGAACGACAAAACGCACAACCTTCATAATTTTGGAATATACTACAGTAAGTATATAATTGTTGTCTGCTGACACGACATCTCCTCAGTCAAATTGCCGTCCACTCTAACATATGTCTGCTCCAACGTCTGTCTGTCCGTCTGCAGACAGAGCCGGCCCACTTTCATTTCAGCATGCTGATTCTACGTGTAATATAGCTAATTCTAGTTTTCTGGCGAATGACTTCGTTGCCAATCCTATCTACCAGAGAAACCCACAGCATTGATCTCTTCATTACGCTAAGCAACTTTGAATTTGTTGACCGGTGAGTTAAGTTTCTGATTTGTACGTCATTAAGTGTAGAACGCACTGGATAGAGCGTCTTAAGATTAAGATTGTGGGATCGAATATTCTAAGATATCGCAGCTTTACGTACACATACCTACAAACAAGGAAACAAAACACTGCCAAGAATGACTAATCAAAAGCTATTAAAACATAAACAAATGTTATCAATAAGGAAATAGGACATTTCCCCAAGTTTCCTGTAGTTTATCATAACATAAAATATTCATAGCTGAACCACGAAATGCAATAGATGATAGTGAGCGATAGTGTCCGCGCTTGTTTATGAATTAGCGTAATTAGCAGATAGCATCGGCACTTGTGTGTGTAACAACGTATCGGTCAAGTCGACGCGATACCAGCACTTCGGAGAAAATTAAATGAGTCGGACACGCCTTATCTAGTAGGTAAAAGTCCTGTTAAATGTAGATATACTTTGTAAAGTATCTAATTTATTTTTATTACAATTTATTTAAATTTGAATTTTAAAAAATCCATACTAATATAATAAAGCTGCAGAATTAGTTATGTTGTACGACGCTAATCTCTGGAACTGCTCATGGAAATTTAAAAAATATTTTCGTTTTGGATATAGCCCATTTATCGAGGAAGGTTAGGTATTTAGGTACATCACGCTACCACTAACAGGAGCCGAGCAGCGGGTGAAACCGCGGGGTACAGCTAGTTGTCTATAAAGTGAATTCTCAAAGTGTTGATTTGTCTAGTGAAGTATAAAATGAATACGTGTTTGCATCAGATTACGCAGAAACTCAGTATTTTCCAAGATTTCATTAGTTCTCTTGTTCAACTACCTACGAATAACTATTTGTTAATGACGGAAAATATTTTTTCTTATTTTATCTAGGTATCTAAAGTTTAGTTTACCTTTGGAATCATACGATGACACTAAACTAATTAGCCATTTGTTCTGCAATTTCTAAATGAACTCATTATAGCTGGTTGCCACTAATCCGTCATAATTCTCGCAATCTCCTAACTATGGACAAATATGTCTATAATATAGTGGGAACCACTTGTTAGCTAACAATTGTTTTTTCTCGCTAAAGTCAATTATCGTTAGGACACATCCTGGAGCGTGTCTTCACGCCGCTCATTAACATTGCGATACACTTATTTCATTAAATTGATGGAGTTTAAAATTTACTGATTGCGATCGACTAATGATTGATAAACGTTGAAATTAGTATTACCTAATGTTCAAGAGTACTGCTTTTTAATATAGGAAAACTCTACGAAAATTTTATTCAGATAGCCTTTGGATCGTTTGGTTAGATGAAATATGTTGCGCTTGTTTAAAATGCTAAATATCACTGATCTACACTAACGAAGAAACGAGTTACCTTATTACTTGTGATCTAAAAAACAAGCTGATCCAAATAAACTACGTATCAATAAATTATTGACTTACATTACTACATATCTAAATAATAATTCTTCACAATGACTGTCGACCTATATTTCGCAAGTCGCCAAGAGTCGCATATCGCTGAACAAACATGGCTCGGCTAAGAATTCGCGTTAAACTCGCGAAACATATCGGAATCAATATTCACGTGGATATTACAGAGTTATCGTTGAATAAACATGGCGATAACGTCAGGTGCTTGTTTGTGCTTTGAAAAATAAAAAATATGTGGGTCAGCGACGCACCTGTGACTTGAATATGAGCGACAACCTGCCACAAGCCGCGCTGTGGCCGGGTGAACCAATTTATTAGCTCGGAGATAGACTTTTCAATTCAACTGTTGAACAGAACAGAAGCCAATCTAAAAGAGCTTAATTTCAGTTATTCAACTCCTTGTAAATTAGATTTTCATAAGCACCTACTTACCCTAATCCTGACAACTGTGTAAATTTATGTATGTATATGAATACTCATGGATTTCCTTTTTCCGCCCAAGGAAGACAGAGGAGCATGTCAGACTCGACTGACTAAAACGACAGGGTGTCCTTTACTACCATGTTCACTAAACAGGCGAAGGTCCCTTAAACTGGCAAACGTAAGATACGACGTCGCCAATTCGGGCCTGTTTTTGGTCGGGCGGCTGACTGCCCTCTTAGCTGCCCGCACGCTACCTCTCACGGAAGACTCAGAAAGTCAGATGCAGCAGCTAAGGGAGTTCAAGAGCTCTAATCTCGCTCTCGCCCACCGCTGCCTCTATTGCAAGCTGCCAACCTCATGTAGAAGAAGACAGTGTCTTCCTACGTACTTTTGGTTTTAACCAAGTCGTAACCAATGCGGGAAACGAGAGATCGCTCCGAAATCACCACTCTACAGCGGTTGCTGCTCCACCCGTGTCTTCCGGGCATACATCGCAGTGGGCGTGGAAGCCTGCCCTATGCCAAGCAGATACTTTACAAAACAACCGTGTCGGGATAGTATTACGTCAGTGGCTGTTTAGAATTATTAATGTCACTTTTGTTTTATTTAATTGTTAATTGTGTTATCTATACTTTACTATTGTTCGTAACCTAATCTTTTTTAAATAAATAATAACGTTCTTGTTATCAAGCGCTATAAAATTTATGTTTGTATATCGATAACATTCAGAAAGGATCAAGCTTAAGGAAAAGTTTACAAATTACAATAGGTAAAATGTTCCGAGATAGCTCAGAGGAGCTCTTTACTACACAGAACCGGTTTGGTTTGCTGATTCATTACACAAGACGGATTAATATGACGAAACAATAATCAAAGCGATTTGATTTGATATCATTAATTTACGGTATTATGACATGATGATTATAATATTGATCAGTTTGGTGAAAATTGATAATGTTTCCGCTGTTTTCTATTCGATAAGGTATCGTTAGGTATCGAAGCTAATTTATTCATTCGCTGGATTTATCGGAAGTGGGTCACGTGAGGTTGGCGCCACCACGAGTACGTAGTAAATAAGTAGGTGCGGTACCTGCACACATACGTGCCGGTGATACGGCGGCGCGCCGGAGATTATCGACTTGTGATTCATTCATCATCGCCTCATTTTATAATATCTACTTATAAATAGTTGAATAGATACGAACTAATGTACAGGATTATGGTGATATGTAAACCTCAAGTTTGATATTGTTGCATAGAAAGGAGAATGGGCAATATTGCCCCAGTGACCAATAGCATTATAATATTTTTTTCACACTACTTGCTCGTAAATGTCATATTATACGTCAGGCAAACCTACTGTAAAGCATGACATTATTCCCCCTCGCTCGAGCCGGGAATAATATATGTACTGAATTTCATTATTCCCGTGGGAATAATGTGATTTGAATTTGGAACCTCAAAGAAAACCGTATGAAAATTTTCACCAAGGAGTCGTATCAGTAATGGCGGCCGCTGGCAGCGACAGCTGATCGCTTACAGTGGTGCCAACTTCACGTTCGAAGGTTGTCGTACCACATCAAATTTCAAAAATCGAATTTATTTCCTCGCAGTAGGTGTGAAAAGCAGAGTACGCTCCTCGGGAGTAAAGCTGCCTTGTCTTGGGCTGACTTGAATCCCTCGCTATACTAAGGATTCTTAACTTAATTCCCTCGTTTCACTCGGGAATTAACACTTGAACCTCCTCGCTGCGCTACGGAGGTTCACCCCAGAATCCTTAGTGTCGTTTCGGGATTCAATACGCCCGTGACGTAAGGCAATGCTTTACTCCCTTGGTGCGTAATCTACTATTGTGCCAATCGATGGATGTCCTCAACACAGATACTCTTTTTATCATGACTTCTCTAGATCCAGAGTCTAATAGGAGCTACAAAGGTCTATATGTGTTTATTTATATGTGTGAGTAATTAAGAGTTATTAAATACTGTTATTTAATCGATATCTTAACTTTCATGAATACCATTAATTACAAACACCTTATTTTATGCCTAAACGTTGTTTTAATTAAATTAATGTCTTAAAAGCGTTTATTTGGAAATATTAATCTCAATGTCAGTAAACCTTACTAGTAGTAGGTACTACATCGGTAGTACATACTAGGTCAGTTTAGACACCATAAAACCGAAGGGAAGAAAATTATGTTGGTGGCAAAGGTTGTCCTTTAAATGCCCGTTTCATCGGTCATCATCAACTTAATGGCTATTGCGCTTTAGGGCAGAATCCCATACATTGATTCCTATTCTCCTTTATAACTACTTTTCACTAAATCGACGTCGCTGATTTTAAAAGTCAACTTAGCAATGCTGCCAAGGCTCGCGAAGCGGAGGAGTTTGACAGCATAAGTGTTCCAATCTATCTAAATTGTAATATTCAGCAGAATTAGTTCAACTGGAAGGCGACCCATATATAGTTGGGAAAAGGCTAGGCAAGTGATGATCATAATGATCCGCTAATTATAAAACAAAATCACGATAATTTCATTCTCATTCATTCGATAATTATTGCAGGAAAAATCTACAAATACTAAAGAAACTTGTCAAATCACTAACCACGAATCTATTGATGAAGGTGATTACCATGAATCTAGATTATCAGTACAAGATAGACAATTATGACTTAATTATGAAAATTAGTTACAAGAAACAACTATAAAGCAATGCTCGATAGCATGATAAGTTGAAACATAATTTAAGATCTTTACAATATATAATTAACCGCCTTCAAAAACAACCATCGGCTTGGCATGGCTTTGTTTGATTATTTCAATGTTTTTTTGCCACCGACTTCCGAAAGAAAAGTTATTTTGTAGGTTATTTTACCCTTTTTTGTGGTTGTTTTTGAAGGCGGTTAAATTTTTTTTGAAAAAAAATAGTAAAATTTTTATTTTACTATTTTAGTAGTAGTTTAAATATTCAACCCAAATTCTTAGCAAATACATCATTTTCTTACATAAGCACTAGAATTTTGTAATCCGTAGCACCGGTATTAACATCGCCCATGTTATGTAAGTACATAAAAGAAAATTCCAATAAAATTCCCTATCTCAAAAAATGCTGAACAGAGTTCGATGAAACTTGTAGTATTCTCTAAGGTGAACGATCCCTAGTACAACAAAAAAAACAATTTTGAAAATCGGTCCACAATTGGCGAAGTAATCGCGTAACAAACACGCAAAAAGTAAAGATCATCATGTCATCCAAGTAGGTGAAATTAATAAAAATGCTCACAAAATAAAAAGTACTGAACCAAATTTGATGAAATTTTATAGGACCAAACTGCAAGTTTCCTGCATCGAACAAAAAAAGAATCACACTAATCGGACTAGAAACCTCGGAGTAATCGATGTACATACATAAAAAAAAACATACCGACCGAATTGAGAACCTCCTCCCTTTTTTGAAGTCGGTTAAAAAAAGAAAGAAATACAGTGCCTTTTAGCAAATAAATAAAGCTGTGCTTATGATAACGATCACAATGGTTTCACTTTTCCTGTAGGAAAAGTATTTTCCAATGTCAACATTAACAATAAAAGAATTATTATCAAAGTGACCATCACCACTGACACTTGTTAATAGCTAAAATGATGAAGATGATGAAGATTGTTTCCTGAGTTAATTGCCCTAACAATAAATATTTTAATTTATAAACACGGTACATCAATCACCCCGTTCAAATATTTTGTCACAATTGTAAGGAAATACGGTGTTAGTATTAAAAATGAGTAATCGATTTCTAGTCATATCGTTATCGGTTCCATCAGCGTTTAAATATTTAAATTAGCTCATAGCCCGACTCATACAATTCCTGAAACTTTCAAGTGTGCCTTCGTGAAATTCAAATGAGTTCTTGAGTGATATCCGGCTAAATGTTAGTACACGTCGCTATTCTATCTATGTTACGCATAAGTTACGGGAGATTTTTTATTGTTTTATATTCGTAGTATTACTAATTAGTATTATATAACAAGTACTGTTACAAGTACTAATTAATAGACCTTGCCTGCAGCTGAAACTTTAAAATATTTTTATAAATATATATAATACTAGCGGCCCGTCCCGGCTTCGCACGGATGGAGGACCCGGTCCCGATGGTTACAAACACAACAAAAAAATAATTATCCGAATCGGTCAAGCCGTTTTCATGTTATGTCGTGACAACGGAAAACGGGTTTCATTTTTATATATATAGATAATAGATAATATATACCTAGTTATGAACTATTTCAATTGATTTTTGATGATTATCTACCTACATGATGAGATTCTATGTGAATCGGAAAATCAGAGAGTATGATTGGTATGGGTATATTAGCAGTGATGCCATATGAAACTGAGACATAGTCTCCAACTGTTGGCCTTTTAGAGAGACTTAAGAGTCACCCGTAAAATAAAGGATATGGCTCAGTGTTCCTTCATGCGATTAAATCTAAAACGAGAATATTCGTTGAAGAGTAATTACTTAACGTAGCTCTTAAAATATGCAAATTGAAGTGGCAATGGGCAGGCCACATCCTTCGTAGAACTGTTAACCGATGCATGGGAAAGAAAAGTTAGTGTGCAACCAAGAAACGAAAGACGCAGCGTAGGCATGGTAAGATGAGAGTAGTAAGCGATAGATGCAAATACAGTCCACTGTATTTGCATCTATCGCTTACTACTCTAGAGTACGTCCACGTACTCTAGCTGATGATAATTTTGAACTTAAGTATTAACACGAACTTTTAGGGCGGTGTAAGTATAGATGACCCACAAGAATGCGAAATCAAGTCTCTTTCATGACCTACTAAAGTTGAAACGGGGGCCGAAGAAATTGGATAACCAGGGCACAAAACCACTAGAGGTACAAATATTTGGACGAGAGCACTCAGCATTTGGTGGCTAAAATTTAAAAATAAAACCTGAGTTTTGGAATACTTTGCCTACTATTGTTAAGAGGTAAGGCTGTCTCATTATCATAATATGTATTTTTTTAATAACGTTGCCCCCACACTATAATTTTTTTCCTGTATCGTGGGAGCGTTTACAAACATAGAAACTTACATATACAAAATACCCAGAACCGGAACAACTACTTGCAGATCATACAAATATTTGTCCCGTGCGGGGTTCGAACCCACGACATGCTGAGCAGCAAGCCGATCGCTCAACCGCCACTTTGATGACAAAGTGAGTGCATAAGATGATAAAGAAATATTGATGAATATCTATGTGATGCAACAGGTTTGCATGCGTGATCTGGACGAGTTAGCTGAACTCATATGTCTCCATGTTAATATAATAAATATAACTTGGATAGCTGTAACAAGGACAGCAGTGTCCATGTTCCTGCCACCTGTCTCGATCTACATATGTAATGAAGAGATATCATTACACTTCAGCCATATTGCAGTAATTTATTAGACAGCGTATGTAAAATTATGTTATGTAAAACCATAATTTACATACTATTTTGACATTTGCATGTTCAACAGTCATACTTTCTAGATATATTTAGAAGTTTATTAATTGACTTCGAAATTGAAGTATTGAATTTTGTTTTAACTAAACTATTATCCTAGAAAAATCTCTACTACTGAAATAAACAGAATATCAATAATAACATATTAATATTCTATCTACCAATCCGCACTGGGCCTGCGTGGTGGATATAAGGCCCCACTCCCTCTTTCAGAGTGGAGGCCTGTGTCCCAGCAGTGGGAACATTATAGGCTGATCATGGCGATGATTCTACACCTAGCAAATCCAGTCAAATTTCAATTACTTACTAGCAGTAGTATTAAGCTATTTCGTATTTTTATGATATCACCGTACAACACACAAAAAAGCAATATTCATATCGATAGTTGCACAGCTTAGCTGTTTATACAATTAACTATTAGGAATCAATAATTGTTGATTCGCTGAAGCGTGCAAAGTGGTCATTAACTACATTTCGTAAATACTTACTTAAAATTCAGTATATTCAATGTTCATGATCGATTACCTACTAATTTGTGAATGCTTGCCTAAATGAATTACCATCTATAGATGGCGGCAAATGAAAACGTTGACTTAATAGTTCGACATTAACTGAACATTATTCACTAAATGGCTTATTAAATAGTGCATCAAACTTTATGGTGTAATAATTGTTGGCTCAGCTCTTGGTTTAGTGAGAGTTCGATTCCACATTCCGTAACAATGGAGAACAAATTCCTATAGAACATAGGAACGAGCTAATTTTATGTAACTGATAATAATCCTGAAAACCATAGACGAACGAAGTGAAAAAACCTAAACGTCAATGTTAACTAATTTATGCATAGTATCCACCACCAGAGTGCCCAAAACTCCTACCTGACTCAAGTCCATAAGCTCGGATTCGGCAGACTGCAGTGAAAACGAGTTTGTATCCAAACGGGTCCACTAGAGTCACGGGTCCACTAGAGTCACGGGTCCACTAGAGTCACGAGTCCACTAGAGTCACGGGTCACAGTCACGGATCGCGCACTGGTCAGACACAGTCACTGCTGGGCGGCAGCAAGCAGTCACAGCGCACAGGTGTGCTTGGAACGACAACAGTGAGCGAGGTGACGTCGAGTCGCCTGCGCATCACACGTAGCGCGTAAACTGTCGCAGCGTCACTAACCGGCGCGCGCGCAGGAAACACCCGAACTTTCCTATCTATTAACGTTGGCAGTAATTCTGTATGAAGGTAAACAGTTCCTTCCGATTAAAAACGTTTGCCTGGCATTGGCGTTTTGTTAACTTAATTAAAATGTATGAGCTGTTAATGACACGTCATGCACGTGAACCGCGTCCTTTCAGCTGTTAATTACGACGTTTAAGCAACGTTTACAGTTTATGCATATTTCCTTTATCCTGACGTTTTCCCGGTTCGATGATATCGTTTGCGTTGATTTTGAAATAGTTCTTTGATGACAGTTCAAGTTTTGCTATGAACATAATTTTGTTTGCATACCTACATCATATCTAAAATTACCTTATTATCTCCAAACAATATTAGCAACCGATAATTTTAATCACAATTACAATAAGTACCTAATATTATAAAAGTGTTACTACTGGAATAATGCTAATCATTATTACACAGCAGTTACAAATATTACTAAATCATTTTCCCAGTCAAACGTAAAGTTTACGTGCTATGGAGGTGATGATGATAGGGAATGTTTGCTCGATCGATAACGTTAGTATCGAGAAAGTTATCGCGAGCAAACAACTTGAAAGCGGCGCACACGCAGCCAGCGAGTACTGCCACTCATTATCATACAAGTGCCAACATCACCTGGACGAGTGCTCACAGGACGGCACATATTTAGGTCGGTCAGACACCTTGCTACAATCATGATGATTTGCTTATCGAGGCATATCATTACTAAGATGATATGACTACGCCACATAAGTTTTTAACCTAACATGGTCACTAACACTAATAGTAGGGTTTAAAACGAGATATTTATCATTTTTTAAATTTGTTTTAAGTTTCCGATATTTGGGCACTGTTGCAAGCGCCAGGATCGCGGTTGAACTGAAGTTATTGCGGGTAGATGGTTACGACCAGACAGATCGGTCTACCCTCTTTCTAGTTCATTTTTGCGCTCGCCACCACTACCACTGTCACTCATCTCACTTAATACACTTAATTCAATTTCCAACACATAAAATTCACTGTATCTCTTGACTGGGACGAGTGACAATGGTAGTGGTCTTGAGCGCAAAAATGAACTAGAAAGAGGGTAGGCCGATTTGGTTGCTCATTAACATCTACCCGCAATAATTTCAATTCATCCGTAATTATAGCACAGTGCCTATAAATCGGAAATTCAAAACAAATGAAGTCAGTTTCATTTTTTTTTAAGTTTTTTATTACTAACTTAGACTGTATTAACAACAACCCGAATAATGTAGTAATGTGAATGCTCACAAAAAAAAATCGTTTTAAGACCTCATCACCGCGTCTGATTATGAATATTATGCCGATGGCAGATTTAAATAGAACACAAAAAAAGTTTCCTATTTAAAGTCTTAAATACTTATCAGTACCAAGCTGTTCCCCGTGATTTTTCTTTAATTGGTCGTAGCGGGATGTGTTATAAGCTTATAACCTAACTCGATAAATAGACAATCCAACACAAATAGATTTTATTCAATTCTAACCAGTAGTTCCTGAGATTAGGGCATTCAATTAAATAGATAAACTCTTCAGATTTATAATATTAGAATAGCTATATAAAATTATTTAATATTAGACCTGACCTAAGACCACATCATATAGAAGGCGCGGTTACTATCAATATGTGCTATCTCTGCCTAACCCATCGTCAATATCGGCCGTGATAGTTTAATCGGCGTGTTGTTGCAAATCCTGCGCATTGCGAGTAGTGTACATATTCATGAAGTATTTGCTGGTAGTCGCGGCATCAACCGATAGCGCGCACAAATATTGACTCGCCTCCATTACAGTATTGCCACAATATTAATAAGTGCTAATGTCTATTGTTTAACACCTCAACGAGGGTCTTAATCTAATAAGTATATACTTAGGGAAAATACCTGGATGTATTTAATAACTAGGCCTCTATACTTTTTTATAACGCTCTCGTCTAAATTGGAACAGAAAAGACTGTCAGAATCGTACTGACTAAAATGTACGGTGTTCCTTCAATAGACATTTACGTTCCAGAGTCACCGAATGTCCCGTGAGCCCGGTTAGGTAAGACACGTTTAGTTAGGTAACTTTATTCCAAACGAAACACATGCATTGTTTTGCCTGTGAAAGTCACTCTCAAACAAATGAGATCATCATTAGATGGTTGTTCAGTAGTAGTTCAGATATTTATGATGGGTCAGGATCAACAGGAAGAACTTTTCCTTTGATAACAAAAATGATTCAGTGAAATTCAATCCCACTTCATTTTTAACCCAGTTTCCGAAAGGAAGGTACCTACGTACCTACAGAAATATAAAGTATACAGGTTGGTATAAACAAGAAAGCATTTCCTGGTATTTTTTTTCCGAGGATTACTTTCTGCATGGTTTTCGTTAGTTTCTGTCTGAGAGTAGATTGTATCCACTAGATCCTCTTAAATATCCATCAACCTAAATCATACAACAGTCCAGCAACTCCCCACATTTAGATAACAACATAATCGATCAGGAATCCTCTACAATCCCACGCCACATTCCAAAACTTAGGTAAAAAATAAAAAGAAAACGCAATCGTCATAGTAAACGTCTATTTGTAACATTCTCAATTACCGAGTACAGTGAGTTCTGTGTGCCGCCGCCCTGAGTCCAGCCGGAGAGGAACCTCGGACCGACCTGCAACAAGACGACGTGTGAACTGCTGAGTCATAGAGGCACTAGTTACCGGTAACTGTGGGAACCCACTGTAATGACAGGGCTGCTCAGTAAGGAGATGTAAAGTGTCGCTTTTTTGTGTTGTTATGTCATAATTAGGACGCAGGTTGTAAATCAAGTTTTTGTTTCAAGCTGTGATCATCATTTCTGTAATACTTTTGGGTTGTTGTTGAAGTATAAATGTATATGAGGACGAGACGAAACTCTTAATTTTGATTCAGGAGACCCAATCTTGTAAAATAAATTTAAAAACATAGCACAGGGAAGAGGTGGCAAACGTTTCATTTATATAATTGAAAGCTCCAAAAGATATATTAACTATTAGAGGATTCAGGCCCGTATTACAGAACGTCCCTCAAGACTCAAGCGTTACTTAAAAATAGTTTCAACCAAATGCCTATAATCTAGTTTTAAGTAATACTTGAGTATTGAGCGACATTCTCGACTTAAAAAGGTTTAATAAATGAATTAACACTTTCGGTATATAAAAAAGTATGTGAAATCTATTAACTTTAATTGAAGTCACCCCTGAATAAAACAATACCCAAGAAGCAAAGCTTTTTGTTTATAAAATGTGGTGATGGGAGTAAAGTATGTCATAATTGAGTGGGGCGGTGCCGCCCGCGCCGGCACGTAACTCACGCCCGGTTTACACACGGCACGGAAACGTCACGGTTTCACTGATCTATAAAGAGAGAGCCTAGATTACGCTAGCTTACGTAATCATATATTAGCTTGTATAACTATTATTACTAAGACTTCTGGTGCAAGCTCTCTCATGAACAGTACCTAGATTTTGATAAAATCACGGAAATTTTATCATTCTGAATACTTTCCTTTTAAACTTAACAACAACATCCCTATTGGTGTAAAGCTGTCTTGATATTTCGAGAGTCTCAGATTACAACTGACTAAAACAATGAGTACAGTTTTTGTGCCTAGAAGGTTGACCATGAAGATTTATGCTTTCCTAGTTCCTACGTTCCTACATTCCTGACTCTAATATCTATTAGAGTCATAGGTGCACCGATTACTCTCATATACTTGGTAGGTATAGAAAGTCCGTTACATTCTAATAAACCCATCATCGATAGATTACAATTCATGGAGTAGTATCAGGTTGCAGCCGGGGTGCAGGGCGCTTGCAGGGCGCGATGACAAATTTATCGCGCGCCGCGACAATAAAACGCGCTCGTAAAAATATTACTACACGGTACCTACACCCCCTCTCCACTACCCCCTGTGCTACCCCCTCACCCCGGAGGAACACCCGCGACCCCCTCGGAGGGATCCCGCGAGAAATAACACACTTTGTCTTAGAGAGAATCGCGTTCAATCGCGACTTACAGGTCAGAAGAGCCGCCGCCGTTGATACGGTAGGTACGCGTACCTACCTGAACCTACACTACACTTTGAATAGTTCAACCTGAAGTAAATGTTGTTTCCATTTTAAGGTATGATGGACCCCTCTACTAATAACACCATTTTTCCTGATATTTCACAGAGTTACTTCACAACTGGTATTAAACGTGGTCACAAAAGATCGATTTAACTAAATCAGGTAGAGTAGTGGACTGCACCGGTATTTTTCCTTGAATTTTTTTCTGACTAATGTATATTTTTTTGTTTCTATGAGTGACAAATACCGCATCGCCCTGTTTCGGCTCTCGCACGTAAAGTTGTGCTTGTTATGATATGATATCGTGGCGAGCGGGATCCCGCGGCTCTAGCGGATCTGCCGGCCCGCCATCGAGCCCGCCATCGAGCCCGTTTTACTGTGATTGAACCGATACAACACTAACTGGCATTTGATCTGCTATTGCGAAGTTTTTATCCCAAATAACAACAAATAAAGTTGTTTGTTTACCTAAACGCGTCGGCTTCACGCTGCATCGCCTCGGATCTTGAATGGCACAGCTTCCAGTCGTCATTATCTCGCCATCTGTCGATTGATAAAGTAATAAGCTGTATTATTTAGTAAAAAGCTAATGTTTTATTCAGGAACCTCTTCCTTGGGAGGCGGAGGTAAAAACGGTGCGATAACATCATACCGAACATTGTACGGTCAGACAAGGCGGGGCATCATTCCTAGATAGCTAATATGTTTGCTTGTTGAATGAATCAAGCTCCATACAAGCTGTCAATGAAAACTATATTCAACCAGATTTAAGAAAAACTTCGCACAATATCTTCGATATTATAATACTTTTTCTCTTGATTCAGTCAGCAGAATGCTATTTATATAAATATTTCAACCGTATCATGGCCAACCGCTGCGTTCGACGCCGTTTAGTGTTTTATACTGCTTTACATTGTAGGTAATCATTGTAATGTGTCAATAAATAAACATCAATGATTTACAAAGAGATACGCGTCACATCTCCCTGACCGTAAGGGGAGAGATATGTGACGCATAATTATCTTTCTTATACAGATTAAAAAGTTCGAATGTTTTCCCTTAAAAAAATATTGTTTACTCCATAGATTTGATTGATCAAAAGAAATACCAATATGTAAAATGATAACATTACTTTCCCAACACAACAGTAAGAAGTGCGTGTTGCTCGGGCAGCAGACCGCTGCTCGCTCTCTTTACGACCATATTTATAGCGAGCTCGGACACTTGGCCGTTTTTTACGATATACATAAAAGCTGCCGTGAAAGATTTACGCCAAATATATTCCCGCTAATGCTGATTGCGCGTTTCATTGTGCTAATGTTATTGCTACGATTTATTGACGAATTACCCAAATGTTTATGATAGATTATATTGTTCGACTCGCAACTCACACGCAGTTTTGGGTCAGGTTATTGCTCATATATCTTGATCCTAGGCACTCCGCACCGGGTACGTAGGCCTATCGTTGTTCAGCTGACTACATACATAAATCTAATGCCACCATAATTCTTTGACTTGGGGCAAAGAATAAATAATATTACTACGCAAAGAAGCGTCACTCCCAAAAAAAAATCAAACAAATGTAAAATCTATGCACGAAAGAATAAAGTACATTTTAACTGGCAGCCGTACCGCCCACCTACTTTTATATTAGCCTAAACTTCCCATGCGCAAGCAAAAATGTACTGAATGGTTACGCGCGAAAGTTTATTTTTGTTTATCTGACGCCAAGGACATTGAAAGGTTACCGTCGGTCAAGCTCAATAGGGATGCGACTCGCGAGTTTAGACACAGTTAGGTGGGTATACGTTTTTACGCATTTGTTAAATTACTTAATAACATAAATACCTATGTTCCTCATGGAATTTTGTTTTTATCATCAACCTATATCTTTTTGGATTCATCATCGATTACTTCATACACCTACGGCACCTTTCGTGAGGAACAATTATATATATTAATATTATCTGTTTTACCTATAATTATTGTTATGTATAATTATTTCTCTTATTTGACCATGGCTCTTGGTCTATAATTTTATTTAGTCATAACTTTAAAGATTGTTATCGTCTGTGGCAAAGTAGCTAGTCCTTACCATTTTGCATTCAACCGACCAATTACTATCGCATACTGTAACAGGCCCCGCGTGGCGTGTCTTTGCAGGTAGGTAGGTAAAAAAGTCGCGCAGCGAAATACGATCGCTGACCTTGAATGCGTAGTGTGGCCATTTTCTGAGTTTGAACGTGCGTAAACAACAAAGCAAACATCTTTCTACTTTCTACCGATCTTAATTCGACCTACCTACGTACCTACTCAGCTTAACGTGAGTAGGGTGATCTCAGGTTTGATATTCGTCTATTTTATCTTGGTCCTCTAGTAGGCCAAACTTGTAACCTACCTAATCATGGTCAGTTAAGCGGGGATACTTGAATGACATTAATAAGCACACCACAAGCAGGTAGATAATTTTGTTGATCATTATTAAAGTACGATTATTAATTCCAGTTAGTAAATTGACATTTGTGCATTAATGAAATGTAGGTACCTACTAAATTAAATTGTATCACTGGTCATTTTACTGACTGGAATTAATAATCGTATTTTAAATGTACTACATTTATCTAAATATGCACTTTTTTTACCTTTCAAGATCACGCGGTAGCGTGTGAAACGTGAGGCTTTTATCACTGTCATTATTTAGACAACCAAAAGTTATGCAGTATTTTTTTTTCTTCATAATAAATTAAATTATAGTTATAATACTGTTATGAAAACTTTTACGAAACTATAGGTAAATGTGCGTAAATAGACGTAACTGAACAAAAATATTTAGTAGATGAAGCGCGAGCGGAACGGGTAGCGCGTGGCAGCCGACTGAATTGTCCTCCACGAAGAGGCCCCCCACCCTACGTGCAGTTTTATACCTACGCCGCGGAGTGAACCAGGCCTGCTTGGGGTCGAATTCACGGCATTATGGCTATTTCATATTTGTCTAGGAAAAGAAACTTACAGTCATAGATTCTCGTATAATAGACGGAACAGTACCTTTTATTGATATATCAAGGGTTGTCTAGCATCAGAGCTAGGTAGTAATGTTATTGTATTGTAATATCCAATATAGCCTGCAGTGGGTACTATTACCGAACGATTGTGTTCTCATAAGCTGGCGGGCGATCAATTTTTTGATAGTGTCAGTCGCGGCGACAAGTCATTTCTTACGACAACATTTGATTTGAGTCCCCGCAAATTCAATTTGTAGCACAATACCGCTAAAAGTGAGCTCGCCGTCGCCATACATACATACATACACACTTACATACATAGAGGATGGAGGCGCGAGTCGCGAGCAAATGGAAAGCAAACTGAAGCCCAAATAAATATTCGCTTTAGCAACAATCGAGCTCGCAACTCACACAATTACGACGGAATGGAAAACCTTAGATAAATAAAATCGGAAGCGGCGAGGGTGCGGGGCGCAGGGGTAAGGGTCGCGCGGGGGGAGGGGAGGTTTTTTCGCAAGAACAGAAAAAGCGAAGGCAGCAAACACAAACATCGGGCGAATGTAGCGAATTTCCAAAGTCCATTCGGTTTATTGACAGCGGAGGGGCCGAAACCGAATTCAAATCCCCGCCCGCCGCGATTTACAATAAATTTCAAACGGAGAATATGTTTGCAATATGTCGGAGGTAGGGCTTCGCCCCTTGCCGCCGCTCTCGAGACCAATTACTTTGCCCTTTCGCCCTCCGCGGTGCCTCCGGGTGCTAGTGGCGCTACTTTAAACACTGCCAGTGTGTAGTGTACAGTTGTTTACAACGTGATCGCATGGCGGGCGGGACGGCGGCGGCGGGACCCTCGCGGCCGAGCGCTTTGAATTTTCATTGAATTCTTTGAATGGCGCTCAAATCATGTGAATATCCAATTTTCTCGGCGAACGATTTATTGTGAAAATGTTTTATCTTTATTTATAGGTTGTTTTGAATTATTGTCCTGGCAGATAAACTAGTTTATTTATATTATAAGTGAGTTGATGAACACAAAGATAGTATTCACTTGAATGCGTTTTAAGCCAATACAAAGAGAAACTGCAATTTAATGGATAAGCTCAAAAACGATTAACAGCTTGTATCATCTATATTTTATTTTAATTGCACCTTTGCGAAATCAGGACAGGTAGCTAGTACATAATAAAATTGTAAGTACTGTTAGTGTACTGGTTGTTTCACTTATAATTCTGGCAATTTGAAAACATAGAAGTAAAGCCACAGACCAGTATCTAGTATTTTATGCTGAAAAACTCGTAAAAAAAACGCAGAACAATGTTTCTATACATGATACTTCTTAATTGATTTGTGGGGTTTTATTAAAATCGTTCTCGTACATTATCAAAGTCACCATTAACTTTAAATCCAGGCAGCAACACGCGCCTCTCAACCACCCTGACCCCACCAAAAATGAAGAAATAAAAACAAAACATGATAGAGTCATAAAAAGTGAGGGAATCGTTATAAAAGAGCGGGTAGAGACACGGGTAGAGCGGGGAGGAGGGTGGCCGGGTAGAGATGGAGACGAACTACAAGTATGCAAGCAAACATCACAGCTACACCTCAATAAGTCCTACTTCCTACTCATATTATAAAGGTGAAAGATTCTTTGGATGGACGGAAGGATGTTTGTTACTCTTTCCCGTACAAAAACACAGCACGGATTTTGATGGCATTTGATACACAGTTTATAACCTGAATTAACACATATTTTAGATTGTATGTTCTCATAGAATAATTTTCGAGTCGTAGCGGGTGAAACCGCGGGCAACAGCTAATAGTTTAAATAAATCAACATTTATTTTAAAGTTTTAACTACAATCTACTTATCTGCATTTTTTTTTTTGCCAAGGGCTGTAGTTGCTTTTACTCACAAGGAATGATGAGACCTATTGAAAAAGTGATAGACTTTTAAAATCAATGGATAACCTAAACATAAACGTAGTTTTGTCCAAGGTAAGGCAGAGATATGTCTGTGGTAAATCAACACTAAGTACGCCGCCGCCGACCTGAAGATAGGAGATTGTATACTAATTACTATTTACAGTCACGAGCAATAATACAATCAGCAGAATTCAAACAGCGAAACTCCTAACATTAACGATTTACCTTCTATTTTGGAAGCTATGCAATTACAAAACAGGTCATATTTCAAAGTAGAAACCAGTAGTTCATGAGAAAATCGCGTTTGAATTTTGTTAAGTGCATACATGTTTTTGCTTGTGACTGTAGTATATTATTGTGCGTATGCAAGATAACGCAAGTTGAGAATAAAACCAAGGCAGGTAATTTTTTGAACTCAGCATTAACAAATTATAATAAATAACTATTCCCCATGGTTTGACCCCCGCTGCTCAGCTCTTATTAATCGTAGCGTGATGTTCTATATTGCATTCCTGGATAAATAAACTATTCAACACAAAAAAAAATCTATTCGAACTAATAATTCCTGAGATTATCGCGTCCAACCAAACACAGAAAGTCTTTAGCTTTAATATTATACTAGATATAGATTATTCCTACTTCATATGTGTATGATATATAAAAGCAACATAAACCGACAGATGTATTCATGAGTCTCTCTCCACGGTATCGACAGAGCAGTAAACCGCCCTCGACCCCCGGGACCGCGCTAACTCATACAGATTGGAAATATTGATGTATTCATACACATATTTGGGTTTATAATCCAAGAGAAAGTTTATCGGGTCTAGCCTCGAGTTGAGAGAAAGAAGATCATATATTGAAGAGGAAGTTGTTTAATAAATAATTGATGTGCGTTCCGAAGTTAATATTTAGTTCTAGTGTTTTACATGAAAACATGGGTGTACCATAGAGCACAACTTTATCAAACTCTTCTAAGATTAGCAGCGTTATGTATCTATGTGTCCACGAAAAATACTACCCTAACTGACAAATAATGATAAAAGTTTCGTTGCATCAAACTTGCATCCCGCATCCCACCCCACAATAAACAAAGCCGACGATTAACGACTCGCCACCGACAGTTGCAAAGTTTCCCGACGACGCTCACAGCCACGACTTGCGACTTGTGACTGCACGAGCGACGTGGACGACCACTAGCCACAGCCTCATTACGTCGCGGGCGGAATTCCACTCTTTATTTATGAAATAAAAATGAAAACATTTCTGCGGAGAGCTGACGAATGGCCGTCCCCCCTTGCACCCCCACAACACCCCCTTTTCCCCTCCCATAAACCCCAGCAAGGGTAATACTGGGATGCCACGACACGACTACCCACCTTATAGTAATATGACAGCTGTGGTTTTCAAATTTTCTATGCTACGGAATTCGTAGCCTAGGTAAAGATACTACGAAATTTCGTAGCATTATTCTAATGCGCTACGGTGTTAGGTGTTCTATGCTACGACATTTTGCTACGCGAAGTTACTAAGGGTTAATTTTTTTTTTAGTATAATTCATTCATCAATTGTTTATAAAAGGTTTAATGGGTTGTTTACCAGTTGAATTTTCAATCTATAGGTTCTACACTATGATAAAGGAAACTGGAATATGTATTATTCTTTCAGAAATAGTATGAACATCCACACAAGTTGACAATAGCACAAATTCGATACTTTAAAAGCAGTCAGCGCTGCGGCAGGAACAATAACAAAACTGAAACGTTAACTATTATTGTTCCTCCAGTATTCTGTGAAGTCTGACCTAGTAGTTTGGTAAATGGGACTGCCCAGCGTGACGTCTGCGAGTCGCTCCACAACGTAACTAATAACAGTTTTAGAGTGACCGTAAAATGATAAATACAGCACAGTCCACTGACCAATGATTAACTTTCGTGACCCTAAAATATATCTTCTTTCATGCTAATTATTATAAAATCGAATTGTTTGATGTCCCTCTCGTACTTTCCGTCAATAGCAGCTAACTAGTGAAAGCAGTACGTGTTATGTTCTCGATCGTATCGTAGGTACTTGTTCAAGGCGTCCATTTTCCAATTAAACATAACACATGTAATTACAGTTAAGTTTAATTCCCGGCGGGGCCCGCGGGGGTTGGGAGGGAGGACACGGGGAGCTGGGGGGGCGCGGGGGGAGGGGACCGGAAAGATTTTTCAATTACCAACTTTGTGCCGTTCGCTCCAATCTCAGATGGTAGAGTAGTCGCGCGGGACAGAGGTCACTACTCATTAGTGGGAAAGTTATGCTTTGTTTTGAATTAAATATTTTAAGTTAAAATTGCGGTGCTTTGTTTTAAATTAAATGTTTTCAATTTAAATATGTTAATTCAATATTTAATTTTAATTAAATCATTATGTAGTTTTACATAATGGGAAGACAGCCATGATGATGTGAAGCTTTTTAAAACTATGATAACGTGTTTCATGACTAGAATGCCCATATTAATTTTTGATGAATAGTTTCTACAGTGCACCTTCAATTATTTGTGATATTTAGTTTTGTTATATCCTATTGAAAAATTATTACCGTAAATCCGTAAGTCCGTTGATCAAAGATTATTACCGTAAATATTTTCCCGTGTTTCCAAAGCGTATATACTTTACAAATCCTTACTATAAGAATATCAATGTCAGTTCTTGTTTTCATAGCCATAAATTAATCACTTCTCTATTCAGAGTTCACTCGCATAAAAAATCGTGTCCACAAGAGTCGAGAAACATTCTAATAGTAAGAAACGATCGAAGCCAATAAGTACCTGCGAGCCGCCAAGCATCACATAAAGAGGCTTCAGGTAAACGTTTTTAAAGTAGCTCACTCTACTCTGTGCTCTGTGGAATTCTTAATATCAGTGCGCGCTAACTACGGCCGTATAATGTTGGCTGTTGGGCGGCTGCCTCCCCCCTCTGCCCGCCCCGCTGCCCCCCCGTGCAGGCCCGCCCGCCCTGCGCCACCCCCGCCCCGCGCGACGCCGGCGCGTGCACTGACTTAGGCTGGACGCACAGGGAAGATGCATCTTGCAATACTGCATCCTGATCTATGGATGATGAGAAGGGTCTTTGCTTATCTTAAAATGCCCCCAAATATTTATACAGTTGTAGATCTACAATGCACAGATGAAATGCACACAGGTCACACAGGAGCATTACTTTAAAGATGTTTTGATGACTACTAACTCATTAATGTATCAAAATTGCAATGCATGCAATTTCGATACATTAATGGCTTTCGCCTCTAGATCCCCTGACATACGGTATGGCATCTGACCCTTCTAGTTCTTATGTGTAGTCACTGAATGCGACAAGGCATTAACGCATTGTTGAAATATATTTGGAGTAACAGCTTACAATCGCTCTTCAACCTGCCGTTAACCATCTCCGTAACCATCTCCGTAGTGGAGGTGGTTAACGGCGAAGCGAGCTTCTATTATAGAAGGGAACGACTGTCAAAGACCTACAAATAACAGTCGTAATCAACGGCTTTTATGTGCTTTCTGAGGCACGGAGAAATCTTGGATAGATGGTCACCCATCCATAAACCGACCTCGGCAAGCGCGGCTTGACATGGAACATCGCCCTGTGCGGCTGTCAATATTTAAAACCGAGCTTCTCCTCCTCCTCTGCCCCAAAATGTAATATGTTACGAATAAAAACATTATTTGGTTATATCTTAAACTGCCATATTCAATCGAACATATCTCAGAACGGACTAATATTTCAGACTTTTTTTTTTTTTTTTTTTTTTTTACGTGGTAAAATCATCAAATGAGACCTCTCACCCCGGGCAGGGCGAGAGGTACTGTCAGACTTGTACTGACTAAAATCCACCGTGTTCTTCAGTAGCCCTTTATGTTCCGGGGTCACGGTGATGGTATGAGTCCCGCAACCCCGGCAGGCTTTGGCCCTCTGAGAGGGGGCCCCGTCATTTTGCTGACAGCTCTTTGAGGCGCGCGTGGAACACGACGCGCCGTCGACCCGGGCATGGTCCATGGTCGGGCGGCGAGTTGCCCTTTACTCGCCGCCCGCATGCCCGCGCCTACGGTGGCCGGAGATCGTCTTGCGACGTCCGACGCCGTGGGCGTCCACCACCGCGGGAATAATATGTTTTGCTCAGCTTAAAAATACCTATCCAATAACGTATGACATGTTGCTATTGGAGGGTGGGACCAGATTTCATAGAAGCCCTGGCATCATCCTTTCGAGATTACCCAAGTGCCAGGTAACTTTTACGGAAAAAAATTGCACCCAATTTTAGAAAATGTCAACAAGTTACTTAATTCCTGTGAACTATAGATAGGCTATAATTATATTTATATAAGATGAGCTCTTTTAAATAATAATAAATGGTATGATTACTATGTATTCTTCGCCTCGCCTTATTCGACCATGGCTGGTTTAAAAATAAGTTCGAAGGACTGATGGCTTTTTCTGTCACTTAGTACTTTTTTACTGTGACATTTTTTGCCTAGCAAGTCGAAAAAGTAAAAGCCATCGACAGTAGCGCGGTTGGTAGGGGACCTCATGCGAATGAAGTGACGGGCAAAAGTTAGTGCTACATAAATGAAAAGCAACAGAATCAAATAACAAGGCCTTTAACACAAAGTATTTTGAGCAATGTCTCCCCCGCGCCAGTGAGCACGGAGCGTGGTCGCGCGGCTGCCGGCAGCCTAACGTCCA
This sequence comes from Agrotis ipsilon, assembly GCA_028554685.1. Lineage (NCBI taxonomy): Eukaryota > Metazoa > Arthropoda > Insecta > Lepidoptera > Noctuidae > Agrotis > Agrotis ipsilon. Next base: position 17,320,542 of record CM052965.1, read on the forward strand.
CTAACGATTACACGCCGAAGTAAACGCTACTTTTAAATTGGATTCCGGCAACTAGGGCCTTTTGTTCAACGCCACAAAGGAGCGTTTGAAGCCGAATTATTGCGACGCGCCGCGCTTGCCCGACTGCCTCACTACCTCGCTGTATCGCTGCCTCCGCCGAGCAAACGTGGGAGCTTCCTAATAAAACACAAATACTACACATACTTCAAATACCCCATGAATCATGACCAGCTGCAGTTAGTAGCAAAGAACACAGGTGATAATATATTGTCAGATTCTTAACTTAACTTGACAATAATCACACTTTGGACTTTAATATGGTCAACTAGCTTTATAATAGCATTATGAACCCCCTAGGTAGCAGAATTGCTAGTTTTCTGAATCTCAGAGCGTAACATTCACGTTAATTACACATTATTAAGAATTAAATTCTTAAAGCGCAGTAAAGGGTACATAAACGTCGGGCCAATATCGGAACGGCATTAAACAGCTAATAAAGAAGGTCATTTAATAAAGCGGCGGAACGGACGGCATCTTCCGAGATCGTCCGGTATGAGACGACGCCGGACGGCAACACCGTCGCTGTAAAATGCACTTAAATTTATTATTATTGCGGTTTATGAAAGATTTAAGTTGTGTAACGCTGCCGGCGTCCGGCGACCGGCGTCCGACGGCGTCGTAAACACGGCCGTGCCGCTCATGTTAACGACTGCCGATGACCATAGATTCCTCATTTAATTGACCTCTAGATTAAGGGAATGAGTCTTCAATCTTATTTTCCAGAAATTAAGATGGTTTTGTAAAGTAGTAAAGGAAGACCTCGCTTGAAATATTATCCTAGTTACAGGCCAAAGCGTTTAACCTATTAATTTTAATTCATCCCATTTCCATACTTATATTATAAAACTAGAGAGCTTGTTTGGTTGGCGCTAAACTCTGATACTACTGCTTCGAATTGAACAATTATTTGTGTGTAACATCTCGCTGCGACCAATACGACCGGAGTTGCGGGATGAACCACGGGGAACTGCTACTCCAAATTATAGGTCCATTTAAATGTTAGCCTCTATCGACTGTTTCACAAAGACTAAAATGATACCCAACAAAAAATATGCAAACAAAAATAATTTCCCTTCAGATGAATAGACAAATCATTTTTGCATGTTAGTAAATAGCAATAGTGCATCTTAGTGAGTGACGCACCCTGCTACTCGTAGTTAGGGGCAGTGCATACATTACGCATGTTCGATCGATACGGCACGCTTCGCACGGTCTGGCACGCTCGCACCCCCGCGCCAACTATTTGCATAAGCTGATGAGATGCGTTCATTATGTGTACTCTCCCCCGCGTCTAGCTCGATATGTGCACACGTTGGGGAGCAACTCACGACAATCGCACGTTTCGGGGATTTCATTAACAAATGTGATTTTCGCGTGGAATCGTTGATGATTTTGTTTTGTGAGTTAAGAAAGAGTATTATAAAAATTATATTATAAACTCTAACTTACATGTGATAAATAATTGTTCAGGTATGAGAAAGAACAAAGATACAGACCTAACAAACGTTTCTTAAGAATAAGTTCTTATCATAAAAGTCATAATATAATATTTTATGATGCATAGAATCTGAGACGTTACAAAAATGAAGAAGCAGAAGCTAATTTCAATACGCCAAATAACAATCTAATTTGATAAAAGATATGAATCTTGTAAAGCTATAAATGAAGTCCAGTCCTATCTTAATGAACTTGATGCTGAAGGGACATCTGCAGCTCACGCAGTTGTGTGTGAGTACAACAGAGACCCACTATGTTTTAGTATGTTTAGTGTTTACCAGTAGACTCTTGTAACATCCACATGATCTCGTATTCAATTTCGAAAATAGAGATGTGCCAAACGCCGGTGTTCAGGTGCAGGGCGCAGACTCTGGAAGGGCGCAAAAATGGCCAGACCAGGATCATAATTTGGCCAGACTAGTGAAAGGTGAGTATTGAGGGATTCTGCATTAGGAATTCAAGTAGTATATTTTTAACTCAAAAAGGTGAATAATCTTAACAAAGAACTTCTGAAAATAGTCTTGGTTGAGGGGTGCATACATATAGGAATCAAATTGTACTCATGTAAAACTTCCAAGAATGAACTTTGAAGTATTTGTTGAGTCTTTTATAATAATAAGTCTCAATCATCTCATCTCTCATGAAGTAAATAAGTCTCAAAATTGCAGTTAAATGCAACGTATTTCATTTAATAAACATTTGGCATCAAAATCATGACTTGAATGAATATTTTAGTCAGACAAAAAAACATTCCAAGTATAACAAAAGATCATAGTCAATCGTCGAAAACTAACTGATATATCTCAAATCTTCACACAAGGAGATAAACAAAGCATCTCTGCCAGCACACACATCACAGTACATCCCTCGACAGACGAGCCGCGCCCCGCGCCCCCCGCACCCGGCCCCTGCCCCCGGGCCAGTAATTAAACCTCTCGCGACACTTAACAGCTCGTTACGGTAGGTCCGGCCCGAGCCTGTGCCCTGTGCCTGTCGGTGCGCATGCACGACCACTCCATGTAAATGGACGCTCAGCTCTAGGGCCGCGTTGAGAGCTCATTGATTTGAAGGGATCCATTTTGAAGTCCATTCAGGTGTAATAAGAGGACGAAGCTCTTTGAGATCGATTCGAAATCGCCAATCGTTTTGTTGATATGTCTTTATTGTTCATTTGGATGTAAAATAAATTGCCTACGAATGGATAAATACAGAAGAGGGTTTTAAAAAGTAACAAAAGATAAAAACTGACTTCGATTAAGATGAAAAAAATGCTTTTCTTCGCTCTTTCTTAACCTACATCATTTTGACGGGAAATAGATGGAGGGAAATATTAGCAAGCAGATCGCTTATGAACATAGCGTATCGTGCGGAACTATCAGAGAATTGAATAATATAATGTGTAACATCCTCCAACATCGGTGATAACATCAGTGAGAGAACACTCTTGCGGAGCCCTCCCAACATTCAGAAAAGTTAAAAAACAAATGTGGAAATCAAGCGAATTATATGTTACGCTGAAACGAATGGTTAGTTCAACTGTAACATTGTTGTTTCAGTGTTTAAAATCAAAATAATAATAATATTCCACAACTATCACACAACGCCATCTAGTCCCAAGCTAAGTAGAGCTTGTGGTATGGGTACTAGACAACTGATAAATATACTTATATATTTCTAAATACATACATATTATACATAAATTACAACCCAGATACAGAACAATTGATTATGCTCATCACACAATCATTTGTTCTGGGTGAGAATCGAACCCACAACCCTCGGTATAGCAGTCAGGGTCATTAACCACTAGACCAACAAGCCAGTAAAATTTTCAACAATTATCGACAATGAGAGGAACCAAAACCGCGCCAATGTCACAACTGCACAGTTCCATCTTTATCACAAACTTCAATCACGTAGTTACCAAACTAAGGATCATTGAATCAATTTAGGTGGCAGGTGGGGGCTGGGGGGCCATACCGGGGTGAGGGTGGTCATAATTAGGCTGGCGGATTAGCCTCCAGCGAGGAAATTAACTTGAAACTGGATGGCTTCCGGCCCGAGGACCCTACGTTACAGCTCGCAGACAATCGGCGACGCCATTACTGCGCCAATTAAGACAGGTATTCGATTGGCTCCGTTCAGCTGATTGAAAATATTTCGTGCGGCGGGGAGACCACTTTATTGCATTCTGAGATTTAGGTTTGCACCCGCCTTGTGTTCACACTAATACTAATAGAGTTCCTTGTGTACGGTTGTTGTTATGTTGTAAACTTACTTTTAAAGTATTAGTGGTTTCGATTCTCGTATGATGGGTTTTTTAAATCAGAATCGGTTTAACTAGTACCTGGTATCAAACAAACAAGACAAAGAGTTAAAAGACATAATTAGATTACTTTAAATTAGTTCAAGGTTTTTTTTTCTCATCTATACTAATATTATAAAGCTGAAGAGTTTGTTTGTTTGTTTGTTTGTTTGTTTGTTTGTTTGAACGCGCTATCTAGGATCTACTGGTTGGATTGAAAATTCTTGTGTTGGAATTATCGGGAGTATAGCTTAACATAGTTATCACGATAGAGCGGGCAGTAATGAGAATTTCTCGGAATGTATTCCTTTTAGAGCAACGGTAAGTTTCGCAAAAATGTACTAGGATTATTCTCATAAATTTTCTAAATAAAGTCCCGAAGCATATTCTATCTTAAAGTTAGTCCATAATTTTATGGGACCAAATTGTTTTTTAAGATCAGAATCTTTAATAGAAAGCTTCATTCACCGCGGCAGTCTCCGAGTGTCACATCTATTTTTTCTAACTAGAATCGGTTTAACTAGTTCCTGGTAGTAAATAAACACAACAAAGAGTTAATTAAATGACAATTATATTACTTTGAATGAGTTGAAGGTTTTTTTTTCTCATTACAATAGTGAGTCACATAAACCCTCTATGAATATCTGATTGAGTTCCATTTTAGCCGTAAATGTTATAAGAATTAGTTAGTTCAATGAAGCATAGTAAATAAATCACGGCAAGCGTTCGTCTGTGACGCGGTGGCCAAGTGAACGTGTTCGTTGTTGATTACATTCATTATGAAAATTTCTCAGAAATTAACAAAAAAGAAACGATTCGTTTTGTGTTTTAATTACATTGAGCAGTCACACAAAAGAGAGACATTATTTTTTTGTACAAATGCAACTTTCATTTGAATGAACTAATGCTAAATGTTTCATATTGTTTGTGTCGATTATACTAACTTATCATTAATTATGATGAATTAATTTATCGAAGTTAATGCTCATATTATGGGTAGGTACGTATTAAAACTCCGAAGACGCAGGAAGGAGGCGACCGCTTCCCACTCCGTCTCGCCCCGCAGCATGCCACCCGCGACCAGTGCTGGGCGCGAGATGTCTCCGCCTATCGCGCCGGATGACACGTTCGGTTGCTCCCGCCCAGCGGGGCAATCCTGCACGATACTCGACTTTGTCCTACGGGCGATTACGCGTGGGTGACCACCAAGGGTTTTTTCCTTTCTCATAAGAACAGGTACCTCCGAAACATCCGTGTCCGTGAGGGACCTGCGTCAAGCGGAAGGTAGGAACGCCGTTGACGTCTCTCCAGGCCACTCCTCAAAGATGGGTCTTATCGCCGCTATTTGCGGCTGTGCCCGAAAATTAAAATACCTATGATTAAATGTCAAGTCCCAAAATATCTATATTCTTACAGGACCAGCTAAAAGCTGAATATAATAATTTTGTGTTGTGAAAATATCGGAATGCTGACAAGTCATTTCCCTATGTTATAACATGATGTTCATCTCTTACCTATTACCTAGTCATTATAACTGTAATCTATGGGTAATTAAATTGTAGTTTTGAAACCATAATTACACCCGGTGTGTTATTAGGATTTCATCTAATTTGAAATAGACACATCTGTTTACAAATAAGAGATACAAGCTGAGTGCTGCCTTCACGCGTAGCTTGACCAATTCTATATCTATTCTATAAGGAATAGACCAAGTTATTTCATCGTTACACATATACAAATCGACTGTTCTTTGGAAAAGTATGATACGATTCGTACACCATTGAGGAATAGAACATTTTCTTTTTTATATTTTAAATATTGCCATGATTACTACGTTCTGTCATTTTGACTTTTCTTCCGCGACAAAATCCGTTTCTGAGACGCCATGCTAAGCGTCAGCGTAAGATAATGTAGCCTGCCGGGTCCGCGGGACTCATTCCATCACCGTGACCCCGGAACATAAAGGGCTATTGAAGGACACCGTGGATTTTAGTCAGTACAAGTCTGACAGCCCATTTGATGATTTTACCACGATAAAAAAAGCGTAAGATAATGTTAGACCGCGCTAGGCTACCAGTGTCTTATTGGATGTATCTCTTATCTTTGGATCAGTGTATTAAATTGTTGCTGGGCCAAATTAGTAATATAACAAAAATTTAAGATCTTAATCACATCAATACGTTGTCATTGAGCTCCTTGGGTTCCTTGTGTTCCGAGTCGAGCTACACGATAACCGACATATGTCATGCTTGTACTGACTGGACAGGTCCACTCAAATATGTGTGGTTCTTTCCTCAAAAGACCATCTCGGACACCTGCATGGTCCTCGTATGACCAGCAAAACAAATGTATGGACTTTAAAAGAGACAGTGACCTCTGAGTTTTTTCGGCTGTTTCTTCTCAGAGTCAGGTACGAAACACTCATCTGATCCAGCTTTAAAAATAATGATTGTGAAGTGTAAAAGTGCTTTTTTTTTATAGCCAAGTTTCAAAATAAATATCATTTATCTTTTACGAATATGGAATATGCCAATGACTGTTACTAAGTTAACCAATGAGCTCAAGAGTTAATGAGTAATCATGACAACTTTATGAAAAGAAAATAAACTAACAACATATTAAGTTATTTAGATTAATATAGTTACTTAACAAACACTTTTAAAAGTTCCTCATTTAAAGTATCAATAACTTCTATTCAGGTCTACAATTTTCAGTATATTTCCATCAAAGTGAGGATAAGTTATAACCCTCGCTTGAAACTTACAATGTTGCTTAATTTTGGTGAAATTGCCAGTAAATAACTAAATAACCTCGTAAAATGAGTAAAACTAAAGAAACGCATCAAGAAAGCGGAACGGATGCGGCCATTAATAAATAAAAATGGCATATTTAATTGGTGGCCGAAGTCAATTAAACAATAATTATAGCGGGTGCCATGGCATGGCTCGCACTCATCGTTCTTACACTGTGTCAAAATTGTACGTTGCGTTACGTGCGTTTTATTGCTAAAAGTAGATTATTTCACTGTTCGAGTCATTTTTTTTTTGTATATTTTTCACAGTTCACTGAGACGAGTCTATAGTCGATGCAACACCTCGTTGTTGGATAAGCTTCTGTTTTGTTATAATCAATCATCATAGCATATCACATTCATAAGTGATGTACGAACGTAACTTATGTCTAGTACAATGAGCGTCGCAGGGGAGCGGGGGAGCGGCGCGGGGTGCGGGGGGGCGCGGCCGCTGCAGCCCGTTACCATGGCGACCGCCCCCGTCTAATCAATTGCAGAAATATGTACGACCCATTACCAGCATAAGGTGGCCTGTCGCTCCCCCCGCGGCTCATTGTAACTGTTCCGAAGCAAGAGTGACAGAATGCGCCGCCAGAGCTCTGGCTATGGCGGCCGTTTGGCACAGGAGAGCTCGGCGACATTACACACACTTGGGAAGCGAGGAAAAGATGTATAGAGCACAAGTATCGACACTATTACGTCTAACTAGTCGACCGGACACGAGCTTCGATGCTAATATAAACTGGAATGAACAAAATAAAATGGCAACTGCCACTTTTCCTCGTTCCGGTCACTTATATCCTTTGTCGTCTGTGCCAGGACTAATTTATAAGCCAAAAGAACTACTTACATTATTGAACAAGATGTTTTACCACAATTTTCTATTGTATTAATTAATCTAATAGGAACTTTTAATCATGCTACGAACCTTATCTTAACATTGGAGCTCGTAGCCCGTAGCGCCCACCGGCCGTGCTACGCCGTAGGCGCCGTAGCACGCTCCGCCCTGGAAAATTAATGACACTCCATAAATATCTGATGACGTTTCATTACAATAATAACTGCTTCTATTACTTGGTCGGTATACATTGTTATTATTTTATTATTTGTTCTACGATTACACTCGTGTGGATACTATGTAAAGTGTCAAAAAGCAACGAATAAAATAACTGGACGATGTAATAAAATATTGAATTTTAAAGTTCAATGTAGTCATTTTACGATGTTATCTGACTTCTTTGTTCAAAAATATCTCGAAGTCTTTAAACACTGTTCAAAAGTATAAATAATAAATGTCACAAAAGTTAAAACATGCCAGTGCACTTTATAAAATAGAAAACAGAGTGAGATATAAAAACAACACCATGCAAATAATTAAGTACGTATACTTATACTTACATTGCGTTGAATTTTGTTGAAACCATCGATATAAAACCAACCTGTAGATGTTGTCAAGTCGTTGCCGAGTGTCCTTCGAACCAATTTGTTTAGTAACGTTACTTCCACAGGACCATCTGCTTCCATTTTAATATTGCACTTGTGTATTCATACTCTAAGTTAATGTAATCCTATTACATCTAAAAACATAAAGATAAATCTGCTATTAGTTGATATTTTACTCAATCTCAATAAAACGTGCTCATGGCTAATTCGATCATCAATGTTAAGCCTAGCTTACATTTTTTTTTAGCGTGGTAAAATCATCAAATGAGGTCTCATTTACAGACAGTACCTCCCACCCTGCCCGGGGTTGGAGGTCTCCGGGCAGTAACCCCGGGCAGGGCGGGAGGTACTGTCAGACTTGTACTGACTAAAATCCACGGTGTCCTTCAGTAGCCCTTTATGTTCCGGGGTCACGGTAATAGGAATAAGTCCCGCGACCCCAGCCTAGCTTACTGAGGTCAATTTTTAGATAGAAGACCATTAATTACATACCGAGTTCCTCCCGTGAATCAGAAAGCCTGTTAGACCGATGGTGATAGAGTCGAAGACCACTGACTTATGTTTTTGTTCAAGGTATTTCTGTAACCTTCTACCCCAACATTCTCGTTTAATGTTATTATGTTCGTATAACTGTATTTTGTCCGTGTAGTTGAGAAGCCTAGAGATCTGTAACACAGGATTTCCAAGTACAGGCTCCAGTCTCCAAAATATCAATTTATTATTGTAAACTTATATTTTACTGTACTCATGTTTATTTATCATCATCATCTCAGACATAGGACGTCCACTGCTGAACATAGGCCTCCCTTTTTGATCTCCACATATACCGGTTAGAAGCGACCTGCATCCGACGTCTGTCCACCTTGTTGGTGGACGTCCTACGCTGCACTTGCTAGTCCGTGGTCTCCACTCTAGCACTTTTCGACACCATCTCATTGTTTCTTTATGTGGCGGAAAAAATAAAAGTCATATTCATATACCAAGGGGTACACTCTATCCAGGTAACTGGATTGTGGAGGCCAGATAATCACGTAATTATAAAACCACGCCGCTGTGAGCAGCGACTTAGCGCGGGGCGACAACCGGTGAGATCAAATACGGAAATGTTTGGTCCCCGCCACGGGACGCCGCCAGTAGCAATTTCGCGGGCTTTCAAAGTATCTAATATCTTATTGCGTCGCTCCGATCTCCGTTTAGATCAAACCCGTGAACGGGCTGATATAGTAAGATATAACATTTCAATAGAAGTTGAATGATCAATTGGTTAAAGCCCTGAATATGTACCTACCTAAGAAATAACAAAATACCTGTTACCTCCATTCCACTATGATCCCAATATACAATCAATTGAAAGTTTTCAGCCTGCAGCAGCAGCTCGTTGACTTGTACCTGACGACAAACAAAGTTCATCTGTCAAAATCCATTGACCACGCGACCCGGTACATGTTAACAACTGGTTGGAGTAAACACTGTGTAACAATATCTTTATCTGACGTATCTCTACGACTCTCACTGTGTCAGTTAGTCAAATCAACAAGCTTTTATTCTTCTACATGTCAGATATTGGGCAATTATTCTATAACATATTATGTTACAATAAAAACCTTGCAAACTTAGGTGAATGAAACATTAGAATAATTCTTAAGCTCGTGTTAATGCCCTAGAAACAAACCAAAATACGCGATAAGCAGAATACCTACAATTAACATAAATATGAGTGGATATGACAGCGAGAGGTCCGTCTCGGAGGGTGCCTCCCTCCCTCCCCCTCCCCCGCTGTATAATTACAGCAGCCCGCTGCACTTCGCGCAGCACATTTCTCATATTCCCCGGCGATTTTATTGACAATGGCCGCCACCTGCCGGTGAAGGCTAAGATTAACATCGTTTATTGGCGCACAATTAATCGTTTGTTTAATCTGCGGCCGCCGGACCGCGAAATTAATTATAGTAATTATATTTGTAGCGCCTTCCAAACATTTAGTAAGAGGTCAGCGATACATTCCTCGGCTACAGTCACAGTTGAAAGTGAGCAGTCATTACGTTAATTGCCCCAAAGTTATTTATCGATACGTTTATGGCTCCTCTAAACAACGTTGTCCAGAACTAATGCCGACACAAAAATTCATAGTTCACGAATCACGACCCTCGCCCCTTAAAAATAACTCTAAAAAGGCGAGTACACTCCATTATGTGATTTAAAAATGATATTCAAAATCGCTATTAGGGCCAAAACGAGCGTGCCCGCTATTCTATTACCGACCCTTGCTGGAATAAATTCCATCGAAGCGCAATAATAATAAAAAAATGTCGAGAGCTTGTCGCGTGCAAAAGACGTGCGGTCACGCGGTCCTCCCTGCAGCCCGACCCTCCCCCCCCCCCTCCCTGCCGGGTGCTCACTCCCCGCCGCACCCCCGGCCTCGCCCCGCGGCCTCCTCCGGCGCTCACCCTCACAGCCACCCCGCACGAATATAATATGCATTATGCGAAATCCGTAACTCTTATGTCGGGTCCGGAGAATACCTTAAACAGGCAGACTATCAATCGAGACACGACTTTGGGCCCTTGACTCAAGGTTCAAAGTCAGTTTGGCAGGGCGGCTGATAGGACTTTCAAGCGACGGGAGGTGGTGCGGTTTCCTTAGGGCGGGCAAGGCCTGCACTCTCAAGATAACGCTGGGTATTAATCATAGTATTATCGGCCGGTGGCGGCGTCTTTGTTATGACACCACGTTATTGCAGTTTTTTCTCTATCTACCCTCGAGGAGCCGATAAACGTTTCGAGAGTGAATTTTCCGGGACAGATGTTTTAGTAATCCAGGGAGAGATAGCGCGCATAACGTTACAATAAAACATTCACTATTATGACAATGACGTCACTCTGTGGGGTCCCGCCGGTCGCGCCGCGCTCACATTTATTAAGTCATAAAATCTAAAAACCTTATAAAATGGAGTATGAATTGTATATTACCAATATTATAAAGTTTTATTTTATTGACCAATGTAATAGACGCTGCTTCGGATATCAATATTGATAGCTAGCAGAAAGTTTTAATCATGATAAAACACCACAGTATTAACAGAAGTATTCTGTTTACTTCTTCTGAGTTCTGAGAGAAAAAAAAACGCAATTTCACACTGACGTGAAAATTGTGAACCATTTAATGGTACAATGGTGGGTTCCCATGATTCAGTCGCTTCCAGTCAGTGGCTTCACTGAGATAGTGCACGTCTTTAGAAGAACTCTCAATAGAGCACAAGATGACTGGCTCAATCCGAGCTTAAATATCAAGGGACAGGGCGGAGGGACGCAACAATTTGTGTATGATTAATGACTGCGTCAGTCGGGGCCAGGAATCTGGGAGGCCCGCGGGACCGCTTCAAACTATAAAAGTTTTCACGCACGCCGCGCGCGCCGCTCAGGAAAAGGTTTCCGCGTGAGAACGATCGCTTTCAAACCACTCGCGAATATTCGATTTTGAATGGCGGCCGGAGGATTTATTGTTCTGGAGGGTCGAGAGTTGCGAATGAACATCAATTTCATCTTTTACTCACTTTTTTGTATTTTGAGTGGATACTGCAAAATTAAAAATAAGCTGTATGTGGATGATCGCAACAAGTGACATTCTGAAGTTTCTACGCAAAACAGATCAACAGATCTGAGACCTATTTCTAAGACAGGAGATGGCATTAAATACATTGAACAGTAACTGCTATAGTGCGTATAATGGTTCAAACACACTTCCCAATTCGCACACTCACACACGATATAGTGTGTGTGCAGTAGGATCATTTTTCACGTTTCATGAAGCGGCGGGCGTGGGGCAGTGGATTAAAATACATTTCGCTAGTCGTTGGTGATGGATGGCCTCTCGGAGGGAAAGGGTTGCTCCCCACCGCCCCCAGCACGGGAGCGACCCCGGCCCTCTCGTTATAAACGAGCACAGAGCACAGTAGCTGGTTGGTATGTATATGAGTGAAGTTTTATACTTCTACTCTGTTGTGGAGGCAAATTAAGATGTTTGACTTATTTCACGGTTGAATTTGTGATAACAAAGTAAAAACTTTATAGAAGTTTTATTGTGCAATAGTATGCCAAAATTCAGCCGTTTGACGTAATTGAGTAACAATCATCCGTCCATCCCAACTTTTTTTATAATATTATTACTAGCTGATCGCTGCGGTTTCTCTTCCAGCGTTTTAACAAAGCAAACTCTTCAGCCTTTTAATATTGGTTCAAATACTAGATAATCGAAAGGAAGTAAGTAAGACCTTCACTCAGCAGTGGGTGGAATAGGGCCGCCAATGATTATGATGATGATGATGAAAGAGGATAGCCATATCACGATTTGTTTTAATTGGTGCAAATAAAAGTACCTTAGCCAGAAATCCGTGACCAGATCCATTATGATAGATGTGTAAGTATTGATAGAGCAGCTCGTAAACAAAAGTCGTATCGCGCGACATTCCGCAGCCGATAAGGAAAACGAATCAAAGTTAAACCCAGCCAACAGCGTAACAAAACGTATCCGCTTACGTTCAAATGTCGCTTCTATCACGAAATCAACACTGAAACGTGAAACGTGTCTGAAAATAATTTCAGGCAAATATAGCAAAGTGAAGGCAAATACGAGAAAACGAAGGAATATTTGCGTTGTATCGTGTTTTGGGGAAAAAACGTCGGCTGGCGGTTCCGATGTTTGTTATACGTAAGGCAGTTGTTGGGCCATGAGACACACCCGGCGGGGGAAACGCTGCGTTTTTAATTTATAAACGATTTATACTTTTATAAATTATGAAAGCTGGCAGTAAAGTTCAAACAAAAAATTGCACCTTTGCAAAAATATACTCTTAACTTGAGTATTAGATATCATTATTATTTTTAGATGCTGGTGTACAGGTAGACGTAGCATATTTTGATTTTAAAAAGGCATTTGATACCGTCGACAATGATGTACTGCTAATGAAGTTGGCAAAAATTGGCTGTACTCAAAAACTCTTACAGTTTTTCGCAAGCTACTTAGAAGATCGACAACAGTACGTCGACTACAACGGGTTCGAATCCGAGCTATACTACACCAGGTCAGGCGTTAGCCAGGGCAGTAATTTGGGTCCGCTCGAATTTATTTTGATGATAAATGACTTACCAGACGTAGTCAAACATAGTTTATGTTTATTGTTTGCCGATGACCTCAAATTGCTGCTCGAAGTCAGGAGTGGGTCAGACTGTGAGAAATTGCAGGAAGACGTAGATAGAGTGGTAGAATGGAGCCGTAAAAATAAACTATTTTTCAATACAGCGAAATGCTCGGTAATGACATTTACACGAGCAAAAACTACCTTAGTCTACGATTATAAAGTAGAGGAGGCGCCGATGCAGCGAGTATCTCAGATGCGAGATCTAGGAGTTCTGCTTACACCGGATCTTACTTTCCGGAATCACATAGTGAACATTTGCAAGAAGGCGTACAGAAACCTGGGTTTCGTACTGAGACAGTCGCAGGGATTCACGAACCTGACCACGCTTAAGGTGCTCTACGACGCGTTGGTGAGAAGTCACCTAGAACACAGTGCGGTGATTTGGGCTCCTCGTGAAGTGAAATACAGTGTCATGCTGGAGTGAGTACAGAATAAATTTACAAGACACTTGTATTTCAAACTTTATGGAGTTTACCCATTTTACCCACTGATGTACCCTACACTGTTTGTACTGGGTATGGTTGGGTACAATGAACTCAGAGTGCGAAGGGAGTTTACACTCGCGACGTATGTGCTAAAGCTCCTGCGTGGAGATGCACATAACCCGGGAGTGCTACGACACCTGAAGCTGTGCGTGCCAGACCGGTATGTATGGAGGCGGCGGCGACCGCCACTGCTGGCCCTGCCTGTTGCCAGAACCAACCTACTGACAAAAACGCCCCTCACTCGAACAATACGTGTTCTAAATGAAGTGCATGAGAGGACAGACATATTTTCGTGCAACATGAGCGAATTCGCAAGAGTTTTATTGAATTTTGTTTCATATGTTTAATTTTTACTTTTTATTTTCTTTATTTTTGTGTGTTGTTTGGGTTTACAAGTTGTGTTTAATGTTAAGAGTTTTTAATAGTATTAGTAGTAAGTTATTTTTAAATTATCGTGTGTATGTTTGCAAACCACTATTGTATTGGGTTAGCCTGTAAAGATAGTGTGTGTTTTTAAATAAATAAATAAATTTTTCGGCTTCTGATGAAAAGGCAGGAAGGTAAGTAATTACCAATCTATCAATACAATTGTCAATCACACACTCAAATGTTGTTTAAAATCTTTGAGCACTTCTTGCTTGATGATTTTAATGAAATCCCATCATAGTGGTTTGTATATTTCTTTGGATAGAGTTAGTTCGTCGTAGTGCGGGAGCTGGTCGCTCCTGGCCGCGGCGGGGCGGCGGGGCCTGAGCGGTCGCGCCGGATATTTCATTTCCTACATTAACCGCGCCTAACGCGCCCATATCGCCGATATTACCGTTAATGGCCACAATTATCCAATATTTACACGATATTCTTTCGCAAATATTTAGTTTGGCCAGTCGGCAATTCGGCAATCGTTTTGTGACGGCTATTCAACCCGGAAATTGGTGTAAGCACAACTTTCCTCATAGGGCACGAATCATTAATTTAACATTAACCTCTGTGTGTTCTGTGTGCTCAATTGCTCATTTGTTGACACATAACAAGTAGTTGCTGATGAGGTAGCACAATTGCCAACTAGCTCTCACATCTTACGGATTATATTTTGCTAATCGAGAAGTGGCTTTACAAAAGCGGTCACCATAGAACAAAAGTCACAACGTTTGAAAAGCCCGACACGTTGTTGGTGAAATATTAGTGTTAAAAACTCTGAGCTAATTGATTTAAGCCTACAAAGCATCTTTACACTTATTTTTTCATGAGCTGTTCCAATACTACTACCATAGTTACTGACTTGATTTGATAGCTTTCAATTTTGTACCAACTTATCACATTGCTTCATCGCCTACTTGTTAGCAGTAGGTATGTTGACAGGCAGCCTGCACTAGCACACAGATCTCAGCACACAAAGCCCTCACGTGTTACTGCAACTCGACACCGCGGCACGTCGCACATTAGCTGATTGTCTGCCGACACCTCACATATTTGCGCACACGCCTTCTTCCGAGCTTTTACCTAAACTACCCGCTTTTATGGCGATTAATTTTGTCGCGACCAAGTAATGGTGGACTCATTTCCTTGTGTCAATGTTTATGATAACACGATAACTATTATCAACCATCAACCGAGTGTAATTATTATTATTTTTTTGAAGCTTTTTCCGTAATGGAAATATGAAGCAGTTGTTCTGTATTTTAATTTTAACAATAGAAGCAATCTTTATTAAGCTCTCTAATATTGCTGTGATAGGTACTCTAGTATTCAGAGTATCTATGTGAAAATATGAGCGTTCTTAGAAACTTTGAGAAATGGCAAAAACTACTTAAGATACTAATCACCCCAGCCAGCCCCAGTTTTTCGACATTTAGTAGCACAATTGTTTGTATAATGAAATTAAACGTATATTACAATTTTAGCAAACCTATTGTTGCCCATTCGATGACCAGGGCAGAATTAATTAACCATTTAAAATTAACTATGTAATTCGATATCAAGATACAAACACCTTTGAATTCGTTTTATAGGTCGTAAGTCGTAACTCTTGCCAAAATCTAACATACAACAAAGGTCGCGTGTTCACAATAAATCACAATAGATAACAAAAACGCACCAGGTGAACGCTCCATCACATGATTTTAAAACGCGAATTTATAAGACTCCAAAATAATATCGGAGCAAAAAAACGTGTCAAATGCCTAACGTCGCGTGGCATAAACTAACACATGACGTTAAAAAGCAGCTGCGACTAAAAAAGGATTGCGGAAGGGTTACAACCCCTCACGGTTAAAACAACCCTTATTTTTTAGCGCCACGTGCCTGTCACTTCGAAACATCGTAAGAACCCTTTGAATGCAAAGCGCCAATAAAAAAGCCCGGCGCGTGCATGCGCGTTCTGATTTTAAACTGATTTGAATATAGAACATTTACATAGCCGGTGAGGAGGGCTCCCATTGGCCGCTGATTTGCGTACAGTCTTGCGCAATGCGAACCTACGCAGGTTTTTTAAAGTATAATTTTTAGGAGCTCGGCATTTGATTCGCTGTCGCGTTCTGCTGTCATATTGTACGTGTGACAGGCATGTAGTTTGCATATTGTCTCACTCTGTGGCATTGTGTGCGCACTATACAAGGGTTATGATATATGTGAATGCTGATAGGTTGAGGAGGGGACTCATTTTAATACCTATTTGCATAGTGGTCTTTATGTTTACAATCGGCCGGGTATTGAATGAATTTGTTTTCATTTTGAAACCAATAACAGTTTTTATAAATATGGATGGATTAGTTTTGTAAGAAAAGTAGGTACTTAGATAATTTTATATCAATAGCAATTTAATGCAATGGAATGATCTAGACTCTAGATTCTAGAGAATAAAGTCAAACGTCAAATATACCTACTTAAATGCAGAACATGATTTTATTTCCATGCTTGGATACTTTTAGATCACAATTAATTTAAAAAATAAATCTAGTTTATTGTCACCCGAGACCTCCGCCTTATTATCTCCGAGACATTGAGCTTTAATTAAACATTTTACTTTGTGGGAAAATATTAATAATCCTCATCGTTCGCCCCCAGACATTATCAAGACCTTACAACGGAACTTTTAATAAGTACCTACAGCTACCGGCTACTCGTATAAAATGAAGAATTTTCATTGGAGCTACGTGAGATACATGTAGTTGGTAACAAACACTGGCCCTGGGCAAACATCACAACTTCATGTAGCAGGACTATGAGACTCATTAGGGGGACAGCGCCCTTTGTAGCACAATCAGGGCCCGCCAGGGGGCGCCATTATCGAATTGTTTAAAATAACGAGGGACCAGTCGTTTGTGTTGCCAGTTAGTCGTGCGCGTACATATATTATGATAGATTTTTATGGCTATCTCAAAGAAATAGGAAAAAATCAGATGTCGTTGGATAACAGATACGAAGAGAATATTTATCAGAAAACCAATGAAAAAGGACTACCTAGTGAACTCGATGGATCTGTGTTTAATAGAAACGAAACTACAAACTATTAAGGTAAGTGAAACTCCCCTTATACCATCATTTAGATTTTTAGTTGACTGAGAATAAAAGCCTGACGGTAACATAATCTAATATTACTTAGAGTTTTAATACCGGAAAACAAACAAAACAGTACAATGGCTGCCCACTTCAACTCCCATTTGATTCCAAATCAGTGTTGTAACGAGCCAGTGGGCAGGTGGCTGAGTTAGACATGTACCAACGTACAGGAAGAACAGAATAGTTCCAACATAAAGGAGCTCCACACACATCGTTACGGCCTGTTTACACGGCACAAAGATCACAAAAAACGGACCATTTGGTAATTAAATTGTGCCCCGAGGCAAGGCACCGCAAACTTTAAGAGCAAACAACGGCCACTCCTATAAAATGTTGCTACTCTACCAAATTGCTCGTCAGTTGTGTTGTGTCCCAATTTGTTGATCTAGGTAACTGTTGTTACATTAATAAAATATTAAACTTATTTTCTTTATGATTGATGTAATTTTTCTTTTTTTTTTTCTTAATTCGATTTATGGAGATAACTTTTCGCACACAAAAAAAATAATTTCGAGAAATTATAGAAAATGTTAGGTATTCAAAATATGTAGGTAGTCGATTTGGACATTGACATGACAATGACATGCGAAATTGCGAATCAAACAATGAAGCAAATTATAAATCTCATATCATAACAACATAATGTATTATTAATAAAAGTTCTCAATAAATCATGGCGAACTTTAAAAATAAGTACATAGGTATTATAACTTTATAAACATATCTCCTTCCATACATTAACATTTTTAAGAGAAGAAAGTTGTAACAAAAGCCATTCAGTTTAGTAAAGACGTCTCGTCCAGCAGTCGCGGGCAATTAGGTAAATAGAATTCCCGTTATTATGAGCGTCCAGACTTGAGCGGGGGTGCGCACAATAGCAGGGGGACCCACTGACAGGCCTATTTGTTGTCAGGGCGCGCATGGAGCTAAACACAACGCTTGGCAAATCATTGAAATATGAGATGAGAATTTAAGATTTAAATTGTTAAATTAAACTTGGCAATTCGTCGGTTTTTTTTCAGGTGTAATAAGAAGAAGTGTAAGATCTTAGGTAGATAATTAAGGACGTATTTAGGAATAGGTTCGAAGTTCTTTAAGTAAATTTGCTGTTTTGCTAATTTTTGGGCGAATAAATAGAGTTGAGCTAGATCACCCAGATAAATATTTTGCCAAACTAGAAGAAAAAAGAAATACCTACTAAGTAATAGTTTTTGCAACCGCAGCATTCTTGTGAATACTCACAGAATACAAGCGTTTAGAACCAAAATATAACAAGGCTTTGAGATCGCAACGTAACAGCTGCAAAGAGAACTGTCTCAAAATGCAGATTGTGTGTCATACCAAACTTTATTTTAATAGCCCCCATTTGCGTCCGATACGTTACAGCTAAAGGTCAATGTGATATGCATCGCAGTCATTGGGGGAGTTTGAACTCATTTAACAGATGGCCTAAATGAACCATTGGTATTCGCAACACCTTGTAACGTAGTTCACAACTGTTATAGAATGTTGATTGACAGCAGCTGAAACTAAAGAGACATTCATTTCTCCGGATCTGTCAAAGTTAATGAGATAAAATAATTCGAATTTTTAATCTGACTCCACGCTTAGCAGTGGTCGGTAGTAGGTAGAGTGCTCCGCTATGTAAAGCGGGTTCAATTCCCGCACGCAACAAATGTTTGTATTACCTACAAGTAGTTAATCTGGATGTGTGTATGAATTTAAAATTGGTAAAGTACAAAAAAAAGGCTGCTCTAAATACACGGTTCAACGATAGGTAAGAATGAAATTTCTTTGTTTAAATTATCACACGAGCAATTGCAAGAACTTTTATTTATTAATAGCTGTGCATAGCGGTATATTAAACGCATCCTTTCTTTGTCCTTCAACTCAAAAGGTTGCAGTTCACAAGCTGCCACTCGGACGCTTTTAATTTTAAGGTTCATTATCGCTTATAAAACTAGAGTACAGTTAGCTGGGTAAATTATCATTAATTAGGAGAAAGTAGTTGGTAGGCAATGGAGTGTTCAGCCCACGCAAAAAATAGTGTAAAGGTAAAATGTGTTCATTGTGAGCACGTAAAGGGCACTGGGCTTGTGAGACTGACAGCCTTGTCACTCTGTGGCTTCACTCTATCAATTCATAAGTGCGGAGAACTAATTTCAGCACAATGTCCATATTTTATATACAACACATTAGCCGCGTTTAATTTTACATTTTTAATGTTTAGGTAACCAGTAATTAAATAGATAGCTACTACTGGAAGCATTCCAATCGCTTGCGTGTGAGCATGTCTACTATGACAGATACCGCGCACAGGCCACGCCTTCTCAACGCCTCTAGCTATATTACACCAATAACTATCTAACACTTTAACATAATTATCAATCCTTTTCTCACTTTATTTTTATTTCTCCCATCAATCAGAACTTTAAAATTGGAAACTTTGCAGTTAACATAATTATAGCGTATCTACTTATTTAACTATAGACATAGATGATATAGTCAAGTACACAGGTATTCCACAAAGGGCATCTGGCACCTGCGAAAATTTTTGACAGGAGTCTTATGTCAAATAGACAAGGTGCAAGTAGCTCAGGTGCCATTGTCTGCGGGTGCCCTTCGTGGAAAATATGATATTTGTAATTATTTTTTTTTTAATGTGATATTTTTAAATACAAATCCGTGTCATGGTTACATTTGTGTTCATAATTAAACATCGTTAACTGGTAATTAATGGAAACATCACAATCGGACGTCTAATTGTGTAGATAAAGCGCTGGTTTTTCCTGTGAGGAGGTCATTCTAACTGACGGACGTTATAATTAACGTTATTATTCACGAACATTTTCTTTTTCATCAAATTCTTTACGGTCCTTGTGGCTAACATACCATTTCTTTATAAGTGTTCGCGAAACACTAATTAGCTTAAAAGAATATTCTTGTCTCAGCCACGGCTAATTTGCATTCTTAATAGACTGAATTACTTATTGCTAAATTCTGTCAAAAAATCTTGAATATTGTCAGATAAGTGTGTCTTAACAGCGGCGTAATCTAAATTATGCTAAAGATAAAATAAGCAATTTTGCATAAAGTGGACACGAAACATTGCCGAAGCAGTGAGTTCCCGCCATCTATCGGACATCGTCGTGTAGTGATCGTGCCGCATAATCACTTGAAAAATTTGCCTCTGCGATCAATTTGCGCCCATTACCAGCGGGTCAGAGTTCGACGCCTGACGATCCTAATATGTACACTTTTAAACATCACCTAACAGTCCGAAACAAGCCTTGTTCCAGAATCCATAAGATTGAAAATGCAGATTGCTGGCCACTATTCACATCAATAAAACTCTAAGCCAAGCTAAAGAAATATGAATTTTATGTAAGAGAGGTTACGGCTGAAAATACTAAAGTGTCGGTGTTTTCTTTGATAGAAGTGATACAAGGCGAATTCGGCGGCGCCTCGGCATAAGTATGCTAATTCAGGCAATTGGGAGCTTGCTCGGTCGGCGGCATACTGATGATGTTAGAGATGAGACAGCCTCGACCTGCCGCGCTCGACGGTCACACGCGACGGTTTAGGAGCTCAATGTCATGATTCAATTGTATCCGTTTATGTGCCTGACCATTTTTTGATTAGCTGTGACGACATATGGCTTATAAGAATTTATGTCATGTCTTAGGTAAATGATTCGCATGCTAGTTGTAATTTAAAATTTAAGGGAACTTTGTATGCCATGTACAAACTACCAATTGAATAAATTATTGTATTGTAATTGGTAAGTCAATCCGAGTAGTAAGTAGGTACTTTTAAAGTAAGTAGTACCTATGAGAAAGTTGTAAAGAAAACTTAAGTTTAAAATGGTGGACGCCTTTATTTCCGGCCAAAAAATGAGATAACACTACTGATGGCAGAACGACCAACAATTGAAATTGTCGATATAATTATAATATTTGTTAGACTCAAGATAATAAAGCCACTTCTTATGTGTAATCACTACAGTTATTATTCATAATAACTACTCAATTCAGTCAAAGTGTTGAATGATACAGAATTAATCACATTAGCTAGTTTTATGTATAATTCGTTCGCGTGGATGTCGAAATTTAACAATGTATTTTTTTAACTGCAAGCGCTTAATTCAGGCCACGTTTTTCATATAGGTACCTCTCGCTCTCACCACTCCACACCACACCTCACCACACCACACCACTCCACTACACACCACACCACACCACACCACACCACACCACACCACACCACACCACACCACACCACACCACACCACACCACACCACACCACACCACACCACACCACACCACACCACACCACACCACACCACACCACACCACACCACACCACACCACACCACACCACACCACACCACACCACACCACACCACACCACACCACACCATTACATTCCATTCCATTCCATTCCATTCTGTTCTACTCTATGATTCCTTTAAATATTGCTTTAATTAATTTATATTTTTTATATTATGTGAACCGATAACGATGAAACAAAATACATAATGTTACTTCAATTTAAACACGTCTATTCCAGGTTTTCTTCGCCATCTGCCGTGCGTTGTAGTTTTGCTATTCGAATTCGAAGTAGATCGCGCGACTGGCGTAGGAAATCAAATTGTGAGACCAGAGTGCACCCGTAATTTTACTTCTAAAACACTTTAAATTCAAATATCTTTTGATAGACTGAACCGATTCCAATGAAACAAAAACTAAATTCCTCTCCAAGTTACGCTTAATCGTTGTGTATAAAAGTTATCTACATTAATTTCGTACATTTTACGTGATACCTGGACAAATAAACATACAAACAGACAAACAGATAAACAGACAAAAATTCTAAAAATGCTAGAAATGGGTTCTATTGGTTTTCCTTTAATACCCTGGCTATATTTTTGGAGTTTTTTTTGAATGTACAAAAATAGCTATTCTACAGTTTTATTATATGTATATAGATATATAGATATAGATATATAGATACATAGATATAGATATAGAATAGATGACTTTGACGACTTTGCTATAGAGATCACTCACTTAGAATTAAGCACATCAACTAGTTTTTTGATATAATATGTAGCATAATGTAAATAAATATGCTTAGACAACCATAATTATGTCATTATAATTACGTATTTTATCATTATTTTACTACGTATGATTAAATCTGGGGCCCGGTGGTGCCTCCGCCAAGACAAGTTCTTAACTCTCATAGAGCTGGTTCCCGATTCAGGTAGTTCATATTCTCAGGATATGATGTCGATAATAGACTAATTAAAGATTTTATTGATATCTAAAATACACCGATTTCGTCACTGATACACTGATGATCATCAAAATTTTTAGCTACTTCCTAAAGTGCTAGAAACCTGAAATTTGGTATGTAATCTAAGTTTAGTATACAACTAACAAAAAAATCATAAACTTATAACTATCGCCCCCATCCTCTAAAATGGGGGTGGAAGTTTGTATGAATGCTGTGATTGATATTGGGTCATCCATTTTCGCTTGTGGGCAGGCTTATGTAGCACTCTCTATCTAGAGAAATTTACAAGAAAACCTTGTAAATGGACTTTGCTAGTATTAAGGACATCAGTCAGCTATAGTTGAATAATATCATCGCTTAAGACCGAAATATCGCCCTGATTTATTGCTTGTGGAAATCACTGATTCAATCAGCTTAAGAAAAAAGGCAAAGACAGAGAATAGGATATGACAACCGGCACTCCGGATGTGCAAGAAATACACTCCAAAAAAAAAGAAAAAACTAAACTAAACTTACAAAAAGAACGGCCACCAAAAACATTATGTGTAAAATGTTGCCAAGACGACCACATAAGGTGTGCCCTGTGAAAAAGATATCAGATCTCATATAGAGCCAAACTTCTGAATCTACACGACCTAACACTGCTGACCCTAACTTAAAAAAATCTACATATCAGTAACAATTTATGGTTTGGCAGTTTCGTTACTTACTTCAGAAACTAAATATTTGAATTACCTCCACGGCAGCAGCTAAACGGCGAAGCCATACGTTTTTACTGATATGTAGAACTTGTGAAGTTAGGGTACCTAAACTATTCATGTCGAGGTAGCAAAATGGAGCAAAAGGGTGCGAAAATGATCCAATAATAGTTAAATTGGACCAATTTAAAATCTTCCATACATTTTATTTTATGTTCGTTTTTTAGACACTAACTTTATAGACCTATTTATATGTGTGAAATTTAATTTAACCGATTCTGAATAAGGGGCTTTTTTTAATCGTGGTAAGATCATCAAATGAGTCCTCCTACCCCGGGCAGGGCGTGAGGGACTGTCAGACTTATTTATACTGACTAAAATCCACGGTGTCCTTCAATAGCCCTTTATGTTCCGGGGCCACGGTGATGGAAATAAGTCCCGCGACCCCGGCAATTGGAAATTGATTTGAAATGCCGTCCGACGACGCACACTTTCGTATGCTAAAATTATCGTAAACATTCATCCCACTTGACCACGAACAGAGGAATTCCTAAGCTGTGCATCCATTTTTTGTCACTGCCATCATCTGAACTAGTCGAACCGCTCCAAATCGGAATGTTGCTACTGTTTTATTGCGTTCCATCTTTGTACCGTTAAATTTGAATTCGCGAGGCGAGTGTGCGCGCGCGCGGGGCAATCTGCGCTGGCCGGTATGCGCATGCGCGTTGTCGCCGACTGATGGATGACAGGTGACGTCGGCGCCGCAAAGGACCAGGGTCGGCTCAAATAAATATAGTCTAGAAACAGACCAGGAATGTTACATGACTTTAATTAGTCTACTTCAAAGAAGTATTGCGACAGTTAATGGACGCCATGATCTTAAATTGTCTGCTCTAGGTTGATCTATTGTGTTAAAAAAATATTGTGATTATTATCATACAAAACATCACATCTTTGATACATTTACTGCGACAGGCTCGCCTCGCCGCCTCTGACCATTGCGCCGATTTTAAATAATTTGATCGTCCAATATTCGCATTTTTGTCAACTACTGTGGAGGAAACGATAACCAAAAAATGCGGCATATCCTAGAATCGTGCGGTAGCCCTATCCGTTCGGAACTCATTAGACATTCGCGGGCTGGCCGGCGCGGCCGGGGCTCGTCAGATCTTGCGGTGCTCTCAAAGATGCCGCCCGCAGCCACCGCATCTTACACACCGCCACATTTAACGTAATGCCGTGTGTAGCGTAATACGCCGATACCAAATGATAAATCATTAGTATGGTAAGCATTACATGATATAATAAACTGTAACATTACGAAAGCCCTTTTAAATGTCTAGGCACGTAGCGCCTTTAAGACAAAGGAGATATAAAATTAAATATTCTTTTTCAATCAACCAGATAACGTGGTTCTTTCCTAAATTAACTAAAATCTTAACTTAAGTAGGTACCGAATTCAATTTCTGAAATACACTCCTAGGGCCTGTGTGCCGGCGAGTAAAGGACAACTCGCTGTCCGAACATGGCCCATGCCCGGGTCGAAGGCGCGTCGTTGTTCCACGCGCGCCTCAAAGAGCATCAGCATAATGACGGGGTCGCGGGACTTATTCCATCACCGTGACCCCGGAACATAAAGGGCTATTGAAGGACACCGTGGATTTTAGTCAGTACAAGTCTGACACTCCCTCCCGCCCTGTCCGGGTTATTTGATGATTTTACCACGGAAAAAAAGGCCTCTGTGCTGCTCTATGCGCTCTTTATAATAGCTCTGCTTTATTTCGGAAACCAAAGAGCATTAATTAAAGATCACTATTCTGAATCCAAAGTTGACTATGTATGGTACTTGGCCTAAATTAATGGCGAAAAAACAATAGGAGGGCCTCGAATTATTCCAGGGAATAAGTTTCTTATGAGCGTTAAAACATTATATTATTTTCTTCTGGGAAACTACTAATCTATACAAAAGTTCCTCTATAATATATGATTGAGTTACAATAACCAGTCTTTATCGGCGTCAGAACCATGTAATGTGCCTATAATTAAAAAGTAAGGAATGGTACTCATAAGGTCATGAAATAAACTAGCGTAGCCGTGCCGCCCGTGGATCGACCGAGCGTGGGGGGAGGACTGGGGGCGAGGGACGGAGGGGTTGGAGTATTCTGAGAAATTGCGCGTGCGCATCTCCACGATCATAAATCGCTGAGAGGAATTTGGATATAGATAGCACCAGAATGTAACTAGGCTGCGATAAATTATTTAATTATGTATAAGTAAAGTTTCTATATCTTTTTAGTTTTGTCCGTTGGGTCATTGGGCTACTGGGCTGAGTTGGGCTTCACGAATCTGATATTGACATGACAATATCATTATCGACTGTGTCTACGAACAATATCTATCGTAACTGCAAAATCGCATTTTTTTTATAGTCAAAGTTGGAAGTACTTCCATTTAAATACACTGTTAGGAAAACTAAAATAATTGAGATATAGCTATAAAATCGAGTTTTCATTTCATTGGACTGAAAAAACCATGGCATCACTTATTTGCAAGTCCACCTGTGTCAACATCTACCTACCCAGAGGAGTATCGCTGAAGAGGATAAAAAGTCACTCAACACATGGTGTTTCCTCGTACTCGTATACTCGTAGATTATGATTACAAATTATTTTTAAACGGTTTTCGGTAACGTGGCGCCATCTCTTTGATTAGTATTTAACTAACGCAAAACGAGGAATACAGAATTTCAGCTTGCAGGTGTGGGTTGCAGTCTAAGGCGTCTGGAGTACCTGTCCAGAAGACGCGGGTTCGAATCCCACTTGCAATCTGAATTTTTCTTTCCTCAAAAAATCAGCAGAACAGGAGTCACGAGATAAAACTATGAACATGATAATGTTTTTTTTTTAAATATTTAGTGACAGGCTAAACGGTTACATTTAAACTTTAAATTAAAATCCGCCGAAACGCATCAGCTACGTTATAAGTCCGTCCGCGAAGCATGCACAACGTTTAATTGTGTATAATAGTAATTAAAGCTATAGTTTATCTGTGGCGTGGCACCGGCGCGGCATCGGCACGACACAGCACGCACGTAACACTGCTATGTATATGTAACGCTCACCGCAAAGAAATACTTAATGTTGATGTGTTACCGGTTACCTACTCGCACTATAAATGATCCCTATTGGTATAGCACTGTAGTCGTCTACCAAATATTAGAGACGACTTGTGAGATTTCCAGTCTTTATTGCTTGATATGGATCTTACGATGGTACTTAAAATCGAACCAAAACAAAAAGGGATTCATAGCAATAACTTATTCTTATATAAATACCTACTTTTACAATGAAAAGTTCAAACACACAAATGATACCGTTAAAAGACAAAAACAAAACTTGTTTTGATTTAAGAGCAAAAGACGACAACGAACAAATTAGCTGTATCTCGCACTACATACATTGTTGTAACAAAAACAAAATCAATATCGGTGCACAGCGCAAGTATTCGGAAGCCCAGACATGTTTATCTATGAGCGCCGCGGGGTCCCCGGCGGACCACCGCGGAGCTCGCCCGCGGACCCCTGCCGACACACAATATGCTAATAATTGCCTCATAAAAACTGCTGATATTTCACTTGAAACGCTTCATACAAATATGGTCAAGGTAAGTGGTAATAAGCTATCGTGATTATACGTTCATGTCGCCGAGTAATAGAATTCTGAACAGGTCTTATAAAATAAGGCATTATAGAGTTGGAGCTCGTAGAGAGAAGGATGAAACAGTTGGCGTCGTGAAAAGGACAAAGGGTTGTAGTGTCAGGTTGTAATATAGATTCAGAAGCAGATTAGAGACTAGATAAACTAATAAAAAAAAAACATGAACATAACAGTGAAAGAGACAAGAGTACCTACATAAGTACAGATCTCAACAGTACGTACCGAAAAGTATTGTACCGATGCAATTACATCAGATATCTGATCTCAAATCAATTCAAAAGCAAAGGAAATGACCGAACAACCACCTGTCGGTTTTAAGAATTCATTTTCAACAAATACAAACGTGAATTCGGCATTCACAACAAGAGAAATAGAAAATATTTATGAACGAACTGCATAAATAGTTTGTATCCCGTACGTCATCAATAGGCAAAGTTCCCCTCGCGACAGAAGCTGATCGGACGTGCAATAACAGAACAATACCGTGAATGCTAAGTTACCCCCGAGCCCCGAGTGTGCACCGAGACGAGAGGTCAAGAGGACTCGGACACTCGGAGGGTGACGAGACAACACACGAGTAAGAACTGACCCTCAAATCCAACAAAATCTCCAGTTTGAATATCTTATCCAGGACACAGTTCGTATTATAATACAAAAGACAATGGTCACTACATTGTTTTTAGTATTCCAGAAATCACATGCCAGAAATAGAAAATATAAACTGTTGTAGCTCTAACTAACAGTACTTAATATTAAGCCAAGCCATCTGAATACGTTCGCGGGACTTATTCCATCACCGTGACCCCGGAACATAAAGGGCTATTGAAGGACACCGTGGATTTTATTCAGTACAAGCCTGACAGTCCCTCCCGCCCTGCCCGGGGTGGGAGGGAACGTAATAGAAAAAAAACCATCTAAACACTACTCGCGATACCTAAACAATACACTTTGTAATAACTATGATCTTTGATAATGAGAGGGACATAAACAAAGAATCATAAAGAAAGATTTATATCTTTATCTACAGCAACTGCTTCAAAAATACCCCAAGTTCTCAACGCTCCCCTCTCGTATCTACGCATAGTCAATAGTGGAAAACTTAAATCCAAACATACATAAAACATGTCATACGTTTATCATGGAGAGAACAGGCGTGTGAGATAAGTCGCATCAATTTTTTCGGCCGCCGTTGAAAATCCCTCGGCGTCGTCGGTTGCTCGCTAAAATATTCCCCGGTTTATGCGCTGAATAATAAGACCCTTACCACGGGAGCTGGACACTGGAATGACATATAATACCGAGGATATCAAGCTTGAATGCTTTGAAAGATGTGTTATACACATACTTATAAACAGATATTGAAACCATTTATGAGATTTATAAAAGATCGAAGTACCTACCGTTATTGATAAAACTGAAGGAAATGGTTTAATATTGATTTTGAAGTTCCAAATTACGTTTGCCTTCTCACGGTGAATACAATACAATACTTCGTCAAAATACTAGGTAAGACGTAAAGCTGTTAAAGTGTACTTACTTAAGAACGTAAGTAAATACCATGTTTATACTAACATGTATAACGTTTTGAGTGGGTACGAGACCCAAAGAATGATAACAACGCAAAAATCATAAGAATAAGTCAGTAAAAAAATCGGCAGAATCGGCTCCCGGTAGCACAAAAAGCGTACAGAAGCTTCAGCAAAAAAGCGCGGTTGTGTCGCAGCGGCAAAAACGTCGCTCGACTTACCAAACGATGTTTATTGTATGAGTCGCTGAATTTCAAGTGTTTTTTCAGCTTTAATGGATTGCATGCCGTCTCCACCCCCAGAACCACATGAAAAATGATCGCCCAAAAGTAAATATAAATTTACTTTTGCCAAAACAAAAACATGTAATTGATTCATGTATTTTAATAACGATACATTTTACAGATTTCAGTAGTCCTTGTAACACATTACATTCATAATATGATGAAAAAAATGTAGGTACGGGTAGTCAGAAAAATATGTCATAAGATTATTGGTTATGCGCATATAAATATTATTCATGAATAAAATATCTGACTGCCAAAACAAATCGAAGGGACCTGACATACGAGCACGCCAAGTGTGGCTGAAGAGACGCCACGGTGTCCTCACATTTCGCCTGACGCAGGTCCTCACCTGACAGGGTTGTGTCTGGAGGGTACTGAGTCGGATTCCGCTGGAGGATACGTCCGGGTATCACCACTGTATGGCCCCAAAAGCCAAGTTTCCAACCGGAATCACGCTCCACCAGGTCCACACAGGGAGAGGACTCATTTGGCGATCCAGAAACAAAACAAGTGAGCTGACATAATAGCGATATTTAGAGTCACAAATCAATCCTTGAAATTTGTGGGTGTGTACAACAAGAGTGACATAGATACACAGCTTTATGTATGTATGAGATAAGCGATATATTCCGCTCGGTTAAGCCCGGCCAGTCACGGTTCAAATATTAATCATGGAGCCGATTCAGGGCTCGGGAAATTTCACAAAGAAACTATATGTTAATGGAATAAATTGATTGGCTGGGTGCACAGTCATGTTGAGTCAGATAGTCGCTGGCTTCACGTCAAACCATGATAAGTGGATAAAAAATGTAGCTACCTATTAATAACGGTACTAGACTAACGACAGTATAATGCGTTCCAACTAAGAAGACCTGTGACTATGGTCAACTGACACTCTAAAAGTACGGAAAATATTATACAAATGTTCTGATTTGACAGAGTATGACGTCAAGAGAAGGTGATCTTGTTAATTGGATCGCACTATACATAACTTACTGGAAAATAATAAGTAAAAGAAACCTAGACCTTAGCACATTCAGCGGGCGAAGCCGTTAGCAAAAGCTAGTAGAAAATATTTTTGTACAGGCTTTTGTTGTTATGTTTTATGCCAAATTGGTGCAATGGATCAGAGTTTCATAAACTAGGCAATATTTGCATGAATTTTGGTATGAATTCACAGTTTAACAAATTAAAAAAAAAACAGACTACGGAGATCAAGATTCTCTACTTCATATAAACCAAAACACATACACACGTACTTGACAAATACTGTTCATAGATGCGTAAGGCATGGCCCATGCCGATGCCAATTTCAGACAAGAAGTCGTAAGATCAATCTATATCTATTAAATTTCATGTATATACTCAGTAAATATAACATGAAGATGGTGCCTAATGGCGATATCAAGTCACGAGGAGACAAAGAGACTCATCCATCATTTACGGCTAATGCGTCGAGGAGACTCCGCAACCCTTTTACTGGAGATCACTTCGGGCGCGTGTCAATACATAGATCACTCATCTCCATCAGTCATTCATCATTATCTGAATGTACTGCGGATACACCATTTACGAAAACAAGAACCTCATAGTTCAATATTTGCCGTTGACTCTTAGACTTAAATCGAAGGTCACAGAGACAAAGTCTACGATGAATTGAGCTTACCCAGAAGCCTGTTCTCTATAACTTTAAAGAGATTCGGCTTGTGTGAAACATGGACGCAAGTAGTTAGTCTCGTTTGCTGTGCGCTTTATGAAGGAAGATTTATAGCGCTTAGTACGGATTGTAAGAATTGCAAATAATCAGCAGTAAGTACGAATAGTGTCCGATGGCGTTAAACGAATAGGTATTAGATAGTTCTGTGATCACGTGACTAAATAAAAATCTTAAAGATAATTCCCGGTACCAACACTGCATTCAATATCTGCATAATAACGATAAAAATCCTAATCCAACTGCTTTAAAGTTTCATAGTCATAAGCATGCGACGATCCCGAAATGGGCCTTCGATTTAGGCTGAACAATTTCCAATGAATCTTCATTGAAGCATTTCACCTCCAATTGAATAGGAACATTCACAAGAGAACAGGTTTTGAAGAAAACATTACCGACAAGGCGACAAGGACTTATTTCTCACAACAGATCATTGGAACTCGAACACAAACAATTTTATAGCCCCTTTCCCATGTGCGCCATTATCTACCTCCAAAAAGATATTATAAACGTTTTACGAAGCCTAATTTCCGTGGACTCGGTCCAACATAACATCGTTTATGTCCGCGGGTTATTGTGTACTAAGCAAAATATTATAACGCAGTACTAATGCTGCGATACGTCGCCGTGAAAAAACAATAAAAAGATTTAACTACGACACGCGTGGCGGCCGCTCCGACTGTAACTACGGTGGACAATATCCCATACCATTTATAATGTATCTTTTTTATTACCATAGGGAGGCAGAGTGATGTAACCAGCCGAGCGATGTTTTATTACTATCCGTTTGTTTGATTTAGGTATATTAAGGTACATGACAATAGTTTCGACGCAAGATTTCATAAGAACTGTTCTCGGCAAAACTTGGTATTTAACATCATGTTAGTGCTTATTTTTACAAGTGCTCACCACGTGCCTGCTTAAAGTAATAATATGTATATTTATTGAAATTGATTTACTACAGAATTTGTCAGAGTAAGAATAAAATAATGAAGTATATAGTAGAATTTGACAAAGACAGAGCAAAAAGCTGTACGTAAATGATTCATTTTGCGACAGAATGTAAAAATAATATTTCTTTGTTTGTGACATTTCGTGTAATGACCGGTGTGGTATAACAGCCGGTTTATGTGCTTCCAAGATGTAGCAGTAATAGTAAAATGATCTTAATACAGCATAAACCACACATAACTTTTGTTAGCGACGTCCGGTGGCGATAATTCGACATGATATTGCACTTACTAAAACATTTTAACTGCCGCCATTTTGCCTGGTCTTAATCCAACGTCTTAGACCTTGTATGGACAGAATATAACAATCATTAACTGTGCGAAACTAAATACGATCTTATTACCAAATACTACATCTTTAATAATGATCCTAGCGATACGCTACAGCATCCCTACAAAAAGTCACCCGTGTTTGCGGGGCCAAAGGACGCCGTGGTCCAGGAATGCAAATAGCAAATGAAGGAACAGGTTGGATTTACATTGACCTATACATATAATGTCTATAAAAAGGTACACAGTGTGTAAATCGATTGCGTACCGAAATTAGCAATTCGAATATTTGATCGACATTTCCGTCTCTGGTTTAATCGTAAGTCCAGTTAATGCTAATATCCTGCTGAATATTTGTGACGAATACGGTCACGAACACACAATAGTACAATTGTAATAGAATGTGTGGGTGTATACAGCTTAATTAACAAAAGCAGTTAAAAGTGCGTTATTGACGACGTTTTTTCTCTTCTTGCCCTAGCTAGATATTCCGGAAGTTTAATATTTTGCAGGAACACTTAAGTCGCCGGGGTTGCGGAGCTTATTTCATTACCGTTACCCCGGAACATAAAGGGCTATTGAAGGACACCGTGGATTTTAGTAGGGGGGTGGATGACTCATTTGATGCTTTTACCACTCAAAAAAAAGTATACATTATCCCTCATTAATTTATAGCTTCTGGTAAATAAATGGCAATAGAAGTAACGGGGTAGATCTTAGTCAGTACGTGTCAGATACTCCCTTCCGCTAAATCCAGATCCGAATTATTCTTTTAATGATTTCTAAACGCAAAAAAATCTCGTACTTACGACTTCAATTAATAATACAGAAATTAATGATTAATAGCAAGTAGGTAGGTACGCCTAATATCCAACTATGGTATAGCTTGATTTGTTAACAGTAAAGATCGATTTAGTCGTTTTATCACAACGTTATCATCGAAGCAATTTTATGTGTAAAATATTTATTCTTATGAAAAATTGGTTCATTTACAAATAAATATTATTAGTTATTAAAGTAAGTTATAAGATAACAAAACTTTATGCACTCTACAAAAACTTCCAAATGGTGCGAACTACAAACAATAAAGCTGGGGCGATTTGAAAATTTAAACGAAATCCCCATCGCTAACGTTGCAACTGCAGGGGATAATCGTGTCCGTTCCCAGCGTCCCTCCGAACGCACAATATTATAGAAACATAGTCTTTAACACAAACACAATAGGATTTCCTCAACAGCACGTTTAAAATAGTCATTGAAAAAATATTCCTTATTCGGCAATCGGCCGGAGCTTTGTGCTTACATCAACTTCACACGAGTAATGGTCACTTGGAATATCGGCCCCATTGTTCGGTACACGATATTTTTATAGCAACGTCGGATTATTGCTGAGCAGGCTTAAATAAAGCACCTACAGGATAGGGTGTGACGACATCTTCAACAACGAAATTAAATAGGAGCATTTAAAGTAATAGGTTGCTCTCCATTGGAATAGTTATAGCAAATCCAACAAGAATGGAATCACTAAATGTGGAATAAAATAAAATCTCTTTCAATCACAACACAAATCCCCACTTGATACGAACACATAAAAAAGAAAATTTTAAGAATGTTAAACACAAAACAGAGTAATGCGATCCCTTATTCCCAACGCCCAACATCGGCGCACACCTCCGCAAATCGTAATCCTCTTAGAAAACATTTCCAATTTAAAAAGAATTCCTCTTATCCCTCTGAGGAGGGCACGCGTAAAAAATAAAAGGAAAAACTGTGTGACACGCACTACACAAGGCGGTAGATATATAACACGGTTTTTCACTGGGCCCCTCGATTCCTTACAGGTCGCTTCTTCCGTCGAGAAAGCATCTATTGAAACTCCACTCAGGCCGTGTTAGCTATCTATTTAGTATAAAAAGGGTCGAGAATTTTTCGAGATCCTTTTTTATCCGAAGGTGGGCGCCCACCCTTCGCGACCGACCCGCGCCGGACCGCTCGTTCAACCTGACTATGGAGAATCTACTTATATTTTGTGTAACTATCTACGCCATAGTTAAAACAAAAGATATTATCTTATGCAACATCATATAGATTATAAAATAATGTATCAGCAATAAATTGAACATGAACAATTTGTGTGTTGTGTATCTCCCTACACACCCCTACCCCAGCAGCGAGCCGTCCCTCGCTAGCCTCTAGCATCAGTTCAAATATTTAAAGGACGGCTGAATTTGATTCCATCCGTTTGGATCGCCTCTAGAGCGATCCGCAATTGGATCACACACGCGGTTACCAAGGCCCGTCTCCCCAAACTAGGAGTTATTTTGCTAAAATCAACTTATCCAAATAAATTAGATTTCAACGGCCCTATATCAGCTTTAAGTTTCAATTGGTTTCAAGACAGCCTAGCAGACGGAACAGGTTGACGCTGGAAGATCGTGCAGTCATTGATCATTACTGATGCTCAACGTGGGTCAAGTCGATCATCAGTGATAATTTAATTTTGTATGAAAATAAAGTTTAAGTGATGACGTATGACCTGCTACAGGTAGATTAAGTAGTCTTGAAACTGATGACCAATCTACAATAAGAGCAAAAACTCCAAGTTATTAACTTTCAAATATTAGGTAAGTACCTATGTAACTTATGAAGAAAAAAATAATTGATATTTCATCAATCCCCGAATAAGAAATACGAAATATACGACTTGTACATACAATCCACATAAGACGGGCGGGGTGCGCCTGGGGATCGGTTAACCCACGTTACACGACGCTCGTCCCAGGCGGAGGATTCCGACTTTCCACAAAGAAAATAGCAATCAAAATTTGATTTACCGCCACCCGCGGCCATACATCAAACCGCTCTAATCCGCGGAAAGAGAGAAAGCCTACAATCTAAGGGGATCCGACGTCGCTGTCGAATTGAAAATCCTAGTGGCACGAACCGCCTTAAATATTTATGACCAAGTAAAAAAATACGCGCAGGCCTATGAATAAATATGCGAGAAGCGTCGGTCGTGGTCAGTGCTGGGGGAGAGTGTAAATAACTCAGGAAGTAAAAGCGATTTACACATTATACCGAACTTACCTACCTACATAATCTACAAATCGAACTTTCCCTAGAAAAATTATAATAGGTATACAAATATTAATTGAGTGCCACATTCATGACACCATGGAAGTCAATAACGAGTAACTGGAAAAGGTTAGTAGTCAGTTTCCACCTTTGTTCTTAAAGAATTCAATTCCATATAGCAGAAATTGATGGGCTCAATTTAATTGTGTATAGATTTAATATTCAAGCGAATTATTTATTTTGTTCTGCAACCAAAATCTGTATTGCTTACCCGATCCGACCTTCCAATAACCATTACAAACTATGGGTATTTCATTACAAAATATGTATAATACCGTCGACCACTATTCGATATCCAATGGTGTAGAAAATTTGACTAATGGGCTACCTCTCTATTTCCCAAACAACTAACACATAGAGCAATCACGTGTTAACTGAGATACATATTTATAGACAGAATCTAATGATAAGAAAACGTTTTGATTTGTTAATTGAATAGTGTTGCAACAAAATTCAGAACCAGATATCCTTATAAAAGCCCACCTGCTGTTTCCAAGTAACCAGCTACCATTAGAATAATAAATAATAATAATAAAATCATTTAATTCAGATGTCTAAAGATCCATATTAAGAATTTTTCAGTCATTCATTAAATTAAAATCATTAAAATATAACAATTAACTACATTAAGATTCAATTAGAATAGCGCAATAAAAAAATTACGTACAAGAAACAAAACTAGCATCCCCTATCAGCAATTTTGCATCGAGATCGATCGCCGGAGGGCACCGCGCGGAGGGACCGGTGAGCGATGTCGCATTAGGGAGTTTGCATGGGGTCACCGTAAGCCGTTTCCGATAAGGCCCCCCGGCGACACGGCGGAGTGTTTCGGACTTTCGGCATTTTCGGCTCAATACTCGCTTATCTGCGTGGCACACTCGCCTGCAATGTACGTGAGCTGAATAATGCATTCAACTGTCCACCGCTCACACACCAAATTGAAATTATTTTCCTATAATACATTATTGATTGCAACACATACCGTCATAGACGGTTGTGTTAGGTTTATAAATATATTGTAATCGAGCTTTTGGGGGTAGGAGGAACAGAGTGGAAAGTTCCTCACTACCCGGTGAAAAGGAAGGTACCTTCCAACCAGACGGGTGTTGTGTCTGGTGGGCTTTCTGCCCGACATTCTTAGTCGGAATATTTTATGTGTTCTAATGTCGCTGTTAACTTTGATTGCGCGATGTAGACATTTTTGCATCTTAGTTGCTCCGTCAATTCATAGATGGCGCTACATCACTCCCCTCCGGAGACCGGAGGTCGATAGTGGTAAAGTCCCAGCCAGTTGTAGTTGCCGTTGATGCCGCAGGGTTCACGGTGAGTCGGAACATGCTGCTGCGGTGAAGCGAGATCCCAGTGAGTCGGGATCCGGCGCCGACTGCCACCCAGTGAGTCGGATGAGGAAGCGCCGCCAAGGATATGGAGGCTGTGACAACCAGGAGGGTAAGCCTTCGACTGGCTGAGATGTGCCCTAAGTCCAGGGGTATGTTCGCCTGTTGAGGTCGAGGGTGCTGACCAGGTATGCGCCTTCTGCACATGCTGATGGTCAGGGATGCCCGTTTGAAGCTGGCTGGCTGGCTGGGACTCGCTGCACGAAAGCTTGAGGAAGTGATGCAGGTGATGACGTCACGTAGCTTGAAGGTTGCGCTGACGTTCATAGCGGGGTCACCAGTTTGGGGGTAGGAGGAACAGAGTGGAAAGTTCCTCACTACCCGGTGAAAAGGAAGGTACCTTCCAACCAGACGGGTGTTGTGTCTGGTGGGCTTTCTGCCCGACATTCTTAGTCGGAATATTTTATGTGTTCTAATGTCGCTGTTAACTTTGATTGCGCGATGTAGACATTTTTGCATCTTAGTTGCTCCGTCAATTCATAGATGGCGCTACATATATAGGTATATATGTAGGTAGTTTATACATATATTATGAGTTTTCTTACAATCGTAAAACTATTTAATTTCGATTTCGTAATGGACATCTAATTACCTGACAATGGCCTACGTAATACAGGT
The DNA here is from genome assembly GCA_028554685.1 of Agrotis ipsilon. Taxonomy (NCBI): domain Eukaryota; kingdom Metazoa; phylum Arthropoda; class Insecta; order Lepidoptera; family Noctuidae; genus Agrotis; species Agrotis ipsilon. The sequence goes on from CM052965.1 coordinate 17,357,548, forward strand.
GTCTAGCATCAATAGCTTTAAACATAGTATCAACTAATATTGAAACTAAAGTACATATTACAATACCTACCTGTAGAAACACAAAACTAATTGACATCTCATTGCTGAAAAGCTGCAGTCCGCAGTAGAGCTGCTACAGCAATGTATATAATAAGTACCCAAAAGTTATTCTTTTTGTAATTAAAAAGTTCATATTGCAATTTTATAGATTATGTAAACGTGATTTTATAGGTATTATTGGAATTATTTTTTATATAATTGGGAAAAGGCTCGGCAGATGATGATGATGATTGGAATTATTTTTTTTAACACAAACGATGCAATTTCATACTGAAGTCGATATATATAACACTTTTGTGTGTCTATTTCAAACTAGATGAGGCCAGTGTTTCGTAACTGACTACTCAGAGAAGCAACTTCAAATACACGTGCTGATACTTGCAAACACAAAACCTCTGTCAGCCCGTTCACGAGCTTGCCGCTGCGAGCGGTGAGCTCAGGCACGCCGTAACATCAATTGTATAGAAATGTTTGATACACGTGACAAGGCGCCGCCAGTGGCAAATTCGCATACTTATAAAGTAACTACATAATGTATTATTCGCTCCGCTCGTCGCTCCGCTCATCGCTAACACCAAAGTCATGAACGGACTGTAAGTCTCTTTTGAAGTCTAGATATTATAGACTTCGTCAATTAATATGAGGACCATGTAGATTCTTGTCCCAGGTGGTCTTTCGAAGAAAGAACCACATAGATTTCAGTGGACCTGTTCAGCCAGTGCAAGCATGTGTCATAGAAAGTGAAGTTCATGTACGAAGTATATAAGGAGCTCAACGGCGGACAATATATACTTTTATCTAAGTTGTCGTCAACGAGCTCGTCAACGAAACTAAATTGTCTTCAATACCTCTAAAATCAAGAGCATTTAAAATATAGAGATTAATTTGCAAATCTGTGAAAAGGCTTTACGCTGTTGATTGCCGCATAAGTTAAGCCATATTTTAGTGAGAATAAAAGCAATGTACGACGCACCGCTAAATACAGCGTCGCGGTAAGAAAGTACCTAATTGGGTAGTTATACCCAGTTAGGTACCTTATATGATTGGAACACATTTTAAATCATGTTGATGAGTGCTTCTAGTTATTCTGATAAGTCAATTAAAACCACCACACATAATTAACAATTTTGGTGAAAATTGGCAATATGTCACAACTTTTTTTTAGCTTGGTAAAATCATCAAACTAGTCCTCCCACCCAGGGCAGAGCGGGGGGGCTGTCAGACTCTTACTGACTAAAATCCACGGTGTCCTTCAGAGCCCTTTATGTTCCGGGGTCACGGTAATGAGATAAGTCTCGCGACCCCGGCAGGAATATGTCACAACTTAGTACCTACATTATTACTGAGTTCTGACGTACCTATCTACCTAAATGCTTTTTGATTAACAGAAGAAAAAAATATCAATAGGTAAGTACATATTTTTTTAAACGTATGATTTAAGTACAACTTATTAGTGCTGTGTATCGTATGGGCATTATGTTTTTTTCTTAGATTAGATCTCTATAAAGTTTTTGTAAAACAGCATCAGTACCATTTTCAAGGCATTCATATTTTTTTTAATGATGGTGTCTACTAGATACACCGACGATCACACAATTCGATTTTCTTTGATAACTCCTTAAAAATAAAAGATTATAAAAGACCCATGTATATCTTTAATGGCCAAAATCTTAAGACGCTACCTGCACCACCACCATCTCACTCGATAAAAGATGACAAAAAACTTCACACCACCATCGCAAGATTGAGATCTCGCGAGAGCTGCGGCCACTAGTCGCTCCCACATGACAAATGTACGTTTCCCCGCTTTTTACGCATCGAGGGTGTCACGCAAAAAAATGTATGAGGAAATTTACCTAATGGCCGCGATTCTTTATTCTCTATCGCCATTGTCACGCGGACAATGCTGTAATGGAGGGATGACGTGAGTGGACTCCTCACGACACGCCGGGGTTTTATTCTCTTTTCATTTTATTTGAAATGTTCGTGCGATACTTGTGAATATGAGGCATTACGGAATTCATTACTGTTCTATTCAAACAAGACTTTGATCAAATACACACGATTTAAGTCTGCGCATTTTCTTGGTATTCTATATAGGCTTTTATATGTCTTATTGAATTGAATTTTCAGTTGGATGCATTTTTAGTTCGTCAGTTTTCGGATTCTGCCGCCGGCATTTTTTTTAAATGAGTCCTCCCGTCCTAGTTGTCTGACTGTAAAAACTGGTACTGATTAAAATCGACCGTGTTTCTTCAATTTTCGTTCGCGTTTCAGGTTAACCTGCTTGGACAGCTGGTGGCGTTCGGCCCTATGTAATGAAGAACCTTAGCTTGTTGACAGCTCTTTGAGGTGCTTGTGGAACACGATAAGCTTTCGACCCGAGCATGGTTGTGAGCTACCCATTAAACGCCGCTAACAAACTCGTGCCCACGGTAATCGGAAATTGCGTCACGTCGCCCCTACGCCCTGCATTACTACTTCGTAGAGAAGGTGATTGCTTCGCTCCATGAGGAAACGGCGGTGGTCAACTCAAGCGGAACAGACCTCCACCGTATGCTCCACCTACCTCCTTGCGATCCACATACCGGTAAAACCAGGTGTTTCGTCTCCCTAATCCGCACAGGAACCTCTCGAAACATCATTGATAGAACACGGATTTTAGATTTTTATACAATATAACCCCACAGCATGGGCGTAGCCAGTCATTGTCTAGGTTTGGTTAGGTACCTTACGGTCAGAGCCAGAGTGGAGCGGGCGCTCTAATCTGCCCTACCCAGCCCCACCGTGGCAACCTAAGCTAAGGGGTACCTAATTGAAAATCATAGGAGAAAATACAAAAATCGCGGGCGGAGTGCTAATGTTATTAGTATTTTATCTTTATATTGACTAGTGGGTTTGGGTTTCAATGCCCAAGCCTCACAGTGCCTGGGAATGTATGCGATAATGTGCTTCACGAAAAAATATGTACCTAGACGGATTTTAGGCATTTTGTAATTAAATAGGTATCTTGCACAGAAGCTACTAACGTCGTCGCCTCTTTCCCAATTTAAGTAAAAACACAGTGCACAAATAGGTAAAGTTTTTGGTAATAGATAATAAGAAAACGGAAGTAAGAAATGGCTGACCATTTTATTTTTATTGTAGTTTTATTAGTTTATTGTAAAACATAATTGCAAACCTCCATTGAGAACTGACACCTCTTTTACTTAGAAAATGGTTATAAAAATAGCCTTGAGAAATAAAATACCAATGATACCTATGTGTGAAAACATTTCAAAAACAGGTGGTATATTTGTTTGTTTCATTATTTTTAACTTATAATTTAAAAAGATAAATTACAGCACCCTTCTCTAATAAACATTTTACAAAAACAATTTAAAGTGGTGTATATAATTATTTTATTTAAGTGCCTGACCATTCTAAATCAGAATATATTTATTATATTTTACTTGCTTACTATCTTTATTTTGGGAAAAGTAACCCTTCAAGTGAGTACCTACTATAAAAATTTGTATAAAATAATTTATTAGAATAAAGAGGAACTACGCCAAATCAAGAGTAATAAAATGTATACATTTACTTACTTTCAAAGAAATACATCCAATTGAAAATTATCCAGGAAAATGCAATGTTTCCATCCTTTTTCTCCTAAAAAAAATTAAAACTGAAATATTAGAGGTATTCACCGACTAACTTAAAATCACTTTAAAATATTAATGATCACATATAACACATGAATCAAACACTTGTGGTATTCACGCGACTCCTCCCTCATTTGAATAAGCAGGCTGTTACAAGCTCTTTCTAAAGGGAACTGTAGAGAGACGGTGCTCGGAGCACCCACCGAACACACACAAAGCTTCTCCGCTCAAATAAAATTCAAAATCTTCCAAACTCTGCCCTGCTATTGGACAACCAACCCCTTACCCTTTTGCGCGTGTGCTAAAAAACGAAAGGGTTAAAAAACTAACCCTTTTTTAAAAGCTCCCCTCATTTTGCATCTCTTTCTTCAATCTCACTGAGTAAACTACTTCTAAAAACATTGATGGTGAACTGCTACAATTGAGTGAAGTGTAATTATGTGATAATTTGCATACATAATGCGATCTGTAATAACAAGTTGTTGAAATAACTATAATTATTAAGTAAAGATTTTACTATTGTTTTCTAATCAATAAAAGCATGCTCAAAGCATCATAAACGTAGGTACCTCATACGAAGAAGAAGGTTTATTAAATAATAATAGCCAAAAGCAATGAAAATAAAACTAAAACAATATAAAATAACAATAAACTCAAAAATCAAAACAAAAACAAACTGCTACTGTCAAACATTGCCGCGCTAGCTATTAACGTTTAATTTCACGCAAACATTTTAACTTTGATTGTTAAAATCAGAACCGCCAATAAATTAAAAAGGTTTTCAATTAAAAACATATGGAAATTCATAAAAAAATTAATAACATATAAAGAATAAACACGAATTTATTTACCGTAATGGTACCACAAAACATAATAATTAGAATTTAGTAATAAAAAATATTGAAACGAAACGGTGTCAGATTAATACGATTCTCAATACGTAGATATATTTCATTTCGAAACGAAATATCGATCAGTCTTTTTAGTTTTTAAATATTGTAATCAAAGTCAGTAATAGTTTAATACTTGATTATTATGTGATGTTACGTGATTTTCTTCTTCCATAAGCTCATAACTTCGTTCCGTTCCGCTTAATCTCGACATTAGAACGACGCTCGACATTTTGACAGTGACACTACTGACAGCCACGTCTCTTGACTTTAATTATTGAGTTCCAGGTTCCAGTCTTCTCGTAATGACAATTTGTAAAGCTTTACGAAAATTAAACAAAGACAAAATGTTGTATTTACAAACGAAAGAACGAGAAACAGCACATTGCATGTGCTTTAAATTACGGCTATCACAAAGTTTGGGACGATCACCGATTTTGTCACTGTGCTGTTCTGTGTCTGTGTTGGAGTTTGATGATTTCAGATAGATTTCAATTAGATTCATAGTCTATTGGAGAAATAAAATGACTCTTTACCATTTTGGTAATTGCCTTGCGCTGGTGTACGCACCATATCATATGGCATATAAATTTTCTGGAATGTAAGAAATTGTTTTTACAGGTTAGGTAAGTTGTTACTAATTTCTGCTGGTATTATATTCATATTTTTTGTAATTTTAGATCTGAATACGCTACGTTCTCAAAATGTGTGTATGCTGGAGGGCTGTACATCTTCACACAGCTGTGCAAGATGCTGTTGTTGGCTACATTCTTTCCGGATTCCGACAGTAGTCACATTACAGGGGAATATAATGTGTTCTTGGTAAATATGTTGTTTAAATTCAACCATTTGTTTCTTATCAGTCTATTATTAAAATATTCATTACTCAGTGACGTATTTGGGTTCTCTATTATTTAATTTGTTACCTATCAGTTATCTTTATCTCACTAGTGTAATGTATAAAAATGCTATCAGGTAAAATACACTTGAAACCAGATGACCCACTGACCGAAACAACTGTAATATATTACTAGACTTGCTCATAAAATCAGTGTCCATGATTTAACTAATGAAAGTTTCTACTAAATATTCTAACAATGTGCTCTTTAATTTGATTTCAGGAAATTCTGAAGGCAACAGTAGACTTTGCAGACCTTTTGGGTATATACTTTGCACTGAATTCAGTTCCAGGCAAGGGTCATGCCAAAATTCTTACCTCAGCGATTGGATGGGCAAGTGCAGAGGTAAACTAACCAAAATAATTATACTTTTTGTTTTTAAAGTTGCCCCAGTTTAGGAGTTACTACTGTATCATGGGTACCTTTACAAATATGTATACTCACACACAAACAACCAAAGATACAAGAGAAATAAATCAGTTTAAAAATGGAAGTATCATACATGTAATACTTTTGATTGACAAAAACAATGTAACACTCAATGTGGCAATGCTGTGAGCTTTCTGAATCTTTGGAATTGTGGCCCTACGGCTGTGACACATTCCCAATCTAATTTCTGGTTTCGGTTAAGATTTGCAAGTGTAATAATGATGATCACACCAATAGAAAGGGAGACAGTAGGTTCTCTTAGTGCTCATTTTTTAACAGTAAGATAACTTTTATCTGAGGAATAAAAATGGTGGTTTGACAGCTTATCTATAGAAAATATGTCAAACAGCTATTTATATTCCTCATAAAAGTTATCTGACTATTAAAAAATCAGCCCTTAGCCAAGTACTTGGACCATATACTTATAAACATGGGCTGAGCGCTAAGCGCTATGTCTATGCGTATCAAGTATTTAGCCCCAATCACTATCTCACCACATAACTTGGTATGTGTGATCAAGACAAGAAAAGATGACAATGTATGGAGTATGGATAGTTAATTATTGTTATCATTGTCATATTTTAAAATGATTCTCTGAAAAAACATTACCTATATGATATTTTCAATAATAATCTTCCTCTCTCGTAAACTCACTTATTTACTGTGGCCGACAGGGTCCATGCTATGATCTGACTAAAAATTTTACCACCTAAGAATACATGTGGAATGCAATTAAAGTATTGAGTATTGGAACTTTGGCAACCAAAGGTATTTGCCAGACATTGAGTGCAATAGTTTGTTACCCTTGTCCTTGGTGCCTTCATACATATCAATGTAAGAGTAACCTGCTGTGCATCACAGCATCACATGCCGTGCCATGTATATGTTACAGTATTGCAGGGAATTGAGTTAACAGTCAGAATTAAATATGTGTTGCTTGGGAATCAAGTTAGAGACTAAAATGTGTTGATGGATGACATTTTGGAGGATGGACAATATGTGACAAAGATATTGAGTTTAATTTTTATTTATGGCTTAGAATTAATTATTTCCATTGATAACATTGCAGGTGGTGGTAACGCGGTCGGTGCTGCTGTGGGTGGGCGCGCGCGGCTCGGAGTTCGACTGGCGCTACGTGCGCTCGTGCGCCGAGTCCAACGTGGCGCTGCTGCACACGGCCGCCACGGCCGCGCTCGTGTGGCTGGCCACGCGCTCCGACCTGCCGCGCCGGCACGCGCCGCTCGTGGTGTCGCTGCTGGCGCTGTCGCCCTACCGCGCGCTGCTGGAGGAGGCCGTGGCGAGCGTGCTGTCGCTGAGCGCCTGGGCGCTGCTGGCGCTGCGCGCGCTGCACGCCAGCGCTGTTGGCTTGACTGCGCTTGGCATGTACGCTGTTCTAGCTCAACAGATTGGAATATGAATATGGATAGTTATAGGTTTTATGGTTGAGTGCATTTTTAAGTTATTCCTGTTTAAGTGTTATTTGCAAGTGATTTTGAGTATAATGTAGGTAACTTATATTTAGCTTTTTATTTTGTTACCTAAAGTCCAATCTTGACTTTCCTGTGAATTTGATTTTCATAAGAAAGATGCTGTGGTTGTAAGTCATTTTGCCCTTGAATTACTGATTCCTTACTATTGCATTATTTTAACTGTAGGTGGAAAACGACCACGGCTTTCCTATAAGTCTATTCTGTAGAGGTTGTTTGGTTGAACGAGCTAATAATCTATCGAGGAAGGCTCTAATGGGTTTATCACACGCACAAGCTTGACCACAGTTTTGCCTGCGCAAGCCAGTTTGTACACGGAACACCGTGCGTGTTGTTGGTAAAACTGTATCTCGCGCAAACCTCACAACGCGGCCTACGTGAAACTTGCGCGTGTGGTTGGGTGTTCAATGTTCAAGCCAAGTGATCGTCACGGCGTCGTTCGGTGAGGTAGGTGTACATGGACCGCACTCCCTCACAGAGAGGAGTGGGCTCTCCCTTTCTACTTCTAACGAAATCAAATAAGAAGAAATCCTCTTCGTCTGAAGAGAAGGAAAGGTCGCTTGATTTTCGTGACGATTCGTGTGTAAAACACTCCGCGTCTCGTACGCGTAGCGTAATTACGATACGCGCACGAGACGCCTACGCCTACGACCCATGAGCGAAGAGCCTAACAGTGGATACTACTACCTACCTATGATTTAAATACCGACGGCGACTTCCAAAACACCAAAAATATTTAATGCCGAAGACCGTTAAATCGCCAAGTTTATGTAATTTCTAAAAAGCATAAAATCAATTTAAATGTTTACAGTACGTTCACAAAGTTTATGTTGAATAATAGCTAGAGAATTGACTTATTAAATAGAATCGCAAACGATGATGTTCAAATGCCCAAAAGATGAAATCCCGAATTCCGATGAAATCTCTAATCTCTCCATGCACGCCCAGTTGAGAAATTATTATAAACTAGCTTCTGCCCGCGACTTCGTACGCGGACCCTGTTGTGTATGCCACCCTTATCACTTAAGAGTATAAAAAAATAGAGAGTAGCCGATTCTCAGACCTACTGAACATACATATAAAATTTCATGGCAATCGGTCAAGCCGTTTCAGAGGAGTATGGCAACGAAAACTGTGACACGAGAATTTTATATATTAGATATAAGAATACGATGCTAAATGTAGGTTTAAGGATGGCCTGTAGTCTGGGCTATTGTCAGTGCTTCAGTGTCAAAAAAAAAAAATGGCATAAAAGCCCTGAAGCCATGTCAGATACATTAACATGATCAAAAAAATAACTGTCAAATTTGGTGTGTCAATGGTGTATAAAGAAGACATGGTTTCGGCCTTGATTTTAACATAGAAAGACAAGAAAGAAAAGAAGAATTGGAAGAAAAAGAAAACTAAATCAGACTTGGCTGTATGGGCTCAGCTCCCTTTGCCTGTCCTAAAGAGGACGAAGAGAAACAAAAAAAAAAAAATGTCAATGGTGTAATGTCAAATGTGTCAAGTGAATAAAAATGGCGTTTATTTTTTAGTTTAATCTTGATTTGCGTGTGTGTAGTGTTATTTTTAAAATTAACAAGTAATTCACCAGTTAATTGATTTAGCAATGTTATGTTATGGAGCTCTAAGCTCGTTAAATAGTTATACCTGTTAATTTTATAGAAATTCAGTTGTTTAAGTTTACTGCATTTGCCCTCGTCATGAAGTTATTTACATAATTTTGCATTTTTGGAAGTGATTCGCGATGTTGCGTGTGACTCTGTTCTTCGTTTGTTTGTTGTGCCAAACGCGCGCCGAAACGAACGGAGTGAAATACAGGTGTAATGATAATTTGACTGATCCTGATGTTCCGTACACTACGTTCAGTCCCTCACGAGACAGGGTGGATGGTCGATATACTGCAGAATATTGCACGGTCAACGAGCCCAGGCGACCTCGATTGACGATGGACCTGACGTACAACGTCAACCTGAAAATGTGTAATCCAGACTATCGAAAAAATCGTAGACTAAAGGTTCCTGGTCACCAGCACTCGTCCAACACTGTAAATGTTGCAGGTCTAACTAATTGTAGCCATGTGAGTATTCATATACTTTGAACATTGTTAAGTGAAGTCAAAGTAAATATATATGTTCGGATCAAACTCCTTTGGAGGATGCAGTAGGTTTTTTTACTCAGAATCTCTATCAATCTGACACAATTTCCTCAAGTGTGTGTTATGCATCAGGTGCAGCGGAAGCACTTTGCAAGAACAGCATTGTACTTTTTTGTAGAAATTTCCTTTGTGAAGTGTATGCGTGCACTTCTTAGATAATAAATAGTCAGAAAAGAAATGCAAACAGATCAGAACAACTGTCAACTGAGTACATTACTCAGTTGACAGTTTATGTTATTATCTACAGTAGTATTGTACTGAATAACAAAGTAATTGCTCCAAAAAAAGCAATACAAAATCGCAAAGGTTGCAAAAAGAAAAAAAAAATATACCCAATATATTACCTACATTCCTTGTTATGCAAGTTATAGAAGATATCATCTCATCACAACTTTAATTTTGTGCAGGTGTGCTACTCAATGGACTTTGATTTGATATTCAGTAGCTGTTATCTACTGAAGACAACATTGAATGCAGAGGACAGGAGTTACATGCCTCTTGACTCCTACTATCTAGTCAACAACAATATGACCAAAGATATTTACGATAAAGCAGGACAATATGTCAGCGTCAGTAACCATGAGTAAGTCACATTCTCACTATCTCAGCCATGAAACATGTTTAATATCTCTTTCTTTCTTCTCTTAGTTCAAGTGTTCTGTCTCATCAAAGAAGATATTTTTATTGAAAAGTTAGACCAGTGGAAATGCATTGATTCTATATAACTTTATTGCAGTGATTACTTTACACTGAAATGGTTTCTTGGGATACCTGCAGTAGACTACAATGTGACGTTGCACAAGATAAACAATGATACATTGGTAAAGTACTTTTTACATATTATACTATATAAAGCTTATATAATTTAAAAATGGATCGCTAATTGCTAAGCCCATAACTTGAAAACGGCTGGACCGATTTGATTGTGTTTGTACCCATCAGAACCGGGTTTTAAACCGGGTCGTCCACCCGTGCGAAGCCGGGACAGGCCGCTAGCATTATAATAACAGCATTGGTTACAATAATTATTATTGTTTACGGCAGGATTATTTACACGAAGTCAGCGATGTAACGCGGAACTGCACATTGTCGGAAGACGACGTGCGACAGCTATACTGCAAATTGGCGCCGCCATACGGCTGCTACCAGGCTAGTTTGGAGCATGGTGGCCTTTGGACTGCCGGAGTTTTCTTCAATAAGAAAATCGTCACCTATGACCATTTGTGTAAGTTTTTAATGTAACTAATGCCAAATTTACCATCCTAAACAGTATTGCTCATTAATTAGGGTCCCAACGAAACTGGGTCTAAAACGACCACTTAAAGCCTAGAGATTCGCTTCGTGCATTTCCAGCAACATCATTGGCTATTCATTCACGAAATGAATTTCAGCCAAGACTAACCTAAGACGGCACGTTTAGCGCAGTGGCTGAGCGATTGGACTGCTGTCCAGGATTCGATACCCACACGGAGCAAATATAACGATCTACAAGTAGTTACTTCGGATCTGGGCCTTTGTGTATGTTGATAAACGCACCCACGACACAGGAGAAATTCCTAGTGAGGGGCAACGTATTTTTATGAAAACATAAAACACTGCTTAGAGTTAGTAATTGTGATGTTCGTGTGGTGCAGGCCACAACCCGCTGCCGCCCGAGCGGCTGGCCCCGCGCAGCGCCGCGCTGTGGTGGGCGAGCGGCGCCGCGCTGCTGGCGGCCGCCGCGCTGCTGGCCGGCGTGCGCCTGCGACGACACCTGAAGCTCAGGGACTACCACAAGCGGGTGCTGGACTTTTGGTTCAATAACCGGTGAGTACACTATACCCGAATCATCTTATGTATTAACCACTTGATTCATTCAGGCTAAAACAGTCCATTGCTGGACATCAACTTCTCCAAAGGTCGCCTCCTGCGTCCAGTTCGTGCTTGTAAAATTGCTAGTACATCCAGGGGCATCCCACACCACCCTTGAGTTTGTATAATGTTTTTTTACAATACTGTGCAATGTACATCATTCAACAAATTGTACAACTTGTGACAAGTCTCACCAACGCATTCTGCTAGCCCTCGACCTCTTCGAGAGATCTGAGTTTTGGGCTTATATTCAAGCTGGGCAAGAGTAGCTAGGTTGTATAACTTAGCCTAAATGCCCAAGCTTTATCTGTCAACCACAAACAGTGTACGATAACACGAACTTTTGTTTTCTTCAAACTATAATCTCTGGCATAAGTAAGTGTTATCGATAGAAATAATTAATTTATTGACGTGCGCCGTTGATTGCCTCGCGGGACACTCGTTATCTAACCGTGTGCGCACGCGCTGGTGTGCGTCTCGTGTTGTCTCAAATCTTGACGAGTGCTAATAAAGCAATAAAAATAATATCAATGTGTTAGTGTCATCTAACTAAACGCTACTGATTGAATTCAGCAATTGCTCTTAATAACTGGGGCCATGTATCTCGATATTTTATATCGTGTATCTTTAAAAACAAGAAAAATTACAATGTTATTTATGTAACAATAAATTCAATAAAATATATTTATTTGGCTGATTTTAAGCTAAATAACAGGAAAACTAGCAATTGTGAATTCAGGGACTGCATCGTCTTAAGTATAAGGCGCCGGGGTGTGAAATCCAGCCTGTGCCCCCCCTCCCTATACTATACGATCCAAATGAAAATATTTTTATGACAGTGTGTGACAGTGACATTTATTTACGCCGCAACACTTGAATCCCAGGGTAAAGACGGCCCTGTGTGAATTATAGAACACTACAGTCTAACCAAAATTGGATTCAAGTAAATAGCCAGTCTTCTAAAGCTTTAAACAATACGTAATAGAAACACTACGAGAAGGCAGAACAGTCTTTTTTTTTACGTTGTAAAATCATCAAATGAGTCCTCCCACTCCGGGCGCGAGGGACTGTCAGACTTGTACTGACTAAAATCCACGGTGTCCTTCAATAGCCCTTTATATCCGGGGTCACGGTGATGGGATAAGACCCCGGCAGGCTTTGGCCCTCTGAGAGGGGGCCCCGTCATTGTGCTGACGCTCTTTGAGGCGCGCTTAGAACAGGACGCGCCGTCGACCCGGGTCCAACAACTATCGGTCGGGGGGTACCTCCAGGATCATCACCATGAAAGGCTTAACATATTATCGACTTTGTAATGAATGAACAGATGTTACTGCGCTTATTATTGTCTAAAGTTACAAACAGATTTATGAATAATTCTTATCAATGATAGTTCACAAGTTCACAATTCAAAACAATTTACTTAAGGAAAATGAGAAGAGTTTCCTCTTGTTTTACGAATGTTTTATTAATAATAATGAATGTTTTTTCTATCGCAAGCTGGCCAGGATAAGGATCGAAATAACAGCCGACAAGGTAATGGAAATAATATTTGTATCAAAAGTTAGCCTTAAGTTGTAAGGTCACATTGGTCAAGCGATTTTAACGCTTTTTAGACATCTTGCTTCGTAAATAGTTATGTGTAAATTGACTGATATTCCAATGCAAGTGAATAGGTCGTTACACATCTTTTGTTGTAGTTGTGCACACACCATAGTTTCATCAGTTACATTAATTCAAGTCCCATGTTGGCAGCATGTCTGTTTGCATATTGCCGTCAACCAGAGACTTAAAGGATGGACTGCGCCTTCCCTAGCCAACTGACAGATAAAATTGGCCATACTTGCTCCATCCATAAAGTCTATGCCGTGAACCATCCGGCAACAAGTCTAATTCTTTTTCTGTCAAAGTAAAATATAAATATCTTTTCTTGACGGATTGGCTTCTGCCTGGGTTTGCAATAATGTAATAAAATACTTGATTTGGTTTAATGAAATAATACAAACGAGTTGTTCAATAAGATTTATGACAGGCTAAAAGAGTAAGTCCTCGTCTCTCAAATGCTTTTTCCTTTGGGTACAGGAAACATGTTTTAGTAGGTTCCAGAACACAAAAAAATCAACACGTTGATATCGTGTTATTTTTTTAAACAACAGGTACCTACAAAATATTAATCGCTTGGTTTTGACAAATACCAAATGTATTTTAAGGAAACTCTAAAAATATGTTTATAGGTATCAAAAATTATTAATTCAAACAAGTTTTAAATATATTTTTTATATCGATGTATGTATTTGTATGAGTGAACTTTGGTTTCTTTCAAAATGTTTTTCATTGCACCCAATGCTGAGTGTAGGTCTCATCCATATTTTGTCGTTAGCACATAGTTATTTGAACGCGGCTGAGAGAATCCCGGCTAAAATAACATAACTAGTTAAGGCAGTCCGCACACTGCAACAGCAGATGATGTAGCAAACGTTGTCTGTTAGATACGTACTGATAATACATAAGTGCACTACTTTGGCTAAATACTCATAATGTTCAGTTCGGTTCAATTTGAACGAATCCTGCTTTGCCAAACCAAAACCCAAGAGCACCTGATGAAGATATGAATCTAATGGCTTGTCACTGATGACCTTGCTAGATAGATAAGCCACGACTGGTGTAATTGATGCACTATTCCACAAGCTCTATGGCTGTATCGTGTACAATGCGTTTTGTACTGCCATATTGTACCAGTAATTATGATTCATATCATAAGATCCACGAAATGCTTGAGCGTATGATACATGACATTGTAAATAAGGTGTACTATCTAATTAGAGTACACAATGAGCACTTGGCGCCCGCATTAGGCGATGCGTATCTTACAAGTCACTTGATGTCTTGAATTTATTAGGAGTCACCTTGTAAAGCATTCGAATTGCTGTCACGACAGATAATAAAATATTATTTCCTGGGACAATACAATTGTTGTACTAGGATTCATATCCTCAATAAATAAATCGACTTCTCCTCGTATTTGTTCTTGATTGTCTGGAAGGAATAATATCTTCTGTTTTAAAATGCTTTAATTTGGTTAGCTCTGTTTTTTACAGAACCATAATAATATCAATCTTTACCTTTAACACGAACAGCTTTTCTTGTATGAAAAAATGGAACAGCACCTCTGGTGTGCGAAGAAGGAACAATGTTTTTCCTTGAAACTTGTCAAAATTCCCAAATTAAACTTGTATGCATTTTGTGGTTTTCACTCATACCGGCAACTCAAAATACTGCAGATATTGTTTACTGCTAGCACTAAGCCTAGCAGTTCCAGCTCTGCTGGGTAACAATTTAGAATAAAACAAGGCCGATTATTAGCATCGTCCCCGAATTGTTTTGTCATTCGTAAGTTTTTATTTGGTATTGATATTTCAAAAATGCGTAACATAATAAAACTGCATTGAAATCAATCGCTTAGGTTAAAGAAACAAGTTTGTCGAGGAACAGACAGTGTGAAGACGAAGAGGTGAGCAAGTACGGGACTCTGTCGTAGTTATTTTCAAACGTTTCTGAGAAAAATATAGTATCTGAAATATTTGGAAGTTGCTTCGAGTGTCAAGGTTACGATGATACGTTTCATCAGCTTGTGTATGTCATACACTTGTTGGTGTGTTTTATCGTTCAAGGCGGCATTTTACAGCTTTAGTCGATATATACCGGATGTGATTCGAATCCATAAATTATGGCGTAAAATGTTAGTTAGCTAATATTGACGTAGTTTGCATGTTTGATCAGCGATTCTGCGTGAGTCTACTTTATCAACGCGAGACAAAAATGCCTGCTAAAAGAGTTTTTTTAAACGTGCAACTAGTACTCAAGTTGATTGTTAGTAACTATTTTTAATATTTCTGTGGTTAGTAAAGTAAACTTTGTGATGAAAATGTTATATATATTTAAACCATTTGTTAAAAAATTTAAAGGTCAAACATCAAACAATCGAGCCTTTAAAATACATTACGAGTTTGATTTATTTTAATGTCTACACAAATAATACAAATTTTAATGTCTTTTAGAGTCCATCTATAAAATATATAAATATAGCTATTATATCTATATATAGCTAGTCATAAACATATAACTAATCGACCATTTACAATCTTGATGTTACTCTATAAACTGCAGAACTGGTTACATCTGACCCGCCATATCCACTTAAAGGAAATCTGTACTGCATTTAAATGTTCCCTTAACAAGCAAACGGATGTTTGCATAATTTACTTCAAAATTGATGTAACTTCAAGTTTGTAACTTGTTTAGCATGCAGAACTATTCTAGCTCATTGACCTCACTTAGAGCTAGTTTCGAAATATCCTTGAAGAAAATATATTATTACTAGCGGCCTGTCCCGGCTTCGCACGGGTGGAGGACCCGGTCTAAAATTTGAGATTTAAACTATCCTATCTCTCAAGTTGGATCGAACTGCACATGGTGTGCGAATTTTATTATAATCGGTTAAGTGGTTTAGGAGTCCATTGAGGACAAACATTGTGACACGAGATTTATATATATTAAGATATTTCTCATAGACGACTAATAGATTCGTTTCTGATGTGCAAAAATCTAATAAACTTCTATAATAATGATCAAAGTTGGTGGTGGGGATAATCAAATCGATCGCAACGCGCGATTTGGCTGAGATTTGAATTAAGGGGCGTACCCGCAGAGTGGATTACGGTTCAAGTTTAATTTATGCATCACAACATTTTTAGGCAAAAATTTGCAGATATTATGGCCCCCAATAACGTGCTCACCAATTGACCAGGAGGCGCTATCGTCTCGCCGTCACGCACACAACGTATACCGCCGAGGGTTTTATAAGGCGTTGTATTTTCTTTCAACGCGTCATGGAATTAAACACTGGCATATAATAGTGTGTCGGTGGCCACACGAGCACGGACTGTGCAAACAGACAATAATAATATTATTCTTCAAATATAGCTTTATGTTTTGTTCAATACTTGTATTTAACGTTTAACTGTTAATTGGTCACCAAGGCTTCGCAAACAGATTGTTATCAAGAAGAGATAGAACAAAGACCAATCGGACTGTAGTCTATAGAGTTATGTACCAATCAATCAGCAAATCATATCAATCTGGGTGCTAATGAGACCCGCGTTCTATGCCAACAAGAGTTGTTAGACAGTCTTACTTCTCGGTATCTAACGGTTATAACCCAATTTCAAAATTAAACTTCAATCGGTAAGTCTATTCAGAAACCAGTAAATAGGTGCAGCAAATTGGGCAGCAGCGATAGATGTACGGAACCTTTAGGTGAATGACTGTCACAGGCCAAATTATTGTCAAGACAAAGTTTATGTGGCCAAGTTGTCAGAACTTTCCACCGCGAAAGTCAAAAATAAACCCCAGCTACCTCAGGGCGAACCACTAGTGTGTTATAAGAAGATATAATTGGTTGCAAAACCCCAACTAAAAATACTGCTACATTTTAGAAACTTTTCTTTAACCGGGTACCAAAATACTTAATGGCATTGTTGCTCACAAAGTGCAAGGCAAATGCTAATTTAAGATAATCGAAAGACATTGTTGATTTCAAGACGGTTTGACAAGCGGCGCAAACGCATGTACTACAGCCGCGATATGATCGTCTCATTCAAGTCGTTATCGACTGCTACACTTAACGTGACCCTCACCCAGACATTGTCGCACGCAATATATTATGTACTACACATTCTATTGTTTATTTATAAATGCACCAGTTAGGTATTACTACACTTCAATTGAACAAGCTGATGCTGAATTGTCAGTTGCTCCTCCAGTGCAAGATGTAGCCTTGTATGCTATCACGGCATTTATGCCTGACTACCAGTAAGTTCATTTTTGCTTGCAATCATAAAATTGAAGCACTCGTTGCCTTGACCTTGAAGAGACACAGACTTGTAAAACAAGACCGGCCGTACTGCATTGCTATATTCAAACTACCTTATATATCTGAGGTGGTATAGTTTTCGCCAATTAACTGATAATTGGCGGAAACTATAAGGGGGCGTGTCTTCGCGCCGGTCCAGGCAGGATTAGAGGGTCAAAAAATTTAAATGGTCAGCCGCAACGCGCCGTAATAGTACCTGAGGATGTTAGGACTAATGCATATGCATTTTAACTAAGTGTTCTTATGTCTATCGATGTCACTCAAACAACGAGTTGTCAAAAGAACGTTAAGTTTATCTTGAATGCTAAATTCAATGCTTATCAAAGAAATAAAACATCGGTCTATCTATATCAAGTTCATTCATTAACTTTTTATTGTTTCTGTGAACACGAGATATCATTTTTGATTGCAAATAAGTTCGCATTACCAGATTTATACCTAAAATGTTTCTTCGTATTAGTTGGCATAACTGGATCCGCAAACTTTAAAACGTCCTTAATTATCTTTGATTCATTAAAGTGGTGAGTCAAGAAATACCAAAATTATTATGCATTTGTTTTGACTAGATATCCAATATCCGTCTTCATTATCCTAACTTATACTATGAATGCAAAAGCAAGTTTTGTTACCTTCTCAAGCCCAAAACACTGAACCGATAGTCATAAAATTTTGCATTTTCAGTGTCAGTTACAGATTCTTCTATAAAAGCTCACCAATCAAATCTATTAAATACTAGCAGTCCGTTCCGTCTTCGCACGGGTGGAAGTCTTCTAAAACCCGGCCTCAATGGTTACAAACACAACAAAAAAAGAATTATCCGAATGTGTCCAGCCGTTTTCGAGTTATGAGCTTAGCAACATATTTTGCGATCCATTTTTATATTATAGAAGATAGATTTGTATTTTTCAAATTACCATATTATGTATACAATTATGTTAATCTTGTATTAAATGTTGATGACATTACGACATGTGCAATAAGTGCATGCCACCACGGGCGTAACCTAGTATTATGAATGCTAAAGTATAGATGGATAGATATTCTTGTTTAGGTTTCTCAATCATGTCAGAAAGGCTGACCGAAGCAGAATGCAAAATAAGACATTTTTTTTCCAGTGTTACGTTCCTTTGGGGGACCTTTTGGCCATCTTGCGGCTTCTGATATAAGCCAATATAAGCTAGTTAAATATAGCCAGACAATACTAACAATGCATTGTGTCAGTTCCAGTGATGCGGAGGCCGCGGCCCCGGTGTCCCGCGACTCCCGCGACGTGCTGCTGCTGTACGCGCGCGAGGGCGAGCTGGGCCAGCAGGCCGTGGCCGCGCTCAAGGACCTCATACAACACTCCACCGGCGGAACGGTAACTCATCACCTTCTTTTATCATTAGTAAACTAAGCGAGCGGAATAAAAATTAAAATAGTCCTTACTGCTACGACATAATGAAGCAATTCGACTGACTTACATCGTTGTGGCGAGCGTGTTCTCTTTATCATCTACCCCTAGAAACCGCGCGCGCGTTTTATGCCATTATGTCGTAGAAGTTCGGATGATTTTAAAGGGTAGAGAATGTGCATTACGCACATTCTGTATCCCATTGGAAATATAGCTCCAGACATTCGGACCAGATACATATGGCGGGCCCGAAAAGTATGGATCAAATGAAATAAATGACAAATAAGAGCATGGGCTAAGTCATTTCCAATATTTTTACCTCAGAGTATGTTGGTAGTAATGTAATAATAAGGCCGTCAGTGTAATAGTGTGACTTTTTACTTATAATTATTATAATATATTATTATTATAATTAGTCCATTTTTTCTCGAACACCTGTAGTCGTAGGGTAGGCCAACGTGGGTTATCATACTTGCATTTTTCCTGTTCTGCTACATGATAGGGGGCGAGCCCGAGAGTCTGTTGTTAACAATCTGACTCATTGATAACAACAGATTCACTTAGTATGCCTAGTTGATCTAAACGTTTTAAAGGTGTACTGGATTGGAAGATTTTTAACACTTTTAACACATCAGAAGCAATAATAATTTTAGTGTTATACTTTAAAAGTTAATTTAATCAGTCCGTCGAGTAAATACACTAAAAACAAACTCAATAGTTGCAGTCATTATGAAAGACTAAGGTTAATTTGAATTCCAGCATAGCATTTTTTTTTCTAGTCTATTCTGTCCATCTTTCGGAATACAGACCGTCCTAGTTCCAGTTCGCGATGGTAAGTGTCCAGATCGTCCTGTCATTTCCTCCTTTTTTTATTTAAAAAAAACGGTGCCCAACACTAAGAATTTCTGAAGCATCCCGCCGCGACCTCGCCTCACTGTCTCTGGGCTCCAGTGTTGTGTTATTTTGACCAACGTTCGTCTGGCATGCGGCAGACATGACCTGTCCAGTTCCATTTCAGTTGGGCAGCCTTCAGAGCCACGTCAGCTATATTTGTTTTGGAGCGTAATATTGTGTTTCGTACTCGGTCTATTAATACGCGAAATTGCTGTTGTACAACTTTTTTTGTCTGAATTGATTAGATGTCTAATATAATCACTTGCTATAAAAGGAAAGTGATCAGGAAAATAGAGAATTCTAAGAAAACGATAAGGTTATTAATATAATGACTTGCGTCATTAAAATATCTGGCACTTACAAGTTTTCCTTGTCAAAAAAAAATCCCATGTTTTACCCCCTGCCTTATCAACATTTATCAAGTACCAACCGGTTTCCCCAAAATCGACTCAAATTTAAACTGGCAAAGAATTTTACACAAATTGTGTTGTACTTTTTATTTTTTGATGCAGGTAGCAGGGACCGTAGTCTTAGTTGTTATTTTAATCAATTAGATGTTACCATATCTTCACTTGATTATTATTAGTGCAAAATACTGGCATTCCTTCACGTCAATATCAAGTGTATAAATAAGATCGATTGCTCTCCACTTCACTGATAAGACGTTATATCAATTAATCAGTTGCTTAAACAGTTGTTAAACTAATTCATGAAATTAATTGATTAGGAATATTCCATGTGATGACGATTCATATTATTTATCTTGATTAATTCACAAGGCTTTTTACTCGTCATTATTTCTGTATCATGAATTCATGATCCCCTCTGTATGATTATGATCCTTTATGTTTCCATACATTTTTCGCGTTTCTTCCCTGGGGTTAGCCAATAACTAAAACACACCAGCTATCATGTGGTATTGTTTCCACGCTCATATTTATCTCGTCTTAAACGCACGCCACATTCTCATATCCATTTTCTGAATAGGTAATGAGAAAAGAAAAACGCGCAGAAAGGGTTCCGTAACATTTTATCAATAAACACAAAAAACACGTTCCTTGTACAGGGACCTTTTTGTTAAATGTCCTTTTAATTCCGGTTTTTTAGTATTTGTTGTATAGCAGCAACAGAAATACATCATCTGTGAAAATTTTAAGTAATTATCACGGTTCACCAGAGCCACGGCCTGGTGACAGATACACTGCAGGTCAATACGGAGTTATTGGGTCCCGTTTTATTCCTTTGGATAAGGAACCCTAAAACATGATTAGCTAAATCGACAAAACTTAAATGTAAATTATAATCCTAACAAATCTGCGTTTCTCGTAAAATTATCTGCATATTGGATTTCCCACTCTTCTCTTCCATATGGAATTCCTGTTCCAAATTCTCACAAGATAATACCTAATACTACATTATGAATCGTATTCAATCAATAATGTTGTATACTGCAGCCAAAATAAGAAAAGACTCCTTTAAAGACATTAAAAAAAAAACACAAACTGGCTTTTGAATTTTATTGTTTTTGCTCTTGATCATAATAAAGTCCGGTTTTGCTTAGCATTGGATACTCATTATTTCAAACTGTATCGTCAATCATTTTAATCGATGGTGGGTCTGTATGCGCCAGCGCAGGTTGTCGTAAAACCTGATTATGATACGAAACAAAATACTTCACTAGTATCATAATATTGTATACTCAGTGCACATCTGCGGGTATGTGTGACCTTCCAAAAATATTAATACTGTTTTACGAACTGGTTTTTAAAACCCGTGGCAGAAAAACAAGAATTTTATCCTGTTTAATGAAAAAAGAACAATCGGTCATTGCAATCGGTTTCGAAACACGAAAGATGGCATTTTAAAATAAACTCACACACAGAAATGAAAACAAAATTAGCATCGAAGAGTTGCATAAAATATTGTTGATAACATTCTTACAGATAAGTGTTAAACTATTGAGCCACTGATTGAATGTGTAAAGCTCATCACCCGGTGTAACCAGATATACGGCTACCATAATGTTTGCATGGCTGCGCTCAGATCTAAGCTAATTTAGTTTATTAAATTTTTAAACATAGGTACCGAATTTACGGTATTAGATAAAATAAATTAGACATTTCAATCTCTAGGCACTTATCTGATCCGTAAAGTTGTCGTAACTTTTGAACCGTCCAAAACAGTAGGGATTCAGAGGTAAAAAATTGGGAATGACCTCGCCTATACCCTTATTAGATTTGATCCATACAACTTGTATAGTTCTGGTAAATTTTACTTGTTCTATTTTTCCTTATTTGGACGGTTGACCCCTGATTATTACAATAATAATTAATTGCAGTATTTTACATCTCTAGTATTTGTCGAGTAAAACTCATTGTTTGCGGAAAAATGTGTCTTTCCTGCACGTGTTTCCTGTATATTGAAATACCATTGAAGTACTTAAGAAGAAAAACCGACCAAATGCCGCTCGGACTAGCGCACGAAGGGTTCCGTGATATTTATGTTACGCTTAAAGCCCAAAATGCGGTCACACCTAGGTTTAACCGGCTAAACTTAGGTGTAACCGACCACATGCGGTTAAAGCTAGGTGTATCCTACTTATCTTCGGATAACATGCTACAGATACTTACTTAGCCACCAAACTCTATATTTTGTGAGATGGGGCGTTATGAAATGTTTGTTTTAAAAGCGAAACTTGGCTTCGTAGGTACAACAAGAACGACATGTTGATTATTGTACCCCTGATCTGTGACATCCGTTCGTTCCGTTCCAGGTGTACGACATGTTCTCCCCGCAAGTGATGGCCATGTGCGGCGCGGCCCCGCACACGTGGGTGCGCGCGCTGCTGGCGCGGCCCGGGGTGCGCGTGCTGCTGCTGCAGGCGCCCGCCCTGGCCGCGCTGTACCAGGACCATCTGACAGAGGACGAGGGCGGCCTGCGGTGTGAGTACAACTGTCCACAGCTGGGTTTCAACTTCTACCTTTGAGCTTCAAGAAGCACTTCCAACATTTGACTCCAAGGATATATCAAACGCCTCCTCTCGGAAGGTCTACGCTGTCGTGCTGTTACTTGCCCATTGCGAGCCACTTTCAAAGACGTGGCGACTGACCAAGCTTGATCACGTCAGTTATTTCGGGAAGTTCCTGTTTTGACGGGACGATACGTGTGGAACTCGGTGGAGCATACGGAGGAGGTGTGCCCCGTGTGGACTGAACACCGCCGTGTACGAGCGGAGGGCAGTACACGGCGGTGATCTGCTGTCTTATGTTGTGCGAGAGAAATGGAAGGCAGCTTGCGAGGCAGTAACATTAGCGGTATACTTAGAGTAGACGACATCCGCGCGGGTGTCGGGACCATGAGAGTATTTTGTACGACGAGCAATATAAATTGCTATTAGTTTATGCTGTAAACCAGCCTATTCATACCTAAATTGTGTTTCGTATATTGAGTCTCCTCCCCTCCCCGCAGTACGCTCCCCGCTCCTGGGTCGTCGCGCCGTGTACCGCGCTCCTCACTACGGCGACCAGCTGCTCAAGATGGCGCTGCGACAGATCGCTGAGACCGCCGACACACACCAGGACTATCACAAATACTACTTTGCCACGTGAGTATACATTTATTACTAATGCAACCTATATATGCTTCATCACTGTTTCCACGACGAAATATATAACATAAAATTATTTATTCGCTTGAACATTATAACAGCATCTATCACGCTTGTCCACAATATTATGAACCTCAACCATCACTCTCCATTAATAAGATCGAAGATATCAATGGAGCATACTAACCCCTTTTACCAGTATTGTAATGATGATGTCTTTACTAATATAATAAAGCTGATGTGTCTTATGTTTGTTTGGTGAACAGCGAGTTCAACCAAATCTCAGGAAGTTATGTTAAGGCTGTTTTCGGTAAAAAATGGCAATTTTTATAAAATCGGGGTTTTTTTAAAGTTTAATTACTACCAACTCTCAACTCATGCTCTACCCCCCGGTTTCACCCTCGAAGTATCATTTAAACATTTATATAATGACGATTAAATGGTTTATTTCACTTTGTTTACCCAGGTTAACAAAGTGGACAACTTGGGTGTCCTTTGTTCACCTCGGAAAAATTTCACCTGGGTGACCAAAGGTGACTTCTACGATTGACTTGTAGTGGTCCTTCTACTATCTTGTGTACAGGAAAAAACGTAGATAATAAATAATTTGAAGCATTACCCCAACGCGACGTATTTTTTTTATATTTATTAATACATACTTACGAACTTTGAGATTGAGTTTTTTTTTTTTACTTTTAAAAGAGAATTTGGGCTTTTTTTTGTCCTTGAACCCGAAGTCTAGGTATCTAAAATAGTCATTTTAAGGAATCATAATATGAATTGTATTCAGTTTCGTAAAACGGTATATTCTATTGCTATCGCAGCTACTGTTTTTTAATATTCTAGGAATTTTAATAAATATACAATGACGTTTTTCCGAAATTTAACGAAAACCCCAACCACCCCACCCCCCCAACCCCACCCCATCCCGCCCCCCCCATCCCCCCACCCAGATATGCAACCCCTTAACCACCCCCCACAACAAAACAAAAAAAAAAAAAAAAAAAAAAAAACAACAAACAAAACAAAAAGGAAAAAAAAAAAAAAAAAAAATAAAAAAACCAAACAAAAAAAAAAACAAAAAAAAAAAGGGGGGGGGGGGGGGGGGGGGGGGGTGGGGGGGGGGGGGGGGGGGGGGGGGGGGGGGTTGTTTTTTTTTTGTTTTTTTTGTTTTTGTTTTTTTTGTTTTTTTTTTTTTGTTTCCTTGTGGGGTGGGGGGGGGGGGGGGGGGGGGGGGGGGGGGGAGGGGGTGATGGGGGGGGGGGGGGGGGGGGGGTGGGGGGGGGGGGGGAGGGGGGGGGGGGGGGGGGTGAGAAAGGTGTGTTTACAATAGCTGAAAATTGAACTACTTTCAAAATAGCCTCTCGTCCAGAATACTTTATGTTGTGGTAGTATTTTTATCAGGGAGAGTTATTACCTTTATTTTATTTGGTATCCAAACGAGAAATAAATTGCATCAAGTACACACGGCTACACATTAAGCTATACAAAACCAGTATGATGATGATGATGATGGGACTCCCTTTTCCGCACTTAGACTCTCATTCGGTCCGTTGTGCGTGGGGATTCTGGCTAACAGAGCCAGCCTAGCTCCGCCCAAAAGCACAGAAGCTTCCTGGGAGCTTCACAGGCTTCGCGGAGCGACCTCATTGTTCCGAGGATTTCTTCACGTTGAGAGGCCACTGCCACGCATTCCAGGATTACGTGGGCGGCTGATTCCTCGGCGTCAAGGCATCCCCTGCAAAGGGGACTGTCAGTGGCACCTATGTTAAAAAGATGTTTATTAAGTGTGTTATGGCCCGTAATTGTTCCTATAATTATTCTAAGGTTATTCCTACTCATGTTGAGGAGTTTTTTGGTTAATCGCGGGTGTACCATTGGTAGAGCCAATTTCGACTGTCTGCAGTCTGTTGCCCGTGACCATCTGTTGTTATGGAGTTCGGTCGATCTTTGGCGAATCCACGCACGAAATTGTGAGAATGGCAGTGGGAGAAGAGGGTATGGGCCTAGTACCCTCATATCAGAGCCTCTCTTCGCAAGTTCATCTGCTGCATCATTACCCAAAGATCCGCTGTGACCTTTGATCCACTGGAGAGTAATCCGATTGAACATCGACAAACTCTCCAGAGCTAGGTGGCACTCGAGAATTAATTTATTGTTAGTTTGTTTATTTCCTAAGGCTTTGAGCACAGATAGGCTGTCGGATAGGAATTTAATACCGTAATCCCGGATGCCTAAGCGCTTTACTGCTGTTGCGGCTTGTGTTAAAGCAACACATTCACATTGAAAGATCGAACTGTGTGTGCCTAGTGGTATGTGTATGTTAATATTGAGGTCAAGGGAGTGTATGCCAGCACCTGACCCGTTTTGTGTTTTTGAGCCGTCTGTGTAGATTCGCACTTCATTGGCTCCTGACTGGTCCCTTTCCTCCTGAACTGTTTGTATGATATAGTTTTTGTTGAACATCGGTTGATTTGGTATTCTATCACACGGAGCGGCGATGAGAGGCTGGTACTCAATCGCCCGGTCCAGGATTTTAGCGTGTGAACTGGTAAGGTTCTTGCCCCATATGCCCAGATGCATTAGCCTGATGGCAGCTAACGCCGCCTCCTGCTGTATGTACAGGTCAAGGGGAGTTAATTGGAGGGCTATCTCCATGGCTGCTGTTGGGGTGGTTCTCATGCAGCCCGTGGTAGCCGAACAGGCCAGTCGTTGGAAGCGTTGTAATCTGGTAATGGCGGTCGAGAGTTCAGTTCTCGTCCACCAGACCAGAGCACCATAAGCCAACATTGGCCTGATTAGCGTTTTGTAAATCCACAGAGTAATCCTCGGAGAGAGCCCCCATGTTTTTCCTAACATTTTTTTACATTGGTACAGTGTAATTGTGCTTTTATTAAGTTTGTAGTCAAGATGCTTGTTCCAGAGCAGTTTGCTATCCAGGATCACCCCTAAGTACTTGACTTCGTCCTTGAGCGTTAGTTCTGTGTTTAGGAGTTTTGGAAGCCTATGAGGTCCAAGAGTTCTCTTGTTAGTAAACATTATTAGTTCCGTTTTAAGGGATTAACCGATAGTTCGTGCTTCGTGCACCAAACCTCGATTATTTTGAAGGCCTTTCTCATGAGGTCGCATAAGACGCTCTCAAATTTCCCCGAGATTAGAATTGCTATGTCGTCCGCGTATCCCACCGAGTACAGACCGTTGGCATTGAGCTCTGCAATGAGCTCATTTACCACTAAATTCCACAGCAGTGGTGACAGCACCCCACCCTGTGGGCAGCCCCTACTCACGATACCTCGTGTAGTGGTGTTCACGGTAAATTGAATAGCACGGTATTTTAACATGTTGTTTATCCATTCTATGAGTGTTCGCGCAACACCGTGTGTGACAAGTGCTCGTTCGATGCTGACGAAGTTGGTTTTGTCAAAAGCACCTTCTATATCAATGAAAGCGCCTAGAGTTAAGTTTTTGTCTGTAAGAGCATTTCCTATGCGTGAGACCACGCTATGGAGTGCTGATTCTGTTGATCTGCCTGCACAATAGGCGTGTTGATTAGGATGTAGGGGTCTTTGTACCGAAATTTGGGATCTAATCTTCCTATCTCCCAGCCTCTCCAGGGTCTTCAAGAGAAACGAGGAGAGGCTTATAGGTCTAAAAGATTTGGGCTGGGTGTAATCGCCCCTACCTGGTTTCGGTATAAAGATTATTTTTACTTCCCGCCATTTCAAGGGGATGTAGCGGTGGGCCAGGCAGGCTCTGAAAACCTTCACAAGGTAGTCAGCCAGTAAACCTTGGCTCCACCTGAGCAGAGCCGGGAAAATGCCGTCTAGTCCTGCTGCCTTGAAAGGTAGGAAAGTGTTAATTGCCCACGTTACTTTGTCTTTGTCGATTACTTCCAACGCCACCTCCCAAGCCAAATCGCTCGCAGTCCTCTCTCTGTGTGGTTCCCAGCTTTGCTGGGTGGCAATCTGGCATCCTGGGAAGTGGGTGGTTAGGAGTAGTTCGCTTGTCTCAGCATCATTTTTTGTGTATGTGTTATCTGGTTTTTTCAGGCATCCTATTGAGTGGTCTGTCTCTTGAGCAAGACAGGTTTTGACCCTCATTGCCTGGTTGTTACTTTCAATGTTAGTGCAGAATCGCCTCCAACTATTCTTTCCTCTGAGGCGTATCAGTTTTTTATATGTTTTACGAGCTGTTGTATAGCGGTCCCAGTCTACTGGCGATCGTGTGTTCCTAGCTCTGTTGAACAGTCTTCTCAGCTTGTGTCGGTGTCTTTCCAGTTCAGGACTCCACCAGGAATGGCGAGCTCCCTGCCTAGGTACCGTGAGGGGACAAGATTGTTCATAGCTAGATAGAAGGATGGATGTGATTTTGTTTACATGTTCGTCTAAATTGGTCACTGGTATTTTAGCGGGAAGGGCGGGTAATCCGCCTAGTTCAGCCTCGACGAGTTTCATAAACCTGGCTTGGTCTGTATTACGAGGAACCCTTCTTGGCTGTGGTTTGGTTAGGTTAAAGTTAATGGTATAGCGGATCCATCTATGGTCCGAGCATGATAACTCAGTGGACACGTGCCAATCCTGTATGGAGTTTGAAATGCCTATGGTTGCTACAGTCAAGTCTATAATTGTTTGCGATCTTGCGTTTATGAAAGTAGGTTCGGAGCCCTTATTGAGTAAAACAAGATTATTACTAAGAATGAAATCAAGCATTTCCTCACCTCGGGTGTTGGTTTTGACATTACCCCAGAGCGTATGATGCGCGTTGGAGTCTGTCCCGATGATTAGTTCCAGTTTCTCCTTTTCACAGTACTCAACCAGCGAGACGAGCTCTGGCAGAGGCACGTCCTCATCGCCTGGCAGGTATGCCGAGGCTAGTACAATGTCCGGGAGTTCCTGTTCAGTTCTGAAAAGTCTGACTGCTGTCAGGTCCCTTGAACAGAATTCGTTAATTAACAGGTTAGGTACATGTTTTGGAATAAATATGCAGGTGCGCGGGTTGTTAGCGGAGGTGTCTAGCAGTAACTTACCCCCGATGCTGCTCAGACCGCATATTCTGCCACCCCTGATCCACGGCTCTTGGATGAGGGCGATGGTCTTCCCTTGTTGGTTCTCCAGCACTCTGCGCAAGGTGGCCGACGCAGATTGACTATGCTGGAGGTTGGTTTGTAGGATCTTAGTCCCGCAAAGGAGAGGAGCAGAGGCTGCTGTCCTCGCCCTCACTTCTCTCCTCTGACGGAAAGCAGTCCTCGTCCGAAGTCAAACCGGACGAGGGTGGATCCCTCGTTGAACCCGCTGTTGACAGCACCTCCAGCGCTGCCATGGAGGTCGCCAACTCCACCGTCTCCCCAACAGTCTCCGTCGCGATAGGCGACAGGGGACGCTCCGGAAGCGGCAGAGCAGGCGGTCTCAGGCGCACTCGAGGCTGCTCCTGGTGTTGGCTCTGATGTTGGTTCGGCGTCCTTCTCCCTGGTACCACCCTCCTCCAAGAAGCGGATGTATATACTACCCATGAGGTAGTATACGCGCCGTTGCTGGTCTTTTATTGTTTTAACCATGGACTCCGGCACACGGAAGTAGAGGCAGGTACCCGGGGGCTCCTGCCTGGCTCTTTCGTGTGTCAGGGTCCAGGTGTTCATATTTAGGTTGGGGTTCTGCCTCGCCAGCATCCTGATGAGATCAGTTGTTTCCTCGCTATTCTCGGGGACGAACAGCATGCACATTACCTTCTTAGGTATGTCGGCTTGAGGCCGAACGGTTAGCTTCGTTCCCGGTAACGGGGATGGTATGTTGTTTACGACCTCTTTGAGCCAGGCCATTGTGAAATCATCCTCACACCATGTCTTAAGGACGCCTTCAGCGAAATGGGCCCGGCCTCTGAAATGGATCGCGGTGCTTCCGGTTGTGTCGGTTGGTTCAGGGGCCTTTAGCAGAGCCCGGAGCTGGTTTTCTATTACCAGCCGGATCCCCTCAGCTTGCTCCTGCGTCATTTCCGAGAAAGGCTCGGTCATGACGGCAACGCATAGCTCGTTACTCCTGAAGGACGCAGCCGCTTCAGCGTAGCTCACCAGAGTCCCGTCAGCCATCCGCGAGCGAGCAGGCTTGCTCTTCTTGCTAACCCCAGTTGGCGTGACGGTATCTTCGGGGCGCGAACGCTTCTGCGGCCTGTCCTGTTGTTCTTGTCCGGTTGATTTATTTTTCCGCCCTCTTGGTCTCGCGCTACGCTTGCGCTTAGCGCCGGCGGCAGCTTCGTCTTTCGGCATCTCAGCCGTAGCCGATACTGCCTTGAGGGACGTCTTCTGTTTGGTGACTGTTTGTGGAAAGTCGTTTGATACCCCTGCCTGCGAGGCTTTGGTCAGAATCGTCAGGTCCCTCTCAGAGACCGCAGCCGTTGACGCAGCCCGTGTTTTGGGCGCATCTACATTTGCAGTACTCCTCGAGTCGCCATGAGCGAGTGCTGTCCTTGGCCTTTCAGTCAGGGTTATGTTGGAAGGCGCATCTGTGGACGCAGATGAGGTTGGGAGCGCTCGGGACGCAGCCTGTTGTGGCGCATCTCTTACGGTTTCCTTCCTCATCGCATCCTTAGACGCAGCCGGGCGCTTCTGTTTTTTTAGTGCGGGCTTGGGCAGTTGCCGCTTAGGCGCATCCTGGGACGCAACCCTTGTGTTAATTGAGGATGGCGCATCTGAAGACGCAGCCCTTGTGTTGGTTGTTGTAAGCGCATCCGACGAGCGGGACGCAGCTTGTGGTTTTGTTGTTTGGGATTTGGTCTCTTTATCCATAAGTTGTTTGTTTTTACATTCACCGTTGGAGCTCTCCACCCGCCACGGAGCCCTCAGTCGGGGACGTCGCTCGTTCAACGAGCGATCGCCAGAGCTACTCCTTCGGTATAGGATCAACCTAGTGGGAATTTGACGAGCCCGCACGTGACGGAAGATCAAGGGACTGTATACGACACGAGACTATGCCGCAACTCACCCCAAGACCCCCGCCACGCCGGCTGCCCCCCCCCACTAAGCCGACCCTCGCATGACATCCCGCTTATGGGATGCCTCAGCCGGTTGATAGTGGGTAGCTACCCCACTACCACCCGTGTAAGAGGAAATCCAGGCCAAAGTGGTGTGTTGTGTGCAGCCTGCTCCACTCAACCACCAGGATCCCTTCATCCCTCCGTACGGGTCCCCGCGCACGGCACAAACACGCGGGAGGTCATTGCTATCCATCATCTAGTCTTGTTTGATGGTGGACCCCCAGGAGCATGACCTCGCCACCCCTGAGGTAATCGCCTGGTGATTTCTGTTACGTCTAATTCATATGGAATTAGACCAAAAACAGGGGGCAACCTCGAGAAGGAACATCACCAGACTTGCCTTGAGGATCCACACGACCGTTGCGCTCTCCCTCAAGACCACGCACCCTGCCACCTCAGAAGGAGGAGGCAAGGTAGGTTTGCATCAACAAAACCAAGCCAAGCAAGCAAGCAAGCGAAGCGTGTCGTCGGAATCAAAACATAAATTTGCAAACACAAACCCCCCCCTACAAAACCAGTATTAGCTGACCGTTTATTGTGTGTAAAAATCTTACAAAGCGAGACCAAGACAAACTGGTTTTGTATAGCTTGATGTGTAGCCGTGTGTACATGAAATATCAAGTACTAACCAAAGAAAATTGTTTGATTCAAACATGTACTTTTTTTAATGAAAAAAAAAATGTAAATGAGTCATGTTTTCGTGTGTATCATGTCATTTGCCAAAAATATGTCAAATAATTTTATTGACTTCAGTAATAGTGTCTTATCTGCTTGCCTGTTTTGCTTATCTCATCGCTTATGTTTTTACTGGTATGTATAAATATGTGCTTTTTTTTTAGATATTATTCAATAATGTTAAGACAGATCAGACAATTCGTTCGTATAAATTTAAGAAAACCAAAGCATTTTGAGGACTTACAATTTCTTTTAGGACATATCTTAGTATTTAGATATTCATTTGGTTGTCTGGAATTGTGTCTGAATTAGTTACATTTCAAGTTATGAAACATTTTTTAATTTCAAGTTTTTGTTTAACTTGTTGCGCTCTTATTGTGGGATATTATATTTACCGTGCATCGAATTTGAGAATGTAGCCGGTTGGCTAGAACCGAACGGCACGTGTTCTATGCGTGACTTCAGTAAAAAATGAAATGTTCGTCTTACATTTCAGTTACCAAGGTCTGGAGACGGACATTCCTTCCGTCAGTGGTGTCATACCGGCGGTACGTCCTGCCGGGAGCTGCGCGTGCGCTGGCGGCCGACCTGTCAGGAGCCCCGCCCGCCAGCTCGCTGCTGGACCAGCTGGAGCGAGCGGTGCACAGCGCTGCGACAACATGTACAACACAACCCGGACTACCTCATGGACGAGATCTTCATCAACTGACAACCGCCCGGGGAGAACACCCACAAGGTGATGACCTGCTCTACTTAGCAAGCTAGCCGATGACGCGATGCGACGAATTTCAACTACAACTGAAAATCATCCTTATCACTACGACATTATGACATAAAACGTGCAGTTGTCTACGGGTAGATGAAAAACGAAACAAACACGCCACGACAACGTAAGTCAATCAAATTCTATCATTATATCGTAGATAGCAAAGATGATTTTCATTTTTAGCAAATACAAATGGCACAGATCGCGTTGTGAACAAGCTCGTTACTTAACTTCAGTTCATTTGTTATGGCGAGTCCAAGCTAAACTCTACATTGATTCGATCCAAACGAACACACGTGTATATAACTAGCTGCCATCACTATCACAATCTTGATACGTTTGTCAAACTCATTTGATTTTCTCGTGCGTTTCGACCCAAACTGACATACTTCTAATAACTTTGGAAATTAAATACACTCACACCTTTTAAACCAATGTATTGAACAAATAGAAATCTAAAAATTTATTTGGTAAATACTTTTGATAATCGCAACAATATTCACCTAAAAAAATAGCCAAAAATATTTCATCAGTTTCAATCCATTTTTGGCATTTGTAGAACACTTAGTTCTAGTCTTTTTAATATAAGAGGTAAGAGATTCTACTTGACGATTATGAAATTAGAAGTACATGTATAAAATAAAAATTGTGATATTGTCACATTTTATTATTTAGTTAGTATATCCATGACACATGATGTCGACAAATTAGACGCTGTGCGTCGAATCTCCTTAGCGATAAGTTTTTATAATATAAGCAAAGCGTCTACTTAGAACGTCAGAACATTTTGTACGGAACGGTTACCATCAACATGCGGCAACGACGATATATTACTAGACTCCTAATAACAGGCGACCGATGTATGTCAACACATTAGGCAAAAAAGTCTTACATCCGTCTTATTTCGACCACTCCTGTGAGCCGTAAACATACCTTGAGACAGAACAGACCTTGAGTTAGCCAATCACAACGCAGTACCCCGTCCCCCTCGCTGTCGTAGTACCTCAGCGAGTTGACAGAATAGTTTTTGTTCCTTAGATCGTGCATGCGGAGTCTAGTAATATATCGTCGTTGACATGCGGTAACCATTTTAGAATTAAATAAGTCACGAGCTTCACAGTCCTTAACTTTAGACGGCATCAGGATAAGCGTTATCTTTGGTTTTCTAACATAACTGTTTAATTCAGAGCCATGCATTTAGTGATTTTTATATGCACTAAGCAATATATAGATGCGCTGCGTTTAATAAACTGATATTCAGCTGTTTAGTTAGACTGGAAGCTGACCCCATCATAGATTACAAAAGGCTAGCCTTTGTGATCTAAGTTTATTAATTTTGTTAATATTAGAGATACTCGTAGTTTTGGGGATCAATCAATCATTCGTCTTGAGTGAGCTTCTGTAGTAAAGAAACTACAGTGTATTTGGAGCGGGTTTTTTTGTGTATGCCTAAGCAGTCCCTACGGCTATAGCAATACCCGTCTTCAAGCCGTAAATGCACTATCTCATATGTTATGGGCCCCAGATTGCAATAGATACACTACGAAAGATGAAGCTGTCATCAGTCTTCTACAGTCAATACTAGCCAATCCGTACAGATACCTAACGTTCTTTAGATAATTTATATTAATTTTACCAAACAATATGTTATTTAATGCTACGTAAACATACACATACAACTAGTGTCCAAGGACGACTGTTGATTGTGACTAATGAGCTGTCTCGTCGTGACTCTGATCCTGCCGAGCCGGTTTATAACGCACTAACATAAACACCACGCTATGATCATAATATATTATGTATTTGTCTAGTTATTAATATTTACATGGTTAATATACCTACACTGTACAAATATTTCTTTTTTGTGACAATTTCTGCTGGAAACTGACATGACATCCCTATGCATAATAATAATGTCCTAATATAAATTTGTTTATCCTTAAAATAATTATACTTCTATCTTCATATATAAGTACATTTATATAGTACCTTTATAGTTAATACACGGTTATATAAATATGTAAATACTTGTAATAGTACACAGTACATCAACATGGCGGCTACTAAGTAAGATTATCAATACAACTGGTTTTTAAGTAAAATATGTTAATAGGAGATGTCTTGTGTATGGGTTCAATTATGAAATGCTGTAATAATCACCCCTAATATACGTGCAGATTAACATAGCTGGCAATGTTTCCAGTACTGAGGCACATCCCCTTCTTTTGGTTATTGGAAGGAACCGGCCAGTCTCGCCGGTTGCAAGGTAGTTAAGGGACTACATTGTTAGTCAATACAGTTTTTTTTTTATCAGCCTGCTCTGTCCCACTCCTGGGCAAAGGCCTCCCTCCACTCCTTCCACTTCTCGCGAGCGCGTCAATACAGTAATTCATGGTAAATCGTTATAATTATGCTCAAGAAACGTGAAGTCACATCCCTACATCAGCCAAAACCTCAATATACCGAAAGATATCATTGACATCCGAGCGGACGATATTTCAGTGACGTGTCGTTGCCGTTAGTGTGGAATTTGAAAGCGTCTTTCCTGATAACCATTTGGGAACCAATTACATACCGGATAATTATTAAATTCCTAACTCCAAATACATTAAATTAATATAAATCGTGATCATAGACTTGCGTGTGCTGATATCAGCATTGTACTGCATTGATAACATTATTATTGTGCCGGCCATACACGGTACAAGTATACTTGTGCAAATCAAGACTTGCGCAAGTATACTGTAACGTGTGGTTGAAGATACTTGCAAAAATTCCTAACATTTTCACTGTCTTGTGTGTATGCAAGTCCAGACTTGCGCATGTATGTTGGAACGTGTGTGGCCGGCATTACCAATGATATTTCACCATCTGACAATCTGACTTACATTCATAAGTACTAGATAGTAATTATATTTTAAATTAAAACAGATCTTGCCGGATTTAATAAAATATGACAGTTGTCTGCTTATTTTGAACATGTCTAGTTGTTAAGTATATGTATGTAGTTTGTATATAATAATTGTAGTTGTAGAAGCTGGATGTTGTTGACCCGTTGTTGTTTTTGTCGTTATGTTGTTATATCTATTCGCGTACCTATTTAGTGATAATGAAAATTAACATTTATATATGATAAAAAGCTTTACTTATTCTTGCGGGAAAAAGAAAAAAACAAAACAATTCGTTTTGTACATAACAGACGAAATACTGAAAAGTGTGTACTTTATGTACCATTTTATGTATTTAATTTGATGTCATAGTATGTTATGAATTACTTTTGTTTTTGAATATATCTCGATTGCATTTTTAAAAAGAATAAGTTCGTAAACCAGTGTTCAAACCTGCATAATAAGTGATTGTTGTTTTAGTTGTTAGTTTTACAATTATTGTAATTATATAACAGAGATATATATTTACTTAGATTTTAGTGTATGTAGTAAGGTTTTATGTATATGTAATACTGCTAGTTGTTAGTAATTAGTACCTCATGGATTATCTCGTTAGGTGGCGATTCTGTGTTCTTGATCTCTTTATCTAGATATTATATACGAAATAAATCCGTGCAAGATTACCGTGGCTGCGACTAACTATGAATAAAATCATTTATACAGGGTGTTTCTTTTAAATTGGCCAAAAGGGAGAAATCTGCATCCATAAGAGATACAGGAAAACTTTCTTAGGAACCTTTAGCTCTTTTTTGATACTGATAATTTTGGCGTTTTTATTTTTTTGGTCAAGTGTGAGCTGTCCACAGAAATGAGTGAAATTGACCAAAACTTTTTTAATGCCGTTCGACTCTGTTTCATATCATTTCATTGTATCGGAAGAAAAAAATCGGGACGGCGGAAGTTGGTCAAATTTAGCAAAATATTTTTTCATATAAATTGTATGAACGAAAAAAATACCAATTTTTTTACTATGCTGTTTGACTTACTTTCATGTAAGGAGGAGATAATTGTATGGGCAGAAAAATATCTGAACAGTAGAAGTTGGTCAAAAGTAGAGTAATGTTTCTTCTCCGCTCCGCTTCGTCCACTCAAATCTGTGTGGTTCTTTCTTCAAAAGACCACCTCAGCCACCTGCATGGTTCTCATATAACTTTTGTAATACAAAATTGTCTGGACTTTAAAAGAGACTGTGACCTCTGAGTTTGTTTCGGATGTTTCTTCTCAGAGTAGTCAGGTACGAAACACCGGCCTCATCTAGTTTTAAAATAGTGTCTTTTGACGTGTAAAAGAGTTTGTCAAAACCAATTTGCTAAATAAACATCATTTATCATTTATCATTCTAACAGCATAAAGTCCTATTAACAGTGTCAGTATTTCGTAAGATTTGACCCGCTTCTGTTGTCCGGGCATTTTCCTTCCCGTACAATAAAATGGTCTTTACAAGACACTAAATAACATGGCATCATAAAAAAAATTGGTATTTTTTTTCGTTCATACAATTTGTATGAAAAAAATATTTTGCTAAATTTGATCAACTTCCGCCGTCCCGATTTTTTTCTTCCGATAGAATAAAATGATCCTTATATGAAAGAGAGTCGAAAGGCGTTAAAAAAAATTTTGGTCAATTTCACTCATTGCTGTGGACAGCTCACACTTGACCAAAAAAATAAAAACGCCAAAATATCAGTATCAAAAAAGAGCTAAAGGTTCCTAAGAAAGTTTTCTCGTATCTCTTATGGATGCAGATTTCTCCCATTTGGCCCATTTAAAAGAAACACTCTGTATATTGTTTTGTAGTGAAATTCCAATTTCTAGGATCATGTAATAAAATGTGTGTGGTAAACTATACTATAATAATCCGTTAACAGAGTCCATTATGGCGTGTATGGAGGGCTCCTAACGAGAATAGGCCTTGTGTGAACCAACGAATCCAATGATATTGTCAATTTTGTCGTAAATTTTATAAAAAATAAATATTATGTTGTCTTTTTGCATTATTTTCTTATTTCTACGACTTGTTCTGCGTCTTTTTTATCTAAACAGCTGTAGTTATTAACAGTTATAATAAAATATCGGTTACTGAGTTAAAAAGTATAAATTGTAAACTACAATATAAGGTCACCTATAGAAATAATAACAGTAAGCATAGAAAAACTAAGACAATAATAGTATTGTTAAATATATTTAAGCTCACAATATTTCAATAATGTACTTTGGCAGGGCTCCGAAATAAAACTGAGATTAAATCATCGGACCAAATTAGTGACAATCATTGTCTGAAGGTGAAGGTCACCTAATTAATTTAAAACCGTACCAAACTTATCATGCCAATACATTCATTATTACAACTACGGTAGTGATTTATTTTCGCTACTATAAAAATACACGATCGTTTTTTCAAGAGCACTTCCTGACTGCTGATAAAACCTTCTTAATCTAAAATAATAAAATATGACCAAAAATCAAAGTAGTATATGATTTTTTTGTTTAATAATCAAGATAGAATTTCCTAAAAGATATGTTTCCAATAGAAGAATTTTATGATCAAAATACGAAGGTTTGAAATTTGAAAAGTGGCGCGGAACCGGCGTGCGAGCGAGACAGCGTGCGAGCGAGAGTGAGACAGCGCGAGACAGGTAACAGACATGGCGTCGCGATGTAGTGCCGGGCGACACAATAGTGTGGATGAGACCGCCGCCGTAAGTATCAACACAAAGCGGTACTGATTATT
The DNA here is from genome assembly GCA_028554685.1 of Agrotis ipsilon. NCBI lineage: Eukaryota > Metazoa > Arthropoda > Insecta > Lepidoptera > Noctuidae > Agrotis > Agrotis ipsilon. The sequence goes on from CM052965.1 coordinate 17,394,938, forward strand.
GCTGAGTAGGAATACCTACAAACAGTATACATCGTAGTAGGACATAAAATATAATACATTTCCTGAATGTAACATCCCATAAAACTGTATTGAATATTTATCATTAAAAGCAAATTTAAATAAAAAGGCTGATGTTAAAACCCAGCGTTGTAACCTTAGTCAAATTATTATAAAAAATAAAAACCTTTAAAAAATAGATAAAATCAACATGACGTTGTTTAAAGTTCATGAGGAAAGACAAATATAGCACTGACTAACATTTGCTACATAGGTAGGTATACATATTAGAGTGTGAATATAATGCCGAGTGGTATTTACACAAGTAGCTGTCGAATTAGTGTGGATTCCGGAATAAATAATAATTAAATTACGAACCAGACCCATGGTTGAATAACAAATATTAGCAGGGAGTCAATATTATGGTTCCAGTTTGTAGAATGTGACCGGAATGTCCACAGTGTGCTAACATGCGCAACTTTTTTATCAGCGATTTATTATCAGGCCAGTATTATATAACTGGCGGCGTGTGTGCGCTCCGTCTCGCTCGCACGCGCGCGCCGCTCCGCTCCGGCTGGTGTGCGAGCGAGACGGAGCGCGTTGCATTAAATTTCGATCCTATTCTGTAATGTTTTGTCCAATCGCGTCCGATCTCTGCGTGTTCCGGTTCTTTGTCATCAATGGGTTGCCGGGCGAGTCCATTTGGAGTGCCACTTGAAAATGTTTTACGCTATATTTAAACGAGATTTTGAGCCATGAGACGAGTAGTAATCCGTGGGATGTTTCTATCTATCGTTTCGATCGCGAGTTTCGTTCCGGGGCGCAGTATTTAGCACGATCGCTCTTAGGCCCTTTCGGTATTAATGAGTCGTGCCCACTTCAGCTGACTGCGTCGTACGCAAGGCTACTCTAACTAAACTAGTAGTAGTCCGGCGTTCGAGGCAGACGGTCGGGTGCGGTCGCGTGCGAGCGATATGCGGATATGTTATTGAGGTTTAAAATGTTTTTGGAACGTTTCCCATAGGCGTGAGGGCTGTAGGATCTCGTGCGGTGCGGCTCTGGACACAGAGACACTAGTGCGCAGTGAGCTCGGACAGTGAGCGACGAGGCGAGAGCGAGCGACGCTCAATAATGCTCAAGTTCCTGACTCACAAGCTGCGAACGCATTCGTTGAATGAGGAGAGCGTTTCCGAGAAGGTGGGTGTCGGCGCGACCGAGCGCTGCGAAGGTCATTCCGCTACCAGAAAATGGCCGCCGCAGAACAAAGGAGCCCACCGGCCGGCTCCCACGCCCAGCGCTGGGCCCGCACTCAGCCGCCGCTTGTTGTTGCAGGTGGAGGAGCGCGACTCCGGCACCGAGTCCGACGACGAGGCCGAGCGCGCCGAGCCCGGTGAGTGGAGCACTGTCCTCCGTCCTCCGTCCTCCCGGTCCTCCGGCCACATCAGGACACTCCCGACACTGACACTCAGACACCGCCGACACTCGCCGGCCGGTGAAGCTCTCACATTTTCACTAAACAACACCCAGTTTATCGGCGAGCCACTGCCGGCTGACACGTTTCTTCAGAATAATTGAAAATCGATTTTGCAATCCGTCACACGAATAGGAATCTGTATTTGATAACGTTCAGGTGATAATGTCATGGAATAAAAACAGTATACAATGTAGGTGGATAGTTACCTTGTGTGTATGTTAATAGTAGTATTATTAGAATCTTATTAGCATACTGACCCACCCAGGTGCGGCTCGTATTGTTTATTTTCTGTTGAATTTACCAGAAACGCCTGGATCGTACGATGATTGACAATCGGTTATCAGTTCACATTTGTAGATTTCCGCTGTGTGTCGAGAACAGTAATGTACTGTAACAGCCTGTGAGGGGGGGGCTGAGTGTGATACAAGCCCATTTCTTTGTTAATGTCTGAGATGACCTTGAGAGGCGACCTTGAACTTTTATCGACGTTATCCGAGGTAAATTGAGATATTACGATGATATGTATTAAGAGGTGAATTGCTAGCTTATATTAAAATCACTTTTAAAAACGAACAAAATTCCGGATAACCTCTCTAGATTGTCCCGACGTAGCAGTACCTGTCCATAGCACGATAGTAATAACCGGCACAAAGGAATTATCAAATAGGCCTACTAAACATTATTTGTGACATCATGGCTCCAATAGTATGTTCATGGATTGTAGTTTTTTTGTGTCATCTTCATCCATGCCATACGCCTATTATCATGATATACAAGCCACATTGATCATTTGTAATCATTTAGTATTAGAACTCAGTTTCTCAGAGGTCAACCATTTTATTGATATTTTGCTACTTTAACTCCGAAATTAGGAAGTGGAAAAGGTGTGGTTTTGGACAAATTGTAACAGTGATGAACACAAACAATTGTATTTAGGAAGTGGCCCAATAGTCCAAGTGTTAACTATTGGTGTGCCAGGTAGAAGAACATCTAGGAAGTCTAACAATTGTGTTAGATCAAAATTAAGTTTAAAGGTAATCTAGGTTTTATGGACCTAGGTTAGGCACTATCTAACAGTGTGGTTTGCTTCCCTTTGAATGTTTTATGTCTTGTAACATTTGGTCTACTCCCCATACCCATACTCCCCGGTCCCATAAAAACAACTATGAAGGTGATATATAGCAATGTTGACTAGTTACCATCTTCTAAGGCTCTACTTTTCATGGCTATTGCAAGACCTGCCGTATTCTCTATGTATCATTCAGTATTGATCATTGTTCTGACGTTCACTTCAACATAAGTGACGACATTGGAACAAAGAAACAATCTAAACATGAACATTTCTCGTGTTTCGTGTTTTTATAACATCTTGAAATCGGTGTTTCGTCCATGTCTCCACATTTTGAAAGCTAAGAAGTTATCGTAATGTAATAAGCGATTGCTGTATGATTTAATAAGCTATAATTATAAATATTAAAGCCATCAATTTGAGTGAATTTCGTGGAGAAACTTAAGTATTGATTGGCAGCATGTCATAATTATTTACAACACTTGATCGAGTGAATCGCGTTAACGCTCTGGATGTCGAGCTCCCGGTATTGTAGAGAGCAGACCATCAGAGGGTTTGCATGTTACCTCCATATTTACCTCATTTTGCCTCCAATGAATGCTCAAAATATTGCGTTAAGTCGACAAAGATAATTTTTCGAATTATTTTGTAAAGAGTGTTCCGGTATTCTTTTCTGTGTTACTCGAAATCATTTATTTTGCAGTGCAAAAGCTTATTTATATTGTCTCTCAATCTGAAACTATTTGTGCGACCATTTTCTCGATCCGTAGAGTATGTAAGCCTAAACCTTAGCCCATTTTAGTGGAAAGTTTCGGATAAAACTAAAAGATGTTCATGCAATTTTAAAATCGCACCCACGTCTCACTGGCTGGCAGAGTGGCAGTATTACACATACTTGTCAAAATATTGTGATTGATGAATTGACACGTTACGTAACATATGTCTATATGTGCACGTATTAGGAAGTCTATCATAATTGGATGTGCCAAAGTCTGCCACGAGTGATTATCATCCGGTTAGCATGATGCCCGCAGGTTTGCTGATATCGTGTACTCTGTGACGTTTCAATTGAGATAAAAACAAACAAGAGATGATAATTTAGGGTGTGTTCAATATGTGATATTGTCAACAAACATTGTACTTCAACAGAAGCAGGTCGTCTCAATGTTTTTTTTTTTTTGTAATTCAGCTTTCAGCGTTGTCAGCCTAATTCACTACGATTGCGATTTGACCAATGGGTAACCGTCTGTTAAGTACTAAGCCTGGGTTTATGCTATGTTTTGCTCCATGTATGCCTCAAACAGTTGTCAGCGTGTCCGAAAAGGAGACTCGAAAATGCCAAATATCTGCCAGGGTTGCAGAAATGTTTGAAATGGTTACCACGATCTTGAATCTCATAGTAGGTCATTTGAAAGATCAGAGACTCCCCTGAGCCAGCTCCACCCAGTGCGGGAGTCTTTTGATGATTTCTCCTACCTCCAAAAAAATATAAGTGATTCACTAACAATTTTCATTTTGAATACTTATACACTTCGTGATATTGTAACTCTTGAGTCGTAGTGGGAAGATCGTTGATAGTGACTATTGTTTTAGAATCTTAACTTGCTCATCAACAGGAAATATTTGATGCTGTACTTGTTTCATTCCCAACTATATATTTTTTCCTGAACTATCCCACTTCTGGCCGAAAGCGTCACGCCATCTTTATAGTTCTCTTATGGTTATTTCATTTATAGTCCTAAACTAAAAAAAAACTTGTAAATTTATACGCTTCTAGTTGTATATTACATGTTTGTTTTACTGTAAATGCAATTCCTTAATGGCCGCCGCGGTCATGCAACTCTGCAATTATACGCTGAATGTTTGAAATAATATTAATATCTGTCGCTGGCTCTTATTATTGTTAGTGTTCAGCTAATGGGTTTAGTTTACAAGCTGTCTTTACAGCCACATCCGTTTCCACGTTCGATGTAAACATGAGACACATGATTACATTTAATTACGTCTGTCTGTGGTATCTTAGCACTGTTATTGTAAGAGTTAGTATTATTTACTTTCTTCACTTTTGCATATCTGTTCTTGCATCAGTTTCATTCAGGTAAAGTCTCAAGTTTGGTATTATTGTAGGTACTGACACTATGGATAAGATGTGGTATATTAACATTCTTCTCGGTTAATCTAATTCTCATATGTCTAGGAGGAAATAGAATTGTGTACTGTAATTTCAGTTTAAATAGTAGTCAAATTCAATTTCGCCAAAATATTTCGGATGACAGACAGCACTTGGTTACTTTCTCCAAACGGCGGCTTCTTCAAAAAGACGTAAATTAATTTCGTGTTACATAACGATTGTCATCGGACCACCTAGCCATTAACCATCGGCTATCTTATCTTGATGATAAGCCGTGTTATTGGTGAGATAGCGTCGACAACGTGTGAATCAAATCAGTGGTGGTAGGTACCGGTGTCGTCTTTGATATCATGTTGTCTGTTTACATTATCTGCTCAATGCTCGGTACTCGAGAACTGCACCAGCTCAGGCATATTAGATGCTTCTGGACTTCCGATGTTACCTGACTGTATGTATTTGCTACTGGTCTGATTCTGATCTTAAAGACTAGGAGTTCATTTTTTCTATTAGATTTATGCATATGACTGAATGCATAGGTGTAATTAGCCATCTTAAATATATTCGTGGAAAACTCCAATGAAGAATTCAGGCACATTGGTAAATTGAATTTTAAGACACGTCTCACAGGTGATGCCCACCATTCCGTTCTGGCAAGACGACTGTTTTATCAGGGCACCTTGAATCGTAGCTACTGAAGGAACAACGTAGGTTTTAATCAGTACGAGTCTGATAATCCATCCCGTCCCGTCCCAGGAATCATTTAATGACTTAAGCGGGAAAGTAAAAAAGAAGTCCTGCCCACCTTCCCTGTTTGTATCAGTCTGGTTCCTAATCTTGGGGTTCCTTACAAACAAAACACATTAAGTACCGAACGTATAGGAGTAGGTAGTAGGTACAAATAGTGCACCCACATTGTCTCTGTCCAAATAATTCCGCCTGTTGATGCGTTTTCCTCTATAGTCTTCGACCAGCGCTGCTAAGCACTGAGCAGCGAAGTGTAATGGCCGGCTGTAACAGGCAGCTAGTTTAACAACGTGTCCCCAATTATGTCGTCAGTATTGAAGGCAATATTTATTTACTGCGAGGCCGGCACGCAGTCTGCGGATCTTCACCGTCATCAGCAAGTCAAGTACAGAAGTTCTACAACAGCACGCGATAAGATCTATTTCCCTGAAGGGTTAAGCAGATGTGTACTTGTAGAACACGTATGCTTCACTGGTCTTTTCCCAGCCAGTTGTATCAACGTTCATCCCTACTGCGTTTTTATCGCCCCAACTATGACTGATCAAAAGACTCACGATATATTTTCCCCCAAACACAGCTCCACTTGCACTCTTAAAAAAACTGTCCCGAATCTTTTCAAAGCTATATTGCTGCTGGTCAGTGGTCTGAAACATATGATACTGTACACATCGATTCTTAGTATTTTTTTTTTTGATGACATGATCACGAGTATAGCACGTGTTTGTGTGAGTTGCATTGTACAAAGTGGACATTCTGCTGTGCTCGCACCGGCCTGGTGCACAATACGAGAACGCACGCAACACACAACTAATAACATAATTAGATTTGAGGCACACATACGTGCGATGCCCGTATCTGGCCGGGTTATTGAATTTTTCCACGCGGCTGATAACGACGCAAAGTGCTGTGCCAACATTGTTAGCTAGTATCAGGCATGTCCTGGTCAAGTGACCTAATACGAGTTAGCGTTGGCCGACAACTTTATTGCATTAAATTATTTAATAACTTCCCCTACCCTGGCTAATGAGATTGTGTGAGCAAGAATAATGACGGCACGGTTGGCGCAGTAGTTGAACTATCGACTGCTACCCAGTGTGTCGCGGGTTCGATCCCTGCTCGTATCAAATATTTGTATGTATTACCTTCCTACAAGTAGTTGTTCCAGGTCTGGGTGTTTATGTATGTGAGATTCTATATTTTTAAACGCAACCACAAGACAGGAGAAATTTCTAATGTAAGGAAACGCTTTTTAAAGACAAAAATATACTTCTTTCAAGCATAACTGATATATAACTTGGTACTAATTTTCACTGTATAGTATTGAATGTAAGAAGCCTGGATGATAAACCTAAGCCAGATGTAATTTTTGATTTACATTGCCAAATCTTTTTTATTACAAAATGCTTTGTTTCCCTAGTTCAAACAGTTCTTCACTTTTGATCTGGTACACAATGCTCGATCAAAACTCACCAAACATTCGGTCAACCAAGTTTGTTTTTAAAACAGATCTTTTATATTGTTCCCCAGCCAGCTGGCCTTGCTTCTAGCAAAGAACAGAACTTTAAACACTTGACGCTATCCAGGTTTCACACTGAGTTCCATTTTTGGGGTTCCATAATCTATGAGGAACCCTTCCCCATGTCCAAGGTTCATACTCCATTGGGAAAAATTTTCGGTTAGGTTGATGTTCTGTGGCGTGTGTACTAGACCTACAGACCTATTTTCATTAGTGAAAACTTCTGCAATCAGCAAAAATACCAATCTGAAGTAAAATAGTTTCACTTTAAAATAATAATATCAGTAACATTCAAGCACTAAATAACGACATTATGTGACTTCTGTTTGCAAACCTACCAAGGCCAACAGTATCAGTGTTGCTAGGTCGGGTGTGCCCATCCTTCTGCCACGTGTTACAGCTCAGCTGCCTGTTTGCTCAGTGGTCAAGATAAAGCTGTTGGCTCTCAGGCTCAGCGCCGTAAAACTACACAATTGCTTACAATATAAATACTAGGGTCTCCTTGTTTACGTTTCATTGCTAAGTGTACGTTTGTGTACATCTTTATAGCAACTGTTTTATTGACCTTCAATTTGTAAGGCTGCTTTTAGTATTTACACTGGTTTTAGATTAACTTCTTCGGGACAATTCTGTTCATTTTTCTTAAATATCAGGTTCAGTTGTTGCTGACGATACTTATGCCCCCATACATCTTGTACTTTAATATACCTTGTTTTACACCACCATATCCATCAGTCATTGCACAACTCTTTCTTTGGTCGTGGTCTGTCTCTAAAATTATTGGGTTAATACTTCCAATTCCAATATGATGGTAGAAGTAGACCGTATATTGTAACACATTATAATGATGTAACATGACTCACCTCAATCCGTAAGGTCATGAAACATCAACGTAACATGTACAGATCCTGATTGATTGTGATAGCGTATTATCTGGCCCTACATCACCATCATGATAGTTGTTATCATCAGAACGCCTTGCCTTTGACTTTTATCGTCACTTGATCTTGAATGCTACTTTGACCTTCAAACAATTTGGAAATATTTTGTAACAATAAGCTACATTCCAGTATCAATACATTGCGAATCTAATTAGTCCGTCTGTTAGTCTTACTGAATATTTACAAAGATAAAACACATCAAAATTCGAAAGTTGAGGCTTTTTAGCTCTGAGACTTTGTACCACTTTCTGTTTTCCCGGTTTTCATAAATAAAGAATTTACACATTTATCTTGAGGGAAGATGTAGTGTTTAATGCCATAATGTTTAAAACCAAAGTCTTAGGGTTGATTTTTAAATAGTCAGATAACTTTTATCTGAGGAATAAAAATGGCGGTTTCACAGCTTGTCTATATTTATTTATTAATACTTCATGTACGTATCAGTGGTACATAGGCGGACTTAATGCCACAGGGCATTCTCTACCAGTCAACCTTTGGATGTAAAACAACACTGTGGTAGGGTACAAAAAAAAAAACAAATAAAAACTGGTAAAAAAAAGTAAAATTAAAGCTATACAAACTATATAAAAAAATCTATTACATATATATAAATAAAATAAACTAAACAATATTATAACAAATAAAATACTTAAATAGAAAGAAAAACCTTATAATGTATGACATGACTTGACTTTTGTTAACACAAGTTCCCTTAAAAAAGTAAAAAATAATAAAAATACGTCCATTGGGGGACTGCTCCAAATTATTTATCATCTCCTGTTTTTTTCCAGTCCCCCAACGCGACGTATTTTTATTATTTTTTACTTTTTTAAGGGAACTTGGTTTTTGTGTCGGGGGTTTTTTAAATTTTTAATTTATTTTTTATTTTATACTTTTTTAAAGGTACATACTTATATCATTTTATGTTGCTAAGAGTACTCCTGATTAAGTCATCAATATTCCCTTTCAGTAAGCTTTCATTTGATACCCTACTCGAGTATATTTGCAGACCCTCGGTTACCTTTCCCCACTTTCACCCCTACAACTTCTAAACGGCTCAACCGATTTTCATCAAACATGTCTAAGAACACTCGCAGATAAGTCACCTTTCATACAAAAAAAAACTAAATTGAAATCGCTTCATCCGTTCGGGCTCTATGATGCCACAGACAGACAGACAGACAGACCGACAGACAGACACGTCAAACTTATAACTACCCTTTTTTTCCCTTCGGGGGTTAAAAATATGTCAAATCGCTATTTTTATTCCTGAGATAAAAGTTACCTGGCTATTGAAAAATCAGCCCTTAGCCATCAGTGTTTACGAGTACTACATGAATCCTATAAGTTGGTACTACACCCATGTATTACAGGTCTCAATCGATTAGATCTAGGTCTTTCTTTTTCTAACCGGTTCAGCCTAGGTAAAGCCAGTTACGGCACTTAAAAACCAGTTGTTTGTGCTCTTTTACACCTTAATCTAGTACATAGAGACTGGGAACATGGTTGTAACGTACGATATACTACGAGAAACAATATGCTACAGTCTTCCGAAGCAGTGTCAATGCAAGGACAGGTAGACTACCATGACGTCTAACCTCTGTTCCAACAGTCCATAGAGTTATAAGTTTTTAGACTGACATGGTCACTATAACTATTATTTAGTTTTAAAACGGGATATTTACCATGTTAATTATTTGTTTTGAGTTTCCGATATTTCTATATTGATCGAGGGTGCGCGGAAAAAAATAATAAAAAACGCCAATTTGCTTATAGTGGACTAACTGTTAATAGCTAGACCAAACAAAAATAATGTCTTCAGTCGATACAGTCTAGGAAATCACTGGTCATTCGTACACCCGGCACGGCTTGGACTGTTGACATTATAATCACTGGTTATACGTACAACCAGCGCGGCTGGGACGTTTGACGTTTCTTGATTTTGGTTATACGTTCGACCAGATTTCCAACCGACGTCAAGGGGACGTTAGAGTGGCTAAAAACCAGAGTAGTTCCTGTGAGGGAACCAGGTGGTGCTATACGTGGCTATACGATTGTGTAGCTCTGTCTGTTTACCAAACTTGAACTTCTCATGGTCATGGTCGGCCACCAGTGACGGATTAAGACTACTTGATGCCCTAAGCAGTTGAAGCCTTTGGTGCCCCCTATCCACAGGTTTTTTTTTCGTGGTTAAATACCTACCTATATCAAATAGGTCCTCCCACCCAGAGCGGGGCGGGAGAGACTGTCAGACTTGTACAGAATAAAATCCACCGTGATCCTTCAATAGCCCTTTACGTTCCATGATTACTGTTAGTAGTAGTAGTTGATGAGATAGTCCGGCGAACCCGGCAGTCTTTGAACCTCTAAAGAGGGGGGCACCGTCAGTTTGCAACAGCTCTTTGAAGTGTGCGTGGAACACGACATGCCGTCGACCCGTTAACGGTCCATGAACGGACGGCGAGTCACCCATTATTCGTCATCCACATTTTTTCTACTTGCCGGAAGTCGCCTCGCGACGTCTGTTGCCGTCTTCCACTATCCAAAATCCACTCCAATCCACTATCTATGCAAAAATGTCTACATCGCGCAATCAAAATTTACAGCGTACTTACTATAAATAGAAAAAATTCCGAAAATGAATATCGGGCAGAAAGTCCACCAGACACAATACACGTCTGGTTAGAAGGTACCTTCCTTTTCACCTGCTAGCGAGGAACTTTTCACTCTGTTCCTCCTATCCCCTAACTTCGTGTAGTAAGTAAAACAGAGGCCCTTAAGGAAGTGCAAGGGCGAGCGAAGCGAGCCCGATTTTTTTTTGCATCTTTCTTCTGTATGCAATAAATGAAGTAACGAAGTCTACGCATATTATATTAGCGAGCGAAGCGAGCTAGAAAATTTTTGCAGTTTTAGTAAGTTTTTGGTGACGTGATGAGAAGTGATGCCCATGGGGGGCACCAAAAAAGAAGCACAAAAAAAAACCGTCCATAGAATTTTTGTGCTTCTTCTGGTGCCCCCCAAGACGTGATGCCCTAGGCAATTGCTTAATTTGATTAAGGGTTAATCCGTCACTGTCGGCCACTTGCGCTGCTCTACACGATGCAATGACACCTCAAGCAATTTCTTCACTCTCTTTCAAACTAAACTTTGTTATGATTTAGTTATCCAGGTGACACACCGTTAATTTTTTTATTCCCTGCAGAAGAGATCAGAAAGAAGTATTTAAGTCGTTATCATGTAATAACAGCTGAGCGTATTGCCAATCATCAATCAGGACAAGTCTGAGCCCTTCGATCAATAATTGTAGAAAGAATACTTTAGTGATCTAATACAGATACTTACTACTACATAAGGCTTATACAGATACCTAATGAAAAAAATATTGAACAAAACTTCCACCATTATAGCCTTGCCAACTTAACCTTGGAAAAGTTATCAAATAAAAATAATAACGACTGTACATAATGTGCACTAAACATAACAAGTTGTGACAGTAAGAAACTTCTAGCAAATTGTTATGTACTGTACTCGTTAATCGATGTTTCATTCAATCAAAATACAGTGTCGTACTACACCCACTACTGGATTATTAGGTCTGTTTTTCTAAATCTGTTTAATATGGTTCCAATAGGCATATCTAATTTCATGAGTCAAATTGTACAAAGTGCTGGGAAAAAGATTCAGATCATATATTAAGTTCAGGTACCAATATGCCCCCATGGTATGTAATGGTACCCCATGCCTTGATTCAAATTGATGGTAGTTGTGGCTGCAGCATGTTGTCTTTTTGACAAATTTCTATCCGTGTCATCTTTCAAACAATCCACGTACCTTTTCTTATTCTGCTTTAATATTTGGTCCAGGTAGTAAAAACTAAATCCTAGTGCATGGTAAACAAGTGTTATCGAGTGAATGTATTATGTTTTGATATTAATTCGCTATCGGGCTGCGATAACCCGCACTTCGGGGTGTATCGAGCGCCTCGCGCGGTGCAGTAGCCGGCATGTCGCGGAGCCGACTGTACTCTCTAGAGCTAGTTAGAACTCTGTAGTATGTGCTGCTAACACGAGTCTGTTCTGCGAGGATCTGATGGTGGAAATGGGTGAGAGTTGTGTGTTATATTTACTAGGACTACTTGGATATTGATTTCCGAAAGTCATAGGTAGTTATAAAAAACAAGTGGAAGTTTATCTTCTTTGTGATGTAAAGGAATGTGATTTAGCACGGTCAATGTTTGATTTTCGGTTTTAACTGCCACTAAGAGTCCAAGCTGAGCAAGATTTGCCAGTATTTTCCGAAACAACGGACGTCACACGGTCTAGGTTTAATATTGCGTTTTTTATAAATCCCTCAATATATCCCCACACCAGCCTTGTTGATAAATAATCCATCGATTCAGGCTCATATCCGACAACACAAAGTGAGTAACAGACGCACATAAAAAACGTATGATTTACTATCATCTACGAATCACATTCGGCGGAATGATCGTCAATCATGCCGAGCAAAAAGCACAGTCGAGCGAACAATCGTGGGATCATCATACCCGTCATCCGCTCTCCAATCTACTTCTTACAATAAACACTAACTCTGCGTCAAACCTTTTGTGAATTAGCTGATTATTTTGTACTCTTAGTAAGGTTTTAGATAGTGATAAAAAACTTCTTACAAAGAACTTGCTTATTCGGCACTGATCTCTTTACTACCTGAATAAAATTCTATTATGATGATAACTGAACTTGTACTTACAACTTCATCTAACCAAACACTCGCTTGTCATTCGTTCTCAGTAAGTTTGTAAACTTGGGCTGGTCATTTGTGAATTTAAACATCTGCTTCTTAACTTCGATTTAATGTAATAATATTAATCCAGCCATAAAACACATTTGAAACCATGTTTGTCGAAGGATCGTGTATTTAGATATCTCGTACGCAAAATGTGTAAAAAGCACAAGTACTCGGTATTAATATTGAAGCTTGTCCTTGACAGTTATCAGGGTGTGTTGCGTCGTGTTTGTTCAGGTGAATGCGCGCACGCAGGCCGCCCGGCCGGCGCGTACGCCGCGGAGCGCGCTCGACTAGCCTCTATGTTGTCTTAAACTATGTGACATCATGCTTGTAAATAGCCTCATTATTAGAAGTGCATGGATCGTATGTTGTGCACTGTCGAGATTCCTCTATTTTATTTGGATGGGCATTCACAGTTTTAGACTTTTACTTTTTGTAAGACGTAACCTGGCGTGTTGCAAACGAACCGAAAGCAATAAAACCATTAAAAGGTGGAGTGCAGAGTCACTCAGCATCGAACACGACTAATGACACTGTGGTAGACCACACACATCAGGGTCCACTGAAGAACACATACGATGAGGATGTCTGCAACAAGGTAGAGATACGAAGAAGGTTTCTTATCGCAACCTTGTGTGAAATGTGAATGCGCCGTAAGGTCCTGCAATAACGATGATGCAGCAGGTGTCCCATCTGCACCAATATACTGCAGGACAGGGGCACATTATGACAGATAGTATGGTGTACATATTATTGTGATTATTGACTTCTAATACATAGCGAAAATTAATAGTTAAATCATACAATTAAGAACTTCATTTCAACTAACGAATTTTTTTATTGAATTTAATATATAAAAGGAAATAAAAATACAAAAGCTACGAACTTCTGTTGAAGTCCTACAATTAGGTTTTAAACTACTTAAAGTTATTTGGCGTAATCACATTTCAGCCCCGTTTGCTTAAAAGATGTATTCCATAAAGAGGGTTTTATCCTAATAATCCTAAATAAATCTTATTGCACTGAATCGCAGCGTGTACGTACGTCTTGTGTCGTTTATATTATGAATAAAACATATCTCCAAAAGTGGATAAATTAATTGGTGGGCATTTCTCCGAAGCCTGGCTCACGAGGAGATGACTACCGGATGCGCTGCCAACAGGGTTGGCACACGCACTTGGCAAATACTTATCGCAGCGATTAATATTAATTCCGCGATTTGTCTTCAGTGTGTTTATTGTCAACATAAATAAAAGTATTTAACACGTCGACACTGACTCGACACACATGTCATAAAAGTTGGGTGTCGTGACGCTCAGGGCATAGTAGTCATTAAGAAAGCTCAGTCGCGGCTCACGTTCACAGTTGCTTTTCCTAATAATTTTGTGAATCTTGTCATCCTTCTATCTACTGTTTTTTTATTATATTTCCTTAAAAAGAAACATGCCAGTTTTATTATTTAGTTTGTTGCACTTGCTGTTGGTAGCCCTGATGCTCGTGAATCGTGTTTTTGCCCATCAATTGACAATTGCGCGGTGAATGGGACGCTTGCGTGCGCGCATCCCAACAAGGCGCGCGTCGTATGTTCTGTACGTAGTGCATGTACTGTGTGCTGCTGCAAAAAGCACCGGCGTGCCCCCCGCCGCCTGTGCCCGCGGGGCCCTCCGGCCAGACGGGCTACATAACAGTATCCTGTGAGCACTGCTGGTGGGTACCGAATACTCAAGTTGCGGCCCTATTAACTTATGTATTACCCTGTCCAACTGTGTACGATAACACAAAGTGACCCGGAAAGTATGGATCAACTTTCAATTTGACCAGGGCATGCATGAGAGAGGTTATTTCAATATTTTTACCGTCGAAGAAAACCCTGGTTTAGGCGCAGAAATCCTAATTCGCAAAATGGCAACAGAGTCGCAAAAGGACAAGTCCTCAAAATGAAAAATTGTCTAAAAGATTAATTCTCATAATGGTAAAGTCATCATCATTAGCCTGTAACTTTTACCTCGACATTTGCGTAATTTTGTGGTCTACGTATAATCCTCATTCTTCCTCGATTATACCAATTCTATTCCTGCCTATCTATTAGTTTTCAATTTATGGTTCGGTTTTCGACCAAGTTGTGTTCCGCCCACAATTATGGTATTGGCCAAATATCCATGGAACCTTTCGGCCTGGCCGAAATTCGGTATATGTCGTGTGTCGTTCGGCACTTCAGGGTCGTGTTGTCTTATGTCTAAAGTTTTGAGCTGTTAGATCCTTCTAATTTACTCTTCTATTTTCAAGGTTACGCACTTCGATGACCGTTTTATCTGGTATCAATACCAACAAGCCCGTATACGAGACAGAATCTTCTGAAACATCACGATTCCGGGGCGGGAGCCATTATTATTTATAAAAAAAAATGGATTATAAAACAGTGATCGCAAACTTTTTTGAAATGTGAAAGCTTAAAAAAACAGTTTCGGTAACTGTTTTGGCCGAAAAAAGAACCAGGGCCGAAGATTCGCTTACGGTTTCGGTCGGAGATTACTATTTATGTAAATTACACTCAGATATATGATTATCTAAATTGCTTGGTAAATTCATCAAACGCGCTATTAGCGCGGGTAATTTGCCGAATGTCCGTTCATGGATTGCACATTGCTTCAGCATTAGACCAGTGTTTAATGTTTAGTTTATAATTGAGTGCATTCCTCGAGATGGTCGCTGCTCGCTGGAGTGCGATAGTTTCGCAACGCGCCGCTAATCTGGACACATCGTGGAAGATTACATTTGTAATCGGCCGGCCGGTATCATTAGCATGCCGATGATTCCTGGGTTCGAGGTCGTCACAATAGCGCGATAACTAATTCCAACAAACAATGCGGTGACCCAACCGGCGAGCTGATGTTTTGCTCCATTGTAACCCGTAAATGTATTACAAAATATTTATACAGACTTGTTTAGTTGTTTAGGAAATCGTGCGGAGCACAGTGACCGGATGAACGGACCGACTCGTCTGTCGTTCACGATATTATTAAAAACCAAGGAAATTGTTCGACGTTTTGGTCACGTGAAAGCTATTTAGAGGTCTTTGCTCCGATCTCTTACTCGTACCGTCAGTCGTCCTCCGTATATTCTACATTACAATGTTCGCCAGATATCTTATAACGCAGGCTCTCTTCATGTGGTTAAACTAGTTTCTTTGATCTACATGAAAGGCATTTCGCAGTCATAAAATTGTAATTCAAAAATTTCGCAATGCCAAAATTCAGGGTTGAGTTTTTGTTGTGTTTAGAATACAAAAAAGCATTTAGTAGATTGTCATTAGGATGTCGGGTGTGTCCGTACATGGCTAACTGATCGGCATTGAGGCATGCATTAGGTGAGGCGGCGCGGGCCTTATCTTAATGTTTAGTGTGTGTCCTCGTGCCGGCTGCCGGCTGCCGCTCGGTGCCGGACGACCGCACATTATCTCTATCAGAATTGCTTTGACTGCTGTTTAGTTTTTGTCTACATAACTGTTAAGGGCGTATCTCTTTATTAAACGGGAACGGCTTTTCTTGCAGTGCCCAGATGCCCTGAAAGGATGCTCATTGATAGTTTTATTTCAACATCTGCTTACTTGTTTTTACTTTTGTAGCACAGTTTTGATTCACATCACCTTTTATAGCCACAGTCACTTTTTTTTTAGTTGAGGAAATCCTCCACTCCTTCTGGGTAATATCATCATCATCTTCCTGCCCTTATCCCATTTTACTTGGGGTCGGCGCAACACGTTTCTTTCTTCCATTCTCCCCTATCACAAGTCACAGTATCATTTACTCCTTTTTTCTTTTATATCCTTACTTATAAATACAATCCATTCATTTTTTCTTTGGCCTTCCTCTTCCTCTCCATCCATCAATATTCATACTCATCACTCTCTTAGTCACATGAGTGTCATCCCTTCTCATCACATTTCCATACCAAGATAGACGATTCCTTTTCACTTTTTCTATAAAAGGCGTGACTTTCAAACAGCCCCTTATAAACTCGTTCCTTACGTTATCCATTCTTGTTACTCCACACATTCACCTTAACATCCTCATCTCCGCTACATGCAATCGTTTCTCATCCATCTTTTCACAGCCCAGCATTCCGATCCATACAATACGACAGGTCTAATCACGGATTTGTATATTTTCCCCCCTTTCACTTGAGGGGCATCCGGGGGTCGCAAGTTGTTCCGGTGACCTGTCGCAATTTCATCCATCCCGAGTTGATCCGGTGTGTTATGTCCCGGTCTACATCGCCATCTCCTTGGACAAGCGACCCAAGGTACCGAAAGTCGGAACAGACTGGTATGGGCGTTCCTGCAAGAGTAATGGGCACAGGACTGGAGGGACCGCCAAAATCGCAAAACAGATACTCTGTTTTGGTTCTACTTCATTTCAGGCCAACGTTCTCCAGTCTTTGCCACCACACCTCCAATCTGCTCTGGACCTCTAGGCCGCTCTCGGCAATCAGCACAATGTCATCGGCAAACAGCATACACCAGGCGGCCTCTTCCTGGATGTCCGACGTAATCAGATTAATATCGGTATATAATAACTAAAACTCTACTGTGCCTATTAGGTCTCAGATTACTTAATTGTTAATCAGGGTCCAGGGATATCAATTGCATTGTTGGTAGAGTGGTGGAAAAGACCTTCTACAATGTGTGTTGGCAGCTTACTAGTATTAAAGCTTGCAAAATCTTTGAGCGAGTTAGATTCCTTGGTTAATTTATTAGAAGTAGTCAAGGATAGTACCAATGTCATAATTTGAAGTCATTAAGGTAAATGTGCTCAGTGCCTGTATTACTGCTTCATATCGGTTCAATTTATATGAATCGCGTCCAGATCTGAAATACCAGAAGCGAACCTGCACCTTGGTGGAAACTCGTATAGTTTATAAAAAATCTGGTCACATTAAACAAGAAGCTAGGCACATTATGTGTCGCGAACATTTGACGACGCATAAACTGAACATTTCAAGTCCCAAGAAGCAAATACGAGGAATAATAAGAGTCGCGTGCGCCGTGGGCAGCCCATTCGCGCAAGATTATGAGGCTGACGACCAATAGCCGCGCACGCCCCCCCGCCCCCGCCCGCGCCGCCCCCCCGCCGGTCAGCTGGGCCGTAATCGACGCATAATCAAAACTTATACGAGTGATAACCATATTGCGTGGTGACCGATCGCCCGACACGGTGAGAGAAATTTCTACTTCTTATTTTGCATTCTGACTCGAGGATAGGTATAACCCTCGAGTCTACACAAGGTTTGTGATTCTTGTGTCGCCAACTTGTGATAATGATTAAATGTCTGGTATTACGTTCAAAGCTCGTGCGTGAGCATACCTCGGTGGAAAAAAAATCATTCGTTATCATCATCGACTCTCATCAAACCGCGAGTTGACCATAGTTCCGGAATCCTAATCCATGTTTTGAGAAACTAAAAATATTGCATCGAGCGTGTTATCCGTGACGTTGGCAGTGCTTCGTCTGAGCCGCAAGTTATGCCTTCTTATCTGAAGTATTGTACAGCTGTAATTGACATATCACGGTATAATACACTCGGCTCTCGTGTGGCCGGACTCAGCAGCTCGTCAGCTGTTCACATGACAGTCGCACGTCCACGCCGCACTTGTGGCTCACCCGCGGTACTCCACCGTCTCTTCGTTATAATGCTCCTATGAGTTCCAGCAGTTTTTACAGTTATTTAACTTCCTATTTAGTTACGATGATGAGAGGTTTACGTAACTCTTTTTGTGGATGGTTATATCATTAGGTATAAAAGTGTGCTATTGTTGGCTGCTTTTTACAGATGTGGTCGCTGGCTATTGGTGAAGGTTGCTCATAGCAGAACAGGTTTTTTTTTTATTGGTGATAGGTACCTATAACAGGTTATTTTTTGTCGGCGATAGCAACATAAATCAAGTTTTTTTTTTCATCAGACATCAGGTTTTTTGTTGATGTATCGTGATTTGTTTTTGTGTAGGCAATAGTTGTTAGCACTATATCTCTGTATGATATAATTTATGAAGGTACAATTTTATAGGGCCCTGTCAGAAGTCCACTGGTGACTTTATAAGAGTTAGTTTTCCAGTATCTTACTGCCGATAGCTGTACACCAACGCCAAGTAGTTTTGTACAAGTTGGTCCAAAATAGCTTATATGGTTTCATTTCGTGGCCCTTCCTCTTAAAGAATCGTAGAAGTATCTCTTCGTAGTGAAGCGTGGCCCTTCCATGTAAGATGTAACGTACGTGTTAACGCCCTGATAGATAGTGCACGATATTGCGCAACTTTACATTGCCATCAATTTGATGAGCTCAGTTCGTTTGATATGTGGCTGTAATAAGAGCCGCAACTTCCAACATTACGGCTGCGATGGCTAATTCAAGATAACATCTTTTGGAATATTCGTTACGCGGAGTAAGAAAGTCAGTTGGTACCGAATGGATGACCAATTAGGTAGTAGGTATGTAGTTTAGTAACTTCAATTTCCTTGTGCCAATGCGATTCTGCTCGAACAAAAAGCTCCATACACTCCCCAAGTCCACATTTGCTGTAATACGTGATTTCCGTCAACATATCTTGGCGAGGTTGTTATTAGTATAAGTTATGTCACGGCACCGGTCGGCGAGCTGTCGGGGCCTGTTTTTACTCGAATATCGTTTTTACGAGATCTGGTCGGGAGCGCTCCGCCCGCCGTCGCCGTGGTGCCGCTACTAGTAATGAGCAACCCTACGCCCGCGCCGAGCACTTGGTGGAGTTTTAAAAATGTTATTTTTAAGTGGCGGAACCATAAAATCTGAAACCTGTTTCAATTGATCAACGCGAATGTTCGCTGCTATCTGAGGAGTAAGGATGTGTTGGACTTGGTCGTGCAAATGTACCGCGAGCGGAGCACACTCGGACTTGGCTATATAGTACCTACAAGCGAACAATTATTTATTTCCATATAAATTGATTTGAAACTTGTTTTTGCGTCGTTCGTGATGAAAATGTAATAAATTCACTGTTTAATTATAATTGTACTAGCAGTGCCTCGCTGTTTCAACCGCACTACGTTAGGCGTTTGGCCCTATGTAGGCCCCGTCAGTTGCCCTGAGGAGCGCGTGGAACACGAAACAACGTCGTTGATTCGGGCCTGGTCCTTGGTCGGCCGCTACTTACACTAAGTGTACGTTACACGAAGTCTGCAAGTCAGCAATCATTGACGATGCCAGGTCTTCGTTTTCTACGCACGCCTCAAAGAGCTCCCACCAATCTGACGGGGCCCCCTTTAAGGGCCAAAGCTTGTCGTGGTCGCAGGACTGGCTCATAAGGAAACCGTGACCCTGGAACGCAAAAGGCTGGATCTCAGTGGATTTTAGTCAGTACAAGTCTTACAGCCCTTACCGCCCCGTCCTGGGTAGGAGAACTTATGTAATGATTCCACCGCGATAAAAAATAGCTTTATAATATTAATATGGATTTTAGTAGATTTCATAGAAGATTTATTGGTGATTGAGCCACATGGGAGAAGCGCTGGTGATTGTGTCGCTGTGTTCTTCATTGCGTTATGATGTTACATAACGCGAACTATACCGACACAGTTGTGGCAGGTCGCGCAGGACATTATCTATAAGTAATGAAGTCGTACGTGGCTGCGTCCATATTGTACTATCATTACTCGATACTCGCTGCGAGTGTGACATACCGCACATTGTGCGCTGCTATTCCGAGCGCACCTGGCAATCAGCGTAATGTCAGGGTAAATGCGATTTCATTTGACCACTGCGCTGGATGATAGTGAATTAAATGTAAATTGACTTGCGTTACAAAGTACTGTCAGTGGCAGTCAATGAACTGCCATGTTATCCGTCCAGGCACTACAATACACCGTCATGATGAAATGACAAATATCATTAAGTGTAGGCCCGACAGTCGTCTCTCGGTGCATCTGATGAGGCATCGATCGGCAGCCCCCTGGACTGGCATTCGCTCGTGAGGCAACGTCCTCGGATGGCTGTTATACATGGGTCATTTGAGAGCCCTAGCCCCTGCGCGACGCCAACGTCCAGTTGTGACCTTTTTCTTTCTGCTGATGTGAAGGGAATACATAAGTAATTGAGTGGTAAGCAGTACCACCATAGCCCTGTTAGTATCCTTGATAGTACTTTTTTCCCTCTGTCATTACTAGGTCATAGCTAAAGGTATTATTGTTATTTCCTGCGTGCACTGATAAGAACAATGGTTATTGACATACCTACGGCACTCTTTACTATAGTCATCTCTTCAACTTGTAACTTAGAGCTGATAGTAATGTTCCGTCATCAGGCGCTACTTTTTTGCATGTCCCTCTGTAGAAAATTGTAGAAAAAAATGTTTCAAGAATGTATTGCAGTGTCTTTTGGACCGCTATCCGGTTCACGGTAATGAACATCTTGGAACACGGATTCCTATTCAAATGTAAAACATTTTTGTACGCATGCCAAATCTTACAATTCCACTTTTTCCTACAATTGAGATAAATTGTTTTGGATGCCGTCACCTCACTTTATCAATAGATGTTTGCAATTAAGAAATTTTATTGTTGGGAAACGATTTATTTTCACTTCTGTCCCAAATTAAGTAGGGAATGTTTACTCTTCAAAACATTAAACATACATGTAATTGTTGAAATCATAACCCGGGTTCGACTAAAATCTAGAAATTACTAGAAATAAATAAAAAAAGATATAACAATGAACCTGGAATATAATCTAAACCAAACTGACTTAAGATCATAAAATTTCCAAAATAAAACGTTGAAGTCCTGCCAAAAGCCCATCGACTATTCAAACAGTTTTTTGGGCACAAAGTGATTTTATGTTGAGGTGCAGAGACGTTTAGCATGGTGTTGTTGCTCGTGTGTGGTGGTGGGAGGGATCTGGGTGCAGAGTCGCGAGCACACGCGGAGCGGGAGGTGCACAGTAGTGTAGGTACTGCGCGGCCGTTCAACTCTGAACCGAAACGGGGTCGAGGAGGTTACCGCGACGCACGCGTTCGCGCCCGCACAGAAACGCAACTGCTACTTGTCCGCCAGATTGCCATATTTTCCAAATTGTTTGAACACTAAATGATCTCAATGGATGACTTTCTTACATATCCTGCCTGTATTCATGAACCCTCCATATTGTGTGTAAGCACCAGTTTCCTCTATTAGTATCTTACATACCAGAATATTGTTCTGGCTTCTGTTCTCCAAAATATCTCATATGTGGTAATATATTGTAACGCCACTTCTTCCAAGAATTACTTTTCAAATCATGATAATTAAATATGACAACCGGTTTTGAATGTATTTTGCATATTCTTGTTTATTATTACTGTAAAAGTTGGCTGAGTGTGCCTGATGTGCTAAACAGTTGACTCACTGTGTTGAGTGTCCAGTGGCGCCTCGCTCCGAGCCCGATACGTTGCACCATGTCGCACTAATTATCGGACAAGAAAAACACGCGCTCCTATAAAATATCTCGTTTAATATCAGATCTTATAACGTTAGACGTTTGAGAAACTAACAGACCGTATCACATGTTCTTGGAAAATTGTATCACCCGAGAGAAAAGGTTCGTTGTATTTACTATTTGGCGATAGGTTAACAACCTGTTACATGTACCGCACCATGTACTGCATATATAACTATTAACCTCTTTCTGAGGAAAAACATCCATTTTAAAATGACTACCTTACCTAGTACCTAGAGACAAACATAAATATACATATAATATCAATCGTATCCCCGTTCAGTGAATCCCTGATGATACTCTTTAAGAAAAACATATCCATAAATTGGAAAGTATATCTACAGAAAGATGTAGTAGATAGTGAGCAGTATTAGGTTTTTGTGAGACGAATGCTCAGCGCCGCCGCTCCGGGGTGTTCGTGATTAGGAGAACACGTTTGTGGCTCAGCTAGACGTTTCCCGAGCCAAAGGTGAACGTCCATTCAAATGGCCCACTAGTCTGACGCGGCCGCGGAGCCACGCAGCTCGCTCTGACGTCCGCGAATATAAAACAACTCCCCGCTATTATGCAGATGCAGGACCATTGACAGCCATTTTATTGTTTAAATGCTTTATTGTCCTATTCTTCTTAGGCTGCAATTATAGGAAATTGCCGTTAATCTTCGTTAAGGTAGCATCTCGACACTGTAACTACATTATAATTAGAGTTCAGTGCAATCACAAAATGGTTTCTCAGGAATTTATACTTCAGGATAATATCTGGAAAAAAGAAGATTAATTCAAGTTGAGAATGTTTCTTGACGGTAGGTAGACTGAAGCTGTTTATTCTGAAGCTCATCGGCTCTACATATTAATAGGTCAGCGATAGCGAAGCGTTGTTACTGAAGTTGACTTTACAATGAAATTGCTAATACCTGATCAAAATGCAGAACGTCATCTTGTCGAAGCATTTATCAACAAACTGGTGTTTATTGATCACATCTCGAGCGGTGGCAGTCCAACACTTAGCAGAATATTTCTCAGCCAGCGAGCAGCGCCCCTCTCGCTCATCATTACGGGCTAATCGTGCAACACAAATACATCTAAGCTCATTAATTCGCAATGAATTAGCGAAAGGAGTACGAAATTGCGAGGTCGTCGGCCGGTCGCCGCGCGTCGGTCGCATGCAAGTGGGTCGCGGACCGCGGCCGTCGCGCTCCGAGTGAAGCCGCGGGTCGACACATGCACGGTTATTCATTATTTTCAGCCTGTATTGACCCACTGCAGGCCGAAGACATCGATTCATTATTTATTCTTAGCGGGCAACGCGCTTTCGCTTGTTATAGGTAGAGCGCTAAACTCGCTAGTTCTATCTAAGTCATAGTTTTGTTGCAAATCTTGTGTTCTAGAGTACCTAGCTTGTAGACTACAGTTATTTTTTTTAAATTACAATTTTTGTTACTCTCGTGCTCTGAGCTGTACCTGGCAGGTCCCGTACCTACTAACTTACGACGAGGGCGCGTCAAGTGCGAGGGTGTTATTTATTACAATGAAAATAAACATTTTATATAAAACCGGCCAACTGCGAGTCTGACACAAAGGGTTACGTACCCGTATTATATCATTATCTATAAAAATGGCTAAAGAATCACGTTTAAATCACATTGTTTTAAGGGGAACACCCCTTAAATTTTTGTCTCCTTAAACATTTGTTTTATTTTAATTTAATTATTTCTATTTTAAAGTTAAAATGTATTTTAATATCCTGTAAGTACCTAAATATTTCAAGCGTCTACCTGTTGCCGTTATCAATATCGAACAAAAAATACATTTGTTGAAAAGGAAGAAGTAAATATTTTAAAATCAAGATGCAGTTTTAGTTTGCGCCAAAATAGGCCTCGAGACTCCTTTCAACGTTTTAAGATATTCCTCATAGTTTCTTCTTTACGGTTATATCCACGCCCAGTTGAAAATTCATCTGTGTACTAGTCCAAATATGGACTGAACCTTTACTAGCCAAATGTCAAATAAAATTGTTGAATTCCTTTACATCAGGGTTTTTCAACCTGTGGGTCGCGATCCCCTGGGGGGTCGCGAATCCTCTTCAGCTTCGTTCGCGAAGCTTCTATAGGGGAGTTGTAAAAGGTTGGAAAAGCTACTGCATAAAAAAAAAACAATTAAGTTTAAAAAGTTACCTATAGGATAAAGATCATTATAATCATTTGTTTATTTTCATTTAATTATGAAAATGAGTATCTGTGTTGGATTGAATATTGTCACATGTCACAAAATAAAATACATTTAAAAATATTTAACGTACGGGGGTCGCGAAATATTTCTTCATACTAAGGGGGTCGTGCCATGAAAAAGGTTGAAAAACCCTGCTTTACATAGACAAAGACGTCGTTTCTGATAATTTTATTTTGATTCCTAATCAGATTTTGAATCTTCTTCAATCTTCACTGTTTCCTCAAAAGATTGTAAAAGAACATTGCAATCTCAACAGACAAGATTAGTGGGAACATTTGTACAATGAGTTATTTGTAGAATGTGTATAATGAATGGTGCGGATTGCAAATAAATGAAATAGAGTGGTCGGATTGGAGGTCGCGCGGTGCGTGTCGTGAACTCCTCGCTTACTAAGGCCGGCCGAGCGTCCGCTCTCTACTCAACACCCAACTAGTCGCACTAACTGCAATTAAGATTTTAAGTATCAATTTAATTCCTATCGTAATTACGATTGAAAATAATATGACCACCAGGAATGCTGACAGAAAGCCATACAAAATATTAATTGACGAGATAAGCGCCAACACTAAGGTTGAGGCCAAACGAGCGCAATTTTGTGAGTTGCAGAATTTCCGTCGCTTTCAAAGAAAAAGTCTTTCGCGACGCCAAATGAGTGGTCTGCATTGTACTAGAACACGAAATTACGACACACACTCACAACTCTCGTTTGGCTTCAGCCTTAAAGCTTATATTTCACGTATTATAGAACAAGAAGCGTTGGAGTAAGCGAGCACAAACATAAATATTTAATACTCGATAATATTAAAGTCCTATCGTCCAAGTGTAAGTAGATAGGATAAAATTAGAACATATTCATTGTGTTTGTTTTTATTATCTTTATCTAAGAGATATAAGTTATCAGTCACAGATAAAGTACAAATCTGAAGAAATCAGAGAATATCAGATTAGCTAGTAACGACTAGCATAGCGGAATTTTCCTGATAGAAAACTCATAATAACTTGTAACGAATATAAAATATGAATTTTCAAACAAGCTGAAGGAAGACAGTTTAAATTTAAATTGTACAGTGGTTAACTTCGGTGTTGGAGATTATGGGGTCTGGAGATTTAATACAATACAGCTTAGCATACAGTGTGCGTCAACGTCAGGAAAATGCGTGTTCGTCGCGAGCCCCTGCACAGTTAGGTGCGCGGGCGCAGCGCGCGCCGGAGACGCGGCTGCGCGTCTGTCGCGTGTGAGTCGACAGTTAGCCCGACGTAGACCAACACTCATTGTATGCGATATAACACATTTTTTTTCACTTCTTATTCTTTGCCATTATGTTTCACTATAATTAAAGGAGCAGCGATTGTGAAAATTCCCACTCTCACAGATAAAAAATAACATTCTATGTAAATTTTTGTTATTCTTGATTCCATTGCACATTGAAATAGTAACGGTAGTTAGGTTATTTATAGAAGTTGTAATTAATTAAAGTTGGAAATGATTTGGCCGAATGGGAGTCGCTTGATGGACTGTGACAAGGGCTTGGCAGGCTGATGTATTCATGTTGGGTCTATTCACGGAATCACAATGTGAAAATAGACGAATCAGTGCCAAGTCTGCGGATAATATTGTAAACCAGATGAATATCAATGTGGATTGCTTTTTACGGTCAGGTTTTCCCGTTTACTTCCCCAGTCATGTTAGGTACCTAAATATTAAGAGTTCTGAATGGTATAAAGGCACACCAAGCTACCCCAATCCGTCAAATTTCATTAATAGATTTTCAACTTTATCACAATAAAAGAGGCTTCATGTTCAATTTTAAAAATACAGATTGGGTTAGAATTCTGTGGTTTAGGTGAGCTTTAAACTGTGAAAGGTAGCATATGAGTGGCGGCACATGTGTAAATGCTGCACGTTGCTCTGTTGTAACTTGTGGGTGATTGTAACTTTTTTTTTTTGTTTTTGCAGGTGATTTCTGCACTGACGTCATCATGAAGTGGAACGACGTCACAGATATCAGTAAGTTGATTCATGATCTTTGTAAACAACGAAACACACTTTTCTTTGGAAGCGAACACGTCCGGTGACAAAGAATACTACTATCAGCCTTAAGTATATCTGCATCTGATAATTTCTGCGATTGCAATGAAAATGTGTTTTGCTAGATAGCAGATATTTTCATTCAAATTACATTTCTTTTCAACTAACCGTATTAGATTATAGTTGCTTCAATAAAATCACCATTACTTCGTTATTATAGTCCTTCGAGCCGGATCCTTTGGCCTGGACTGGCTTTGGACTCATGTCTTAGGTAAACCAAAGCATTTACTGACGATAGTTACTAACGACTCAAGCCAACTAGCCAAGATATTTCTAGTTCTGTCTCAGAACATAGATTTTTGTTTTACTATTAACGCAATTCAGTATTTATAGATTTTCTTACCGCTAATGACACAGTCTGCATTTGCAATTTTAAAATTTACTGCTGAGTTTATTCAATCATTTCTTGTAATGTTTGTTTACATGAACTTCGGATAGGGATTCAGGGCAGTATTTGGCCAGTAATTCAAATAAGTTAATGATAAGCTAAATTTTTTTTAATGTTTCTTTTTAATTAAACAGTTCGTGGCAAAATTCCCTTTCCTAATAGTAAACAATGCGGTAACAGCAAGTTTAAAATGTTGATGTAGCACAGAGTCCCGCCGCACTGTGCACAGGTACATGCGCCCACTCGCGCGGCGCCCACGCGGCGCGTACTACACATAGTACGGCGCGCCGCCGCCGGCCGGCCGCGCCCGGTCAACACAACTCTATTTTATTTGTATATCGCACTGTCACCCATTTATTTAAAATCTTTTTCAAATCCAAACTTCAATAATTTGGCCGCAGTTTTTTGCCATACCAATCACAATAATCAGTGACCGAGCACCTCCGTGGCCTTTGCGGAAGTTTGTTTGTATCTTCTACATCTAGTATCAGGGGAACAAAATTTCCACAAAAAACTATATTCAATTAAATCGTTTATGCATAGAGAACGCATGTGAATCTAGTGACGCAACACTGCACTTATCTCTTGTCTACTTTTACATAATAGTGCTCGTCTGCTGACCGTTTGCATTAATAATAATTGCATGGTGGGCATAACTAAGCTGATTGGTAATGTAATAGTGAGGAACGTCCTCGTTGACATCGCACGGGCCCCTCTGGGGCTGTAGTAATAAGATTTCAATCGAGCGAAATGGACGCCAGGTAATGCCCTGGCAGGAGGGGCTACCTTTTGTCAGTTTCAATATTTCAGAAGAGCTCAGGCCGGCTTAGTAACGGAACCGTGCTAACTGCTCCTAGTTCATCTACAAATGCGAATACGTAGGCGTGACATGATGTGATCATATCGAACTGCAACAGTTTCTCGTATGCCGAATCTCCATCATGTCTGAAATCGCAGTCTGTTCCGGAGTTGAATCTGGTTAATGTAGAATGTTTCCATCATCTCTTTTTTTATCGTGGTAAAATCATCCAATGAGTCTCCCTCCCAGGGCGGGACGGGAGTGACTGACAGACCTGTACTGAGTAAAATCCACGGTGATTCTTAAATAGCCCTTTACGTACCAGGGCCACGGTTACCTGGTGAGACATTTCCCGCGACACCGGCTGCCTTTGGTCATCTTAGGGGCCCCGTCAGATTGCTGACAGCTCTTTGAGGCGCGCGTGGAACACAACGCGCTGTCGATCCAAGCATGGTCTATCGGACGGCGAGTCACCCATAACTCGCCGCCCGTATGCCCGTTCCACCAGTTTCGATTCCTTGCAATCAATACATGTTGTCGTGGATGCCTTGAACTAAACAGGGTGAATTTACGAAATGGACGTGGATGACCAATTTAAACTGCAAGAAATAGCAAAAAAATATTCAAATAAGCCGATTTCGGTTAAAACTAAAACACCGTCATTCTCAATAGCTACACTATCGAATGGTATAATTTAGTTTTAGATTTGACCTTCCGTGCCCATTTTGTAAATTCACCTTGTTTATGGGTACAACGAAAACGCATTTCCGCAAATACGATCTGTCAGATCAATTTAGGGAGAGTTTGATTCGAGCTGAGGCTGAATATAGTAACATTGGGTGTCCTAATGCGATACTATAGTTTGGCAGGGACGGCAGGAAGACGCCGAGCCCGGCCGCCATTCATACGGAAATAACTAGGGCTGCCAGATACGCACACGTATGATGATCATCTTTTTCTATGAAAGTGACATTGTGACATCTGAGAAAAGATCACAATTATCTTGTGAATTATAAAATGATCACTAAATTCACAACTCTTATTAAAATTTGACAGTTGGATCATTTTATGGGGAATTTGTGAATCCTTACGTAAACATAGATTGCTGCAACGGAATTGCTCTTTAGCTTCTACACATAAATGTGATGGTTATGAATCAAATGAAACGATCGCGCAGCGTCTCCTAAGATAGACATCATTTGCTCTAACACTCATAGCAGTTCCTCTTAATAACGATATCGGTCACGTCTAACTTAAATTAAACTTTAACACTGTCCTAGTCACCCTTCAAGATTCTCACGTTAATGCGTCTACACTTCTAGAGCATTGAGCAGTGGTCGCGTGGCAGAGGCGTTGGGCTTTAATCGCGTGTGTAACGCACATTGAGCGACGTGCGGTCGCGTCGCGTTTCGCGGTCTGCGGTCTGCGACGCGCGATTTTGCACAAACTTCACTGCAC
Source organism: Agrotis ipsilon (assembly GCA_028554685.1). Taxonomy (NCBI): domain Eukaryota; kingdom Metazoa; phylum Arthropoda; class Insecta; order Lepidoptera; family Noctuidae; genus Agrotis; species Agrotis ipsilon. The sequence continues at coordinate 17,424,058 of CM052965.1, forward strand.
ACGGCCAAACACCTAATGGCTTGAACATGTTATTAATGTGTGTTCCCTATCCCTATAAAGGAAAAATAGACCTTTACAGAATAGAATAGACAAAACTCGTTGCTATTATTATTCACATAAGTACCTAAGTATTTTTTTACATTGAATAACGAAATATTAAATTACAGACTGCAGTGAAGCAAAGGTTAATGTAAACGTAACTTGATAACTGTACCCTTAGCACGAATTTTCAGTATTTGAGACGTAAAGTAAACTGGAACTTTGACCATTTCAATTGACAGTTTTCAAGGAAAAAAATGATTCCTTCTTCGCACACCAGAGGCGCTTTTCCATTTTTTCATATAGGAAACGCTGTAAATACTGGAAAGACTCTGTAAAGTAAAATAGTGAAAACTCGTGCTAGGAGAACTGTTTATTATGCATCAGCATTTATTTTATCGTGGTAAAATCATCAAATGAGTGCTCCCACCCAGCGTGGGGCGGGAGAGACTGTCAGTCGTACTGACTAAAATCCACAAGGTCCTTCAATAGCCCTCCAAGGTCATGGTTACCTTATAGGACGGCCTCGCAACCCCAGCAGGATTTGGCCCTCCGTCCCCGGAGGTATTTCACGAAGGGCACCTGGCACCAGCAAAAAATTTTGACAGGAGTCTTATGTGGAATAGATAGTGCCCTTCGTGGAGTACCTCGGGCCCCGTCACATTGTTGCGGCTCTTGGAAGCGCGCGTCCCGTCGGCGACCCGGGCACGGTCAACGATCGGACGGCAAGTCACACATTACTCGGCTTCTTCATGCCCTACGATGCCCGAAAATTGCACCACACAGTGACACCCAGGTGTAACTGTTTGTGTTTATTATGCCATAGCGTAATAAACAGTTCAAAAAGCTCTTATTACCTGAGTAGTAAAGGCTACGGGCTCTACTAAATAAACGGTCTAAAAATTGTTTTTTCACATTCAGGTTTGGTATCCTAACATTTATTTTGCTAACTCTGTATACTCTGCTCGAGTAGCTTATTTAAATTAGAATTGAAAGATTTGAAAACAAACAGCTTGCGCAAGGCTACACTGTATTGTAGATTTATTTGGTGTCTGTGTTGTTGCAAGCTGTTTGGAGAGCAAGTTCGCACGTCACGCGTTTCATTAAGCAGACATGTGGTATCCGCTCGCCACTAATTCAGGTGCAACTTTCCTACGATCTCCTTGCTGCATGCCTACATTCTTTCAGTTTAGCGGGTTTAAGGAACTGGGTTAGTTGTAACGTTGCCTAAGAGAACATCCCACACTAACTGAAATACGGTTTGTGTATAAATAACAGAGTTGGGAGTTTCAAAAGTCCGCTGTATGAAATGTTTATCTGAGCGTGACGGTCGGCCATGTTGCGCTCGCGCCGAATTGCAGATTACATCACTCCGCAAAAAAAATCGCGTGCGCGTGCAACCGCTGGAGGAGTACCGCGGGGTGCGGGGGGACGGGGACAGCGGGAGGTGGAGTGCCCGGGGGGGGGGGCACGCTTTAACGACCTTGGCCTTGCTCGGGCCGCGGCCAAGGTGAGCGTTCAACTTTATACCGTAATTATACATGCGCCCACCAGTCTACCGACGCACTCACTTATTATATTGCTACAAGATCGTAACCATAACCCAGAGGAGGGCCACTTGTATTATATAGCATTGCTCGCTCCTAAACCAGCCTAGCGTGCTAGACAGCCAGCTAGATGCAACGAAAGCAGAAACGCACACTCCAATAATTGGTTTCTCTCGAATTATCGGCGGATGTTATCGAAACGGCTTGCAGGAACCTCTGTGTATAGCTAAACTTGGAACTCGTTTGGTAGTAGACGAGCTCGGTACGTTCACGCTCTCACGTCAAGTGGGTGAGCAAACAGCACCGCCCGACACACACCGACGTTCTCCACATACATACATTAGTTGAGCACACACCAACAGGATTATAATTAAGCTGTCGCGACCAAAACTTGAACAGGTTGCCTATTACAGATCTTACTTGTTTGAACTTTTCTTATTCATACCATTTAAAGTCGGATGTTTGCGAACGTCATATTCAAACATTTGATACAAAAATCAACTTCACAATCCGGAGAGAAAATAACTTTAATCTGAATCTGTAGTATTCGTAAATCGTGATCTAAAGAGCACGAACAAGCGTGATAAAACCAAACAAAAAACATAATTATCTAAATGCGTTTTGGATTGGTGGTTTGCATGAGCATGATTGTTTAGTTGAATATTCTGAACCGGTCACCCTCAATCAAATGAATCAGTTCACGGCACAACACCACACCACACCACACCACGCCCACACCACACCAACCACAACACATCCGCGCGATTGACGTACGAAATCAAATTGTGAGACCAAAGTGCACCCGTAATTTTACCCTTTCCAAAACACTTTAAATTCACATATCTTTGATAGACTGAACCGCTTCCAATGAAACCAAAAATACATTCCTCTCCCAGTTCCGCTTAAATCTTTGTGTATAAAAAGTTATCTACATTAGTTCGTACATTTACGTGCTACCTGGACCAAATAAACCTTACAAACCGACAAACAGATAACAGACAAAACGACAAAAATTCTAAAATGCTAGAAATGGGTTCTATTGGTTGTCCTTTAATACCCTGGCTATATTTTTTGAGGCTTTTTTTTAATGTACAGAAATAACTTTTCTCAGTTTTAATAGTATAGATTTGATACAAAAATCAAAAACCTTTCATCCGTGAGAGACAATAAACTTAATTCTTATCGTATTCGAATTGATTCTAAAGAAGCCACGAACACGCGTGAATAAACAACCAAACAAAAAAACATAATTATCTTAAATGCGTTTTGATTGGTTTGTTTTGACATTGAACCTATGTTTATTTGATATTCTGAACCGAGTCCATCAATCAGATATGAATCAGTTCACGGACAGTCACAGTAGTATCATCTAAGTATTTGAAAGAACTGTCTCTTCCCAAATTAGAGCTAAAGTTAATAAGACCGACGCGACGTTCTTATTGAAACAAACTGTAGGTATAGAGGGATGACTAATATAAAAGGAACAGTCATTATAAAAATATAGTGACATTAACTAATACGGCATAATAAAAAGACAAGTGCGATGTTATCACGTCGCTCCGTGCGCTGTCGTTGGCGGTAGTCCAGCGCTGGACGCGAGCGCCTGCCATCACGACGCAAGTGGTTGGTAACAGAAGGCATACCTCTTTACTCCAGACGCTGAAACTCGTAAAAATCATGCTATGGCACGTAAGCATGGAGAGCAGTGAGTAGTACTCATCGAAGTGGCGCTGGTGACCTGTGTGGCCTGTTTAACTTCAATTTGTGATAATAGTTTTAAAAATGCAGTGAGGCCACCACCAAACTCTGTTTGGGTATTACAATAGTTCTCATTTTGTTTCGGCCTAATGTTGTGTGTTCGGAAGCCCCACACAGCATCGGCATCGGCTGCACCCGTGTACCGAGCGTATCATACATCATGAGCACACGTCACCCTTGCCTTTGCCCAGCCCGACGATTTATGTGCCTGTGTGTGTGTAGTTCGTCAAGCTGAATTATAACCAATTCTTATTTAAATTCCCAATACGTGATTGTTTTTGGTTACGCCAGTCAGTACCTAATTTTGAATTTGCAATGACCTGCGAAGTAAAGGTGCCGAGCGTGGATAGAGTTGTGTCAGTGTCAGGTTCCACGCTAATGCCATACTATTTACTAGAGCTACAATAACCTTCACTAATGTACGTAGTCTCTTTGAACTATGATCATTTTGCTCGATTTGAACTCGACACATTTCGAAATAAAGGTAAATCAAGTTTACTATTTCGATTACCAGCATGAACTACTATTAGTGGCTGTTGGGTTGGCCTTTAGTGTAATAACACTCTGTAAGTACGTAACTAATTGTTTTCAGCTCGTCATTGTAGATTTAAATCGTTGCTTTAACATTATTAAATAGATTACATTCTCGTGTGGCGTGTATACCGAGGGGCACAAAGACGTGTTCGGCGGCGCATGCGGCTCACGTACGCATTGTGGTCCCACCACATTACCATACTAGTGGACGTTACAGCCACAATGATGCCACGTCGCGCTCATTATGCCAACTACTAAATGGCTCATACTGACGCATTTCAACATTCACAGATCTGACGGCAGGTGGAATAGAAACAGTCTAAAATAGAGGCAGACAACCGCCACAAGAATAACCAAAAAAAGGATTTTTCAGGAAAGGAAAATGCAATGTCAGCCGTAACAAGGAAATCTAGGGTTCACACTGAAATATTAAAAACTATTAAAGCTACATCTACATTTAACTTTGCTTTAATTAAAAACAAACACGTAGTCCAATAGTTTTTGTATAAAAGATTTACTAATGATAACGACGCAATCCTCATTCCTAATGCCCAAATTAGTATTGGAAACGCGAATCAATTGAGATTTTTATGCAAATCATGCAACGTTAGTTGTGTTCGACAAGGAGTTGAGACAAGAGGTGCGGCGATGTCGCTGATACACGTAGGTACGCAAAAATGGAAGACATGGAGTCAACGCTACTATTAAATGCCACGTGATTTAATATGCATTGATACTCTGGAACAAACAATAGCTATCTCCGTGTGTTCAATTTCTTCAAATAGATCATAAGATCGCCCCTTCACTATGCATAGTTGCAGTGATCACACATACACGTCAGTAGTGTTCCGATACCTACGCTACGAGAAATTCATCCAAGCTATCCTCAAGGTCAGAGCTAGCGGTTTTTGATCGATCATTCGGTCGAAACTTTCCGATGCGTTCAGTCACATTCCCAACTGTATTTACAAACATGGGTTACATTAAAATTCCTATTATAAACATATATATAATCATGTATTTAATCTCTCTGACCTTAAAATTTACATTTCTAATACCTACATCAGTAATCGTTGATGATTAATCGTCGCCATTTTGGTTGGTAATGGCCGACGTATATTGTTTTTATAGTTGTGCGCCTTGAACTTGACCGGCTGGCTACTCGTATAACTACTTACAATCGTGTTGTTTTGTAACCTATGTAATATAAATAATCGTATCGTAGGAGATTTGGCCAAACTAAAGCTATCGTTAATGAAGATTGTCACGTCGTTTTGAGAAAAGGTGTAGGAGATATCGTTGTCTCGTTTCCGCATCCGTGGCGTTACTATTTCATTTACGTTTAGCAGTAGCAGTTGGCGTGTGATCTACAGCCAAGAATAGGCCAAATCTTGCGTTTCGGGAGACAAATAACAGATTCGATCAAGTGGATGGACAAGTGTCCGTCTGATTGCTAACGACCTGCATTTACTCAGTGATCGCCGTTCTATCTGCCAACATTTAAACATCACTTTAGTCCTCCGAGTTGTGAGAGTAACAACAGAATATACAAATAATTTTCCCAACTAAAGGGGTTTGCAACTTTTAGTACGGACGTTGGCCTCAATTTTTTTTTCTTTCGCCAGTGATGAAACTTAGGGCATAATTAGACTACTACGTAAGAAGTCCTCAGAAAAAAAAATTAAGTTTCTAAACCGTAACCAACCAGAGATATGGCGGTTTTTATTTTGTTCTAACCTATAGTTATTTTTTGTAGGAATCCATAGATTTATTGATGTGCTAGCTTTTGCCCGAGGCTTTGCCCACCCCAACCGCCTTTATGTAAAGCCTATAACCGTTTCTAGAGTCTCATCTATCTCTATACCAAAATTCATCAACATCTGTTCAGCCGTTTTGACGTAAAAATGGAACATACCTTAATACATATTTCGTATTTGTAATACAAGTAGGTTTACAAGAAATAATGAATGGTTTGTTTATAACACTGATAAGAAGATATTTTTAACCGACTTCAAAAAAGGAGGTTCCTCGAATTTTCGATGACGCCTGGACCTATTTGAAAAATTCTTATTTTGTTTTAAAACATTTACATCACAGATGATCCTATGGTAATCAGAATATGATGACAGGATGTTAAAGAAATCTAGGGAACTCTGTATAAAAATAACAGCAAATCAATCTAAACATTATTTACGTGTAAGTACGTATAATCTGAAATAGTTATTTATTTGTTATGCAAGGCTGCAAAGTTCTTGGGCGGGGCACCGCCGTGTCCTCATGGCGACGATAGACGGAGACCTCTCGCGCCCGGCATTGGTCGCGGCCATGCTGCGGGGCGAGACGGAGTGGGAAACGGTCGAATCCTTCTGCGAAGCAGTCATGCTCGCGAAGGAGGAGGGGGGCCGCGTGAGGGAGAGGATAGCGTCCTCCCTCCAACCCAGCCTCAGTGATGGACGCCCATTGCTTAGGACGTCGCAGAACGATCTCCCACCACCGTAGGCGCGGTCATGCGGGCGGCGAGTAAAGGGCAACTCGCTGTCCGACCATGCCAGGGTCGACGGCGCATTGTATTCCACGCACGCCTCAAAGAGCGTCTAGAGGACCAAAGCCGAGGGTCGTGGGACTTACCTGAGTACCGTGTTTTTCGTTTTGAAGTTGTAAAATAATTAAATGAGTTTTTCCTCTATGGCTGACAATCCTTTCCGGATTGTCAGACTCGTACTGACTAAAATCCATCTAGTGCAGGGCAGTTCGTTCTGTGGTCCCGACAGGCGCTCGGCTCTCGATTTTTTATGTTGTAAAATCATCCAATGAATCCCCCACCCGAGTAGGATGAGAGAGACTGTCAGATGTAAACTGACTAAAATCCACGGTTTCCTTCAACAGCTCTTTACATTCCGGGCCCACGGTTACCTAATAAGACGGTTCCACGACCTTAACTCTGAGGGCGGCAGCATCAGGTTGCCTACAACTGATTAACTGTTTAACCATGGAATACGACTCGCCGTCGACCCGGGCATGGTTCATGATCGGACAATTCACCCATTATTCGCCGTCCGCCGTCCTACGGTGGCGTCCGTCTAGGTTGTGGGTGAGATTGAGGCTGACCTCCCACTCCGGCACCCACCTCCTCCTTCGCTAACATGACTAATTCGAAGAAGAAGGCGACCGCTTTCCATTTAGTCGCGCCTCGCAAAAATGCTCTAGGCTCGAGATGTCGCCACCTATCGCTTCCTTGAGGATACGATGGTGCTCCGTCCAAGCGGGGTAGTCCTGGACCGTATGCACCACCGTGTCCTCCGAACGATCCTTGCAGTAGTGACACGCAGACGTTTCTTCCTTCCCTACCGGACACAGAGATACAGTAAGCTCCCGAAACTTCTTTGTCCGGTGAGGACTTGCGTCAAGTGGATGGTGACGACGCCGTGGCGTCTCTTCAGCTACTTCTAAAAGAGGCCGTAACCGCCGCGATCGCGGCGTGCCCGAACCTCGGCTGCGACAGTTGCTCCCTCAATACCGCCTTGTGATCGCGCCGAGCTCTTCTCTCTCTCGGAGTGCCTCGACTTATCGAGGCAGCGGAGATCCGCCCCGGCGTTGCGCCGCCGCGAGGCACTCGTAGAGCCGCTTCAAAGCGGCCACTGCCACATTTCCACCGGTTGTTGGGGACAAGTCCCAGATACTTCATCAACCCGACGCCGATATTAACTTGTCCCACTGTTATTTAGGACACTGACCGTGTCGCGTTGGAGATCTGTCCCACTTGCACAGAGCTAGGCTATAGTCCTAAGTTCCTTACGGAGGCGGTAGGTGGAGGCGACTTCTCGCTCCTGGCATTGGTTAAGGCTGCGGGTTGAGATGAAATGGAAAGCAGCCACCTCCTTCTGCGAAGCAGTTTTGCTAGTGAGGGAGAGGACAGCCACACAGCCGCAACGGGAGACGCCTGGGGTGTTGAACTATGTGAAGCGATTGCCGGTCGCCATAGGCACGGGCATGCTGACGGCGGGTAATGGGTGAGTCGACGCGACGTGACGCGACTTATTCCACTTCGATCGGAAATGGAAGTCACGGTGGATTTTTGTCCGTACGAGTCTGACAGACCCTTCTCTCCATCCTGGGAGGGAGAACTCACTTTTTGATTATTTTTTAACGTGCAACGTCTAAGCAAGACGATTTTGTTTTATCCTTTTTAGTGGGTACAGTCGTAATATTCTGTTGTGGGTTTGCTTAAAAAATGCATAGATATGCGATAGCAGCAATCGCAGATGACTTGCTGCCATTTATTGAAGAAATTCCTCGATTTCTCTAAGACTCCGTCATGATCTAGTAACCATGAGAGCATCTGTTAAGATCCACTTTCAAACAAAAGAAGAATTACCCAAATTGGTCCAGGCATCATTGACAAGGGAACATACATAGAAAAAAAATGTTCGGCGAATTGTGAACCTCCTTTTTGAAGTCGGTTAAAAAGATCTTCTAATCAGTGTTTTAAACAAACCACTCATTATTCTTCGTAAACCTACTTGTATTACAAACGCGAAATAAGTATTAAGGTATGTTTGATTTTTACGTCAAAACGGCTGAACAGATGTTGATGAATTTTGGTACAGAGATAGATGGGATTCTAAAAACGGTTATAGGCTATATTATAAAGTCGGTTGGAGAGAGGGCAAAACTTAGCACATCAATAAATCTATGGATTCTTACTAAAAATAACTCCAGATTTGAACAAAATAAAAACCGTCATATCTCTGGTTGGTTACGGTTTAGATTTTTTTTATTATTTTTTACGAACTTCTTAGGTTGTGGTTTACTAATGACCAAAATTTCATTACTGGCGAAAGAAAAAAAAATTGAGGCCAAAAAGTTGCAAACCCCTTTAAGCCACAAATACAAGTCGATGTTTATGTATCGTCGCTCGATGCTGCACCACCGCGCAGCGTGATCCTGTGCCCATACTAGCCGTTATGTGTCGGCGCTGCCCATGCGCATGCCGCCAGGTCACGCTGCCGAGACGCAGATCAACACGCATTTGCATCCCAAATGGTGACAACAACAACAACCGCCCAGGAGAAAATCCTAGTGTGGGGCAACTTTTAGAAAAAAAAAGTTACTTTAGAATAACACCAGGTGGAGCTATGTATATTTGCTTAGTTTATTGAGAGGCTATAGGTACGGTAAACAAAATTTCATGACTGAACCGATATTAATTAAACTTTATACTTACCCTTAAATAGAAACCTAGGTCTAAAAATTGAGTAGAATACATTTTCAAATTAGATAGATTTTCTTTATTTACAAAAGACTTGAAAAGTATGAAACGTAACCTACTGCGCTCTACTTACAGTTATGTTCATTTTAAACCGCTGAAAGTATTGAGTGAGCTAAATCTAATGAAGTATTTTATTAAATGTACAGAAAAGCTTCGAAGAATAAGTAGATAATATGCTTGTAAGCTGAAATTTTAGTCGGAGTGCGCAGTCCGCACCACCTCAGCACACTAAACTCATGCGCTCGTAAAGATAGTATGTAATGTTATAATACCATTTTCATATGTAAAGACCAAAGAAAGTGCTGAAGGTTGAACATATATAACGAAAATATAAGTACGGATCACGTGATCACTGACAAGGCTGAAATAACTGTTTACTTTTGACATTGACCATTATTCAGTCAGGTTCAAGCTCACTGCTTTTATTTGTTGATCGTTTCTCTCGTAGCAAGTACACCCTCATGGTCACGGGTCTTATACCATCACCGTGACCCCGGAACATAAAGGGCTATTGAAGGACACCGTGGATTTTAGTCAGTACAAGTCTGACAGTACCTCTCGCCCTGCCCGGGGTGGGAGGTCTCATTTGATGATTTTAACACGTAAAAAAAAAAAAAAGTACACCCTCATAATTATGCTCGTTTGGCCCATAAATGTATTTGCTATTAGTTCCAGCACTAATCTCATTGCGATTATTCAATCATTTCTTAGTGAATATTCTTAATCAAATCTTCAGGTTTAAAACCATATCTCTCAATTACACATCTTCAAATTTTGTTATGACGAGTGTTATTAAGTATCGAACAATTTCTAATCACTAGTTGATAAACAATCTAAAATTGTACCATTCATCCATTTTATACTTTAGGATAGATTGAAAAATATTTTGAATACCTAAGTTAGAAAAATTTAGAAACCAAAAGAAATTAGTTTGTGTAACGCGTCTAATAAGAGCCGTGTGAGTAGACTGTCAGATTTCCTTGAAAACGAGCCGCGCAGAACTTAATAAACAGTCTCGGTCACTGCGATGTATGGACACACAACAAGAGTTTGACGTTTCGTGACTTGCCCGCGTCAACGGCGCATTGAATCTTGATCTGGCCTACCTCGATAAGTTTGCCTGTTTCTCATTACTTCACCTCCAACTTTGAACCGTCAGTCCTCGGCTTTGGACCATATATTCGTTTGATGGATATAATTGACATTTGGAGATGTAAGATAAGTGGAGAGCGAAATATCTCGGGGCAGGGCTGAGCCCTTTCAATTATTCACAGGCGGAACAGTATTGTGGCACACGTATGTTGTTGCCCTCTGTCGAAGCGGACCTTATCTCCACTTTGTATGCTTCTACGAGCAGAGACGTTGACATCCGTGTAACGCTACGTGGCCTTCAGTTTAGCCTCGCACCGGTCACATTCGCAATTTATGAATTTATGATTCACAATTTCTTTTTGCATAAGAATATTATGCATTTTGATGGAAGAGAAATGGAAGAAGATAAGTAACGTTTTGCGCCGACCCCAAGGAAAATGGGATATGGACAGGAAGATGATAAATGATGATGACAATATGCATGTTTGTATTTACATCTACTTAATAGGTCTCCTTTAAAAAATCTTTTTCTACTGTAATGGTTTCAATTGCACCGTAAACAAACAATACCTAGTGTTCTAAATCTAGTTTAGTGTTAGAAGCTTACTGAGACACAAAACACCCCTGCACGTGTATAATGTATATCCCGGGAGGTCGGCAGTCAAATTAGAAACTTATTCCACCGTCTATTTTAACTTGTTCTACCCCGCCAATGAAAATAATCCCTTTGTAACGATTTTTATCGTTATTTTTAAATTTGGTCGCTGGCTGCATGTTCCATTAGCTACTTTGTGAATTTCAATGATCTATATCTTCGTGAACGTTGTTTCACAGCGGGTAAACCTTATACGCAGCTTGCCTAATTTTTAAGTCCCTATTTTCGTATCCACACCTAATTGATGATCTTCGTAGCTGTTAATTAGCCCAGTAATCGTTTCTGAAGACTGTCGGCCAGAGAGTATATTTTAGTATGTACAATATATTTTAATATGCACAATTGATACCAATACGTATTTATACAACACGAGTTATAACTTCTCATCATAATAATGGCAGCTGAACCTCTCTACGTTTTTGCACAACTCCTAGAACATGGCGGAAACTAATTGGATAATATACATTCCGCTATTTGAATGTCTCAATTACTGTCCCCAGTTCTAGCTGTGTTTGTTTACTGACTTTAAGATAGTCGCGCAACCGGTTCGTATTCAATTTGGCGTTTTATTTTATATCCGAGCGCCGCTTTAGAATTTTAGAGATTTTAGTCGAATGTGTTTAGTTTTCATATTTAATTTTGACTAGCTGACCTGGCAAACTTCGTACAGCCTCAGAATTTTATTTCTAAACGACGGGACAAACATTAAGTTTTTGACAGGCAATAATAGTTTTTAGAACAAAAATGTTGCTTTTACTGTAGATATTCCTAATACTTTTATTATTTAATCAACTTTTATACTTATCCTGGATTTCCAAAAATAATTTAAAAATCAAAATATTTGCCAAATAGCCGTTAGCAGCAAATTTATTTATAAATAGTTAAAATAAAAATGTAATTTCTCTTCATCAGTCGCTTGTCAGCTGCAGTAAATGACTGGGGTTTGTCATGTGCGCACAATTTTGGAATTCAAAAGCTATTCCGAATAGAACGTTAAACTGTTTAGATATAATATAAGGTGAAACAAATGAGTGACTTAAACGCCAACCACTTGATTCAAACAAACCGACGCCTTTTTTAACAAGTCAAACCTGTTGTTAATAAGGCTAACTGCCTACGTTACTATTGTTGCCTCTTACTCTTTGTTGGAACGGCATCAACAAAAAAGTAGGCATAAATTATGGCTTATTGTTTTGGTTATTAACCGACTTCAAAAAAAGGAGGAGGTTCTCAATTCGGTCGGTATGTTTTTTTTTTTTTTTTTTTTTTTTTATTTTTTTTGTTTTGATTTTATCTTCAAATTTTCTACGCATCTTATGCGTACAAAAGATACGATAGACTTACAGTATGAAGTTTTAGAATACGTAATATAACTTTTTTAAGGGCTTTTTTTTTTGTTTTGATAAGTAAAATAATAATATGATGCTCGAAACCTGTATTATGTAATGTAACGGAAACGTTGGATGCGTTACTGATGATTTTGCCACAATTGAAGCATTCGAGGACTAAAGACCACCGAGCGAAATCTGTGTGTAATGCGTTCAAACAAGTTTCCTCATTGATTAGATCCTGTAACTATAATACTATAGGGTTAAGACGTGAGCCCTCTATCGGGATCCGGAAGGTCGTGCCTCCATCGAAACCCTAATCAACTATAGTGATGAATGTGGCCTTAACAAACACATTTATCTTAGTTGGAGGTTAACTGAGAGGATCAAACACCCATCCTTATCAGGATCCTCATCCGCTTCCCTTGTTTCTTCCGCCTTCGCGAACTTTAGGGCAAGAATGCTCTGGCAAAACAATACAACACGACTTAGTCTGGAGGGTCGGACTACAATGCAAGCAAAAACTAAGACCTTGGAACGACAATAGTCTAACGATAGGGTGTGGAACTGTGGACGGCCAATCAAGGACGTGGACTTGAAATTTGTCGTACTTATTGAATGTTTCAAGTGCATGCATTGTTTAGTGGAATATTTAACAAACGTTCTTGTTAGGTACAAGATTAAAATAATTATTATATTTATTATAAGATTGGATTGTGGAGCCTTTGCCCAGGAGCGGGACAGAGCAGACTCCTAAAATTCACTCCTTTTTTTTTCAATATATTTTTTGGATCCAATAAATAAAGTTTTTATTGGTAAAAAATATATATTAACGATTTGACAGTTCGCACTTGGCCGACTTTGTATCAAAACACGTGTAACTGAGGATCAATAAATATTTTAATAAATTTAAGCTATGGTTAGATTATGTGAAGTTTTGATGTAACGTTGAACAAGCCGTGAGTCACAGTCGTCGCACAGGCGAAACCCTGCAGTAGACACGAGACAGGCAGCGACTTGTCACGGCGAGTACCTATAAAGCCGATATCCTGTTGCCTAAGCTAACGGAACGTCTACGTAAACTGTCCGCAACCGCAACCAACATCATAATATATATCACTTTTAATATTTTTTTTTCAAGTTATTTAACGAGCTTTTCTAGTCTCAGATAGACCTTGCTTGATATGCTGGCGTTTTGATTTCCCTTTTGATCTTTAGTAGACACTATTCAGCATGTCATAACAGTGTTGTTTACCCACAGGCATGGGCGGAGAGGCGTGTGCGTGCGCACCGGCGCCGCCGCGGCTGCTGCCCGATCCGGAGCCCGATCACCTGTACGACCACCACTCCTCTGAGGAGGAACTAGAGGTACCGGCACCACCATATATCACTTCTCTGCATGATCATCACTCACTAGTAGAAAGACCCATACTTTTGTGTTCAGCAAATGACAATGAGCGTCCATCCTGCCATCTTTGTATAGTCATAAAATGTACCGTTTTTCTGAAGGACCAGTATTTTCCTATTACCGTGCTTTTAGAATATTAAAATCAATATCCGTTTTATTATGACCTATTTTTAAACCTAGATCAGGCATCTTAAATTTTACTATACTTGTTATGCCTATTAATTTAAACCATAACTTACTTAATTCTTGAATAATTTTATATAGTATTAATTAGGTTGATATCTTATAAGTAATAATCCAAAACAATTAACTTCTTTTATTACCATTTAAATAAATGGATAATCATTTAATAGTAGGTATGGTCGGCAGAGAGTTGTCAGATGAATCAAGGGTACCGTTGACCAAATTCCCTTTAAAGGATCTCCCAGTGAAACATATTGCAGACTCGATTGATCTAGTCATCTCAATTTGACATATTCTGTCACACGTACCTTCCTACAGCGTGCAGTGTAGATACCAGATCAACACACGTACTTACCGTGAGAAAAACCTACCAAATAACTAAACAAGTACCTAGTAACACTCAATACATTTTAATTAGTTCGGCACGATTTAATAATTGTCCCCCAGATGTAGGTCTCACGCACAGCCTATAAATGTAATCTAGCTCGGAATTAATCTCAATTTCGACCTTCCATTCCCGCCGGACGAGATGTATGTACACAACCTTGCAAACACTAAACTACTAGACCGCCTGAATACCTAGATACTATTACACATATAGGACAACTTTTTATATAGTGCAGATATTTTATTCTGTGGCCCTATTTCAGTAATAGAACACATTTCCATGAATAACTAATAATTTCGCCATTTTTTCCCGCGGGTGGACGAGGGTTTTGGGTGGAACGAAAGAAACTTGATTATTCCAAAAAAAAACCTGTTTTGTCTTGTAAGATCGATGTCTTTGTAAGATCATCCAAAAACCTTTGCCAACATTAGTACTTATATCTTTTCTGCCTGGCGAGGTGTATAAAAACTAACTAAAACATCTGGCTCATTAATTTAACCTCTTCAAATATTGAACTTAAAAGTTATGAAAGTTTCGAAATGCCTTAAACACTTTTTTCGGACCAAAAAGATCGCATCTTTAAATATGTAAACACAAAGGTTTTCAGTGTGCCTCAAGCACATTTCCGAAATTTCAAACAGGTTTAGGCCAAACCTTCAATGTATTTAAAAGACCTACTGACATTTATTGCACCCTACGAAAACAAATCCCCATTTTACGCTTGTGGGAGATACTTACCCTAAAAAATATATAACTAGATTTTATTTTGTCACTTTCTGGACGTAGGTAAGTTCTATATTCATGCCAAATGATAGCTTTAGATTTCTTGTACTAAGCGTCTGTGAGCTAAGCTGCGGACAGACTGAGGGACGGACGGACATGGCGAAACTGTAAGAATTCCTTGAACACAACGGAACCCTAAAAACAGAGTAGGTAATTTGCGGGAGGTGACAAAAGGCAAAATTAATTTGATACCGAGTATAGTTGATGGTGTATTTCTTCTGCAGCCCTAAACGCCTAACTTTTTATTAAAAGCCCTCATTTTCAGTCATTGTTGCTGCTTGCTGACTATCCCTACGGTATTATTCTTGTCCCGCGTCGAGCGACGCATTCTCGATGCTTCTGGAGACGCATAACTACAAGTACCTGTAGGTCTTAGATTTTGTCTTTTAGGTTCAAAAAATGGCAAGACATCAAATGCTGTTCCTAGTAATGGTTTTTATATTAGCGCAACAATTTAGGATTTGGAATTAATTGATTATTACTTTTATGTTGGCAATTGGCCGTCAATAAAAAGCGGTTGGTTGCGCAATGAAGGCGGGTGACTCCGGCCGGCCGTATCTCACAGGGCCCGATGTCCGGCACTTCGTATGCCGCATTAATTCGCAACGACACGCCGCAACTAAATTACAGCCGTAGACAACCGTTCCCTCGTCCCGCACCACCCGTCTCACCTCCCCCTGCATCCCCTCTGCACCCCGTAGTGGCCGTCACGTGGTCTATTAGGCAGACACTTGACATATACCTCAATAATCCTGCCTAAGCGGCAAGTATGGTTCTATTAGGCGCGTCGGCAGTATTGGCAAAAATAATGGCATATCCCTCATCGAAAGGGCAAAGGTCTCGTTCTTAGAATAGAAGAAGGCTACCTTTATCCACGGTACCTTTATCCAATAAAATTAGAACGTATTTTGTGCTAGGTATTCAATTTTCATAACATTGGTGTCCAGATTGTGGGCGAAATGTCAGTTTAATTGAGGCATATGAAATAGCATCGCGTGTGGCGGATGACAGGATCTTAGTTAATAATTCCGCGACAGATACATAGGAACGATGCAGTTATGTGACGTGAAGAGATTAAAAAGTTAGGAGTGCAGGTGAACGCCCCCCGGCGAAGCAAGCGAGCGAAAATTGGCGCGAGTAAAAAAACTGCCGACCTCATCTACCTAGCGTCATAAGTTCTACTAATTTGAATGTTTTTACTGCAGTTTTTCTAAACGTACAAATTATGTAATTTGACTCGTTGATTGTGGATCTGCATTCCCGTTTTTTGTTGGTTAATTATGTTTCGAAGATGGATCATCATATTACAAAAGTTTTTACTTTGCTTCTAACCTAACCATGTCTTAAACAGCAGCAGCAGACATTGGCAACTGGTACGCCTCTAGTGGTCGTGTTGTGCAGGCGGCTATCGTCTTCTATTGTTGCTGGAGAGTCTCTGTCTATAACTACACTGTGCCCGTTTATCTGCTTCGCGGAATAATGGAACCATCAACTTGTCCCCCGCTAAGTTTTGCATCGCAATTTCTATACGAGCTGTCTGTTCATTGGATGTAAACCTCGACCGAAACGTCACTGCATTGTATTCAGTCTCAGTTTAGACTACTCAGCGCACTACACACACAAGTGGCAGTATTTCAGCAAAACTGCAAGTGTAGTTAGTGTGCGTGGACAATTAAACAGCGGCGGTGCGCCTAGCCTGTAATTAGATTGCGAACCAGATTTACCGCTCTGGTGGTTCGTAAACAAATTAGGTTATCAAGTCAATACAATTATTTTCAATTATAACACGTATGTAGACCGCGCGAAATTGTGGATCGATACGAGTGGCGGCTGCCATTTTTTCGTAGCGAGCTGCCGAGCTGCACACGCTCCCGTCTTCAGTTGACGCTCGCTTCTTTTTTTTCAGTAACAAGACAAAACAATCCGTGAGTTTTTATTCATTTTTTCCCGTCTGCTGCCTGCATAACATTTGTTTATCTTGCGCTTGGCTTGAAATTAGAAATTCTTTTGTCCCCGCACTTTTTTAATTGCAAAAAGGAAACGGAAATGGCTTTCTAAAGAAAGAAAAACGTCGTGTGATAATATTAAATGCGTAAGCCATTCCTGCATTGTTTGCTTTCGCAAATATTCAGCGTGGCCGTGCAAAGGAGGGACGTATTAGTATCGCACGGAGCAGCACACAGGGCGGGGATTCTCTTGTTTAAATTGTTGTATAACGTGGTGTTGATACTGTTCGTACACTGATGATTCATTTAATCTAACTACAGTACTAAATCTACTTTCAGTATGCATAGACAGACAGTCCACGTTTCGTCCAGTATACGTTTGCATATCTTCTAAAAATGGAACTGTAACATTAGAGAGGTTTACTTTTATTTGTAATTTGTAAACACTATTTAACCTTATACACATGAGTTTCTTTGGTATTAGCAAAGAATATACTAAAAATGCGTATAGCGAAGTTAAAATTAGTGTAACCTAGCACTCTCTTTGTGGTGAGGTGAGGTGTGAAGCCGAGTCAGTAGCCGCACCGATGTAGTAGTACAACCTGCTGTGTATTACATGATAGCAGGAACATCCTCGTAGCGTACTTGAGGCAAGCTGAAAATTTGCCGTATACTTGTTGTCTTGTTCAACAAAAGCACAGCAATGCTGACCTGGCTGAGAAAAAGTAGGGTTCAACCAGGCCAGACGTATTTAAAGAGGCGATTTTTTGGTCCCCAAAAAGGTTCTTGAGGCATTTGGTTTTTGATAAGTATATCATTCTGAAATCGTGAGAACTCAAAGTTAAAATAACGTTATATTTAAATAGGAAAAAAACGTGTTGTTGTACTATTGAAACTTATTTTTAACATTAACTTTTTCGACTAATTTAATGCAAGTGGCGATTTCAGCGTTAAAGAATTATGTACTTCTTTTATTTTTCTATTTCTGAACGAATAATGCAAAATTTTATTTTGATTTCGTTAATAAAAGTCACAACTACAAGCTTTCATTGCATATTCTTCTATAATAAATGATTTCAACTCTTCGACTTAACAAATTTTATCATTACATGCGAAATAATCTTACGTGAATTATACACCCAATTGTAGAAAATCTTCCCTTTTCTTTCATGTGCCCTTTTAAGAATTAAGCTTTTCAAGAATTTGCCATAGTTCAAGATAAGTATTCGTAGATATAATTTAAGTTTGCGTTTGGGATAAATATTTTTCAATTGGGGAACCCTTCAATGTGCGTTTCTTTATACAAGGAAGTACCTATCTTCGCAATAACAACGACAAAAAATTACTTATGTTGCGATTTGAAACCATCGACCGCTACGGGTGCCCATGATCACAGTTAATTTCTCGTCCCGCTAGCCAACAGACATTGCACGGGCATCACAAAACTACGCGGTTTTTTCGCTGAGACTCGGGAGTATACATAATAAACGAGCGGCCGGCTCCGCTGCGGACGACGAAAGTTTTCCACCGGAGCCAACAGTACTCGACGCGACTTCTCAACGCGTTTCTAATTACACGCTGAAATATTCAACGCTGTCTCGTACGTCTCAGATGAGAGTTTAGTTCTTATGCTTTCTTTCCCTTCTTGGTCCTTTTGGCCACGCTATCACTCGACGTCTACTTCCTATGTGAATGTCCCATGCTAGTATGCACGTCCCACTGAGTGTAGTGCATTGACGTCGCGCATGTTTTCGGCTCGGGCAGCTCGGAGCCTTTTGTTCGCGAGTGTATTGAGGCTTGCACATGAGTTACGCTTGTATGCGATCATCAGATGCGATGAGACTTTTAGCTCTGTTGATATTCTTTTATATCAGGTCCTAATCTAATTACCATGGGGCCATTTGTAAAGTACTTAAAAACAAAAAAAAATCTTATAAAATTGAAAACCTCCTCCCTTTTTCGAAGTCTGTTAAAAATGGTTACAGGAGATAAATGTGATTATATTAAACTGTATTGTACTCAGGTTTTTAGGCATGCGTAAGATTTAGTTAAGCGGATCTTTAAAGGTTTACGTAGACCATACTTTGACATTAGCTCGGCCGACATGTAGCCTGCATATTGTGTGATGCATAACTTTAAAGTTTGGAAGCTGAGTGTGACGTGTGGGTGCGGCGTGCAGGTGATCAATGGAGCTCCACGAGCGGTGGGAGCGGGCGCGGGCGCGGGCCCGGCCGGCGCGGCCTGCGCGGGCGCGGCCGAGTCGCGGCGCCGCGGGGCCTCGTCGCCGCCGCCCGCGTGTGCCGAGAAACGCAAGTGGCCCGCACAGCCCTATCTCGACCCCGACAACGACGACATCGCGCCGCGACCTGCATCCTCTGACGATGACGATACCAAGGTACCCCATACTAACACTCCATCTATCTGCATTAGAGACATCCCCAGTGTGTGCGCTAATATTTAATGAGTTTTGTATTTTGATAGGCAACAGCAACTAAGTCTACATATCCGTACGATGCATGTTACAGGTGGAGACTCCAGTGAGATTCCGTACGTCGCCCCCGCTGGAGGCGCTGAAGCCGCGGCGCGCCGGCGTGTGCTCGTGCGCGGCGGGCGGGCCGCGGGCGCGCGGCAGTCCTCTGGAGCGCGCGCCGCCGTCGCCGCGCCGCCGCCGCCTGCCGCTGCCGCCGCCGCGCCGACACCGTCCTGCGCTGGACTTCGATAAGATGCAGCAGGTATACAATACTTCCCGAATGCTACTTGTCCACGAGCGCCGCCCTGACCCAAGTTACTATACGGGCTGTGTAATACACTGGTTCCCACAGAGTCATTTCGATCTTCTTATCTTAGTTTCGATTGACATCATTATCTATGTAGCGTTCCAATCTTACTACGTCTTTTACAGGCTACTTCCTTTTTCTTTTCCACCAATACGAAATCTTAAGTGTTTTACTATACCCACGTATTCCAAAATCTACTACGAAAGAGTATCGTAGTAGCGCCTAGGATGTGTTTCATAATGGGGCTTACCTCGGCACTGTGGGTCACCGGCGCCGTCGCGGGCATACTAATGTGTCCCGGGACGACATCCGAATTATCGACTCTCTGCTGTCATATCTATTACTAGTCCAGCTGAGAATTGTCCTAGTCAAAAAGATACGTGATGCCCTTAAAAAAATTAAAGTCAAAACAACGTTCGATGATTGAAGTGTTAATTTAAAATTCAATTAGATTTACAACAGGATGAATCACGTTCTGTAGTTTACATAATCGCACCGAAAACGATATTAGTTCACGGCTGGAAAAAAGGCGGCATCAATATTTTACCGGGCTGCAATACTGAAACATCACGCAATTAACGCATCAAAAATAGAAATCATGTATTGAGTACTAACCGAATTCGCCAAATTGCTACCTTTACTAATTCCAAACGCAAATGTGAGATGAAGCCAATAGCAGATAGTTATCGTTTAGTCACAGCTCGGCGATGGTTAGTTCTGCTCGAAAAACTGGTAGTGAACGGTTAACAGTAGGTTTCAGATTGTTTTTGTCATGGTTGCCGTGATTAGAGACCGGCGCGCTCGAGCCGGTGGGAGGCTGCCGCCAGCCGGCCCATTTGAATAAACCTATGAATAATTTTAAAACTATAACTGGATTGCGGATTGTTTGAGATTTGTTTAAATTTGTACTATCTATACTTACCTTTTTTGACAATTTTTTACGCACTTTAATTCGCAATTCGGCCAATTATGTACCTTTGATACCTGCTGTAAACTTCTTACACAAAGAGACTTTTAAAAATGAAGTATTAATTATACGAGTTTTGTAGAAAATAAACGTTGACACACAAGAGAATCTCTAGAGCATTTTTCTACAGTTATTTAATAAAGTCGAGAGTGGCTTACAGAGGAAATAAAATAACGTCGTTGGCTAAGTGAGAGTAATGAGTTAACTTCTTCAAGTCTTATTAACTTGTACGCTTGATTACAGCTAATTGTATTAGCCGCATATTAGAATTAATTGTTTTCGCGGAATTAATATTGTGATCGAGTTGTTGCACGTTAAAAAAATATTTTACTTTAAAGGTCGTTTGGTAAAGCCAGTCGGGTCCTGAAACAGGAGGTAGGAAGATCATATTTGCACATACGGCATACTGGCGGATAAATAGGAATATTTTATTAAAACCTCAATGCCGGCTCACTGCTGCACGCGAGTATGAAGAGGGACGAAACGGACTGAATACGGTCCCAGAACAGGATTAGAGTCACAAATGAGAATGTCCTCGGAACTTATCGTTTGACGATGTAGTGAGTAGTAGGTACACTAAAAAATACTAACGAAATAAGTTTCTCAATCATATATGTACCTTATACGGGTTTTAAAGTGGGCGCGCTAATAAAACGCGGCAAGCCGCGTGAACATGAGATCTTAAACTAAGCACTACAGAGACAACACTACAGAAACATTAAATTGTACAAGAATTGCAATGATTCCCTATGTCCACCCCAATTTGTCCCTCACTGGGGATAGTGATAATTGTTTTTAGAAATATTTCACTGTCCACCACTAAACTGGGGGTGGCAAGAGCAATTGCTGAATGTGAGGTCCTGGGTTCGATTCCTAGGTCGGTCGGGAAACAGATCGAGTGTTTCTCTGTAGCAGATTTGGCTGATTTTGGTTTTGAATTATTTTGAGTATTCAATAAAATTTGTATCACTGTCCACTAGCGGTGACCAGGAGAACTTTCATATAAAATCTTCCTTTTGTCCAACCCGGGGGGAAGAAGGAAAGTTTTATATAAAACGTTTCGCTGTCTACCAGTGGTGAAAAAATTGTGGGTGGACCAATGCAACTGTCCAGATTTTTCCTTCCCAATGAAACGATCTTACATGATACTTATTCAAACAAATCACAAAAAAAACTGTTTCTAAAGTATTTGTTGTTATTGCGGCAACTCAAAAACACCCTGCATACAGAATAAATATCATCCACAAGGCTGCAAGGCAGCAGAAACTGGATAATATAATATTGTGCAAAGAAAACGGGTTATAAAAAGTTCACACGTGATATCTTGTTACAGTTTTTTGTAAAACGCAATCAGGTTTTTGTGCAAATTGATGACAAATCGAAACAAATGTTTTCTATTTGGCCTATCTTAGAAGTGGGTGATTCGAGGTTGACGTTATTATATTTTTTTCCAGTACAAAATAAAAAAAGAAAATGTAAGTTTCCTGGAACGTCCTGGATATCATGAACGGCAGATCCAGTCCATATCTTTGGTTCTTCATCCCTAATTGATTAGATTCCGAACATCGACCACTTTCCTATTATCACAACCTTTTAAACAATCACGTTCTTATGTGACTGTAACAACATAGGTTATAGCTCAGATCTAGGGGCTTAATCTTATACGGAAAACGATAATAAAGTATTATTTTCCAGTCAATAATCCCGGGTCGAGATGCACCTCCGTCTTTGTTCGGTTATTGTGGAGGATAGCGTGATACTGCGCACATGGCGACGCATAATGAGCGCACATGTGGACCTGTGTTCCCACGCTCAGCCGCTTGGGAGGTGACGATGTGCTTGTTATCAATATTGGTAAAGATAATAATAATAAGAGAGCCTGTGGCAAGCTCTACTATTTATATTAGCGAAGGTTTTTCAGTTTACAATATTGTGTTGAAAATTAGGTTTTTGTTAGTGTACGACTGAAACAGGATTTTCAGCCACAAAATGGTCGCCATTTAACAAATATATATATAAAAGCTGCTGCATGTTTTAAGCCGACAAAAAAAAGGAATAGGCTCACAATACTTAATCGCCCGGTTTTTTTTTTTAATAAACACGATATAAGAGTGACAGGCTATAGGCAAGACTTTTACCTAGCGCAGTAGTGGGATAGTTTGAAAAAGGATCATCAGCGAGCGCAACGTTGAAGAAAATGGCGTTAATTAGAAAGACAAAACAAGTTCAAAGTCTGACAAAAAACTCAGCTGGCAATCATGTACAAATCTTAACAGAAAGGAGCTGAATGATTCACGATAGTTAGGTATTCATACAGTTTCAGCCAACATTTGGCGAAACACTATTATTCGACCGAAACCAAACCTTCGCATCGATTGGAAAGCTACTGTTTAATTTCAAGACTTTGCTATGAGTATGCCGTTTCACATTCGACCTGCACGCGTAGCATGGCGATTCTATCTCTATTCTACCAAGAAAAGCCAAAGTTCTTTCATAGTTATTTCTATACAAACTACCGTATTTTTGCACAAATATGACACTATTCTTACACCATTAAAGAATAGAAATATATCTTTTCTATATTTTAAACATTGCTGTGCTTAAACCGTAAAGACATAATGGAAAATAAAAATCTTTTACATTATGTCATTTTGTCGATTCTCCCGTCGACAAAACCAGTATCTACAGCGCCATGCTACGCGTGGAGAGCAGCTCGAGAAAGAAGTACCTATATATCTCATCCCTCCAGCATTCCTACTAACGTAATGTACTTCAATTTGAAATAAAAGCGATCGTCTGCGCCTCTCCTGTATCAAGGCCGCGGCTTTGGATTTGTCTCGTGGTGTAAAATTGGTTTCTCGTCCCCTAGGGTTTCACAGCTTTCGCTTGTGTCGCTGTTGAGTTTTGTCACAAACATCACAGAATACTATTACTATGTTTTTACGTGGACAATCGTTAGCCACTGCGATTAGTCCTGGTGTAAATCTGTTCCAATGAGAATCCATAGCTTCATTGTATGACATTACTAATTGCTACCTTTTACACTGCCTGTGGTGGCAATGGCAAATGCCTGTCATCAAATAGTCAGTTAGCTTATCCACGACAATCAGAACATTTCCTACTCTGTGCTGTCGTTATCAGGCGCTATGCCTTACATAAGCTTGCTACATGCAGTTATGCTCATGGTTGCACCTTTGGTGATAAGTTATCAAGCCCTTATCGGGCAGAGGGTCGTTAACCCCGTGCATGCGGGCTCTTGCATTTGTAGACCGTGGTAACGCACCCAGACATCAAACAGATGTTTGTTATATCATATATTTTTTATATATTCTCGCTACAGACATAAGCATACCATATTTATACCTACATTAATTTTCTTTCGGCTGATGATGATTTGTCAAAATTGTAAACAAAATGAAGAAATTATCTGGCCCATGTCTGCTATTGCAATAGTGTCGAAATGGTGTATCATTTATTTCATAATTTTTGGTTTTCACAAGTTTGGTAATCTACTAATATGACAATGGGATCGTGTTAGAATAACGAATTAATGAAAATTGCGGACTGCTGCAAATTTATTCAAGAATTAAGTCAAAATAAAGGTTTATAATTACGAGCGGTAAAGTTATTACACGTGTAAATAGTGAACTGCCCGATCTATGTTCAAATAAAACCTTTGTTTAACACATACAAGCTTCTGTTGAATGACAGACGGTACGGTGTTTAATTGTTACATTTATTTTAGCCACTTTTAGTTATACCTACGGAATAATTATTCTCAGTAAAAAATTATGAAATTGCGGCAACCAAATATTATTGTGCCAGTTGAATTATGTTATGCATGTACATCATAAATAACAATGTATTACAGCAACGAATTTGATAGCTAGCTATTGACGATCAAGTGTTCCGCGTTATACCACATCCGGGATATAATTACCTACATATTGATTCAAGGTGTGCCAAATAACAATTGAATAGTCATCTGCGATTCTAAGTAATTAATATGGGCTAAAACTACTTAATTTACTAACGCAGTGTCGTGGAAGATGCCGAAGGTCACCCAAAAGGACCAATCCTAAACATAGCGTCTTTACCATATACATTGCTTTGGAAACCCTTCTTATGATGAAGGTATATTGTCGTGATCTCGTTATGTTGTGCGTATGGTGTGCGGGGCCAGGCCACCAGGCGCACTCAATGGAGCCGAGCGCGGCTCATTGAGTGTCCCCGACTCCCCGTTGGTCGCATCAATGAACGACATTCCTTGCGCGCGCAGACCGGCTAAACACGGCCGACCCCTATATGGCGAGATGTGGAATGAAAACTTGATGCATTACACTTTTTATCGGGCAGCGTACCAAGTAATAAGAAGTGTTTCGATTCAAACGTGTGTTTTTGTGTGAAGAGATCGTTTCACCGGACTGGGCTCATAGGGGAGGTTTGCACATCGTCGTTCTGTGGTAACCCTTTATATAAAGCCTCTATATAATGAATCAAATCAAATCAAAACGTTTATTTCAATTAGGCCATAACCGGCAGTTTTGAATTGTCAAAAGACAAAATAAAACTAGTACAAAAATAGTTATGGTGCTACAGTCCCAGTCACAGACATAAAAACTGTGAAAGTACCGTAGGTGCTCATTCCAAATCGTAGATCTCTATGGAGAAGAACGAGCAAGAAACTCCATGGACACTCTTTTTCAATCGCCAAAATTATTACAGATCTTTGGTTACATCATTCATCATCAGATGGTAGGTACATTATGTGAGAACGATGTGGCAATTTATTAGTGTCCATGGTAAATATAAAATAGACAATTCAAAAATAAAGTAATTAATTATTAAAATAGACCATGGCAGCTAAGAGCTGACCAGTCCCAACTGACAGCGCCCGTTCACGAACATGACACATATATCAGCACCATTCAGCTCAACCATTTTGAAGGGAACTAAATGATCCGACACACATGCCACCATCAGCGAGACTTTTGAGTGAGCATGACATACTCTCAACCGCCAGAGTCATTCAAGTCAATGAAAGACGTAGGTTTCTAGTCAAAGATAGCTCTGCAGTACATGGTACTCACACAATGCTGGCCATGACGCTATATAATACTAGACTGATTAACTCTATACAATGCAAAGTCTTCATCCTCTTCAAAATATTAATTAAGGGATAACCTACAAACGTCTATCTAGAAAAATCGTAAAAAAACTAAAGTAAGTAGGACAATAACGTCCGTTCATCAATATAAAATAAAACAAATACAAACACATAAAAATAAAACTAAATGACTTAATAAAGTCAAATAAAAATAAATAAACAATTACATGAAATCATATAACTAGTCCGGAAGATAAACCTAATATATCGAATCTATACAATGCAAAAATAGTTTCAGCTTTTACAATAATTTCACAAGCTAGTTTCCCCTATTGTTGTGGAGCAGGACCAGCATTAAGCCAAGCATCTTTATCAGCAATGTAATCCCCCAACTTATAATACGCTTTACTACATAGTGTGCGTTTAATGCAAGTTTTAAATTTCGTCTCATTCAGTTGGAGTATGTGGGGAGGTATTTTATTGTAACATTTTAAACAGTACCCCATGAAGGATGAGTCTACTTTGGCTAACCTGAAACCTGGTTGAACTAATTGGTCCCTAGTTCTAGTACTATAATTGTGCCTATCACCTCTTTTACTAAATAGATGCAGATTCTTTCTAACGTACATGATGTTTTCGTAGATGTATTGACAAGGTACAGTCATGATGTTAATATCCTTAAACAGTTCCCTTAAAGAATCGCGCCTGCGTAGATTATATATGGCTCTGATAGCTCTTTTCTGCAGAATGAATATTGATTCGATGTCTGCAGCACGTCCCCATAACAAAATACCGTAAGACATAATACTATGAAAGTAACTAAAATAGACCAGTCTCGCGGTATCTATGTCAGTATATTGACGGATTTTTCTAACAGCAAATGCTGCTGAGCTCAGGCGTCCTGCAAGAGATGTTAAATGCGGTCCCCATTGCAGCCTCGAGTCGAGCGTGATTCCAAGGAAAACAGTTTTATCGACAAATTCTAGTTTCTCTTGATTCAATACTATGTCACAGTCATTACTTTTGACATTCGGTAGAGCGAATCTTACACATTTAGTTTTTTTTGCATTCAATACTAAATTATTGGCAGTGAACCAAGAATGGACCTGCTGTAGGGCAATATTTACGTCGTCAACATTTGAGGCACGTCTATTCATCTTAAATATTAAGGAAGTATCGTCTGCAAACAATACCATTTGCGGTTTGTTTTTAAATAAATGGGGCAGATCATTTATATATACTAAAAAGAGAAAAGGGCCCAATATCGAACCTTGTGGTACCCCCATTTCAACTTTTAAACCCGTTGAATTGACGCCATTTATTTGAACTTGCTGTTGTCTATCATTTAAATACGATTTCACTAAGCTTAGCGCAAGTTTACCTAAACCGTAATGCTGAAGTTTCATGAGCAAAGTTTCGTGATTTACGCAATCAAACGCTTTCGAGAGATCACAAAAGATCCCAATGGCATCTTGAGCTTCTTCCCACGCAGT
Organism: Agrotis ipsilon; assembly: GCA_028554685.1. Classification (NCBI taxonomy): domain Eukaryota; kingdom Metazoa; phylum Arthropoda; class Insecta; order Lepidoptera; family Noctuidae; genus Agrotis; species Agrotis ipsilon. The sequence goes on from CM052965.1 coordinate 17,451,332, forward strand.
AAATATGTGTTTTAATAAGGTAACAACGTCCTTTGGTGAAACCATACTGTTGCTCGTGCAAGATTTTATTGGTGTTGAAATGAGTGAGCATTTGATTAAGCATAACTTTTTCGAACACCTTGCTGAAGACCGGCAGAACGGAAACGGGCCTATAGTTATTACAGTCTTTACTATCCCCGGATTTAAAAAGCGGAATTACCTTACTGTATTTCATCAGATCTGGGAAGAATATATACTGGACATACATAATTTAAATTATTTTTGACTATTATACAGGGTGAGTTTTTCAACTGGGCGTCCATGGCTATCTTCGAAAGTATAGTAGTATAGTTTGCCGTATATGATTACTTCCCAGAATTTGAACCTTATTAGCATTTAGCAACACTAACGAATGGTGTAACAATACCTGGCCAGGATTATAAATTGTTCTAAAATCCATTGATGCAGCTTAAGTTTTCGCCAAAATCGGCCTCAAGACTCCTATCCAAGGTTTTTCGATATTCCTCATAGTTTCGAACATAGCCATCCACGCCCTGTTAAAAAATTCACCTTGTGTACTTATAATATATCTTGACATCAATTATTATTTGTGTCTTATGTATTTTGTAATTAAATGAATCTACGCAATGGAATGAAATTTTAAACCTACAAAATATGTACGCCGTTATTGACAAAGCATGGACGCTCACAACATAGTATTTAATACCTTGCATGTCTCATTACTCAGTTTATGTAAACGCATGTTTGACCAATGAATTATCTTTCTTTCTTCTTTCTTATGGTGGGCATGCGAGCGGCGAGTAATGGGCGACTCGCTGTCCGACCACGGACTATGTTCGGGTCGACGGCAGCGGCGCGTTGTGTTCCACACGCGCCTCAAAAGTGTCAGCAAAAAGACGGGGCCTTTAGAGTGTCAAACGAACGTTGAACGTTAAAAGCTATTGTAGGATACCGTAGATTCATCAAATATTTTTTTCAAATCGGTCTAAGCCTCTTTGAGAAATGGGGGATCACACGGCAAACATCTCGAAAATTCTCTTTTTGTTAAAACAATTTTTTTTTTTATGTGTTTACCCACACATAGAATTCGCGTACATTACACGGTGGATTATATTAGCTCGAATATTTTTGTCTCTTGATAAAAAATTTGTACCTATCTAAAAACTCGTTCTGAAAATCACAAGTATTGATTAGAACACCCAAAAGCAAAGATCGATGTAGATGGCGTTACAAGAATCCGTTTTTTCTTTTAACAGTTTTATAATTGAAATATGTTTAGATAAATAATTTCAATTAGTAGTTTTTCTATTTGAAGCTAGATCGCGCAACCGAACTGCGCGTCTTGTTGTGAATTGACCGTAATTTTACTTCTGAAACACTTTAAATTCGAATAACTTTACTACTTTTAATTTTGATAGACTGAACCGATTCCAATGAAACAAAAACTAAATTCTGCTTCAAGTTACGAAAAATTGTTGTGTATAAAAGTTATCTGCATTGATTCCGTACATTTTACGTGATGCCTGAATAAATAAACATACAAAAATTCTAAAACTGCTGAAATGGGTTCTATTGGTTGTCAATACCCTGGCTATATTTTTTGAGTTTTTTTTACAATGTTCAAAAATAACTTTTTCTACAATTTTGTTATATTTATAGAATAGATAGATGTTGTCAAGTAGCCTATTCTCTTTAGATCTGGTGAATGATCGACACTCGCGTCTCACGGTGGCCCACAGTTGTAGCCTCTGCCTCAGTGTACTCATGAAGGTTGTGTTGTCTCACAGCTGAAGGTGGGCGGCGGCGGAGTGCGCTCGTGGCGCGCGGTGGGCGGCGCGCACGGCGGGGAGCTGTCCGTGTTCTGTTGGTGATGCGCGCTAGCTGATAGCCACGCACCTACTGCGAGGTAGGTTATACTCCTACGTTCACGTTCGCCCTAGAGTCTGACGTTTTAGCCGGGACATATTACAAGGTTGACATAAAACGTATTTCCATATTATTATGATCCAATTTGACTTACAACGTATTATGAAAGAAATTGACATTTCCTTCATCCCGAATCCCGATATTAAACTTATTACATGCGATACTACGGAGTCATTCTTTTAAGCCCACCCTGTGATGATGTCTCTGTGACCAACAGGTTAAAACCGGTAGCGATTACCGAATTGTAAGAGCCTCGCTGCATATTAATGTTAAACTTGAAAGGTCCAGCCTGATGAAGTCTACGCTCCGACCTACTCGGTCCCATATTCAAAACCCCGAAAGCTTTCAACTCGAGCTCTCTAATCGCTTTGCTTGCCTTGAGAACTTAGTTTCAGTGGACGAGTTCAACGAAGGGCTAGTGGAAACTGTCCGCACGGTAGGGTCTAAGTTTTGTAGACCCTGCCGTAAAGATAGATCTCAGAAATTGACCGATCAAACCTTAAACCTCATGGCTGAACGACTTTTGCTACAGTTGCAGTCTTCCGAAGACGCGAAGGCATATAGGCAGCTCAATAGACGTATATCTAAGTCCTTGCAACACGATCTGCGTCTCTTTAATACGAATCGCGTTAAAGAGACCATACAGCGAAATCAAGGCTCCAAAGTGTTCGCAAAGGACAAGTCTATTGGGCAAAGCCAGATGACAAAGCTGAAACGGGAGGACGGCAGCATAGCGTCGACCAAAGCAGAGGTTTTAGGCGAGATCGAGAGGTTCTATGGACAGTTATACATTTCGGTCGCAAAACCCGTTGACAGCTTGGCAGGAGATCCAAGAGCCAAGCTGTCCCGACATTATACCGAAGATATCCCGGACATCAGTCTGTACGAGTTTGGGATAGCTCTGAAGCAGCTTAAGAACAACAAGGCGCCGGGCGAGGACGGAATCACCTCAGAGCTTCTGAGAGCGGGTGGAACACCGGTACCTAAAGTCCTCCAGAAGCTCTTTAATACCGTCCTGTTCGAGGGTAAAACGCCCGAAGCATGGAGCAGAGGTGAGGTGGTGCTGTTATTAAATAAAAGTGTTAACAGCCTATTGAAGAACTCCAGACCCATCACGCTTCTGAGTCATGTTTATAAGCTGGTTTCAAGGGTTATCACGAACCGTCTCGAACACAGACTTGATGACTTCCAGCGTCCCGAACAAGCCGGTTTCCGAAGAGGCTATAGTACCATAGACCACATCCATACGCTGCGGGAAGTTATACAGAAGACCGAAGAGTATAACTTGCCATTATGCTTAGCGTTTGTGGACGGTGCTTGAGTCATTCCAGTGATGCCGTATTGACTGTCGGTCCATCGAGGTGTTGAAGTGTTTGTATAATAACGCCACCATGTCGGTCCGAGTACAGGAGCAGAGTACGAAGGCGATTCCATTGAGAAAAGGCGCAAGACAGGGGAATGTTATCTCCCCGAAACTGTTTACTGCCGCAATGGAAGACACCTTCAAGCTCCTGGAATGGCAAGGACTTGGCATCAACATCAACGGCGAATACACCACACACCTTCGATTTGCCGACGACATCGTAGTCATTGCAAAGTCGATGGCGGAACTCAGCATGATGCTCGATGGCGTCGACCGAGCTTCGCAACGGGTGGGCTTGAAAATGAACATGGACAAGACGAAAATTATGATAAATGCATTGGCATTTGTGTTGTGCCCACCCCAGTCTCTGTTGGAAACTCTGTAATCGAAGTTGTTGACTCATATTTCTACTTAGGACAAGTAGTCCAATTAGGTAGATCCAACTTCGAGAAAGAGGTCTGCCGATGAAACCAACTCATACCTCAGTGCCTCAAGACGAAAGTCGTCAACCAATGTGTTACCAGTGATGAGTTCGGGCACCAAAACGTGGTCTTTTACTATCGGCCTCATCTCAAAACTCAAAATCGCCCAACGAGCTATGGAGAAAGCTATGCTCGGTGCTTCTCAGTGTTATCGAATCCGAAATGAGGAGATCCGTAGACGAACTAAAGTCACCGATATAGCCCACTGAATTAGCAAGCTGAAGTGGCAATGGACAGGCCATATTGCTCGCAGAGCAGATGGTCGATGGGGTCGAAAAGTGCTAGAGTGGAGACCACGGACTAGCAAGTGCAGCGTAGGACGTCCACCAACAAGGTGTACAGACGTCCTTATAAAGGTCGACGGAAGACGTTTGATGCAGGTCGCTTCCAACTGGTATACGTGGAGATAATAAGGGGACGCCTATTTTCAGCAGTGGACGTCCTATGGCTGAGATGATGATGATTCTTTTAAGTTGACCTACAGGGAGATAAAAAAAATTTGTAAAGTGCGAGGTAGCTATATAAATGAGTGCAGAAGCCAAATTAAAAGAATGACTATACTATATTTAAAAAAAAACCCGTTCGTGCTTGCAAATGTAATTTCACAAAACGCCTCTAATATTCCACGTTCTTATTCGAATTTAACATGAATATTTATTTATTGCAGAGTGTCGGCGGGGAGTCGCACAGCGCGGCTGGGCACATGACCCGCGCCCGCTGCCGGCCTGCGGGACCCGCGCCTGTGCTGACCCGCGGGACCCGCGCCCTGTAGCGACCCGCGGGACACGCGTCCTTCTCTGACCGCGGGACACGCGTCCTCTGACCGCGGGACCCGCGCCCTCTGACCGTGGGACCCGCGCCGTTAACGACTCGCGGGACATGCGTCCGTTACCTCCCACGGGAGCCGCGCCCGCCACACGTACTTACGTCCCGCGCCCGGCCCGCGAGCCCCCGTCTATTCTATGTGTTAGTATAACTGTCTGTAATCAATTCCCGTTAGCGCAATAAGAATGTTTCAATTCTGTATTATATTGTATCGATACCGCATGCTAGTGTCCGAGCGGGCGCGGCGCTCGCGTGACGTCACGTGCAGTAGACAGTCCCGTCTGATGTTCGCCGTGCCTGCGAATGCTCGCGGCTCCGGCGGCCGGCGAGTGCCGCGACCTGTCGCAGGCACGCCCGACGTGCGACATCCAGTTCCTTGTAAATTGCACTCTAATAATGATCAAAGTACAAACTTACGATACTAGAGGAGCCGAGGCCCTGCGCACTCGGCCCTCCCGGCGATGCAATGCCGACACTGTTTTTCGAAGAATTTACTCGTTTTGAATACTGTGTTTTTATCCATCAGTTTGATACTCGGCTAGATTGTCAAAACGCGGGATTTTAAATGAATTTTATTTTAGTTAATGATGTCAACGAAACTACAAGTTTATACGAGGCCATCGCTAGGGTAACGTTGTGCCCAAAATTACTTTTAATTTGTCTATTGTGATAAAATGGTATTGTTATGATATTTCAATGGACTGAAATCGAGCGGCGCGGCGTCGTCCTAAACTCGCGCTCGCGTGTAGTGCCGAGCACTAGCCGCGAGTGCCGAGTGCTCGCCAGCGAGCTCGCGCGGCAGCTCGCGAGGCAGCGGAGCGGGCGGCGACGCGGAGCTCGGGTATTAGAGGTGTGAAATTCGATAATCGCCTCAAGTTTTTGATCTCGAATTGCGACTGACACGCTGAGCGCGCGAGAGACGCGTCACATGATGACGTCAAGTCCGCGCGGTCTCACGCGCGCTCACGGCACAAAACGTGATTCCTTCATAGATTAACGTTTATATTTTACCAGTTTAAAATGTCAATTGATATGAAGACGAGTGCGCGCCTCGTGAGTCACTACACGCCAGCACACAGCGGCCAGTGTCGGGCGCATCTCGTCGTTCGTACAAGTTATATCGGTTGTACTCTAGTTGTATACTTATGTTAGTAGTTTTTAGCGGGGCTAAAACATTCTGTTACTTGTATTGTGTTATAAAACGAAAACGAAAAAAAATGAAACATAATAAGTTAATGTGGTGCGAGTGGAGTCAGTGAATTTAACGATAAAGACATTTAACAAATTTTCAAATTAATATGATAAAAAGTACTAAGACTTTTTTTAAAATCGCTTGGATAAAGATATTGTATGTACATAGTGTTAAGTGACGTAGTATAAGTGCAGACTTAGATGTAGTAGGTATAACAAATTGTATGGCGGCGCCGCCCGGTAACCGGCGACGTCGCCCAATCTATTGTTAACGACTTTTCCTTTTTAATTGTGTTATTTTTTTATTTCTGCTATAGTTTCGTTACTGACATTTCATTGTTATCGATCAGCCGACGCCTGCGAACCTGCGGCTCCGCTCAGGCCGCATCGAATGTCGATCTCGGATGTTTGCGAATTTTCATGACTATGAAACCTCACTATATATCAATTATATTAATACATTCGATAACGCCACTCAACATACAAATTACATATTTTTACAAGATTATTATGATATACGAATTTAATTTGTAGAAGTGAATATTTTTAAATTCATTTAAAGGTGCCACAATACTTGTGTAGCTTGCGCGGAAACTGATATAAAATGCCTAAACTTGTAACTCGGGATCTGATCATAAGAGCACTTCTCACCGCTTCCCGGCTAGTCACATAAGAGTAATATAATATGAATAAAGGACATTTTTGTATGGGTTTTTTAGGGGATATATAGCATGACTAGTCTGGTTGACGTGACAAGAGGTCTAATCTATGCAGAAATTGATTTTGACAACGCAAATAGTACCTAAAGCATATAAAAAGTCGGACTTCGTAGTCATAATAATGACATGTTCAACATAATTTAATATAACCGAAGTCGTGTTATTAATAGAATCAGTCTCCGAGTGACGTGCGAGCTATCGAGAGTGTGGCACTCGAGCGGAGCTTGCGGTACACTTGTTTGCAACAATCAGTGGTGATATTTTACAAAATAATTTATATTATGTTTTTATATATTAACAAGCGTAATAAAGAGTGAGCAAAAGCACATCTTATATCAATGTTTCATTATTCCCCTGTGTTTGTGACGTCTGTTTCCTTCTCCTAGCACCTGCAAGGGAATACCCTAGCAGGCTTTTTTTTTTTTTTTTTTTAGCTGGTAAAATCATCAAATGAGTCCTCCCGCCCTGGGTGGGGCGGAAGGGACTGTCAGACTCTTACTGACTAAAATCCACCCGTGTTCCTTCGGATGCCCTGTACGTTCCAGGGTCGCGGTAACCTGGGTTAAGAAAAAACCCGCGACCCCAGCAGGCATTTGGCGCGAAACACGACGCGCCACCAACCCGGGCTTGGTCCTCGGTCGGACGGCGAGCCACCCATTACTCACCGTCCGCAAGCCCGCTCCGCCGCTGTGCCCTCTGCTGATCAGAGGGACACGCGTTGGAGCGTCCACACGACAGGCTATTCGCATACGGGCAAAGAGACTCCTTAAAGAAGAGTTTTTGCCCGCATCCCAGGGTGCACCGGCCCGAAAAACTGGTCTTCCCCCCGGACGTATCCGAAAGGGAACTCCAGTCCACGGGCGCACGTGGAGGTTTCCTGCCTTAGCACCCCACCCTAGCAGGCTTACAGTAACATTGAATATGTCGCAGCCATATGATAGAACCGGGTCATTACGAACCTGACAATTTCTTTAAGTCGAATCAAAATCCGCCTAAGTCGAAATTCTGTTTAAGTCGAAAACTCTATAGGGTAAAGCACCCAACTGCTGACCTCCCACCAACTATTGACCTCTTAACAGTTTTTATCAAAAATAATAATAAATCTTCTTGCAGTGCTGCATAAAGAATACAGAAAATGAAAAATAATTTATCTTGTAATATATCGGCGTGACAGAAAATTTAAATAATGCGATATTGCGTCCGTAAACCTATGATAATAAAATACCCTGCTAAAATCATCAAGAAATTTAACAATTTGCTACGCTGAAGGTTGTTTTCAATGTCATTTTATTTCAGTTTTACACTATAGATTCCTTAGAGTTTGGTATTTTTTCGTTATTTAAGACAGACATAATGCTTTTCCACATGATTTTCAAGTTTTAATGAGCCTTAACTTGTTAAAATGATGGGGTCAATATGTGGTAAACTCAAATGTATGGATAACCATTTTTTTGACATGATATGTCAATAGCTGGTAATGAACCATATGTACGAATATACCAGTTACTGACACCACGGTTTATACGTATATTTCATTTTAATGGTGAGGTAGGTTAACTTGAATGCATCTGTATTATGCCCATGGGTGTTGGCACCCCTAAATGTGTGTATCTGCACAATAACAAACATAAAAAAATACCTTACGTAGTAACCTATGAACCTAGCTTAATTTGAGCGAGGGACTTACATTTTCGATCTACTGACACATTCTGGATCCTCCTGAATAGTTTAAACTTACTACAATTATAGGAAAAGTTAACGGCTGAATGGGTTTTGAAACAATTTGGCAAGCGGATAATATAAAAACCTAGTTAGGTGGGTTTACCTGGACGCAGGATACTTTTTATGTAGGTATATGATCCCGTGGGACAATTGCCGAACATAACACGGGCAATGCCTCAGTCATAAGTTGGTTTAATGCATAAAATTATGACAAAAATTACTCTAACCTGCATGTTTGAACAAACTGACTTAAATCATATCCGAGGCAAAGTGTTAGGTAGTTTTAGATTTGTGTCTATGCTCTCTTCATTTGTGAGGATCTTCTACATAAGGTGAAAAAGTTTAAATAGTCTTATGTAATTGAGAAAATATTAATTCAAACTTTTTTAAACTAACTTTGAATAACTAAGGCCGTATTCTTTCAATTTGTTTTGCCGGCGAGCATTTTTAATCTGCTGCATAATACAGACAAATGAAATAACTAATAATAAAGAGGAAAAATTGGACAGAAAGTGATAAAACTACAACAAAACTTCAAAAATAAGTGCAAGAATATTATAGGCCGCGTTTGAAGACTGTAGACCAAAATTGTGTGAAAAAAAGAAAATGAGTAGGGCAATAAGACTACCTTTGTTTGTTTTTTATCAAATAAAACCTCGTATCACAGTCCTAATAAATAATATTTGAGTTTATTCTTATACTACAGGAGGTCAAAAAATTGGTCATTTGCATCATGAAAATTTGGTACAGGCATGTTGATAACTGGTCAAATGGCTTGTTTTTGCTAAACTCGAGAAAAAAAAACACTTTTTACCTTTGTATGACCGTTTATAATGTTTTAGTTACATTCTCCAACGTTTATTTTATCTTCCAAAAATATTCATTTCCACTTGCAACTCGTGCATTAGTTTATTTTGCGAAAGAAGCAAGAAAAACCGCTTAAAGGGTCAATAATTGGGTGTTTTACCCTATCTGGAATTTTTGTCGAAACTTTCGACATAGAGGTTCCACTGTATATTATTATGATGATGATTTTTATATATGCGATTTCCGAACCAAAAATCTGGCAGTCATTCACACAGAGTACAGTAATGTCATTCAGTAAACAATAGTACAAGCTGTCAAATAACTTCACGCAGTTTGGAAATGGCGATATAACGCATTTAAAGGAACCTCTCCACATGAAATGGACTCACTAATAGTTATGCGGAAACCTCTTAGAAAAACTACACCTTTGGAGCAAAAATTTATAATACCAAAAAAAACTAAGAAAGCAGTTACCAGGGTGGTCCCGATACCTCCCAATCCCGAGATGAGGGACAATGAGGCTCCCATATCATTTGTAAAGCTTTACAAGGATCTTTGTGTGGAGAACCCTCGGCGTACGCCAACCTGTGACCGTCCAAATTCGCCCACACGCGTGCTTACAAGATCGCCCAAACGCGCACATAGGAACTCGCCAGCGCGAGTTCCAGCTAACGTACATGTGAACGAACCAGCTCGCGCGCTCATAAAACTGGCACAATTGAACGAGATGCATTTGGAGTACCGTCATGTAAATTCGGTCGCGTCTCGTTCCGACACGTCGCTTGTGACGCAGTACCGTGCGAGTTTCGGAACAGACCACCGAGTTTTTGAGGAAACGCCGACGTCTAGCTCCACTCAGGCTGAGCTAATACTAGAGGTGGATTACGATTCCTGTTTCAAGGATTCCGGATTTTACTAGCATCAAGGACTCATTTCAAAACATTAGCTAGAGACACCTCGCGGGTCGTTCATGTGCTTAATCTGAAATGTTGATGCAGAAACAATACCAGATAAAACTATTTAAAAAGCAATTATGGACGGTCATACTTAACTCCAACGTATAGGTTCAACATACCTACCTATTACCTATCCATGCAAATGCATGTTTATGAAGCTACATAACATACTTTAATTTTGAAATGACAAGTAATTGAAGCCAAGATTGATCATTTTGTAAGAAAATAAAACAATTGCTGTGTAATGATTTATTCAGGGAAATCAATAGTCTATCTTCTTCTTCTTCTTCTATATATATAAAATTCAAAACTGACTGACTGATCTGACAACGCACAGCCCAAACCGCTGGGCCTAGAATCTTGAAATTTGGCGTAAGCCCTCCTTATACCACGTAGGTGAGCACTAAGAACAGATTTTGCGAAATTCAGCCCCTAAGGGATTGTTTTTGGGGTTGATAGTTTGTATGAAACTTCGCTACTACAGGTGCTAGGAATTCCAAATTTTGCACGGGGTGTCTTTTTAGAACGTAGATGCTCACTATGACGGGATTTTGCGAAATCCGAGCCCTGAGGGGTTTGTTTTTGGGGTCGATAGTTTGTATGAAACTTTGTTACTACAAGTGCTAGGCGTCTCAAATCTTGCATGCCGGTTCTTTTCAAGACTTAAATACTCAACAAGTTAGAAATTTTGTGAAACTCGGCCCATAAGGGGTTGTTTTTGGGGTTAATAGTTTTGAGACTGAATTTTTTACATATGGATTCTTTTTTGGACGTAAGTGATACTAAAGACGGGATTTTGTGAAATTCGACTCCCAAGGGGTTGTTTTTGGGGTTGATAGTTTGAATGAAACTTTGTTACTACAAGTGCTAGGAGTCTCAAGACGTAAGTGATAGTTAAAACGGGATTGATTTATTGATAGTTAGAGGTCTCAAATTTTACAGGTTCTACTTTAGACATAGGTTCTCACTAAGAGAGGACCTTGCGAAATTCAACCCCTTAAAAGTAGTTTTAGGGTTGTTAGCAAGGAATCCCAATATATTCATTGAGGTTATTTTAAGAACGTAGGTACCACCCAAGACGGGATACTGCGAGTAGATAGAAATTTTGTTGAATATTGATTTAGATTTTCGAAAAGTATCCCTTATAGAGGGTGGCTGAGAGTAAAAATTCACAAAAGCAAAGTTCTAAAATCACGCGGACGAAGTCGCGGGCGGAGTGCTCGTATACCATGTAAATGCAATAAATTATGAGTATAGTAATAATAATGAAGTGTGACTAGGCAGTTGTTTGATTAGCAGTTATGTACAGACGCCCATATCAACTTACTTCAATCTGTCAAATTTCTTTAAACTTGTGAAATAATATTTGTAAAATAATACTAATAGATTCCCCCCTCCCCTTTTTTTAGGGTGCGGCAAATAATAATAGCAATCTTTGCCAATAGCGTTTGTGATTTTTTATTTGGCAAAGAAGTCGCCAATGGCTGTTTGAATTTGTAATTTTTGTTTGTTGCCAATGTTTTCACCTAGTTAAGCGCCGTATTCACGTTCCATCTTGCTGTACGTCCCGCCAAGGTCATACACGATACACGAAGCAAAAACACCGTGATTATGACGTACTGGACGTACGTCAAGCCTATTCACGTTGTTTTTGCGTCGTGCATCGTGCATGACGTACAGCCGTGACAGATGGTGAATACGGCGCTTTACTTAAGTTTGATAGTTATTTTTCGAAAAGTAAACCGTTTTCCGAGCCCTGTTGCCAATGCTCGAGAAAGGGTTAATAGATTTTCAACCTTATCACAATAGTGGAAAGTTTACGTTCCATTTTTTTTTTTATTTATTTTTTTTTTTTTTATTACGTTCCATTGGTAAGAAAATAAATCTTTGCTAGATGTCCTTTTTTTACGTAGTAAAATCTTCGAATGTGTCTTCCTACCCCTTACTGTCAAACTTCTAATACTATCTAAAGTACGATTAATAATTGTAGTCAGTAAAATGACATTTCCAGTGTTGCAGGTTTTTCGTCCCAAATAAATAGTGATGTGGTTAATCGAGATTTAACAATTAAAAGTTAATCGAGATTACATTGTTTAATATATAAAATATTAAATTGCCTTTAAATAATAAAAAAATGTAATTTACGCTAATTAAACAGAAGAAACCGTGTATCGGTTGGTAATTAAATCTATACTAATTATTATAAAGCTGAAGAGTTTGATTCTTTGTTTGTTTGAGCGCGCTAATCTCAGGAACTACTGTTTAGAAATGAAAAATTATGTTTGTGTTGGAAAATCCATTTATCGAAGAAGACATGTCCATTTATCGCCTAATAATTCCACATATAGGCAGTGATGAAGGTTTTGTAGAAGCCGGTTTACTTAGGTTTGAATCGAAGAAAAATAGTATGGATTATCATGAAGAAATGAACTCGGAGTGTTTTGAGGAATGGTTTAAAAGCATTTTGCCAAATTTAAAGCCAAATGCGGTGCTGGTTTTAGATAACGCACCGTACCATTCAAGAATAGTCGAGCGTATCCCTACTTCAAACTGGCGGAAGGCTGATATTATTCAGTGGTTGGATGAAAAATAATTTAATATCAACCTACAATGATAAATGTTGAATTAATAGAAATAGTAAAATTACAAAAATCTAAATACGAACGCTATGCTGTGGAAGAGTTGGCTGCTGAATACGGTGTCACAATCCTGCGTCTGCCTCCTTATCACTGTGAGCTCAACTCAATAGAGTTAGTTTGGGCTCAAGCAAAGGGGAATGTCGCCAGGAACAATAAAACTTTTAAAATGAAAGACGTAAAGCAATTATTTGAAGGCCTGAAAGAAGTGACGCCTGAAAATTGGAGAAAGTGCATCAACCACGCCATAAAAGTCGAAGACAAAATGTGTCAACTCGACCATATCATAGATGAATATGTGGATTCATTCATTATAAATGTAACTGATTCCGATTCCGAATATACCGATTCAGAAACGGAGTCGGAACTCGGAATCAATGACAACCGTAATGAATAAAAACGTATAAAGTTACTTGTATATTCCCGACTTTCTAGTGTTAATACCTCTGAATATCTATACATTTTCCCCCCAGCTTTTGTAATAATTTTGTAGTGAGAAATTTTAATATACTGGTATATAAGGTCCATATTTCTAAAATCGTATTATTTAATACGTTATGTTTAAATATTTACAATAAAAACGCTTTGGCAATAAAATAAAGCATGACTAAAAATGTCTAAGTCTATTGATTGCCGAACATCACTATTGTAGCGGGTCACCCTTTTTTGTATCAGTGACAGTTGGACTTGTCATTTTACTGACTACAATTAAAAATCATACTTTAATAAAATCCAAGGTGTCCGACCACTCGTCAGTCCTTTTCCTGCTTTAGCGTAGTAAAATAATCAAATGAGTCCTCCTACCCAGGGCAGGACAGAGATTTTGCGACAAAATGCCTAAATATTTTTGTTGTGAAATTAAATAAGACATTAAAGTAATCTTAGTGCTCAAACACACTGCGAGCCTAGCGCGGTGGCGGCGGCGGGCGCGATAAAATGAATGTATGAAATCGCCGCTTTTGGCCACATTGAAGTGACTAGGCGGGGAGCCTAGCGCGGTGGCTACGAGCGACTTTGCGAGCCTAGGCGTTGCTAGGCAACAACCGATACAACGGGCTGGCGGCAGGTGTATCAAACCTTTTCGGTCTTTTAGTAGCGCCATATAGTTAACAGAACATACTACGGTTGGATGTTTTTATACATATTTAAATTATTTATACCGTATTTGAGTAGAAAAATGTAGAATAATTTATAATTTAGTTGTATTCAATCCTAAATAACCTGTAAAAAATAATAATATTAATTTCTTTAAACCAGTTTTACAAAGTTTACTACGTACCACCGGTTTGCAACACCTGAAGTCGCCGCAACAAAAACAAACGCTTGATCGGCAGTGTGGACACGTATCGCGCCCGCCGCAGCGCCCGCCACCGCGCCTTCCACCGCCGACGCGCTAGGCTTCCAGTGTGGACGCACCCTTAGTCATATACGTCTCCATAATGCGGGAACTAGACATCAAGCAGCGCCTGTCTTCCATTGTGCAAACTCGAAACCTGACATTCTTTGGACACGTATCCCGGCGTGGTGACGAGTCCATCGAGCGCCTAGTAGTGCAGGGCAAAGTTGAAGGCACCCGAGCACGAGGCAGATCGCCCATGAGATGGACAGACCAGATAAGAGCAGCTGTGGACAGTTCCCTGCACGTCTGCACCAGAAAGGCGGCCATCAGACAGGAATGGCGGCGTATTGTTAGGCGAGCCACTAACAGCTGAAATAACGACCACGACCACTCTGCCAAGAGTGCAACGACGAAGAAGAAGTATACATATACACGAATGAGTTCTATTAAATATTTTGTCATTTTATCTAAAAATAAAAGTTTTTTGTATATTAATTGCTTCTACAAGTGTCTAAAGGTGACCTACTACAGTATTGTCATAGGAACATGATTTTCACTAGCGTCTTAGGCTTTGCGTAGGTACCGTAGGCGTAGACGATTGTCATAAGGACAGTTGCGTATTATTTGCAACAAACAATGAGTGGAACTAAGAACGCGGCAACACTGCGCAGAACTCATGTCAGCGATTGTGTCGCCCAGCGCACAAATATTCCATATTTTGGTCAGTATAACACAATTTAATAATCATAATTTAATTATTAATTTATTCAATTCATCACATTACAAACATCAGCTTCTGCGTCACTTATTTATCCTTATAAGACAACAAATCAGTCCATTTTAATCTACATAAAATGCATTTCAACTAAGAATAGGAGGGCCTTGGTGCCATATTTTGGTTGTTTATCATCACAATATCGCGTCAGTGTCGTCCTGTTCCTAATTATTCCCACTAGGTCTACTGAACAGTTCTACGGTAGAACTAATGGTTTTTTTTTCTCACTAGTTCTACGATATTTCGTGGAACAAAATAGTAGAACTATTGGGATTCTCTTTTCCCAGTTGTTCTACTGAACACAAACACTAGAACAAGCTCCAGTTCTATGGGGCACTGAGAAAATGAAATATCGTTAAAACTACTGGGGTCACCCGACTTGGGCAGGTTAGCTAGTTCTACTATTTTGTTCTACCTAATATCGTAAAACTAGTGAGAACTAATATTCCCATTAGTTCTACCATAGAACTGGTCAGTAGAACTAGTGGGAACAAACGTTCTCATTTAACAGGCTTAGTACACTACGGCTATTTCTCTTTCACAGTAACATTAAAATATTTCAATAATGTTCTACTTTTCTTATTAGACTTGGGTGTTCTTTCCGATACGGAAGTTCTTCGCGTCGGGATATTTTCTTTAGGACTAAGAGGAGCTGTGACGTTTTGTTTGTCGACGACGTCCGGGCACTTTCCCTTGCGCTCGCGCACCATGCGCGTGAGCCAGTCTGTGGTGCAGTCTTTCTTCTTGACGGGCGACATGAGCCGCAAGTGCGGCGCCTCGCCGTCCAGCACGAAGTTCGGCAGGTTCTTGGTCGGCGTCGTAAATGAAATGATCCGCAGCTTACTCGGCGACACCTGCACTGGAGATCTATTGTGTGAAGTGGTCGGAGATAGTGGCTTCATACCTTTCGGCGATAACATTTTGCAGTGTTTGCTCTCATAATTCTTTGTGGGCGTCATGAAGGAAGAGCCTGCTTTAGGTAGGTAGCACCAGTCAGTGGTGGCGTCGACTTCACAATTTCTAGGCGGGCTTTGTTCGAGACAGTCTCCATGACGTTTGATTCCTGCTGGCAGCAGCTTTGGTTCATCCTCTTCAGGCAAAGGGTCTAATTTCAGTCTTTTAATTGATACTTCAGCTTCCTCTGTATCTCTGGCAGTGTTCATCAGATCTGTGAGGCATCGCTTTGTTTTTCTGATGGATGCACTTCCTTGAGAGCGCATTCGCTTAGCACTGTAAGAGCCGGGCGTCGTCACTAGTTTACGTTTGAGAGAGTTGGGAGTCTTGTCTAGCGCGCCCCACTGCGGCAGGCTGGCCACGTCCGTGCGCGGCACCAGCTCGGCGCGGCCCTTGAGCTCGGGCTCCTGCCCGTCCGTCAGCTCGCGGCCGATGCGCCAGATCTTGTGGCGCGCGTCGTCGCTGCAGGTGACGAGCTTGGCGTCTCCGGCGGCGCACCAGGCGGCGCACGTGACCTCGGCCCAGTGGCCGGCCAGGCGCACCACCGGGGACGAACTCTTCACGTTCCACACGTAGGCGTGCTTGTCGCTGGAGCCCGACACGAGGTACATGCTATCGGGGCTAAGACACGTTTTGATGTAGAACGTGCTGTTCTCGTGTCCGATGTAGCGCTGCTCTGGCATTGCATTGTATGTCGATATGTTGAAGCAATAAATGACGTTGTCCATGCAGCTCGCATAGAGCCTCATTCTAGCGTCATCTATGATCAAGTTGGTATATCCATTCTTTGTGGAGCTGCCACAGTAAGGTATGGAGTGTTTGGGGAGTGGCTCTCTCTTGTAAATGTTGTAATTCTTGCGCAAGTCCCACACTTTGATGTTGCCGTCGCACTCGCCGCACGAAATGAGCGTGGTGTCGTCCTGGAACACGAGGCCAGTGATGCTGGTGGCGCGGTGTGTGTCGATGCGGGGCCGCTTGCCGTGCGAGCCTGGCGTCTTAGGATTGAAGCTAGAGTGACAGTTCATAAGGCAGTTGTCTGGCTTGAGAACCACAGACGGTTGGTTGTTAGCTCTGATATCCCAAACCAAAATGTGTCCATCCCGAGCACCAGTAGCAAAGACTGAGGGCTCAGTTGGCCGGAACACTGCTGTTTTCACAGACCTTGTGTGACTTGAGAAGACCAGAACTCTTTTTGGAGCACCCTCAGCCACATCCCATAAACATGCTGTGTGGTCTCCTGAAATACATAATACATATGGTGTCAAAAATCAAAGAAAGACCATTATATTTTATTTTAAAAATAAACTTGTTAAATTTTTGGACTGTACTTAACTAATACTAAGCAGGATTTATGCACATCTTTTAGTTTCTTGATTGGTATTCTTGAGTCTGAAGTTTCACACACAAAGTATTTCTTTATTATTTCTTACAGTGCAGCCAACACTCTTTATAATAAAATCATAGAATATGATTTATTTTGTAACAAAAGATGAATGAACATTTTTTATTTAAAGAGGATATTAATATGTAATCTCAAAGTTATGTCATAACATAAACCCGTTTTATATACAGGTATGGTTATGATAAACTTCTTGTTTGCAATAAAATCAGTCTATAAATTGGTTATATTCAAAACTGTATGTTTGATGGTCCGCGGCCCCAGGGCAGCCCTGTCACTATCTTGACTATATCATAATGTGAGTCAAATCTCATTAATGTTAGTGAAACATTACTTAAATCACAATACTGCCAACCCTATTAATATGCATCTTTGAATATTCTTTGAAATTCAGTGTTGGTAGTAACTTAGTCATACAAATTTATGTTTATAAAAACTGCAATAACATTTAAAGATCAGGAAAATCTTATTGAAGTACCACATATTGCAAATCTATTAATAACCTGATCCCCTAATACGCCCCACTGGCCGATTTTTATCCCCTATTTGATTTAAATTACATTGTTATTTACTACTTACATCTAAACAATTTGCCTCCCTGACACTAAAAACTTGATAGTGAAAGAGGACAATGTTTTGTTTACAATTAAATTATAGGAACTGGTTGCTTGTAGCTTACCTGAAACAGTAACAAAGTTCATATTCTTAGGCATCCACGCTAAGTCGAATACAGCGTTGTTGTGGCATTGGAACCCTTCCAATGTGCTAGCAGTCGTTACGTTGGATGTATCCTGCAATCACAAGTTAATAAGAGTCCATGACGCTTATGCCACATCTTATAAATCTATGGAATAGCATTCGCAGGCTTACTCACCTGAATAGCCACTCTGCCATCCTCGTTCGCGAGAGCAAGGATGTGCTCGTAACCGGGAGCCTCCGAGAATCGGCACGCAAATATCGGGGGATCCTGGTCAAAGTTAGCCGCAATGTTAGCATTCTGCAGCCCATAGAATGATTCTTCGCTGTTCACCACCAGTCGCTTCAAGATGTTGTCGTAGTTCAGCCGACAATCTGCAATAACCCGTTATCATCACTGTGCACCCAATATTATCATAGCGCACCCTTTATTTACGAATTTTTTACTTACAAATACCAAGCTGACGATCGATTAAACACTGAACATCATTCATTTTCACGCATTACTGATTACACATTATCTAAATCACAATAGCATCGTTACAGTTCACAGTAACCCAAAGATATTTATTAAATTTTCATCAACTTGCAGTGGTGCAGTGTACATGACATGAACGGTGAAGTGGTCAACATGTTATGGCGCGAAAAACAGTGTTGCCAGTATGATTTCCCAAAAATGGACGGTTGGCTATCTGAAAAAGTACGGTATAAGTCAAGGCACGTTTGGATCGAGATCGTAGAAAGAGAAGGGTATAGAACGCTTGATACTTCCTTCTCTTTCTCTCAAGAAAGAAAAAAAAATCGACAAATCGCATAAGAAGAAAAAGGACAGAGCATAGCTATCTCCATCTCTCAGTGCGTAGCCGGTTTTTTCAAGGCCCGCAAATACTATTTGCGAAACAAGTCGGACAATTAGGGCATATTTAGGGATACCAGATACAGACATTACATTTCCCGGGAAATTCGGTCTGTAACTCTGTACGATAATTTATTAAAATTGAAAATTATTTTTAATATTTATGATTATTTTTTGCAAACATTCTACATGTTATAGTTAGTAGTAGTTATAGTAGAGTTGATTGTCTGCGACCATAGGTTGGAAAAAAGTGATAGGAAAACGAATATTCAAGGGGATATGGTAAAGTAGAACATTATCAGGTACCGATTGTCAATATCGAACAAATTTATTTGTAAATTAATTATAGAATGAAGTGGAGTCCACTAAATTCGTCAAAGCTGCAATAAAGTTTTTTTTGATAATAATTTATCATAAGAATAATGTGATGAGGAAGTTCCATATAAGTAATTAAAGTCCATATTTTAGTGGCAAATGTGACAGAAAGTTGAAGAAATGATGAGTCTCATTATTTTCTATTAGTCTCTCGACAGACTGTAATCGTAATATAATCATTTAAATAACCACAAGTTTATAAATAAATAAATAGCTTGCTAATACATGCTTGAAGCTCCAATAGTTTGGATACCCGTCATTCTGTCTGTAAATATGTCTGAGGTAGATATGCTTTGCTTCATTTTTTTTTTCATAAAGCACTAGTAAAAGGCCTTTAGAGTTTTAGACAATCCATCCATCTTTTCTTTGGGTTTCCTCTTCTCCACCATGGCCATGCTGGGGGGCGAGACGAAGTGGGAAGCGGTCGCCTCCTTCTGCGAAGCAGTTATTCTAGCGGAACGTCCAAAAAGTGGAGCAAAACTTAATTTGTAATTCCTGTTGATTATTTGTTTTTTATTTGTTGGTAACACAAAAAGTCATCATAACTTTTAAACTGTAAATATTAGAACTGCATGTTTCAGAAGTAAAAAGACTGGAAATGTCCTTTTCCATTCCCATGTGTTTGATCCACACTTTCTGGGACATTCTGTACACATGCGGTCGTGCTTAACTATTGGCTAACTTGATAGTCACTGACCAGCGGTTGTTCACTGAACTTGGATGACTTGATACCTGTTATGAGGCTATGAAGATAGAAAGTATAGGGAGTGAGGGCTTGTAACACTAAAACCGTGCCTTAGTTTTTAAGAAAGAGAGGCACACAGCTCGGCGTTTTTTCTCTTTCTCCCATTGATAAATGTTTACACAAAATAAAAAACTTTGAAACATTTTGAGTTAAAGTTTTTTTTAGATGCATATTAGTACAATTATGTTACATTTTTTACAGCTTGTGATATTTTTTATATTCTGTAATGTATTTTAATTACTCATATTTTTAAGAAAACCAAAAAAAAAAGATCACAAAAATCCAATGATGTTTCCCGAAAACTTAGGAGGTGTATTTAACGTTTCAGATGGCAACATTATGATGTTGTCAAATTCAAATCATTGGTGACGTTTGTAGGGTGACCAATATAAACTGGTTTCCGAGATTAATCCTCTTTAAAGAAAAAGTAATTTTAGGTTTATAATCTAAGTTAAGCGCCGTATTCACGTTCCATCTTGCCGTACGTCCCGCCAAGGTCATACACGATACACGAAGCAAAAACACCGTGATTATGACGTACTGGACGTACGTCAAGCCTATTCACGTTGTTTTTGCGTCGTGCATCGTGCATGACTTACAGCCGTGACAGATGGTGAATACGGCGCTTTAGGTGTGCAAGGTTGTTCCGTTTTACGTTTAGATAATGTGACAGTTGATTTTAATTATTTTTTCAATATATATATAATATCTACTTTACGAGTTTCTAACTTTGATTAATTTTTAAAATTGGTCTCAGTTATAAAATAAATAGTATAATAATTCGACGAAGACTGGCTCCTGCATTTTCTAAAATTATAGAATGATAAAACTAAAAAAAATATATTATGTACAAACGCCAGCACATCAACCTATCAACCTTATTACAATAGCGGAAGAGTAATATTTTATTGGTAAAATTTGACAGATTCGAGTAGGTTCACTTGCTGTAGTACATACAGCAAGTGAACCTACTCGAATCTGTAAACTGTGTTATCAATATAACATGTAAACTTCTTCAGAAAGTTAGTTTGAGCGAGGTGATGAGACCTAGTAAGTAGTTTTTAATACGTCATAAATCGTAAACTGCAATTTACCTTTCATTCAATGAACAGCAATAGAAAAAAAAACAAAATTATACATAATTTTTTGCCGTTTACATAGACAATACTAAGGAACCCGTTGTGCGCGTGTTCGACTCGCACTTAGCCAGTTTTTGCCACTGACTTTCTAAAGATAAGTTGTTTAATGTGAAAGCTCCAACCAACCCGCGTTTTTTGCAAAATTTTCTTGCGTTTTTTGCAATTTGCAGGCCAGTGCTAGGTTGTGTGTTATGTAAAATATTATTCGCGGTGTAAGACGTATCTAGTTACGGAATTATAATCACCAAAATCACTAATACAACCCTCCGAGTTCTTTATGAACTTGGCTCGGCGCAGGAACAAAAAAAAATGAACTTAGAGCGTTGTATTGATGATTTTGTGGGTTATAATTAAAAAGAAAAAATTGTTCTTTTAAATTTTTAAATTTTGTGGGCTGGTTGGAGCATTCTCCTTAAAACTTTTTATGGTGGTTTTTGAAGGCGGTTTTTTTTATTTTTTTGAAAACTTTTATTTTACCATATTTAGTTCAAATATTCAACCCAAATTCTTGTCAAATACGTTATCCACAGTACCGGTAAAACATCATCCAGGTACACAATAAGAAATGCTCAGTCAACAAAAACTATTGAACGTTTGGTTCAATATTAATTGAAATGGTACCAAATGACAGTTATATTTCATCGAACAAAAAAAGAATCATCAAAAACGGTTCACTCAGTCGTACTAGTAATACTATAAACAAGTACTTTCTGTAACACTATAATAATAATATTATCCTCAAAATACTTTATCATGGACACACTATTAGAAAGAAACAGAATGCCCTGGTGTGTGCCTTTCATTCCTTTCTAGGTCACCGATTTGAGCTCGTTTTTCTAGTAAGAAGACCTCGCTCCCTATATTTTCTATCTCCATGCTACTTTCATTTGCCGAGGCTAAGTTGAGGAGTGGACTGCCTCAAGAGCGTTATAATAGTTGATTTTAGGGAATATTTCCATTTATCAGTTTTATTGCAAATGCAAAAGCCAATACGAAATTTACTTATTGACAGCTATTAGATGATCACCACACAGCACACAGACATCGAGAAACGCAATAGCCCCGCTAACCTGTTTGGTGGTTTTAAACCCAGCCCAGCACTAGTTACGATAAAATACGGTTTTTGATTCGTTAGTGTTTGACTTGTTTTTGACACATGTAATTTTCTGTAAGTCTGTGGTAAAATTCCAAGCGCGTTTGCTAATGCAGTTGTGGTCTATTGCTTTGCTTTAATATTTTGTTGTGGTGCTAAGAGAAAAGAAAAATTGAAGTTTTTAATGTATCAATAGCTTGCGTAACAGGCAGAGTTTGTACTACACGAACATCACTACATTATTGTTAGATACGACGTTATTCTCAAAGTATATTAATGTCCGTTAAAACTTGTGTAATATAGTTGGAACCGTGTACCGCTTGGGTTTCCTTTTGATAGGTTTTGAACGGGCAGGTTACAGTGTAGGTTTATAAGTAACGAGAAATACGGAAGTTATCGGCTTTTTGAAACAATAGCAGAAGTAAGTATGTGTATTTGGATGTTGGAGGTGGTAGAAGTTCGTTACTATAAGACTAATGATGAGGATAATGTTGATATTTCAGGTGTATGGAATGTGAATTTTGCTTGGAAAATGGAAGAGGCTGGGTGTAGCCGACGACACGAAAAGTTGGTGCTACTGAAGCGGTCCGGCAGCTCAACGGCGGAGCGGGCGGCGCGAGCTTGCGCCTGGCCCAGCGGCCTGCGCCTGCTGGCGCGCCTGCTGCGTTCGCACTGCGCCGCGCTATGGTCCCAGCTCACCAGGGCCTCGCCATCGCTCGACCTGTCGCAACTGATACTCCCTTTATGAGCAACATGGATGAAATATCATATTGGATATGCACAAAGCGGGCACCATGCCTAATGAACTATGATAATGGCAAGAAACAGAATGAGCAAGAACAATGTTCTAAAACTAAACTTAAAAGTGTTCCCAGTGCAGCTGAGGTGCCTTCTCCGAAGAAAAAGAAAAAGAGAAAGCTGTCTCTTTTAGAAGATGACTCAGGTTCTGCAGATAAGCAGCAAAATATATATTTTGACACATCTCAAAAGCAAAAACAAACAATGATGAGTAGTTGTAAATCTGATACACTGGGATCTGATCTTGACTTCAATATTAAAAACACCTCTGTACAAGGCAAATCTAAGAGACTAAAAGCGAAGACCAACAGAACAACTTTGCACAAGAAAAATAAAGTGATCACATCAACACCTAAGGTGACTCACCTGCGGAGGAGCCTGAGACAAGCTCAGCAGAGCCTCAACAACATTAGCCAACTCAATAGTTCCTTTGAAATATTTAATAATAGTATAATGAATGGTCATAAACATAGTCAAGTAGAACAGAAATCACCAGACAAGCTGAAGAAGAGTCGAGAGTTACTGGCAGGCGGGGACCAGGGCACAGACAACAAGAAGAGCTCTTATCTAAACAAGTCCAAAAATGAAGTCCTGAATGGGCAATTTGAGGATATCAGTGATGTGTCTGGGTTTACAGCTAACTACATTAGATCTACTAAACTGCAGTCCACCAAAACACCCAGGAAATTAAGATGCAAAAGCAGTAGGAATCTTGTGAAAGAATCACGACAAAGTGTGCAAAAAGATGATACAATGGTTGTTTGTGTAAATAAGTCTATGAACACCGGCATGCAGAAAGCAGCAGCTCTGAACTGCAGCACGGAGTCGGAGAATGTGGTCAACTTTGTATCTAAGAGTACCAACAAGCCATCCAAAGTTAGCAAGAGCACCTCTTTACTTAAGTTCATGGAAGCTAAAACTAGCAAAAGTGGAAAAGAGACTGGTGGCAACAGTAAACTAGAAAGTAGCAGAACCAGAGTAAGGGGTAACTTGAATGTATCGTTCCAAACAGAAAGCACCACATCACGGTACCCGAAACGGTACAGAAATCATACAACACCAGATGTAGTCGAGCAAAATCTTGATGTCAACCAAGTTGACAAGAAGAGGAAAATTAGTAAAAATTTGAGTGATTTCAACAATTCTGATAGGAAAGAGAATCCAGAAGCTACAGCAGTGTCTAGGACCAGAAGTGGTAGAAATATTGGCTTGACACTAAGGCATCCAGAGAACTCAGTTTTAGTTCTCAGTAATTCAACAGAACAGGTCAGTTCTATGGTCAGCATGAATGTGGCCAGCCCTGGTCCGGAGCAGGGGAATAAGCTGAAGAAAAAAAAACGTATCACAAGGCATCTACGTTCTAAGAAAGCCTTGGAGAAACAATCTAGTTTACAAAAAGACTCTCTAAGAGACAAGAGTGGTTTTGCTGCTTGCTTCTCCGACAGTGATGATGACAGTGAACCTCTAAAGCAGAGAAAATTCTTCTGTTCTTAAAACTTTAAAGACTCATGCTGACTTCTTTGAAGATTTACTTTGAACATAAATTGTTCTCAGACATTTAAATGTGCACAAGTACACACTACTTGTACAGGGGTAGAGAGTAAAGGTGATACAAGTATGTATGCATGAAACATTCACTTACTGATTAAATTAGATTAGGGATTTCTGAAAACAGCATTACAAAATGATTTCTTAGTATAGTTAAAAAGAAAAAATCCATTAAAATATGTACAACATTGACTTTACCTGAAATGGAGTTTGTAATCCAGAAACTGACACAACTAATGTGAGAAAGTATTTTGTAATGTGAGTTAATGACAGATTTATTGTTGTAATAAATAAATTAAATCATTTTACAATTTTATTAGATATAAAAATTTACACATTCCAAATGAAAAGCAAAAATAATTATTACAATGAATTTTTCTTAAATGTTGGCCGACTGATTGCCCCCAAAATTTGTCAATTTGATAACAGATTTTGGTAAGGTTTAGCTGATAGTAATAGTAATGTTCTAATTTAATCATTAAGATCATATAATTATTATGATTATCGTTCCTCTGCCCTTGTTGGACTTCCATTGCTTGAGGATACTAGAGGTGTATAAATTTGCTCAGTGCCTGTATTGTTATTGCACTTTGTATTATATTATTGTCATGTATGTCCATGTTAGCATCTAGATAATTGTATTTAACTTATGATACTGTAGTATATTATGATACTCGTTATACATAATTATAATATTGTTGGAGACACTGAAATAGCTGGGCTATCATATTAAATTAGATTTCATTATTAGTGAATGTTTTTGAGTGATTATTATTATTTATGAAAATGAAAAATTACTCTTAGGGTGTATTCGGACGGTCTGCATTGGAACTGCAAGCTAGCTCCACATGGCATGCATGAATTTATTGAGTATGTAGGCTCCTATTGTTAGCATGCCATGCAAAATAATAACTCAGCTTCATGTACTTAGGGTCTTAATGTACAAAGAGCACCGGGTGCAGGGCCCAGGGCCGGGTGGAGGTGGCGCTCCGGGCTCGCTAGTGCTACCGGTGCGCGCGGCCGCTGCTCGTTTTGTATTGGGTTAGAGCAACATAGAGCAAATACATTACTGAGCAGTCAGGACTCTGACTAGAACGCGGCAGTAGCGCCGGCGACGATTTGTACGTGTATTATGACTCTTGAGTGTGAACGCAATTCAACAACACTGACTAGTTGCAAAATACTAGGTACATCTACAAACTTGTAGCACTGCAGACCGTCTGCGTAGCCACGGAGCGTGATATCTACAAATATGACGCGCGTTTTAATTGACTTTTGTTTAAGAAAACATTATATCTGAACACAAATGAAATTTGTGTGCAAAATCTTTGTTTTATGAAGTGCCATTGTAAATTGTAATGTATTGTATTTTTTAGTATATCTAAGTTAATCCATGACTGGCGCATTGTAGAGATAGTTCATTTTAAATTAAATGAGGGAACTTACATACCAACAGATAATTCAATGTTTTAATAGGTACAGATTTCAGCACATCAATGTACACCCGTCTGTCAAATTTCTAGATTTGTAGATTTTCAACTTAAACAAAACAGCAGAAGGTTGATATTTGATTGGGAAAATCTACAGGTTAAAAATTTACAAATTTTACGTTATGGTAGGTTGATGTGCTGGCGTTTGTTAGAAGAAAAAGAATATTTACGAATTTAATTGATTTTAATTATTTTTTTCATCATTTTATTTGGAAAGTTTATTTATATAAATATGTGATTTCACAAAATAAGAACTGGACTATCTTTCCTTGGCATAATAATTATTATATTTATCGAATTTTTTAATGTAGGTACGGTACTACTGATCTTTTATTTAGTTTTACACCAAATTTTTGTGTACTATATTTTGTAGCTTTTATGTATTTAAAATTGCATAGTAAAGTTAATCTCAACTGTACAATTAGTTTTAATGTGAAGTATTGAGTATCATACCAAAAGTAGATAAATGACACAACACGAAGTGCGGGAATGCGGCCAAAAACGTGTATGTTTGGCAATTCTTTCCACCATCCATTCTTTTTTATCGTGGTAAAATCATCCAATGAGTCCTCCCACCCGAGGACGGGCGAGGCGACTGTCGGACTTGTACTGACTAAAATCGACGATAATCCTTAAATAGCCCTTTACGTCCTGGGGTCACGGTTACCTGATGAGATAGTCCCGCGACCCCGGCAGGCTTTGGCCCTGTAAGCGGGGTTAAGCGCTGCGGCTGCGCTGTCACAGGGCTGTGTTTATTGAGAATAGCACTGCAGTGTCCGCTATAAATTCCACCTTGTCTGACACATCGTCTGTAATAATATTAAGACCAGTAAAAATGGCCTAATTACTTACCTAGGGCGAGAGGGGTAAGAGGAAAAACGGGGAAAGATAAAAAACATACAATCATCATCGTTGTAGACACCTTTTTGTGTTGCCTCGCCCCGCCATCTGAGTAGCTAAGTGAGAGCATTCGTGTGTTTTTTGACATTTTCCGTACGGACTCATAACCCGCGTAAAAGTGCGTTTTTTATCTTTACCCCGCTTGATGCATTTAAGTTAAGAATCTTTAGTGTAGCGAGGGATTCACGTTTAGCCCAAGACAGGCAGCCTTTACTTCCAGAGGAGCGTACTCTGCTTTTCACACCTACTGCGAGGAAATAAATTCGATTTGAAATTTGATTGTGGTACGACAACCTCTCTGATCGTGAAGTTGGCACCACTGTAAGCGATTCGCTGTGCGGCCAGCGGCCGCCATTACTTGATCCAACTCCTTGGTTGAAAGTTTTCATACGGTTATAGCGGTTCCAAATTCAACATCACATTATCCCACCGGGGAATAATGGAAATTCAGTACATATATTATTCCCGGCTCGAGCGCGGGGGAACAATGAGCTTACTTTACAGTCGGTTGCCTGACCTATAATTTGACATTTACGAGCAAGTAGTGTGAAAATAGTATTTATGGTCATTACCATAAACACGAGTCATTATTTCAATTACCCCTTGGGCATTTCGTCTCACCCCTTCAAATTTTTTTCTCAAGACCAATTTTATTAACAGTTATATTTTTTCAAAAAGATTTCTTTCAGCGTTATAGATACTACTATACCTACTCTTTTTCCTAAAACATAATCTTATGCATATGCCTTGAATCCCTTTGTTTGACAACAGTTTCAAATCAACACTGTTGATATAATCAAATTTTCATTCCGACTTATCCCTTTTTTATGAATTCAACGGTAGAACAAAAAGTAACCACGAAGGGGATGTCCTTGTCCGTTTTACAACGTCAAGTTGTAAAACGAGTACGTTTTACAAGAGAAAGTGACAGAGCTATACAAGTCGTCTAGCGCCATCTCGTTCACTAGCTAGAACTAGCCTACTTTTAAGACGTTATAATACGGCCCGTCAAGGTGCATTTTTTGAACACACCTTAGTCGCACTACCGTAGTTTCGAACTACCTTCGCAAAATCGTTTGTCGCACAAGTATGAATCGCAGATCCGCTTGTGGAACTACTGTAGAACACACGGCTATACATCAAGCTTTGCAAAACTAATATAAACTGACCGTTGAATGAATGTGTGGAAATATCATAAGAAAGCAGACCACGATAAGCTGGTTTTGTATAGCTTTATGTGTAGCCAGCCGTGTGTACACCCATAGGTCAGGATTTAGTGACGAGATCCTGCAGAAAACGACGGAACGCTTGAATTCTTATGTGCACACTTGAAGTGATTTGGTTAGGTTTTATTTTTGTTTGAATGTTGTTTACTGCTTAATGGTCTTAACACAGTCTAAACATCAGCAAAGAACTAATGATTATAATAGACAGTTTAAATACGCTGATGTTGATCAAAAACGGTCATTAGCAATGCCTATGATCCAGCATTTTAGCGGTACACTCTGGAGAACGGTATTACTGCACTGCAAAACTTGCGTTGACAGCTGATTAGATTAGAGTAGTGGTAGGCCTCACCAAGGTGCGCATGCGTAGGAGTTTCAATTCCGCCAAATTAAAAATCCGCAGTCGAGTTTTTATCAGCAAAAAAAAAATGTTTTTTTATTTTCATTAACATTTTTTCATGTTACGAATGTTCGATTTTTGAAATTCGCGAATGCGAATGCGGATGCGAATATTCAATTCCGATATTCGCGGATGCGAATGCGAATTCAAATATTCAGTTTAACGACAATCCCGATTGATAAAAACATTTTTAAATAATCAAACTTCTTAACTTGATTTTGAATTTTTATACTAACAGTTTTTTTACTTCCTTTCTGTAACGAAAACTGAAAAAGTATGTAAGAGTAGCTCAAAGGGGATCAGCCAGTGAAAGACAAGCAGAATGAAACACGTTTATCTTAGCATGAATGGCAATATAAAGTCAGGCAGAATGAATCGAGAGGAAGACACCCAAAAGACACCAGATAAGACTTAATGAAATGTGTAGAAGAAGGAATTCCAAATATTGGTATATTTCACTCGTTCGTATTCGCATAATATTCGCATGAATATATGCGGATGCGAATGTCTGAAAATCTGCGAATTTAGGCGGATGTGAATGCGAATATTCGCAACATCTCTAGTCTAGAGCTAGACATTGTTGAAACATTATATAAAATTGAGACAGCTCCGGTAAGTTACAGAGCAATTGTGTTGGAGCTACCTTGCTACTTCCCTTACAAATCTAAAATAACAATAATGTTCAGACCGTTTTACAATTAGGTACCTAGAATGGTAAATTATAAAAACGTGGGAAAATACCTAAATCAAAATAACATGCGTGTGTCTAGGTAGGTATTTCTTAATATTGTGCAATGGCGCACCTAAGGATGTTATTTGATAATATTTATTTATTACATAATATTATGTAACATCACATGAATACATGATAAGTCATGATGATTTGCAAACATATATCAAAGATTTTAATATATGGGGCATAGATATTTAGCGACTGTTACTCGAGCGGGACTACCATTTAAAAATTCCTGGGTACCTATGTTAACAATTTTACCTACACTATATACGGTACTAAGGTAAGTCAAAATAGCCATAATCTGCCTAATTGAGTCGATGGATAACTCAAGAAATTAATAATTAAAGTTGACAAACTTACATTTGCAGTTGGAAAACATGTTCTTCGATACATTTTGTTTAGGAAACTATGTTATCCAAGTGCGTTTTATAAGTTGGTCGACTATTACTCGTTAACTTGTAAAGCCTACTTAGTCATGATAATTTTCCTATATATTCTACTATTGTGAATTTGTTCACACCCCCAAACATAACCGTTTAGCTGGTAGAGGGTGGGACACTCGAGTCGAGCAATAATTTATCACTTTAAAGCAAAAGAATCTTTTTATCAAAAAATTGTTAATGGAAACTATCAATATTTTTAAAGACCTATTTAATGATAACCCACACTAAGGGGTACGCGAAAAAAAAAGCATCCCCACTTTACGTATACAGGAGGTATCCTAAAAAAATATTTTGCTAGATTTTATTTTACCACTTTTTCGGCACAACAAATCCGTATAGGTATTTACACCAAATTACAGCTTAGCTTTCTAGAACTGGGCGTCTCTGAGCTAAGCTGCGGACAGACGGACATGGCGAAACTATAAAGGTTCTTTGTTGACTACGGAACGGAACCCTAATAAAAATGGCTAGTCGTCACGTCTTGCGCGGTATTTTTGGACCTACGTTGAGATAAAATATCTACCAACTACAAAAATCGTTGTTTTCGACTTATTCATAACTCTAGATAAGTATCTATAAAAATAACATAATAACGACTATCGATTATAAATTGGCAGCTGATTACTTTATGCTCAACAATTAGGGCTGCGCGAAACACGACGCGCCAACCGACCCGGGCTTGGTCCTCGGTCGGACGGCGAGCTACACGCATTTACTCAACGCGTCCGCAAGCCCGCTCCGCCGCTGTGCCCTCTGCTGATCAGAGGGACACGCGTTGAGCGTCCACACTACAGAGGCTATTCCATACGGGCAAAGAGACCCCTTAGGCACAGTGCCTAAGGAAGAGTTTTTTTGCCCGCATCCCAGGGTGCCACCGGCCCGAAAAACTAGTCTTCCCCCGGACATTCCGAAAGGGAACTCCAGTCCACGGGCGCACGTGGAGGTTTCCTGTCTTAGCACCCCAACTATATCTATTTGGTAGGCATCTGATTACTTATGCTCACAATTATTGCTATATAAACAGAGTTTATAGTTATATGAATATCTATCTATATCTAGCTTTCTAAATTATTGGTTACGGAGTAGATCAGTAGTAGGTACAACTGCTACAACTGCTTTGAATAAAACACATTACCTACTGCTTTAAAAGTTTAAAGCTCTCTAATATGGATCTAGATTTCACAAACAAAGTAGTGCTAGTAACTGGCGGCGCGAAGCTGACTCGTGGGCAGGAATGAAGCCAACTTGCGAGCAGTCGCGGGCAAGTGCGAGAAGCAGAAGGGCGTGAAGCCGCTGGACGAGGGAGTCGAGAAGACTGCCAAGGACACACTCGACCATTTTAAAAGGTAGGCATAATTTTTGCGAACTCCAAGTGATAATGTCGTCATGTGTCTTTTAAGTGAGTGTGACGAAGTAGATTGTATTTAAAGCTGCTTTATCGAAGCTTCAAGGTCAGCGGATCCTCTAAATGCAATAAATTCTCATGTTGAAGAGATAGTTCAAGTGCACTTGTAAAGCAAAACACTCTCATCAAATAGTGATAACATTGATAATGATTCTGATATGAGGATCATGTAATACTTGATAATCCTACTTCCTACTAAGATTTTGCTCAAGACTTGATGTCCTCGTCAACAATGCCGCTATCGGCTGTCGGACGACGCTCCTCACTACGAAAGACATGCAGATCTTCGACGACTTGTTCAGGATAGACATGAGGGGAGTGTACAACTTCATTGAGACAAAGGGCAACATCGTCAACATCTCCAGCATAGCGGGGACTGTGGTCACTGTTGGCGCCCTGACCTACGGCATGGCCAAGGTGAGAACTTGAAGTTGGAAAGGAAGTGGTAGTAACATTATATGATTGAGGAAGGGCACTATTTTTTGTTTGATGAAACGACTATTTCTGTGTTGGTACGTACTTGGGGCCCGTGGTGGTAGCGGAGACCCTAGGCTGTGCAAGGCTCTGCACAGCCTAGGGTCTCCGCTACCACCACGGGCTATCCTACAATCGTTATCGATATGACAAAACACTTCAATGGACTCGAATGTAATTTTAAATACGTGCACATCGTGCCCGACTCGCACTGGGCAGTTTTTATACTTTTTTTTGGGTAAAGAACATCTCTTTGCTGTAGGAAGTAGGTATTTTGTATGAGCGGTGCTCCTTCTTCCTTAATAACTACTGACTACGGATTTGTTGGTACGCGAATGGCACGGGAGCGGGACCCCTTATCGAGTCCGAAAGTTTCCGTACCATTTTGTATTGGAGACCCTTAATAATTTCAGTTAACAAATTGCCTAGTCTTTTTATCATACGGCTCTCAATGAACGGGCATGCGGCCTGAATAGCAATCAAACATACCTACAGCTATCACCATCAAGACACTCCCCGAAGTTAGACAAATGACTCATGAAAAGTCACTGGAAACTGGATTTTTGGCTGAAACCGAAACTTCGGTTGGACAATGGCTCATTGAATGTTGAGATTAGATAAAGGCATGAGTGCATGACTTGCGATTTTTTGGGTGGGGTGAGTCGGGGTAAGTCGGAATTAAAATTTGATTAGATGAAGTGTTGATTTGAAACTGTTGTCAAACAAAGGAATTCAAGGTATAAAATTATGTTTTGGGTAAAAGAGTATGATCTATACCTAATGCTGAAAGAAATCTTTTTGAAACAATATTTTTATGATAAAACTGTTAATAAAATTGGTCTTAAAAAAAAACATGGAGGGGTAAGACGAAATGCCCAACGGGTAAGATTGAAATAGTAATGATCATAAACACTATTTTAGTCATGCATCAAGTGGGATAAGATTAAAATCGCACTTTTACGCGGGTAAATGTTTCCATCTTGCCCCCAGTCACCCTACTTCTGATGATAAAGTCAGTAGGTAACCAAGTGCTTAATATTTATAAATACCGAGCTACAATGTTTTTATGAGTCAGTACTGTTCAAGCGGTTGAATAAAACACATCTTTTTAATTAAAAATAATATATCAATTCAATATGAATTTAGATTTCACAAACAAAGTAGTGCTAGTAACTGGCGCGAGTGCTGGCATAGGCGAGTGCACAGCTCTCCTGTTCGCCAAACTCGGCGCGAAGCTGTCACTCGTGGGCAGGAATGAAGCCAACTTGCGAGCAGTCGCGGACAAGTGCGAGAAGCAGAAGGGCGTGAAGCCGCTGGCGATCGTCGCGGACCTGGGCACGGACGAGGGAGTCGAGAAGACTGCCAAGGACACGCTCCACCATTTTAAAAGGTACTTCTTACCTACTGCCAATTTGAATAATTAAATTCCGGTGTAAAAGTACGCTCGAATGTCCAGTCACGGGGTTTTTAAAGGCATTTTAGTCGATGGGGATCGACTGGTCCTAGGAAAATTGGACTTATTGAACAATTTATTAATAGGACCTATGTACATTCTGTCATAACTTATCATGCACATGCTATACAAAGTAGAGAATATTAAGATGTCCCATAAAACTGTCGTTTATGAAATCCTGCACAGAATAGTAACATTTGTCTGCAAGTAATTCTGTGAAACGTTTTTAATATATTTTTTTATGGTTAGTTTTAATAAGCTACAGTTTAATAAGGTTTAATTACGCCAGTGCAGAACGAATGCTGGTATTGAGATCTCATAGCTGTACCTCGTTTTCTAGTTTGTTACTTAAAGACCAAGCTAGCTCTCAAGGCAACGCTTTTGAGCTTTGATAATGCTTTCCCGTTCACAACAGTGATCCCAAAATATTATACCAAATCTGAAACGTTCTCCACACTAGGAATTTCTTCTGTATCGTGGGTGCATTTATAATCATAGAAACTCACAAACATCAATATGACGTCTCATCGGAAGCGTCGCCTGTAACATAACGTTACAGAAGATGAGAACCGTGCATCACAATTTGCACCTTGTAATTGAGTAACATCTTGATACAACTTGTAACATTAGTGCGCTCCACTTGTTATTTAATGTACGCGAATGCTCCTGGTGAGGAAGCACCTTTATGTGAGAAGCATTTTACTATACACTAACATTAACTGCATGATGGTCTTCTTGTGAAGCAACGGATGGTCGTACTTTCCGTACCAGTCCAGTTGAATAAATACAAACTGACTGTCATTGACACAGCGGCTGCATTCGATCATGCCAGCTAGTCTCGATGAGGTTATGAGCTTTTGAGCACCTAGTTTTAATATGGAATAACTGTTCTCCGCCGTTACACCCCCTGCTCGAAACCTATTGGTCGTAGCGTCAAGTTATATAACCCAAGTATAGCGTTCTTCGATAAATGGGCTAACCAACACACAAATAGTTTTTCAATTCGAAATAGTCTTCTTCCTGAGATAGAGTTCAAACAAATCAGTCCTGCTGCATCAGGACCCCTGTCTTATTAAGTTACAAGTTGTCGTGGTTCTTGTAGCTCCTTGCTTTGAACTATGATTTCCAAAATGGTTTTGGACGGTGAATTTACGATAAATATTTGGGCTGCCGAATTTTTGTCATTAATTAAACAATTATTAGACGTTCTTTGTGTTCTTCTAATCCAGGCTTGATGTCCTTGTCAACAATGCGGCAATTGGCGCGCGGACGTCCCTCCTCACCACGAAAGACATGCAGATTTTTGATGAAGTATTCAGGATCGATGTGAGAGGCGTGTACAACCTCACCAGGCTGCTAGCACCTGCCCTCATCGAGACCAAGGGCAACATCGTTAACATCTCAAGTGTAGCAGGGACTATGGTATCAGTAGGCAGCTTGCCGTACGGCATGGCCAAGGTAAGTCCACTTAAGTACCTTTGAGAACGTTTAGATTGCCTACTGTAATTTCTATTATATTTTTAGGAAGTAGTTTATACCTGCGGTCCAAAAATAGAAAACTTTATGCTTTACACTCATAAAATATAACTATTGCTTTCTTGCCAGTTTACATTAAATTTGATATGATCAGATGTATTTCTATCTGTCTGCAGGCTGCGCTGGACCACTTCACTCGTCTGACAGCCCTCGAGTTGGCTCCCAAAGGCGTCAGGGTCAATACCGTCAGCCCCGGAGTCACTGTAAGTTTGTATATTGTCATCTTGAAAACATGATCCTTTTTTTTAAATTAAATTAGAACTAGACACGCGAAATCGTGTGTCAAAACAAATGAGTCATTATCTACTTAAATGCGATTTGTTCATTGTAAAACCAGCTGTTAATTGAAACCAGCTGTGAATCTAAATAGTCACTTTGATAAATAAGTCAAAAACTGATGTCATCTGGTTTTAGCCAGTTCCTTCTTACTACCCTGTAGGTACTTATGTTTTAAATATAGTAAACTAATCTTACCAATTATTGATAATCTTCCTGTCATTTCTCAGGTGTCAGACTTCTTGAAGCGTTTGACAGGCTACTCAGAGGCTGAGTACCAGGCGTGGCTGGGAACTGCCAGCCAGAACATTCCCATGGGCGAGGTGTGCGTTGGAGATGACATCGCGAAGATGATCGTCCATATCGCTAGCGATAACAGCCGACTCGTCACTGGGACCATCATCGACGTAGATGGAGGGGTCCGGTTCGCGTCCACCAGCAACCTCATCAAAGATCAGATCAAGAAGTGAATGACAGTAGACGAGTTTGCCAAGTTATTGTTACGCATGACTAAATAAATTATTTCGAGTTGAATTCGCTAGTTTATTTGTTTTCAATAAATGCTTTTAATTAACTTATTTTGGTTTTATTATTTTCAATCTATTACATTGGAGTAGAATACGGAATCTCGATGGCCGTAACGCCGATAAATGCGAATTCGTTGATACATCGGCGTTTTGGCCACCGAGATTCCGTGTTCTACCCGGTTGAAACCGAAACTGTTGTGGAAACTGGATTTTTTGCCGAACCAGCGGCTGGACACTAGTCGTCCCGTCCCAAAACACGCTGCCGCAATAAATAACCAGGTAAGAAGTTATCATCATCAGCCTATAATGTTCCCACTGCTGGGACACAGGCCTCCTCTCTGAGAGAGAGAGTGGGCCATAATCCACCACGCGGGCCTAGTGCGGATTGGTAGATGTAGCATAACTTCGATTTTTTGGTTCTAAGACATGCCGGTTTCCTCACAATGTTTTCCTTCACAGTTTTGAGAGCAGTGGTGATGAAATAACTTACACAAAGTAATGCGCCCGGCGGGGTTCGAACCCACGACCTAAGTACAACTGGTGATTCGGGACCGATACGACTTTGCCACCACTGACTGCTCTAGTAAAAATTGTACTAATTAGAAAAGAGTTGAAGGTGACGCAATGACAGAATAAATTCGAAATATGTATGCAAATTCAAAAATCAATAAATAGATCATAAAGGAGAATGGTTGAGGCAACAGAAGAAGTGAAATACTCACTGTGTAACACTAATTCAGGATGAGTTCAGGTTTATCATCTCATTGAATGTTGAGATTAGATAAAGGCATGACTTGCGATTATTTAGGTAGTACTTCTGTGTATGATAACATAAGTTGATAAGTAAGTGCATAGTCAGTACTGTTTAAGTAATTGAATAAAACACATCGTTTTATAAAATAATATATCAATATGGATTTAGATTTCACAAACAAAGTAGTGCTAGTAACTGGCGCGAGTGCTGGTATAGGCGAGTGCACAGCTCTCCTGTTCGCCAAACTCGGCGCGAAGCTGTCACTCGTGGGCAGGAATGAAGCCAACTTGCGAGCAGTCGCGGACAAGTGCGAGAAGCAGAAGGGCGTGAAGCCGCTGGCGATCGTCGCGGACCTGGGCACGGACGAGGGAGTCGAGAAGACCGCCAAGGACACGCTCGACCATTTTAAAAGGTACTACTTACCTACTAATTGGCAAGTTGAATTAAGAACCTACGTGAAAGTACGCATGAGTGTCCAGTCAAGGGGTCTTTTAAAGACAATTTTTCCTAGGAAATTGGGACTAACAATCTACTCATTGAACAAAAGCTGTTCTCTGGGGTTTCACCCGCTGTTCGTCTCATAGCGTCAAGTATAAATGGCCTAAATGGTAATTGCGCTAACCTAACAAACGTCCTGTTGGGTCAGGATTCTTACCAGTACTTATGACGTCACAAGTTGTCGTCGTTCTAGTTATTTTTGTAGCTCGTTGCTTCGAATTTTGATATGATTTACAAAATGTTTTTAAACGGTCGAGTTACGAAAAGTATTTGAACAGCCGAGTTTTGGCCTGAACTATTTTTTTTAATTAGTAAAACAATTATTAAATGTTGTCTATTTACTCTTCTCTGTATTCTTACAATCCAGGCTTGATGTCCTTGTCAACAATGCGGCAATAGGCGGGCGGACGTCCCTCCTCACCACGAAAGACATGCAGATTTTTGATGAAGTATTCAGGATCGATGTGAGAGGCGTGTACAACCTCACCAGGCTGCTAGCACCTGCCCTCATCGAGACCAAGGGCAACATCGTTAACATCTCAAGTGTACTAGGGACTATGGTCTCTGTAGGCAGCTTGCCGTACAGCATGGCCAAGGTAAGTCTATCTAAGTAACTATAAGAACGTGAGACAGCCTGCTGTTATTCCATTATATTTTTAGATGATGGGATACCTCTCGCCTATCTACATAGAAATCGCTAGCTATTTATCTTACTACGGCCCTTCCGGCCACTCTAATCTGCTTTTAATGGACAGACGCCAACATTTCAACCTATCCCAATCTTTTTTTCATAAGATCGCCGTCTGTCCACCTTGTTGGTGGACGTCCTACACTGCGCTTGCTAGTCCGTGTACATTTTTTATATATTTTTTAGATATTATCACTTTGTTAGGACGTGGGCCAAATTTTGATCCATTTTCTAGGTGGATAATGTGTACCTACCTAAGATCAAAAACAGAAAAATATAAAGCATGTAACATAAAAATTACGTATAGGTACCTATATACTTTGTATAAATTATTTTGTAAGGAATCGCTGCTTTCTTGCCAGTTTACATTAAATCTGATATGATCTGATATATTTCTATCTGTCTGCAGGCTGCACTAGACCACTTCACTCGGCTGACAGCCCTCGAGCTGGCTCCCAAAGGCGTCAGGGTCAATACCGTCAGCCCTGGAGTCACTGTAAGTTTGTATATTGTCATCTTGAAGAACCTTTTTTTTAAACAGCTAGTGAAGGGAAATTGAGAACGTTCTCATGACTCGTCAAAACAGAGTTATCATGTACTTAATGAAATGCCAATTTGTTCATAAACCAGCTGTTAATTGAAACCTCACTTTTAACTCACAGTAAAGGACTTTCGCGATAACGTATGTATATCGCAATAAAGAACTTTCGTGATAACGTACTTCGTAGTAATGAACTTTCGCGACAACGTTTTTCGCAGTAACGTACTTCACGCCCTTCACGGTAATGAACTTTCGCGATAACGTACTTCGCGTTAATGAACATTCGCTGTAACGTACATCGCGGTAACGAACTTCGCAGTAATGACGATACCGTACACCCAAAAACATAAAGTAAACTTCTAATTGACAATCTTCCTGTCATTTCTCAGGTGTCAGACTTCGTGAAGCGCTTGACAGGCTACTCAGAGGCTGAGTACCAGGCGTGGCTGGGAACTGCCAGCCAGAACATTCCCATGGGCGAGGTGTGCGTTGGAGATGACATCGCGAAGATGATCGTCCACATCGCTAGCGATAACAGCCGACTCGTCACTGGGACCAACATCGAAGTTGATGGAGGGTTCCGGTTCGCGTCCGCCAGCAACCTCACCAAGAAGTGAATGACAGACGAGTTTACCAAGTAACTGTTACGAAAAATAAATAAATCATTTCGAATTGAATTCGTTAGAAGTGTGCCTACTTATTTGTTTTCAATAAAATATGCTTTTAACATAGCGATTCTGAAAAATCACGTCGCACGCGCAACGCCATCTATCGAATACCTATATTTTAATATTGTACGCTGTTGATCTCTTGACATAGCGTGTACCGCTGTATTAATACTTTACCTTGGAAGCACCGTTATAATCTTTATTAATTTACATTTTTTATAAAAGGTATGAACTGATGACGGTGAACACAGCTATCACACAACGCCATCTAGTCCCAAGCTAAGCTTGTATTATGGGTACTAGACACCTGATAAACTTAAATGTATATTGCTAAATACATACATATTATAGATACACACCCATACACAAAACAAATGATCATGCTCATCACAAAAACATTTGTCCTGGGTGGGAATTGAATCAACGACCACCGGCATAGCAGTCAGGGTCACTAACCACTAGACCAACAGGCCAGTCGTCAGTTTTCTGACAGATAGCTAAAATTCCGGACACGTCAGAAAAGTTCCTGTCATCTGGTAACCACAGCCCATGTTACTGAATAAATTTTTGTTCTAAAAATTTTGGAAATTCGCAAAAAAAAAAGACATTTCATACAGATGGGCCCGATCAATTTCTCATTTTGCATGTAAAACTTTCCCCTTGGTAACCCTTGGTGTTTCCTCTTAATTCGCAATGAATTCTGACCGTGACTTTGCGCTCCCAAGAAAGCAGCGAGGACCGCTCCCTCTCACTCTCACGTGAGTCTGAGACCTCTTACCTTAACGAATCCGCGCCACTAAAAATACATTGACTTCCGACATCCACGCGGACGAAGTCGCGAGCACAGCTAATCTTAATATATATAAATCTCGTGTCACAATGTTTGTTCTCAATGGACTCCTAAACCACTTAACCGATTATAATAAAATTCGCACAATTCTCAAATTTTAGACCGGGTCCTCCACCCGTGCGAAGCCGGGACGGGCCGCTCCTATTAAAATAATAACTAAATTAAAATATCAAAGCAGTCGCTCAAAGTAGCCACCTCCAGCTTGTAGACCAACTGAAGAAGCACTGAGAACGGATTTTGCGAAATTCGACCCCTAAGGAGTTGTTTTTGGGGTGGATAGTTTGTGTGAAACTTCGTTACTGCAAGTGCAAGGATTTTCTATTTTGCATAGGGTTTATTTTTAGGACGTAGACGCCCACTTTTTTCGTAATCGACCTCTAAGGGTTTTTTTGGGGTTGATAGTTTACATGAAACATCGTAAGGTACTTCAAGTTCTAGGTGTCTCAATTTTTTATTGGAAATTCATTTGACGGCACGGTTAGCGCAGTGGCTCAGCGATTGGAGTGATGCGCTGCGTGTTGTGGGTTCGTTTCCCGCATGGAGCAAATATTTGTATGATCTACAAGTAGTTGTTCCGGGTTTCGGCGTTTGTGTATTGTGAGTTTATATGTTTGTAAACGCACCCACGACACAGTAATTCCTAGTGTGGGGCATTTTATTTTTAAAGAAGAAAAGAAAGAAGTAAAATTTAGTTTTTCCCAAAAGTATCTTGTAAAGAGGCAAAGTTCAAAATTCGCGGATGGTTAATTTTATTGAAGTAGACGTATTCGTAACACCACACTGCGTTCCAAAACACAGCCTAGATCACTGACGTTGCTAAAATGGCCGCTTAACCGAAGTGCGACTGGGCTTGCCACGTCAGCCGGATGCCCAATGAACTATGTGGGCCAAAATTACCACTATGTGTAGCCTTGACACAGCCAGAAGACGTCAAGATGGCGGGATGAGCTGAATAAAACTAACAACCAGTGGCTCACACTAGCCTTAGATCGAAATAGTTGGAAGTCATGGGGAGAGGCCTTTGCCCAGCAGTGGGATGATACAGGCTGGCTGAAAGTAACAGTACTGCGTAAAGTTTTGTTTGGTTAAATATCACATATCGCACCTTGAAAAAGGTGTAAAGATATTCTCGTCCAAACGTTTATAAGATAAGATAGAGGTTTTTATCTTAACTTCAATAGGTAGATATTTTTGCTACCGAAGTGTTACATGACAAGTTATTCAACATCGTCATATTTTTTGCAGAAGAAAGGTAAACAGTACTTAGGTACCTTCAGGTGAAAGATATATTATTTGTCAATGTTTCTTTGTTTACTAACCTAACTGCACTGATCCAACAACCGGCCTCATGTTACTATAGTGTTAGTGTTTACCGCATTGATATACGTTCATAAATATAAGTGTAAACATTGCGACATTGCGTCCGTTTCGTTTACCGGGTTCACTGGTCGACGAACTTGATGTTGTTTCTCTTTAGATAGTAGATAATAATACAGTTGTCATGTCGTCACGCGATGTGATTGTTGGCAATTGTTCAGTATCAGTATTACAGTAACCAACAAGCGTTCATATTAAGCGCACGCCGAAAATTATTATTCATCATGAACGTAGATTTCACAAACAAAGTAGTGCTAGTAACTGGCGCGAGCGCTGGCATAGGCGAGTGCACAGCTCTCCTGTTCGCCAAACTCGGCGCGAAGCTGTCACTCGTGGGCAGGAATGAGGCCAACTTGCGAGCAGTCGCGGACAAGTGCGAGAAGCAGAAGGGCGTGAAGCCGCTGGCGATCGTCGCGGACCTGGGCACGGACGAGGGAGTCGAGAAGACTGCCAAGGACACGCTCGACCATTTTAAAAGGTAGGCATCATCATCAAAACTGCATAACTATGTGATGAAAAAAGTATTAATTTAATTTATCAAGTAACGGCCTACTAATATGCCTAAATATTAAATAGGTGCGTCCACACAGAACGACCAGCCTCGCGAGGCTTTTTCCGAGTGAGGAAATTGCCTAGCAAGGCGGCTTGCGCATCTATTGTTTCTCGACCGAGGCACGAAACAAAATACGCGAGCGAGTGGTCACTAATGACCTTTGATGTTAAAAAGTGATCTTATATAAACAATAAAAAAAAAAATACGCGAGCAAAACAAAAGCAGACACTGGATGGCTCGGGCGCTCGGTTGCTGACCCGCGGAAGCGCCCTCGCTTTCTTCTAGAGACACGTCCACACCGAGCTGCTTCGCGCGGCAAACGTCTCGCGAGGCAGTATCTGAATGCTTTTCTTTATGACCTTTGCTTTCACAATTAAGATTGTTTGGATTTTATAAACAGCTTGTCTTATTTTGTGCCTAGAACTTTAGTGAGACGCGCGGGCATCTCTCTGCCCGCGCGTCCCCTGTATGCAGTTTTCATGTCGCCAAACGCCCGGTGTCCGTGTATCTCTTCGTCGCTTGGCACAGAATTAAAATACGCAATTTTCTCAGATACTTTCTCCCTGCGTGCTAGTAAACGAAGCACTCTGAACAAAAAAGAAAACATCAGATGGATACCTTTTAACAACATTTCTCTATGATCTAGACTGGATGTTCTCGTCAACAATGCAGGCATTAGCGCCAGGACCTGCATCGAGAAGACAGATATGGCCATCTTCGACGACGTGTTCAGGATCGACGTGAGAGGGGTCTACAACCTCACCAGGTTGCTGGTGCCTGCCCTAATCGAGACCAAAGGGAATATCGTCAATGTGTCGAGTATATCGGCCACAGCAGTCGCCCTCGGGAGCTTGCCTTATGGTATGGCCAAGGTAAAAAAACTTTTGAACCACTTAGCCATTATACAGGGTGCAGTTTAAGTTATAGGCAATATTTTAATTTAAGGCTCTTCACGATACTGGTTTGTATTACGCAACTCAAAAACATTATTGATTCAAGTATTTAAAACTTTACAATCTATCTTCTATCTATATATATAAAATTCAAAACTGACTGACTGATCTGACAACGCACAGCCCAAACCACTGGGCCTAGAATCTTGAAATTTGGCGTAAGCCCTCCTTATACCACGTAGGTGAGCACTAAGAACGGATTTTGCGAAATTCGGCCCCTAAGGGGTTGTTTTTGGGGTTGATAGTTTGTATGAAACTTCGCTACTACAGGTACTAGGAATTCCAAATTTTGCATGGGGTGTCTTTTTAGAACGTAGACGCTCACTATGACAAGATTTGGCGAAATCCGACCCCTGAGGGGTTTGTTTTTGGGGTCGATAGTTTGTATGAAACTTTGTTACTACAAGTGCTAGGCGTCTCAAATCTTGCATGCCGGTTCTTTTTAAGACTTAAATACTCAACAAGTTAGAAATTTTGTGAAACTTGACCCCTAAGGGGTTGTTTTTTGGGGTTAATAGTTTTGAGACTGAATTTTTTACATATGGATACTTTTTTGGACGTAAGTGACACTAAAGACGGGATTTTGTGAAATTCGACCCCCAAGGGGTTGTTTTTGGGGTTGATAGTTGGAATGAAACTTTGTTACTACAAGTGCTAGGAGTCTCAAGACGTAAGTGATAGTTAAAACGGGATTGATGTAATGA
The DNA here is from genome assembly GCA_028554685.1 of Agrotis ipsilon. NCBI lineage: Eukaryota > Metazoa > Arthropoda > Insecta > Lepidoptera > Noctuidae > Agrotis > Agrotis ipsilon. The sequence goes on from CM052965.1 coordinate 17,494,128, forward strand.
TAGTTAGAGGTCTCAAATTTTACAGGAGATTCTACTTTAGACATAGGTTTAGGTTCTCACTAAGAGAGGATCTTGCGAAATTCAACCCCTTAAGAGTAGTTTTGGGGTTGTTAGCAAGGAATCCCAATATATTCATTGGGGTTATTGTAAGAACGTAGGTACCACCCAAGACGGGATACTGCGAGTAGATACAAATTTTGTTGAATATTGATTTAGATTTTCGAAAAGCATCCCTTATAGAGGGTGGCTGGGAGTAAAAATTCACAAAAGCAAAGTTCTAAAATCACGCGGACGAAGTCGCGGGCGGAGTGCTCGTTTTTTATAAGTATTCGGCGTTTACTTTTTGTTTCGCGGTGTACCGCGTTTTAAAATTTTGATATTTCATGACTTATTTATGTAGTATTTTTTAATTACTTTTAGTGTTTCTTTGCAAACATTATGCCTTTGCAATGTGAATTACTACATTTTTAAAGTTGTTTTAACCTGTATTGATAATATTTTTGATTTATACGAATTATTAGCCATAATGCAATCAGTATCGTGAGTAGAACCTTACCTTAGGTACACAATACACGATGGAAATATTCCTTTCAATGCCTTAATGTTCCTCAAAGTTGTCATGAACTAATATACAAAGAATCAGACTATAAACGAGTCCAATCTGAATGTAAATATTTTCTGTCTTACTCCGTTATCAATGAATAAATGTGTACATTATAATTTTAAGATAATAATTCTGATTACGTGAGACGTTTTTTTTTGTTTATACATTATTCTCACGTTGCAGGCAGCACTGGATCACTTCACTCGTCTGGTGGCTCTGGAGCTGGCTCCCAAGGGCGTCAGGGTCAATGCTGTTAGTCCCGGAGTCACTGTAAGTGCTTACTTAGAGTACTATCACTCAGCTACAGCCTTGCATTGCGAAGTATGACAAAGAGGCTCCATCATTAAAACAAGTCTGAGAGGACACGAGTATTGTGTTTAGCCTTATGCCTTTTTTACGTGGTAAAATCATCAAATAAGCTGGGTGCTTCTATAAAATTTCTGTGTTCGGAAATGCACGCACCCACGTTACAGTAGAAATTCCTAGTGTGGGGCAACGTTTTTTATAAATATAGGTAAGAAAGAAAAAAAAGTGTAGTGCGTTGTTACTGCTACAGCCACAGCATCAATTCGCTCAGGAAAATCAGTTACACTAAACTATCTTCCTAACTATCCAGGTGTCAACGATAGTAAAGCGGATGACAGGCTACTCGGAGGACGAGTACCAGGCGTGGCTGTCATCCGCCGCCGGAGCCATTCCCATGGGACAGGTGTGCCAGGGAGAGGACATCGCCAACATGATCGTCCACCTCGCCAGTGAGCACAGCCGCCTGGTGACGGGGACTATCGTCCAAGTTGATGGAGGCCTGAGGTTCGCCCCTACGGGAAGTCTACTCTCGCAGCAGATTAAGTGATGGATCCAAATTGGATCATGCTGGCTGATTTAATTTAGATATAATATTATTAGGGGAACCTGTTGTACCTTGGCACTATAAGTACCTAGGCCATTAGGCTCGTTTTAAATGTTGCCGCAATGCTAAATTGTTATAGGTTTGGTATTCGATACATCACTTGTATATGCTAATATGCTATTGGTTCTTTAGATTATTATGTGTTAAAATAATCATAAACTTGCGGGATAAGTAACCTCAAAATATTTTTTTTTTTTTTTGAAATCCACCCATTTTGTTGAAGTTGGAGTGGTGTTGAACCTCGGTCACTGTCGATCAGTTGTACCTTGGCCGCTGCCAAGGTACAACTGATCAAATTGTTTCATATTCCGGGAATATATTCCTATTCAAATACATTTATTATTTCAGGAGTCATGCCTAAAAGCAAAGAAAAGAAGAAAAGAACGTCATTTGAACTATTTAAATATTTTTAACTGACTTCAAAACAAAAAGTAGGTTCTCAGTTCGACGTGTATGTTTGTTTGTGTGTATGTCCGCGATTATTTCACGATTGGCTGAATCGATTTTGATGCAGTTTTCAGATAAGTGTTCGTTACCTTCTGAATAAGGTTTTAGTATATAACACAAATGGATATTCCGTGACGTTGCCCTTAAGGCTCCATTTTTGTTCACTGAGATTGTAGATTTTCAAAGTCGATAGTATGTTTGTCCACTATTATCTCGCTTTTGGCTAAACCGAAAAAGAAATTTGACAGATTGGGGTAGCTTGATGTACTGGCGTATGTATGTAATAATTTTAAAATTTGTCATGTGATAAAACAGTGATTAAAAGTTTGTGATATTTTTGTTAAAAATTTTGTTTTTTAAGATAATAAAAATACGATTATTGCTTTGATTTTATTGCTAGTTATTTTTTGTTAAATATTTCACTAGACCGAATAAGATGATTTTGGCTATGAAAAGTTAATAGTTTTCTTAAATTACCCCCAATTCTCGTTGTGTCCTAGGTACACCGTAGTACTGGCCGAGGTACATAGGGTTTGTTGTACCTCGGCCGCAAATACCATTTTTTTTAAGTACATAAAACACAATGTCAGTATGGCGTATACATTCTCGATATTTTTGTGGTGAATACTCAATTAATTGACCTTTCAAAATATGCAAATATGATTTGTATACAACACGTCGAATCTCAGTAAAAAAATAATATCTGAAAAACTGTCCTAGGTACAACAGGTTCCCTATATAATAAATAACTCCTTACTCCTGGAGCCCTGACTGCCGGTAGCTTGGACCCTGTTCCCGATAGCAGCGGGCCACTATTATTTATATTGTTAAATGATTTTTTTGTTTTTGTAAAAATATTTAATTTACTTAACAAGTAAAAAATGAATAAAGGAAATAATTATATTTTTTTATATAATAAAAATTAAGCTCAACCCGAAACATTAGTTCAACTCCAGTCATTAACAATAACAATGCTACCATTTTAATTGATCGAAAGATCAACAGTATTTTAATATTATATATTATGTATATTATTAGATTTAAAAATGCAGACTTTATAATGTTGTACCTATATTATAAACTGGTTCCTTTCAACTTGGTATCAGATTCGCGAAAACAATTTTATAAATTCACCAGCTGACGTAAGTATCTAAATGTTATGTTATGATAATTTATCTTATTTTTCTCAAGACGTTTTTTAATCGTCAATCTTGTGTTATTAGAAACAAAGCATGTCTGGCATTAACACCTGCTGATCTTATCGTATTATTTCTTTAATTATTATTTTTCAACACAAGGAATGGCACTTTATTAAAATATAAAACAATATCTACATTATAACTACACAATCATTACTTAATTTGTTCCTTCAAAATCTCACTATTTCCGGAGCCGGCGAACTGTAGCGCCCCATCTACTGGCACGATGGCGCCGGTCACCACCCTGCTGAGCTCGTCGCTGGCGAGGTGTGCGATGAGGTAGGCGCAGTCCTCACCCGTGGTGGCTCGCCCCATGGGGATGGTGGCCTCAGCCGTCTTCAGCCACGCGCGGTACTCCTCATCCGTGTAGCCTGTCAGTCGTTGCACGAACGTGCTTATCTAAAATTTTAGAAGATTGCACACATGCAATGCAATGATGGTTCAGATTAAATACTTACATACATCACATACCATCGCACCTGTAGTTCCAGCTGATCAGGTACGGGTGTAAACCTTTATAAAGAGAATACTCACAGTAATTCCTGGGCTAACAACATTGACGCGAACACCTTTGGGAGCCAGCTCGTAGGCGATCAGACGACTGAAGTGGTCGAGAGCAGCCTGAAAACAAACAATACTGATACTGCTGGCCTACTTCATCCCACTGCTGGACAATGGCCTCACCCCATGACCTCCAGGGCCAAAGTGGATCACTGAGTTCGTTGGTTTTGTCGTTTTGTCCAGCTCATCCCTCCGTCTTGCGTACTCAACAAACAGTATTAAAATAAATAAAGATATCACATATTTGAAGCATTATGAATGCGGAAAGGATAAAGGTGCCAACACTTAGTAGACAAGTTTACCTTGGACAGACTGTAGGGTAAGTTACCAGTAGTGACCATCGAGGCCATGATACTGGACACGTTGACGATGTTCCCCTTGGACTCGATGAGCGCCGGCACCAGCAGCCGCGTGAGGTTGTACACTCCGCGGATGTTCACGTTGAACACGCGGTCGAAGGTGTCCATGGTGGCCAGCTGGATGGTGGTGCGCGCGCCCACCGCCGCATTGTTCACGAGGACGTCAAGCCTGAGAGGAGATACTACTGAGAACAGGATAAGATTCGATGGATGGATGGGATAAATTGACGGCACGGTTGGCGCAGTGGCTTATCGATAGACTGCTGCTCAACATGTCGCGGGTTCGATCCCGACACGGAATTAAAATTTGTATAACCAACAAGAAGTAGTTCCGGGTCTACGTTTGTTAACGCACCCACGACACAGAGAAATTCCTAATGCGGGGAAAGGTTTAAACAAATCCTATTGTTGTAGAAATTGCTGTTCGAAGCTATGTCAATACTTTAAATAGGTAGTATTTTAAATATTATACATACTACATACCTTCCAAAATGGTCGAGCGTGTCCTTGGCAGTCTTCTCGACTCCCTCGTCCGTGCCCAGGTCCGCGACGATCGCCAGCGGCTTCACGCCCTTCTGCTTCTCGCACTTGTCCGCGACTGCTCGCAAGTTGGCTTCATTCCTGCCCACGAGTGACAGCTTCGCGCCGAGTTTGGCGAACAGGAGAGCTGTGGACTCGCCTATGCCAGCACTCGCGCCAGTTACTAGCACTACTTTGTTTGTGAAGTCCATTCTGGTGTATCTCGCAGCATCAACTGACTCGCATTGTTTTTGGTGTAAGTATATTAGGTAGATATTAGGAAGATAAATAGATTTAAATAGATAATATGCATCAAATCTAGTTTCGTGTTATTATGACGGAATAATAACCGGTCTCGGATGAATTAGCTATTTAAAGTATGTATTAGAATATTAAACGGGGTTTGAATGTCGCCTGATTAGGGTTCCGTACGTCCAAATGTCTTATTCTAAACTAGCTGCCCGTCCCGGCTTCGCACGGGTGGAAGTCCTCTAAAACCCGGTCCCGAAGGTTACAAACACAGCAAAAAAGGAATTATCCGAATCGGTCCAGTCGTGTTCGAGTTATGAGCTTAGCATCACATTATGATAGAAGATAATTCCTTTCAGGGATATTCAAAGAAATAGAGGCGAACCCGTCCTCCACCTAGTTTTTCCAAATGAGTAGAACACGGAGACAATAAATTTGTATTTAGGTTCTGCCATGCGCTGCAACTATTAACGTTATTGAACAGTGAAACAAAAACTTGCTTTAGTTGGAACACGGTACCCAGTTTTTTTTGCAGTCTTCGTGCTCCATCCGTCCACCATACAGGTGGAAGTTTCTCCACCTGTGTGCAGCCCTGGAGAGGAGAGATATACTGACGTCTTTGCTGATAAATCACTAATACCCTTGTAATCTGTGCTATTACCTGTTTACCGAGATTGTAATTTTGGTAACAGTGCCATCTATGATTTCCAACTTCATGCGTAGTGTTACGCATGAAGTTGGAAATGTTTCCTTGTTATTCTACTCAGCAACAGATGTCTCTATAACGGAATTTAAGTTTTGACGGTTTTTGCACTATAAATATAAATGGGTACCTACTACATGACTGCGTTTACCCGTGTGACTGCATTTCCGTTAATTTATAAATAATTCTTTTCGTCTTCGGGAACACTACTTTTTTACCGGATGAAACGGACTGTGTCCGTTTCTGTACACCGGACAACGTACCTACATTAAAAGATCTGGATGTTGGTTCAGTCGTTGAGACGTGAAAATGTAACAAACGTCCATTCGTAATTTTAATGTGATATTAGTTACAAAAAGGTTACAAAGCATACCGACTTGGGACTCAACTCATTTCTCTAAAGTAATGCCAGGGTTGGGCAGTATTTGAATTACTTGTAATTAAAATACGTAATTAAAATACAAATACGTATTTTGTATTTGTATTTTAAATACTTCACTAAAAAGTAATTTGTAATTTGTATTTCAAATACCTGAAGACGAAGTATTTTGTAATTAGTATTTCAAATACATGAGGCTCCAAAATACATTTTAACAAAATACATTTAAACTTCATTTACCGTCACTGCACTCTCTCCAATGATGGTAAAGCAGCTAATTAGACTTGGCAAGACTACACCTGTTACGTACTGACGTCAGCACATCAAGCCTCCTACCACAATCCGTCAAAGGAGGATGCTCACAAAAAACCCAGCTCCGGCAGAAACGAGTTGTATCTCAAATTAACAATAGTATAGAGTAATAAAATAATAACCGGGTACTATCGTGATCCTTACTGGCAAACATATAAAAATTGCCAGTTTTGTTATTCAGTCGCCCATAGAAAAAGTACTTTGTAGTAGTAGTTCGTTCCCTTATTTCTCAAAGATGCCTTTACTGATTTGGGAAATTCTTTTTTTGTTTGTAAGGGTATACTTTCCAGGTGGTGCTATAATCAAAAATCAGACATTTTTTTTTTAAGTGTATGTACCAATTCTGGAAAATGTATCTTTTTTTTCTGATCTGATATTATAAAAGTTTCCCTTTCAAATAAAAATAGAATTTTCCAAATGGGTCCCGGGGTCTTTGGGAAATGGGGGAAGATACTACTATTTCGAACTACTTTTATATGGACAACTGCGTAACAAAACTGGGAATTTTTAAATGCTAGCCAGTAAGGATTCCGATCATTACTAGTTATTATTATACATATTACACTATACTATTGTTAATTTGAGATACAACTCGTTTCTGCCGGAGCTGGGTTGTTTTTCTATGAAGCGTGAGCAGTATCCTTTCCTCAACAAATTTTGAACCTTATTGTAATTCCGGAAGGTTATTTTTTATTGATAAAATTTGACAGATCCGGGCAGGCTGACCAGCTGGCGTCTTTACACTGTACGCTATGACTGTAGGTCAAACTTGGCTAAAAAAACGCAAAAAAAAATTAACGTCGAATTGTGAATTTTAAGTTATGAATGTCCTCTACTTTTCAGCCATTCAGTCCATGCTGGTCTAAATTATTAATTTTGTAATTTGTAATTAGTATTTTGTATTTCAATTACAAATAGCTAAAACACTGTATTTTGTATTTTATATTTCAAATACTTTACTTAAAAGTATTTTGTATTTTATATTTTAATTACTTGCGATATAGTATTTTGTAATTTGTATTTCAATTAAAGCAAAACATGTATTTTGCCCAGCCCTGAGTAATGCAATGACTGTCTGGGACGGTATCACAATAGGTATGGTCGTTCTTCTTGTAATAGCAATTATAAAATGTAAATACTTACTATTTGGTATTAGCTTTATTATTTCTTTATCCTTTAAACACCTTGCGCTTGGTATAATAGTGAAAATACTTAGCAACGACACAACACTCGAAGAATAAGTTAGTATAAAAACTAATTTTAACAAAGCATACAAAGCGAAATGTCAACAAGTCACTCGGATTATTCCACATCAGTGGATTTGTGAATAAAAATGCACTTTTCAAGCGTGGGAATAGGATTGTAGTTAAAACTAATAATGGAAATGTCAAGTGTCTCTGCCGAAAGGTGTCGGGACAATGTATTTGGTCCAACAATTTTAATAAGAACGTAATGTGTTACTTTAGTATGTGAAATACTGAATCATTATTGAAAAGAATAATGGGAAATCTGCAAGTTTAATAACTTATAATAATATTCCGTTTTAAAACTTAGTAAAATTAGTGTTCAATGTAGGAGATATTTGTGATGTCTGACACAATAACCTTTTCGATACTCACCTAAATACCTGAATTGCTGGTCTGGAAATCAAAAATATGAGAACGACCTTTAATTTAATTGAGCAAGAAATGTACCTAAACGATAATTACTGTCGGTTTTGTTTTGTTTCCGTTTCGACATAAAATTTATACAAAATGTACGTGATTTAAAATTTAGATTATTCGTTAAAATAATTAATTGTCGCTACTCGCTCATAGATGGCGCTACTAGTTCTTCTAAGCCGACGGCTTTCATTTTCGGATATATTTATTTTCCAAAATAACTTGAAGTTATTTTTATAATATTTTAAAAAAGAAGGATAAGCACACTTCTCTGGTAGCTTGGAACACATCAGAGCTGTCAGTGGTCCTTCACAGACGGTCGTGTAACTCAATATTGCTACAGATTGGGCTGCTGTTTTCAATATTGTGTTTTGTCTTGTTGTTTTAGCTGCACTCGTGTTACTGCACAAACATGTTACAAACACGAATATATCGGTTACTGTTGATACTAGTAAACTAGCTGTAACGGTTGTTATGTTTTAAGGGATATTTTTTCTAGGCTAATAAGAATATAGTAGTAGATGACTTTGGATAATATTTTTTTTTTGATTCATCGGAAGTATATAATCTAGTCACGTACTTATGGTCAATTTCGGAATTCGTCACAATAGTTTACCTGTTAAAGTAACAAATTTAAAGTATCCATGATAATGAAATAGATGAAAACAGTGTTTGTCAAGTGAGACCTAAATTATTTTATTTTTTTCATTTTAAGGCAATCGTACTTCTGTAATGCAAGTGTACCGAACTTAACATGGAATAGAGCCAATTTGTTATGGTTTTGGGCCAAAAGGCAATGTACTATGGACTCCAATTATATATCTATGATAAATTGTAAGTGGATACATTTCCTCTGTCTTTCTATCTATTTCTTTTCTCTTATCTTTTGGTGTGATTGAAGCTGTGGTTGACCATGTAAAAATTCCCAGTAATGTTTTTTTTCATTAATTAAAAACATTTTAAGTTGCTCGCTTCGCTAGCTCAATATAGGTAGGTACTCTTGTCATAATAAAATCTATCTGTGTCTGTTGATTGGCTACATGCAAAGTAATTGATTATGAGTATTGGACTGGTTGTGATCTTGTTTGCTAATTTCCAGTTCACAATTACATTTCTTTTTGACTGTGACCATTCGCTATTTTGAGCGAGTACGATTTTGACGGTTTTTTAGTCCACTTCACTGCTTATGATTTTGACCGTACACCATACTCGATGATACTCTTTTGCGATCATGTCGGGATTTACTTTTACGAACTCAGTCATAAAATGTGACAAAGTAGATTTATCTCTTCGTGTGTATATTCATAAATTGTATGTTCTTGAGATTTTTTTATGAAATACATAAACGGTTTTTAAAATATGGTCTATAGCGCTTTAATATCAAATTGTTGGTATGGCATTTAAATTTTTCAACAATCCATCTCCCGAATTGAGACTTCATAATTAAAATAACCACAATAACTTCCCAAAACATAAAATTAAAAGCAAATTAATCACTTGATCGGCCTCTTGTCACAACGAGCCGTGCCGACTATGATAACTAAATGATTGAGCCATCATTAAGGTCGGGATCCACTTTGATAAAAACGGGCGTAGAAAAGGTAAGGTCTTTGAGACTCCGCCGGCTCGCGGCTCCAGGCTCGATGGTGTTGTATTACTGCATGTTGTACCATTGTTTGTGGAGACTATTCATTGACATACGGTGAATGTTTTTTGTAGTAATGATAGATCCCTCAGTCAGGCCTGCCTGTAGGTATATTGACGGTTTTTCTTACGAGTACCTATGGTCAAAAGGTAAGGGAAGTAGTCAAGTAAAAGCTCTCTTTCTCTCTCGTACAATTTTGTGAATTTTGAAGACACTTGTGGAAACAGTTAAACGTTTCCGTTATACGGCATGATGTCGACGTATACTATACATACTTGTACATGAATAACTGACAAAATTGCATATGTAATCATGTACTTATGTGGCATATAACTTTTAGATAAGTTATCCTCTCTCTCTATATGAGTCAGGCAAAAACATGTGATGCAAAGCATAACACCAATAAGCAATCAGAACATTTACCTGACTTGTATTTCTTTCAAAACCTGTCAATATTCCAAATTGAAATTAGTTACGGTCGTAGGTGCTAATCGCTAAATCAGTAGTTTATGCTTGTTGCTGGCCGCTAAATAGCTTTTTCTAGTGAGGGTCTATGTCATATAGGTATTGCTCAGTATTCTGCATGTCTATTGGATAAGGTGACCTATTGCAGTCATAGAAAAAGAGTAAGAAAACCGACATAAACATTAACACTAAGTATTATTAGATCTCAAAACGGGATATTTAGGTACCATGCCTTTTGTTTGTTTTGTGTTTCCTATATTTCGGCACTGTTACTCGTGCCATTGATCACGGATGAACTAACTAGAAAATCGAAAACTCAAAACAAATAAAAACATGGTAGGTAAATGTCCCGTTTTGTAAATACGGCCTACATAATAGTAATTACTATCCTGGGAATAATTAATGTAATGAAACGTCTCGATTTATATTCTGAATGCTTGACTCTGTGGTTAAATCATCCACAATCCGAACACACTACTGTGGATCACTCTATCGCACGCATTCACCCGTTTGTTACTTTCATCCAGTTGCTACCAACAACCTCGTGAAGATTGTTAATACTGGTCACACCACCAGCCTCACGACAAATATATTTTCCATAATTAATCCAATCGTTGTCAGTTAGTGATGGGCAAGCGTTTCACAGACCGAAACGATTTAATTTTTAACACAAACCAGAAGCAATTTCCTGTAGTTACACAACTCACTATGTATACGCAACCTGACTCATAAAGTAAACAAAAGAAACATACTATTAGTTAGCAACATAGCGGCAGTGGCAGTGAAAGGGTTGGCGGTGTGTGTGCACAAGGCGGAGGGGCGTGGCCTCGCGGCGGCGCCTTTGATCGAGACTTAACCCCCCGCCTACGAGCGATGCGGAGGAAACGCATCGGGTTACAACTTCCTCGACGGGTTTAAACCTCTGAATGCTGTTCATACGAATGTCGGACTTAATTATATAAGGGATTGTGGAATGCCATTATTGTACGTAAATAAAAGGTGAATCAAACGGCGTCTGTTTTGCTGTGTGAAGGATGCGAGCATAAATATTTTATTGAAATTATGTTGGCTTTGTTCTCAGTTCTTAGCTGAAGAGTAAAGATCCACATGAATAGTGTGTTTTTGTGGACATTCATCTGATTCAATAGATGAATAAGAATAATTCAATTTCTCATAACCTACCAACTTTAAAATTTTGAAAAGATCAAAGTCATCATCTCTACGTCATCATTATTGTATTGCAACTAAAGTCGATGTAATGTTTAGAATCAAACACAAATGCCTAATATTTCAGCATGTTTTAGGTGGAGTCGCAAAATACAATCAAAATGTTAGTTTACAAGCAGGTAAAGGTATTTACAACGTGTGTGTTTTATGAATGACTCAAAATATTTGAACCTTGTAACTTTTAAATTAAGAGGTTTTTGTTTTTGAACTTGCATTTTTAGAGTGAACGTATTTGCCATATTGCAACAGCCATCTAACTATCTCTAATTAATTCAGCTCAAATCCGTCTAACTTATTTAGGTAGGTTCTGTCCTAAATAGGTTACTTTAAGAAAAATACATTCTGAACTCGAATCTCAATTTGACAATGAAAAGAGGAAATTGATTTGATTTTGCATATTTTTGAGAACTTTGTTTAGTTTAGATGTAGAAAAATTCTAGATTGATCAAGAAGTGACGAAGCATGATTAATATGTGATGAAATTGTGTCATCGTGATAAACCGGCAATTCTCAAACATTTTTATCATTAACTTCGTGCAGGCAATGTAACAGTCGACCTAAAAAAAAACCGACGAAACTAATTTAACACCAAAAGTAATTTTAATTTTTTCGCAACAAAATAACAATTTTAATAACTTAAAAAGTCGTTGGCTGTTTAAAAATAAACACATTTACACGGGTGACATGTAATAAGCGCGCGCGCAGCTTCATGTGCACATTATTTATTCGTTTTGCAATCATCTCGGCTCAGCACGGTGCCTGCAACGACCGCAAAGCCTTTTTACTCACCTCTGTTCTAAAACCGACCCTATTTCCTTAACCACATGTCTTAAAATCTTTTCTCAGAAATCTTAATGTCAACTTTAAACATCATTTCAAAGGAATTTCAATTCTATAACCTTTCCGAATGGGTTGGTATTCGTGTGCTAGGTCTGCAGTGAGGAAGCAAGGGTTTCCTCCAAATAAATTGTGGTGGATATATCTGGCGCGTATATCACGCCGCATTTACACCTCGCTAGGGTGAGCGGACACCGGGACGCGCCGCCGGGACTCCGGAACACCGGGACACTTGACACACGAATTACACTCATTTGATATTTGATTCAGTTGTTATTGAGGACGTAATCTCTCCCTTAGAAGAAAATTGATTTGTAGAGTTGGCGGAGACGAAGTGACGAACACATTTGTATTTGGTTTAAATGCTTATTGACGATACCTTACTGTTGTGTTTTGTATTTATGTCTTCATGATTAATGTGGCATGATAGGTTTTCCTACTTGTATCACTTCATAAAACCAGAGCTTAAAAAAACTACGTACCTCAATTAACAGAGATCAGAGCAAAAGAGAAAATATTATCATTAAATCCTTAAACCAAACTTTGATAAAGTCATGATTCAAACCCTCAAAATCTGAACGTTATCAAAACATGTTTTTGAAGATTGAATCATCCAAAACCTCAGTCTCCATATACGTCCTCCTTTAGCTCATAAGCGGCGAATCAAAAGAGATTACCGGACCTATAAATATGGCGGCCAAAGATTATTATAATTTGTATTATAACATTAAAATAATATCGTCCGCGTCGGCGAGTTATAGATTTATCAGAGAGGGCGTACATCACGGTGAGCCGTGAGGACTTCTCGCGTGATGTCACCATGAGGGCGTGGGCACTGATAGTTTATATGATGTGATATTATCACGATTAAAGACTGACAGAAGATTGGCTGTTAATTGTTGGGACTTTATGGACGTTATTGATGGTAAATATGGCAGATGAGTCTTGCTTTGGCTCTTATAATAAAGAGTGACCAAGAAGGTCATGCCTTAGTAAACTTATCACCTTTTTTTATTTGAATGAATTGAACAGAGATCACCGTGATAAGGACAAGTCGGGCACAGATGACGATGAACGCAGTCCTATCAGATAAAACTAGCCAGAGAGAGGAGAATTCTTGGTGCTCATAAAATGATGACTAGGTATATACAGTTCTGTTATCCAGCCACTACATACACCTAGTAAATACAACCTATAATGTAATTTCCCAGAAGATTTGGTTTTAGAACTTCATTCCAGTTTTGTCCTATTAATTCTTGTTTCTCTTCTGTTCATTGGATATTATATTTTATGTATTGGATGCACTTTCTATTTATTGATGTAAAGTTATGAAAAAGTTAGTCGTTGTATTTTAGATAATTATCAGTACATTAAGTAGTTGAGATAACATCTATCGTCTGACAAATGTTCTGAAACTAGAACGGTGGTGTTTTCTTAAGATTTCTATTAGCGAGTTAGATTTAATAAAGTGTAATCGATCAATACGAGTGCGGTTCTATTGGTTTACAATTTATATTAATGTTTGTACGAGAATTATAGCTAATAGATGTATTATAACTTATTACTTATGTTCTTTTTCTTCTGAAGTGAGAAGAATACATGATAAATTAGATACACAGGATCAATAACAAACAAGTTACCACTAGCACACGTAATGATTTAACTACGAATCAGTAGGTAACTAATTTGTTTTGTGTACTTAAACTTCTTTAAAACTTTACACTAATGATTAACTATTCCATTCTCAGCTAGATGGAATTATTTTTGACACCGTCATTGGATTTAAGCGGTATAAACAAGAGAAACAATTGGGAACTTTTTGTTCATATCAATTCGCCATCAAACAAAAAACAAACCTGTATTTGACTTCCATTTTCGGGCAAAAAAACGTGTTTTTCAACTCACTGATTACGTTTAAACGTCAGAATTGGCGCGCTTTTGTTAATCGCGCGCGCCATGTTAAGTTGCGTTCAGAATGGCGGACAATGGGCGCGTTCGGTTCACGCTGCGCGCGTTGTAAACGCTGCTCGCAGCCTGCAGTGGGTGGTTTATTGTTTTATGAGCAGCATTACACGCTTCTTCCCGCTTTGTCCTGAGTTTTACGAGGGACAATGACGGGACAAATCGTAGGAATTCAACTCTGTTGTCAGATCGCTTGATAGAGTGCCGTAATCTTTCTTCCTGTCACATATTTGTGTGTCTTTGTTTGTTGCACACGTGATTGCCATATCACTAATAAACCATTGTCTCGTTTAACATGTTCAAGAGAAAGGATTTTTGATTCGATTGAGTATAGGGGACAATTCAAAAGCTGTGCGTGAACAACTATAAAATCTCATTCTTTTTATATTCTCAACAGCTTGTAGATTCTGAGTTAGTAATACTCGAATTGAAATAATCGTAAGTAATATTCCATTCCAAAAACAACATTTCGATCTACAATGACCGTCTTAACGTAAATTATAATTTATTTTACGTGCCATTCATCAAATATTTTTATAGTTGCCGGCATAATTATGGAATGTTGCAAATTAAAAAAATATAATTTTATAATAATGAACGGATTATGCAAATCTAGTCATTCAATATACATGGTGAGTTATAAATCAGATGGGTTTAATTCAAGTTTTGGCTATTAAATAACTTTAATAGATAATCAACAGTTTTTTGTGTCTGATTGAGACGTTACAAATGACATACGGCCCAAATATAATTAATGAAATGGTATCCGTTTTCAAAATATTAACAAGTTTTTATGTGCGTGGGAGTGACAAATTGCTTTTGCCTTTGGAATCGTAATTCTTAATGTTGTTTCAATACATATCAAGTGGTTGTGCAATGTTTATCACAGACTTTAGCTATTGGGTGACAGTTTAGATTGGTTTGTATTTCAAATGTCTAATTGTCTATCTTTTGATTGAGTCTTGCATTCAAATACTGATGGTATGGTATCGTTGGTAAGTATTTAGTTGTTGAACTTCTTTCAAAACAGAACTGAGTGCGTATTACTACAGTTGAAAATTAGAACTTCGGTTTATTAGCATTCCTAAACCAATCATATTAATGCATGTCCCTCTGCATTCAATGCAAACGTTTTAAATTCATTTTGAATTTTAAAGTTAATTTCCAACGAACAAAAAACATCTGATGACCATAAACAAAAATAAAACCTGACATCACTACGTCAACATCTAATGATATTCTATTTTCAAAACAACAACAGTTGTTGCGCAGAGTGACATAAATTACGGCCAGTATTATGTCGTTCCTTGAATCTGCGACATTGTCGTGCATTTTGTCGCATGGCGCATTGTTTTTAGCCGCCCGCTGGTGCGTCCATTGTGGCAGGCCGTTTGTTTAAGTAGTGCTGTGTAGTCATCCATCACTCTTCGTGGGTGCTACTGCGCGGTTACAGTATCCTGGCCTTGGACTATGCCGTTATTCCTTGTTTTGTATAGGGGATGTTTGAATTGAAAACGCGAATTTGTCATCAGGCTAGCATTTTGTCAACTTAAAATTGCAATTGCCTGTGTAACGACAGATTTCTTGTAGGTTTGCGATAACAATAACATCACGCCTGAGTCTGAGTGCCCTGAAAGGTCAGACAGTAAACGTGGGTCACGAGAATAGGAATATTATTTTTTCGAGCATGAGATACGGGTATAAGAGAGGTTTACTTAAGGGTTTAGGGTAAAGTAGGGTAATGGGAGTCAGCGGGCAATGGGAGTCACCCACACAAACACGAAACACTACATGAGACCGACGCGTAAACGGCGTCCTCAGCCCCCGCCGCCGGTCCCCGCGCAGCCACGAACTGCTCGCGCCAGTTGACACATGCACTACTGAGAAATGACCGTGTTGTGTTTTTGTGCTCCGCTGATGTAATTTTACGTAAATGCAAATTAGAAGGTAAGTGCCAAATATCTTGTAGTATGCGATTATGACTGTTACACTTACTTAGTTAGACGCTTCAAATTGTTATGTGCAGTTCAGATTATATCAGTGTATTAAAGATTTTTTTTTTTTCAGTTTTTACTCATTAGTTTAGTTGCGGGAAATGAGAGTCAGGTGACTCCCAAGGCAAAGGACAAGGAAAAAATACTAAAGTATAGAAGAAGGGACCTGACAAGACAAAGCACCAAGTATTACAAGAACAGAACGAGATGTTGGCACTGATTTCTGTATCAGATGTGGGCAACTTGGCACTGACGACTTATGCCAGGACGATGAGGATGGTGACGCAGAAGGTGCTGGAAACAGATGCTTAGTATGCGACGAATTCGGAAGAAACAACGAGATGTGGTACAGGTTCACCTCGTGTGGACTATAGGCTTATGCGGAGTGCACTGGATGAGACTCGGCTGAAGGTTATGTTTGCAATGTATGCTAGACTTTACTTTTTGACTCCGATTGCCCTCCAGGGTGATCACCATTACCCCATCGTTGGTGTAATGGGAGTCAAATCTGTTTTTTTTTAAAACTTTTATAATTTCCAAAGTTGATTGCCAAAGTGACTGAAATTGATCTCTAATGATAGTTTAATCAGTAAATTATGTTTACAGGCTGTTGCAATAAATACATTCTTTATAATTAAATTTTTATTTGAGTTCTCGATTAAGTGACCCAATTACCCACAACTACTCTACCGTCCTACTATCTTGTCATTATTATATATCAGCAACTTGTCCGCTAAAGTGGTATCCTATAGAGCACCCGATAAGACTAAGAAGCGGTCCTCTACATTCCCATACATAAAAAAATAGTTCTAAAGATCAAAAGCTCTTGAATATTTAGAATTATTTCCTTAGTGTTACAGTGGCCCTGGAGAAAGGTGCACTACGTGCTAGTTGTTAATTGCTTTTGGTGTAACAACCAAAGCACTGGAAGTTCAGCCCATTTCGTTATAGACATGAACATGTGCATAATTTAGTGGAATTTGTTGAAAATATCAACAATACAAATACCAAATACTGTAATGATATTAGCTGTATGTAAACTATAGAACAAAAACATGTTTTTTTTTAATTCCAAAATAAAACTATAAAGTAGGTAGCTATCTCAATAATTTTGAAGAATTCGAAAATCTTCACCCTGTAGATCTCTCGCGTCATTATTTCCATTGAATTGTGCGACGTGGTTGCATTGTCCACACAGTGGCCCTCAATGGCGTCCTAATGCTTGTTTATCTTTGTTTAGCACTAGAACAATGGCTAACCGTACGGCCAGTCAGGCTGAATGGGTGGGTCTGTGCATGTTCCACGAATGAAAGTTTGATGGATTGATTTTGGATCGTTCGCGTGCGATTTTATGGAATTGATTGCATACAAAAAATTTCAGACAGTTGATGGATTAGTAGTTAATGTAAGTATCAGCTTTGGCATCAGAATACCTGAAACTGAAATAAACATTTTCTTGCGGTTATAAACATCGACTTACAATATATTCTACACCCACTTTGTTTGTTCTTATAATTAAAATTAATGTTATCATAAAATCCATAACGAAAAACTTTATTTACGCGTAAAACAAAGTTTTGTCCCCACCCTGATTTATGCTGACCGTAAATGTCCGGTTTTACGGTTACCTTTTATGATTTTATTCTGAATTTTACGGTTTTGTAGGCATAAAGTCGAATGGTGTCGACGTGAGAAGATTTTGGAAAAATATCGATTTATAAATTCATGGAATGTTAAGAGTTTGATTTTCGATTATTAGCTGATCAACGCTGTCTGTGCTGCAGAAAGTTGAAACTAAACTAAGTTCTTAGTCTAGTTTAGAAGTTTCAACTTACTGACTAACTGATTAACTTCTTGGTAAGTAATTGAAAAGTGAAAGATAATGGTGTTCCTAACTGAAAAATTAACAAGTTTGCGTAAGCTACTTTGCTAGGCATGATTATAAATAAAACTGGGCAGTGGGTATAGTCATACTCACAGCAACAGCCAAAAATGTAAAGGATATTGGGAAAAAGTGGGCCCACCTCTCAATAGGAATAAGATACATATGAATGAATAGGTATTTTTATGCTGAATAAAACTTAGTATTACGACTAAGATCAAAAGTCTGTATTTTCGGAGTTATCTATAAAAATTAAAGATCAGGGTACGGTCGTAAGACTCTCCTACAGCCTAAATCGCTAAACGTGAAAACATGTTTTTTTTTTACAATAATTACAGTTTATTATGTAAGTGGCCACTAAGAAGGGATTTTGCGAAAATCTTCCTATTAAGGGTTGAAAGGGGGCGAAAACCTTTGTATGCAAAATCTTATTCCTTGGGTTTATAAACTTGAAACTTAGCATGAATACGAGGATAAGTAAATGAAAATGATTGGCGTCATTAGTTTTTTAAAACTACCCTCCATTGGTGATTTAGATGGTGTTAAAGTTTGTATGGGACATTGATAATGCGTGAGTCCATGAATTTGAAACTCAGTATATAGAAAGACGATAAAAAATAATTAAATTCGTATTTTAGGATTTTTCGAAAATCGCCCCCCAAGTTGGTGAAAAGGAGTAATAAGGTTTTAACGGAAGGATTTTACTGCTTGCTTCGATGAGCTCAAAACTTGGCATACATTATCTCATAATCAATTAAACGATGCGTGTTTATCTATTTTTAAAAAGCCAACCCCTAGTAGTGTGAAAATCGCAAAAACTCTTTTTCTTTTAGTAATTGATTAAGGTTGTTTTAATTAATTTTTCCTTGAAGGGTTGTTAGTGGGTTAACGAACTTAATCTTTTTAAACCCAAATTCAAATGAAGTGACACGGTGCGTATCTAGATTTTCCAAAAGTATCCCATGAAGAGTGTTGCCGGAAGTTAAAATTCACGAATGTGAAGTTCGAAATACGCACGGACGAAGTTGAGGGCACACGGCTACACATCAAGCTATGCAAAACCTGCTGACCGTTCATTGTATGTGAAATTCGCAAGAAGCGAGACCAAGACAAACTGGTTTTGTATAGCTTGATGTGTAGATCTATATATAGCAATTAATGATCGTAGTTTAATTCATTTTGAGATAAACATTACCCGGACGCATGACGCTCCACCCAAGGTGGGTTGGGAGGACACATTTGATATATTATGTTCTCGGGAATGTTCGACTTATTCGTCAACTCGCTCGCTCAGGCCAGTTGGCACCTTCCGATTTTACCTATTTTTGTTGTCGTCAACTCGCAACTGACCGAAAAATGGTACAGTCATCTATAAAAGTGTTATAATAAATTATTCTCCTATCTGAGAATTTAAGAGAACTTAAAACCGGAAATGTATTCGTTACACAACACCTAAGTTATTCCAACTGTCTTAACTTTGAATGTTGACAATGAAATTAAATAGTGTAACAATTAACTTGTATTAAAAAAAAAACTAAAACAAAGTACACTGCATAGCGATTTGCGAAAAAAAAACGAGCTTACCCTAGAGCCAGCAGCCGCTTATGATGAATAACATGGGGTGGATTATTAGTAAGTAGGAGTCGTACGTTCCATTCTGTTCCACACAGGGCGGGAGGACTCGTTTAATGTAGTTATCATGCCGATCGAGTTTTCTTCTAAAAATAATATATGCAGCCAGGACACTGCAAGTATGAGTGACTCAGAGACTCAAACGTCTTTACCGACTAGGCGCCACATCTGTACTTTTCATAATTTCGTATTAATCCCGACACGGCACAGCTTGTCTCCGTTCCGCTCCAGTGGAACCGCAGCCTTAGTCATTCAGCTCGTACACTAAAAATATCAACAGTCTAAATTCAAATCACTTTCAGTCTAAACTAGGATGTTCACGAAGAATATAGCCCTTTTTAATTAAATGTGAAACAAATAAAATGTTAGACGAGACAACTTTAAGACCTCATATCTCCGAAAGTACTAACGTTACACCATATGTTTGTTAGCAAGTAATGTTCCCCTTAAAGAGCCCTATCCAACGGTATATAACATGTTACTATTGAAGGGTGGGCCATCATACATCTGTACTTTTTATAATTTCGTATTAATCCCGACACGGCACAGCTTGTCTCCGTTCCGCTCCAGTGGAACCGCAGCCTTAGTCATTCAGTTCGTACACTAACAATATCAACATTCTAAATTCAAATCACTTTCACTCTAAACAAGGATGTTCACGAAGAATATAGCCCTTTTTAATTAAATGTGATACAAATAAAATGTTAGACGAGATAACTTTAAGACCTCATATCTCCGAAAGTACTAACGTTAGACCATATGTTTATTAGCAAGAAATGATCCCCTTAAAGAGCCCTATCCAACGGTATTTACCATGTTACTATTGAAGGGTGGGCCCAAATCCCATACATCGATTTCCCAATGTCCTTTAACGAAATAAATATTCAAACAGTTTCTTAACAATTTCACCAACAAATCTCCCGTAGATTTCGTCAATTTTGAACAAAAAGTAGAAATAAAAGCAACAAATCAAGGAGACAATGAGAAGTTACTTCACAACCAAAACAAATTAGGAGGACATTGTGAGGGGCCAGCATTGTGCGATTGTGACCATTCAGGGGCCAGTCCTAGCGGTGGGGGGCTGGGGCTCGACCTGATATACAGCAGTCGTAAAACGTGTACACAAATATTCAACACGTCAAATGTATTTGTTTTGTTACGATTTCCTTTAATTTCAAATGAATTTCGAGTTTTAAGAGAGATCTTGCAAGAGAAATGAGCAAGTCACCAACCATTGGTGAAAAACGTACCTAGACAAATTGGTTTATAATTCATGGGTCAATCTACAAATGTATGGGTCAAGTAAGAATGTATTTTAGTTAGAATTTAATTAAGACGCTAAGTTTACATTACTATATTTACGTAACAATCTAGAAAATCTATGTAAGCATCTGAATACAAGACTCAATGACTTAAATTACCACACTAGCTTACGAAATGATGATGATGAAGCGTGCACGAATATAAAAGGAACGATTGTTAACACTAAACATACAAAATAATTTATGAAAAGCAACAATAAAAACAAAAATTAATTCCGCTCATAAATTACAAACAATGTTCTCATAGAAACAATGAGAACCTCACATAAAAATAAAAGAAGTAAAAAAAATCGACCAAAAAGTGGCACTGAGTGGTCTAGTTTGAGCCCAACACTGCAGTAAAATTATATAGACTTTCTTTGTATTAAAACTTTGTCTAAACAATAGAACCGATGTTCCAAACAAAATGGTAATGTAAACAATTGTAAAATATAATTTATTTGTGTTCGTCACAAGTTATTTATGACACAATAAAATTTTAAAGAGTTGAATGAAATTTTCAATGTTTGTAAATATTGTTGAAATTATAACCGTTCGTGTTTAAATGCTATTTTGGAACTGTACGACTTATTCCGTGGTGGTGAATAACTTTCTGAAATTGAATAATTTTATGGCGCAAGTAAAATTTACATACGTAAGGAAGTCATTGGGGGAAGCTTTTGCCCAGTAGTGGGACAGTACAGGCTAAGAAATAAATGCCATCACGCTTGTAATCTCAGACGGGTTAGTCATAAGTCTTCCTTTAGAACACCTATATTTCGGCAGATTTGCTTAAGTCCCATAATCAACCGGATTAAAAAATGTCTGATTCCAGTTACCTTCTTAAAATCCCGATAAAAACCCACAACTAGTGTACAGTAAACATTAATCCTACGTTAAACAAGAACTAGCGATGGGTAAAGAGATACTGGATCGATAATGAACAACCGTTAATACTTATTATTTCTTATCCTTTAACAGTAGCACGTAAACAATTCTTTAATTTGTCTTTCTGAGAAGTAAATCGAGTACTTCGCAAAAATCATGTGACGTCACAAAAATAAAATAAAAATTACGCCCCAACACTAGTATGTACTGACCCCTACGTGCCCTAACCCTAAGTGGATTAAATAGGTACTACTAGATAAAATTTTGAAAGTTGCAAAAAATATTGATAGGTGCCGTGTATGGAATATACCAGGTGTAATTTAAGATGGTAGGTACCCAATATGGACTCGTTGACTCCGTCGCTATTAAAATAAAATTATTTTGTAAAACGTAATTATAACACGTTGCTGGGCCCAGAAAACATACCCTGGATTTCAATAAGATGAGCAGCCAAACCTGTGAAGCAATCGGGAATACAATAATATTAGAAATACTGGCTGACTTTTCATCCCAAAAATGTAACAAAGCCGCGGCTTTCTTTCAAATAATCTTGTTTAATAGAGTAGTATAGTATAATGCTACAAAAATAAGTTGTAATGCCGCCGCGGCCGCCGTGCGGTACACTTCACGGGCCGACGCTTATAAATCAATAACCGATGAAGAGTTATATCCGTTACCGGCTAATGATGTCCGGGTAAATAATTACAGACGTCTCAATTTGTGGTGTAGGGCTGCCAAGGGATCAGTTATATATAATACTGGTTTTAAATACAATGCTTAAGAGTTTTTGAGCCCTGAAACATTTATGGTTGGTAAAAGCTTTTCATGATAAACGAGATTGCGGATTTTCTACCGAGTACACAAAAAGTTATATTCACAAAACTTACATTTTAGTTATTTACTCTTGAACATTCAATTTTTGATGGATAAATAGAACATTTTAAAACAAGTGGGGAAACTTGATGCAGTTGTCGTCACCATCGCCTACGGCTTGGCTGTCAACTTTCCTCACTAAGCTATTCGTTCCCTGATTAACATTTTTACTCCTTCAATTTTGGAACTGATAAACGTAGATTTCTTGATCAATTTATTTATGTAAAAATAATTCACGGTCATGACATATTTTAATATAAAATTATCATATCAACGCAAAGATTAGCGTCATTTCATAAATTGTACTTTAAAAATAAATCATCACAGGCGGACCAAAACAAAGAATTAATGGATAAATTGATTCAGTCACAGTAATTATCTATATCTATACATATAATAAAATAGTAGGAAAGTCAAAACTGTACATTAAATATTTTTTTAAAAGAATACTTGGGGTGTGATCTACAATCGATACCGAAGCCAAAAATATAGTTTTTAGAATTTTTGTCTGTTTGTCTGTTTATCTGTTTGTCTGTTTATCTGTTTGTCTGTATGTATGTCCGGGATAAACTCAAAAAGTACTGGACG
Organism: Agrotis ipsilon; assembly: GCA_028554685.1. Lineage (NCBI taxonomy): Eukaryota > Metazoa > Arthropoda > Insecta > Lepidoptera > Noctuidae > Agrotis > Agrotis ipsilon. Next base: position 17,517,325 of record CM052965.1, read on the forward strand.
GATTTGAATGATTCTTTTTTTGTTGTATAGGTATTAAGTCTGGTCAAAACATAGGCTATAATTTATTTTGAAAACTTGAACAACTGGCGCAGAACCGCAACAGACCAGCTAAACTATAAGAGATACAAAAATGGTGCCATAGCAAAAATTGTTCCGCGTGATGAGCATTTTCTGCTGAGAGAATTAGTTTGAAGATCTGGAACACCTGATGTGGAACTCCAAGAGCCCAGCTACACTATAACATTACAGGAAAAACGTCTTAGCAAAGTTGTTCGGCCTGATGAGCACTCTCTGTGGACATATAAAAATTGAAGAACTGGAACACCTGATGTGCAACTCTAAGAGCCCAGCTACACTATAACATATACAGGAATGACGTCTTAGCAAGAGTTGTTCAGCATGATGAGCACTCTCTGTTGACGTATAAAAATTGAAGATCTAGAACACTTAATGTGGAACTCTTAGAACCCAGCTACCCCGCGGTGGTAGACGCCCACGGCGTCGGACGTCACAAGACGATCTCCGGCCACCGTAGGCGCGGGCATGCGGGCGGTGAGTAAAGGGCAACTCGCCGTCCGACCATGGACGGCGCGTCGTGTTCCACGCGCGCCTTAAAGAGCGTCAGCATAATGACTTATATACTTACTTATACCATCACCGTTACCCCGGAACATAAAGGGCTATTGAAGGACACCGTGGATTTTAGTCAGTACAAATCTGACAGTCCCTCCTGTCCTGCCCGTGGTGGGAGGACTCATTTGATGATTTACCACAAAAAAAAAAGCCCAGCTACACTATAACATGATTTTTTTCAACTGGTCGTAGATGGCTATCTTCGAAACTATGAGGAATATTGAAAAATGTTGAAGACTCCTTTCAACAATTCTGGGAAGTAATCATATACGGCAAACTTAAGAAAAACGTATAATTGAAAAAAAACTGATCAATCTTCAAGGCGAGAACTGTATTCGAAACTTAAGTTAACCTTTTCTTCTTTGAAATCATGCTTATTTTTGTTCAACTCAACGCCCAGTTGAAAAATTCAACCTGTATAGGAATGACGTCTTAGAAAGAGCTGTTCAGCCTAATGCGCATTATCTTTTGATGTATATAAGATTTGGAACACCTGATGTGGAAATCAAAGCTATCACTAATTTCACGGACTGATTTTGATGACGATTAATATACAGGGTGAATTTTTCAACTGGGCGTGGATGGCTACTTTCGAAACTATGAGCAATATTGAAAAACGTTGAAAGGAGTCTCGAGGCCGATTTTGACGAAAACTAAAACTGCATCATTGGATTTTAGAAAAATCAAAAATTCTGGTCAGGAATCGAACCCGCTGATTTCGAAAAAAAAATCACACCCTGTATTATTACATCGTTTGATAATGTTGCTAATAAGGATCAAATTCTGAGAAGTAATCATATACGGCAAACTTAAGGAAATGGCTGATTTTTATGAAATTGCTATTCTTCCATGTTACTTTACATCTACTGAGCCATAATTTATTCGAAATTATAAAATTTCATTGTTTTCAATGTTTCACTGGATTTGAGGTTTCAACAATCCCACTGTACTTAGCAATACGACATTATTCAGTTGAACTAAAAATAGCATTATTTTAAAGAAGAAAAGGTAACTTATGTTTCAAATACAGTCTTTGCCTTGAAGATAAATCAGTTTTTTTTGTAATTGTACGTTTTCCTTAAGTTTGCCGTATATGATTACTTCCCAGAATTTGATCCTTATTAGCAACACTATCGAATGGTGTAATAATACAGGGTGTAATTTTTTTTCCAAAATCAGCGGGTTCGATTCCTGACCAGGATTTTTGATTTTTCGGAAATCGAATGATGCAGTTTTAGTTTTCGTCAAAATCGGCCTCGAGACTCCTTTCAAAGTTTTTCGATATTCCTCATAGTTTCGAAAGTAGCCATCCACGCCCAGTTGAAAAATTCACCCTGTATATTAATACAATTTTTATTCTACTGGCCAAACTCCCATGAATTTTTTACCCGGGCTCTTGGAGTTGGGTATCAGACTTTTCAGATCTTCGATTTTGCCGACCCCATTGTCGCTGGCATAAGCAACAAGATCCGCGTACGAAGTCGCGGGCAGAAGCTAGTACATATAATAAAATAGTAGAAAAGTCATGTATGTCCGGGATAAACTCAAAAAGTACTGGACGGATTTGAATGATTCTTTTTTTGTTGTTTAGGTATTAAGTCTGGCCAAAACATAGGCTATAGTTTATTTTGGAAACTTGAACAGCTGGCGCAGAACCGCAACAGACCAGCTTAACTATAAGAGATACAAAAATGGTGCAATAGCAAAAATTGTTCCACATGATGAGCATTTTCTGCTGAGAGAATAAATTTGAAGACCTGGAACAGCTGATGTGGAACTTCAACAGCCTAGCTGAACTATAACATTTAGAGGAATAACGTCTTAGCAAGAGTTATTCAGCCTGATGAGCACTCTCTGTTGAGATATAAAAATTGAAGATCTGGATCACCTGATGTGGAACACCAAAAGCCCAGCTAAACTATAACATTTATAGGAATGAAGTCTTAGAAAGAGTTGTTCATCCTGATGAGCACTCTCTGTTTGCGTATGAAAATTGGAGATCTGGACACCAAAAGCCCAGATAAACTATAATATAAATGTAGGAATGACGTCTTAGAAGGAGTTGTTCAGCCTGATGAGCTCTCTCTGTTGACGTATAAAATTGAAGATTTGGAACACCTATGTGGAACTCCAATAGCCCAGCTACACTATAACATATATGGGAGTGATGAAAGAGTTGTTCAGCTTGATGAGCATTATCTATTGATGTATAAAAATTTAAGTTCTGGAACACCTGATGTGGAAATCAAATCTATCACTTATTTCACTGTATAATTATAAAATCACATAAGCTGGGATTACCAACACGCAGTGAAGGCGGTCGTAGTTTAAGACTGATTTTCAATGACGATGACTTTAGTAATAAAAAAAATATTCTACCGACCAAACTACCATTATTTTTTTACCCGGGCTCTTGGAGTTGGGTATCAGACTTTTCAGATCTTCGATTTTGACGACCCCGTTGTCGCTGGCATAAGCAACAAGATCCGCGTACGAAGTCGCGGGCAGAAGCTAGTTTATTAATATTTATTCAAATAAGTTTAGATCATGAATTTTAATCTGATTATTTATTTACAATATTGTGTTTACTCCAAGTTTAGTCGTAAAATCAGGTGGCTGGCATTAGCTGGATATGATGCACAATATGATGGCCCAAGAAGTGGTAAAATGGCGTCTCTAATCTGACAAATTTCTTTAATAGATTTTCAACCTTAACACTACAGTGTAAGTTTAATCTTCGATTGGTAAATTTGCATAGATTGGAGTAGATAGACCTGTTGGCGTCTGTACTACTAAAGACGAAGAAGAGTAGTATTTCTATTTATGTTCTTTTTTTTGTTGGTAATATCATCATTTGAGAAAGAAAGTATTTTTTGGTGACCAATTGATGATCTAAAGAATTTTTTTTTTCTGTTTCTATGTTTGATTCCTTATATAAAGTTCTATTGCGTATTAAATATTTGACCTACAGCTTTATTGTTCTTGTCAGCCCTACAGTAAGTATGTGCCCATGCTGCGCGCGCGCCTAATCACGATCTATTGCCGCGACGGATCGGAACTTTTCGGCTCGCTTCGGCAACATAAATCACGGCCATACGCGAATGTAATGATCGGCTTAAATAAAATAAAATGGTAACACAATATTTATGAGTACAGATAGAATTAGGAACACAATTATCATTTATATTAGGGACACAATTATCATTTATATTCTCTGTCATGTTTATGGTATTATTTTTTGATAATTGCTTATATTTTTGTTTTGGATTTCTTAATGTTGTTGTTGGTAGTTTTTTAATGGCCGTTGCTGTTAAATCTTTTTATTTATGAGTTTTTTTTTTCTCTTAAGTTTTCCGTCAAAACAGGAAAGTTCGTCGTCGTTCGTCCACACAACAAATCGTCTTCTAACTAACAGAGCATGGTTGGCAAATATTTATACTACCTATCATTTTATATACATACATATATCACCTTTAACTTTATTCAAGAGCTAAGAAGAATCATGCTTCAAAAAATTTAATAATATTTCATACATTTATTTAATTCATTTATAAAATAAAACTAAAATGCAAGTGTTTCCTTCATCAAAGTCGACACAGTTATAATCTTGCCTGACTTGCCGCTCATATATTTTGAACCTCACAAAGTACATAGCCCGAGGTATGGCTACCGTGAATATTTTCGTAAATTGAGTTACCCATGTCTCTGCTGGCACCTGTTGATGTATCCTACGGCACCGTGAGGGCTTCGCGCGATAATTGATGAGCAGGGGTCTGTTGGACCCCCGCCGGCATCAGAGGGTCATGTTTGATACGGGGATAAAGTAATAAGACAGACGCGTATTTTGGACAGGTATTTTCACGATGTAACATTGATTTATTTATACGAAAAAATATAATAAAATACGAACTTTGTAAATCTTGGAAATTATGCAGTTAAAACTATACGTATGTTTTTTTTACGTAATGCCCAAAGATATTCCAAAAAGATTTGTGAATTTGTCCTAACAAGTTCTTTGTGAAAGATTAAGTAACCTACCTTCCCTAAACGTACGAATCGCATCAATTTTATATTGACAACATTATTAAAAGATATTTAAATGCTTTATTCCCGCTTTCCGCTTGAAACTTGCACCACACAGGAGTTCTCACATACCGCGGGGCGCGTCTTCGCTTGCCAAAATAAAACATTAATATTATAACATTCTAATACAATGCACACCTGCCTTACAAACAAAAAACATTTATAATTATAAAAGGAGGATGGATGTCTATGTTGTGGTCTGTCGTTATCAACCTTAATTAACATTAGCATAATATTTATTATTTTATTTATATTTAGAAAGGATCGATTGTTATTTTTCTGCTATTTAAGACTTGCCAAGGTGGCTCTTGAAAATGATATTAAAGAGCACTTAAGTACCTACACAAGTCTTGTGGTGGTGCATATACTTACTCAAAAGAATGTAAATACAATTGTAAGCGCAACCGAAGGATTTTCGCAATGAAAATCTCGTCTGGTCGTACAGACGCCAGCACATCAGCAAACTATCCCCATTTATCAAAATTCTATAATATATTTCCAACTTTATTACTAAAGAAAAAGTTTCAGGTTCCATAGTAAGATTTGACAGAATGATGTCCTGAAGTCTGTAAGTAGTCTGTTGAATGCCCAAAATCGACAGCAATAGCCAATAGGGCTGCAAACATGTAGGTAAGGCAATTTATCAATAATTGAATAGCGACAATAGTAATACGAACAGTTAAAACAAACATAAACGTTTTACAACGACGTGTTAACTACTGACGTCAAGGCACAGCTGATCATGGAATTATGACAGTCCATAGCCCCAAGTTTTATTGTTACGGGTGTCAACAAGCCGCCCCGGGCAGCAGAATATGGCCGTACTTTACGATTATTGCTTAATCAACCCGTTTTGCCAATATTTTATGGAAATAGATGTTAATTGCCGCTAGACCTTAAGGCAGCGGTTTCGGGTTAAAGGAATTGTGACGTCACGCTGGCTTCGAGAAAAAAATTGTATCAGCTGCTTAATTGTTTGTCTGGGTTGCATTAAGTTACTGTGACAAGATATTTTTGTGTTAATTTGAATGATATAATATTACATGTACTATTGTGAGTTTGAAAATAGGAACCTGCAAAAGTGACCAAAACCGTGCCCCCTTTTTTACGTGTTAAAGTCACCAATTGTGGCCAGGGTGGAGCGGAAGGGACTGACAGATTTGTACTCACTAAAATCCACTGTGTTCATTCAATAACCCTTTATGTTCCAGGATCACGGTTACCTGTTTAGAGAGTCCCGCGACCCCGTAAGGCCCTCTAAATAAAGTAACACACCTGGCTGGGTTCGGATCTAATCGTAAGTCGGGGCTTCACTGGGCCACGTGAAAATTTAAATAATTAATTGTATATTTGAGAGCAGTGGCTCTTAAATATACAATTAATTATTTAAATTTTCACGTTTCTCTGTTACTTCCGCACGATTACCATACAACATCTAGGTACAATTGAACAACAAAAATATACATACTAATAACAAAAAAAAAACAACCAATTATCGTCATCTGAACTAACGACTACAATGTCTAAAGCCGCGTACAGACATCGCGAGGCGTGCGACACGAATGGTTCGTCTCGCATGCCTCGGGCTGTGTGGACGTGTGTGCTCACAGTGAGCATTCGCGCCATACGATCGTTGCGAACGCCGCCTCAGTACGAGCCGTGCGCTCCGTGTGGACGGACAGGTGTTGTTTGCGTTGCGTGCATGCATCATGGAGGCCAATACCGAGTCACTACGTGAGCTGGTTCAACTTTATGAAATTAATAGAGTGTTGTGGGACTCTATACATTCTGATTAATACAATAAATGTAAAAGGGAAGACGCATGGCGTCAAATATCACAGCAAATCAACACGAACACCGTGCGTGGTGATTTGCTTGCTCAGCTTGAGCATGTTTCGTTCGGGACGCACGCATAAATGTACCATCGTATGCCTCAGGTTGAGGCATGCGAGACGAACCATTCGTGTCGCACGCCTCGCGATGTCTGTACGCGGCTTAATGACTTACAATACCATTGTACTAGAGGGGTCGCCGAGAAATTACCGGTACAAAAGACTCACGGGCCTCTCTACGGGGCGCCTGTTATCGTTGCACACAAGAAAAACACATGCAAAACACACATTTTGAACTTTATGTCCAACAAAATAAGGATTAGCTGATGTGTATGAGTGATGTGTGTAATTTGTATGAAGTCTTTATTACGAAAATATACATTCGTTAACAATTGTAACGCGTTTGTTAGTGCTCGATGTTATCGGGGTCACTTTTGGACCCCGTGTCCCGGTCGCGAGGGGTTAAAAATGTATCGAGAGCGAGCATGAAAATTGTATAGTTTGCGATCATTTGTCTTATGGTTTGGAAACAATGTGAAAAGGAAGTATATACTTTGTTTTGGAATAAGCTTGCGTTTTGAACCGATTGACAAAGTTAATACAAAAGGGGAACGTTGGAGGAAATAAAATAAGGAAAATAAGCCCTAAGAGCCAAAAAAATCCAATGATTTCTATTAGTTATTTACACTTTTAGATGAAAAAAACGTAAAATCCCTCTGAAAGGAAAATCTGTGCCCAATTTACATTTGGTTAGACTTCTTTTTTTTTAATATGAAACATAGACGTGATTTTTTTCACACCACCTAACTGGCTTATATGGTATAGCACCCAACAGCACAGTCTTACACGTCGTTAACTGAAATCAGGCAATCGTAAGTGTAACACACGCCCTTTGCCACCGACATAAGACACATTACTCTCATAGTTTCACCGGTTTTAACTAATAAATGTCAAAAATTAAAACCTCGCACTAAAACTACGGCGACAGTGTTAAATTGATGGCCACCATAACATTTTTAATGGCAATGCACAACTTTCAAAACGTTACGTTCCCACTGTTTTCAAAAAGTTTATTTACACTGAATAGCTTTGTTTGGTCAATGCTTTTTTTTATAGTATTTTTGAAAGTAATAAAAAGGTTTTAGTGTCGTTTATCAGAGGTGACTATCGAGCAATAAATTACGTTGCAATTTTAAGTTTTATTTCACTTCTTAGATACAGTATACAGGTGACTGTTTGTGTGTGTACGTCGTAAATCAAAAGTGCATTAGTTAATTATCTTATACGGCTTTGGGACATTACTGGAGCGTTTTATTGATGTCGTTAGCACTACGTTGGCTTCCGTAATGGTCGACCATGAAGTTTGGTATGCGTCTCTGACACTATTTAAAAATCAGTTACTAGAAAAGGCCTAAAAGTACTGATACGGCAAGGATCAGAAACACGAAACCCTAGGTTTCATATGATAAAAATTCGTAGAAGAGGTAATTATATATTTCTGGCTTAATACCGAAAAAACAAGTTTTCTTTAAAAAATGTGGTTTGACCTCCGCTGCGGCTCTTATTGGTCATAGAGTGATGATATTATAGCCTATGATCTTCCTCGATAAATATACTATCCAACACAAAAATAAACTTTCAATTCGAGCTCGTAGTTATTGAAATTAGTGCGTTTAAACAAATAAACAAACCCTTTACTTAGCTTTATAATATCAGTGTAGATAAAATCACGCCTCTTTTCACTGAAGGTACTTACAGCCAGAAGTGTACGATTTCAGTCTACATTCATAATATCCTCAAACTAGTAATTCAATAACACTCCAATAACATAACCTCTAATTGTTTTAGAAGCTGTCCAACTATCTGGAATGGACACATAACATTATTTTATTGCCAATAAAACCTTATACGGCTATATGTTTATCGTGGAGTAATTTTAATTGCGGCCCACCGTGTGCTTTATACGTGTTTTATGGCTTTCTCGTCTTTTTGTCTCCGGACCTGTGTTTATTGAACACTATGGAGTCTCAGCTCATTACTAAGCGAATGATAACATTCATTATAAGGGAGGAAGTCTTAGTAAATGAGATTTATTTATTTATTAACAACACAACTGCATTCTTATGTTACCTTGGTTTCAAACCCTACCAAACCTAAAGTATCTACATCTTTGTATTTTGATTACTTTTTGTGGGGATTTTTGATTGTCAGGAGTATAAAATGCAAAGAAATACAGTCTACTTTACTTCGTAGTACTCTGTGTTTAGGTTAAGATAGGTTCCTGGAGCGAATGGAACAGCAATGATCAATCTTGAGCATGGTTCCTTAAGGTTAGTAACTAACATTTCATATGGGATGAAGTGGTCTTCATTTCACGTGAAATGTTACTGGTACATACATGACTAGTAGATTAAGTATGACACTAACAGGTGCAATGATTCCTCAAAAATATCAATTAGTTCATCTCGAACATTTCTCCTGCTTAATTATCATGATCTCATGTCCAACGTGACGAGTACCAAATAATTAACCAATCCGCGACGAGATCACGCGACGACGCAGCTGGCCGGCGCGTGCGCAGCCACTTCCTCTGATCTTTGACTCGCACAATTGCACGCATCTGCCTTCGCTCCCTCTATGATATAAGATCTTTAAATTGGACCGATATCTCCCCTCGACCGGCGCGCACGCAAGACGACCGGGAGGAGGGAAGACCAATTTATCCTGGACTGGATTCATCAGACTCTCCCAACATTTATTTGCAGATCACATCGACCATATTACACATAGATAAAGCTGCAAATTGAGCGAGTCGTCAGCAACAAGTTTGTAAGGAAATATGTTACTCAATCCTTTATTGTCACAAGGATATGAATTGAAGTGGTTCGCGATCAACTAGGTGTTTCCGCCTCAGCTGTTTGTAAAGTGTTTTAAGACAACATTCTGTTTGGACACCTACTTGAAGTGAGCAAACTTTTTGTCGTAACCTCTTATGGAAATCTGTCACAGACTGACATCACAAACATGGACACCTAAAATTTTAAAAGTCAAAACATTTCCACCGCTATTGCGTTATGATCCACCACCAAGTCAAATTCAGAAGAGGCAAGAGAACTCAAATTGTAAAACCCGAAGTGAAAACAGTCGAGAAGGAGTACGAGCATGCCGACCGGCTGGCGGAGGAGAGCGCGCGAGCCAGGCTCATCAACCACTTTGTTAACTCACCCGAGGACCAGTATGATAGGAGAGAGTTCGCATCCTACTACCGCGCGTCCACCAGATACACCGAGCCTCCCTACGCGATCACATCCCATACCAATGAAAAGTATATTCCGAAAGCACCACAAGTGATCCCTGCCTATCCGTCCCTCGTCACGGCTCCGCCATGGTGCCCTCCGTACGTCAGGCAGTCACTAGAAACATATTCGCAAGCAGAATTAATAATGAGCCAAAAATATAACTGTAGATGTTTAGAGTGTATGTCGTCAGATTGCCCCGCTAGAGACCCCAGTCAGTTAAGACCGTACAGAATAAGAGAGAACATTATGACCTTCTGCGACCAATCCACGATGACTCGCAATTTAAACAATGCTGGCTGTGGCGGCACACCCAGCTCGTCCAGCCTCAGCTGCCACGCCATGTCGGTGCCGCGGGAGACCTCCATGGTGCGCTTCAAAAATTTCCAGGGTAAAGTGAAGTTCATCGAGGTAAATGAAAAACATGAAAACTATAATCCAGCGCCAATATTAAGAAACGACCATTATGCAGGCCCAGGGAATAGCAACAGCTGGCGGCAATATCAGAACGAATACGAAGAATATGAGCCTCCTAAATCCATACCAATGAAATGTTGTTTTAGAGAAGATGAAGATGAAACTAGGAAGAATATATACAATGAAGGTATTAGTGATGTGGCTTTAAACTTTCCGTCGAATCCGAATGGCAAGAAACTGAGGCCTCGGCATGTTCCGCGCCCCGCTAGTCGCGTGGGCAGCAGGGTGACAGTGTCTTCGGACCGGCACGCCGACAGCGAAGTGAACATCCCTCACTCGCACAGGAGTCAGTCTAGGTATCACAAGCACTGCGTGGAGCGGCCGATCCAGATGTTTGTTCAGGACGATGTTAGAGCGACGGGTAAGCAACGGGTACCGGTGCCCTCCCAGAGAATTACTTCTCGCCCGAGGACTCCGCCGAGACCACGAACTCCTCTCCAATCGGTGACTCCACCTCAACCTTGGGCTCATAACGCTAACGCTTGCTGTGCTACACAAAATAAACCAAAACAACGCATTATCAAATTGCCGAAGAAATTGCTGACCTCAGAGAAAGTCGCAGACCCACCGCAGTGTAAAGTGCGTTGGGGACAAAGATAAAAAAAATCAGTAAGACAGATATAATATTAGTCTGATCAATTCAATCTTTTTTATTTTCCTAAGTGATTTTAATCGTTAATCATGGTTTATAGTATACAATTATATCAGAAATCGAATTGTTTTATTTTATTTATTTTTAAGGATATTTAACCAATATTTTATGTTTTTTTTTTTTGCGTGGTAAAATCGTCAAATGCGTCCTCCCACCCCGGGCAGGGCGGAAGGGACTGTCAGACTTGTAATGACTAAAATCCACGGTGTCCTTTATATTCCGGGGTCGCGGTGATGGAAATAAGTCCCGCGACCCCGTCAGGCTTTGGCCCTCTGTGTGGGGGACTGGGGGCCCCGTCATAGTATTTTATGCTTAGATAGATGTCATGTTGGGCTAGAACAACAAACACATGCTACAATTATGATGGTAGGGTTCCAGTATATAGATATTCTTGTTAGTAAATCCTGCTCTGTAACTTAACGAGGGATTAAACTGATATTCGTATGTTACACTGTGCACATGCAGCACAGCTGGTAGTTAAGCCGGGGCAGGGGTCAGCAGCTGAGAAAGCACTTGATTCAATAATCTGGTGCAATTGGTGCGCGGACGCTCATGCCACTGCGGGACTGCCAACATTTTTATTGAAATTAATGTAAATTTTGTTAGTTGTGTAGAAAATCCTTATTAATATTGCATACATATTTTAAGCACAAATGATTCACAGGTTTCTGGTGGGCATTTTATAACTGTGTCTTCAAGCTGTTTTCATCTAGAAGAACGCTGTGGAATTAAAAACTGTTCTATCTAGATATTATAACAAAATGCCAAACTGAATTTGTAACTCTTGCCTCAGCATCAAATTGAGTTTCTTTTTATGATGGTTTCATGTGGTTGATACCGCGCGCCATGAGTGTGTATACAATTTATTTTATTTTTTGGCTGAAAAAGGACACCAAAAATAACTGCTTTTTAGTAACGTAACTTTTACGTGGACGCTAAGCTTGCGAGATGGCTTGAGGTTTCCTTGGACAAAAGGTCCTGGAAAGACTTGGAGAAGCCCAGCAACAGGATTTTGTGGGCTGGTACTTGTTGTAGATTGCTCATGGTTGCAAACCCCTGTTCAGTCGGGGTCGGCACGCGTCGCCCGCGCATGGCAATCTGCACACAAGCACATACCACAACCACTCGTACTCAGTTTGTTTGGACCGACTCCCTCGCGCCGACGCCTGTTTTCATTACTTTTTATTTAGCGAGCTTGTTTAGTACTTACTACAAACGCCGAGGTTGTTTCATGTTGAAATATAATCTTGATTACTTGTAGCACTCCTTTATACCTAGCTGTTCCCCGCGGTTTCATCCGCTGCCCGGGTGTTGTTGGTCGTAGCTTAATGTTAATGTCTATAACCTTCCTCGATAAATGGACTATCCAATACAAAAATAATTCTCCAATTCGAAGCAGTAGTTCCTGAGATTAGCAGGTTGAACCAAACAAACTCTTCAGCTTAATAATAGTATCTTTTTATAGTTTGGATCGGCGAAGTTCCAATCAGATGTCTGTTAACTGATATCTCAGAAAACGTATTTTCAAGTCATCCATTTTTTTCTTCCATTTTGAGAATGCATCATGTTCCATAAACCACCACTTCTATTTAGTATAAGGGAGTTATATGAAATGGTTTCGAGGATTTCAGACAAACCAAAAAGACTTTGTAAGTGACAGAATTGTTAATTATATTTATGACACCCAATGACTTTTTTTTTGGGACAAACGCACCACACTATTTCCAAACCACTGCAACTCCTGAGAGCCAGAATCAACAGTGGCAACCACCAGAAAAGCGCCGAGACAATGAAGCTCGACGTGTCCCGGAGAATGAATTTACCTGTCTTGGAATCTGCAACGAAATTAATCAGAAAAGAATAGTGGAGGAGTAGGAAAAAAAAAGGTTTCCACTTCCCTCCGTGCAAGCAGAAGACAGAACGAAACAAGGCCAATAGGCACATAGGGATATTACAACTGGGAGAAGCCCAGTTGCCTAGCACCACGGGAAAAAAATGAATACTAATATTAATGGGTCCTAATTGTGAGCTGACCCCAATGATAGTGTTTATCTCGAATTGTGAATGTAGGTTAGGAAGTTCTTTAAGTTTCAAAATTGCCTACATTTTATAAAGTACCCCATTCCGTCTACACTAACACTATGGGTTACCGAACTTTATAACTTCATTTTAAGTATAATCAGTTACAACGTATTTTAATGACATGAATGTGTATTTTACGAGCTGAAGGTTTTGTTTCGACCATTTTAACGGGCCATAAACTATCCAAAGAAAGTAAATACAGGTTGAACAGTCGTAAAAACTGTTAAAAGTGATGGTGAATAGGGAACTACCCCTATTAGTTTACCCCATCGGATCAGTGTGATGCCTTAGAATTGTTTTGTCAAACAGGGAAAGTATGAACATGCTTCTTAGAAAAGTTTGCTAAGCCTTCACATTAGATTTTACTTTTATTTTTTTAAAGAATAAGTTTACACTCATTACGAACTTCTCCTGTATCGTGGGTGCGTAGTAGGTACCCAAAAATATTTCAACAAAATTCAATTGAATACACTTAAGGGCGGCCAAACCAGAAAGTTGGCAACGTCGCTAATAGCTGTCAAATATTTACAAGTTTTAATTAATTTGGCAATGTTACTTTATGGAAATAAGAAAAAAAAAGTAGTGCACTAGAATATTGATATAGGAATGAATTAACACTGAATTTTTTTTAGTGCACTACAAAGCGAAATTTCTTATTTTCAAAAATACAGTTTTGTAAAATTAATTAATACTTGTAAATATTTGACAGCCATTTGCGACGTTGCCAGCTTTCAGAATACGCGTTGTTAACAAGTTAATTTTAATCATGTAACACAATTATACAAATTATAATGACAGTGTGGTCGTGACAATTGACTGCCCTTTCTGCCCATCCCATTAGTGCGCGGCGCATAGGCGTGAACATTGTCGTTATCTGATGAACTTTGAAGGCCTCAATGAGGAATGCGCGATTAGGAGGGTAATTTAATAATTTTGGGAGATATGCACTTTCTGTTAGTTGATTCTTATGCCACGGCCACACACGTTCCAGTATACTTGCGCAAGTCTGCACTTGCACAAACACAGGATAATGAAAATGTTATTAATTTGTGCAAGTATCTTCCCACACACGTTACAGTATAGGTACCTGCGCAGGTCGGGATTTGCGCAAGTATACTGTCTTGTACCGTGTATGGCCGGCATTAGTCATTTGAAAGTCTTGTATGACGGTTTTGAGTGTCAAAAGCTCTGTCTGCATTTTTACAAGCTTGGATAACTCTGATTGTTGAGTTTAAAGTTGATTGTACGACTATGAGAATATCAAAACTTCAAAGAAATGGAATTTTCCTGATTCTCCTGTCTCTACATGAATATGATTAGGTACTGAAACATCGAGGAAAGTTGGCGCAACGTTTGAAGCGTTCAAAAAACAAGGAAATGAGAAATTCAGATTAGTGTTTGTGATGGCCTAATTGTTAAGGTGTCTGGAGTACCTATCCACAAGGTGCAAGTTCGCTGTTCGCAGCTGAATTTTTCGTTCCTCAAAAATATCTTTGCAAACGCACTCAGTCGCGACGCAGGCGTTATTGCGTAAAAAAATATGATTAATAACGTTTTGTTTCTATCTTGATTATATTAGAAGTACTATCAATGCAGATATTTCATGATTCAGTGTCTAAAAGTTTATCTTAGGATTATTTTGCATATTTTAGATGAATATTGTGCTATATAATAAAGTTTATTTTGAGACAAATCAATAAATTACGTCCATCTTCATTGTAATTAGGTCTTAAGTTTTTTACGAGTTTAATAATTAAATATAATTATAATCATTATCAACTTCTTCTAAGGAATAAATTAGGGTAGCAACACACTTGGCGGGCTGAACGCTGCGGGCACAGTTAAATAATTATAACTATAATTGCATTACGACATGCCCTGCAAGCTGACCGCTGATCATTTGAATAAATTGCTTATTTTCATAAACCACAGATGTTAATTAAGCAGTGTTTATGACTATTGTCACGCGTCCCTGGCGTACCTAACTACTGTTGAACTTATACCACGTTCGATTACTTATTATAAGTTCCTAGTTTACTATCTAGGTAACCGAAACTTCGTATCTCATCATAGACTGGCCGTGATAAACTGAATTCTGTTAACTTTAGGGAAAAAGTGATAATGTATTGTATGCTAACAGCTTGTCGCGAACTGCCAAGCTTACCGAAATAGTGTCCAAATCAAAGAGTGTACAGAGCCTTATACAAGTGATTGCCACTTGTCTGGCTGGCTTTTGACGAGTCTTGCTGGCTTGTCTGGTTCTAGTCTTATTTTACCTAACCTGATAAGTGGTAGCATACAGAATTTCAGAAAATTGAAACTAATATAACTGGCATAATCTAGACACTTCAGATGCGGAAGTTGTTTAGTATTTCCTCTAGTTCTAGCCTGGCACACAATCAAATGTTTAATTGCTTTCAATCTTCACCGATAGTACAAAAATTGAAGATCGAGAACAATGTCCAATACGTCATGCATTCTCCGAAAAACTAACGGAGACATCAGTTCGTCGAATTCTTTAAAAGTAACCCAGTAGTTTCCGAGATGAGTTCGACCAGACGAGCACACGAATCTATCTGTCAGTCACAAACGATGACCAAGCGAATACCAAACGGGTGAAAACCGAAGAAACATCTGACTGACGTTTATTTCCTACGCTATGCACGACGCGGGACTCGAATCTGCGACCGTTAGCTGATATTATTATTTGTAACCCAATTATAGTTTTTATTGGCATTAGCATAAATATTGTTGTGAATTTATGATAGAGTATTGTTGTTTGTGTGTTTGTAGGTCATACAATTTGTATGACTCCTTGCCCATGTGTTTTTTTTGGATAAAGACTAAAAGGTTAAACTAAAATAAAATAATTATGAATGAACTATTTATTACTTTAAAACTCTTTTATATGTAATTCCTGAGGCAAAGACCAAATTTCAAGTTTCAATTCTGATCGCCTGGTTCTGCCTTGTTACTAAAGTTGCGAGTTTAACATAAATACCTATCTTTAGTAATATATCAAATGGTATTGGTAAGAGATTTAATATAATTTCAATCAAATATCATGGCACAACACGGGGCTAACGAGCGAAGTGCGGTCAAACAATTAGTGTATAATAATTTTGTTATTATTTGTCGGTACATATCAAAAGATGTCAAAATGCTGACGGATCGGATCGCGTTTGAAGTCGCCGCCGCAGGGGTGCCCAATAGTCCAGTCATTAAAGCCAAAACCCGAAAATAATTAGTAACTTGCTGAAATTTTAAGGGGTTTTTTAAGAAGGTAAAATAACTTACCGGGTGATTTTGCAGCGTTCGGGGGTGTACGGAAAGGGTTGAAAAGGGGTGAAAAGTGCTTTTTCGTTAATAACATTGCCAAAAAAATTAGTAACACGCTGCAAATTTGGAATTAGGTTGTTCTTACCGTTTTGTAACGTGTATCAAATTTGCAGCGTTTTGCAACATACGGAACATTGTTTATTTTTAAAAAACAATGCAATTTGTTAATAACAAGGGTAAAGAAATTAGTAACACGCTGCAAATTTGGAATTAGGGTGTTCTTACCGGTTTCTAACGTGTATCAAATTTGCAGCATTTTGCAACATACGGAACATTGATTATTATTAAAATTATGAAAAAGTGACGACTTTAACACGTCGTATCTTAAAAAGTACTAACGTTAGACCATATGTTTGTTATTAACTAATGTTCCGCTTTGAAAGCCCTATCCAACGGTGTGTCACATGTTACTATTGACGGTGGGCCCAGATTTCATACATCGGTTTCCCAATGTCCTTTGATATACGTTACAAAACGGTAAAAACAACATCATTACAAATTTACAACGAGTTACTAATATTTTCCACCCCTTTTATGAACAAAATCATTGTTTTTTTTAATAATAAACAATGTTCCGTATGTTGCAAAACGCTGCAAATTTGATACACGTTACAAACTGGTAAGAACAACCTAATTCCAAATTTGCAGCGTGTTACTATTTTTTTTACCCTTGTTATTAACAAATTGCATTGTTTTTAAAAAATAAACAATGTTCCGTATGTTGCAAAACGCTGCAAAATTGATACACGTTATAAAACGGTAAGAACAACCTAATTCCAAATTTGCAGCGTGTTACTAATTTTTTTGGCAATGTTAGTAACGAAAAAGCACTTTTCACCCCTTTTCAACCCTTTCCGTACACCCCAGAACGCTGCAAAATCACCCGGTAAGTTATTTTACCTTCTTTAAAAACCCCTTAAAATTTCAGCAAGTTACTAATTATTTTCGGGTTTTGGCTTTAATGACTGGGCTACAACACTCGACAACATTTACATAAAAATAAACTTTATTAACGATATGACATGTTAATTATGTTGATACCTTTATATTACGGTATTGTGAGGTGGACAGACAAAGGCAGCAGGCAGATATTTCTATTTTAGAACGAAAGAAAGAGGGAAGGAATGTTTCGCCATTTACATAATAACCACTGACATTATAAAAGCCAATTTCATTATTGTAATTTGTAGTTGACTGACATATTATTTTTCATTTGAGTCTGTGACACTCGCAGAAGTTACTCAAAAAACATATTTCGATGCCTATATTTAGCATCTTCATTTAAGTCGCTGACACTATCATCATTATATAGTAGCTTTCTTCCACCTATTGCTGAGTTTAGGCCTCTTCCCTTTTGTGCCATGCTTTTCTGAGCTACGCACGTCTAATCCAATAGTTGTTTGTACTTGAAATCTTCTAAACTCGGTTGGTGGACGATCCACCAACCGAGTCGTTGCAGTTGATCTGCCAACAGTTCTACCGCATACTACCCATATACCTATTTAAATTTTCCACAACTTAAAACAAGATAGCTTTTATCTTTCAGCTTAGACTGCACTTTTTAATTTATTATGCTTTGTGACTGGGTCTTAAAATTTGTTATCAATATAATCAATGCAACCCATTATCCAAAGTGAAAGTTACTCAACTAAGCTCAGCCTCAAGTGCAGGACCCCTAGGAAAGCAGCGAATCCAATCAATCACCCGCGTCATCGGCTCCCCGAGTCGTTAGCAGCAAAAACTGGCTCCGATACTGAACTAATAACATCGCTTTATAAATAAACACTAAGAGATCCACGACGAATTGCCTTCAGCTCAATTGGAGCAAAAACTTCGTCTTGTTAAGGAGCTTTATTAATGATTTCGCTTTATTTGTTTTGCTGAAATTATTTTGGGCGAAACAGAAGACAGGTGTAGACAGCGATTTAGGTTTAATATTATGAAGTTCTTCTCTTTGATTTCCTTGTTTGTGAATATGAGAACACTGTAGGTCGTGTGTACATATTTTTTGTAGTGATCATTTTTATAAGGACTTCCCCTTGTTACCAGGCCTACGTTTTTCTCAAATATCTAAGTAATTAAAAAATTGTAACAATATTTATTTCTTCTCCATGGAATCAACCAACCCGAACCGAGCATGTTTTTGCCGACGTTTTATAAGTGTCATCGTGGGCCCATGTGAAATAAAAACATTTGAGTTTGACTTGGATCTAGTTTTGTGGCTTCATTTTATAAAACCCACAGAAAGTGCGTCTGCATGGGGATGAAGAAAATGAGCGAGAAAATGAGCTGAAATGAGTTATCATCATCACCAACCTATAATGTTCCCAATGCTGGGACACAGGCCTCCTCACTGTGTACCGACGTGAACAGCCACCATAACAGTAAGCAGGCCACTCGCTCCATAATGGGACATGTTTGGCAACCCGTGTCTGCTCTTGACAGATTATAATTAAGATAGCAGAATGTGTGTTAATTAGTAATGAGCAGTATTGTTTATTGCATTATATCGCGGTCAGATCATTGGAGGGGCCTTTATGCTCGTGATTAAACTATTGTGTGATTATTTTATAAGCAACCTCGTGATTAGAAATAGATGATAGAGACCATAATGTCTATGTGCAAAGTGGGCCTATTTTGAAGGTGAAGTTGCGTTTGACTAGGTAAGGCTGTGGATCGATGACCATATTTCTATTACATTCTGGGTTGCCTCCATATTTTGATGCTTATGATTAATGATTTGGAAATATGTAGTTGGTAGTGACATATTTTTATGTAAATAATCTTTAGCGCATTTTACTCTTTAATTGTGTGCCTAAGGCTCGACAAAAAAACTTATTTTCTTTCTTTCTTTCTAGCGTTGCTATAACTGACAGATCTTGCAACATCGTGGCAAACCCCGGCTAGGATGGCGAGACTAGCTTAAAATCTACATCCAAGACTACTAAGCACTGGTTAAACGATTAAAATATAAGCGAGCAAATACGGCTGAAACTGAAAAAACATGGCTAAAACGTTAGGCATTCAAGTTGAGTTCTCAAATAATGGATTAAATAGTTTATTTATTTATTCAGCTTTCCTTAAACTTAACATTTCAAAGAGCGACCATAAGTTAGATGGTAGGCAACGCTACCTTTGAGCATCGGCTCTACAAATCAGAGACATCACAGTTGACTTACAAAATACTGTTGATAACAGATTTGCTTGGCGGCAGATCTTCAAGCAGACGAAGAACAAGCCGTAGACAAAAGAGTGATAAAGGAACACAATACTAATATATCGCCAGTTGATCAGGGGACACAAAACTAACAAAGCTAATTCCATTAGCCGCGGAGGAGATGATCTAGCTATTAGCTGTACTTACACAAATACGATGCTATCTGATGCCGTAGAGCTAAGAATAGAAAGAGAGGGCTATTCAATACAATTCCGATTAGCTCAAATCTTTGGTGTAGTTTTGGAGATGTTAATAGTAGAAATTTTACGTACTTAGCTTTATTATCATTATTATAGCCGCAAGACATTTAAAACTCATATCACCGGCATAAAAAATCTGTTTCAAAAATCTCTTTTTTATCTTTATATGTTTATGATTCATCATCAGTCATCATAATATCTTACAGATTAAAATGACATGGTAAAAGGTTATTGGTTAACAGGCCCACAGCACGCTTTTTTCATATTTAGAATTTTGTACTAAACAATGACGTTAACGACAATATGACTAAGCCTTGTCTCCTAATAGTATTACAAGAACAGTCAGTACAATGGATTACATGAGTATTAAAAAGTTCAAATACAAGTGTCTTTTTTAATCTTTTTGTTTTCAAGAAAAACATATTACATAAACAAAAATATTTTACTTTTTTAACGTCTCCTTTCTAATCTCTTCTTAACTCTGCGACAGGTAAGCATTTCATCGATAACTAAATACAATATCTGACGATTATCTTTTGCCAACAACTTAGTTAGAAGACTCTACCCTGTGTTCTGAAACATAAGGTTGATATTTGAGCTGAAGATTCAGCCAAAGCGTCGCACGGTCCACGAAATGTTTCTAATAATTAGTTATCATTGATCATCTGAGCTCGACCACATTAATAAAGATATTAAATGCCTTCTTTATTTAACGAAAAATAGATTTTGAGCCTTATTTATTCTATAGTAAAGTCTGAAATGTGTCTGCAATGACGTGAGGAGGCGGTGAGTTCAAAGGCACGGCATCTGGCGGCCGGCACGAGTAAAACCAATCATGTGACAGCGACACAGACTAAAAAGTAATGTTTGGCTAGTTTTTTTTTCTTGTTTATTCTGAAAGTGACCGCAGATAAAAATAGACGAGCGTGGGTGTGGCGGCGCGGGCGCAAGCAGGATTGAGGTCCACAGCGTTTATTTTTGCGAAACATCTACATTACAAATAAAAATGCAAGGTTTTGAGTTGAATTTTTCTGTTATGTCCAGAAAAATTGATGGGTTTCCTTTTCCAGTAAAGTCTATACTCGAGAATACTCTTGAAATGGAAAAGTTCAAACCATAGATAATCATACCTTGTTCAGAAATGAATAGGGCCTACTGTCTAGCTGCAGTAGAATGACATTTAGGTTGAAGTTTTAGCGGAATCGAATGACAGATAGGGCGAATCGTTCAGCGGTATCGCTACTACAGTTTTGAATTGATTGCGAAAATTACTGACCTAAGAAAGAGTCCTTCTGCTTCTAGGCTCGTTGAAGGTTTAACTTTTGAAAATTTAAAACACCTTTCCAAGTAGTGGTAGAAATCGAATGAAGGATTTTAAATACTGCTAAAAATACTAATTATTGGAAGAGATTTGAATACTAATTTGTACCTCGGTATATGTTTGGGCCGAACGAAAAACGTATTTTTTTCCCGCGGAATAACGCTTAAAGTGTTTAGGTAACGGTACGCAGACATCTGGGGGCCGCGCCTCTTCTTCAGATCGGCCACTGTTTGTTGGAGGGAGAATATTTTCACACCATTTTTGGCGCCAAGTGCTTATGTCACCTAGAGCTTATGGCACCTAGTGCTTATGGGTCCAGGAACTTATGGGTCCAAGTGCAAATGACACCGCATGCAATGCATTCGCACTAGGTACCAAAGAACTAGGTGCCACAAGCTCTAGGTGCCATAAGCTCAAGGTGCCTTAAGCAACAGGTGCCTTTAGCACCAGGTGCCTTAAGCACTAGGTGCCTTAAGCAGTAGGTGCCTCAAGCACTAGGTTCCTTAAGCAATAGGTGCCATAAGCACTAGGTGCCTTAAGCACTAGGTACCTTAAGCACTAGGTGCCTTATGAACTAGGTTAAGCACTAGGTGCCATTCAAATACCATAAGCCCATAGTGCCATTCACATTTGAACCCATAAGCACTAGAAGCCATTCGCATTTGGTACCATTCGAATTTGGACCCATAAGCACTAGAAGCCATTCGCACTAAGTGCCATAAGCGATTGGTGCCTCAAGTTTATGGCACCTAGTGCTTATGGCACCTAGTTCTTATGGCACCTAGTGCTTATGGCACCTAGGGCTTATGGCACCTAGTGTTTATGACACCTAGTGTTTATGGCGCCTAGGGCTTATGGCACCTAGTGCTTATGGCACCTAGTGCTTAAGGCACCTAGTGTTTATGGCACCTAGTGCTTATGGCACCTAGTGCTTATGGCACCTAGTGCTTATGGCAACTAGGGCTTATGGCCCCTAGAGTTTATGGCACCTAGTGTTTATGGCACCTAGGGCTTATGGCACCTAGTGCTTATGGCACCTAGTGCTTATGGCACCTAGGGCTTATGGCACCTAGTGTTTATGGCACCTAGTGTTTATGGTACCTAGGGCTAATGGCATCTAGTGTTTATGGCACCTAGTGTTTATGGCACCTAAGGCTTATGGCACCTAAGGCTTATGGCACCTAGTGTTTATGGCACCTATTGCTTATGGCACCTAGTGCTTATGGCACCTAGTGCTTATGGCACCTAGTGCTTATGGCACCTAGTGATTATGGCACCTAGGGCTTATGGCACCTAGTATTTATGGCACCAAGTGCTTATGGCACCTAGTGCTTATGGCACCTAGTGCTTATGGCACCTAGGGCTTATGGCACCTAGTATTTATGGCACCAAGTGCTTATGGCACCTAGTGTTTATGGCACCAAGTGTTTATGGCACCTAGTGCTTATGGCACCTAGTGCTTATAACACCTAGGGCTTATGGCACCTAGTATTTATGGCACCAAGTGCTTATGGCACCTAGTGTTTATGGCACCAAGTGTTTATGGCACCTAGTTTTATGGCACCTAGTGTTTATGGTACCTAAGGCTAATGGCACCTAGTGTTTATGGCACCTAGTGTTTTGGCACCTAGGGCTTATGGTACCTAGTGCTTATGGCACCTAGTGCTTGTGGCACCTAGGGCTTATGGCACCTAGTGGTTATGGCACCTAGTGTTTATGGCACCTAGTGTTTATGGCACCAAGTGCTTATGGCACCTACTGCTTATGGCACCAAGTGCTTATGGCACCTAGTGTTTATGGCACCTACTGCTTATAGCACCTACTGCTTATGGCACCTAGGGCGAATGTATTGCATGCGGTGACATTTGCACTTGGACCCATAAACAATAATGCTATTCGCATATTTTCCTATAAGCGCTGGGTGCCATAAGCCCTTGTAGCCATAAGTCCTTGCTGACTTCACATTGTCGCATAAGCACTTAGTGTCTTCGCATTTTCGATGAAATTCGACGTCGCGTCGGCTGTTTGGTAAGGGATATCAAGTACCGAAAATTGAAGTCGGATGTCTGGTATCGAAATTCGAAGTGAAATAACAAGTGCCTCAATTTGATGTCAAGTACCGAAACTTGAAGTCGAATGTCTGGTACCGAAATTCGAAGTAAAAAGACTAGGACAGAAATTCGATGCCTAGTACCGAAATTCGACGTTGGATGTCTGCTACCGAAATTTGATATAAAGTACCGAAATTCAAAGTCGGATGTCTGGTACCGAAATTCGATGTCAAATAATTAGTACCGAAATTTGAAGTCAAGAACCGAAATTGAAGTCGAATATCTGGTATCGAAATTGGAAGTAAAAAGACAAGTACCGAAATTCAACGTTGGATGTCTGCTACCGAAATTCGAAGTCAAATAACTAGTACCGAAATTTGATGTCAAGTACCGAAATTTGACGTCGGCTGTCTGGTATCGCAATTCAAAGTAAAATGACAAGTACCGAAATTCTAAGTCAAATGACTAGTACCGAAATTTGATGTCAAGTACCGAAATTTGAAGTAAAATGTCTGGTACCAAAATTCGAAGTAAAAAGACTAGTACCGAAATTCGATGTCAAGTACCGAAATTCGAAGTCGAATGTTTGGTACCAAAATTCGAAGTCAAATAACTAGTACCGAAATTCGATGTCTTATAAAATTCGACGTTGGATGTCTGCTACCGATATAAAGTACCGAAATTTGAAGTCAAATGACTAGTACCGAAATTCGACGACGGCTGTCTGGTACTGAAATTCAAAGTGAAATGACAAGTACCGAAATTCGAAGTCAAATGACTAGTACCGAAATTTGATGACAAGTACCGAAATTTGAAATCGAATGTCTGGTACCAAAATTCGAAGTCAAATGACCAGTACCGAAATTAGAAATGGGATGTCTGCAACCGGAATTTGATATAAAGTACCGAAATTCAAAGTCGAATATCTGGTAACGAAATTCGATGTAAAACGACTAGTACCGAAATTCGATGTCTTGTACCGAAATTCGACGTTGGATGTCTGCTACCGAAATTTTATATAAAGTACCGAAATTCGACGTTGGATGTCTGCTACCGAAATTTGATATAAAGTACCGAAATTTGACGTCGGCTGTCTGGTATCGAAATTCAAAGTAAAATGACAAGTACCGAAATTCGAAGTCAAATGACTAGTACCGAAATTTGATGTCAAGTACCGAAATTTGAAGTAGAATGTCTGGTACCAAAATTCGAAGTAAAAAGACTAGTACCGAAATTCGATGTCTAGTACTCAGCCCTCTTCCTCTCTCCTAATTTTTGCGTGGCCGACAGGGTCCATATTTGATCTTGCGCCATTTTCTTTTTTACCATCTAAGTTTGTTACCTAGGGAATGCAATAAAGAATTGAGTATTGAGTATTGAAATTCGACGTTGGATGTCTGCTACCGAAATTTGATATAAAGTATCGAAATTTGAAGTCACATGACTTGTAACGAGATTTGAAGTCGAATGTCTGGTACCAAAATTCGAAGTAAAAAGACTAGTACCGAAATTCGATGTCTTGTACCGAAATTCAACGTTGGATGTCTGCTACCGAAATTCAAAGTCAAATAATTAGAACCGAAATTTGATGTCAATTACCGAAATTACAGTCGAATATCTGGTACCGAAATTCGAAGTCAAATGACCAGTACCGAAATAGGAAATGGGATGTCTGCAACCGGAATTTGATATAAAGTACCGAAATTCAAAGTCGAATATCTGGTAACGAAATTCGATGTAAAACGACTAGTACCGAAATTCGATGTCTTGTACCGAAATTCGACGTTGGATGTCTGCTACCGAAATTTGATATAAAGTACCGAAATTCAAAGTCGGACGTCTGGTACCGAAATTCGAAGTCAAACAACTAGTACCGAAATTCGATGTCTTGTACCGAAATTCGACGTTGGATGTCTGCTACCGAAATTTGATATAAAGTACCGAAATTCGAAGTCAAATGACTAGTACCGAAATTCGACGTCGGCTGTCTGGTACCGAAATTCAAAGTGAAATGACAAGTACCGAAATTCGAAGTCAAATGACTAGTACCGAAATTTGATGACAAGTACCGAAATTTGAAATCGAATATCTGGTATCAAAATTCGAAGTCAAATGACCAGTACCGAAATTAGAAATGGGATGTCTGGTACCGAAATTTGATATAAAGTACCGAAATTCAAAGTCGGATGTCTGGTACCGAAATTCGAAGTAAAAAGACTAGTACCGAAATTTGATGTCTAGTACCGAAATTTGATAAAAGTACCGAAATTTGAAGTCACATGACTAGTACCGAAATTTGATGTCAAGTACCAAAATTCGAAGTCAAATAACTAGAACCGAAATTCGATGTCTTGTACCGAAATTCGACGTTGGTTGTCTACTACCGAAATTTGATATAATGTATCGATATTTGAAGTCTTGATGACTTGTACCGAAATTTGATGTCAAGTACCGAAATTTGACGTCGGCTGTCTGGTACCGAAATTCAAAGTAAAATGACAAGTACCGAAATAAGAAGTCAAATGACTAGTACCGGATGTCATGTACTGAAATTCGACGTTGGATGTCTATTACCGAAATTTGATATAAAGTACCGAAATTTGAAGTCACATGACTTGTACCGAAATTTGATGTCAAGTACCGAAATTCGAAGTCGAATGTTTGGTACCAAAATTCGAAGTCAAATAACTAGTACCGAAATTCGATGTCTTGTACCGAAATTCAACGTTGGATGTCTGATACCGAAATTTGATATAAAGTACGAAAATTCAAAGTCGGACGTCTGGTACCGAAATTCGAAGTAAAAAGACTAGTACCGAAATTCGATGTCTAGTACCGAAATTCGACGTTGGATGTCTGCTACCGAAATTTGATATAAAGTATCGAAATTCAAAGTCGGACGTCTGGTACCGAAATTCGAAGTCAAATAATTAGTACCGAAATTTGATGTCAAGTACCGAAATTCGAAGTCGAATGTTTGGTACCAAAATTCGAAGTCAAATAACTAGTACCGAAATTCGATGTCTTGTACCGAAATTCGACGTTGGATGTCTGCTACCGAAATTTGATATAAAGTACCGAAATTCGAAGTCAAATGACTAGTACCGATATTTGATGTCAAGTACCGAAATTTGACGTCAGCTGTCTGGTACCGAAATTCAAAGTAAAATGACAAGTACCGAAATAAGAAGTCATATGACTAGTACCGAAATTTGATGTCATGTACCGAAATTCGACGTTGGATGTCTGTTACCGAAATTTGATATAAAGTACCGAAATTGGAAGTCACATGACTTGTACCGAAAGATGTCAAGTACCGAAATTCGAAGTCAAATAACTAGTACCGAAAATTCGATGTCTTGTACCGAAATTCAACGTTGGATGTCTGATACCGAAATTTGATATAAAGTACGAAAATTCAAAGTCGGACGTCTGGGTACCGAAATTCGAAGTCAAATAATTAGAACCGAAATTCGAAGTCAAATGTCCAGTACCGAAATTAGAAATGGATGTCTGGGGCTACCGGAATTATGGAATGCAATAAAGAATTGAGTATTGAGTAATTGAAATTCTACGTTGGAATGTCTGCTACCGAAATTTGATTAGAAAGGTATCGAAATTTGAAGTCACATGCTTGTAAACGAGATTTGCAGTCGAATGTCTGGTACCAAAATTCGAAGTAAAAAAAAGACTAGTACGCAATTCGATGTCTTGTACCCGAATTCAACGGTTGGATGTCTGCTACCGAAAATTCAAAGTCAATAATTAGAAACCGAAATTTTGATGTCAATTACCGAAATTACAGTCGAATATCTGGTACCTGGAATATCGATCAATGACCAGTTCCCGTAGGAAATGGGATTCTTGCAACCGGAATTTGATATAAAGTACCCCGAAATTCAAAGTCGAATATCTGGTAACGAAATTTCGATGTAAAACGACTTAGTACGAAATTCGATGTCTTGTACCCGAAATTCGACGTTGGATGTCGCTAACCGAAATTTGATATAAAGTAAACCCCGTAAATTCAAATCGGACGTCTGGTACTTGGAAAATTCGAAGTCAACCAACTAGTACACGAAATTCGATGTTTGTACCCGAAATTCGACGTTGATGTCTGCTACCCGAAATTTGATATAAAGTCCGAATTCGAAGTCACTACTAGTACTCCGAAATTCGACGTAGGCTGTCTGGTACCGAAATTCAAAGTAATGACAGTACCGAAATTCGAAGTCAATGACTATACCGAAATTTGATGACAAGTACCGAAATTGAAATCGCATAATCTGGTATCAAAAATTTCGAAGTCAAATGACCATATCCGAAATTAGAAATGGATGTCGGTACCGAAAATTTGAATATAAAGTAAGTACCGAAATTCCAAGTCGGATGTCGGTAAAGCCGAAATTCGAAGTAAAGACTAGTCAACCGAAATTTGATGTCTAAGTACCGAAAGTGATAAAAGTACCGAAATTTTGAAGTCACATGACTAGTAAACCAAATTTGAATGTCAATACCAAATTTCGAAAGTCAAATAACTAGAACCGAAATTCGATGTCGTTACGAAATTCGAACGTTGGTTTTCCTACTACCCGAATTTTGGATATAATGTATCGATAGTTGGAGTTTGATGCTTGTACCCAAATTTGATGTCAATACCGACATTTGACGCTCGGCTGTCTGGTACGCGAAATTCAAAGTAAAATACAGTACCGAAATAAGAAGTCAAATGACCTAGTACCCGGATTTCATGTACTGAAATTCACGTTGGATGTCTATTATCCGAAATTTGATAAAAGTAGCGCGAAATTAATTTGAAGTCCAATTGACTTGTACCGAATTTTGATGTCAAGTACCGAAATTCGAAGTCGAATGTTTTGGTTTGTGATTATTAAGTACCCGAAATTTGAAGTCAACATGACTTGTAACGAACTTTGATGTCATTACCCGAAATTCGAAGTCGAATGTTTGGTACCAAAATTCGAAGTCAAATAACTAGTACCGAAATTCGATGTCTTGTACCGAAATTCAACGTTGGATGGTCTGATACCGAAATTTGATATAAAGTACGAAAATTCAAAGTCGGACGTCTGGGTACCGAAATTCGAAGTAAAAAGACTAGTACCGAAATTCGATGTCTAGTACCGAAATTCGACGTTGGATGTCTGCTACCGAAATTTGATATAAAGTATCGAAATTCAAAGTCGGACGTCTGGTACCGAAATTCGAAGTCAAATAATTAGTACCGAAATTTGATGTCAAGTACCGAAATTCGAAGTCGAATGTTTGGTACCAAAATTCGAAGTCAAATAACTAGTACCGAAATTCGATGTCTTGTACCGAAATTCGACGTTGGATGTCTGCTACCGAAATTTGATATAAAGTACCGAAATTCGAAGTCAAATGACTAGTACCGATATTTGATGTCAAGTACCGAAATTTGACGTCAGCTGTCTGGTACCGAAATTCAAAGTAAAATGACAAGTACCGAAATAAGAAGTCATATGACTAGTACCGAAATTTGATGTCATGTACCGAAATTCGACGTTGGATGTCTGTTACCGAAATTTGATATAAAGTACCGAAATTGGAAGTCACATGACTTGTACCGAAAGATGTCAAGTACCGAAATTCGAAGTCAAATAACTAGTACCGAAATTCGATGTCTTGTACCGAAATTCAACGTTGGATGTCTGATACCGAAATTTGATATAAAGTACGAAAATTCAAAGTCGGACGTCTGGTACCGAAATTCGAAGTCAAATAATTAGAACCGAAATTCGAAGTCAAATGTCCAGTACCGAAATTAGAAATGGGATGTCTGGTACCGGAATTTGATATCAAGCACCGAAATTCAAAGTCGGATGTCTGGTACCGAAATTCGAAGTAAAAAGACTAGTACCGGAATTCGATGTCTAGTACCGAAATTCGACGTTGGATGTCTGCTACCGAAATTTGATATAAAGTATCGAAATTCAAAGTCGGACGTCTGGTACCGAAATTCGAAGTCAAATAATTAGTACCGAAATTTGAAGTCACATGACTAGTACCGAAATTTGATGTCAATTACCGAAATTGAAGTCGAATATCTGGTACCGAAATTCGAAGTAAAAAGACTAGTACCGAAATCCGATGTCTAGTACCGAAATATGACGTTGGATGTCTGCTACCGAAATTTGATATAAAGTACCGAAATTTGAAGTCACATGACTAGTACCGAAATTTGATGTCAAGTACCGGAATTCGAAGTCGAATGTTTGGTACCAAAATTCGAAGTCAAATAACTAGTACCGAAATTCGATGTCTTGTACCGAAATTCAACGTTGGATGTCTGATACCGAAATTTGATATAAAGTATCGAAATTCAAAGTCGGACGTCTGGTACCGAAATTCGAAGTCAAATAATTAGTACCGAAATTTGAAGTCACATGACTAGTACCGAAATTTGATGTCAATTACCGAAATTGAAGTCGAATATCTGGTACCGAAATTCGAAGTAAAAAGACTAGTACCGAAATCCGATGTCTAGTACCGAAATTTGACGTTGGATGTCTGCTACCGAAATTTGATATAAAGTACCGAAATTTGAAGTCACATGACTAGTACCGAAATTTGATGTCAAGTACCGGAATTCGAAGTCGAATGTTTGGTACCAAAATTCGAAGTCAAATAACTAGTACCGAAATTCGATGTCTTATACCGAAATTCGACGTTGGATGTCTGCTACCGAAATTTGATATAAAGTACCGAAATTCTAAGTCACATGACTAGTGCCGAAATTTGATGTCAAGTACTGAAATTCGAAGTCGAATGTCTGGTACCGAAATTCCAAGTCAAATAACTAGTACCGAAATTCGATGTCTCGTACCGAAATTCGATGTTGGATGTATGCTACCGAAATTTGATATAAAGTACCGAAATTTGAAGTCACATGACTAGTACCGAAATTTGATGTCAATTACCGAAATTGAAGTCGAATATCTGGTACCGAAATTCGAAGTAAAAAGACTAGTACTGAAATTTGATGTCAAGTACCGAAATTCGAAGTCGAATGTTTGGTACCAAAATTCGAAGTCAAATAACTAGTACCGAAATTCGATGTCTTATACCGAAATTCGACGTTGGATGTCTGCTACCGTGATATAAAGTACCGAAATTCGAAGTCACATGACTAGTGCCGAAATTTGATGTCAAGTACTGAAATTCGAAGTCGAATGTCTGGTACCGAAATTCCAAGTCAAATAACTAGTACCGAAATTCGATGTCTCGTACCGAAATTCGATGTTGGATGTATGCTACCGAAATTTGATATAAAGTACCGAAATTTGAAGTCACATGACTAGTACCGAAATTTGATGTCAATTACCGAAATTGAAGTCGAATATCTGGTACCGAAATTCGAAGTAAAAAGACTAGTACTGAAATTTGATGTCAAGTACCGAAATTCGAAGTCGAATGTTTGGTACCAAAATTCGAAGTAAAATTACTAGTACCGAAATTTGATGTCAGCTGTCTGGTACCGAAATTCGAAGTCAAATGACTAAATCAAATCAAATCAAATCAAATCAAAAATATTCATTTGCTAGAATATGGTAAATAGGATGTTACAGTTAGTTTGTTGCAGCATATCCTGCCATTAGATGGCGTGCAAATGTATTTACAGTCAATTAATCTAAATTACAAATTGTTATTGATTTATCTTTTAAATAGTCCTTGGTGGTATAATATCTTTTGAATAATAATAATTGGAAAAGTTTGTTTTAAAATATTGTCAGTGGTAAGTCCTGAAGATTATTTGGTAGATGATTATATATTATTATCGACATGCAGTAACTAGTACCGAACTTGATATCTAGTACCGAAATTCGACGTCCGCTGTCTGGTACCGAAAATCAAAGTAAAATGACAAGTACCGAAATTCGAAGTCAAATGACTAGTACCGAAATTTGATGTCAAGTACCGAAGTTTGAAGTCGAATGTCTGGTACTAAACTTCGAAGTCAAATGACAAGTACTGAAATTAGAAATGGGATGTCTGGTACCAAAATTTGATGTTATGTGCCGAAATTTGAAGTTAAATGCCTAGTACCGAAATTTGATGTCATGTACCAAAATTTGAAGTCGAACGTCTGGTACCCAAATTTGAAGTCAAATGTCTGGTATCGATATTCGAAGTAAAATGACAAGTACATACCAAAATTTGATGCCAGGTACCGATACTTAAAGTCGAATATCCCGTACCGAAATTTGATGTCAAGTACCGAAATTTGAAGTCAGATGCCTAATGACTAGTACCGAAATGTTATGTCAAGTACCGAAATTTGAAGTCGAATGTCTGGTACCAAAATTCGAAGTCATATGACAAGTACCGAAATTAGAAATGGAATGTCTGGTACCGAAATTCGAAGTCAAATGACTAGTACCGAAATTCGAAGTTGAATGTCTGGTACCGAAATTTTACTATTTTTTTTCGTTATTTTATGTACATCATAATAACAGATTTTCTTTTTCAGTGGCTAACTTAGTTAAATTGCTTTATATAAGCATCAGGAATAATGTTAATGTTACTTGCTGTTCCTGGTGGTATCTCACGGTGCTCGGCTCCTATTGGTCGTAACATGATGTTATTTTTACTCACAGTCTTCCTCAAAAAATTTACTTACCAACACAAATTGGATTTTAGAAAAATCAATAATCCTGGCCAGGAATCGAACCCGCTGGTTATTGAAAAAAATCACATCCTGTATATTACACCATTCGATAGTATTAGTAAAAAGACTTGTTACTATTCCAGTACCAGTTCCAGACGGAAATTTTTCAACTGGGCGTGGATCGCTACTTTCGAAACTATGAGGAATATCGAAAAACGTTGAAAGGAGTCTCGAGGCCGATTTTGACGAAAACTAAAACTGCATCATTGGATTTTAGAAAAATCAAAAATCCTAGCCAGGAATCCAACCCGCTGATTTTGGAAAAAAAATCAATCACCCTGTATTATTACACCGTTCGATAGTGTTACTAATAATGATCAAATTCTGGGAAGTAATCATATACGGCAAACTTAAGGAAATGCAGATGTCGATGCGCTTAAATCGTTTAAACATCGATTAATAAATCATAGCACACCACATGCGCGGGAGTGGACATGGAAACTGTATTAGTGTTCAGAGAGGCCGCCAGAGAGCCGAGCTAATCTCCAGCACACCTCACTGACTCCACATCAAAATTCGATTAAACTGACCCTCTCGACCGTCTTAATTTTAATCTGAGTTGAGTCACAAAGTCGGGCTACTCAAAGGCTTTTAATCCTCAAAATTAAAATCGACATTGTATTGGTCATCCTTGTTTCCTGATATCAGAAGGGAAGATTCCCAGGGGCTCAAATTACTGACGTGATTATTTATTTTATTTATACCAA
This sequence comes from Agrotis ipsilon, assembly GCA_028554685.1. Taxonomy (NCBI): domain Eukaryota; kingdom Metazoa; phylum Arthropoda; class Insecta; order Lepidoptera; family Noctuidae; genus Agrotis; species Agrotis ipsilon. The sequence goes on from CM052965.1 coordinate 17,549,925, forward strand.
ATGTTTTTAAAACAATCGATAAAAGTTGAAGCCATATAAATGATAAAAAATATATAAGTATTACGGAACCGACAGTTATAAGAAAACTTATAACCCATTTACTTCCTCCTTACCACAAGATTCCCCAAACATCAGTCCTTTGACCCTCCACTGCTGCCCGTCGCCGCCGGCGCAAATAACCCCGTGTAGGGTTACCCCAGTTAACACCTCCGCTGCAATATTTAATCCAAGCGTTGTATCGCGAAACTAAAGACGAGCGTAACCCGACGCCTGCGCAGTACAAAGCCTCCTTTAAATCAGCTCAGGCCATAAAGACCGAGTGTATTAGCTTTCGGCTTCTCTCTCGCCTTTTAGTGTTCAATTGTGGAATAATAAAACGGAATGAAGATTGTGAGTTGAGTGCGTTTTGTTGTAATTGCAGGTAGTTTGTATGAAACAAGTGTTTGTGTTAACCCCTAGAAAGGGAATAGTGTTGTCGGTAGTTCTTTCTGCAAATTGTGGAGAGTTCGATTACACTTGTCTTTGTCACAGATGGGATACACCATCGTTAAGACCAATTCCCAGCAATTTTTATATTACAGATGTTGCAATTAGTGGTCTCAACTCTAAGTTATTAACCTTTTTTTTACTGGCTGCTTAACCCTTTAGTTTCAACAACAAGATACTGTCAGTAAAATAAAGCGGATTTCAGTAAATAAGAAAACGCGTACCTGTCTATCTATATTGCTCTCATGACACATTCGGTACCTCAAACAGCTGATACGCGAATATTTCCCAGGCTGACATGGAAAATGTAACAAAATACGTCTATGTAAAGTTAACAAAACAGATTTTTTCGCGAACAAACCCGTCTTTCTTTTACGTCAAAGATTGCGGATTGACTGCATTGTGTAGATCCGTATCTTGTTTCTGAGATGGTGTGTCAAAAGTGCCGAATATTGCCAGCATGTAGGCGTTCCTATGAGAACAGAGAACAGGTGGGAACGGGTGAAGTTAATTCGCCAAAGTTACATTGTTGGGGTCTTTTGTAACCCCGCGCGCGGTTTAGGGTTACAGATTTATTAGCTATTTGTGGATGTTGAAGCTAATAGGTTTTGATAGTTTTTGCACGGTGATCTTTGTAACAGAATCTTGATAATTTTCTAAGGAATTTTTATGAAGGTATCAAAGTGCGGTTATCAAATTGCAATGTGGGCTTTTTAGTATTTAAGATTACACTTCTCCTTTTATATTCTTTGTGTTTAAATTACATATTCTTTTGAAATGTGAAGTAGGTCTAAACTTGTGGCTTTTGAAGTGATGAATGTGAAACACTTTATTTCGTCAGCAACATGCATTAGCACCTATGCCAACTCGTGTAACAGTCCTAATTCTTGTTATTTTTAAATTAAAGACAGAAATACACAAACAACTTGATATCTTAATCGCATTCCCTAATTCATCTACTTGTATCTAATCCGGCACATCTCCATGTTTTTTTACCGCATCGAATCTTTAATGTATCGCAAAAAACCACACGATCCATCAACATGGATGCTTTTCAACAACATAATCTAGTTTACTGTCCATTAATCAAAAACGTATCGATTCCCATACACTATCGAGAACTTTTTTAATAATATGACAGGTAAATGCTCGGCATTTAGTGAGTGCTTTTTCTTTTTTTGTTTAATGGACAACCCTATTTTTGCTGTCACGAATAACGAAATACACTTCTATTACAAAAGAAATATGGTTTGAATTCGAATGGTTGGGATATAAAGGATGGCAGAATAAGTTGTCGATATATTTTATTATCTCTTGTGCCGGCTGACTCAATTAGAGGCGGCATGTATCGATGCATCTCTCGAATCGGTATTCGATTTATTAATTAATCGATATACAAACATGGGCCCGTCATCGTCCCGATATAATATTTTAGATAGATCGCTTTATGGCGTTCCGATACGGTACTTTAAGTACTAATAACACTTTATAACTTTTATTGTTGTGTTCACAATGGGGAAAACTTTCTTTTTGCTGTATAACGATCATAGTTTTACATTCAGATAGGCTCTATGGGAAACTTGTACCGGCTCAGTGACCGATTTATTATTATACATATTGTATTTATAATTTTTATTACAGCGTGTATCATAAAAGTGTTATAGTCAAACGGAAAATCCATTGGGCAATTATCATAATCGCGAAATAATAATAACGATCTCAAAAAATTACAATCCCTACCTGACCAAAATCGTGCAACGAATTATAATTTGTTTCTAAAATAAAAATCTTTTTGTGCATTCATGCATATTTTCACTTTTACGGCTCTCTAAATGCAACACGAATGTCACCAGCTCTGAATTTTATTGTATTTAGCTGGTTTCAGGAATTGCATTATATAATCCTTATCTAGAAACTTATTTATTTACTATCGGGTTTAATAAGAAAAAACTTCGGCACACCACGAACAAAGGTGCTTTCAATATATAAACAGTTTTTGGTAAAAAGTGTAAGATTACTTATCCGGATACCGCTAAAACCAAACTTTTTTAACCCAAAAGTACCACTTTAAAAAATCCGATTACCCAAAACATTTATTTTAACCCTACGAAGGTAATGTAGCGAAAAAAGACGATAATATTCATTACAAAAAGAGAAGACAGAAAAAAGATAACCTTTTCAAAAAATCTATTTTGTTGTAACAATCCTTTTTTAATCCTAATATTCATAGTGCTTAGAAATATGAGGTGAAGTACTTTTTTTTATTTTCAAAGGAGGTTTTAATAAGTTTTTGCGTTAGTATAAGGGGTTATATTTAATAGAGCGTGTTGAGTGGCGTATGATTCTGATTCAGAATCTCTTGTACACTGTACATGCGTGTACGTCGACTTAGACAATCGCCTGTTGCAATAAATGTAGGGAGACCTCGTTTGAGAGATTGGCAGGACATAAAAATTAACCGTTCCTTTTTCTATTCTGTTTGCATCATAGTTAAAAATTCTGAGAGATTTTGGAACTACGCAAATCATTTGCAATGACTACTCTCGTCCTTCGGTTTAGCGAAGTAGAATTTTCAGTAAGGCTTTACTTGACAATTGTCGTAAATAAAACCGTTTAGTCCACTCTCGGACCCGCGAATCCTCCAAAAATATAAATAGAAAAATTAAGGAAAAGCAGACAGCTGTTTTTTTTCTGTTCGGTGTTGTCAAAGACTCTGTGGCACATTTAATAATGTTTTTTTTTTAATATAGCGTGCAAAATAATTTCGCAAAACGTGTGGCTCCACTACGAAACTGAACCGGGATTTGTCCGCACCGTTGCATCCTTGCACTTATTAAACATATCTTATATCAATAATAAATCCACTTAACTCCCTCCTCCTTACCCCTTTCACATAAAGTTCAAATTCGCATGTGTAACGTTTAATTTCTTCAAGGATCGACATTGGATGCGCGAGCGCAGATGTGTTACGTCTTTGTTGTATAATTTGCGTTTTCCGGTTTAATGGTCGCGTCGAGGAGGATTATGAGCAGTGGAAGGGTTTGCTACAACGAGGCTTGAGTACTGAGAGGGTTAAGTGTTGCGGCCTTACAGATCGAGCCGTGTAATGGTGTTGTGGTCTCTATGTGTAGTAATTTTGAAGTAGGATCAGAAATGAATAAGTTTAAAATACCGGATATGCATTATATTTCAGCTCTGGGATTGTTCTTTTATTATAAAATATTGAAAATATTGCTTCGTTTTACGGCACAACACTTTATTGAGCAAATTTTCCATTTTTCTTTTATTATTTTGTTTGGTTTGTGTCTGACCACTATCTCGCCTGATGGTAAGCGAAGATGTGGTCGACGGTGAAGCACATACAGTTAATATCTGTCTTTTCCAAATTAATTTAGCCGACTGCATTATTGTTGTTTTATTTACAACAAATATTCTGACCGCCATTCTTCCAAAGTTTTCTTTTTATTCAAAGATCAAAAATAAAGATACAAAGGTTTTTTCGAGCCCTCTAATTCCTTATTTGTATACTCTTGTCAATCAGATTCTGGCAACTAATGATGACATCAACAATTTATCTTTTTTACCGGCGACATTCAAAGTCCTTTATTTAAGGTATAAGTCATATAATTTCCCTACACACAAAAGACCGACATATTAGGATTTAAAAAAGCATCCGTATTGTCGGAACAATACTTTGAAACTTTAATTTAAAGCATAAAATCTTATACACCTGCAGAACAGCAATGAAAAGCAAATCTTATTTTTTACATTGTAGAGTTTAAATTAGCTTTGGTAGATCGAGTAGGGTAAAGGGTACAATTACTGTCGTCACCACATTAACCCTGTCACCGCTCATCCCTGATTTATTGTAAGCAATTATTCTCGGAGGATATTTAAAAGAGCCGCGTCTCTAACATGTGTTATGTTGTTATACAAACATGGTTTAGATGCAGGTGAGGTGTTATTCTGTATATTAAGCGGCTGTTTTAGGGTTTGATTCGTTAACGTCTTTAACTACATGATGTTTAATACATTTTTTTATTAAAAATACAATTTAATGCTAGGTTTCATTTCTGAGGGGCAATTCTCGGTTTAAGAGATGGTGTTGAACTCGACCAAAATTTCTAATGACGTCATTTTTTCGACAAATTTTACTGAACTCTAACGTTAGCCTTTTGACGACAAATGGCGAATTTTACGTAAGCAAATTTTAAAATTTGTCGAAAAAGAAGGTGTAGACTTAAATATATGAGAACAAGTAATTTTGTGTGAATAAGAACAATTTTTAGGTTCAATAAAAGCAAGAGTAATCTAAAATTCAAATAAAAAGACGTCTCTGAACTCGTAATAAATCAATCTTTGCGATGGAGTTGCATTGTCAATTTACTGCTCAAGCCTAATAATAATAGCAGGTCAATATAATTCATCTCATAATGAAATCAATACTTTCATACGTGCTTTATTTTCCATAAATATTACCACAAGAATTCCACCAGTTAGACATCAACACTGAACAAAAGCTCACAAACAGAATACCCCCGTACGTGGTAGTGCGGCGCGGCGGCGGCGCGGGCGCAGTAAAGCCTTCGATTGAGACATCCGACACGCCATCAAACGCGCCGCCTTTCTATAGCCCTTTACATATCGACAACTGTAGTCATCGCCCTACGATTCACGTCACACCTTGGAATTGATTCTTATAGTGATGGTGCAAGGTTGATTTTTGATAAATTAAGCAGTTTTGTTAGATTTTTCAACAGCAAAGTTAACATTGTTAGTCTTTATCCATTTAACCCTTATATCATTCATTGTTGTCTAAAATTTGTCAGTTGCGTGATGTAGAGGACATCTTTTGATGCTTTTTTCATTCATTGTTGTATTAATGTTGATATCGGATCTCGGAGTGCTAATGTGGTGACGTAACAGAGTGCATTATGTGATACAATATACTTTTAACCTTTTCTCTTCTTCATAGAGATGCGATGTGATCGCCGTATGAATAAAAAACTTGTTTATCTCACATCTGGATAGGTTTGAGATAAACCCTTTTTAGTTAAGATATGTTATAAAAGGTAAATTACCTATTTATTACATCATAATGCAGGCGAGAGTGACTAAACCGGATAAGTAGAGATGATAGTAGCCTGTTTTAGTTATATTTGGAGCGTTTGTTGTAACTAATTTATAAATAGGTAACTATTATAGCTGTTGCCCACGACTTCTTCCGCGTAGTATTTGGTTTTATGGCACCTATACCAATACTCTTCTTTTTTAATTTATAAATAACATTTGTATTGATCAAATAGATTCTTGCCACCATCGTGTAAGACATACGACTGCTTGGGAACTCAGCCGTTGTCTCCGGGAACTTTGATTTGTTGTATAAACCAATCAAAAAAGAACTGCTAGAGCAGTACCTTATAAGTACAATAGTTGTAGTAATTGCTTGCAACTAATTTCATTCAAAAAAACTTTATTACCACGAATATGAAAATTGATACTAATTAATTTTCCCCTATTTACGCCCTTCGAGCATAAACGCCACAATTACTGGCGATGCACCATGTTTGGTCCTCTGATCAATAAAGCGGTATAATTACAGGAGGGTGGGCTGAGCAGTGCATCGCTTGTTAGTAAATGTTGTCGCAGTGTGGGCAATGTCCCACGCGTGGGCAAAGCATGTAATTATGGCTATGACTGTACTTCCGTGTTTACGTACCTAGGTATTCAAAATAAAGAGGGGTGGTTAATTTTCATTTGCCTAGACGTCTAGTTAAACGTAGATACGCACAATTTTATTTTAAATCAAGAAGCCTTGGTGTTGCGGGGACTAACCCCCGGTGCTCCCGGAATATAAAGGGCTATTGAAAGACATCGTGGATTTTAGTCAGTACAAGTCTAACAGTCCCTCCTGCCCTGCTCTGGTTGGGAGGACTCTTTAATGATTTGGCCACAATAAAAAAAAAAAACAATAAGCTCTGTAGAAGTTCTTGTTGTTTTAGAATCTGCAGTAATTAGATACCTACCTACTCCTGCGTCATACTCGTATAAACTCGTAAACACTAACAATCAGTGTTTCATACGAGAATCGAACTGAGATACGCGGCGTAGCAGTCAATTTTTCAGTCAATACGCCAACCGTACCCTCATTAATCCACCTTTGAACATTCGTATGTGGGAAGAAATATTTTTTTAACTAAGCTCCTTCGTACACAAGACGACGCAAGTCTCCTAAACCTTAGGACTTTGGTATCCAGATGACTATCGCAATACAAATCCATAGAGGTTCGTACACAAGCACGTATAAATGGATGCCAAAGTCTCGGTGACTTGGGTTGCCTTGTGTATAAAGCGGTTTAGTTGAAACATCCGTTGATTTGATGATAAATCCCAAGTACCTACCGCTAACGGTCACCAATGTCCACATTCAACAATGACGCACTAACTACATACAGACATACATACGGATGCAGGAGAATCACACTTAACGAAACAATTACTACTTATAATAGACCGAGTAGTCGTCGTTACTGATTAACTGGAGAACAACATAACAGACAGCAACTTCAGAAGTATCAGTCAGAATTTAGCTTACTTGTACTCCCAAAGACACGCACAAATTATGCCAAAAGAGATGTTACCTACGATGGAGCACAATTTTATAATAATTTACCATCCTGCATAAAAAATATAAACTCTTTTAGTGGTTTCAAATCAAAATTCTCAAATTACATAATTGACTCCACCTGACCACCGAAAGTTATTAGTAAGTATAAATTGAAAATACTAAGAAACAGAAAACTTGAATTGTATAAAAAGAAAAATTTATCAATGTAACCCATTTAACAGGAAACTTTTAAAAGTTATAAGACAATTGTACCTGTATCAGTGACCGTTATCTAAGCTAAGTAAGTAGTTTTTTATGTATATCTTCTGTTCTTATGTAAGTGGCTATTTTGTGTTTTTGAGAATAAATTGCTTAAACCTAAACCTATTTAAATATAGGTTAAAAGATCGTCCCGAAACCAAAGTTATATAATTGTTTTCCGTCAGATTAATATACATTCTACTGCTCAACGTGAAATCCTCAATTTCGTCTGTAGTATCACTATTTTTTATATTTAGATTTTGTCTACCTTGGTGCTAATATCAATAACACAGGATCTTGTGAAAAGGAGATAAGAAGACGTATAGGGATGGCCAAAACTGCGATGTCCCAGCTTCAACGAATATGGAAAGACCGTAACATCTCTCGGAAAACCAAAATTAAACTGGTCAAATCTTTGGTGTTCTCCATATTCAGTTACGGATCAGAGACATGGACTCTCAAATAAGCCGATCGCGATCGCATCGATGCTTTTGAAATGTGGTGCTGGAGAAAAATGTTAAAGATACCCTGGACTGCATTCCGCTCCAATGAGTCCATTCTCCGCGACCTTAAGATCCAAACCAGACTTTCTACCACCTGTCTTCAAAGAATCCTGGAGTTTTTCGGTCACATTGCGAGGAAAGATATCTAGTCACAACCTTGAACAATTGTTGGTTACTGGCAAGGTTGATGGCAAGCGCCCGAGGGGTCGCAGTCCACTTAGGTGGTCGGACCAAATTCGCTCTTCACTGGACACGAAACTTCACGATGCTCTTCATTCTGCCAAGGACAGAAGCAGATGGCGGAGCATAGTCAAGCTCAAAGTGACTTCACGTCGGGGGAATCACGACCCTCAGCAATGAGGAATACGACGCGAGGAGGAGGAGGATCACTATTTTTAAAACCAGATGACGCCGGTGTATCACTCCAGACAGCTCTGAGAAGAAACAAACAAACCGTAGGCCACAGTCTAAAAGTCCACACAACTTTGTATTGGTAAAGTTATATGATAGTGTGAGAGCGAGGTTGGGCAAACTGCTTGTGGATACGTTTTTTGCCAGGAATTTGGCAGTAGGCTCTCTTATTACTTGGGGTGGCTGAAATATTTTACGTATACAGTTAAACTTTACCTCGATTTCCGGGTTAGCCTGGGTAGGCCCAGCTAGTTAGGGTATTTGTATTTGTGAGTTTACATGTTTGTTAAAGCAACCACGAAAATAGAGGAAATCCTTGAGTGACCCAAACCAAATACATAATGAGCCTTCTGCTCCTCAGTCCTCTGTGCAGTGGCCGTGGTTGCGGGTCGCGACTGACGCACGCGCCGCCCAATCTAATTACCGCTGCTATGCGCGCGCGCACTTGATTAACGCGGGTTACTGTTTAGAGAGGAGCTAGTATCGATAGTCCATGATTAAATTATTTCGTATGCACTATGATGAGAAGAATCTTATCTCTCGGTATTTAGACTATGGTTTTTACAGCATAAATATGCTTCAGCACCATCGACCACACCATACTCAATACTTTATTGCATTCCATAATGTTACATAGAACAGTTGTTAAGGTAAAACATAGAATCAATTATGGACCCTGTCGGGCACAGCAAAGTTAGTTGGTGATAGAAGAGAGGATGAAGGCGCTGTTTTGATCGCTACTATGAAGCGAAATAATGGTCATATGCTAGCCTATTATGTATAATTATAATAAAAATATATTACGAGATTTATGCTGGTATAATTATAAACATATAACTTTCAATAGTATAGCGAATCCTAAAAAGGTTTTTTTTTAAACTGTCTTTCTATTTTTATTTAAGGAAATACAGATATTTAATTAGATGTTTTACTCATTTATTTAAAACTTAATGCACAATTGCAAATGTATAAAACAGTACAAAGGCGGAATTAATGCCTTGTGTGTTATTGTTCTCATTGATTCCTTCCTTCCCTCACATGACGGGGTGCGTGGCTAACGGGAAATGCAGTTAAATATCGCGAAAATCAACGGGAAATACCGTTACTGTGTTCAGCTAAAAATATCTTCTTTATCGATATCCCACCGGCCCTTCCCTACCCTCTGATTGTGCTTCACACATAACGATGCTTGGTTTAACAAAGCGAATAATTTCCTCTTGTGAGCTCTCACTTATGTTACATAAGTAGCCATTTTGTATCTTCATGTATGTTACAGCACTCGTGTATTACACGGTAATCAACAGCTTGCCAAGAATTTGAGTAATTACTTTTTAGAATTCCGTAAACAAAGGGCAAAACGGGACGCTGTTACTTAGACTTCGTTGGCCGCCCCTCTATCATGTAGTATCTCTTTTGCTGCTCTATCAAAAACAGGAAGACATGATTCTTTTTTCGCCGTTCTTATGGATAATGGTGCAGAACCTTTCGTGCACGAGTTAGACTCACATTTGGCCTTGGTGATAAGTAAATACTTACATACGTTAACTGCGTAAAAATTAGAGAGTATTTTAAACGACTTATAATTATGATCTTTTATTTAGGAAATTCCTGGAATAAATTAATGTGTAATAAAATAAGATTTAAGCTGTAATCATTTTTCTACCTGTCTGTGAGGAAAATTGTGTCCCGTACACGTCCCGATTTGCAAGTAATATTGATTTATTGTGTGTTATATATTTTTAATGACATTGGAATGGGTTTACCAGTGAGTTGATAACTAGTTTCCTTTGTAGATAACGATAGGTACGTATACTTATCTAATAGATGAATGGATTCTTTTTAGAACTATTCTAAAACTATAAATTAAATTGTAAAGATATCTGTTGTAGACATTTTATTTACAAAAAATATTGATAAAATTGTGATCACTTCGAAAAATCGAAATCTTTATGTAGGTACTCGTATTTCTATCTAAAGAAATACACATAAAACGGTTTTTTCTTGAAAAAAGTTTTTATTTAAAAAAACAGCTTATCACACCTTATTTGATGTGTTTATATGAATACGCACACATTCAACATGATGGATTCTAGATTGTCATTTTCACATTATTATCGATTATAGAATTTTCGTTAACTTGAAGCAAAATGAAACCAAGATTTGTATATCACTCTCTGAAATCTTTTTACTGATAAATAATGTTGTACAGACTTATTTCTGGATTTCAATGCGTTCTAAGTATAAATAAGCGTGTTACACGGTGCTCGCGAGCTCGTTGTACTCATTGGCGTACATTAGCAAATTGTTGTCCACAACTGAGCAACAACAACTTCCAACATCTACTGAGCACAACGCACAATAACCCCTGATGTAACGCTTATAGACTGGTTATACTTCTGTCTTATAAAATAGTTTTGTATTATAGGGAGGGACTGGGTAAGTATAAAAAAACGGTTTTCGCAAACACGCAACAGTAAATGTGAAGCTAAAATAGATCGAAAGGTAAAAAGGTATACAATGATAATTATTTAGGTGTAAGACTGTTTGAAAACTTATGTTATATTTGATACAACAGTAAAAACTGGCATTTTATTTATGAACACATATTGAAAGGTTATAAAAGATTGATTCAAACCGGAAAGAAAAGTACAAAAATGCTGTTTTTTTTTACAGAGAAAAAAATCGTTTACAAGTTGTTCTTTAGCAGAGTTGTACTATAGACAAAATCTTATTCTTATTATGAGCCTCTGTTGGTAGCTGCACGGCAAAGGCCTCCCTTACTAGGAGAAAAGGATTTTTTGAAGGTATATTCATTTGTTTTCTATTGCAATTGTAGGCTCATTTTTAGAAACAGCACAGCTCATCACGCCATGTCTTTTTGGGCAATTATAATATTAGCACCTGATAGTTACACCTAGGTATAAACTTAGGTACTACTTTCAATATCATCATCATCTACCTGCCTTTGCTTAACTATATTGGGGTCGGCTACCAGCCAAACCTGTTGCAGCTGAATATCAGTATTTTACATGGAGCGACTGCCTATCCGACCTCCAACCCCTCAATCTAGATGCAACATACCGTGTTTTAAAGACGTCGTGAAGGAAGTTTTTTAATAATATTCCACAACTATCACACAACGCCATCTAGTCCCAAGCTAAGCAGAGCTTGTATTATGGGTACTAGACAACTGATAAACATACTTATATATTTCTAAATACATACATATTATAGATAAATTACACCCAGACACAGAACAAATGATCATGCTCATCACACAAACATTTGTCCTGGGTGGGAATCGAACCCACGACCTCCGGCATAGCAGTCAGGGTCACTAACCACTAGACCAACAGGCCTGTCTTTGCTGACTTTGCTAATAACATCGACAACTTCACCAAGGGATCTATACTAAGGATTTTATTGTGTATGTATTGTAGTACATAATGTCTGCACCGAGTGACCAATATTACAGATGTGTGTCGCCCCTAACACGTTAGCCGGTTGCGCGGGCGCATCGTCAACACAAATTGTTGTCACATACCTTCATATTTATTGTGCGTTGTGTCTCAAACTTTGAGGTGTACTTTTTCATAGGTTATGGTGATATCTCACACGAATAACATCGTACAAATTTTGTACCTAATCATAGCTGAATTAAGCCTTTTATTTATTTGTTAGGAAAACACATTTGAACTGGTAAAAAGAAGAAGAATCATAATTTTAATGTAACAAAAAAGATTTGTAAAATAACGTACTTAGTTTTATTGGGAAAAATATATTTGTATTAGTGGTAATATTATGGAGTTTACACATTTCAAGTTAACATCAGGCAGGACACTGGATATAAAGTTATTTTTTTCATTATTTCGTGGTTTACATTTGTAGCAGAGGCAGCGGTCGGTAACGCGTGATTATTTTGTAATCTGAAGATTTTCTTTTAAAAATAAGGAGATTATTCAAATTGTTTTTTTTAAATTATGTAAAGGTATTATTTCCTTATTTACAGAAACACTTCGTGGCCCTTGTTTATTAAGTACAGTTATTATCTAAAGAAAATTGATACTTTTTTATTCTGGTTTCGTTAAACAACGACAGTGATTTCAATTATGAAATGTGATATAATCACCTAATGAATGATACATATCAAAACAATTGTCAAACTTATGTTATCTTTGTCATTATTAGTTAACATCAATCACATTTTATCAAGTTCTATCTTAAAACAATCGATCACAATTTAGTTAATGTTTGATTAAATAATTTACGTAAATGCTTGGCCTTTGCCCAGCTCTGGAATAATGGGCGATCAAAAAATTTTATGTAATCCTATGTTACGTGTACTGTCAATTGATAAAATGTGTATTTTATAGTACACAAAACAAAATTGCAAATTATATGGCATAGAGAATATGTTTAAAAAAAAACATGTCAACATGTGATAAATAAATAAATAAATTCTGTGGTTACGTACTATGACTAATAGCGATGTTTTTCAGACAACCTTTAGGTCGATTGGAACTTATAATGTAAATGTTTACCCAAATGTACAACAAAACAAACTAGTTTAACACAATACCTACTTTTACGTAATAATTTTGGTACAATAAAACAATTGATTTATTATTTATTTATTTTAATTCCCGGTGTTCATATATACATATAATAAACATATGTAGTTATCATTATTTACTATTTCAAAAAGGCTAAAATGTTTTAAAGACATTTGTGTGTGTATTTGGTTGGCAACAACCTTCAATTTTTGAAATAAAGCATACTTAATTCTTACACGTGCCACGATATCGAGTTTGTTCGCCCAAGAGTATGGACATACTAAGGATTATAATATATTTTATTTGGACAATATACACGTGTAACTACAACGGTGTGCTCATTAATTTAAACAAATAAATTCATTACATTACTGATATAAAACAATGTCGTTTAGTCGTTTTTTTTTACGAAATTCTAAATTATTTACTAATGTGTCTACACAAAGTTTATATATTTTATGTTTAGTCTCAAAAACAAAAAGATGAGAATATTATTTTGGTGCTAAGGATTTTATATAATGTTTTCCTTTAAAATATAAGTATTGGTAAGTTAGTATCGATCAGTACATTCACCATATAATTGCATAAAATAGATACTTTAAATTAAAATACAACAGATTTTTAAGAAAATTCTGAAAACTTTAGTTTACAAAATTTCTCGGCTCAGCATTAAAAAGACGCAATTATTGTAGATGTTCTGACAAATTGTCATTACATTAGAGTTATTAGTTTGTTCCACAAATCGCCCATAACATCAAGACATAATTCCTTTATAATACGCACAGCAAAACTAGAACTAAACTTCCCCTGCACTGTCTTCCCGAACGCGTACAACCCAAATCTCGTCAAAGTTAGAATGAACAGGCTTCTTCTGGATAGCCTCGATCCATCATAGGCATTAACCACTCTGCACGACAAAATTTTGACACATGACACATCAGCTGAGTCGACCGGGTGATTCGAAATTTGAGAAAATACTCAAGATTTTTTGTCAACTTTCAGCATCCAATTTTTAATCAAAAATATGTTACTACAGCTATTTCATGCGATAAGTTTGTGAGCAATATCTCTGAGAACATGTTGAGGTCACTAAAATTGCCTCATTCTACTGTAAAATGTGTGTAACATACAAAATGCTACATCGTTCCAAAAACTAGGTAATTTAGATGTGATGAAAATATGTACATAAACAAGCTTCTCACGTGATAAAAACGTGTTTAACAGTGAAATAAATAAAGTAACTTACTATCTACGTTATTAGATTTGCCAGTGTTCATACATAATTTCATAAATAATAACTATCAAAGTCTTCATAAAAATGAGCAAAAACTATGTTGTAACATGACACTTCTTAGTGCTGACCGCAATCCCAATATTCACATAACGATTAAAAAGGTTCATTCAGCCTAATCGATAATCGCAATATAATCGAACATGGAAAAAAAGTAAAACAAGACATGGAGCATGGACTGATTTATCTGCTTATTTGACTATAGTTAGCTAAGTCCCTGTCTGTCTGTAATCTATGAAACTGAATCTGAAGACTCTTTTTATAATATTATTTTAAGTATTATTTCGTTTGATGATTTTTTTATCAAGCAATTTTTTTTTTCATGATTTGAATAGAAATAAATATCTGTGTTTCAATGGAGGTCAAACGTGTGTGTGTCTTCTAAATTTAAAATAAATCCTAAAGTTTATCCATACTGTGTCTTCGTTAATTCGGATCAAATGATTCCTTGCAGTATTAAATAATTTGAATTTCCTGCTGGGCGTGAATGGCTAATTTGAATCTATGAGGAATAGCGAAAAATACTGAAACAAGTCTGGTGGCCGATTTTGATAAAAAATAAAGTTAAAGCATTAAAATTATTTTTTTGGCATATCAATTTCCAGCAATCAATGTTAAAGAAACGTTTTGGTAAAAGATTTTTTATAATAAATCGATTCAAGCTTTAGTTAATGGCCGTAGCTAACTACAATATGTATGTTCACAACATCGTGTTCTCATTTCAAATTTTTATAATCACCTCGCGATACAAATACGAGTACATACCGATTTTTTTGAAATTCGAACTTTTAGTGAATTGGCGCGAATTTTGAATATGACCTGCGTACGATGACTAAATTATAGATTATACTTAACCGAATTTGATCCTTCACAACGACCCTATCGAATAGTGTACAAATATACCGTGTTGTTTTTTAATTTACAAGCTCGATTTCTTACAAGCAAGTTGATAACAAAAATCTAAAGACGCATAGTTACCTACTTAATTTTTGCAAAATTATTGTAGTAGCGGGCTTGCGAACGACGAGTATTGGGTAACTCACCGTCCGCTCAAGGACTAGGGCCCGAGACGAATGTGTGTCCGTGTCCTAAGCCGGCTTTAATAATATCTGTACGCATTCAATAACGTATGCATGCCAGCAGGTCAACCTACCCAAATCTGTCAAATCTTACCAATCGATCATTAACCTTCCACTATTGTGTTAAGGTTGAAAATCTATTGAAGGAAATTGAAAGATTGAGGTAGGTTTAAGTGCTGGTGTTTGTACTTAACATGACCAAACCAACCTTTTTTTTTATCGTGGTAAAATCATCAAATGAGTCCTCCCGCCCCGGGCAGGTCGGGAGGGACTGTCAGACTTGTACTGGATACCGCGGATCTTACCGGTGTCCTTCAATAGCCCTTTATGTTCCGGGGTCACGGTGATGAAAATAAGTCCCGCATCCCCGGCAGGCTTTGGCCCTCTGTGAGGCCCCGTCATTTTGATGACGCTCTTTGAGGCGCGTGTGGACGACGCGCCGTCGACACGGGCATGGTTCATAGTCGGACAGCGAGTTGCCCTTTACTCGCTGTCCGCATGCCCGCGACCAAATCAACCTTACAAAACATTTTTGTAGAATAAAATTATTTACTTCTTTATATTTAGTGAGAAACAAAATCATTTGATTTAAGCCTTTATAATCAAGATCTAAGGCATTCTATATTCATTCAACCTAAATTCTATTATTGTACAAAATAAATGCACATTCAAAAATTGCTAATAAATTAAATTTTGAACAGCGAGCGCATTCCTAATTCAAATTTTGAAAATTAATAATATTGGCGCGCATTCAAACATATTTTTTTACTGACATTGTTCCTTTGTCTATATTGTTTTTTAGAAATTAAAATGTAGATAAAATTATTATAAAAGCTTTTAAAATATTATAATAAATAATAATTGTATTCTAAGCTTAAAACAAATTTATTTTAATTTCTATTTATCGATTTCCTAGTTTCCTTATTTTTTCACTCGAGTTGACAAAAAATTCAATTATGGAATCGATTAGAATAATCGCTTTCATACATCATTACGATAAAAAAAAAAAAACATGGTTGTCGATTACGAACAGAAATTGAGTAGTGGTAATGAAAAATACGTGTTATTGGCTCTGTATTAGAGAATTACGCCAAGATCTGGACTTTTTTACGTTACTTATAACATTTGTCATGATATTTATCTTAATTGTTATTGAGTATAAGCGCGTGTGTGTGTTATAAGTGAAAAATAAAAATGTAAACAAACAAAAGTGGCGCGAAACTTTGAGTTCAGATATCATATTCTTCATTACCACTGCTAATTTACGTTGAATAATGTATGCATTCGTTACAATACTAAATGACGAGTTATTCATCCCTCGCATAATGATTCGTTGGATGTCCGAAAACCAAATTTTTTATGATTTTTAGCCCAACCCAGCACTGCCATTAAAATGGCGACAGTCGTATTTACACTTTTTAATTTTGTTATGGTAAATTAAGAAAATGCGCGCTAAATGTAGAAGTTTTAATGACGTGAACAAAACATTTTTTTATTAAACATTCTTAATTAATGCGTACTCATAGGATTTAACGCAGATAATATTATATTTTTTAAATTTATAATGAGGATGTCGTATGACTACAACGTCTGCCCCTTTAGGGGCACTTACTGAGCCAGCGTAGGTTAGCTTGTCGTGCCCCTAAAGGGGCCGCTACCGAACTATACGGTTAACTCACTCACTTTTGACCTGGACTGAAGTCAAGAGCAAACCCATCTCGAAAAAAAAAGTTTAAAAAAAAAACTAAATAACACGAGTTTGCACTATAATACTTTACAGAGTCTTTCCAGTATTTACAGCGTTTCTTATATGAAAGAAAATGGAACAGTGTCTCTGGTATGCGAAGAAGGAACTAATTTTTTCCTTGAAATTGTCAAAGTCAATTCATTGTCAATTTGAAATTGTCAAAGTTCCAGCTTACTTTAGTACGTCTCAAATGCTGAAAGAAAAAAATCGTGCTAAGAGTACTGTCAAGAAATTATTTGTAAAGTTTGAGCACCGGTGTGCGCAACTAGTTCGAAGGATGTCCTACAAGGAGTGCTAGCCAACAATTGCGGCCTAAGTGAGCACATCCTCATCAGCTTGAGAACTGCTTGTGCCTGCGCTCGTATAGCGCGATGTTTCACAATATTATTGTTTACTGTCCTGATCTTTATGACTCACTAAGTAGTTTGTCGCTCCTTTGACGAGTGTGACCTCATTTTGTTTGTCCACGAGGAACTTTTATACCTGTACACTTTGTTTCTTCTGGGATAAAATGGTTGGATGATTATGCCAGTATCACCATGAACTGGCTCAGTTAGTGTATTGGTCGCATTAAAGCGCAATTGGCTTGATTCTCAAAATGGCAACCGAAAAGGACACACTAAAAGTCGGTTTCTCAAAATAGAGTAGCCTGCTCTCGAATCTAGAGACTTTGCCATTTTGATAATTAGGCTTAGACCTTCTGCAACAAGAAGTTAGATTCATTAGGTAGGACAATGCCATAGGGTTTTTTCATTAGAAGTTCTCAGTTGTAGGCGCGGTATCTAGACTTGACTCGTTCGTTACTTATACAAAACTAGCAAAATGTGGGAGTACTATTAAATACACACGTGGCATGGGGGTGCCACGGGTATCGTATTGCCCAGTTACTGTGTTGTGCAGGTCTGATAGGCAGTCGCTCCATGTATAATACTGATAATCAGCTGCATCTCGTTCGACTGAAAGCTGACCCCAATACAGTTGGGAAAAGGAGATAAGTTGGAATAAGGTGAAAAACAAGAATAATTTCAAAACAGTAATGGGAATAATTGGTAATCCTATGCTATATAATTTAATGACTTTTATTTTTAACAAATACTCGAAAACGATAGTATATTTCGTGAATTTCTAAAAGAACTTTATATTTTATTATGTTAGCTCACTTATTAATGTATCAACGGTGTTCAATAAAAACATCTTTCAGACCCGTATATTTATCATTATCATTTACATAGTGTTGTGTCAATTTCACGTGTTTCTTGATACTCACAGCGTAAGGTAGCGGCTTGTGACACAGGAGACGCTGGAAGCGACACAGCTGCCGCTTATTTATGATTTTAGCTCTACTCTTGGCTCTACTCAATTCTTTCACCACTCAAACGACACCCAAATGTCACTGTCAGCTGTCAAATCTGACAGAACATCCATATGTCAAGACGTTTTGGGGGTAAAGTTTTAGTAATTTGACGTTTGGAGGACGCATTACAGCCTCTGTATGTATTTGTTTGTTTCAATGACCGCTATGCTAGCTGAAGCTACCACTATTTGGGTAATTCGTAAAAGTAAACAGTCATTGATTCGTGAGTTGAACTTATTCGAGGATAATTTATTAATTGGTCAGTTTGTTTCCGGTTATCTTCAGCCGCACAATTTTTTTCCCTTGCTACCTAGTTTGACCATAGTAGGTCCTTTCCCCGCTATCGCTTATGAACCCGCTCCGCTTATCACTCCACCGCACCCCAAGTAGGTGATACGCCATAATTAATTCAGCTTTTCCACGTGTAAGTCTGTTTATACTAAAAGTTAATTATTTATCAACGTTTGTTTTATTTCAGCTGTTTTCATACAATAAGGAGGGGCGGTCTGGTAGACTTGTACCAACATAATTAATATGTATGTTTACCTATTTATAAATGATAAAATTGTAGACTCCTATGTTAGGTACTGTACTAACCTAGAAAATTTTATTGCAAGAGAAAGTGGCAAAATGGTAGAGTAGATTATTAAGATTTTTAAACTAAAATGTTATTGAAATTGCGTATGTTTATCAAATCACAATGGAACATTGTGATCTTTGAAAATATACATATTGCAAGCCTTTTTACAATGTTGTTTTCATACGTACTATATTTTTCAGCTAGGCAAGACTCAGCTTGACCTTAACTATTCGAATAAAAAGTGGAGACTCGTTAGTATGACAGCTCCCCATGACATTATGACAAGAAAAAGCTGTTCCTAAAGCAAGGTTTAGACAAAGCAGTAGCCAAAATTAGCTCTTTTTTGATATCGGCAACGTTTATATAGTTTTTCAAGCAAATGTACTCCGCCTGTGACCGCTTCATAGACAAACAAGAGTAATGCAAGAATTACAAAAACGGGGCGGGCCAGCATAGGCATTTCTATTCTTAAGGCGCTCCCTCACCGGGAGCATTCGCGTGTAATGTAACACTATAGATTCGACTTTGAGCAATACATTACAGTACTGCGTCCCTGACTGACGTGCATTCGCGTACATTTAGTATAGATTTGATACATGTGCGCATTGTAATGCTCGATTGTTCTCACTCACCCATGGAATGATCGAATCTGTAACGTTACATTACAGGTAAATGCTCGAGGTGGGGGAGCGCCTTTAATATAACCTGTGTTGGCTTGTGAACTAAAACAAACCATATCCCATGACTCCCAAAAGACTAGCATTTGTCATTGATCATTTTCCTCCCCGAACTTGTCAACATCGATAGCAATTAATAAATCGTTAATTATCTATTAGAACTAACTGATTTTAATAACTCCATAGTAGAGGTATAAAACAGAAGTACCTGACGTTTTTTAAGGATTTGATAGAAGAACGACGCTGCTAAAGCCTTTGTAACTACTTTAAGCGAAGCTAAAAGTATTTGCGAATATCGATTTTATCCTTTAACTATGTGGATTCATAATTGAGAAATTGACTGGCCTGTTGGTCTAGTGGTTAGTGACGCTGACTGCTATGCCGGAGGTCGTGGGTTCGATTCCCACCCAGGACAAATGTTTTTGTGATGAGCACGATCATTTATTCTGTGTCTGGGTGTTATTTATCTATAATATGTATGTATTTAGAAATATATAAGTATGTTTATCAGTTGTCTAGTACCCTTAATACAAGCTCCGCTTAGCTTGTGTGATAGGTGTGTAAAAAAAAAACAAAAAAAATTCAGTCACGGGTTTCCCATTACTTCTTTTTCTTGCTGTGCCAAGTGTGGACGTATAAAACGAGCCTAAAACTATCACCCTCCTCTTCTACTTTTGTGATCGTTAAAAACCGACAATTGGCGGAGCACAGACGAGCATAAACCAAACGCTCGAAGCGCGCTCATTACAGGCTTGTATAAGTCGGTTTACACAATTTGCCTTTGGCTCGTGCTCCGATCATGCTTGTCTCGCTTTTTTTTTTTTTTCCGTGGTAAATAAAATCATCGAATGAGCCCTCCCACCCCGGGCAGGGCGGGAGGGACTGTCAGACTTGTACTGACTAAAATCCACGGTGTCCTTCAGTAGCCTTTTTGCGTGCCGGAGTCGCGGTATACGTATGTCCCGCGACCGTGCTTGTTTCGCTAGCGTTGTAGTACCAGTTTAAAGGCTTTCTTATGGAAAAGAACAGACCAAAAACTCCCACTCTATCTTAGAATGTAGATCCCAACGTCTGATAACAGACTGTATTCTTTAATCATCGATAAACGTCCTGCGTCGGTAAGTTTAACAATTTTGCGGGAACCTGCCGCTTCGTGCATGGTATCTTAAATGACGTGGTGGATCTTCTGCTATCATCTTCTTTCGTCACTAAGTAGGTTTGCGTACGTGACTGCGAGCACATCGTGGCACCGCGCCATCAAAACAAACGATTTTCTTCATAGAAATAACTATTAATTTGACATTAATTTGCTATTAGCTTGGTGCGAACTAACTCCATTCCAAATGTTCAATTATTTATTAATTATTGTTTTTATCGGGGTATTTCAATTGTGTGGTTATGAAGGAAAAGGGAAGGAAAGAAACAGTGTCTTCGCACGTGGCTAGCATTTAGTCTTGCCTGTCAGGAAAGACTGCTTCACTTTATTGCTTTCTCTCGTGAAGAGGAGAAATTCTGTCACCTTACGCAAAAATTACAAATCATAGGATGAGATCGAAAGTGAGTTTTTTTAGCTTTCTGCTTTTTCAAGGTTGGTTTTCCTAACTGTAAGGATTTCGGGAGGTTTGAAACCGCAAACCGTCCTGCCTTCGGTAATGAGCTGCTCCATGTTGTTGTTTCTATCACGGGGACAGCTGGAACTTCCAAAATTCTTCCAATCGGAATCTACCGCAGAAATTAAAACAAGATATTTTTCTAAAATTCTTTCCTATACTTATAGTTTCCTAGTCTGTCTATCGCCCCCATTGTTCCTTCTAGCACTTGCCTCACATTATCTTGCATATTTAATAATCATCGTTTTTTAATCTGTAGTTTATTAATGATGCTTTATCGCCAAATTATGAAAATGTAGGTCTCCTAAAATAGCCGCTAACCGCAAGAAGTAATTAGTGGAAGTCACGTACACAAAATATTAATTAAAATTTTGTACAACAGTCTAATTAGTTAGGGCATCGTTACGAGGTCGATTAGGTGTCGTTTGCGATTGTGTTGATAGTGATGTAAGAGTGATGGGCGCCATCAAAAAAAAGTTAAAAGTCGACTGTACTTACACAAATTAGCTGGTTGATGTAAAATTGCATACTACCTTTTTAGTTAGGTATAAGTAAACTAGAAAAAAATAATGTTAAACCTGTGCACCGTTGTCACAATGAAGATCAAAGGCCTTCCTTCCTTAATCCTAGTTCATTTGATGCTGTGGCAAAAGAACTATCCGGTTCGAAGGACCAATTTCCGCTCGCTGTTTGCTTGGGTTGATCCCAAGATCTGAGACCAGACTGCATCCAAGATGTTGTAAACGTAAAGATTTAATTCACAGTCCCGATAGATCTGCTTTCAGAATGATGTTGGTAGATAACAGTAGCTATGGCTCTTCGGCACTATACATAAGGAAGAGAGTTCCCCATAATCAATTTCTAAATTAGTTATTTGCAATGAAGACATCAGATCATTCTTCGATTTGGTAGGCTCACGCTAAATTTTCCCAGTGACTTGAGATTCACAATATTTGGTAGTAGGTACCACTACTACATGCATTTCACAAACCAAAATCAATGGTTTTTTCACTTTAGAGTTAATTTGATTCCGATGGCCATGGAAGAAGAAAATAATGACTAAAGCAATCCCACCAAAAACATTTCATGTAAACTGTTGCCAATACGAGCACATAAGGTTTGTCCTGCGAAAAAGATATCAGATCTCATATAGAACCAAGCTTCTGAATCTACACGGCCTAACTCTAGCAACCCTAACTTCACAAATTCTACAAATCAGTAAAATGTATGGCTTCACCGTTTCGCTACCGTTGTGGAGGTGATGCTAATATTTAGTTTCTGAAGTACCTAAGTAACGAAACAGCCAAGCAAACACTTCGAGAAAAGGTAGGTAGTGCCCTTGCGCTTCGCTTGGCTCGTCTTGGCGGGGGGCACTGCCGTGCCCCCAGATTTCAAAATTAGGAACACCTAAGTATTTAGTTTCGGAGGTACTCATACATCTAAGTCTTGTTGATAATTTAAATATTTTCAGTAAAAACTTAATTAAAATTCCCACGGTGGCAATCCTTTTCGTCTAAATCTTTCCGCATCATGCTGACAGAAAAATGATAATTCAATTAGACTTTTCCAAAAGATATGGAAAGACGTTTTTGGGAAACCCCGATGGAATTAGTGATAATAATTTATGTTTAATTTGTTATCAAACCTTGGGTAGAAGATTACTGAGATAACGGAAGTATTAAGTAACAGATACAACAATATCGTTTTGTTGCGCATCGCTGTCGTCCGTGTACTTTACTTTTGCCACGTTGCGTTGATCGGAGAAATGAGGCTAAAAAAATAGTAAGCTCTCTAGTTTTAATTATATAAAAATTAATTCATAATCATCCTACAAAGTTTTAATTTAGTTTATTTTATTAATTTTGTAAATATTAGAGTATTAATTTAGTTTTTAAATGTAGTAGGTATATAATAATTCATAATTTGAATTACAGTACATGTTTAGTTTAAATCTTTATTTAAGATCTCTCAGACAATCAAGGGCTAATAAAGCAAAACAAACCTAATTTTGTCGAAATATACTAAAAAACGCATTATTTATTATTTTCGCAGTTTGAAATTACTTTTGCCTTTGACTGTACAAAATTTCCCAATAGATAATTTATGGTGAAGATCTATCATGGAATTAAGATAATAAGCTAATATTTATCTATGGAAATCATTAATGAATTACGTTTTCTATTTATAAATAAGACCACTTACAACTTGCTTCTTCAAATGAATGAAGGGACTGTCAAACTCGTACTGACTAAAATACACCGTGCTCCTTCAATTGGTCTTTACGTTTCAGGGTCACGGTTAATCCTTAGACAGACGTTAGAAGAAATGGATGAAAAAATTCTACGCTTGTAAGAAGAACACGATGGCTCAGTCGGTAAGAGCGTCGGATGTACTGGAATCGGGAGGATGAATATACAAATCCTGCTCACAGTCCAATTTACCTTTCCACAGAAAATCTTACTTCGGCGACCTCATCAAAGCGATTGTGTAAGATATTGTCAGCCATAAAGACTCCCACTCATCATCATCAGCCTATAATTTTCTCACTGCTGGGACACAGGCCTTCTCTCTGTGAGAGGGAGTATTAGGCCATAATCCACCACGCGGGCCCAGTGGGGATTGGTAGATGTCACATATCTTCGAATTTTTGGTTCTAGGACATGCCGGTTTCCTCAAGATGTTTTCCTTCACCGTTTTGAAAGCAGTGGTGATGAAATAAATTACACAAAGTATTGCGCCTGGCGGGGTTCGAAAGCACGACCTAAGTACAACTCGTAAGTCGGGACCGATACCACTGGGCCACCACTGCTCTTACTAAGCTCACTGAATGGTCAATCGACAGTTGTCCCCGGAGAACGATCGGTCTCTACCTTCAAGCTGACGTTACTCCCGGGTGGGCAGCACAATATGGTTTTGTTACGGTTGTCTTGAAAGAGGAACGGTAAATGATTAATGTTACATTGATAGTATATTTGGGATACTTTAATAGTTTGATAAAAATCAAATGTTTCCGCTAAAATTTGCAGAATAAGCGTAAATAATTAAAATTCTGAACTTGTCTGTTTGTCTAGCGTAGAGCTCTGTGAGTCCTTGATTTGTAATGGTAACGGGATCAAATGAGTCCTCACGCCCTGGGTGGAGCGACAGGGACTGTGAGTACCCTGTGTCTTCAGTCACCCTCTGAGTCGGAGTCATGTGTGGTCAAGATTATGGTGTGGTCAGGGTCATGTTGGGTCATGGCAGGCGATGGTTTGTTAAGAATAGTAAAACCTAACATTTTGCAATCCAAATAGGAACTTAGAAATAGTTTTTGCAGTAATAAGGTGGGCTTTACAAAGATTAGTTCTGTCTGTCACACTGAAGACACGAATTGGGAATTACTATTGTACTGCAAGCATTTGTAGATTTACCTTTTAATTCTGCTAATGTTTTCCATATGATAGTCTACCAATCATAGTCATTAGCAATCGGATCAGGTTATTCCGCGAAAATGTAATAATAATGAAGTTTGTCCCGCCAAAATGTTACACGTTCCAGTAACACTTGCGACCTTCGTAACGATTTAATTAATACATAATTTAAAAAAAAAATTACACGTTTCAGCAATTGACGCAAACTGAAGGTCACGCTTGAAGTCCATGCTCGTCAGATTCAAGCTATGCACTAGTGTCGGTGACATTAGTAGATCTTTTAATACAGAAGAAATTTTGAAGAAAAAAGCTTTAATTTTTTTTTATTGTTGCCCTCAATTGATTAGGTCAAGAAGATTGAAGATTGATTAGGTTAACAAGGTGGACAGACGATCTGATGAAGACCACAGTATCTAGCTGGATGCGAGACGCTTCCAACTGGGGGCAAATGTTCATTAGTGAATTTCCAATATGATGATGATGATTATAACTTCTTTTCACTTCCTTTTAAATCATTTCGGGCAACGGCACTACGGCTACTTGTAATCTGCGGTGATGACTGAGCTATCCCACTGGTGGTGGTAGGCCTCACCAGTGCCTCATGAGAGGCCACCATCTTGAGTCCATCGCCAACCAGAATTTACTGAGTTCCGACGCCGTACAGGGGTTACTGTTCTTTCTGGGTGTTCCCGTTACATCATAGGTCTCATCTTTGCTTCTGGGTAAAAAATAAAACATTTTAAAAGCTTCCTTTTGTTACTAATGTTAACTACATTCATCAATATAACATTAATCATGAAATCTTCCTAGTTCAAGACAGCCGTATCGAAGCTATGTATAGTTCTGCCCACCTCTGAGATGTGTCAGCGTGATGGATCAGACTGATCGGCCTCTTGGGACGACTGTCGATGGTCCATTCTATGACTGTGCATGGGGAATTCTAAGATAGGCAAAGTAAGTATTCACAAATATGCCTTCTATGTATATACATGTACAAAATTAAATGCAGTTTGTCAGTCTCGAAACATGATGCTCTAACTTTATTACGATACACATAATTATATGTATATTTCTTGTAGGTGTGTTTCTTGATATTTCCAGGTGGCTTACCATGACGTTCTTTAGGCTGTGGGAAATATACAGATCTATACAAGTCGTCTAACTACATCTCGTTCCTTGAGCGCAGGGTTGCCATCCGTCCGGGTTTCCCCGGATATTTCCTAGTTTAGAGGGCGGTCGGGGAGCGTTTGGGGGGGTTTTCATTTGGAGTCCGGGTTTTTAAAGTTTTAAGTTGGGCCGACCGTGACATACTTCACCGTTCTCCCCCCGGTGCGCAGTTCAAGTCACGTCCACGCACACTTCACCGTCCTCCCACCCCCCGTGCGCAGTTCGACTCTTGTCCGGGTTCTGGACTAAAAAATCCGGGGTTTTAACGCGTCTTGTCCTGGTTTTCAAATTTTAGAGATGGCAACCCTACCTGAGCGGAACTACTCATGCTTTATGACGTCATAATAGGCCACAAGTTCAAATTTTAATTCAAGCTTGCATTTGGCCTTAGACACTGCGTAGTATACAGTATATACCTAGTTGTAAGGAAATACAATTACTAAAAATGCAGGTCGAACAAGTTGCGAGACTTCCGTCCTTGCATTTACATGATTTAATATGAAAATTGTCAAAAAATAGAACAAACAATAGTAAATGAAGTCACACACAAGTATAAACAACAATTGAGGTCAAAAAGACAATTTGATTAATTAATTTATGCATTTTTTTTGTAAACTAAATAATAATGCTTAATTTACATTTATTTATGTGTACATACATAATTTTGATGATTTACTTTTAGGGAATGAATTGCAAATACGAAGGCGAATTACGATTTGTGTCTATTTAATAAATAAGGACACTTATTTACAATTCTCGCTACAAGAATTAAATGGGGTACATTATAAATTATAACTAATTTAAAATGTCTGTACTTATTTGGCAAAAATAAAAGAAAGACGGTAATGTATTCAAATGTTTTACTAATGTGAAAAACACAATGTGTTTTATGTTCAATTTATGTTTTACTAAACCTTACGCCATAAATTCTCTAATGGGTATTGCCTGGGAGTCTTTAGATAGAGGGACAGCGATTTGAAGGAGTAGTTTGACGCCAAACTGCTTTTATTTATACTACATATTTACTAACTTTATTTATTGAGTTTAAAAATGAGCATGTATATAGCCTACTCATTTTAAACTCAATGTTTTTTTAAACAATCTTTTCCGTCCCACTGCCGTGCATAGCCAGGAAGGCTATACAATTTTTTTCAGACCAATAACTAAGTACTTTCACAAATCATTCCCAATTGTTACTTTCGCACATTCGTCGTTAACTTTTAATTAGGTAATAACAATTATGTATATTAAGCACGTCTTTAAACAATTTATGTAAAATTTGTTACGTGAATGACTCAATTATTTTAACTAGTAATTAAAGTCCATTCGTTAAACCAAACAATAGTTGAACCCGAGCATATTCAAATTCAACAACTATTAAGTAGTAAAAAGTTGTTCAACATACGTCAATATACTCGCATGTTGGACAACACACACTTGGTTGCCAACTCCGTGACACTGTGACACTGACACAAGTGTACAAAGGTGTCAGACACTCCGTAGACTCGTCTCTAGACACCTACTTATACAAAGGAATAATAACTACGGGATATTTGCGATGTGCTGACGATGTCCGGACATCTATCATAGGGCAAGCTGCGGTTTAAGTCACAACATGTAGCGGGTAGAATTAGGCCGTGTAGATTAAGAAGCGTGGCTCTACATGAGATCTGATATCTTTTTCAAAGGGCAAACCTTATGTGGTCGTCTTGGCAACATTTTACATGAAATGTTTTTGGTGGGATCATATTTACTCACCTTTTTATCATCTATGGCCATCCAAAAATAATTCAAAACCAAAATTAGCCTAATCGGTCCGCCCGTTCTCGAGTTTTAGCGAAACTTGCGAAAAGCTAGATAATCTGGGCCACGGCAGCGCTTTGCGAGGATTTGCTCTTGACTATAGTCTAGGTCAGAGGTGACAAAGTCTATGACGCAACGAGCATAGAGAGGGAAGCCTATTCAGTGTAACTTTGAAAAGATTTGATTACATACCCTTTGTTAATTATGATTGTCATAGAGCCCTTTAAAACAAATAGAAACCGCCATGCCCTACTAAAAAAACCTTCCCGTTGCCGCTCATACCTGGTACCACACACAAGCGAACAGTTCCGTACCTGTATTTGAATACAATCCTGGCAGCACATGGCAACAAACACACGCCACGCCACAGACACGGGACGGTTGTCAGCAGGAAGCTAGCATTCATCATCCATCACTACACAGACAAACAGGCCACTTCTTACAAATAGTGATACTTTAGAGTATGTTACTTTCATGAAAGTGGATTATTTCAAATCAAATCAAAAATATGTATTTGCTAGAATATGGTAAATAGGATGTTACAGTTAGTTTGTTGCAGCATATCCTGCCATTGATGGCGTGCAAATGTATTTACAGTCAATTAATCTAAAGAAGTTGGTAACATTTTCAGTTCTGTTCCGTGGTACTAACCACGGAACATAAAGGGATTTTAGTTAGTACAAGTCTGACAGTCCCTCCCACCCCGGGGAGGGAGTGAGGCCTGACTCATTTGATGATTTTACAATGCAAAACAAAGAGTTACAATTAACATAAGAACATGTGTTTAACTTCAAAACAAGGTTCTACGAGTACCACTAAGGATGCTAGCTAGCTCTGTTTTCGTGTAAATATTACTTACTCATACATTATAGTTTTCAGGCTAGTCTATTCTGAATAGTTTTCAGCCAAACAACTGGTTGTTAAAGGAAACGACAGTAATTAGCGATATTCAATATTTTACTTAGCCAGTACTAACATAGAAGTAGTTTTTGTAAAACAACGTCTGTTTTAGAAAAAAAACTACCCAAGTACGTGTTGGACTCACGCATCAAGGGTTCCGTGCCATTATCTGGAAAAATGGCAAACAGTCCCTGTTTTATGAGAGCCTTTACACTCTGTAAATTCGTTGGTATACAACGGTATATAAATACATAATCTGTGAAAATTTTAACTGTCAAACTACCACGGTTCACGAAATACAGCCTGGAAACAGACGGACAGACAGACAGCCGGATGGGTAGCGGAGTCTTATTAGGTACCCAATAGGGTCCCGTTTTTATCATTTGGTTACGTAACCCTAAAAATGTGCGTTATTTTGTATTGCCTGCAAAAGTAGTAGTTTACATAAAACACCTATGTCTTATGCATTGTTCTAGAACATGCTGCGTAGATATTCAAATGACATTTTTTACAAAACTGTATTGTTACGGAAATTAAATGTGTTATTGTGTCTTCAACATTCTAGTATAGCCATTTTGTAGTATTATTTTTGCGCAATCATTGCCGGTTCATCAAAGCGCTTTGTGTGCTAATTTTAGGTTACAAAAACTTAATAATAGATTTATTTTGTAATAGATTATATTATATACCTAACAAGATACCTTTTACAGTCGACGTCTTAAGTTATATACATTTTGTGTGATATTATCATTAGTCATATATTCATTAACAAGTAAGTCGTTTTGAATCTGAATTTACACATAACATTACTCAATTATGTTCTCAATCACAATTGTTTTTTTTATTACATCAACAATTTACATTACATGTCACATTTGTAAAAATAATGTAAAATAATAATATTGCCATCCTTACAATTGAAATTGTGTGACCATACCATGCACTTAAGAATGGACTGCCCACCATTTTGATTTTTTGATTAATATCCTGAGTTAATATCAATTAAATAAGGGCTGAACAGTTTGAGAAAAGCAAGCGAACACGAAAACAACAAAAACATCATTTATATAATAAAGACAATCGTTGATACGGTGAAGATAAAACCAGTGTAATAATATTGGTAATAAATCAAGTTTTAAATTTTCATTGTCATTTATTTCAGCGTCATGTCATGACAGCGATAAAAAAAACTAAATTACTTTGTCTATTCCTAGAAACCCAGGAATTTCCACTGCTAAAGATTTTTTACTGGTGTAGTACTAGTCGAAGCTTCTTCAACTAAATACAAATTCTAAAATACCTATAATTACCATAGACACGACGGAAAAGAAGACCCGCAGTGTACACCTGCGCAGATTACGATAATAAGCAAAATAAGACATGTGTTAGTGATAATAATAATACCTACAATAGTTATTATTAAGCAATAAGCTCGATTTTTGATAAAAACAAACAATGACTAAATATAATGAGGTGAAAGT
Source organism: Agrotis ipsilon (assembly GCA_028554685.1). NCBI lineage: Eukaryota > Metazoa > Arthropoda > Insecta > Lepidoptera > Noctuidae > Agrotis > Agrotis ipsilon. Next base: position 17,579,845 of record CM052965.1, read on the forward strand.
CCAACACGGAGGAAAATCTCACTTTAAAAATCAAAAGATAGCATGAAATTGATAATAAATTACTTATGAGATAATCTGCAACTATGAAAATATTTGTATAAAGATATGTTAACTACACTTAGGGTCACTAGATAGAACGTTTAAAATTCCGATTTCCATAGAAAAATCCTGAGGTTTTCTCTAATTTAAGTAGCGACTTCTTTCACAAACGCATAAGCTACCATCCATTTCTCCCATAGGTTTTAATGTATTGTGTTATATAATTATGTATAGAAGATTATTAATTGTTTCTCTAATGAAAATGATTTGAGAACTCCTTTTTGAAACTTCTTTACTACCAAGCTTAAATTTTCTGAGATTTCAGAACAAATTGTCAAACACGGTAACCCTAACTGCACCTCAATAAATAGTTTGTTTTTTAAACTGTGTATTAGTATACAATATCAAATTAATAATGTTTTGTTGAAGAAAACAATAAATACATGTTCATACCGTTCCGGATCTTCTGATAAGGATAGATAACGTTATCTTGTTATCACAAAATCAGCGATTTCTTTTTGTATCTTCATAATTATGTATAAATATTGCGTAAATTTTGAAGCTCGTCACCAATCGCCAAGGTCTTCTGACGATTACGAAGCATAAACTGCATAATTAGTACTTGCGTACTTAAATTACCTTGTTAATCTAATTTCTTAATGGCTTAAATACTTTTTTTATCGTGGTAAAATCATCAATTGTGTCCCACCACCATGCAGGGCGGGAAGGACTACATACTTGTTGGCACTGACATTTTAGTCAGACACGGTGTCCTTCAATAGTCCTTGACGTTCCACTTTACGACGCCCGCTGCCAGTGACTACATAGAGATTTTTATGGACAGGGAAAACTTTGTAGGAAAACACACTCGCAATTCAGAGTCTACAAGAATAAGGATCACGCTGACTAGATTTGAGCCTGGCAGAAAACACACTGACTAGATTTAAGTCTGGCAAAAAATATAAATACAAATGCAATTTTCTTACACGGAAAAAATATGAGGAGATATTTTGCGAATAGGAATGTTTTTGTCAAGAGGATTATTTCTCACATGATGTGTTGTTAATTCACAACTCCATTATTTACACCGTACTATAAAAATAAAAATATGTCAAACACTTAGGATCCCCGCGCTTTTGGTTCATTGGTTCGATCCTCACATGGAACAAATATTCCTATGAATAGTTGCTTTGGCTCTGGCTGTTCGTTGTATGTTGTTTACAATGTTTGCAAATGTACCTCCGATACAGCAGAAATTATTAGTATGTGGAGCACCGTTTTTTTATTAAACAAAAGAAAAGATGAAAATGCTTACAAAATAAAAAGTACTGAACCAAATTAGATGATTTTTTTATGTGACCAAACTGCAAGTATCCTGCATCGAACATCGAAAGATACACACTTATCGGACTAGGAATCTCGGAGTAATCGATGTACATACATAAAAGAATTACCGATCGAATTGAAAACCTCCTTCCACCACCTGAAAACCTTTTTGAAGTCGGTTAAAATAGATAATCACCGTTTTATTCTTTTTAATTCGGAACCGCAATGTCTGCTCAGTAGTTTATGAGACTTCGTCACACATAGCTACTTACCTACAAACACATGTACTTGATTATATTTTTATTTTGTATAGCTCATCCTGACAGCTAGTTACAGCTGTATCGATGGTCAAAAAGGCGCTGATTGGCTGTGACGTCAATGGCTCGTTTTGACTGTTTCCTTTGTACAGCAATTTGTTTGCTTGAAATATAAATGGCTTTATAATCGAATGTTTATTTTCACCTCCGTTCGATGAAGTTGCTTGTTAGTGTTTGAGAAGTAATCTAACTGTCAGGTTTCTTTAAACGAAAGGTATTCACTGTTCATCGGAGGCGTTTCGCTGATCAAATGATTTTGGTACGCAATGATCTATTCATGTTTTTGTGGGTCTTTTCTACCTTCTAAAAACATGTTCAAGGTACAAATGCTTCACTTAAACCTATGTAGATAGGTAGGTCGTTTTATTACAACAGCACCAGCACTTACCTAATTCACTTATCTCTGAAATGGGCTATATTGAACAGCGTAATTGCGTACGTAACAATTATATCTCTATTTTCACCAAGAATAGTCTGTTTTTTTATTATTTGTACACAAATCGACTGTTTTTTGCACTTCTATGACACTATTGGTACACCACTGAAGAACAAAACGGCAAAAATCTTTCTGTTCTGTAATATTGCCTTTTCTTCCGTCAACAAGACCTGTTTCTACAGCGCCATGCTACGCGTGCAGTTGTAGATTATTATCATAGCGATGCGTCAACTGAACTTAAATAAAGGTACCTTCTAATGTAAATTCATATAGTTACCTAAACTAATTTTAAAGAACAAATGTAGTCCTTGTGGTAAGTCAGCCCCGAATTCGAGTTGTAAGTCGAAGGTTCCAAGGGGCAACCCCAATTATTTTCAGTAATTTATTTCATCACTACTGCTCTCAAAACGGTGGACGAAAGTCACCGTATACCGTCTGGGTATTAGAAATCGTTACATCCCAGGATCTAGGTACCTATAAAAATTTAACTCAGAGACGTGAAATCTACTAAAATATATAGATCTTTCGAAATGATTAACTTTCAATCAAGTAAGTATGATCTATCAAAACGTCCATAAAAACGTGTTTCGAAACATTTTTCCTTAATATTATCATTCTTAAATAGCAAACATTGAATGTTTAAAGAGGAAATATTAAGATTAAAAACAACCTGAATCGTTGAAAGTAAATGATAAAATATTATTTAAATACCTACATTTTATCGGTCTAAGTCCTTGCTGCACACGCTTAGGCCTAAACTGTAGCTTCTTTTTTTAATTTTAAGATACTGTTTATGTAACATTCGGTTGGCCTTTGGGTTCACCTAATGATTAATTTGGCACCTACATAATTGATTTTTCAGCCACTATTCATTTGAAACATTATGAGCCAAAAAAAAATGTAACCGCCTTCAAAACCAACCACTAAAAAAGGGTAAAATACTACAAACTAACTTTTTCTTCGGAAGTCGGTTGTTTTTTTTTTTTAATTGTCTTGTTTTGCCACCGACCTTCCGAAAGAAAAGTTATTTTGTAGGTTATTTTACCCTTTTTTAGTGGTTGGTTTTGAAGGCGGTTACATTTTTTTTTTGAAAAAGCTTTTATTTTACTCTTTTTAGTTTAAATATTCAACCCAAATTCTTGTCAAATAGGTACATCATTTTCTTACATGTGCACTAGAATTTTGTAATCCGTGGCACCGGTAATAACATCGCTCATGTACAAAATTAGCTAATAAAATTCCCTATCTCAAAAACGACTGAACCGATTTTGATGAAACTTGCAGTGTTCCCTCGGTTGAACGATACCTAGTATAACAAAAAAAGAATGACCTAAATCGGACTTGTACTTCCGGAGATAAGCGAACACAAACTAAATCAGTCGATGCCTACTCATTACTGTTAAGGAGTTGTACCTTCCATCATCAGCTCAGCTACATGAGATTATGATTACCACACGCAAATACTTAAATTACTTCATAATATTTGCGAAAAACTATATGTGGGCTATAAATTTGAGGTTGCCTCGATTTCCCAGGACAATCATCATTGACTTGGGAATATGGACCACCCGAAACCATTTCCTTCGCAAAAAGATTTTGAGGTCACAATCGCGAAATCGCGTAATAAAAAGTAAAAAAAAAAAAAAAAAAAAAACATTCAATGATAACTCTTCTTTTGAGTGTAAAAAGCGACGGTATACTCCGCTTATAAGACTCGTGATAAATAGTGTCAGAGAAAAACTTCGATTATTTAAATAACTTATTTATTACGCTAAAAATGAGACTCTTTCTCTAAAACAAGATTTAGGTACCTACCTAGCTTTAAAAGTGTTTTTATCAAAACTCGCCACGTGCACGTAGGCCTGACGAATTGTGTTTGATAAATATAATATTTGTTGTCATTACACGGCAAAATATTGACTCAACAGATATGACTGGATTCATGTCATGTCGGAAAACGCATTATTTGACAAATCATCACAATTTCTATGTTTTTATTTAATCTATCTAGATAAAGCGAGGATCCCTCTGCCAAGTCGTAGAATTATTTGCAAGATTTACAAGTGTCTTGTAGATAAATACGCATACAGGTAGATATTTAGGTATAAGTAGGAAGGTTGTGTACTAATATGAAACAAATAAAACAATATTGTAACTTATTTCAGGAACTGATTGATTAAATTGTAAAATTAATAGTTGTAATGAGCACAAATGTCCGTGATGACCAACTTCTTCATTTAAATTGGAAGTCATTTGGTTGCTACACAAACCAATAATAAATTGAAATAATTGAATGTTCTTAGAAGTGCAGGTAAGCGAAACTTAAACTTTGAGTTTTTATTAATTAGATTTACAAGCAAAGACTGTAAGCAAATACCTATGTTTTGCTCAGTTTTTCAAACACCGCGTCTAATAATGGTGCCAACATTAGAAAAATCTTAACTATGCTTATCTGGGTCAACATTGGTCTTTGACCAGTTGCTCACCCGTGGGAGGACAAAGGCTCTATCACTTATTTCTAAGAAACAAGTAGGTATTTCAATCAAACTTGTAAAAATACATCTACCTGTATTCTAATAATTACTATTTGTAAATGCAACCGCATTGAGTAAAACAATAGCAACGTCCTTTCTCTGTCCTTTATCTGTTAAATAATGATACACATTTGTAGGTGCCTATCAAAAATAGCTATAATATTATTTTTATCAATAGATATGATACAACTGCTTAGTAATCCTGAACATAAATAAATGTAAGCATCATAGCAAACTAGCATTAAATTAATTCAGGTGTTTGCTATAAATCGCATTATTCCCAGTAACGCATTATAACAGAGCTTCTGTTCATCTATTATCGCAATAAATTGTCGATCCCGAAATAATATTCCTCAATTTCCAGAAACTAGCTGACTGTATGTTCTGAGAATGCTCTCAAGAGTGTTTTTAACTGGAACACTCATTGTTTACAGAACGCCAGCTCAGCGGCACGCGGACAACGGACAATTAATATCAAGCGCGCCGTATTATCGTTAATCTTTTGCTGAAAAACAAACTGTTTTGATGCTGGGATTATAGCACCAAGATTATTTAGTCAAGTATCTATCTTTCAAAAGAAAGACAATCTTGTTAATCCCCCGTTTAAGATCTAACGGAGGATGTTCATTGTAATCTGTTATTGTTTCAGCTTCGCTAGAGGTTGGCAACTGATCTGAATCCCAGTGTGAAGGTCAGGTAAATGAAATAAAGTTTTAAATGTGAACAATACTTTAGTTTTATTCATTATAGCTCTTTATCTTAATCCTATAATCTATTCAATAAATATACAACTTTGGAAATATTTACACATAATGACAACACAACGGCGGAATGCTAAGAGAGGCGACACGGCTAATATTGCGAACTACAGAGATTACCTCTCACCCCACTGGTCCATTGGCTACACTAAAACTAAATCACAGATAAATAATAATGTCTTCCGACCTTTCAGTTAGTCAGTCTATTTGGTTTAGCCTCCATGAGATTATGAGGGGATCACTGTCGCGTGAGCACCGTGACGGGCTTGTAGATGTGTGGCGAGAGCGGGTGGTGCGACGGAGACGGCAGCTCGGGGCTGGAGGCGCCCGAGTGAGGTGGAGAGTGCAGCGTGGGCGGCGACGGCGGCAGCTGCGAGCTCTGCAGCAGCGGCGACTGCCCCAGGAACGCGCCCGACGGCAGGCGGTCGTACAGCGCGGGCGAGTATGGCAAGCTGCCGTAACCCATGGCGTCACCGCGGAAGGCGGGGTGCACCGCGCTCGGAGCCACGGGAGGAGTCTTCATCTGCATCGGCGCATACCTCTGGTACAGGAGCTGTGAGTACAGCCCCACGAGCTGCGAGTAGGTGGCGGGCGGGTAGGCGGCGGGCAGCGCGCCCGGGAACAGAGGCCGCTTGAAGCAGGCAAGGCGCGAGCGGCCGCTGAGTGCGGAGCGGCGCCGCAGCTTGCCTGTCGTGCCGCCGATGAACACATCTTCCGCCGACGCGTCCAGCATCCAGTAGTTGCCCTTGCCGGGATCGTCGTAGTGACGCGGCACTTTCACAAAGCACTTGTTCAGACTCAGGTTGTGGCGGATTGAGTTCTGCCATCCCTGCCTGTTCTCCCTGTAGTAAGGGAAGTTCGTCATGATGTACTCGTAGATGCCGTTGAGCGTGAGTCGCTTCTCGGGACTGTTGCGGATGGCCATCATGATGAGTGCATTGTAGCTGTAGGCGGGCTTCTCGTGCTTCTTGTCTTTCTTGTCGTCGTCGTCCTTGGGCTTGGTGCAGTCGACGGGCTCAGTGCCCGTCACGTCCAGCTCGGAGTCGCTGAGGTCGGCCTCGGAGGGCGACGCGCCCGTCGACGAGGCCGCAGGGGACGGCGGGGGAGCAGGCTTGCTCATCAGTATAGAATTAATACTGAAATCTCCTTCAAACTTCACCATTTTGGAAACACTTGTGATACACTTGTTAAACACGTAATGCGTGCGCTTACACTGCGAGCGGCGAGTGAACTGACGGGCGCGGAGGCGGCGCGCTCTTTTATACGGCGCGTCTGCGGCCCCGCCCCCATAGCTTTGCAAGTGCGCCGCGACCAATGAGCGAGAGAGCTTTTTGATACATAATGCCACGCCCCTTGCCCCGTAAGCTCCCCCTCCGCACAAGCTCCGGGCTGTCGGTCGTTTTGTTTGAGTTGCGCGCGCGCAGCGACGAGTTTATTTATTATCTGGTATATCTTTTATTGGTAGTGTAGCGACGATTATAAATCGATTGTGGTTCGTAATGTGATTAATGAGTATTGTAAAATATTTTTTCCAAGTGTACTCAATGTTCTAAGTTGGTCAATTTATGTTGATTGATATTTGATAGTCGTAGTAACATGTTGTGCTGTATTTCCTGACTTTCATTATCTTGTAGAAGGCAGGGCACAAGCCGCGTGTCGTGGCTTACAGTCTGTTTGATGACAAAGAGAACAAACTTTCTCGAAGCAATTATTTTTTTTACATAGACATCATTGTTTGTAAAAACAATTGCATAGTTTCTAGTATTAGCTAAATAGATAGGTAATTGACTAACGACTTCAGTTGGTCACCTGATGTAGGTATTGCGAATTTATTGTAAGTAATTACTAACAAATGCTTTTGTCAACTTAATTATAATTATTAACAAACTTAAGTATTTTAAAAAGTTATTAATAATAAGGAAAACTATGTATCTTCCTAATTCAATTTAATTTAAATAATTACTTCCCCTGAAGGCTAAAATTACTAAGTAAGTAGGGCTTTACGGTTTCATCCGAAAAAGGGATTCAGTAGACTTATGTTTATTATATTTTGGCTAATAACAAAGACGGATTAAATCCCACAGTTAATAGATAAAGGGCTTATAGTGTCTTTGTTATAATAATGTAATCAGATTGAGTTAACAGTAAAACTTCTGTGAAATTGGAGTTAGTTTTAACTTACCTATGATTTGTAACGGCTACTAAATTATATACCTATTTGTAGATAAGTGGATAAGTTCGTGAGAGCACAATTGTAGTAATTTACCTATGCTATTTTAAGACTTTTATTGAAACTATTTTGGTAACTAGAAAATACAAGATTTTTTAATTCTGCCTTAAATCGATATACTTAATCACATCTTAAGATTGAAAAATTAAAGGTATTTCTTAGGTAAAAGCTATTTTCCTACGTTCAAATAGGTACAATTTAGATGATATACTTAGCTATAAGTAATTTAAATTAGAAAAAATATCAATAAATCATATCTCTCGGCCCAAGTATGAATATGGGTAGGTACTTAAGCATACTTTAGGTAACTCTTTCCGATAGTAGATATAATAATAGATAAAATAGTAAGCATTATAGTCCTACGAAAAAAAAAAAAAAAAATTTTAGTTTAGTTCAAAATGACAAAAACCTAAAGGAATGGTTTAAAAATATCTACAAATATTGAACATTGAACCTATTGTCGCATAATTAAATCAATTTTATAATAATCATAAAATAATAATAAATTCTGGAATACTTAATTCCATTATATTATCTACATAAGTGTACTTGAAATGTTTTTTTTTGTTTTTCAAAATTCGGAGATTGCGAAACTTTGTAATTTAAAAAAAAATACAAGTACAAGTAGACTCTATCGATTAATTCAATAAAACACGATGACACAAATATTGGTATCTTATGACACTGTATGTACCAACGGTAAAACGGTTATACCTACCTCCTAAAGTTTGAAGCTTGGAATGATGTCATTATCCTATGACAATAATATACTTATGTAGGTGGATTTAGTCGTGTAAATAATTATGGTATAATCATTCTCACCGAATTTCAAAGAAAGATATTATAATGTGTCATATTCCTTAATATTCAATTCAGTTTAATTGTATCTATCAGTTAGTTAACACACCTACGCAATTATTATCAGTTCTTATCAGTTAATCTGCTAATCACTATGACAGTAATGAAACATCACCAAAATGTTTGTAAATAGGTGTGGTTTTTTGATAAGCAGATTTTAATTTTAAAAAGGAATTTTTTCACTAACAATTTCACTTGAACAGAAAGTTTAAAAAAAATCGCGGTAATTTTATGAATACATACTTAATTCATAAAATTACCGCGAATTTTTTTAGCTGGCATTTTTTGCGGTGTGGTAGATACTGTCAGACTGGTACTGTATAAAATCCACGGTGATCCTTCAATAGCTCTTTACGTTCAAGGGTAACAGTTACTTGATGAGACAGTCCCTTGACCTGGACAGGCTTTAGCACTCAAAGGGCCCTGTCAGAGCTGGATATATCTGAAACTAGATTTGATATATCAGTATGGCGATAAATCCGAGTGCGTGCGAGCCTAGGCCCTGCCCAATTCGGCCCCGAGTCCTTATATTAGTACTAGAGATGTCAGTAGGTATGATACTTACTTGCATAGCAAATAAAAGCCTCCATAATATTGTAGCTTGGCACTTACTTATGATTGAAAAAATCTTTTTTTTTTCCAATTGCATCTGTCTTTGTCATACAAAAGTCCACAATACTTGACTACTGATAGGTTTTACTTTAACAGATGATTTTAACAACAATTCGATACAGTTCGACTATTTGTAAAGTTGTTAGTACAATGGAGTTGTTAAGAAGACGACGACGGGGGTCCGTCCGTTTGCTGACATTTCTAAAACAATATAAAATGTCTCCCGTTGAATTTATGAATGTTGACAATATTAGGGCAACATAACAACATCACGCCTGTGATCCCGGATGGGTTAAGCAGAGGAGTAGCTAATAGTACACACACATTTCGCCAGCTATGTTTAATCCAGGTCCAATAGGGGCGGACCTACCGAAATTAACTGACACAAATCCGTGACTAATAATCTATTTTATCTTAAAAAAAAATACCGACCGAATTGAGAACCTTCTCCTTTTTTTAAAGTCGGTTAAAAAAATCGTTGAAGCACACGATTTCTCCTGGGTCGTAGCACATGTAGTACACAGAGATTCAGACCCGAAAAAACTTATTACAGATCATAACATTTGTCCCGTGCGAGGATTGAATCCGTGACACGCTTCGCAGAAGTCGATCGCTCAGCTATTGAGTCAAGCGACTACTATAATATAAACCTTATGAAATGAACTCTTGGCTATCGTGGAAATCAAACCCAGGACTTGTACTGAACAGTCAAACATGCAACAACTACTTAGGTACTACGAGGCATCATTTTTATTAATAACCTTGACAATAAATGATCCAATCAATCAGATAAACGTATTGACGTAAATCCTTTATGAATCAACAAACAAAGTATGTGTTAATAATAATAAATAATTCCACCTATTATTTTAATGTGATTATTATTCATAATATTATTATTGTTCTTGATAAGGCCGTGTTATTACTTTATTGTGTTTTAGTATCTTTGTAATTTCTTTTATCTAAGAACTTACCGCATTACCTCAGAGGCCCTAGCATGAATTTTACGTACATATTTGGTCGTACACACGGCTTCACATCAAGCTGTACAAAACCAGTTTGTCTTGGTCTCCCTTTGTACGATTTTTTAAACACAATGAACGGTCAGCTCATACTGGTTTTGCATAGCTTGATGTATAGCCGTGTGTACGGCGTACTTGAAGTAATTTAAGGTAAATTGAATGGAAAATGAAAAGCGCCTCTAGTGTACGAACGGGGAACTAATTAATTATTTAGTAAAGTAACGTCAAAGACCTCGTTTACTTTACGTCAGAAAAAAATTAAAACTTGTGATAAGGATTGATAAGAAGATTATTAGTTACTGCATAAAACTGGAATTAGTACTGATTTAGACCCACACAAAATGTTTCCTGTAATGTAGATGCGTTTACTATCATTGAAACACACAAACATAAACCCAGAACAGCATTTTGTTCGCCATACAAATAATAATAAAATTCCACAACTATCACACAACGCCATCTAGTCCCAAGCTAAGCAGAGCTTGTGTTATGGGTACTAGACAACTGATAAACATACTTATATATTTCTAAATACATACTTAACATAGATAAATTACACCCAGACACAGAACAAATGATCGTGCTCATCACACAAACATTTGTCCTGGGTGGGAATCGAACCCACGACCTTCGGCATAGCAGTCAGAGTGACTAACCACTTCACCAACAGGCCTGTCAAATAATGAGGATAGAACTCCCGATACTCAGCGCAGAAGTCGAATACTCAGCCACTGTGCCGCCCGAAATGCGACAGCCTTTGCAATTTTATTTTTCTCTTGCCCTTGTCTTTTGACTCATTAATAACTATTTTTAATTTTTATGAAAGGAATATCTAAATAGTCAGCTATTATTGTATCCACATAATTCATTATTTAGATAAAACCTGACTTAATATTATCAAATCGTATTTATTTATAGAATTATCAAAGTTTAGCATCTGAATTTTAGCACGTGCTCATGTACTAATAGTACCTACTGGTTGTAATTAAACAACGCAATTAATTTCTGATGAATATATACATAATTTTGTTATTTTAATTTAGTTGTGTATAAGGTTCGATAAGAAATGCAAATTATTGACATGAAAGAGAGATAAATAATCTTTAATCAGAGTCGGAATGTGACATAAAGATGTATTTTTTATGACTTTTTTTGAGTTTTCCTTTGTCATGCTCAGAGTGGTACGAAAGGGACTTTCAAAGTCTTACCTACTAAACACCACCCCGTTCCTGTACGTTTCAGAACTGCGAAGCCATTTTAAAACAGTCCCGCGACTTACATTAAGATTTATGGAAGGAAAATGTCTGTATGACCCTATTATCAATTTTGTTATAATACCTCACACTGATATTTGTAAATTGATTGCTGAATGGAAACCTGGTGTCCTGTAATACAGGTGTCTAACTACCTACTACAGACACCAGTGATTTCACAACATGTATATTGTTTCTTTGTGCCAATAAACGTATTATTATTTATAATATTATTTTCAAAAGCGCTTTTAATAGCACGACTGTGATCACCGTCATATATTATTAAGTGTGTTATTTTTTTTAGTAAAAGTAAAGAATGCAACAAACATTGAGATGAATTACTTATAATGCACGGATAAGTTACAACACACTTTAATCATCCATGGATGATTCGTCTATCGATCGACAAAGTTCGACATAGTACGACAGAGTGCGACAATATCGACATAATCGAGACGAGGCACAAAGAGCACACCTGTGTCGATCGAGACAAAGGACAGAAGTGTTAAGAGAGATGATGTACGAACTAGGTGGATAAGGGATGCTATCATTTACCTACAATAGTACCTACAATGTTTTCAATTAAGAATAGGTTTTTTGACACCATATTGTGATTACATACATGCTTTTCTAATATTGAAATCAATCATCAATCAAAATAACAGGAACAAGTTGATAAATGATATTTATTTTGCAAGTTATCGTAGATTAAGTTGAAAATACAAAGTATTTTATCAATCCTAATTAGTCATTATTTGACTGCATTATTGTGTTTTTGCATGCTACTTAACACGTTCAACTGCAGTGTACGAAAATACTGTTTGCGGATATAGGATATCGGATAAGATAAAATAACGATGACAACTATGCATTTTCTGGACTGATAACTACAAAAAACATGACAGTGAAAAAAAAACGGATAGACTTATAGATTGCCACAAAATTCGCACTTGAATTAAAGTCGACTGACTTAGAAATGCCTCTAGAGAACGGGGTTGGAGATGCCACATCCATTTTCAATAACTCTATGTTTAGATTTTGTATAGTCCTAAACAATAGTGTCGGATTTGTGTCTATGCCTTACTGATCATTGATCAATTGATTAACTAGATGACTGATCAACGCGTTTAGATCCCGGTCATCACAACCATTGTCAAAGGATTAATGTCATAGGTTTTCTAGTATCTGATTCAATTATCGCATGTATGATCATAATCCACAATTTGTAATGCTCGGTCATCTTCCTAATCTAATGTTTCGTCAGCCATTTAATCGCTCAAAGTTTTGATTGTCACCATAAATATTCAATTATTGATTATGAATTAAGGGGAAACACCAAAAGCTAGAGAATCCAAAAATAGTTATTTGTAAAATCTATTGCTGTCGCGCAGTGCTGAACAACAGAATTACAGAGCGCGATAAGAACAACTGCAGCTTTGACTGAAAATACCTATTAAATGAGCACAAAATCAACGATTCATGTCCTGCTTACTACTCCAAAACTTAAACGATTAACTACTTTTTTCTTTAAAAAGTAAAGAAAGGCTTTGGCCGTGTTCCTATGTTTTCCTTTTTTATAATATAATCTCGTCAATTTTCTTTTCTGGATATTTGAATACAGCGGAAAATCTGAACAATTTTTTAGGGTTTTGAATGTTCATATCTCTTTTAATAATTAAACTATGGAAAAAAGGAAAACATAGAGACATGACAATAGTGGCTATAGATTATTTGTAAAAAAAATATTGCTCTACTGGCATTATCCAGGGAGCAAACAAGGGACTAGGTTTGTATGGAAAAACGGCCGTGGTGTTTCCTCTTAAATGACGTCACGAGATTGGATAAAAAGTCATTTTCATGATGACACGTAGAAGTACAAACTACAATGATGATTTGTAATTAATACGGCTTGATATCATATTATTATCCTAAATCTAGTCAAGGCTAAAAAGTGCTAAGTACTCGCTTAAAGTACCACATGCTTGAAATCTGAAGCAGTCTTTATTAATAAGTCTTAGTGAAGACCAAGGTTTACCCTCCAAGAGAGAAAATTAAAAACAGTATTTTTGAATTTTTGTTTCTATGCCGGTTTCTTCAAGATATTTTCCTGTACAGCTTTGAGAACAGTGCAAGAGGTGACGAAAATATTTGTACAGAGTATCGTGTATTTATGGGCTCGAACGGATGACCTCCACTCCTAAGTTGACACAACTGTCTCGCGAGGTCACCTCTCCTAATAATACTTAATGAGTCAGAAAACGGAACCTGTACATACATTGCAGTTTTAAGAAGTAATTTAGACAGACAGAAGTATTTTTTTTTAAGAATATATCCGGGCAATATGAAGCATACCCACTTTAATCAACACACAATAAAATTCCCAATCCTTTCGGCTCGATGTCGTCGTCAAAGGACGTCAGGCGCGCTATCGGGTCCTACATCGCAGAGATCAAACCGGCCGCGATGTTCGGCCGTGTCATGTGACGTCATACGGTCCACTGCACACGGAGATGACTTGCAGAAGTACCACATTAGAAAATACTGAGAAAATGTCTTGAAATTGTTCCATTGTTGTACACAGGCACGGGTTTAGTGGTTATGATAATCTGTAACCAAAACCAAAACATGAGGTAACTGACTCCAGAGTAATAGACATGCTTTAGATTTATTTAACAGGAGTGTAACCCATTGTTATCCGCTTCTATGCTCTCTATACAAGTATAGCGATAGGTATGTCAGAGGACTATGCTGGACAATCAATCAATGATGTTGATACTAGATTTTTGAAGATATCTACAATGTTTATGATCATTATGTCTATTATCAAATTGATACTGTGTCTGTTCAATCGAATCACTATTGAAAAATATACGGGTTGTGTTTCATTATTTCCTTTCGGCTGAGTGAACCTTCTGTCAATTACTATTTGGTGGGAAACAGTCTTGCTATCAAGAGATAACAGCAGACTAAGTGGCTCCGGGTGTAATAGTTGTATTAGTGACGCGTCACTGGTCGAGATTCAGAGATCTCACAGATTTGGGCGTTTCTTTGTTTGTTTTGTATGGATAAATTTAGATAAAATTAGTATTCAATTAAAATTACTTCTGAGATTGAATCATCGACACAGCCAGAAGGCGTCGAGGCAGACCTCGTAGAAGATGGCGGAACGAACTTGACAAAACCAATGACCAGTGGTCCACTTTGGCTCTGTATCGTGAAAATTGGAAGTCAGGGGGAAGTCTTAGCCCAGCAGTGGGATGATGTAGGCTAGCAGTATCAGTATCAGATTGAATAATCACCATTTACCCTTATCCATAACTATTGAGGTTGTCACACTACTGTGACATATTTCTCTATTATTCTTTTTGGTTTTGCATTTATTTATTTAGTACATTTGCCTGAAAGTCTTCGGTAATGCTTTTATAGATCTTATACAGTTTTTCAGTGTCTTCGCAATTATAATGTAAACTTTCAAATCATTTCCTCCCAGAAAAAGAGTTCCTGGTAGGAATTTGGGGAGGTCTTTGCCCAACAGTGGGACAGTATTGAAAAATATAATCATAATTTTAGAATCGCTATAAGCTAATTATTAAGCAAAAACAAGCTGCTTATTATTATTTTCTTTTTGATATTGTTAACATTTTCTCTATAATAACTCATCAACTGAACAAATATTGAATACATTGTGTTGTTATATATTGTACTATTTAAAGCTGAGTAAATTAAACAGGAGTTAAGAGCTGACTGTCTATGAATGTTATTTCAATAACGTTGTAAGAGCATTAGGTACTTATTATTTTTATATGTTAGGGATAACTTTTTGCCCTTAAAAAAGGCACTAGCTATAAGTATGGCCCAATCAAGCACGCCTACACCCACTACCGAAAATAGGGATGTGCCAACGGTGCCCAGATATAGGGCGTACACCCTGCAAGTGCGCAGAAAAGGCTGGACCAGACCACAATGAACCAGGCCAGGGCGCAGTTTAAGGAGCTCGCACTGGCCACATTAACGGCTAGTTACGGCAACCACCTTACAGATTGAATGCTAAAGCAATTTAACAACCCTGGCATTCGATAATTTCTAAACTTACAGCTTACGAACTACAACTCCTTCCTATTATTTGTCTGGAGTAAAAACCTCCAAGGTATTCAATCTTGGATATAAAAGACCGGGGATTGTGGGATTACTACCACTAGCATTGGAAAAGACAAAGGGGGACCTCTTCAAAGGCCAAATCTAGAACCCCCCCGTGCAACGCCTGTTATGGCCTATCTCTGGATCATCTTAGCCACTGCTGTTTCCTATTGCAACTATATCTTCGGAACAAAACTCTTGAATAATAATCAGACCTCAAACATTACTCCACTAATGAGTCACGAGTGAGATCACGACATTAGGCCCGTCCACCTCGCGGGTCCAATTGCCGACGATCGGCGTTGTTTGTGACCCGCACCTTAAGTAAGGTTAACTAATTGATGCGGACACTCCCGAGTACGCCCGAGTCCGGCCGAGCGTAGGGGTGCGCCTGCGCAGCGGTATGGTCGGTGTTTAGTCAAGCAACGTGTCACAAAAAGTGTGACAACTCAATTTAATTTATTCTTTTTGTTTTAACCCTTTTCTGACGGCTCATTTTGAGAGGGTATGGGATTAAAAAGGTTGATTAAATTTTTACATTACGCTTCGAAGCACCGTTTTTGTTTTGCATCAACAACATTCAAGTTTTCCTTCCATGGCAACTTTGTTAATATTCGTATGTTATAGTTGAATAGCTTATTTTCAGATTGGTAAACAGAGTCTTTAATTAGCCTTATTTTCTGTTATAAGAAGAAATTAAATATTTAATTAAAAGAGCAATTCCTGATAGTAACAGTCCTCTACAATAGCCACTCCTTACAGTGCTATCTTTGTTTTAGGTACTTATTTTCAATCAACTTGTGATCTTGACCAGTCCGGTGCCAGTGTTTCAGAGTCTCATCCCTAGAGCGATGATTATGAAGTATGCGTATGTATGCGATGGAATTAAATTAGTCGCGAGATGTGAGGGGTCAGGCGTGGGCGCATTGTGCTCATACACGTTCACAATAGACGCTACCACGGATACTAAACTGTGAAAACTGTACAAGTCAGAAAGTATCCATAAAATATACCTTTTCCTTTTTTTTAAGTATTTAAATCATTAAATGAGTCCTTCCAGTCCCACCCTGAGTATAGCGAGTGTGACTGTCAGACTGGTAATGACTAAAATCGATCGTGTTCCTTTAATTGTCCTCTACTTTTCGGGGACATTTCCGCGACCCTTATAATAAAGGCAACCTGAGGAGATTTCTAGTTGACGTCTATACTATTTTGTTTATTTTAATTCTACTTTAATATCTTGTCACAACAAGCTTTTGGTTTTTTTCTTAGAAGTTCTCCGAATGTGCTAAGATTTACATGATTTTTGTCTGATTATGGCTTGGAATAACTCGTAACTTAGCTATTCTGGACAGTTGCAGTTGGTCTGTTAATCAAGGCATGCCTCTTAAGATCATAGAGTATTGTATTTTGGGTAGTTCAACGCACCTGTTTTTGATGTAAACTCACCACAGACCCCTCAGTAAAGTAGCTACAATGACTAGACATTATGTCACAAATGCAATAGCCAAAGAGTGAGTAATCTTCGACACAATCTCGAGATCCTCTCCAGTAGTAGCGCAGTGATGATTGAAGTAATTAGATCATGTCATCACACGGTTCAAGTGTGTACCTACTCACATTAAGATGAACAAGATGGCGCATATTATTCACTTCCTTATTCCGGAGCTAATTGGTACGACAACATTCGGAGAAGCGAACACTCAGGTTTGGAGGTAAAAGACGGATTAAATAATCGAAAGATGTCTGGCTTTGCATTGAAAATCTGTTTTAAAATAAAGACTAAATAGAGCAATGGTGGCCCAGTTGATAGACCAGTGGTGACCGAGTGGTATCGGCCGCGACGTAGGTACGAGTTGTAGACCGTGGGTTCAAACCCAGCCAGGCATCTGGGGGCACGGTAGTAATTTATTTCATCACCTCTGCTCTGAAAACTGTGAAGAAAACATCGTGAACTGGCATGTCTTAGAACCAAAAACTCGAAGACATATTGACATCTACCATTCACTACTAAGCCGTGGTGGATTATGGACCACTCCCCCTCACAGAGAGGAGACCTATGTCTCAGTAGTGGGCACGTGGTCGATGATGGTGTCTGAGGAATAATAAACAGTGATTAATAAAAAAAATGCCTGCATATTTTGCAAGATAAGAAATTAAAAGGCTCTAGATTTGGTTTAACTCCCGCTTTATCTTTTCCCTTCATCTATTTATTGTAAGAAGTTGTTGAGAATACCAGCTGACTGAGCATCTGAAGCGGCTCACCTCCGGGTGGTGACTATAATTAACAGCTCAGCGAGAGAGCTCATACGATATGCATCGCCTCAGGCTCGACCAACTTCTTCCGGCTACTGGAGTCCGCTTTCTAATTAATTACTGCTACGTCTATGTTTTCTAGTCTTAGGCTACTGTTTACTGTGCACAGACTAAAATATTCACTCAATCTTAAACAACAGAGTCTTGGGAGTTAAGTTTAGAGAATAATACAAAACTATCTATGAAGCACCGCCTTCTATCACCAAGCAGCGTCAATCCCACAACACTGATTCCAAACCACTGCAACTCCTGAAAGTCAGAATCAACAGTGGTGACCGCCAAAAAAGTACCGAGACAATGAAGCTCGACGTGTCTCGAAGAATGAATTTAAGGGTTTTGGATCCCGTAACGAAATTAATTAGAATAGAATAGTGGAGGAGTAGGAAAAATTAGCAGTTTTAACTTCCCTCCATATCAAGCTGGAGTCCGAACAAAACAAGCCATAGGCCTAGCACGGTAGTCTAGCCGGGATAGAGGTTACCTAGCACCACAGACAAAAATCTGAACTAAATATTATGGGTTCTAAATTGTGAGCTGCTATATTTGATTCCAATAATAGGCATGGACAAGCTACACCTGCAGCAATATCCTCAGCTTAGACGGTCTACTAGTTGGGCCATCATCCGACCTATTCCTCATAGAAAATTACAAGAGTCATACAGTGTCAATTATCCCAGTTTCACCATCTCTTATCATACAATAAGACCCTAAGAATTTACAATAAACACACGCCCATAACATGTTAATTGCTACCGATGCCTGGTCTCTAACTGCGTGCTCGTAATCATATTCTTAACGAGCAGTGCAGGACTCCCTGGTGGGACCGCAAACTGACATAACCACCAAAATAGTTTTACACCTTAAAAGATACATTATCAACCTTAGGTTCTGTGTCATAAGAGTTTGTTGATGGTAAATAAAGATTGGTAACTCATGGAAGTAAGAACGTCTGGTGGATTATGTTATTCAATATGACGTAAGTTCTTTATTATATTTGATATAGATTAACAGTTTCGTTTTAATTTGCGATATTTCTTATAATCATAATCTTCCTAGTATGTGGCACAAGATGATACCAACATTTAGCCCATTTTTAAATGAAAAACCAAAAACAAAATGATGTGTTAAAAAGCTTCATAGACAATTTTCAATGTGTTCTTACCCAGTGGGCGAGCTAATAGTTTCTGGACGGAATAATTTTATGCATGAATGTGTCGCAGCGCACACGCAGACTTGACAGTCGTATGCGATATATTGCCTGTGGCCCACTAAGTATAGGGCTTAAAAACGGCCATTTCGTCTAGGGAAACGCCTTAAAATATTCCAAACCAATACGTCTCCTGCAAGATATAGTATAAATTGGGCAAAACCTACTATAAAGTCTTTCAAATATAAACTTTGATTAATGCTCCAGAGACAATAGCTATACCATTTCTGTTGAAGGATGAATTCTAGAAGACCAAAGCTGTTGACTGACAATCAGAAGACTTGGAACTTGACAACTAGCCAAACGTTTTTCCTCATGGTTTAGAAATAACACGAAGAATAATTTAAGCTTACAAAGACAAAAAATAAGCTCAGAACTTAATATACAAAATCCCTCCCGGGGAGGGACTTTCAGGCTTGTACTGACTAAAATCCACGGTTTCTTTCAATAGCTCGTTACGTTCATGATAAGACCCTCCCATAACCCAGCAAATTGAGACTTGGAGATCGTTAATCACTGATTTTGTCTTGAAATTAATTATTGGTCCTTCTGAAAGTTCTTATGAAATGTTTGTACTGATTAACTTGTTACAAGAAAATATCGTAAAGAGGTGTGAAGTTGTACACAGAAACATTCCGTTTATATTGTGAAGACAAATAGTATTATTTTATAAGGAGGGTTGTACACGATGCCACAGAAAGCTTTCCGAGAGCTTTCGGTATTTCTAAATTATCTTTTTAGTTCTAGGTTTTTTTAAAAGGTAATGAAAAAAGTAGGCTATTTTTGTCGCCGAAGATAACTTCGTAACTGTATACTAAGTAAATGGCAATGACACAGTTATCAAAGCATACACTGAAAAAACAAACTTTTAACTGAAATTAACTTTTTGTGACTTTTGAAAACGCTTTATTACTGATTAACAATTACAGCCATAGAACAAAATTTCTCCATTAGTCGCTACGTTTGCAGTCACCCTAAGTAATGTTTTACAAAAGTGTGACATTTAATTTTTACATCGTGAGAGGAAACATTAAAATTGTCAAAAGGACTCGTTAAGATCCGTGAACTTACAGCTTTATACGATTCGAACCGTTTACCATCCCGTTTTAAGTTTAGACTTTATCTTTTAAAAGATAGAGTGTTTTTTATGTTGGTTACTTTATATTATCATCACATTTTGCAGTAGAAAAGGTGTTTGAATCAAGTTACGAGTCTTGATAACGCGAGCATGCGCTGTGCAGTTAATTTAGAATAATATTAAGTATAAAAACAATAATAAATGTGTTTTGCTGAAGTTGCTGTAGTGTTCTTATAATAAGCTGTTATATAGCTGTTTGGAGGCTAATTTGTGAGATGTGTTTATAGCCTGTTGTACATTTCAATATGATCTGTGCTTATATTTTTTATATCTGTGATATATTCTTATGGTATGTGTCAATATACGTTATTCCTTTTTTTTTTCTTTCTTTGTTCAATTATGCATTTTAAATGCGAAAGTTTGTGAGGATGAAAAGATATTTGTTAGTTACACAAAATTACTGAAAGTTTCGTACAGGTATACCAACAGAACAGATACATTAAAACCTGGATTAACAAGAAGGACATTTTTAAACCCTGTGTTATGATCCTGTGGGACAGTTATCCCCAGGAATAAGCTAGTAGATAATATCTTCTATCACAGATCAACCGGTGGCAGTTGAATACAATCTTGGAAAACATTGGCGTGACTACAAAGTGGTGAAACTTTACAGATTATGACGACTATAAACCATAAAATAAAATGCAGGTATACTGAAGCATAGCTAGTTTGTTGATCGATATTTATTATACGTCTATCTTATAAGCATTATTGCATGGAGCTTACAAAATATGCGACCAATTTGATCTACATCTAGAATTTAAGGAATAGATTATCATCAAACCACAATGTTATGGACATTAATGGACAATACAACACAGTGCCATTCGGGTGGTCAGTATGAATGTGATACATCTCCGGACGACCACTATTTAATTCCTCAGTCACGATTTACTGTAATCAAACATCAGGCATGTTTTGTTAAACTATTAGAAATATCACTAAAAAGATATATCGTTTGACACATCTGTATTAGAAATTACCATACTATCTTATTATTTCTCTTCAAAAAACTCGTTTTCACATTTGCTAAGCTGAATCCTACCTTATATCGTAACAAATAAGAGATATTTGGATCAAGTGTGAACAATCTTGGTATGTTTTTACATTGGTTTTCGAGATAGGCGTTACAAAACGGACAGATGGACGCGTAAGTCACCTGATGGTCAGTTCAGATCAAATATTGTAATAAGATACGTCCGTCTTTTTGACTAGAATCGTCAAAAGTTTGACTACCGGGGAATTCTGATGTTTGCCGATAGATCGAATAAATTGTGAATCAGGAAGAAATAAATATAGATCATGGATAATAACTAGTTTTTTTTTTTATAGATCAACGAATATTGTCCAAGATTTTTCAAATGCTTTAGGAAAATCATGTCATGCAACCGCATTATTATATGAAGGAAGTTCTGAATAAAAATAGGATCACAAAGTTTAAGCTTAATTTAGATTGTTTACTGATAATACCATTGATGTATGATTGTTTACTGATAAATAATAGCACGTGAAAATACTATTCGGATGCTATCAGAAGAATCATATCGGGTAACCAGCAATTTGCTATTGAAAGTAGGTTACGATTTTGACCCATCAGAATCTGACGTAATTTAATTTATTTTGGGTGCAATCACATTTAAATCTACTGATCAGCATTTTCTTCAGATTAAATAGCATGTTGAAGTGTTTCTGATGCAAACCGTGATCCATGCGGTGAAATACGATTTTACCTTTAATCTTTGCAAAAACTAAAACCGTAAAGTTAGATATGAATTACGTCTAACCTTATATCTTCGCTCTAGTCTACCTAGCACCTTGAAGCCACCCGCCCCGATCAAGGCAGCACGCCGACCCCCCAGTCCCCAGCCCCCAGCCCCCAGCCCAGGTGTCGCTTCCCATGGGGTGGCCAGGGCTCCACGTCCATGAAACATTCGATAATAAGTGGCCACTTCTAATTCATTATAAATACCTAATTGTCGGAGGGGAAGTCACGCTTTGATTCTGTGTTTAGGAATATTTTGATGTGGAAACTTGGACTAGTTGTTGTGCTAGTTTATTAAACTGTGGATTATCACTGTTTGATTATAGAAAAGGAATTAAAATAAATGAAACATGATGGATAAAAAATAATAAAAGAATTTAAAAATTTGATTTAGTCCCTCGTTTTTAATACGGTTGGTCTTCAATGGCACAGTATATTACCGTGTCAATGGTTTAGTCTGATTTTTAGGTCTTTAAGCGTCAGTAAGTGATAATTATTATTCTGTAAACATAGTATTCCACAGAACTTTCAGAATTCAATTCTTTAGCTAAAATGATCTGCCCTTTTTTCAGACTAGAATGTCAAGATTTACCAAAATCATCAAATTCGATTCAGAACCGCGTTCATCGATTAAATTACTTGCGCTTTCCAATTCAATAAATAATACTCAAGTGCTACCTAAGTACTGAAATAACTGTTACTTTTACAGTTTTCCCACAAAACATCTTTATGGAGATTCTTACACTTACTTAGTCACTCAATAGGGTGACCACGCGTCGCGGGGGTCGGTGGGAACTCGCAAGGAAATCTGCAATAACTACTTGATATGGGTGGATACACTAGTAAGTGGCTCCCGGGGATTTAGTACAGTTGTTAGTGTGGAATTTATAAGTAGATGAATCCTTAAAAAACACGATTTTATATTAGTTATTAATATGTAGTTTTAATCGAAGAAAAGAAATTAAAAGAAAGTACCTATGAGAAAAAAATACGTGATCAATTTTATACCATTGCATATAAATTCAAATATCCACGAGATTTTTTTATTTATAACACTTAATAGATATCAGAGTTAATACTAATCGGCAGACAAAACAAAACAGTGCTTAAGATAAAAAAAAAACTCAAAAATCTAGATGAATCTGCTAAAACCTTGGTGATGATATGACACTGCACATAGATATTATATTATTAGGTACATAATATTATTCATGATCATAGTCACAACCATAGATTATAGAGCAAAAAATTCCTAATAGAAAATGTCAACTACCAAAAAAAAACTAAATTTAAAAAACATAAACCACAAATTAGAGCGTTCGTAAATAATGAATGCGTTCAGTCCCCAACAAGACTAAATAACAGTTTTGTACAGTCAGCCACAAAATTACCGAACGTAAACGGAACGTCGTTTAATCGCTTGCATATTGTATTAGATCATTTTATTATGGAAACAAGCGTGGCGTGTGGGGGTGGAGGGGTGGATGTGGGGTGTTCTGTGTTCATTGCTGGTTTTAAAAAAACAATATTAAGGAAACTTCGGCATGGATCTACGGCGCGTTGTGTTCCACGTGCTCCTCAAAGACTGTCAGCACAATGACGGGGCTTCCTTTAGATAGCCAAGACCTGCCGGGGGGGCGCGGGCGGGGGTTTAAGCAGCTACCGTGACCCGTAAAGGGCTATTGAAAGACACCGGGTATTTTAATCAGTACAAGTCTGACAGTCTGACTCATTTAATGATTTTACCAAGCTAAAAAAATAAATAAATGAAACTTCGGCATAACCTAAAACCAAAACATATGCTAACTCTCTAATGGAAATGGTTGATTAGACTGTCTGGTGCGAAATTTTCGTACCTACCAAAATATAGATGACAATAAATAAAATGCATTTTGATAAGATAAGACACCTTGTTTGTATTCAGTTTTTTAGGTCACATGTCTATCGATCTGTATGACTCACCTTTCTAAGAACCTCGATACATGGGCAAAGAATTTATACGCAATATCCAAGAGGTAGAATCTTAGATGTGCGAGAAGCAAGGCTGCCAAGGATGATAATGAAAATACACTCAAAATCAATATCAAATAATTTATTTCAAGTAGGCTTGTCACAAGCACTTTTGATTTGTTAAAAGACAAATATAGATAGTATACAGGGTGAAATTGAATAGATGCGACAAATTTAAATATACATAAATACGTGTTGTCAAGAAAACATATAAAATATCGAATGTAAAATTTAAACATAATTGGTCAGTGTTAAGCTATGAACGGCAACGTTTAATAACATGAGTGCTCGATGATTATTGAGCACTGCGATGAGTGGGACGAGATTTTTTGATACTTTAATTTTTCTTGCATTTAGTTTGCATATAAAATGCTGGAATACCGATGATTCGTACTTAAATAAAGCTAATAACATCGATGGACCTTTTGAAAACGATAATCGCATATTTTTTTTTTATCCATTTAGATTGTTGAAAAAACAGTTTATAATTACTATGTTACTGTAACTGAAGCTCCCATTTCATTTTGACGCATTTATTTAAAGTCACCCTGTATAAGATTGGTAAGAACATAGGGAAAGCTTCAACGAATGGCAGCTCCATATTCAGAAAAGCCTATCTGGCGCAGTCGTGGAACACAACAAAACTTTTTTTTCTATTTTTTAAGTATTTTTTTTCAAACACATTAACGCATGCGACGCGCATCATATAAATGGGATTTAGGGAAAAAACAGTTGCGTTGTATTTGAATCCGCGTCTTCTGGATATAAGTACTTACTCCAGACGTGATACCCGAATTTTCCATTCCTAAAAAATCATTTGTTTTTATTTTTCTTTCCTGGTCTTGTGGTTTACCGTGAACTTTTCTATCTTGTTTTCTTTCAACAAAGTCATGACCAAAAGCCAGCATTGTACTCCAAACACGTCAATACCCTCGCGTCCACCTCAGGAAGGTGTCCGTGAGAGCCAGCTCACCTGGCGGCGCGGCTGGAACAAGCGGTGTTTTGCCGCGATCATAGTTTACTTCATTACCTTACTTAGTTATGTGCGTCCGAGGGCCCAATTAAATATCATTAGCTTTAACTAGCGGTTTAAACACACATTTTTGATGAGCAGTGTATTTTAGGTTTTAAGTATTTATTGTTTAAGTTTAATATATTTGTATTTAATAGTCTTTTTCATGCTATAGTTCTGATATATTTCAAGTTTTCAGCGTAGTGGCTAACTGGAACTTGGATTTGTCGTATGCATCGCATTATTTTCTAACTTTTAAACTCTCAGAAGTAAAAGATAATAGAATTGTTAGTTATTTAGCCTGCACAATGCATTGTCACACATGATACAATCATACTGACTTTTTTTAGCTAGTGTCCACGAGATCGGGGAGCCTTCACAGAATAGATGTATTAAGATTTGCTCACATATTACAGATTTTATTTATCCTCACAAATTCACAATCAATAAACCTTACAAAGAAAGAGATTCAATCAATCATGCCACAAAAAAAAGAATGCAAAATGGAGCTATTAAAAAATTGCTCGGTAATTTTCCGTAGGTATCATGTAATTATTTCGTGTGTAATGCCAGCTGCGGACCGCTGCGACCATCGACGTAAGCGCACGATTCCGCGCGATCGCTGCACCCGTGTGGGTAGTCCATAATAAATGAGACCTCCCTCCGTTACGTGCGGGAAAGGTGAAATATAAATGGAGAATTAAGGTCAAGATAGAAGAGAAGACTTCACTATCTAATAGTCCAAAGAAATAATGGTTTATTTTCGGCAGGAAAGAAAAATTATAGTTGTTATGGAGACTGAGATGAAGATGAAAGCAAAAAGGAGCAAGAAATCAGAACGGCGATTTTAAGTATAAAAATGAAAAATTTCAATCATCATTACGTCATCCCGCGATCATGGCGCTTGCAACACCGTCGAAATATCGGGAACTCAAAACAATTAATAATCACGGAAGATATCCCGTAAGTGATATTTTAAATTGAAAAATAAACTGCGATAGCCTAAAACAGTGTATAAAAATGAAAATTCTGATATTAACTCATTTTATAAAAGACTACAGTCATGATCAATTGGACCTTGGGGACCCTACATATTTCGGTTAATGTTTCTAACACTCGGTTATTTGAATTCAAATTGAATTTAAGGCGGCATACTACTTCAGTATAATCTTACTCGCTCGCACTTGCACGTAACACGAACTATTGCTTGCTCTTTCTTTTAGTTGTCTACGCGAAAATCTATTTATTTTAAGGCGAAAAAAAAAGGAAATTAGAAAAAAAAACCCAATTTAACATAAGCCCTGCTTTATACTTGGTTCAGTTAGTATAAGAAGTTTCATCATCTAATTTTAAGTATTTTATGATTGCCAGCTGTTTATTGTCCAATTTAACTTTGGGATTTTTTCCTATCGAGAAAATGTTATGGAATCGTGTTTTCGTCAAACATAAGACCTAACATTAATCCTCAACTTTACCATATATTAATTTCAAAATTAATGCTGCAGTATTTTCGGCGTATCAGAGGATTCTGCTAAGCCATTTGAGGTAGTATCGTCTTAAAGAAAAAAAATTACAAGACTCGTGAAAGACGTTGGTGGTGTCGGTTTTAATTAGGTACATATTTTTTTGATTTATTCGCCATCTTACTACCCCTTAACAACAATACATACCTAAAAGCATATTGAATACAATACGGAGGGAAATATTATGATATATACTATGTAATGTTGTTCAAAGTGTTTCAGGCTACACTCATGAAATATTCAGGCAGTAATGAGTGCTGTGGCCGGCCAGCACAGACATTTTGATCCAACTGACAATTTCACGTTTTGTGTCGTAATATGTGTTTAAAAGCGATTTTGTTGGGAAAATGGTGGATTTATTAATGTGATGCCATGTGTAGGTTTTTGTTTTGTTATGTATTATGTAGGAAAGTTGGAGTTATTTCAACAAGTTGGTTTACCAATGTCGGTAAGTTATATTATTTCTATTTCCAAAATATCAAAGGATGTATTAGTTTTTATTTATATATGTATAAAAAAATCAATTAAATTGAACCACATCCGGGGGCTGTCTACGTTAATAAATTACACAACAATGTAGTACTTAACCTTTATCTGTAAAATATTTTAAGGACCAAAACTTGCCGGGATCGCGGGATTTCATCAGGTAGCCGGTGACCCTGGAATATAAACGGCTATTAAAGAATCACCGTGAATTTAAGTCAGTACAAGTCTGACAGTCCCTCATGTCCCGCACTGGGTTGGGAGAACTATTTGATGATTGTACCAGGATGTTAAAGAAATGCGATAAATATATTTGTCTCAAAGTTTAGCTACGTAAACTTCGCTTACTGATGCACAAGATCATGAAGTGCACAGATGATGATCATGCGACAAACTGCTGATCAATTTTATCACTAAAATGTTACTAGAAACTGTAAAAATCTGGTTTTATGATTGAGCAGTTCGAACTTCGGTACAATTGTTTTATCTTTCTCGTTTCCACCTGCCATTTGAGACGAGGACGTACATTGAGGGCCATTTAATAAATATTTCACAATATTACACAATACAGTGCAATAGGTATTGCTGATCTTCCAGATTAGATTGGCTTGATCTAGTCTACGGTGAAGATAATGTGGGTGACGCAGTGTTTTTATGGTATTAATACCGAAATCTGGAATTTTAATTAGGTAAACAAGGCTACACATCAAGCTATGCAAAACCAGTATTAGCTGACCGTTCATTGTGTGTAAAAATCGTACAAAGCGAGACCAAGACAAACTAGTTTTGTATAGCTTGATGTGTAGCTGTGTGTACCTACTCTTTCAGTTGTTGCATGGTATGTTAGCACCGTAGAACTATATACTCCTTGCCTGAATCCTAGTTCTAAAATTCGAATATTATTAATTTAAGAAATAGATATTTATTTATGCCCATGACTGTACAAAACGTTGAAAGAACAGGTTTTTTGTTTGTGATTTTCATTATTTGTTTCTTTTCATTACCATCACACTCGACTTAAGATTATTATCTTATTAAGACTGTTTCTCTTTGCCTTCATTATAACATAATTTTGATAATTTTAACAGTTTGGTGACATAATTTCTTTACGTATTTTTAAGTTCAAGCTAACTATCAGTACCTAAATAATAGTGTTGCTATTATAATAGGTCTGAAAATGGCATCTATGATTGAAAAATAGAGGCCATGGATTTAGACATAAGCTTTAAAATTGTGATATAAAGAAATGATGATAATGTCTTAAGGAAAATTTCATGAATGGTTTTAAGATTGGGGAAGCCCAACGTAATGATTGATGGACTGCGTGAAACCTGAATTGACTAAAAGGAGATGACTCACAAGATGACAATACGGAAGGACACATGATCATGAATTCATGACTTTATAGTGTTTCAGGTACATATTGAGTTCATCTTATCACACATTTAATATTGCGCAAGTTTATACAACACTCGTGTGTATAAAATATATGATAATAATGATCAAAACATGTCACAGTTATGAAATATCACGTAGATACGAGATTAAGATAAGGCACCATTAAACAGTTTTCATTCATTTTTTTTCAAGTGTCTTTTCAGAAATTAGAAAAACGTATAGTAATAGTAGTAATATATATATACGTATATCATATACTAGTTGTCTTTGAAAATTAATAGTAAGTAGATTTTTTTTGATACACGTGGGAAATATTTAGGTATGATTAGTATGTATGATTTAGGTATTTCAGTCGAGGCTGAATTCAATTGTGATGGTAATAAATAATATTAATAATATTCCACAACTATCACACAACGCCATCTAGTCCCAAGCTAAGCAGAGCTTGTGTTATGGGTATTGGTAGGTATACTAGACTACTGATAAACATACGCATATATTTCTAAATACATAAATATTATAGATAAATTACACCCAGACACAGAACCAATGATTATGCTCATCACACAAACATTTGTCCTGGGTGTGAATCGAACCCACGACCTCCGGCATAGCAGACAGGGTCACTAACCACTAGACCAACAGGCAAGACTCCTCCTGACATTGGTCGCCAAGATAGTGAATTCAGCTAAAAGCATTTTATTATTCCTAGTGTGGTACAATCATAATATTACCGTTATCGCTTACTTGGATAGCCAGCAAGTCACCGTGAACATAAGCATAACATAAAAATGAAGCATTACATCAGTGGACACACAATCTCCTCTGAGTCGCAGGGAGGTGTCAAGGTAACCGAACACTCACAAACAGCCACATACCGACAGACGGTGTGATTGGCAGTTCCTGCGCAGCCTGACACACACTCAGGTATGGACAGAAGATCCACTACAAGAGACAATTGAGGATTCTAAATAAAATTCCTCCAGTGAGGAAGACACCGCCCGCCGCCGCGCCTCCGCCCGCTGTCGGAAAAATAAGGTTATGCTTTACATTTAATACAAGTATGAGCTAAATTGCCTATTCGAGTCAGCACCGTGAAATAATAAACAAACAAATACCTGGACTTTACAAAGCAAGAGTGTCGTCAAGGCGAATACACTGATTTTCAAACCGAAAATACAACGATCACTTTGATCAATTGATATTCCTCATCTATCTTCTATCTATATCTATCTATACATATAATAAAACTGTAGAAAAGTTATTTTTGTACATTAAAAAAAAACTCAAAAAATATAGCCAGGGTATTAAAGGACAACCAATAGAACCCATTTCTAGCATTTTTAGAATTTTTGTCTGTTTATCTGTTTGTCTGTTTGTATGTTTATTTGTCCAGGTATCACGTAAAATGTACGAAATTAATGTAGATAACTTTTATACACAACGATTAAGCGTAACTTGGAGAGGAATTTAGTTTTTGTTTCATTGGAATCGGTTCAGTCTATCAAAAGATATTTGAATTTAAAGTGTTTTAGAAGTAAAATTGCGGGTACACTTTGGTCTCACAATTTGATTTCGTACGTCAGTCGCGCGATCTAACTTCGAATTCGAATAGCAAAACTACAACGCATGGCAGATGGCGTTAAAAGAAAACCTGGAATAGATGTGTTTAAATTGAAGTAACATTATGTATTTTGTTACATCGTAATCGGTTCACATAATATAGAAAATATAAATTAAAAGCAATATTTAAAGGAATCATAGAGTAGAACAGAATGGAATGGTATGGTGTGGTGTGGTGTGGTGACAGCGGGCATTAGGAAAATAGTCCTACATAAACCTGGAATACAAGTGTCAAATATTTTTGATTAATCTAAGAAAATTCTAAATACACGGTTTATATGAAAAACGTGGCCTGAATTAAGCGCTTGCAACTAAAAAATACATTGTTAAATTCCGACATCCACGCGAACGAAGTTGCGGGCACAGCTAGTGAGTCATAAGTATGAATAAAATCATTTTTTTTATTTTACACATTCAGAATTATTAAGAAGTAAGTACTTGTGCCAGCGCCTAAGAGCAAGCAAAATTGAATGACTCAATTAGTGTCAAAGTGAACGAAATCAACAAAAAATCTGAGGACTTTAATTCAGCCATTATAGCACAAGCTAATATAATTCGGCAGAAAACTTGAGATCAACCTTCTGCCTTATTTTCTACGTAGTACTACATGAACCATGATTGGCAGCGCCTGCGCAGCACGTCGGTAGCGCGAGAGAACTGTCAAAATGATCTAGAAAACTTGACAGGCCTATATGAAAGTTGCTGCGGGATTGTGACCCCTATCATACGGGGTATAGGACGGGGGTTAGAGCTAGATTCGTCTGTTTGTTTATTTGTTTGCAGTGAGGCGTAACTTACTTTGATTTGCCGAAGCGGTAGGTCACTAGGGAGGGTATGGGTTTGTGAGAATTTGAGATATTATAGAAAATGTTGTCCAGAAGAAAAAAAAACTGAATAGTTTTTTTTTAAATCTATCCCAGTCGCGTGTTTGATTACCTACCTATATCAAATCAATAAAAAAACACATGATAAAAATCAGTTATTCAATGAAAAAAAACTTCTTTATGAAGATACTTCCTACACAAAACCATAAAACATAAAAACCTATCTTATCTGTCTAACCAATCATTTGAAAGCCGTAAAATCATCATTGAGTAATTCCTAATCTTTTAATCACCATCTGTTTGAAATCAAACAAATTTACGATACTTATAGAGCCATGGTCACCGCAGGTCAAGTGTCAGACCGTAACTCGTCTGACATCATAATACAGCCTCCAGCGGTTATGTCCGCACACCTGCGCACACGCAGCGTGGCTTAACGCACCTATGTCATAGCGACGCGATATTTTTATTAAACAAGCATTTTATAAATAGAGAATTTTATTTGAAAATGGTGTGTAGAAATTACTGTGTACAATTAACTGTGAATGTTATTAGTGTGAATTTAGCACTTTATAGTACTACCGCTGAAAATGATCTGGATCTTAATTATTTCGTAGTCTTACAGTGATTGCAAAAGAAATATTTCTGCCAGTTACGAAAATTAACGGAACAATTAATATCTGTTAATTAATGGAAAATTGTTAAATTTCATATTTTCATCTAGATTTTTTCAACAGGTTTTGTGCTTCAGTGATGGTAATAGATGGTGTGATGGTGATGGTAATAATGGTCGATGAAGGAAAACATCGTGAGGAAACCAGCATGTCCTAGAACCTAAAATGACATAAGTATACAAACCCGCACTGGGCCCGCGTGGTCGATTATGGCCTAGTCCCTCTCTCAGAGAAGAGGCCAGTGTCCTAATAAGCCTACTCCTCCTACTTGCAACATAAAACATAGGTGGCAAAATATTAGAAGCGGGTGTACCACGAAGGTGAATCAATTTTTAATTTTTTCCCATTGGAACATTAACCTTCTACGAGAAAAAATATTGACATAATGAGATAGGTTGATGTGCTGGCATCTTTACCAGGTGTCGCCGCCCTCGGTTATTAACCATAACATATTTATTATACTTAAAATGCAGCTCTTTTGTATTCAGTGCACATCAAAACATACTTTCAAGGTATACTCTAAGAAAAACAACATTTTAACACAATGTTTTAACAATAGTTAGTATATTCATTATTATGATCACACCTATCGTAACAATATTATTTTTATTCACATTACAAAACAATTCATATTAGCACAATTTAACACGGGTACGACACACAGGTGCAAAATAAAGAGAAAAACAACTAATGAGTGAATTTCAACAGGTCCTATAAAATCTTCATTTCCGTGGTTTTTTTAATCTTAAGCTTTTTTTAAAAAAAGAAACGCTCTTATAAAAGTTTTTGATAATTTATATATTCTTGCTTAATGTCTAGCAGATAACTTAAAAAACTAACGAGATATAAGGATTTAAAAATTTCGTGCCACGGCGATGAAACATGCGTGCACGGCAATGAAACAAGCGCCCACGGCAATGAAAGAACTGTGGCATGGCAATGAAAGAGTCAATCAACGATGAGTACAATGTATGTTAAAATTAGAACTACAATTATATTCAAACTGATTGGCAGACTTTGACAAAATAATATTATGCATCATACCGACATTTGAAATTAAAAAAAAAATCGTCTTGTACATGTTTATTTTCAAGCCCATAGCCCACCCATTGTGAAACTCAGTCGAGGCCATCAAGCATCATGCTGAGTTCCTCCATCGACTTGCCATGACTATGATGTCGTCGGCAAATCGAAGGTGAGTGATATATTCACCGTTGATGTTGATGCTAAGTCCTTGTCATTCCAGGAGCTTGAAGGCATCTTCCATTGTGGCAGTAAACAGTTTCAGAGAGATAACATCCTTCTTACGCCTCTTCTCAATGGAATCGCCTTCGTGCTCTGCTCCTGTACTGGAACCGACATTGTGGCGTTATCATACAAACACTTCAACACTTTGATGTACCGATAGTCAGTACGGCATCGCTGGAGTGACTCAAGTATCACCCATGTTTCCACCGATACGATGGCTTTCTCATAGTCCACAAACGCTAAGCATAATGGCAAGTTATACTCTTCGGTCTTCTGTATAACTTGCCGCAGCGTATGGATGTAGTGTATGGTACTATAGCCTCTTCGGAAACCGGCTTGTTCGGGAGGCTACAAGTCATCAAGTCTGACAGTCATGACTCAGAAGCATGATGGGTCTGTAGTTCTTCAATAGGCTGTTATCAACTTTTTTTAAGAAAAGCACCACTTCACCTTTGCTCCATGCTTCAGGCGTTTTGCCCTAGAACAGGACGGTATAGTGAGCTTCTGGAGGATTTTAAGTATCGGTATTCCACCCGCTTTCAGAAGCTCTGAAGTGACTTAGATATACGTCTATTTAGCTGCTTATATGACTAAGCGTCATTGGAAGACTGCAACTGTAGCAAACCTCGTTCAGACATGAGGTTTAAGGTTTGCTCGGTCAATAAGTTCTCAGGGAAAGCAAAGCGATTAGAAAGCTCGAGTTGATTTCGGGGTTCTGAATATGGGACCGAGTAGGTGGGAGCGTAGACTTCTTCAGGCTGGACCTTTCATTGATATTCAGTGAGCCTCTTACGATTCGGTGATCGCTACCGGTTTTTACCCTGTTGATCTCAGAGACATCACTGAATTGAAACTGCTTGCGTGTGTGAGTGTATTAACTTACGTGTGATATAGTACCAAATGTTACGTCATTTTGTAAGGTTAACATGAAAACATCTTTTTGTAGTTGACTGTACAGTAAAAAACTCATCAAATCTAAAGAGAGACCAGAGAGAAACAATCTAGAGTTAACTTGACGAGTTTTGTACTGTCAGTAATCGGTATTACCTGAACCGCAGGTGACAAAAGATGTTTTCTTTTGCCTAATCATACCATGGCGATGGAAACACAAGTCACGGAAATGAAATACCTGGCCACGGCAATGAAACTAAATTGTTTTACAAGGCATGGCAATGAAATTTTTTTAATTGCCATGTCTTTTTTTTCATTTCCATAGCAAATTTCGGCCACGGAAACCACGGCAATGAAAACACGTCGATGAAAATCAAGGCTAAAAATATAAATAACAAAAAAACTATTAATTATTCGAAGAAATAAGCACCTCACAAATGAACATATGAGGAATGGTGTTCTATCGAATGCTTACTCATGAAGACAAACTTATTCAAATATCAGTTATATCTATCCACGGCGATTAAAGAAAATTTTTCCAGTAACATAAAAATTGATTATTTAATTTTATGGTGCGAAAACGCAGGCACGTGTGTACTTCGTTCCACGTTGAGCACTTAGGCAGCACTAATAAGCAACGTTTAGCATACCGGTAGGGGGGAAGAAAGTAGTAGGTAAAACAATATCCTTGAACATGATTAGGACACGGCGATGAAGGGTAGTTCTGGGACAAGTGATTTTTTATTAACCATTCGTTGTTTTGTTTAAATATTTGAATAAATGTATTCTGTAGCAATACTTTAACTATTCATGTATCAAATAAAACGAGGTTTTAGTATAAATAACCAATAGATTTTTATCAATGTGGAATAATACACAACAAGGTGAAGTGTGGACAAACACGGCAATGAAAGATTTCGAGGTTTAATAATTTTTTTTGGAATATCCATTAATCCAATTAAATAAACATTTAGTGCTACACATAGATTACTATTTCACCTACCCGGAAAAAAAATTGAGAACGTTATAACTATGTTTTTTAGTACCGATTTCATCGATGCCACGCAATTTTCGGTCCCGGGAAATTCACTCTAATAATGAAAAAAATATGTTTACTATTCATAGATAAATAATAGAATAAACTATCTTTGTGAAAATGTTCTTTATTAAAATATACTGGAAAACACCCTTGTCTGGCTTATGATTAGGGTGACCATTACACCTTATTTTATTGAGAAAATATACAAAAAGTTGTCACTAGTTCATCATTTATTTCTTTCTTTTAATATTATATTTTTTTATTTACAGGCCTCTGACCGCGGCTGCATAGAATGTGACAGTCATAAGCATGCTATTTTAGTTTTCCTTAGAAACTGTATTTTTACACGATGAAATAAATAAATAAATATTCCACAACTATCACACAACGTCATCTAGTCCCAAGCTAAGCAGAGCTTGTGTTATGGGTACTAGACAACTGATAAACATATTTATATATTTCTCAATACATACATAATATTATAGATAATGAAAGGATAAAAGGTACTTTTCTGTGCACTTGAAAACGTATATACGTTTGCAAAATTTCGGGACGATCGTTGCAGTGCTGTAAGCGTGAAAAAATAACCAACGAAATTACTTTCGCGTTTAGGTACATAAATAATTGGGATTACCAGTCTATCATCAGTCATTTGCAGCCCTGTTAGACCTACAGCCGAGCATATCCTCTCTTTTGTGCTATATTTCCCTAAATTATCCGAGTCTCAACCAGTACTACTTTTAGGTTAGTATACAAAGAAACAATTTGATAAAAGACTGTCAATTTCTACCATCAAAACAATTCTCCAATGAATACGCTCAATATAAAATAAAATCAAATCCAACTCACTACATGGACATAATACAATTTAACATCTTTTAAAACAGACCATTAGGCCGGTAACCCGACACTCTATGAGTACAGTAGCGACAAAAGATTACGATCTAAAAACATATTAGTTTTCACTAAACTAAGCACCGCTGCGCGATGCATTGTACGTAGATTTGTATCTTTTTGTGCAATATTGGCGTGAGATAGTGCTTGGGCTTTTATTGAAGTAACTTTGTTATTTTTTCCTGCCTTTTGGTATTATTAGCTGGATTCGGAATAGTGACCCCCAGAAAATAAAATGTTGCATAAATATTTCAAAACGACACTTTAAACGAATCTACTTACGAAATAAAATTCGTGACACTTACCATTTTAAGGAAACAGACATAAAGCATTAAATACAGATTTCTATGTTAATATGATGATGTGATTTTGTTAATGCAAAACCGAAATAAATAATGAAATGCATTGTTTTATAAAAAACGCAGCAATTTTATAACAAATGTATGGAAATTTAAGCATAATCAAAACAAATAAACTAGTGGTTATTAATTTAAAAACCATTTGTCTTTATAAATAAAGCACAAAAAAAAGAATAAAACTACTAATTTCATACTCACAAATATTTAAATGAAGCCCCTAATGACCGCTACTAGAACAAAATGTTTCCACTTAGTATGCAACACAATATGGCTACTTTGCTAATCTTAATGTTTACATCTCATTTAGACGTTATTTCTTATTTAAAATGATACAATCGACGCTTTTTGTAACGAAGAGCATATTAGAATAACAAGATATCGACTACCGAAAATATAATTATTCTCAACTACAACCACAATCATCTGTGGTCCAAAATGATAATGTTTTTGCCATTTTTGTTACAAAAATCTTAAGTCTCGAATTTCGAAACCACCTCAATCCGCTTCTTACCGGACATAACCACAAACTAGGAAGACAACGCGACAAAACAGAAATTCCAGAAAAAATCCATTGTTACTTTCCGAAACACTGAATAGGATTATCAATTATTTGGTCACCCTAAATAGATGCGTATCTACATTCATCGAAATATGATCGGCTTATTATAACTATATTTGCTAGTTTTCGGCCTTTGTTGGTCCAAACAGTAGATGGAACGCGATAAGGAAGACCATTGTGAACTTGTGGACCCAATATTAAGTTTCGTCAGTTTGTTTTCGATGGCAGATATGTAACTGTCATTTTATTCAAATTTTATTGTTATTGTGCAGGATCTGGTTTTTGTTATCGGCTCATAATGTGAACGGACGCATGATCGAGTATTATTACAACTTTTAAAATGCTTTCATGTCATCCGGGTGTGAGATAATTAAATGTGTTGAATTCTCGTTTGTTTCTTAAATCGGCACAGCTGGCTTAGATAAGATCACTCTAATTCGTACGTAAATGAGGCAGTCTTGTTTTGATGTTAATTTAAGCGGTCACATAAAAGCTTGAGATCTGTCTCGGAACCCGTTAATGTCGAATATATTACAACATAATCAGTAAATGTAGGAATCAACTAAATGACAACAAAATACTGAAACAAAAAGACTTTTGTTGCAGACAAGAGACCAATGAAATCGGAACGGGTCGATCCATGAGTAGGCAGCTGACCAACAATTATGGGCTGTGGAGGTAAGATAGGCAGTCGCTCCATGGATCCAGACATCTAGTTGGACTGACAGCAATGTCTTTAAAAAATTACAATTTGTTAATGGAGAAAGAGTAAGTCTCACACGTCTTGTGAGGGACGGCTTGAGAGGAAATTTAGTAACTCATGAAAAATAAAAACAAATACGTTGTTCCCTACAAAATGCAATCGTGATTTAATATAGTAGTTTAAAGTACCTATAAGCTACAGAATCAAACTAATTTCCCTCCAGTGCCACGTGACTGTTGCACCCACATTGTCATAACAAATCCGATATTAAAACATTGTAGATTATCATTTATCACTAATTTATATCTAAAAGATAAATAATAAAATATTTAGTGTTTTATCTGCATTATTTACGTCCAGTGTGATTGCAATTAAAGAGTCATTCTGACACAATAAACATTAACCGTCTTACTACAAGGTACTGGAACAAAACAATCAATTAAGAATTTCTGGGACTGCGCCAACTACTACAAACATTGCTCTGGGAAAAGCTGCACGATGATGATGATGTACCGCAAAAAGATTTTTTCAAAGTTAAAAAAACATTACATCACGCCTGTTATGTAAGCCACGAAGGATAAGGCAGCAGCAGAAAGTAAAACTAAAATTATACTGCCCCATTTCGTCAGTTATTAGGGATTAAGTCCCACATAATAGGGGCGAATTCATTGTCATTAACTGGAATCAAATCCGGACTTTGTAGCTACTATGAAATCCTAATGAAAGAACCCAATAGCAGGTAGCCTGACCTTCGAATCAAACTTAGAACCACTAGGTCAGCAAGACATACATAATTATTATAGATTAAACAACAACACGTGTTGATGCAATAAAAGAAAACAACCCGGAACTAGCTATCTTGAAATTGATAAGTTTGTTTATTAATGATCCTTGTTGCAGTACTAATCAGCACGCTACCTCTGCTATCAGATAAGGCTTCACGTGTAGCTTATCATGCTGGGTGTCAGAAGCTGCAGCACAAAGTCGTCGAGCGACCTTCACCGATAAAAGGGGACTTCCAAGTGAATACCTACTGGTCTGGTCCTTTGGAAGTCCCCCCTGGTTATCAGTTTTATATGCACTTATGATAAAGATGCAGTTCTGTGGTGCAGAAATTCAGTGCCATACAGTCGCAATGACAGAACGCAGCGACAAAAATGCTTTATAACAGTAGTCGGGACAGGCACCAATCATTCATGCCTCTATATCTATGGGTTATGAGTTTTCATAGATGTCACACTTTTACATAACGAGATAAAACTTCTGGATCATTGCAGCAAGAATGAATACCTCATTATTGAAGCTGAATAAACTGTGAACTGAGTAACGGAAATTATATTGCTGAATCGACATCAAAACACATGCTTCCCGGAAAGCATGAGTTTTGTATTTCAGTTAAAAACGTAGCAAGTAAGTATGTCAATACAATTTCACCCAGGTATAGTCAGAATATCAGCCGGAAGACGTCCACTGCGGAACATAGGCCTCCCATTTAGACCACCACGGCGAACCACAATGCGTAACTTGCATATTGATCAACCGATTGCGGTTGCCAGCGATTATCAAGTTTTCGTCGGTCTAACCAGTGGCAGGCCTGTCTACGATGCATCTTCTACGCCTTCCTCGTGATGATTGTCATACTTAGAATAATACAAAACAATTATAGCGACACCTGAATTCCAAAGCACTTTCCTTAAACATCTCGGAGGCAATTCAGAACAGTGTATCAGAGCCATCTACAAAAACTCATTAATTAAAACTAAAAATATATATAATAACAGGTGATTACATTAACACCTGCAATAAAACATTTCATGATTCATATCGCATTGTATCCAATACTAACCAAATAATAGAAACGCTATACAATATACATAAGTTATTAAGTAAAATAACAGCATGACTGTTAGAACTCGGTAATGTATTGTGTGTATGCAAATATACGGCTATTGTGACGAGCAGGACCGTGACGTGACGGCTGCGGGACGGGGACGTGACGGGGGCTGGACGTGAGGTGTAATTATTTTGACGATATTTGTTCAGATATGGGGAGATTACTAAAGCTTGAAGTAAACTTACTTTTATTGAATGTATTCAGGTAGGTGGTGACCCAAAACCACGTAATGTTGACGATATCGTACAGATTGCGGGCATGCCATAGATGAAGCACAGAACCGAGAAGTACTATAGCAAAAAAAGTAGGAGGGGTGATCCAAGACAAAAATGATGATAATTAAGGTAGATTGTCGCACTGCTGCACTGTTGAAAATTCGGAGCAATCTTCTTTGTTTGCCTGCGCCTGATTCACGTTTCTACGAAGATTCCGAGTCCGAGTTGTACTCTTTGTGTCTACCCGGGCAAGAAGAGAGTGTAGAATGCGGAAATATCCACATTCACAAGTCAGTTTTTTAAGTCTACTGTGAAAGCTTCAACATCTGCAAAAAAACGGATCCTTGAAACATTATTCAACTTCTCACTTACCTTACATAGCCGTCTATTTACTTCCCATCCAGTCAAACACCTCACATCACACGTCACGCACCTGCTCCACCAATCGGGGCGTGTTAATAACGCAGTAATGAGCGTGACTTGCGCGCGCGCACCTCCGCCCTGTGATCGCACAGCCGCCTCAGTTATCTCCGATGAGAGCGCTATTTCCAGCAATTGTTTGTGTAATTAGCAGTTTTGGGCTAGAAATTATTTGGTTACAATGCTACAAATAATAGTTGGTGTTATTATAATGTTGGTTCTTTTTCACGGCTTTTCTCTGGAGGGTGGGAACGGTCGGTGTTGTGTGTCGGCGTATCTAACGCCAGTAGTGACTGTGTTTCTTTAGTTGAGATAATATCTTGAATAAACTGTCATTAGTTGTTAGTTTAACACCTGCTAACAAATTAGATATGGGTCGCCTAATTGGATTATTGGTTTTCAAATACAGCCCAAAGATTCTTAACGAAGGAGTTTTCAAGTTTTAGCAATGTTCAAGTGTTGATATATCATCATCAATTCCTTCTTTTTTGTGTAGACACCTAAATAACGACAGGATAGAATGCCCTTTCTTAATACAACTGTTTTGAAACAATACTTTATGATAGCCTAGGCAAACCGGACGCGACAACCTGTTGACACAAAGATCAAACGTTCAGTACTGTAAGTTAAGTACTTCCACTATCTAAGATAACTAAATAGTTCCCAATCCAATTCCCCAAACAGCACGTTATCATGAATGAGGCGATTTGTACCCAAACACCTCCGCGGTAAGAGGTGCGACACATAAAATACTCGCGTTTCAACGATACCGCGGTACCGTCCGTTGTCGCGGCGCCATTAATGGAGTAATGAAGCCGTCGGGTTGCTACCAAATGTATCGCGTACGTTATTGGTGATATTATTAGTAAACACTGTTGTACGGTACGAGAAAGTAAAAGTATTTTTTATGTCTTCTATGTAAAATATTGATGTTCAGCTGCATCTGTTTCGACTGGAAGTCGACCCCAATATAGTTGGGAAAAGGCTAGGTGGATGATTCATTATTGGTCCTCATACTAGGGAATTTTCTTGTGTTGTGGGTCAATTACAACAACCAGAGCCGGAAAAGCTAAATATTTAAGTATTCTTTGTGGATTAGAAAGAGACACTGCGCAACAGCTTCTGCGGTAGTTTTTAATATATAAAGCGTTTTCGTTTGTTCGTGTCGCCGTAGTCTTTCATATTACTACACTACGGAGTGTTTTCGTTTACTGTTTGTAACTTTTCTAAGGGACCCGATAGCGAAATTTTGCGGTCTTCAGAATTATCTAGTATACCTAAATACATAGTAATAAAAAATAAAAATAAAGTTTTTCTCTCGTATTGACACTTCCGAATTTGAGAATTCATGCTGATTTTACAATATTTTTAGGCCAATCAAGAAGGTGATAGCGAATCTGATCCACTAATTACTAAATATAGTATCTTTCTTAAGTAGAAGGCACTGGAAGTTATGTCCTTTAAGCTCTTCGTTGTTATAAACATTATTTCACCTCTTTATTTTCATTAACCTACGTAGGTATCTTGTTTATGTCGGTAATTATGTTTGTTTAGGCACTAGATGTGTTTATGTCTGACTGAAAATTATCGTACCAGACATCGAATTAATATAACTTCGAAGGCCGTTACAAGTCTAGACATTTTGCACATGTTGTATACTCATTATACCTATTGGAGATAAGATATAATATGTTGAGCTAGTTGCTAGTCGCTTCCCTGAGTTTTATGAAATTTCCAATCATGATTTTGTCTATAGTAATTATATTAAGGGATGTAATTTATTAATCATTTATTTTGGTAAGATAAGGAGCTTTTCGCTTTGATTGATTTTTCTAGACAACCAACATTTCAAGATAATATTCAAGATTCTATGATATTGTAGGTATACAACGTAACATTGGACACAGTTCCCAACAACGGACGCTACAGCTAATAGTGCTCCCGGCACCCGCTGCCGACTTCACTCCAATTAATATTCAAATTAATATGTATTTGAGACGATTCACTAAATACTGGTGTTCTCCACTTGTGCCCGTGTGTCGGAAATCCACTGATCGGCACGACATGTTTCGCAAAATGTATGGCACGGCATTTTATTTGGGTTGTTTCAACATATAGGTTTGAAAAAACCTGACCATAAATTGATAATTCCAATTTTCTTGGAGACTCATACATTTTCTCAAAAATACCTTCGTTTGGTAACAAAGCAGGTTGTAGGTAAGTATAAAAAATATTCAAATCCATTCTTAATACTAGTACATAAGGCACCAAATCAAAGAAGACACACGCCATAAACAAACGTTTAAAAGAAGTCGAAACATAGCACCAAATGGAAAACAACATAACGACACAGATAAGCCGCGCGTTTCCCAACAGCAAAATATTTACGATATAGTTTGTTAACGAACTGTTAATTCGTGATTCATGCAAATCATACGCGTTTGTTTTCATATAGGAGTGCCTAGATAACATGAGACGAACCGACGGAAAGATGCAAGCGATGAGAGAATGGTGATGTTTGACTATTACAACTATATCAGGGAAAACAAATAAAAAAGAAAGGTGAAGTAAACACTAAATACACAAAGGAAGTACTAAAAATAAAACTTCTGGAAACCTTTGTTTTGCATGCTGCAAAGATAGTTCAAAATAGCAATTAATCAAAGACAGACGAAATTGGAGCAGAGTCCTCAATAATGATTACTGATATGTGGTAGAAGAAGTCTTAACCGATCAATGGCAGGGTGAGTGGACGATATTCAGAAAATCGCGGGGAAAACTTGGTTTAGGTATGCGCAGTGCAGGGAAGCATATCACAAATAGATGATGAATATATTGAGCAGTAGACGGAAATAGGCTGCCAATGGTGATAAAAAAAATTAAGAGAAGAAACCAAAAAGTGTTTTATAAGTTCCGCTAGCTTCTCAAACTTAGACCGGACTAAAAATCAAAGCAGTCGATCGCGCTCATTATTTCGATAACCAAACTATTAAGATACAGCCGGTACCGATGTTCACCAACAGCCACGCTGCTATAGCAGCAGTGTTGTCATCCAAATTGAATTAGGCAGGAATCCGGCCGATCAACGGCTTGATGGGGCAAACAGAAGTGTATGTTGTAATTAAAGACAGCTATCTGGAAATTATGAGAGTCAATGAGTTTACTTTCTTTGAAGTATCGTGAGATTTTGATGACCGAACGACGTTTAATCTACTAAAGGCTCTCAAAATAATCGCTTCCAAAAAGTAGCTGCTAGTAACTGCGAGTTTATGTGATTTTAATTTAAGAAATTGTGCAACAATAATGTATGTGTAGGCAATGAAATTAAAGATTGAGTTGGTCGAGCAGATGGAATGACAGGAAGTTTGCAATATTGGAACACTGGCGAATACAGTCAATGCTTAGGAGAAGAATTCTATGAGAAATCAACAAAATTCCTTAACGGAACAAATGTTTTATGATCTACAAGTTCCAGGTTGGGTGTTGGCGCATGTGAGTTAAAATGTTTGTACACGCAACTAGGGTACATAAGAAATTCCAAATGTGGGGCAAAGACACGATGCTCCGCACCAACGATCAACCCAATTACCGAGAACCAAACCAAACAACTCAAAAATTAAAGAATTACATTTCTAACATTGTCCCCCAAACAACGATATTTGTAGAACAACAAACGACCAATAAATCGTCACTCATTTATATCTATTGTAATGTCGCTACTAACATGGTATCTAGCATGTGGCGGAGGGGACGGCCATTACGAGGCTTCCGACTTCAATAAATATGTGGTCTTCGGCGACGTCGCTTCGTTACATATTGATATCAAGGAGGGCGGGATATTGCTTCGGAGTTTGTGGCCCTGCAGGAGACCGTTCCCATGGATGATAACCGTTCTGTGGTATCGATGTATTGAGTCATGTTCGTATAAATCAATAATGTATGGTACTCGTAACTACAGAAGCTCTACTGGTGCAGAGTATATTTTCTTCGGTTACCGCAGCATTCAATCAGAGCTTTTATTCAATTTTAACTTTTTATTTTTATT
Organism: Agrotis ipsilon; assembly: GCA_028554685.1. Classification (NCBI taxonomy): domain Eukaryota; kingdom Metazoa; phylum Arthropoda; class Insecta; order Lepidoptera; family Noctuidae; genus Agrotis; species Agrotis ipsilon. The sequence goes on from CM052965.1 coordinate 17,623,604, forward strand.
TTACTGGTGCTCTTGAAAAGAAGTAGCTCAAAATAAGTACCTGTAACTTTGTCGTGTTTCAGTTATTGACAATTTCTGACATTCTTCCTAAACAGAATATTCTTGAAATTCTTGGGCACTCGATAATAAAGGGAATCGTCGGTGACTGTTTATTTCTGTATGCTCAGATTTTCACACCGTAACGAATTCTCAATGATACCCTATCAAATCCAACCAAATTTCATCCCCTAAAAGAAAACAACCGTGAAGCCATAGATAAAGCCATTACCAGACAACTGAATATACAGGAAATAATCGGCACATAACACACATACATACGTTCATTGTACACAGACAATGACTCCAAATTGAGACCTCACATTCGCCACGCTAGTCCGCTTGAAATCTGCCGACGAACTGTGGGAGCGGCGACAAAGCCCATAATAATAGATAAATAAAGTCAAATACCGCATGCAAACTTACATGCTCAACCCCAAAAGACAAAATCAACCCTCTGTCACACATACAGGGATGAAACTAATGGACAGAACTGGTAAAAGCTACATCGGTTTTAGAAATCGTAAATCATGGCGCGTTTCGTTAAGGGTTGCCGACAATACCTGGTCGCGTTCGCGTAATAAATTATGTTTTATGTTTATAAAAACATCAAAATGTATATTAGAGGTTTTATTTGTTTGGTGATTACAAAAATGCCGCCTTTGACTAGGGATGAAAGGAGGGTGGTTCGATTTCACGGCTTCGGTCGCGTCGTCGCGAAAGTTGGAATGTAACTTTTATGCGGTATGGGGTCCACGTTTCAATTCACTGACATCTTGATACTGCTTTAATTTTTTATTGAAATGGGGCAATAAAGAACATCTTTATTTAAAAGCAGTTATAAAAATCAAAAACATAAACGTTAGACCATTTTCTTTTTTTTTGTCATCTGCGTGTCCTTTTTCCAACAATGTTGGGGTTTTAATCCAGTCCAACAAGATGCAACTAAATACCAGAGCTGTAAGTACAACGTTTTTGGCAGTTCAAAATTACTTGTAATGGTCACAATTTAAGTAAATAGTTTGAGTTTTAATGGCTCTAAATGGAAATATTCATTTTCTGCAAAACAAAATAAAACTCTTCGACGAAGCTATTCCTAATCTATCCAAGTTGGTTGATAGCTCCATACAAACTTGTGTAATCTCTAGTAATCCGGATTTAATCTCTCTAAACTTTCGTCTTACGAGTTTGTTTTAAATAGACTAAAACAATAAACGAAACGCGACAAGGATTTGTTTCAAAACGATTTAGAATAGAATCTAAATATAGAGTTAATTACGGAATTTGGAGCTTCGAAATATGTACTATAGAAATGCAGGTTTTATGTTCAGATTGTAATTATAGGAATATAAAATCAGTTATTCTTATTAGTCGATACTCAACTCTATTTTTCGCAGTTTCAGGACCGTGTAACCAAGTTCTGTAACATATCCACACTGAGTGGAAACAGCGTTAATTCATATTAAAGTTTATAAGTTTTCATTAGTAGTTTCATTTTACAGGAAAGCCATTTAGGAACATTAAATTTTCCACCATCTTTTTCTTAGAACACATCTCTTCATACTTTGTTGTAAAACTTCTTCACTGTTTGCACTTTGCAGTTGTTTTTTTGACGAATTATATACACTTTTTTTCTTACTAACAATGACTTAAATCTTAACAATTAAAACTTAAATATTGACCTACAAATCAACAATAATTACGATTCCTTCATACACGGAGTTAGTCACGCTGGCAATGTTACCCAACACGACAACATGGCCACACAACACAAGAAGGGAGGCAACCCCACATAGTTACACTTTTGAATTATTTTTATTTCATTAATAACAAAAGATTTCACCCGTTTTGAAATATGATTTGGTCGCCATCTTGTGTCCCATGCGCGCGCAGAATTTTCTACACAATCGACTCACGCACACATTGATACTATGTTTTTTATTATGTGTTTTTTTTAACAATAACCGTAGCTAACGTCAAAAATATGGTGTACGGTGGTTATTTAGAATTTTATAGAACTAATGCCGTGGCGTGTCTAATGAATAAACGTAGGAACCGGCGGCGTTTTTATAAATATGTTTTGACATGTTTTAATATGTCTGAATTTAGTTGGAACTCGTTCTAGGTAGAATCTTTCTAAAGGTATGTTAATTTTATGTTTATTGCCAAGATCTGCAAGAATGCTAGAAAACAATAATAATTTTAATCCTACGCCTAACAAAAAGACGATTATAATATTTCGGCTCATCTTTTTAATTTGTTTCTTAAAATATTAAAAACAAAAATAAATAAAACTTACAGTGGCCATAAATTATGACAGCCGTCCGGGACATCGATTTAGCGTCAAAACTCCTTACTACAAACTATAAAATTTGGAAACTGACCTCATCGATTCGACTAACTAACTATGAATGTAACTTCTCAATTTAATTAATTCAATTAAATTGATCGATAAAAACTGTCAAAATCGATTGGTAAAACATAAAACGGAATCATTTCATAAATTCTTCGTTGATTGCCTTTCATTAGTAATTTTATCGAGAACAGTTTTGATTGAGACATTCAAATGATGATATAAGAGTGTGGGATTAAACGACTCCTGCTTGCTAAGTTAGATGTTTTTATGAAGATTCATTCCATATTTTTATATTTTTATTTACCATAAAAATAATGAGTGGAATATTTGAAATTTTGAGAAAATAATTTAGTTAGGAGATGTTGTATTTTAGAGGACTTACTTAAAAATAAAAGTGTGTTTTTTTATTTTCTGGTTTACTAAAAAAATACATTAAACACGTTTATTTTTTACTCAACTTTTTAAATTAAGAACTCAAACGTAAACAAAACAGAATCAAAGAGTTTTTTTTCTATAAAGCCTTTTTGAAAAACCGCCGCACTAAATTCTCTTTCAAAATATTACAATAGAAACATAATAGTAAAAAATTATATCAATTTTTAGCGGACATAAATTACAACATTAGTACGGGACATAGTGATTTGAGCTGCGGCTGCGCACCCCGCGTCAACTGAGACGTCACAGACCCGCCAATAATAAAGCAGCAAATATTTATAAATGTTTTATTTGAGCCGCGAGGGATCATGTAGCCGAATTGTGGTACGGTGCAAGAAGGGAGAACAGGCGATTTGTCGTATCAAATTATAATGTAACACATTTAGCGATCTTAGTAAAATGGTAAAGCTAAGGAGGCAGTCAGTTAGTCAGTCTATTCATTGCCAAACACAGATCTATATGTAGGAGAATTATCCAAAAAGTCCAGTTTTCTCCATAAACACTTTCGATTAATATTTTGATCTAATATCGACACTAACAATAATGGTAAACACTTGCATAAAACTATTTTAGGAATAAGAACAATGATATTTCTCCTTTTTAAAATATTTAACTCTATAAGATTTATGAACTAAATTACTAGAAACAACACTGTGTTTTTTTGTGTCAAGTTTCATTAACTTGCTTTTCATATCCATAAGCTCTGAATCTCAAATCGCTATCGCCCCCTCTTTCACTTGAGCCTCACCCTTCAACAATTAGCCCTATTGTACTCTCCCTATGTCAGGCGAAGCAACGCGGCACGACTAGTTTGTGACCGAGCCCGAATGTAGATCGAATTATGTTTGCACACATGCTTAGCCCGGAGAGCTTAAACGGATTTAATGTTATGGAAGACATTTTGGAAATATTTTGAGATGAATATGGTTTTTTATTATGGAGATTAGGTTTTGTATGACACTGGCAATATTTCACGTGGTTATTCAATATTCCTACACATTTTTTTTAACATAAGAAAAGTGAATAAATTAAAGCTTTGAAAGTTCAAAATGTTTGAAGACATTTATTTTATTTAATCATTTGTGTAGGTACTTACACACAATATAAAATAAAGGGACATACTTAAACTTAATAGCACAAGGCACTGCTTATTTCATAAGAAATTTCTACCAGCAAACCTGCAACAGGAAGAGTGAAAAAAAGAAATGTAGACAGTAGTATGTGAGAACAAGGAAATAATAATGAGATAAATTTATATCGGTTAATTTGGTAATAATTAATATTGAAAGTAGAACAAAACGAAACCAATTATGTCAAATAACAGCTAAACGTTTGATCGAATCAATCAAAACTGTTGAAAACATTTCATTTCGCAAACTAATTTAGTAAATTGCCACAATATCTTCATCAAATGTTACTTAAGCGCACATAAATTAAGTATTCATGTATCTATATTATACTGATCTACATTATAATAGCTAGTTATTAGGTTATTAATCAATGCAATTCTTGCGATGCAGCTACCGTTACCTTGAACTATGCAATCGATATGGCAAAGGTTATTATAAAAGGCTATGCTGGCTAATGTGTCAATAATAATGAATAAATTTTTATTCAAATGACAAACTATAGTGTCCAATCCATCTTTTGAGCCCTTGTAAATTTAAACCCGAGTAGTTAATCTTTCAAATCTCAAGTACGAACTTATTGCGGAAAGTATATCTCTAAACTTTTTTATCACTACAAATAGGTTTTAAAGTTTAAAAACTGTGTTTACGCAGTCAGAACCTTACTGTCATCGTTTAAATACGGTATGTCAAAAAAACAAGAAAATCACGAGAGCAGTTGACTGAGTACTACAAAAAACGAAGCACTAAATGCGCTGAGTTCCGTTTACATATCAATGTCTCACTTGAAACGTGTCATATCAACCAAGAATAACAAAAACCGGGTACGTATGAGTATCTCTAGGTGCATCAAAAAGATCCAAAAATAAAATTCAAACTCAACCACTTAATACAATTTATTTTTAAACAAAAATTAACATTTAAAATCAAGTCGACCCTTATCAAGCGAGCAATAACTCCTTCCTAACATAATGTACTTAAATCTCATTCAGAATATTCGCTACACCGCTAATGTGTGGGTAAATCTGTCCGTGCGGAAGTCAAAATTATTGTCACCCTACACTTTTTCACTTTATTTAAAACTCAACCTTATATTTTGTTGCTCAGAGTTCAAAATTCATTGTTAGGATAATTTGACATTATACAGGGTGATATAGATTTTTTTAATAAGTAGTCCTATTGAATAAGCGCGATGCACCGTAAGAAATTAGTTGTCATTGATGTGTGTCTATTGTCGCGTGATGGGTGAGTGTCAGTGCGCATGTCACGGCACTATTGTACACTCGTCGGAATATTGTTGTATAGCGACATATTGTTGGTAAAACGTGTGAGAGACCAGGAAACTGGTCGAGCGTACAATATTACTTTGATAAAGCTATGTTATGATGACGTTTGGGAAAAAGTTGAAAGAAATGAGTGGGGTTTCGTAATAAATATTTTTGAACAAGCTGTTACAATAATGATCTAGATGCATTTCATCAGTAACTAAAACATTAACTTAGTATTAATCTTTGAAGAAGATTAGCATAAATACCTAAGACAAAAAATACCGACAATAAACTGAAAATTTTAGATTTGTTATTTGAATTTGAACACCACCTAAGAAAGAGCTATCACAGTCATACCATTGCAATAATTTAATCAAAATAAATCACTTCAATTTCGACCAAATTTAAATCAACCGTGTCACGGTAATATAATCATACAGTACTCCAACTTCATAGAAACGGACGAAAAGCGAGCTATACCTACGCGCCTCGATGTCGGGGCGCGCTCGGGGTGCAGACAGTCACGGCTGTACCGGAGTGTCGAGCGGACGGTGTGTTGGTTTTTTAACAATAACCGCGTGTTTTTATCTCTAAAAATCAGTTCGAGTACATATCTAATAAGACGAGTAGTTTAATTAAGCTTTATATTAGAATGCGGATTTATTATACTTTAAAATTTAACAATAAAGCATTTCGTACGACTCAGTCGTGGCGCAGATATTTTTCGGTTTCAAATACTTCTATAATATATCGGACTTTTTTAAACCCAATTTGTTTTTCAAACAAAAACATGATTTTTTAAATGGAATCTACCAATCAAAAAACAACACGCATTTTTATTGAACACTTCCTATTCATTATACAAAGTATTTCATTTATTTATATAAAAAAGTATATTTACAATCACAAAACTAAAATAGAAACAGAAAGTACGCAAATGCAAATGTTATTAAAATGTTGTAGACGGGTAGCCCTAACGCATGTTTACGTACCGCGCGGCTGTAGGTATTTAAATCTGTCTGGCGGCCGAGTTACGCTACTGTATGATTATTATACTGTGACCGTGTTCCCAGCCAAATAACGGCACAGTCCCACACAAAGCATAAACAAAAATTTAGAATTAAACCACACTTTTAACAAATTCCACTCTACGACTAATATTTTATAAGAAAATATATTATTATGGAAACGATCGATTAGTTAGAAATAGAGTAAATACTGGCAAATATAACTTGACACTTGAAGAGGGCACCACTCGTCAAGAGAACTGTCAAACTAACGTCAAATTCTACGTAATATTCATGTAAGTTCCCATTTTTCCGCTAGTCATAGTTATGATGGTCGTAAAGTTTAATAATAATTATCCGTTTGGAAACTGGTAACATTTTAAGTAGGTGTGTGCAATGAAGATAATCCGATGGTCCATAGCACAGCTTCACATTAGAACATCTTAATTTCAATCGCCATAAAACTCATAAAGAACAGTTTCATAAAAGCATCGTGAAGCGGTAAAGCTGGCTGTTCGTGGTGCGACAGAACGATCCAAATAAAATATTTTCTAAAACAGGCTATTTTACTCATGTTTTATTAGTTCAAATGTTAGATTAGTGAAAATATTCGACCCGTATGTTTTGTTTGTTAATTAAACTAATAGCGATGAAGATATAGGTAACGCTCCTAAAGATCAGAAAACGTCTCTCGGTTGACATAATTTTACAGGCGTTATGACGTAATTACGCCCCGATTTTTTAATTAAAAAACTAAAAAAAATTACGTGTACATTATTTTTCAATACGCCAACTGACGGACTAACCAGTTTTTCATTTTATTCATGCACTAAACTACACTATTGTGATATTATTTGGTATCTAAAACTAATAAAAAAATAATTGTCGTTTCTTCTTTTTCAGAATTTATTTGAAACTTTAGCGGTGCTGAGGTCCGTAGACAATAAATACATTTTCCATTATTATATTCAAAATAACAACATCAGTATCATTTCATCGTAATTATATTGGCAAGATTTTCCTGTTCCTTGAACCGAATTCCCTAATTTTAAGTCCAATAGGTGTAGTTCCGTGAATGTCCCGGCTGCACTCAATTTATATAAAGCGACACGGCGAGGACAGCGCGGCGCGATTATCGTAATCATGTTGTGTCGCCCGCGCCCGGCCGCTTTGATGTGCCGACCACGGTGACCACGAATCACGACACGTAGTGAGATAAGTCTTTTAATTTGCTGGAATGATATAAGTGCTGATATACAGGCTCTTATTAAACGCTTTTCAGATGTTGTTAATTTTTTTTTTTTAAGATTTTGATTGAAATATTGATTCAAGCAAATATTATTTTAATGTAATAATTTGGGCAGATCGATGATTTTTGCCCATAAAGTATTTTGTAATCTTTAGCATGGCTTGTCCTAGAACCAAAAATTTGAAGGCATGTGATATCTACTAATCCGCACTGGTACAAACTGTTTTTGTTATTTTACGTCATAGTACAAACTCTATGACGTAAAATAACAATTTACCTAAAGTAAACTATAATTAGCATTTTCCTGCAACCTTCTAAACCGGGTATACTTTCGTTACTGATAATAAATTCAAGATTTTAATAGACATTTTGCTTAAGATAAATAAGATAAAGATAATGACCAACCTAAAATCACACTATTCCTAAAATAATCTAATAATTTAAAGAATTGTCGTTACCATTATAATAGCTACAGAATTCTAAAAAATTAACGGTTTCACTTACTTTAACTACTTAGTAGTTCTCGAGATTTGCTAATAATATTGATCTCATAATCCTTCGTAATCTCTGTATTTGACTTGTAAGAGTCTGCTTTGTCACAGTTTAGAGGTTTTTTATTAATCTGCTTTAAGATTTAATCCATCGCGATCTTAAAATAAAATGCACCAACTCAAGTAGGATTTGCATAGACAAACTTCATAATCTTTCGATAACTTGTATGTAAATAATAGTTTTCAATTTAAACTTCTAATCCACTGCTAATTTAGATCCAGATTACAGATTTAGCTCCATCAAAATTTATTAGAATAAAACAAATATTTTTATAACAGTGGTATATAGTCTTTTTTTTTTAGCGTGGTAAAATCATCAAATGAGTCCTCCAACCCCTACTGTCAGACTTGTACTGACTAAAATCCACGGTGTCCTTCAGTAGCCCTTTATGTTCCGGGGTCACGGTAATAGAAATAAGTCCCGCGACCCAGTGGTATCTAGTCTTACGGGGTCTTCTTTTTTGTATATGTGAGTCTAAGCATTTGTAAATACATCCACAATACATGACAAATCCTAGTGCGGAGAAACGTTTATTTAAAAAAAAAAGGAAACTCGAAGAAAAAAGATCCAAAGATTCCCGAAATCGTACTCAAAAGAATAAGATCTTTGATTTCGGCAAAACATCACCAAAAATTTCCTTAAACGTTTAATTAAAATTCTAAATTACCAAAAGTTCGCGCCTTAGTCCCTAATCAGGTACAATCATGGACCCCGCATCACACCCACGGCCCCAGATTACCATCTCGCCTTACATTCGACAAGAAAAATTAATATGTTATTGTGCTTATTATTAAAATTTAAACGCATACCCACTGTCGCTTCCAATTAAACCGTGGAACGTTAAAAACTTATTTATAAATAATGGCGGCTTCGATCTCTGCTGGAACGTACTGCTTTATAATTTTTATAGCAACTGAACGTAAGTTATGGTGCTGACATCCATTAGGCTGTGTTCGAACAGGATTATCGATGGGGATAAAAACGAAAGACTGTTGAGAACTTAATAATCGTGATGGCTATCAACTGGAATTGTAATTTTATTGATGACTATATTATATAGTAGCGGAATATGTCCCGGTTTCGAAAAGGTGACAGTGAATTTCCAACTTTCAGGGTGGATGTTTCAAATAGTTTCTTTAAGACCTTTGCCGTACCATTACAAACACAATAACAAATTTTATTCAAATCTGTTGACCCATTTTTTGGAGTTTTAGCGAGAGTAACGAACAACGTTTCGTTTTTTAAATACATGTAGCAGAAGAAAAAGAAGCAGACGAAGACAAGATCGATGGACTGTCGATAGAGCTGATGATATGACTAGAAAGAAGGCGGTTGGTATGATGAATCCATCGGAATCCAAATGAATATGGATGTGATGATGAATGATAACTTAGCTCGGTTAAAGTAAAACTAAAAACACTACACAATCTCCATAAAACTGGAAATCGACTAAAGAAACAAAGTCATCGTTTGTGAATAAAAGCAAAAATAATACTGCGTAGCAAAATAAAAACCCGGAAAAACCTTAGAGCAAATTATATGAAAAGATAGAAAAATTCATACGCCAGCTGAAAACACTCGAGCAGAAGATATATCTTCAACTAAACAGTTATTAACCGCACACGTCCCATTAACACATTCATACATTTGTATGAACGACAGCTGAAAGCTCATACAACCTCCACATTTCATGGTGGTCCCAAATCTCAAGTGCTTATAACAAATCTATTCAGGACCAACTCAATCAGCATGAACAATTTACATTACAACAATTATCAAAGTTAAGCGAATCGAGATCATCCGGAACACAAAATGGATCTCAAATAATGTCTTAGAGAGTACATGTTTGCCGACTTTGTCCTTTCCATGCCCAAATAATCCTGGCGAATAATCTGCTATGAATAAATAAGCAGTCGCTTTGTCAATGTGACGTATATTGACAAGCATTACGTAGTGGAACTGTCCCTTTTTATAACACAAACGAAACAGGACCTTAATTCTTTGGGATAAAAAAGGATGACGATTTTAAGACTCGCAAAATTATGTTGCCCGAATTAGAAATCTCATTTTGTAACATTCAACTTTATATCCTTGTCCGAAAGCTCAAGATTCTTTGTCAGAGCTTTTGTCAATTGGAAATCCATGTCGTCTAATCCGTCGGCGATTAGTTTTGATGTCTTCAAGGATGGTTTTTTCAGCACATTCACTTTCAGACAGATGTGTCGGCGCTGTGACGCGCGGGTGGGCCGCGCCTGTGGTCCTCTCGCAACTCTATTATCTATTATTGTCCATAATAACCAGCCATTGTGCTCATTGTCAACGCTGTTTTCACTTTCTTTTAATCCTTTAACACGTAAACAGATATGGATATATTTGGAAAGGTTCCGAGTGATGACAGTCTTACAGCTGACAGGATTATAGAAGAAATATCGGTTTAGTCTTGAAATAATAACAAAAGATTACGAGAACTTTGTAAGCTAGAAACAATGCCACATAAAAATGATTGGCTGCTCAAAAATTGAAAGTGTACTTGACTTTTTGGTACGATTTAAGCACCTTTATGTGTTTTTTTATAGCACAGCATAGAGGCAGAAGCATAGAGTACTTTAAAAAATACGTGCAAACAACAATTTGATCATCAAAGAGAAAAACAATTAAACCGTTATAATGTAGTAGAAAGTAGGTTGAAATCTTCTGTCCAGATGTCGTCAAAATGTTGCCTTTTAATACACAACTGAATTTTCTTTCTCCAAATCTACAAGTTCACCTTCTTTACCAAGCTCCCCACTACAAACAAACCATACCTACCTTCCTACCGTCACGTCAGTGCAAGTGTTAAGAATGACTACCGCGTTATTATTGAACAAAACGCCATTGTTTCGCGGCCATTGTGCGGCCCGTGTGAAGTTGATATGTGTATTATAGGCGGCCGCGAGTAATCACAGGGTGCGGGCCGCGGGACGAATAGTGGACGTGGAGGGAGGGAGAAATGTGCCTACTGAGGTGTTGACTCAAGGAGGTTTATGAACATTAGAGGTTAGAAAAGGAAGAAGGAACGGATGTCTAAAATTTTATGATCGTGGTAAAATGATCAAATGAGCACTCAGGGCAGGGCCGGAGGGACTGCCAGACTTGTACTGACTAAAATCCACGGTGTCCTACAATAGCCCTTTACGTTCCGAGGTCACGGTAATTCGTTAGTCATGCGACCAAGTCTACATGTTTCAGAAGAGTTGAGAATATGATGATTGTTGTCCACCTATGACGCGCTTGCAATAAGTGTATTACAACGATCTTCAGGCAAAACCGAGATGCATTCAAAAACGAAAAACAGGTCTGCTGGTAATAATTTATGCAAATGTTGAAGGATATAGAAAGAGAGGGAAATCAATAGAAGAGAAAAATCATTTGCTGCTGACAAGAGCTGAGAGTAAAAAGAGATGCTTAAATCACTCTTAGTTTTTGTTAGGGATGAGTTCGCTCTTTTGTTTTTTTGCGGTAAAATCATCAATGAGTCCTCCCGCTCAGGGTTACACGGGAGGGACTGTCAGACTCGTACTGTTAAAATCCACGGTCCTTCAATAGCCTTCTACGTGCTAGGGTTACGGTTACCTGATGAGACAGTCTCACGACTATAGGTCTGCTCTTGACTCTAGTCTAGGTCATAGCTGACAAAGACAAGGTCTACACTGGAGTGAGCTAACCCAGAAGTAGCCTGTTCACTCTAACTTTGAAGAGATCCGGGTGTGTTTGTTTCTTTTCATCCTGTTAATAAATCTGTACCTATGTCATCTCTACAGCATGTCTACTCTATGTAGTATGACCACGTCATCGGCACTAATAAGCCGGTAGCGGTATAGTAGTGTAATCTGTTGATAATTGCCGCGCGCCCAACTATTCGCGCGGCTTGCTCTGCGCCCGCGCACCTGTGCTTTGTAAAGAGGGTTAGGGTTATTTTTCACTAATATATTTACGACTAAATACAGAATTTAAAATGGAGAGCTAAATTAAGTTCAGTATCAAAAAACGTCGCAAATGAAAGTTTCTGTTTTGAAAATTACATAGTAGGTAATAGGTATGTATAGCAGCAACAATCCGAAAATTTAAAATTTGAAGTCTGGTGACAACTGACAAACAAATCTTATACCTATGATCTCAAAGTTAATTTAACTGAAATCACATTATATTAATGCACACAAATAATGTTAGTTTCAAAGTCCAACTTACCCAACATAAACCTTCTGACTTCACTACAGTACATAAAGTAAATAATTTGGAAACACGCAGCTATTTCTTTGTCGGAATTAATTAAACAAATACATGGTTGTGGACAAGATAATGGTAGGTAAAGGTAACAGCGGCCGTAGAATAATATTATATTATAATATGTCTGCTTTGTTACACGTTAAGGCTATAATTTCGGGTGTTACTGGCATTTTTCGGCGCTTTTGAGGGCGGCGGTTTATTGTGTTAGTTTGTTCTTTATTTTTTAAGGTAGTGGCAAAAGGCGTCATGTTGCTTTTACAGTAGGTAGGTTTTATTTGTAGCTTTCATGAGCGGGTTTTTGATGTTGAAGTAATGTCATGTAATTTAAACTGTAAAATAAGATTGGCACAGCTAAGTTTTCAGAAATATGCAGAAAGTCTACTAGGCCATTGTTTACTTACTTTACAAATTTCAATTAGCATCGTGAAGTTTAAAACTGGCGCAAGTGATATAAAAGTTGTGTAATCCGTTTGACAAGACAGTTTTTACTATGACTTTTAAGAAGCCTAAATACATAATTATGGCAATGAATAAACCGTGTGATAATTTGATGGGAAATTAAAACATACCCTGGCCTAAAGAAATTGAAGTGATTGTCATCATCAGCCTGTAAAGTGCCCATTGCTGGGACACAGGCGTCCTCTCTGTGTGTGAGATACTCTAAAAACTGGGCAACTAAGGGATGATGAAATTCGATTACGAAATTATGTATAGTGTGACATTTATACTACGTAAATATGCAACAAAAAAATCAACAGCCGAATTACCTGATCCCCATCAATACGATATTTATAAAACAGAGTAATATAAATAAGACAAAACACAAACATTCGATATGATAATTAAGCCGCGTCCACACCGGCGGATTAGCCCGCGATTGCGATTGGCGTGCCGAATCGCACACGATTGAAATGTTTTCATTTAAACCGGCTTTATCAAGTTATCACCGCATATTCGGTGAAGAAAAATATTTTGGTAAAAAGGTTGGGATTGAGTGATAAAATACTTTGATCTTATAATATTGTTAATTTGTTAGTTAATTGAAATATGGTGTGTTAATTTGGTAAGTTATTTGGGTGTCCATTCATAGAAAAATGGATTCGTTTTCTCTTGATTGTTAATTGAGTACAGTAGCTTAAAATTAAATCATACGGTAAGTCATAAAATGAGACTTCTTAATTTTTTCTTGATTTTAAAAAGAATTCAGATTCAGAAGAAATATGAATACAGCTTTTAGGAATTTTTGCTACGATGAAATCAACAAAAAGCGAAAATCAAAACGTATCAAACTATGACACAATGTCAAAGCTAACACAAACCACGTGTTGACACGATATGTGACAACCACACACATACATACAAACATAATCATCTTCATGCAAGTTATATGCATCGGCGCCGGCGCATCTGACAACACTTGACGATCAATGGCGGAACGGTTTACGGGAAATTTTGAAACATTTGCTTTTAAATAGTCGTTTGAACTCAGCTTTATTTTATGAGGATTTCCTCTTGTGTTTTATGGGTTATTTAAAAGTGTTGTTTCTGCTCATTATAAACGTGTGTAAAAAGGAGTTACATGTTGACACAAACTTTTATATCTGTAGAATTTACCTTTGTTACTTTGTATGAAGGTGAAATATTTATTGAGCAATGATAAATTGCTCAATAAATATTTCATGTTACAAATTATCTTCTCTTGTCTTGAAAATCGAATCAACGAAGTTTCAAGTATAGACAAGTTATCCGAAACTCCTACATGTACTCAGTCAATTGATGTTTAAGAACTTTCACTTCCCAATCCCAATATTATTATCCTTTTAAAAACAGATTTGTCACCGTTTTCGGTCCCACACGATGACGTAAGATTACCACATTCATTGCTACAATTTAACATTTAACAGTTGTTTCACATTTACGGTTGTCGGTGATACTTTTTAATTTGAGACTTACCGATAAATTACTAAAGTACCAAAAACGCGGCACAATTTCAATAATAGAAACCTCCTCGGACGTCACAGCTGTACCAAAGATATACCAACCTTCAAGATACGTATCCCTTCGTCAAAATGAATACAAATAAACTCCATTCAAAAGATGATCCATCAGAAGAGTGAATTTCCCGGGACCGAAAATTGCGTGGCATCAATGAAATCGGTACTAAAAAACATAGTTATAACGTTCTCAAATTTTTTTCCGGGTAGGTGAAATAGTAATCTATGTGTAGCACTAAATGTTTATTTAATTGGATTAATGGATATTCCAAAAAAAATTATTAAACCTCGAAATCTTTCATTGCCGTGTTTGTCCACACTTCACCTTGTTGTGTATTATTCCACATTGATAAAAATGTATCGGTTATTTATACTAAAACTTCGTTTTATTTGGTACATGAATAGTTTAAGTATTGCTACATAATACATTTATTCAAATATTTAAACAAAACAACGAATGGTAAATAAAAAATCACTTGTCCCAGAACTACCCTTCATCGCCGTGTCCTAATCATGTTCAAGGATATTGTTTTACCTACTACTTTCTTCTCCCCTACCGGTATGCTAAACGTTGCATATTAGTGCTGCCTAAGTGCTCAACGTGGAAGGAAGTACACACGTGCCTGCGTTTTCGCACCATAAATTTAAATAATCAATTTTTATGTTACTGGAAAAAATTTCTTTCATCGCCGTGGATAGATATAACTGATATTTGAATAAGTTTGTCTTCATGAGTAAGCATTCGATAGAACACCATTCCTCATTATGTTCATTTGTGAGGTGCTTATTTCTTCGAATATTTAATAGATTTTTTGTTATTTATATTTTTTGCCTTGATTTTCATCGACGTGTTTTCATTGCCGTGGTTTCCGTGGCCGAAATTTGCTATGGAAATGAAAAAAAAGACATGGCAATTAAAAAAATTTCATTGCCATGCCTTGTAAAACAATTTAGTTTCATTGCCGTGGCCAGGTATTTCATTTCCGTGACTTGTGTTTTCATCGCCATGGTATGATTAGGCAAAGAAAACATCTTTTATCACCTGCGATTCAGGTAATACCGATTACTGACAGTACAAAACTTGTCAAGTTAACTCTAGATTGTTTCTCTCTGGTCTCTCTTTAGATTTGATTTGAAAGGTCCAGCCTGATGAAGTCTCCCGCTCCCACCTACTCGGTCCCATATTCAGAACCTTTCAAGAGCTTTCTAATCGCTTTGCTTTCCCTGAGAACTTATTGATCGAGCAAACCTTAAACCTCATGTCTGAACGAGGTTTGCTACAGTTGCAGTCTTCCAATGACGCGAAGTCATATAAGCAGCTAAATAGACGTATATCTAAGTCACTTCAGAGCTTCTGAAAGCGGGTGGAATACCGGTACTTAAAGTCCTCCAGAAGCTCACTAATACCGTCCTGTTCTAGGGCAAAACGCCTCAAGCATGGAGCAAAGGTGAAGTGGTGCTTTTCTTAAAAAAAGTTGATAACAGCCTATTGAAGAACTACAGACCCATCATGCTTCGGAGTCATGACTGTCAGACTTCATGACTTCTAGCCTCCCGAACAAGCCGGTTTCCGAAGAGGCTATAGTACCATACACCACATCCATACACTGCGGCAAGTTATACAGAAGACCGAAGAGTATAACTTGCCATTATGCTTAGCGTTTGTGGACTATGAGAAAGCCATCGTATGGGTGGAAACATGGGTGGTACTTGAGTCACTCCAGCGATGCCGTATTGACTATCGGTACATCAAAGTGTTGAAGTGTTTGTATGATAACGCCACCATGTCGGTTCGAGTACAGGAGCAGAGCACGAAGGCGATTCCATTGAGAAGAGGCCGAAGAAGGATGTTATCTCCCTGAAACTGTTTACTGCCACAATGGAAGACGCCTTCAAGCTCCTGGAATGACAAGGACTTAGCATCAACATCAACGGCGAATACGTCACTCACCTTCGATTTGCCGACGACATCATAGTCATGGCAAGTCGATGGAGGAACTGAGCATGATGCTTGATGGCCTCGACTGAGTTTCACAATGGGTGGGCTATGGGCTTGAAAATAAACATGTACAAGACGATTTTTTTTTTAAATTTCAAATGTCGGTATGATGCATAATATTATTTTGTCAAAGTCTGCCAATCAGTTTGAATATAATTGTAGTTCTAATTTTAACATATATTGTACTCATCGTCGATTGATTCTTTCATTACCATGCCACAGTTCTTTCATTGCCGTGGGCGCTTGTTTAATTGCCGTGCACGCATGTTTCATCGCCGTGGCACGAAATTTTTAAATCCTTATATCTCGTTAGTTTTTTAAGTTATCTGCTAGACATTAAGCAAGAATATATAAATTATCAAAAACTTTAATAAGAGCGCTTCTTTTTTTTTAAAAACCTTAAGATTAAAAAAACCACGGAAATGAAGATTTTATAGGACCTGTTGAAATTCACTCAGAAATATCCCTTCACATAAAATTGGCACAATATTTAAGACGTGCCTAACAAAATTGGCATAATATCGTCAACACCTGAGCCCTCCGAACGAGACGCCCTCCTGACTTACTTGTGAGGATCCTATCAATTAGGAGTCCCCTCTGGTTCCTCTGAATGAGGTACGATTACTGAGGGAGGGCGCCCAGATCAAGCGATAAAAGGTTTATTGAAACTTCTTGAGATTTAACCGTTCATAAATTGATATGATTTCTTTTTAATTCTAGTTTAGCAGACGATTAAAATCAGTGATATACCTATATTTCATTTTTGTTGTAGTTTAGCAGATGTGTTGGGATATATTAAAGTTTGAATTTAGGAGATATCTTATCGTTGTGAGAAAATCCCAATTTTTATTTATCACAAATTGATAGCTATGTTATCCCTAGGGTCGCAGATTAAAACGCCGTTAACGCCGCAAACCGCGGGAAATAGTATAGTATCTGATGTGACACTATTTTTGCCTCAACAGGCAAATTATTTTGTGCTTCTGGTCCGCAGGATGAAAAAATACTGAAAATTAGTAATCTGGACTTAGCTCATTTGATTTTTAGTACTCAGATTAACGAGTAGGTAATGCAATCCAAATCCAAACAAAACAAATCCATAACCTCCATTAAAAAAGCCATTACCTGTATTTATTTGAAAACAAACCATCTCTTTCAACTTACTCGATTACATTTCACAAAAAAGGACGCAGATTTAAAAAGATAGCAAAATAAACAATGTGTAATGTGCCGTACAGTCCACTCCTTGTAAAGAGGGATGAGTGTCCGCCTTCACCCCTCACTGACCCTCAAAGGAGAGGCAGACTGTCCTTAAGTAGGAGATGACCGCAGATAATGTGACAAAGGAACACTTAAGAAGTAATTATAAGTAAACTAAGTTATCTCTGGGATTATCTCGATGATAGTGAGAGAGAACTTGACCCAATTGAACGGAAAAAAGTATTTGAG
Source organism: Agrotis ipsilon (assembly GCA_028554685.1). Lineage (NCBI taxonomy): Eukaryota > Metazoa > Arthropoda > Insecta > Lepidoptera > Noctuidae > Agrotis > Agrotis ipsilon. Next base: position 17,641,342 of record CM052965.1, read on the forward strand.
AATAGGAAACTTGAATCCGTCGTTTTTGTTGTTTAAAAAGCTTCTATACTTGTTTAAAAACTGAACTTGAATTGATATTGTAAGAAGTGACCTAAGCAATCCACAGTAATCATCAACTTAGATTTATTTTGATATTCATAAAATGTTGTACCCAATCTAACTAACAACAAATCTATTAAAAAAAATATAACTGCAACATAAGAACTTCAAATCAAAAGCTTTAAGTCCTTACAATAATAATGTTATTAACCAACCATATTTTACCTATAAACATATTTGCAACAACTACAACATCTTAATCTTCATCCCTTTTCATCTACTAATTGGGTTGTTGGGTTGTTCGGCCACCCACGACGAGATCTTTAATTACTTCGTCACTTTGTCCCCGCACCGACTGTCATCGGGGCTATCAAAATCTGCTGATATCCCGCAGAAATGTGGCCTGTCCCTGTGTCGACTTGGCTTTGTCGGGGTGAAGCACTTGCCAACTCGTTTGGAGATGAGTGATATCATGTTTTTTGGGGTTTGAGATAACTATTTTGACCTGCAAGGGCTGTAAGGCACACGTTTTGAAGATGTGAGTCAAGTTTTATGTAGGAATATAGATTGCTTTGATGGTAATAAAAAATATTTTTTCAGTCTTTCAGAAAGTCATGACTGAAATGTGCTTTCAAATAACTTGTTTTGACCTAAATTACAAGACCAACACTTTTTTATAATTATGTATAAGCAAAAAGTTTCAGTAAAGTGAAAGTATGTCAGCGAAATACGGAAAATGTATTGCTGCTCTGGTATCCAAATAAGTAAATCTTATTCTTTCCGAAACTTACATACATAGAACACGGATCTCTTCGAAGTTAAACCGGCTTCTCCTGGGTAAGTAAGGTCAAAAGTTACAGAGGCAAAGCCTACTATAGATAAATATAGTAGGCTTCGCCTCTGTTACTTTTGACCTGGACTAGAGTCAAGAGCAATCCCATATCAAATTAGAAAAAATCGTCAGGTCTGATGCTGATCTGAGCTTCCTATCAACCATACTGAACGCATTTCGGAAACATCCTATGTAAACCATTCCATGTCATTAGCCGTATCGCTGTCACAAAAACCCGTCAAGCTTAGCTACCGTGTACCAATGTGAACTGTGACATTCTTCCTCCTCCCCTCCCGGCGGCTCCTCTCATCTTTAATATTTATTAATCGCAGACGCGTGAGGAATGTCAGTCCCACCCAGGGCTGCCAGCCTGCTATATTAGATAATGAAGTTCCGGAAGTGTAGAGCAAGGAGATCCCGTACTCTTTATTTGATTATGTTAGGTAATGATCCGGCTGCAATAACCTACTATTTTATATTTGATTTTCTTTAAATATTTTGTCGTTTGATTATGACTTGGTAGCCGCGCGATGATCATCCTGTTGGAAGCCAGTTTTTACATCAGTGTTTTATCGGTGAGCAGGAATGCCAGCTCTTTCCGGATGGTCTCATGTTAGCTTTTAGGCCAGATTGACACCAAAAGCAACGCATTTTTAAATGCTTTTCTCGAAATAGACACACAAAGGAGATTGAAATGAGAAGAGAATCAAAAAAATCTGCAACTCTACATGCAGAAGTCATAAAGGACTCAGTTTTTTTTTACTTCTCATTAACCGAAAATTAACGACTATTTGCCAAATCCACTAGACTTCTGTTCTCACCGCCGACCACCACCAGGCGACGATCCCCACATTCTCGACACATAGCGACATTGCCCACATAGCTACCACTTCTCTAATGAGTCGGTGAACGCTTCACCAACTCGCCGGTATTGCGACCAATTTGTAGCCTTGCCTTGAAGACCACCTGATACAGATATTATTTTATTGGATAAGTCTGGCGAGGATTCTGTCGATAATTATAGAGGTCGCTTTTTGAGTGCTGTTTTGTAGCAAATGTTCTTTGGATTGATAGCAAAGTTATCTATTGTAAGTAGATTTCAGCTGAATGACATGGATTGTGATGCATATAATTTTTGCGTATTACAAGTAAGTGCAACCACGAAAGATTAATATATGTATAATGGCCTGCTCTCTTTGTAGCTGGTCGTTGTGACTCAAGAAATCCTCCATAACACAACTAAATTAATTGTGTAAATATTCTCAATAATATTCATGGACAATATAAACTTACTTTTTTAACATGTTTTAGTTACCGCTGCATAATAAATAAATAAGGTACCTGCAACAAAACAAACATGTCATTAAAATAAGAAATCTATTCTCGCAAAATATCACAAATATCCCTATCATAGTAGTTATAAAATATCACAAATGCAAGTTATTTTTGGGTATCTTACATTACTAAAATTAGGCATCCATATCTTTAGACAAAGACAATTAAAATTCCTTTATGACTGGGGTGTGATGCGAAGTAGGAGGGGAATGGGAGGGTAAGAGGTGAGAGCTGCGCGTGCGCCAGCGCGGCTAATTGGTGCGCAAGTCGTGGTGGAGCTTCCGAACGAAAAGTGATTACGCGGAGAATGGTAGAAGGTAAAGAGTCGAAGACAATAACGGTCTGATGAGTATGTTAAATGATTTAGGTTCTGGTTATTATGGAACAATAATAATCCGCATAAAAATATATAGATACATGTTTTTGGCTGTTGAAAAGATCACTTAAGACAAATTAATTCAAAGTTCCACCACATTTTACCTCTTTAAGAGAACGTTTACAAAATGTTTTCCTATATCTTGAATTCTTTACTCAGTTTCTCAATAACAGTTAATTTAATTACCTTCCCAAATAAGAAAACAAAACACCTCTAATAATATCGGAACTAACGACATCCCCACTTCCCACCTCGTTGAGGAACATCAGAAACACATGTATGACAAATATACCAAATAGAGACGACACGTGTTAATATTTTCATGTCATTTGTCACCGCCACTTTGTTCCTGGGACCTCCCGCGCCGGCTGCGAGGAAATATTTGGAGGTATCGGTCCTCTGATCACTCTGAGTGCTAATGAGGGTTGTATCATCATTTTAGGTAGTTTATCATGTTAATTATTTCGTGATTACTTTGACAGATGTGTTGAATTAGTGATGGCTAATCTGTTGTTATTAAGTAGGTGAAGTTTTTGTTCGAGCACTTTCTTTTGAAGTAAATTTAAATATTAACTTATATATTAAGTTAAATACAATGTTTCGTTGGTCGCAAGAGCGAGTTAAAATACGGTTCTAGGATTAGAATCCCAGGTCTGACAGTGCTATTATTATATTGCGTGTTATTGTGTTACAGTGCTGTTATATATACTTGGATTTTTCCGACTAGAATTACTTTCTATAAACCCCGGGTCTAAAGTTGTACTTGCTTAATAAGCTTGCCTTTTGTAATATAGATCAGAATGCCTTTCTTTTTAAGGAAAAACAGGATAACGCCGTAGTTTTTAAGGAAACACGTAACACATTATAAAAATACATAGCAAATGATTTAAAGACTCAGTTAAAGGATCAGTAATTTAAGGCACAAGTTATAAACTATTTGACAAATAGTAACAACAAAATTAAATGCTAGCCTCTTTGCCGCCGCTGAAAATTCACCAAATGACTTTGCTGTAAACCGCAATAGGTGCACAGGTCCAATTAACAGACCTATCTAACCATCTCATGATTTACAGCTGCACTTGTGAGAGGCACTCGAGGAGCTGCGCCACCACCCAGGTCGGCGAGAGGCGGCTGATAACGTGCTCGGAACGTTTTGCTAAGTGTCGCCTGCTTTTGATGCACGTTTAAAATTTTGGGGATCCTTTGGGTGGATGAAAGTTTGGATCTATTAGTGGTTCAAGCTTTTGAAGGAGTTGTGGCAGTCTGATGACAAGTGTCGTGACCACAATTATTTTAATACAAAACATTTTTTTTGCGTGGTAAGATCATCAAATGAGTCCTCCCACCCCAGGCAGGCCGAGAGGGACAGAATTGTACTGACTAAAATCCACGGTGTCCTTCAATAGCCCTTGAGGAGTTACGGTAATGCAATAAGTCCCGCGACCCAGGCAAGCTTTGGCCCTCTGAAAAGGCTTTGGCCCTCTGATTAATAAAAAACTTGGAAAATAAAAATGACTGTGTATACTTTCGTGGATAGTCTGTCACTGAACCCCTAACTACTCGTATTTATTCTTTAGTTTGAGGTGTCCGTCGTTTTTCAATGGGAACACCCAAATACTACGAAATATTTTATTCCGAATTTCGATATTCCGATTTTCAAAACTCCGAATATCATAATACCTAAAAATTACAATATCTATTATTAAGAATCTCGAAATTTATTTGACCGAAAGTCGTATGTCCGATTTCTTCATTTTCCGATTTTCACATTTTCGAAAAATGTAATGCTCGATGAGTTCACATTCCGAAAAACAAAACTCCGATTTTCAATATTCCGAATAAACTGTTTTTTTCGGAATATTGTAAATCGGAGTTTCGTTTCTCATTCTACAAAGTCTGCTACGAATTGCTGCAAAACTACACGCTAGCATGCTAGCAGCTACGTGTAGCAGTAGTGCTGGCTACACGTAGCTGTGTCTACCATAACCCTAGAGTGTTATTTAAGCCTGTGTAGGCGCGGAGTGGCGAGGCGTATCCTATAAACTTTCACTGTTTGCCTTCAGGATTGTTAATGTCGAGTGAAGCGAGCTCGGGGCTTGGGGCAACCCGACTCGGACAGGTTAGGTTACTTTAAACCTTGCTCACAGAAAAAGGAGCCCCGCGAAGCGGGACTCCGTCGATCTACCTTGGTAGGAGGTGGTCAACAAATTAAATTAAAACGTTAAATTATCGGAATTCTAATTAATCGGAACTTTAATCATCGGAATTTTAATAATCGGAATTCGTGTTTTTGATGTTTCGTAAAATTATTATTCGGAATTTTTGATATTCGGTCTTTTGAAAATCGTAATTTCAAATGTTAGAAATATTGCAATTTCGGAATTATGAAAATAGAAATAATGATCAATCGGAGTTGTTATATTAGGAATTTTGAACCATTCGGAATTATGAAAATCGGTATTTTGAAATTCGTATTTATGTATTTCGGAATTAAGTTTTTCGTATTGTCGTAGTGTACCCTTTTTCAATCTACCGAATGACCGTATCCTTACTTCATATCTTCATCAACGGAGACGGAACCCACTCTTTAAATCATCAACTTTTTTCTGTCACACATAGGTGCTCGCGTGGGTGGCGGTCCCATTTTTTAGCCATCGCCGATTTTTACCAAAACACGGCGCCAATCATCAGCCCATATTTATCCCTTATCGATGGCAGTTAATTGGTGTTTTTACCCCAAATTGATGAGTCTATTTTTTGTTAGTTATACGAGATTTGCGTAAGATGGTAGCCGGGGGTTCAAATGGCTCAAGTGTACCCCTATCCTTACCCCGAGGTTTGAAAAACTAAGGTCTACATGTTTTTTTGTTAAATTTGGGTCTATTTGGTTATTTATTAGTTTAATTTCTGTCTTTGGGTAACATGATCTGTTATAAAAGTAAGAGTTAAAATACACACAATGCTCAAATTGAAGATAAAATCTGGAAAAAAATCTTCAATTACCAAATTACTTTTTCTGTAACTCTATAACAAAATTGGACGTGATGCCACAAAACATTTCTGTAACAATGCTAATGGAAAAGTTAGCACACTTCATTGCACCTTTAGCACAAACACGATGCGTTTACAAAGATGCTTATAAACAAACTAAGAACTAATCGGCATTTTTTTGCGTCGGCGGCGTCTTAAGTCTCAGTCACTTTGGCGATGCCGATGTTTTGAAAGCAACCAAGTGTTTCAAGTTGGATGGAGATGAACAAAATCCGCTGTTTTACCTCGAGATTAACTGAGTATGCTCCGGGGTGGGCCGCGACGGACGATTTACTAAAATAAAAGTGTTATACAATGTAGTGTGTTACGGTACTTAAAGGTAATAGAAAACGTTTGTGTTTGAATGCTTAGTCGATGAAAACGAAAGATTGACAAATTTTATTCTATTTGGGCTTCGACGCTCTTGTTATATAATAATAATAATATTCCACAACTATCACACAACACCATCTAGTCCCAAGCTAAGCAGAGCTTGTGTTATGAGTACTAGACAACTGATAAACATACTTATATATTTCTAAATACATACATATTATAGATAAATTACACCCAGACACAGAACAAATGATCGTGCTCATCACTCAAACATTTGTCCTGGGTGGGAATCGAACCCACGACCTCCGGCATAGCAGTCAGGGTCACTAACCACTAGACCAACAGGCCAGTCAAAATAGTAAGTTATAGTATCGTACTCTGCAACATAGATTTATAATTTGACATTAAAGCAATATCTATTCGAAAAATATTAGCTACATCGTTTTAAATTATTCGCAATCCCAGAGGAATTCTAGGAAATAAGCTTTGATCAATTTGCGGGTACAAATTCAATAATCGGGTTTGTAAACCTATGCAGTTTGCACCCTATAGCCCATGGCCCCATATGTGCAGATGTTTATTGACACCGCCCTATATAAAATGAGCACAACTCTCCCCAGTGTTGTAACAATATTATCTTCAAATATTAGGCACGATTGTGTTCAATAAGGGTTCTTTTATTCGACCCACTGTGCGGTTCAACAACAACATAACATTTGCACTTAAACACGAGAATTTCAACCCTATTTTCAACTACATATGATTGATGAAAATGGATAGGTTTAAGTTAAGTTTGTATTTAAAGTGGTGACGTTTAAAACAGCGTGATCGTGTTTACAATTCACAGGACATGTGGGAACAAGGTTTTACAAATCAATCGAGATTTATGTTGGTGTTACAGTGACAATTTTACGTTTGGATTTTTCGAAATATGCTTTAGTTAAGGTTATGTTTGGGACCCTAACTTCTTTTGATAGAGCCAGAAATTAATATTCACAGTCTACATTAGATTGTGTTCAATAACTTTGAAATCTTATTGTTATTTAATAAATTGAATTAAAGCCGGAAGCTATTTATGATCTTTAAGCCCACAGCCACTTACTTATAAGTTGCAACTTGAGCTTTTTCAAGTAGCTTTTTTACCGTAACTTTTTGTATTGTTACCATTCTTCATAATTACAAATACCCAGGTAGATATGCGGGCTGGTTTAATAGTTATCTAAAAAATTGCATCTTTTTAACAATATTTCTATTGAAAACAACCATATTTAATGCCAACAAAGTCTGTCTAGCCTATTCTTTACGACTCACATAAACCAAGTCCACACTTGAGTGAGTTTTCAAAAAGGCCTCAAACGTGCGTGTTCGCAGGCCGCACAGTGCGCCGAGCATTGCCGCGCCTGGACAAAAATGCCGCTAATGACTCAAGCGAATATCGACAATTTGCTACGTGCGATTGAACAACATCAATGCGATTTATACACCCTATATTCATTTCAGACCAACTGAGATGAGCTCTTGCAAAATCAACTTTAGTTGTAAGGATATATGGTTTGGTTTTGAGGGGAGGTTATCTTGAGTGAAAATAAAGACACAAGCGTCACATATCGAGGGCGAACGCGCCATAAAATATTATCATTTATCACATAGATGTGTTTATTATTGCATAGCGGTTGCTGCGGTAAACGTCGGCGTTACCATTATTAATAATCAACGGATGACATCTGCGCTGCAGTTTTATTGTTTGCATGTCATAAATCTTCGGAGAAAAAAAGGACATGTGCATTTACGTAGTTGTTTGAGATGAAAGTACGTGATTCAGGTACGCTTTGAGCTTTACAAGACTATGTAGAGAAGATAATGGTGTAAACGACCAAGTTCGTGAAATAACTTAAAATTGAGAAAGTATAATGACGAATATTAATGTTAGTTCCTGCTGTAGTGTCAGAGTATAAATAGTAATTTACATTTGGTAGTATTTACAATCAAATATCAAATAGTATCTAAGTACCATGAAGTTTTACTCTAAGTTTACAAGTTTTTTTAATATATCTAAGGGACACAAAGCTGACAGTTATTTTATTTTGTCATTATTGTCGACAACGTTTTTCTGCAGATCTTTTTATTTTATATGTAGAAGATTTTATATCTCGTCCTTTATATTGCGTATCTTAAAATCCGTTGTCAACAAGCTTTAGAATTAAACGCGTTTACGAAAAACTGTAACCAAAGCAGTCAATCTATCAAAGTCAACAAATAACTTCGACAAACACATTTAATCTAATGTTTGTACAATCAGACTGCGCGCAGCTTTCGCGAAATGGCCGCTAATGTTGCGAAACATTCGTTTAAACAGGGGACCGCTGTTTATCGTTATTATTAAGTTGTAAGGGATTTAAATGTGACTTCCGCACATTCATCACGCGAGTAAAGCCGATCGGATCGCTCCGAGCGTGCCGAATCTATTCAAACCGCACATTGCGCTTTTTTGTCCACCATCACCTCGACCGTCCCACTGTCCATGATGGTTTTATTGCGGGTGCATTTCACAACTTATTGGCCTCTTATTCTTTGGTGACGAAGTTATATGGTGGCTGTAAAACAATAAATAAGTCGATTGTTTACAGTTTTCGTGGTTTTGGTGTTTTGTTGGGACCCCATGTGAAGCATTAGTCACACTGTGCGACGATGCGGTTGTAAACCAATGATGGTGTATTAAATGTCATTGTAAGTTTGGTTTGGATGCGATGACGAGGCCTACGCTCATCTGTGTAATGAGAGTTCCTATTGAAACAAATGAAAGGAGTTTGTTGTGTGGCGAGTGTGCCGCAGTGCACAGTGGGGCATTTGTGGCGTGATCAGTGGCTAAAGAAATTTGGTAAAAGCTCATTATTGGCGTAACTTTGCGGCTGTAATCGCATTTTTATTTTTTATGCATGAAGCAGACAAAGCATTTTGGCCACTAATGTCACTTTATTGTTAAACAATGTAGCCATAATGTTGTGGGTTTGAAAGAAGTCCAGGTCCATACATCAATTTAGGCGTTAAACCAGTGTTACAAATTTAAAAAACCTGCAAGTGCTTGAGTATTATCGACTGTACAGTCGATAAGTACTTCAAGATAATTACCACTTAAGTCATGAAGTTATGTTATAATACTTCAGATTGCTTGACAAGCAAGTGAAGCTTAACAAACTTTTTTTAGTAATGTCGAAAGTCTCTTAGGTATATGAAACATATTATACGCATACAAGTTAATAATATCATAAGCTAATGAATCGATAACAATGCTATATAAACACATATCTACATCCAAAAAAAAATATCCGCACGCCCGCATATCAACTGCCCACTGCAACAAATGCCAAAAAGTTTGGACAAAAAACTTTTTGTTTACTGTCATCGCTACTGCTTTAAAACAAAATGATTTGCAGAATTTCAACTGGTTATAAGATGTTGACAAATGGTGAAATGTCTGGAGACTACCACAACTGGTGATAATCCCAGAGGAGAACAGATAATGTTTACTTCATTAGTTTGCATTTTACAAATGACTTCTGGCGTTTAGTTTTCGTAGTTTGTGTGTGAAAAAAATAGCTTTTTGGTTACAGACTTTCTGTGAGAAATGCCGCGTATTGTTATTTTTTTCTAAATAAATGACATCACATTTTTACAGTTTCGAGATATTGACTAAACGTGGTACTACGATCTAGATTTCAAAGGACATGTGATGGAACAGGATAGTCGTCCTATCATCAGTCACTTCCGCTCCACCAAGAGCCGCATGACTCATCTGATGATTATTATAACTATTTTGTCTTCGATCATCCTATATCCTATAATATACCTACTATCATTTCAACTTTTATCTAAAACCCAAGTCTTACAATAACTCATAACAATATAAGCATATATAATATCGTTATAGTTCGGGTTGGTACATTATGACATCATCTAAACTTCCTTTCTATTAATCCCGAAATTAGTATTTACGAACCGTAACGAACATCAAAACTAATATAATACGCCAACAATAATAATCTATTCAAAGTCCAAGGATTTATTTAAGTTAAATCATTAGAGTCAACAGGCGACTGTCGGCTTGCACAAACCGACGGATCACTTACCGACACTTTAATGCCTTTGTCGTCAACACGCATCCACTGAATACGTCAAGCGGTCGCCAATCACCAAACGATACAACTCCACAACAACTTAGAATCAAAAATAATCTCCGTCCAACACTAATAAGATCGAAATCGTATCTTAAAATTCTAAAAAGTCGGCCTCCTTTTTGCTAAAGGGATAAATGAGATGTCGGTACCACACTGAGCAAAGCGGCCGACGCAAAAAATATCACAAAGGCATAAAGTTTTGGACACAAAGCGACATAGGGAAATAAATTATTTCATCTGTTCAGACCTTTCACGATAATATTGGCAAATGTTTCCATTCGGGACGGGCCACGCCCTTGCTCGAATCCAACAGGAAAAAAATATTTGACGCCCCGATTTTGTCAACGAAAAATAAACCCTAATACTTTACACTAAACATGGAATTCGTTTTCAAAGAAAGTGGACAGTGGTCCGCGGTGCGTCACAAAGTAGACAAAGTCAACATCTCTTTTACAATTTTTTCAATAACGCCAACATATATTTTGACTGTGATGTTTTTATTATTTTTGTTCGTGATGCCGTTCAGTGTGCATGGCTAACTATCGGCGGATTTTTTCATAAAGGCGGCGTCTGCGCATGGCTAATGTATGGCCGTCACAGCGCAGCGGCCGGTGCATGTGATATCGCTTCCTAGAAGTGCCGACAAAGTCACAAGTAATTATATAATGGTTGCAATGTTGACTTTTTGGAGTATTTTGGCTTCCGTTCATGGGGTTTCCCCATTAATCAATGATAAAACGGGGCATTTTAATGTGTAGACAATGCATTTGTGTAAAGTCGCCATGTGCATTAACAGTCTTTAAGATAAGGATTCTAAAACAACAGAAGCTTTCAAGCGCCATTACTAAACGTGATTTATTTAACTTACTGGCGGAAAAATAAAAGACTCTTTCTACTTATTTATTTTTCGTGTTTAATAACACTTTAAAATAGATTAAATAGCTTAAGGCCAATCACGTAGGAAGCCACTAGTTATTCGCATGCAAATATGCACAAAACAAGTTCCCATCCGTAAAACGATTGATTTAGAAGGTAATGGCAAAAGAAAACGCAAAGATAAAGAAGCATTCAGAACTACTGCAACAATTACTTTCAAATACACAGTTTCGCGCAAAACTTTTGACAACAAACAGTTAGTTACCACTTCTGTCAGGAGCTCACACCTTTCATCCATCAATCAGGACTCAAAGCCTGTCAGAGACAATGCAAGTTCCACGAACGAATCAATGCTCCAAGAGTCCCGGAAACTGAGCAATGCACCCGAACAGCATCCCGTACCAAAAGGACCAGTACCGATGTGTTGCACAATGTTCCAACCTCGTTATGAGAGCAAGCAGGGGGCAACGTAAATCACGGCGACAGTCCTTTTTTTGCTGATTTTGTTTTCGCATCTGCATACTCAAATTGGAAATTATAATGTGTGTATAAATAGGCCGGTAGTTGCTCCGGGCGTGGTTAGAACTGGAAAGTGCTGAGTTATGGGGCTGGTGGCTGGTGGCTCGTGGTTCCCGGATAGTCGCGTGCTTGATGTATGGGAGGCTGTATGCAAATCGACGCTAATTGCTAATGAGTTGCGAAAAGCTCGTCTCATAACAATTTCTAAATTAAAGATTCTAGGTAGTTTCTGGTACTGCAATGGTAATTGACAACAAGACCAGCTCCGCACACGCACTTGACTGCAAAATGATCACCTAAAATGAGTTTATAAATTGCAGCGTATAGTCATGTTTTTGTGAGGAAAAATACGGGTTGTGATTATTATGTTTATGATTTATCTTCTGAATTGATACCAATACAAGAAACAAAATAGAAATACATACCATCTGACAAAAAAATAGTACTTGATATTTAGAAACTTTTGATCCCTTGATGTGCCCATAGGCCACGCTTCAGCTTAAATTGATAACTTACTAAGTTATTTGAATGGCACAAGTAACAAAAACAAACAAAGAAAATACATTAAATCGGCTCCTATGCACTGTGCGCTTTTGTACACAGGAGCCTGACATTTTTTAATCAGGCTTTTTCTAACAAAAACTTTCTTAGACAAAGAATTCTTAAAGTTCCGATTTCTCTTGTTACAATTACAACCCACCCACTGGTTCCATCAGCTACCATACATTGGACAAAAGCTACTGATCATGGCACACAGTGCACTAACGTGCTTCATGCTAATTATGCATTCAATGTGTCAAAGAAAAGTCATAAACGTCGCACAATGGGGCGGAACGCGCGCGCTCTGGACAAAATCGACAAAAACTGTAATGTGCTGATTAGTCGCATGAAATTCATTAAGCTAGACACCCAAGTAGCGGTGGCATGACTAATTGAGAATGTGTTGCTGATTTTGGAGTGAATTATGTAAAGTTTTACGGTGATCGCGTTAAGTTTCTAAATGAGTGACCACTTTAGAAAAAAGTTCCGAAATAAGGAATATATTTTCTCAGCTTGTTAAGCTCTGCGATTATCACTAAATAGTGTGAGCAAAAACATTCAATAAGTAGACGTTTAATATTAATATTCGCTAGTTGAATTGAATAAAACTTGTCGTTTCAGCTAGAGATTTCAGTAAATAATTATTTATCGACATTAATTAAAACATTTCAGAAATAATCTCATCAATATTCGAATTATTTACAAGTTACTGGGTATTTGAGTATCTACATTAACAAATTAGCATTACGACTAGCAGTGGTGGCCCAGTGGTATCGGTCCCGACTTACGAGTTGTAGGTCGTGGGTTCGAACCCCGCCAGGCGCATTACTTTGTGTAATTTATTTCATCACCACTGCTCTCAAAACGGTGAAGGAAAACATCGTGAGGAAACCGGCATGTCCTAGAACCAAAAATTCGAAGATATGTGACATCTACCAATACGCACTGGGCCCGCGTGGTGGATTATGGCCCACTCCCTCTCTGAGAGGAGGCCCGTGTCCCAGCAGTGGGAACATTATAGGCTGATGATGATGATTAACAAATTAATTTAAAAAACAATCGGCTTATGAGTATTCCGTCTAGGTTAAATAGTACAACGACTGAAGATGTAACAGTAAATAAATTTCATTACAGACCAACCTCTAAACTTAAAACTTTCCTCAATACCTTCATCAAAAAGATAAAATAACAATATTAAAAGCCAATCAGCGCCATCTTCATTGAAACAAAGGCACAGTGTAACAAAAGAGCTGTCGGTGGACAAAAAATATCGTGAGTAGTAAATCATGGGCATTTGCTGCGGATCATTGAGTGCAGCGGTCGCTCCTGTGTGTCTGTGCACTGTGCAGTGTGCTGTGTGCTGCGTGGCGAATTGACGGCGTTGTGTGACGAGACGCGGGCGGTCCATGCGTTGAGATGATAATATTAAGATGTGCTGATTTGAAGTTATTGTTAGATTTGTAGGGAATCTTATGGTCATGATAAAAGAGATGAGGCAATAGGAGTAACCATAAAACCTCAACTTACAGTATTATTTTTTGGGTGGCAAAATCATCAAATGAGTGAGCTGATGGGACTGTCACTCTTACTGACTAAAAATCCACCATCCGGCCCTTTGCGTTCCAGGGTCACTGTTAACGGTCTGGCGACCCATATTGCGCTATGTTAATTTTCAAAACACACATAACATTGGGCATGATTCAATTATTTTAAAGACAACAAAAGCTCGGAAATCTTTTCCATTGGTATGTTTTGGAAGTTGAAGTGCAGTATACAAAGGCACTAGATGCGTTGTAAGTTTATTAGACTCTTCTACTCTACTTTTGCCTAATTGGCATAATAAATCAGTAGAGCTTTTATATCCGAAATATTATTGTCCAAATTCCGTAGCACGTCTACGGCGTAGCACAGAAAGTACAACGGCGTAGCAACATCTAAAACTTTCCTATTTTGCAAAAATAATGTAGTTACTGTAATGTTGTATTGTAAAGCGAAGTCAATTTACAATAAAACACGTATAAAGAACTAAGCTTTCTGTAAGGATCCTTAAAACGTGATTGGAATCAATAAAATCGTTAGCAGAAACTCAATTAAAACAACACAATAATTAATCCGAATACCAAACAACACATTCTCAATTAAGGCCTCTCTACATCATTGTCTTCAAACAAAAAAGGTCTTAAACAGTTATTACCTAAAACATCGGGTCCGATTACATTCGATTGGCATCGCGGCGAGATATTCGCAATCGGCGCGCTCCGTAAATCTCGCGAGTAATGAACGTCGCCGCGTGTGATCACTAACTTATTTTGTCGCGCGATTTGTTGCTGCCAGGCACGACATCGAACGAGTGTGAAATTACCTTTATACCGTTTTACAGTTACCGGAAAATATGCCACGGGATATTCAACCTTATGTTAAACGTTTTAGAGATGAATGCGCAAATGGGTTGTAAGGATGTCAAATGAGTAATTGCCCTCAGATATTGTATTGGGTGTGAATTGATTACGTTGAATGTTTTATTAAAATGCATGTGATGTGTATATTTTAGTTGTTTCCAATTAATAACGAGTCTGATTGGAAAATTACGCACTGTATGTAAAAATGTTGCTACTGGTTATTTAATAAACTGTGGTACTGAGAGTTAAATATTTTATACACATACTAATTACAAAACTTGTGGTTTATTTAATTAAGACACAAACATATCGTGTATACATATATTTTTAATTATTTCCTCAGCAGCTTAAAAACTAAGTTCAATGACACCTTATTTATGCACACAGTTAAAATAAATTAAAGCACATTATAATTTAAATAACACACAAATAAAAAGGTCATAAAACACACAAAAACTTAGTGAAACATCGTCATGAATCACGTAAGTTTGTAATAAGTAAGTGTCAAGAACAATGCGATCGTCCAAACGTGTCTCCGTCGAGTCCAGCACATATTTGGTTTTAGACAACACCTCACCGTATTAACGTCGTATTGACATTCAAATCAGTAGCTCAGCTCATTTATTTTGAATTCCTAACGTGTTAGGGACAAAAGTAGAACAATACGGGTTGGAGCAACAGTTAGTATACTCAACAGTGGCGCCGTGGAAGCGCGCGCCATCTGTCAAAATTACCCGCCATATTTATTAGGCAGAGACAATGAGTGACGCGACTCGCGACACTTTGAATAAGGAATTGGCTTTTCTTTTTTTTTTCTCTTGAGAAAGTTTTGTTCGTGTAAGGTAGCGTACAGCCAGGTATGATGCAATGGTTGAATAATGCGTATGAGAGGCAGACACATTGCCAGGCTTTTGAGGAGATTTCCAAAGACTAATTTTATGGACAAAACGCCAGAAAGTTCCGTTCATAAATTAATATTATATTTTAATTTTGACCTACATCATGAAAGTGGCTCATGTTTGCCCTTTAAAAAACATATTAATGAGAAAATTATAGAGTTCCAGGTGTACCATTGCATGTATTACAAGCTAAAACAACAATAACATTTCGTCGCCTTTGTAAAGCACTGGCAATAAAGGGGCAACACTATCATCATAATTTTAACTTATTATCTTAACTCGACTCACCTTTATAAATAACGAGACATAATGGTTCACAGACAGAGTAGAAACAATATTTTTTTCTTTCATAACAAGACTGGCGTGAAGATCAACCTACTTGTGTGACGAAGTGGTTTCTGCACGAAAACAATGGCCGACAGCAACCAATAACATGAAATATTTAACAAAATATATCAACATTAACAACTTGTTATTTGGTAGTTTATTTTTCACAAAACCCTTGTCTTGGTCGGACAAAAATGTATGTCAAATATGTAAACTCCAGAGTACGTTTCGGTCAATTTTCTGACAGTCTAGTGTTCCGAAGTGCACAACGAAACATAATATTTAAAGTCATAGAGAACAAAGAATCTTTTGTTTCGTTTTAAACGATTGACATTAATTTTTGATACACTTGGAGTTACAAAACAAAATGTCTTTGGTTTACCCATAATTATGAATTACGATGAATATCGTGGTAATCAACAACAACTTTAGTTTTTCAGGTACCCCTGATTATTCCCACTTATACCCTAGATAAATGTCAAGATTTTCAAAGAGCTTTGTTTTTGCAAAAACGTTCCACAGGATTTATTCATAAGAATAACTCTAGTAATTACAATTAGAAAGATTTTTATCAAATATTTTTGTATCATCATAATTTGTCTAAACGGTAACCGGTCTCCGTCGAAGCTCCTTTTTGAGTTGTGTCCTAAATCCTCAGGACAATTTGACATGAGTGACTGATAAAAAAATACCAATAGGAACCTGATAAGTTATGACAAGCAACTGCCCCATGCCATCATCTGTGCAGCTACCATGAATATCTCTCCATCAGCCACTAATACATAGCCCCTGGTGGTAGCAATAGTCAGCCCCACGAACCCCACGAGCCCATGGGCCCCGGTCCATCACTAGCGACATCTATCTGTCATGACGATAACCATCACCCGTCGATTCATCATAAAATAACGTTTTCGGGGAACCAAGTTAACATTGCAGTTTGTTACGTATTTGTTTTTGGAATTTGAACCTTATTGCATGTGGTTAGGAGCGTGAGTACGAGTATGAGACGGAATTAAATTTTAAAATGTCTTGTGAAGTTGACAAGCGTACGAAATAGTTCTAAATTAGATTAGTAGATTATTTATATCAACATTAATGTTGGTTCTGCGTTGTGGGATCACCTTCATAGTTTCTGGACGCCCTTAGTTGAAATTTCTAGTCGAACGTAATCAACAACCACCAATATTCATCGATAAAATAGTAATAGTGAAATATTATAGACTTAATTGTTGTTCGCAAATCTTTATTAACACATAGAACATCGTATTTATTCGTCGAAAACATGTTTTGTAAATTAATGTTTGTTCCAGCCGTGAAAAGTGATGGAAAACATGATGTGTTCTACACTTGAGCAACAAAAGGTTAGAACCCTGAGATAACCTTCAACCATCATTAACTGATCCATCTGAATCCAAATATAGCTGAAACTAAACTAACAAGAATCCCCCAAAACATGTCTTTATTCGATAGATTCTGATGCAAGATGATTGATTTGTAAACTCTCTTTGTACAACTGAAAATAGTACTACCTACGTAATTAAAAGCACAGATAACAGCATCAAAAACCATTGAAAAATCTCCAATAGACATCACTCAACAGCAACAAGTTATCACAATAAAGTTCAAATCCCACTAAAATTCAGCACAAATCACTAGATTCACACCGAGTGAGCGAGAGAGAAAACATCCCCCAACGTTTCACAAAAGTAGGTCAGCGGCGCGCCTGAAACACTACCCCAGATAGAGCCTCCCTTCAGGCGACCGTGTGGCCTAATGGATAAGGCGTCGGACTTCGGATCCGAAGACTGCAGGTTCGAGTCCTGTCACGGTCGAAAATTTATCTTTTTGTTATGTTTTAAGGATTTTTCTTTCGTTTGGAGAGTTTTTTTGCCATATTAATGAAGAGTTTCAGGAAATATTTCAGTTTCAGTGGAAAATAAGCCTTTGTAGGGTAAACTTTTATTTTATATGCTAAGTTTTAGTTTTTTAAGTGGTCCATAAGCCTCCGCTGCCTCTTACCTTGTAAAAGTATGCTTTAAATAAAGACAAAACAGACCAGCTCGTTCAAAACTCATATTTATATTTTATTCTTATGATAACTAGGTAGAAATAAGTTTAAAATGTAGGAAACATTTAATACGCATTATAATTTCCCACATTTTTACACTACAAAAAATACTGAAAATAATAATACGAAATAACACAATAATATTGATAAACAGCAAGATTAGGCCGAGTCGGGAAGCGAATCGACGACCGATCCATCAAGCCGCCACGAAAATATTTATATTCTGAAATAACGGACGCGGCTTCCGTCCGTTTATCACGACACATCTACTAAATACTTTGTTAATAACACGCCATTGTAAAAAAAAAAGTATTTAGGGCAAATTCCTGAGATTGAAAAAGGTATAAAGATTGATGCAAGAATTTAAGTTTTCTGACATAACAGCGGCTTTATTGTTAGTACATACAACCTACTTATGTACATGGCACTCACTTACACAATCAAACTTACATTGAATCCTTATGCCTGTTTCCAATAATACTTACAGACTCTTAAACAAATGTTTAATTTTGTATTTCGTTATTGAAACTTGAGTGTTGATAAGACAAAAGTCTGTGAGCTTATTTAAGCTTTCATTTAGGTCATCAAATGAGCCCTTTCACCCACTTTCTTTTTGGGACAAACCCACCACACTATTCCCAAACCACCGCAACTCCTAAAAGCCAGAATCAACAGTGGCAACCACCAGACAAGTGCCGAGACAATGAAGCTCGACGTGTCCCGAAGAATGACTTTACCTGTCTTGGATCCTGCAACGAAATTAATCAGAAAACTATAGTCGAAGTGTAGGAAAAATATGTTTCCACTTAGCCCGCCCTAAGTGGAAACATTATTTTCCTACATAGTGATTGTCAGACTTGTACTGACTGAAATCCACAGTGTCCTTCAGTAGCCTTTTACGTTCTGGGGTCACGGTACCTAATTCATTAGTCCCGCGATCAGCTAAGGGGGTTTAGTTAGCTTATTTCAAAGAATAAAATATTTGGAACACCATCATCAAATGTTCTTTTTTGTTATTCCCGCATTCCAAAATGAATTTAAATTGTTTTAAAGTTTTCGCAATGGCACATTCTGGTCAGTCCAGCAGTTGCTGCTTACCTTATGTTCATAGCTACTTTAAGATCGATCAGTCACTCAGTCCTACCCTCGTCATGTTTTTTGGTGCTAGCGTCATACGCGCGACAAGCGCAGACGCAGCCGCGCGGAAAACTGACTGACGATGACGGTCTGATATGATTGGAGTTTTTTTTTGTAGATTTAAATACAAAACAAAAATATTTTCTTGTGTTGAATACCGATTGAAGATTGCTTGAATTGTTTTGATTTAGTTTTTCTGAATTTCGGGATGTCAAGATTATAGATTGGGTATTGGATCTGTAGCAAAATTAAATGGCATATTGCTTCGTCTTGCTCTTTTTGACTATGTTGCGACATCTTTACTGACGAAATCATATCATCACCAGTGTTGTCCTTTGAAAAAACTTGTAAATTAAAACATCGTGATGCACCAACAAAAATCAAAACGTTGGCATCTAACAACCACTAACCGGTGGTGGACCATAGGCAACCATGCATACCTAGTGCTACTACAAAGAAATATTCTGTGTTCCCGCAATTAGGATTATTACGACGATTCCATAACAAGCTCGTAACACTTGGTTTCAGAAGTTGTGATGTACAATACCGAGTCATGATCAAGATCTATGATATGCAGAAGGGCCAACAAGGTGCTATACAAGACTAAAGATACCCAGGATGAGGGATGTCAGTGTCCAAGAAGGGAACAGTGTTCCATACTTCCTATACCCAGCTCGTAACACCAACACAAGTCGTAAGTACTATTCTAAATCAGACATCGTGGAGCTATCATTGTAATTCAACTTCCACCTCTCCACACGCCCTATTTTTAAGTCCTCCAACATCGTAGGCGAGTCTATAAACCCATAGTTAAATTCTTAAAGTAATACGTATGATCAAACGTTGCCGTCAAAGGACGGTAATGTAAACTAGTAAACAGTGCGGGTGCGGGCACTTCCTGTAATGATTTAATTACACCTGTTTCATGTAAACAACGGTTTCCGGTTAGATCTACGAGCTTTATGATTTTTATATCAAAACTTGAAAATTGTTGATTGACTATTGTTATTGTGTGTGTTAGCCATGTGTTGGATCATCGACGGTTTTATACTATGTTTGTTTTGTGGTAAAAAAGGACTTTAGTGGTTATGATATACAGAGACGACTGAGAGACTGCTGCGATTTAAATAAAGCACACACTATTTGTTGTTAGAGAAAATAAGGTAAAAAAGAAGACCTTACTTCAGAAAGCATGTTACTATGGACAACTACTTTACCAACCCCAGCGTCTAGAAAAAGTGGTATTCTACCAGCAGCCATATCAAAAAATCGAGAAGTGAAAATGCTACCGATGCTTTTAACTTTTATCAACCCTGGCAAAAATCGGTACAGAAACAATCCGCTCTGAAAGTAAGACACATAACGTTACCTTCCAAAAAACGTTTCTATACTAATATAGATATGGTACACACGCTAGCAGATGACCAAACACGTCTAATTATAAAGCCGCAGGAAAACAGGCGGCTTGCGAAACTTTATGGCGTCAAATAGGACGTAACATCATGTTCTGCACATATACCGCGGACCACAAATCATATGGTGTGCTGGGAGCAGCTCTAGCTTACGCTATGTCAGTGGATTACGTCAGGTTACCTTGGATTTGGATGGTTTTCTCTTTATAGAAGCGTCAAAGAACTCTGACAGATTCTACCACACCTCTCGATGCATTGCTGCCTCTAGTCAGTTCGTTTAAATATTGAATCAAGCCTAACAATTTTTATGGTAAGTACATCAAATTCTGACTATAAATATCCCCATACTTGACCAAAGCTCAACTCACACTTCGTATGAAGGACATCCAGCATGATTTCGCTGTTTGTGATAGTACTCTCTAACTACCTAGCTTCATATTACTGTCAGTGGGGCCTTGCCAATTTCCTTCTTTTATTTCCAACCTCTTTACGAACTGGAATCCTTTTTCACATAACATAACATAACCTAACCTAAGTCTGCTCTACTTGGTCATCATTTGATTGGGTATCTGCGCCCGCGCATCCGGCCTCAAACGTCCCTTTGATCGCTGGAAACATTCATCATTACACGCTGAAATCCTCCTCTGTATTGACAGATTTACGACCCAAAAGCGTGTGCATTTGAAAAAATATTCATTCGAATACATTATTATGATTTTTTGGTTTCCATAAACAATTTTTGTTTATGATTAATGCGATATCAAAAGTCTCTTTGATGGTCTGATATTGGTTTTGGTGGTTTCTGTTTCGTATTTGATGTAAATAGTGGTTTTAACTGATGATATAATAATATGTATTGGAACTAGCATCATTGCAGATTTAGATTATTCGGTCAATAATATTTGCATTGATTTAAAAGATTAAGCGTACGAAATATAGAAGGATCATGACCTAAAATCTAGAGCAACACAAAAAAACAGCTTAACATCTGCTAAAAAATTCAAGAATGGTAACAAAACCTAAGACCATCACTCCATACAAAGTAACATAAACACCAACGACACTGAAGGACTTGAAAGCTTATGAAAATGAGTCCTGCAAGGTTTCCGCCGCACCACCACCGCTGCGTATGAGCAATATTGAATTAATTCTATCAAACCTTACAACGTAATGCTAACGGGATTAGAACGCGTACCATATGATAATTGTGATCATACACGTGTCGTGACTCATTGTCCAATGTATGGATTCCATCACACGTCTGTCATAAGGCCACATAGATATCCACATCTAGGAAGCTTGAATGGCCTTCACCATAACAACAGAATAAAGTTTTAGGCAAAATGCAGCTCAATTTTAACAAGGAATACTAAATTATGATTTAGACGTAATCGTAAATTGTAGGAGCAAAATGATTAGGCCGATTGACAGAAGAACATACTTCGAATCCATGTGATGGTGACACTCTTTCATATTATAAAGGCATTTAATTGAAGTGATATCTGTGATAACGATAGTGTAAAAAATATCGAAGATAAATGCATTCAGGTGATATTATTAAAAGATATTGAAACAATACGATCCGTTTTAAAAAGATTGCCACTCGTCAAAAACTTCTGAAGTAGTAGTAGTAGTACGGAAATACAAACAAATTACAAATTCATAAAACAATCTATGATGCAATCGAAATCAACAATACCAGTACCATCACTCCACAACAAGCTCATGAAAAACAACAAAATCCCAACATTCTTCTAAGAACTCAAACAGCCATAAAAAGAATCCTAAATCAAAAAATAAAAAGCTTGTGTTCCTAGGTGGGTCGATGGGTAGATGGGTAATGATAAATGCTCGGCAACAGTTCACAGTTCATCGCGGCGATGGGCTCACTGCTGATGTGCTGGCCGCAAATATGAAAATATACAAACAGTTCGTAAATAACGCGAGGGCACTTCAAAGTAAAGTGCGCGGTGCCGACGTGCTCCAAGTTGGAAGAGATAGCGAGGTAGAAGAAAGTAAAGAAGATGATATGATTCCTGGTAATCTTAAAACATGAAACTACAGATGTCACTCGTTTGGAAGGTAATGTCAAAAACATTGAAGAGAAAATAGATCCGGATAAAATTGCAATTTGCTGTTTTTTCAATTAAATATGATCTCCAATACACAAGCAGGTGATCAGAATAAGTTTGAATAGATAGTGGGAAAGACTTGTAGTTCAAATTGTAGATCATCCTAAAAGTCCTAGTGTTAAAGTAAATGTGATTACAGTGTGTTTAGAAGTAATTTCATTCCAATCTGTAGAGTCTGAGCTTTACTATTCGCTACAGCTCTTTCAGAAATTCATGAACGCTCCTAAAAATATAAATGCATCAAGCATGTCAAAACAAAATTGAAAATTGAATCCACCTTACGTGATCTATAGCTAGGTTTTTCAACATAAGTTGCTATAGCCTCTCCCTTGCGGCACCCCCAACATGGAAGCAGAACGGTGTTGTTTACACACAATATCGCTCATTGGGCCAAACCGAACGAATGCTGTAATAAACACCATGCTTTCAGAGCCAACTTCCAACACCAACTTTGGAAGCCAACATTTGCTTACAACGCTGACCGCTTTTAAAATCGGTTTGTGCTCGACAAGACTATTTTGGACTGATATGGTGAAATGGTTTTATAGATGATTTTCTTAACTTTGTCTTAATTTTCCAAGTGACGCGAAATGAAGAGGTCAGATAGTCGCGAAATTGATATTGAGGAATTTGAGAGTGGATTATAAGAAAAGAGAGCTTTTTAATATTCCTGACAGCAACCAGATTCAATAATCAATAACAGTAAACTTTTTTTCTTTGCACACATAATGCATCTGTATATTTTGCGATTAACAACAATATTTAAGGCATTTGTAGTGTTTTTTGTGACCTAAGTATACCTGTTCATTTTACTACCGTAGGTTTACTTTAACTTACAATAAGAAATGTCATACTGAATGACTCATGTTGCCAGCGAGTGCCAGCGGCTGCTGACTACTGAACATTATTTCGGCCTATGTCTAGCCTACTATTGCCTCCCGCAGACTGCGCCACATCAGCCTGTCCTCCGTGTTCAGGCTGACCTTCTCTCTAGGACTCGTCTGCTCCACCGGCCATCGGCCCTTGGACAAATGTAACCAGCCCACTGACATTTCAATTTGCGAACACAGGCTATATCGGGTACTCCGATTCTTATCCTGACTCACTCCATTCCTGATGTAATCCTTTAAAGAAACCCCAAGCTTAGCTCGTTACAGTAAGTACCTGCTTCCTTCCGAAACTCAAGTTCAATCTCACAATTTCTCAGGAGAGCGTTGGGCCAACGTCTGCACCAATATTGGGTGTTGGCCGACACGAGTGGGTTTGTTTAATAGCAAACACAGGCCCGCCGCCCGCGTAAACATCGGCCACATCAAAGCGAACAGGGGCATGCGCACGCGCACCTACTTGATCGTTTTACACACGTTTCGGGAGCGGGAAGTTCAGTGAAGATTATTTTGTTAACATTTCTTTCTAGCGAACGTTTTGTACGTACACAAAGCTTTCTTGCTGTGAAAGTCCTCTATTTGGTGATCAAATACTGCTGTAGCTTAATTAGAATGATTTCTAGTTTTGTCACCGCTGTCAATCTTCCAATTTCCGTTTCTGGTAGTTGCGCAGCTTGCAGCCTCTAAAACTACAACGGTAAAAGAAAGAAAACAAAATCAAACTAATTTTATTTGACATAATCCGAAAACTAAATGAGTCTTCAAATCACAAAGTTTATCAGCAACACGACATCTTTAATATCCGTCGAAACATAATGATAATGTGATGTGACGTAATCAGCCGAATCAAAAGCGAAACTACCAAGATCATCCGCGCGCACTCCCGCGCACATCGGCGGATTGATCACAACCGCTTTGATCTCACAGATCACGCGCCCTTTACTTATATTACTTACATTTTTACTAGCATCTAATCGTAAGATAACATCTCCTTCTGTTGTAATATCAACTTTAGCTTCTTTTTCACAAGACTCAAACTCAGCGTCGTTTACACAAAACCAAATGCTGTTTAGAATAAACTAATTTACATGGCAATCATTTCCATCACATCCTATCCCATTATTTCGAGGTATTCAATTCTCAACTATACCACCAACATCTTCAAGTTCAATTTCGACTGGTATGCTCTAGTGAGTTACGTCATCTGGTGGATGCAGGTAGTCCGTGTGATGTGTCAAAACCGTGATGAGTAGCAGGCGCTGGGAGTAAACACGTGCACGTGGTGGTCTCCTCTCGATTACCTAGAACCACTCGAATTGACCTGGAAACTCATTATTTGACATAGATCAAGATCACAGCCGCGCGTGGGTAAAGACGGTGGTGAAGATTGATGGATGAGTGAGGACGGAATAATATGATGAGTCAAGATCACTTGTGGTAGAGGCCTTGGTGCAGATGGTGAATAAGATTCAAAATTGGTAGAAAAAGTCACTGGCAGTTTTGCAATACTTATTTTTAGAATCAAATAGGCTCACTCAAGGATTACAATAGGCTCACAATTTAGGACCCATTAATAGTAATTTTTACTCGTGATGCTAGAGAACTGGGTTTCTCCTAGTTGTAATGCCATTATATGCCTATTGGCCTAGTTATTTTCTAAATCCTGCTTGACATGGAGGGAAGTCGACACGTATTTTTCCTACTCCTTCATTATTCTGATTAATTACGTTGCAGGATCCAAGACAGGTATATTCATTCACCGGGACATATCGAGCTACATTGTCTCACCGCTTTTCTGAAGGTTGCGATTGTTGATTCTGCCTTTCAAGATTTGCAGTAGTTTGGGAATAGTTTGCCCGAAAAAAATCTGTTTTGCAAGCTTACGTATGCTAAAGAGATGAGAGACGTAGATGTAGAATCTATGATTTTTAAGGGATTATAAAGGGGACTAAGCTAAGAGAAGAAGAATATGTGTATCTGTTCGAACCAGCACATCAATATTCTAAAGAAATTCAGAAACATCATCAGAATAGTCTAGTTTATGAGATGCAAAGATCTAAAGTTAACGTACTGTATCATCCGATTTACGAAGATCTAAAGGCAACCTAATTTAGCCGAATGTCTTGCACTCAAATGACCAACTTTAAGTTTCCGATCACAAGATAATATCGTTCCCCGATCATTAGATGTAAACAATTACTTCAACTTCCACCACCCACAAAGTTCAAAAACCTTGGCTCCCATAATTAACGATGTCATACCCGGGAACCAAACCGGCGCGCGTGCGGTCCGGTGTAAGCTTACTTGTTACCAGCGACCCACTTGCCGTAATTACCGCAATTACACTAATTTCCTTGTTAAGTCTTAGAGGAAATGTTTATCAACTGTAGAGGTGAGATTATAGTGGGAGAAAGGACTCGTGGGGTCTATTTAGAGAACTGTTTAATTGATTGTTTGTACGTAAGTTTCAAGTAAACTGGGGTTATTTTTACTTGGTAAAATTACAGAACACCAACAAATGTATTTGTCTTTTTATCGGAGGCAAGCTCTCAGTTGTAAGAGTGATGTTCGACATAAAGTAACATAAATTATTTTGTTTTATAAGAGCTAGTAGATAAATAGAATGTTTGGAAACTAACAATACTAACCTACATAATTAAGCACCATTCTTACTAACACCGGAATACTAACAATTGAGATTATACCTTGCAGTCAGAAATATATTTTTTTTTTCTTTTTCTGCTAGACATATTACTTTATTTGATTGAGACTAGTCTCATAGTAAGGGCCATGTTGGGCATCTCTCTCTACGACCGGGGGAGAAACTCCAAAATTCGTAGAATAACTATACTATACTATACCATTTATTTCAGGCATCAGTGGCCCATATAAAATACAATACAAAAATAAAATTAAACAATATACTAATAAATATAAAAACAAGACAAGAACTTAAAAACTACTGCACACGAAGTGACGGTGTCGTGTTACACTGTGCGGTGTCGCGTAGCCTGCCGCGAAAACGTCGGTAGACTACACCCTTCGGCCAAAACTCTTCCTTGAGGTACGTGTCGAGATGCTGTGTTGGGACTCGCACCACAAATGAGTTGAAGCTGGTAATATTACGCGGCTCCAACTTCACGACCCTCAAGGTCCAGTTGGTCTTCACTTTCACATACTCCACGATCTCCTCAACCTTCGTAGAGTGATGTAATCGGGACACATACAGCAACGTCGTAGGTATCGCTGGACGTAGCAGCATATTTGGTCCTGTCAGTCCAGTACCGCATTGATTGCGACAAGTAGGCTTCTTCTTCTTCTTCTGAACTTTGATGAAGCCATCCTCATCACACTCTTGCTTCGCTGAACAGGGCTGTGTCGGATTCCTTGGAAGTATTTCAAGGCGACGGTTCTGCTTTCCCCCTTTGGCTGTCTTATTTGAGGCAGCAATTGCGGCGTAAGCTAGTTTGGGGGTCGACATAGCTACGCGGGTCGTATTCTCTGCAGAGGGGCACGGGGCGGCGGGGCTCGGTACATTGCCCTCGACATTTGCAATAGCCGACGAATCCAATTTCGCCGATGCAAAACTGCTGACGGATGCATTCTGTAAATGTGTTTGCACCGCGACGCGTGTGTACGTTGGCTCCGTCATTTGACCTACTTTCCGAAACAGTACTGCGTAGCAACACCATTTCGGCACGTAGTTCTTGGATGGTATCTTCTGACTTCTCCAACTTACACTGCACTTCGGCCAGGCTTGACTTGAGAGATGTTATATCCTTCAGCAGCCTGGTGACATCCACGTGATCGAAGGTGACGGGCGGTAACTTATGTAGCTCCTTCGCTACGAAAGTCGGCACGTCGTCGGGGTCGGTCACCTTTAAAAAGGTGATGATGTCTTGGACGCTCTTCTCTGTACCATCTCTCCTCCGAGATGGCATTTCGCTGAGCTTGCCAGTCGACTGGAACAGTAACATCTTGCCTTTGCTTATCTCATCTTCTTTGAAGCTCGACTTGCATATCTGCATGATGCTCACCTCGTCCATAGTATCGATGGCATTCTGTATGAATGCCAACAGCTCGTTCGCGATAAGTTGTTGTGAACTCATTGCGAAATATCAGGCAGCAGCTAAAGCCGCGCACTGTGCGTACAACTGTGACAACACGACCGTATTCGAGCGCGCATCGTACTGCACTCCAACTAATAACGAGACTGTTAGATATAGCATGGGTTATAGCAAAAAGAAAGTGTGAAAGTGGGCGGCCCATATATGCGTACTGGATGGAAGATGGGGCAGGAAAGTGTTGGAGTGGAGACCACGAACGGGAAAGAGGAATGTAGGGAGACAACCGACTAGGTGGACAGACGATCTTGTTAAAGTGGCCGGTAGAAACTGGATAGCCATTGGAAAGATTTGGAAGTGACCTACTTACATTCAGCATTGGGTAACGTAAAGTTGGAGAAGAAGAAGAAGTCTCATAGTATATTTCATTACTTTTCCTAAATCGTACATTACTGTGACAATACGCAAATAACTCATGAGTATCTTCACAGTGCTGCCAAAGTTAAACTAATGATCCTGGGAAAAAGAAAAACGCGTATGAATACACCAACATAACACAAAATCGTCACCACTCACAAAATAAGTCGAAATCAAGTAAATTGTACACAAACACCCCGCATAATAACGTCAAATGGCCCACAGTTATAATTGTTTGGAAATGTTACTAAATCGGGAATCAACCCGACACCATTTGTGGCTATTCTGACAATTTCACTGAATATTTTGTGTCAATAGATTTTATTGTGTTAGGGACGGTGCACACTGATTTGTTGCATTTAATTTTACTTTTATTGGACTAGTTTCCATGACGTTATCATTTTGAATTTAAAACATTTTGATTCCATGAAAACCTTTGCAGATATGTATTTAGTATCAAAGCTTAAAAAGCTCAAATTTTCTTTAAAAAAAAGAGAAAAATAAGTTCTTTTTTTACCCATACATATTTTTATATTAGTAAATACATACTTAGGTTGCAATATTTTCGCAATACTTTCATGAACTTATAGGTATTCTATCCACTATCCAGTCAAAAACCTTAGTACTTTCCCTGAATTAATGCTCCAAAATACATTCCCATCTACTTTTGTGTGACATCCCTTACCCTAGAGCAACAAAACTAACAATTGTCTGTTCTTCCACATTCTTGTAAAGTGCTGCATGCGGGAGGGCAGAGCTCGGAGGGACATAAATACTAATTATTTTATTGTATGAATCAACTCCCGTCTAATAGATACTAATCGACACAATATTGCTACATTCCTGTTACAATTTTGGTGTATTTGGGAATCATATTGCTGTTAAGATCATCTATTATTATTTTCTTTTACTTCTTCTGCCTGGGGATGGCAATGTTCGACTAGACTGACTAAAACCGCCACGGTGTTGAATGGAGATACCTTGTTTTACTCATTTTTTTTTTTGCGATAGCCTCACCTGATGCAATGATGTGGTCGACAGTGAAGCACGCTTACCTAAAAGTAACTTCTTCACTCTTGAGTTAGTCTTAAGGTGTAAATACAGATTCCGGTATGGAATTCTACTCTTTTATGGCGCATCCACACATGCCCGGCGGCACGGCCGGCGGCATGGCCGGCGGCCGTGCCGCCAGCCATGCCGCCGGGCGTGCGGCACGCGCGGCTGAGATGACTTATAGTAGGCTGAGATTCAGCGGCAACCCGGCGGCATAAGCCGGCGGCATGTGTGGATGCGCCTGTGCGAACTGTGCGCACAATAAAAGTATTGGCAAACGCTTTGTACGTTAGCGTAAGCGTGAGACTGTGGCCGGTACGGCGACAGTCTTACGGGGATAACCTATAGGGCCTCAACATTACTGGTATATCTCAAAAATGCTCAGATATTGTAGATACCTTAGACGTAGGCAATACATAAATAGCTTGATACAGGCCAGACATTTATTATTGTAGTTAGCTAACTTTTGTATCTAGTGAGCTTTTTTGCGAAGGAAGTTTATACTTTTGAAATTTTCTTTTATAGGAAAACCGTTTCACCACATAAGGACTCTTTTGTTAAGATCAAAGAACACACCTTTCTCTAGTAACAACTTCCTGTTCACGGTTGCTACATCAACACTTCGCGACTCTGTTTACTCTAAGCATTTCATTTTTTTGGTTTACATTAAAAGAATAAATGAAAAGCTAGCAAAAGGTATTAGGGTACAATCAAGATGGAATTGAAAAAGTCCTCTTAAGGACCCGGTTCGCACGCGAGACCGCGACAAGAGACCGCGACCGAAGATTGCTATATACCGTATCTGTCTCCTGTCGCTGTCTGGCTCGCGAAAAGCCGCTCATATATTGCCTAATGTTAAGTACTGTCGCGGTCTCTTGTCGCTGTCTCCTGTCATGGCCTACGGTGCGAACCGTCACCTTTAGAAAGACATACACCGATCGTTTTTAGAAAAACTTTCTAAAACGATCGGCTTAAAAATTATCTGTGTAGTACAGATAATCCAAAAAGAGTACCAGACTACGTGCTCTAGTTTTGAAATAACCTCGTGAGAATAGACGTGTGAGAGCGTATGTAAATCTATCCATCATATCTATCAAACGATTTCTCAACAAACACGTCGAAGACTCTCAACAAACAAGATGTCTCATAGGGGCGCATTGCGGTCCAATTGTCGTCCGGCCGACAATGCGTCCATTGCCTTCATTCGCTCACAATACCGGCTTTTGTCCCGTAATTGTAATAAGACGATTAAGCTATTGTATGACAACTGTGCTGGATCAAGTTGGTATATATTTGTTGTGGATTCGTTGTTACTTCCCGTTTAATATTGTTGTTGATAATGGTGAGGCGGCCGCAGGAATATTCCTACAGTCTACAGGGCCAAATCTTTAAAAAATCCTGCTCCTTAGCAACACAAACGCCTCAAATAGTACTTAAATAGGAATCTGATTGTGCATTCCTTCCATTTCTCTGGATGGTGTGTTTTGTTGCCCATGCATTCGTATGAAAGCCATCCATGGCATCCTGCCCCCTTCTCCCGTGTCTGCTATTCTATCTGATCTCGTCTAGCCACCTTAGGGCTTCATATTTGTGGCCTTCCCGATCCCACTTAAGTTTCGCAGCTACTTGAACAACGTCGATCATTTGCGTTCTGGGGGAGGCCTCTGCTCGGAAGTGGGACAGAGCAGGCCATGAAATTAATTTAAAGAATCATATTAAGCTCTTACAAGTTCGAAAGTGTAATCAAGTTAATGTAATTTCAAATATCAGTAATACACACTGTGTCTACGTTACGTTACGCCAGCTGGAAAAGATTTCTTCATGAAATGAGCAATACCTCAATTTGTACTTTTTATTAATATTTAGGATATTTAATACATAAGCGCTAATTGTACATTATTTAAATCTGGTATACGGTGTAAAGTAATGTAAAAATAGTATCTAACATTGACGTTGAAATACAAAATCGCCTCGAGTTCATCTAAACGAAAGCAAGTGTAAGCTTTCACAGTGTATACTAAAAGGTCAAAAGTCGACTTTTAAATCAATAACTTAAAAAATAGACCAACAGCAATATATCACTAAATATTTTAAAACTAATAATGTAATATTGATTTATGTGACGAACATTACTTTGATTGTTATTAATTGACGGACATACACTCTGCTCCGTGCTGCTCCATGACCCGCGAGATATAAACCATTTAGCTAAAATACCGTGACTATTGACCCGCCAAGACTAAAGGGGTAACATTGGGGTGTGGTGCAAGTCATCGGACCACCACCCAGATATGTGACGCAGAAAAAAATCAGGAAAGACTTGCTGCTTAAAAGTCTATTGAAAGAACATTTATTATCCAAACATGTAAAGGAACGATGAAGGATACAAGATTTTTGTAGGAATGTACACAGATATTTTAAAAACTTCAATTTAGTTTTTCATGGGACACCGAAGTTCATGAAGAGTATTAAGAACATGTTGGAAAGAGGTTGAACATTACGAGTAAAAGCTTACTCTGGTATTAGCAGCAAGGGTGTGAGAATAGAGAACATTAATTATATCACTTGCAAGTGATTCATCGATTACCGACCCATCATTGATCTCTTCATTGACTGGACAATTCATTTAGGTATGTCTGTTTTATCAAAAGACTATTTCAACAACGGATTTTTGCTGAACTTCCATATTCATTAGTTTTCGACGGGAAAGGCTTGTCCTTTCCAGCTATATAATTTTTCACCTTCAGTCTGCCCGCTTCCCGACGCATTTCGTAACTTGTACCACGCCCTAGCTTAGTGGTGTGATGGTCTGTTAGTAACCCGCGCTTTAAAGCGATTCGTTCCGCTGATGACCGCTATGACGAGCGATGTAGGGTTACATAGTTGTCGTAAATAACGTAAAGTACAAGTGATAATAGCGATAATTTAATTTTAAAGCTTAATTTTGTATAATACCTTATTTATGTTTTATTGCGACTCTAATTGGTTGGACATTAAATGATAGCGAGCAAGTAAATTTTAAGTTTAGAGCACGGGTTTAAGCACACAGAAGAGGTCGTTCATATCGCTCAAGAGACACAGGGTGTAGAAAAGGCAGCCATGTCTTCGATTTGCGACAAAATTAACACAGGACTATTATTCAAACGTGGCGACTCTCTTTTTATCTTCCAAAGTCTTAAGCCAGCATTTACACTATATATGATCACAGATACACCATCTAAGTACTGTAAGGGTGCTTTCCCAGAAGAGATGATCTACGTAGCTGTGCTGCGAAAATATGTAAGCTTAGCTTCGACACGACAGTTTCCTCTGATGCTATGTAGCGCCTCGAGTAAAAATAATGTGCTACGAAGATGCGTCGCCTCAAGATGGCTTTGCGCAGCAGTTCGAGCTATGCGATAATAAGAAAATCCTACACAATGACATCAGTTACGACTGTCCATACCACACAGCCATAGCTCGCATCGATAGCAGGCAGCCACAGCACGTATCTTTCCATTTACAACTTATTTGAAACGCATCCATAGCAACGTAGCATAGCACTTCTTAGGTGGAAAAGCTCCCCCTAACGCTAGTGGTAATAAGTTTTCATAAAGAGGAATTTAAGTGTCGAACAACTACTCTACGTCGTCTTGTGTTAGACCAAAAATTCTCTTCTAAAATGTCAAAGCTTTTAGAGTTGTCTCCATATACGAGGGGTGTCCACCAGGGATGACAAAGCACGGTGTGGACAGTTATGGCGGTAATGGCCGCCAAACGGACGGCGTGCCGAGTTATTATAATTGCCGAGTGACTGAGCAACATCATGCGGGCGACTGTCGGTCAAGGAAGGGGTGCGCAACGTTTTGACGTTGCTTAGTTTGCATAATCTATAAACAGCATTTTTTTCGCAACAATGATTTTTATAAGTACAAAACCTATATACCTCGTAAGAAAATATTAAGTCAGCTTCTATGTGTCAGTTTTATATGTGTATGCAAAACCTTCACTTTGACTATACAAGCGAAACTGTCTATGTTATGGTGTTTTTACATTTTATACTTTGTCAGTTTTCTCTTAAATGTTTACTGAGGTAAAGGACCTTGCTTTAGTTGTTTTTTAGTCTGAAATAACTATTTTATGCGCAGAAACTTAAGTAACAAATTCTCCAAAATTGAGAGCAGATCTTTTATTAAAATATACATGCCTGCTTCAAACATCCCCACGGTTGTCGATCCCTGTTGTCGCCAACTTTCCACTGAGGGCGACAGAACTAATCGCTATGAGTGCTTTTTGAAATCATTCAATTATGAATATTGACCAACAAAGAAATTCTCGTTTACACTCGTTTACTTCGTGGGGAGATGCAACCATGCCATGCCAGTTGAGCGTTGCATAATAAGTATTGTAAAAAGTGAAAATATTAAGAGAGACGTAGGTCGTTACTTATAGTAACTTACTGGAGATATTACTTAAAAGTAGAATAATTGCATAAAATAGTTACAATGACCGTGCCATTTTTACTGTATGTTAAGTATGCTTTTAGTTTAATAAGTACGCTACTTTATAACCGTATGTATGCTGGATTTGCACTAACCTTATACGCATTATTTTAGATTATTACCAGGGTATTCAATACATAGAACGTAGGTAACTGATGTGGTCGGTTCCTTGATAACACCCATTAGGAACCCCAACAATAAAATAATTATATCAAAGAAAAGTTTTAGTACACGATGTGACCAGGTTTTCAAGACCAAGTTTGGTTTTGATAGCCATCGGAAAGCTCACGAAAGCGTAGACAAGAAGTCTAGGTCGCTGTCGGATACAAAAAGCAGGGCTCTTGTTGTTCACTATATCATAATTCTTCTTAGTTAAATAATTATGGACACGGACATGTTATAATAGCATACTAGGATAATTATTAGGAAGTCTTTAAAATAAGAAAAAAAATACACCCAAAAAGAATAATACATAATTAAAGCAAATCTTCTAATGCAAAACCTGCTCTAATACCTTAAACATAACTCATGAATCTGTCTGCCTAGATACCCAGACAGTATGACAGTAAATTGGCCGGGCCATCACGACTACAATAACAATCAGGCCGGCTAGAGGTCCAATTACAGGAGTTAACCTCTGCGCAGGGGTCACAATATAATTTAATAACCTCGCATTGTGCTACTGTTAATGTGTGCGTGTCTGTGGGTGGACACTATGTGACTATAGAGCTGGGTGTGGATGGCTGGCGTGATTTGGATGCCATGGGGGTGAGCAGTAATAGTGTACACTTTTGATACTGTGTAGTCATTTTCTTAAAAAGATTTACTTTGAAAGACCTATTTTGGGCTAGGGAAAATGAAATAAGCTTCGTTCTTGCCTTAAACTGACAAAAAAGGTATTTATGTCCTTTTTCAGCTATTCTTAGCTTTTTAGCTGTTCTTGTTTTTTCATTTTTTTTTTCAATCGTAGAATATTATAAAGCTGAAGTTTCCAACGTGTTATTCCCATATTTATTCCATTATTCTGCATTTTTTACAAGAAATGTAGCGAATTTGTCTAGTTTTAATAGAATTACTTTCTACAATATTCGGTAAAAACTATGATAAGTTTGTATCATAGAATGAATGTCAATTTTTCTAGGCCCTAAGATATTTTCTTTCTTTAGTAAGTTAATTAAAACCTTTTTTTTAGTTCAGGAAATCTTTTGCGATCTAAGTGGAACGGAACGCACTATTAGACTCGTACTGCCTAAAACCAATTCTTTTGATAGCCCTTTACATTCTAGAGCCCCGGTCACGTCTTAAGACATTCTGGCAACCCCAGCAAACAAGCCCTCGAAAGGCTGAGGGCTATGTTTATGTCTTCACCATTTTTATCGACTAAACCCAGATACTGATAGAAATACATAAGAAACAATAGATTCTTCAATTGTACCAACATTATCACATACCTACATAATACATACACACTACACGTACACACACAAGATCTTGGTGTCTAACAAATGACAGAGTTAACCTCGGTGCAGGGGTCACAATATAATTTAATAATCTCCGATTGCCGCGAGTGTTTGTAAAGAAAGACGTATGTGTGTGTTGTGTGGGTAGAATACCAGGCAATTGTAGGCAAATGGTTACTCATAATTAGACTGTATTATAATGTACTGAATACTTGTACAAAGTGATGTTAATAAAAACAAAATTCGACTACCTATACAAAACTGGAAGCTGTTTCGTACATTTTGTACGGAGAGTTAATTCCTTTTTTTATTTCGTAGAAGTCGGACCCTGAATCGACTACCTTGTAAAGTAAAACTATTGATTATGACTACTAATTGACAATTTTCAAGGAAAAAATGGAACAACGCCTCTGGTGTGCGAAGAAGGAACTAATTTTTCCTTGAAAATTGTCAATTTGAAAGTGTCAAAGTTCCAGTTTACTTTACGTCTCATTTACTGAAAACTCGTGTGGGTACTGATAGTTAAATTGACACAGTCTTTACGATCATAGTCACCTGAGTATATTTAGGGACTTAATGGCAGAATTCGTGAAAAAGCTCGTCACATCAGTGTTGAATAAGAAATATACATAACTAGCGACCCGCCCCGGCCCCGTACGGTTGCAATCTCTACTATATTATGGATGTTATTTACATAAAAAAACCTTCCTCTTGAATCACTCTATCTATTGAAAAAAACCGCTTCAAAATCTATTACGAAGTTTATAAGTATAAGCTATGTTTAAATTAATGCTGATTTATTTCGATAAAGAGTATCTTTTTTTTTAATAGCCGTTTATGTCCCACTGCTGGGCAAAGGCCTCCCCCATGTCCTTCCAAGTACTCTTTTCTAGTGCCACTTCGGACCAGTAAAGAGTAAATAATAAATAATATTAAATAAATAATAAAAACATTAAAAATTGGGGTGAACGTATACTTTACGCACACGTTACTGAAAGTATACGTACCCCCCATTACCCCAATTTAATAATAACGAAGCGAAAGCCCAACTTTCACCCTCAGTAAAAACGAAATTCCTTTTTTTTTCTTACAATCTTTTTACGTCATAGGTACGTAAACAAAAACTAAATAACCTGTAAGTTATCCGCCTTCTTTGCAGTAATTACACAAAATAGATGCACAAAATATCGGATTACCCGCCTTTGTGCCGAATACAAATATTTGAGCAATAGCAGAAATACGATATCGATACGATACGATAATTACTGCAAACAATGTCACTATCAGATCGTCTATTCAAGCGGCACAGTTCTATCATTAACGGTCTAGCAGTTTCGGAGGTAAGAGCAATCGGCGCTGGGTACGAATTCCGGCTTGAGTAAAAAATTTTGAGTACTTAGTTTGTTTGGGTTTTGTAGTAGGTAAACAGAAAAATAAGTAATTTGTAGTCTTTTCATAATATTAGGAGGCCGCTGTTTCATACCTTACTACTCTGCGAAGAAACAGCAGAAACAAACTCAGAGGTCACTGTCTCTTTTAAACTTCAGATATTTATAAAGATTAAATATTTACCACTTAGGGCACCTGGCACCTGCTAAAAATTTTGACAGGAGCCTTATGTCGAATAGATAAGAGTGAATTTCCCGGGACCGAAAATTGCGTGGCATCAATGAAATCGGTACTAAAAAACAAGGTTATAACGTTCTCAATTTTTTTTCCGGGTAGGTGAAATAGTAATCTATGTGTAGCACTAAATGTTTATTTAATTGGATTAATGGATATTCCAAAAAAAAATATTAAACCTCGAAATCTTTCATTGCCGTGTTTGTCCACACTTCACCTTGCTGTGTATTATTCCACATTGATAAAAATCTATTGGTTATTTATACTAAAACCTCGTTTTATTTGATACATGAATAGTTAGAGTATTGCTACAGAATACATTTATTCAAATATTTAAACAAAACAACGAATGGTTAATAAAAAATTACTTGTCCCAGAACTACCCTTCATCGCCGTGTCCTAATCATGTTCAAGGATATTGTTTTACCTACTACTTTCTTCCCCCCTACCGGTATGCTAAACGTTGCATATTAGTGCTGCCTAAGTGCTTAACGTGGAAGAAAGTACACACGTGCCTGCGTTTTCGCACCATAAATTTAAATAATCAATTTTTATGTTACTGGAAAAATTTTCTTTCATCGCCGTGGATAGATATAACTGATATTTGAATAAGTTTGTCTTCATGAGTAAGCATTCGATAGAACACCATTCCTCATATGTTCATTTGTGAGGTGCTTATTTCTTCGAATAATTTATAGATTTTTTGTTATTTATATTTTTTGCCTTGATTTTCATCGACGTGTTTTCATTGCCGTGGTTTCCGTGGCCGAAATTTGCTATGGAAATGAAAAAAAAGACATGGCAATTAAAAAAATTTCATTGCCATGCCTCGTAAAACAATTTACTTTCATTGCCGTGGCCAGGTATTTCATTTCCGTGACTTGTGTTTTCATCGCCATGGTATGATTAGGCAAAGAAAACATCTTTTGTCACCTGCGATTCAGGTAATACCGATTACTAACAGTACAAGACTCGTCAAGTTAACTCTAGATTGTTTCTCTCTGGTCTCTCTTTAGATTTGATTTGAAAGGTCCAGCCAGATGAAGTCTACGCTCCCACCTACTCGGTCCCATATTCAGAACCCCGAAATCAACTCGAGCTTTCTAATCGCTTTGCTTTCCCTGAGAACTTATTGACCGAGCAAACCTTAAACCTCATGTCTGAACGAGGTTTGCTACAGTTGCAGTCTTCCAATGACGCGAAGTCATATAAGCAGCTAAATAGACGTATATCTAAGTCACTTCAGAGCTTCTGAAAGCGGGTGGAATACCGGTACTTAAAGTCCTCCAGAAGCTCACTAATACCGTCCTGTTCTAGGGCAAAACGCCTGAAGCATGGAGCAAAGGTGAAGTGGTGCTTTTCCTAAAAAAGTTGATAACAGCCTATTGAAGAACTACAGACCCATCATGCTTCTGAGTCATGACTGTCAGACTTGATGACTTCTAGCCTCCCGAACAAGCCGGTTTCCGAAGAGGCTATAGTACCATACACCACATCCATACGCTGCGGCAAGTTATACAGAAGACCGAAGAGTATAACTTGCCATTATGCTTAGCGTTTGTGGACTATGAGAAAGCCATCGTATCGGTGGAAACATGGGTGGTACTTGAGTCACTCCAGCGATGCCGTATTGACTATCGGTACATCAAAGTGTTGAAGTGTTTGTATGATAACGCCACCATGTCGGTTCGAGTACAGGAGCAGAGCACGAAGGCGATTCCATTGAGAAGAAGCGTAAGAAGGATGTTATCTCCCTGAAACTGTTTACTGCCACAATGGAAGACGCCTTCAAGCTCCTGGAATGACAAGGACTTAGCATCAACATCAACGGCGAATACATCACTCACCTTCGATTTGCGAACGACATCATAGTCATGGCAAGTCGATGGAGGAACTCAGCATGATGCTTGATGGCCTCGACTGAGTTTCACAATGGGTGGGCTATGGGCTTGAAAATAAACATGTACAAGACGATTTTTTTTTTTAATTTCAAATGTCGGTATGATGCATAATATTATTTTGTCAAAGTCTGCCAATCAGTTTGAATATAATTGTAGTTCCAATTTTAACATATATTGTACTCATCGTTGATTGATTCTTTCATTGCCATGCCACAGTTCTTTCATTGCCGTGGGCGCTTGTTTCATTGCCGTGCACGCATGTTTCATCGCCGTGGCACGAAATTTTTAAATCCTTATATCTCGTTAGTTTTTTAAGTTATCTGCTAGACATTAAGCAAGAATATATAAATTATCAAAAACTTTAATTAGAGCGTTATTTTTTTAAAAAAAAGCTTAAGATTAAAAAATCCACGGAAATGAAGATTTTATAGGACCTGTTGAAATTCACTCATAAGGTACCTACAAGTAGCTCAGGTGCCATTGTCAGCGGGTGCCCTAAGTGGAATACCTCTAAATAATACTTACGTTTTGCGAAATGCTAACTTAAATAGGTCTTAGTATTGTTTCTGGCTTTTAACCATGAACAAATATGTGCGGAAGACCAATCTTTAGATCAGTAAACAATAAATAGTAGCCGGAACTTAATTATGAAATCTGTTGTTATCGATTTAAAAGTGAAATCGATTAACACTTAAATCACTACCGCGTTGAGTCAATTAATTTTAATACTTCTTTTTGTGATTGATTTAATTGACTGCTCGATACTTATCACTGGTAGTAGCTATATCGTAAACTTGGTTTGCTCCTTGTAATATACTGTTAAGACAAAACAATATAGTTGGGAAAGGACTTAGCTAGATGATGTATCTTAAACTTGATAAAAATTCCATGAATCATTTAAAAAGACGCATCTTGTAAAGGATATTTTTCACCAATATCTGTGGAGATTTTGCTGTTTTACTTTTTCGAAGACAATATTTCAAAGTCAAAACCAAAGTTACAAACACCTAACGTATAAAAAAATATTATTACTTTAAGTACTTTGTGATACACGTTAAAGAACCTAAGATATCGCAGTAAACCTTAAAACATTCTTGTATTGCTAAACATCTACTTTCTCCCTTTCCCAGAAGACATCGAGATCTGGATATTATTCTTACAGATTTCATTTGCCATATTTTTATAATCTTATTCATCATCATCATAATCGGCAGTCCTTTTACACTGATCGCGAGACTGTCTCATCAGGTGGCCCCGCAACGTAAAGAGCTATTGAAGGACACTGTAGATTTTAGTCAGTACAAGTCTGACATTTCCTGCCGCCCGGCTCTGGATGGGATTACTCATTGGATGATTAAGTATAACACGTAAAATAAAAAAAATCATACTCGGTTCCTCTGCTGAAGTGCTAACCCTGAAAACAATGCCTGTTTGTCTGCCTGAACCACTGCTCTCTGCCCAGGTGGCCTCTTGTTAGCAAACTGTTCAGTTTATTTTCAGTGTGGCCAGTCTACAACTCTTCTGAGAATTAACTATTAAAACACCGCGTTGTTTGAATGACGTCTTAATTTCATGCGCGCGCGCAGGTGCCTAGGGATTAGGCTAGGTGTATATGAACTGGATTGATTGTTTTAAATTAAAATTATATAAAACTTAAACCGAGAAAAACATATTTTGTACTGAAGGTCATCTTTATCAGTTCTCTGATTTTTTTTTTGGAGCTTAATTTTAACTTTCAGTTGCTTTTAAAGTAGTTTTAATGAGCATTAGATTAGCATTTTTAGAAGAAAACACAAAATTAGCAGAACAAGCTTATTTTAAAATAAATAAGCCACCAAATATTAATGCCTATGCCATCTCAAAACCTAGCAAGACAATATAAACTGTATCCGCAACATAGATGACTCATTCTATCAAAAACCTTTACTAATATCTTTCCCAAATAAAAGCGAAGACACTTCTTTTTATTAACTTACAACAATACAAAAGTAATCGCCTAAATTCAACCAAAGAGTTGTCATATCTACAAATTGATCAGCTATGAACTAATCTATGCGCTTACAAATAGCGATCTTCTTTCGCTACCCACCTTTACGCGGCGATTCCTTTGATCTCGACAATTGTGGCCTTTGATGTGGCCGCCGGTACTGGTTCGTGTTAACTGTTACAAATATTACTGTACGCGTCCGATGTTGGTACATCAGTCGGAAACTTGTTGGAAAATTCTCGAAATACAATCGCAGGAAAAAAACAAAAAAATGTTTTGTGTAAATTGTTTTCGTTAAATTAATGGGTTGATCTCAGAATTACAGAAGCATCTTTCGTCTATATACATGAAATTTTCAGAGATCTCTGTGATTCAGAATACCTGCATGAATTGTTTTGGAAAACTATGTGGAAGCTGTACCAATGATTACTAATTCAAATAACATTGCTCATCATTCTGTGAAAAATAATATAATATTTATCGAATAAAATAGCTCTTTGTTGTTTTACGTCCAGAATCGTGAATAAGATTAACAATTTATAAAATGTGAGTAATAATGTACAATTTACATAAACGGTGGAAGTAGTCTGGTTTTTGGAATCACCCTCGACTCAAGGCTACAATGGAGTCCTCATTTAACATCTCTTGCAGGACGGCTAAGTTCAGCAGCATACGCTGTTAGAAAAATCCGCCAACTTACTGATATAGAAACCGCGAGGCTAGTCTATTTTAGTTATTTCCATAGTATTATGTCATACGGTATTTTACTATGGGGGCGGGCTGCAGACATCGAGTCCATATTTATTCTGCAGAAAAGAGCTATCAGAGCCATATACAATCTACGTAGGCGCGATTCTCTACGGGAATTGTTCAAGGGTATCAACATCATGACAGTACCTTGTCAATACATATATGAAAACATCATGTACGTTACAAAAAATCGGCATTTATTCAGTAAAAGAGGTGACAGACACAACTATAATACTAGAAATAGGGACCAATTAGTTCAGCCAGGTTTCAGGCTAGCTAAAGTTGACACATCTTTCATGGGGTACTGTCTAAAATGTTACAATAAGATACCTCCTCACATAATAGAACTGAATGAAACAAAATTCAAATTATGTATAAAACGCACACTATGTAGGCAAGCCTATTACAAGTTGGAGGATTACATCTATAAATATAAAAATGAAACCCGTTTTCCGTTGTCACGACATAACATGAAAACGGCTTGACCGATTCGGATAATTATTTTTTTGTTGTGTTTGTAACCATCGGGACCGGGTTTTAGACCGGGTCTTCCACCCATGCGAAGCCGGGACGGGCCGCTAGTTAATGATAAAAACGCTTGGCTCAATGCTAGTCCTGCTCCACAACAATAGGGTTATTAATTAGGTAGCACGCATACTTAATATGGAAGCTGCAGAAGACTGTAATGTTATCTTTGCATTGTATCGATTCAATTTCTTAGTATTATATAATTTTATTGCACATGTGTGAGTACTATGTACTACTTATTAATTATTATTATTGACTCGATTTTACTCTGGTGGTTGAGAGAATGTCATGCTCACTCAAATGTCTCGCTTATGGTCTCGCTGATGGTGGCACGTGTGTCGGATCATTTAGCTCCCTTCAAAATGGTTGAGCTGATTGGTGCTGATACGTGTGTCATGTTCGTGAACGGGCGCTGTTAGTTGGGGCTGGTCATCTCTTAGCTGCCACGGTTTTTATTTTAAATATTGATTCATTTATTTCTAAATTGTCTTTTTGCTTTTGTAATTCTTACTGTGGACACTTTTAACTTGCTACATCGTTCTCACATAATGTAACACCACAAAATGAATGATGTAACAAAGGACTTGTAATAATCTTGGCGATCTAAAAAGAGTGTCCATGGAGTTTCTTGCCCGTTCTTCTCCATAGAGATCTACTTCTTGGAACGGGCATCTACGGTACTTTCACAGTTTTTATGTCTGTGACTGGGACTGTGGCACCATAACTTTGTAGTTTTTAATTATATTTTTTGTCTTTGACATTTCAAAAGTGCCCTATTGGTCTATTTGAAATAAATGCTTTTGATTTGATTTGATTTGATTTGCGGGTGCGGATGGGTGATCGTCTATCAAAGCGAGTTTCTTCCATGTTTCGAAAAGCACGTAAAGCTTTTGGTACTGGCTGTCTTTTATACATATAACAGTCGTGTTAGTCAGAGGCCCGAATTTCTAACAACCAGTCTTACCAAGGGTTATCGTATGTCCCAGCTACTGGGTTTCGGAGGTCAGACTGGCAATCACTACATGTAAAGCTGCATCCGGATATATTGTAAGCTGATCCGAAAATAGTTGGAAAAAGTCGCCGCAAATGATTATAATTCTCGGTGCATTTACGAGTACCTGTTATAACTTCGATATAGAGACGTTTTCTAGGTTCTTTTAAAATTGAAAATACCAACTTAAAACTAATCTAGCTTCACTCCAACCTAGAACATTTACTAACAAAACTAAACTCAAGAAATTCTAAGAACATTCAGACAAAAAAACTAATTTGTTATGAAACACTGGGAAGAGTTCATAACGGGTTTGTTTGATAAACAGCGAGTGATTGTGTACGATCACATTAGAGGTGGACCGCTTGATCTCGAAAGACTTCAAAAACTTGTGTGTAGTCTCACTGCGAGATGAAATGATAAACAATAATCTATTGCTTTGAGCTTAGTGCTGCCTCGCTAATTACTTTAGTGGTTGTTATTACTTGAGGCTAACGTCAAAGCAGTTGTTGAAAAATGAGTAAGAGTTTGCGCAATACGGTGCTTATTTTTAAATAAATTGACGAGCTACTTTAGCTAAATCAGCAGCTACGAGTATTTCGAAAGTTGAATTCATCTTGGTGCGTTAGATTTTTTTTCTTATCTCACATCGTTTGGCATTTTTCGTTACAGAACTTTAAAATATTGTATTTAAAGACATGCATAGTGGTATAATTAATCAGATTGATATAATAATTGATATCACAGAGTCATTCAGAAATCTACTGTATTGTATATTTCACAATATAAACTCACCAGTGCGGAACACCGCAGAAATAAATTGGCCATCACAATCTTCAAAATTGAGACGATATAATAAAATAGACTAAATAAATATTGGAGCAGCATAATACATTCATCTATTGACGAATTCTGACCATAGAGAAGAGATTATTGCGACCATTTCAAAAGAGCAAAGCGATTATCGAAGAATCTATTCATACACCCTAAAATATTCGGACATATCGTGAATGAAGAACTACAATCACAATAATTATAAGTTTTTGTTGAAAAATTCATAAAATCAAACACAAATCCTATTTTGGGGACACAATTTGGCAAGAATAACATCCGTTTCAAAGGGTACAGAGGATTTTAAATATAGCAATGTGTGCAAAACACGTAGTTTGAATAAATATAATGTGTATAAACAAGTTCGACAAAAGAATCGCAAATATGAAAATATCCGGATTGTGCCGATTGTCCGAATAAACCCTTTTTTACAAGATTAGCCGATGACAATGTGGTGAAAGGATTCAACGATACAATTTTAGAATTCATGAATGTTCTGTCATGACAATTTTTGTCATATATGATGACATTTTGTGTTTAAACACCGTGTGACGTGAAGATTCAGAAGAAAGAAGGTTAATCTGTAAAGGATTTCATGTAGGTAAGACGTATGTACAGGTGGAAATATTTTAAGAATTATGACAATAATGTCGAAGAAATGGCACAACTTCGCTTTGATTCCGTATATGTATAAACTTCATTAACTGAATTGTGTTCTTGAACATTCAATATTTTTGTAGGTATATTATTATATTATTACTA
The DNA here is from genome assembly GCA_028554685.1 of Agrotis ipsilon. Taxonomy (NCBI): domain Eukaryota; kingdom Metazoa; phylum Arthropoda; class Insecta; order Lepidoptera; family Noctuidae; genus Agrotis; species Agrotis ipsilon. The sequence continues at coordinate 17,685,509 of CM052965.1, forward strand.
GCGGCCCGTCCCGGCTTCGCACGGGTGGAGGACCCGGTCTAAAATTTGAGATTTAAACTACTACTAACTAACTACTAACTACTACTAACTAACTACTAACTAGATTATCCTATCTCTCAAGTTGGATCGAACTGCACATGGTGTGCGAATTTTATTATAATCGGTTAAGTGGTTTAGGAGTCCATTGAGGACAAACATTGTAACACGAGATTTATATATATTAAGATTAAGATAAAAGGTCCTTAACAGCATAATTTACGTCTTAATAATGACAGGCTTACAATAAACCTTCAAAATCAGCGAGTCAATATGGAAATCGTCACACTGAAACGGTCATCTTTTTTGGAGTTTACAAAAACAATCCGTATTTAGAGCTCATTTCCCGAAACCGTAGCACGAGAAGACGTTACCATATTTAACTAGAGATTAACACTACCATTTTGGCGGGAAGTCGTCAGTTAGGGAATACAGTCGAACCGAACGCGACGCATAAAACAGCATAAAACGGGTTAATCTCCGCCCTGTAATCCTCTAACATATGTATCTGTCGTTGCGTTTTGACGTAGATTTACAATTATTTACAAGAAATACCCGCTGCACGCCGGTTGTGTGCGCTCACGATAATCCGCGGATTAACTCGCGTCTTGTTTATGGTGCGCTGTCACCCGCCTAATTGTCTGTGGTCGGGAAAAAGCGCGGGAACGATGGGACAAAATGGCGACCGTGATTTATGTGGGGTTGGTGGTTTTCACAATATTTCTAGAGCAAGATGTTTTGTGTCGAATGAGAGATGGTCCGTGCGGTCGGATTATATCGGTTTCGAGTTACTTGTTTTTGTTGGCAGCGTTTAGCATGGCTTCGACTGTTAGCTTCGGTAACATTTGATTTGCAGCTCGTAGACGGCAGAATGGCTGTCCGTGTGTCGTCTGTCGACACAATATATTAGTCATTGTCTTGTAGCGTTGATCATACTAATTTATTTTAGGATTTATCAGCGTCTAAGAAAATTTGCGCAAAATAAAAATGTCAACATTGCATTACCGTGTGAAGTAAACGTGAATTATTAAGTTTTTATCTCTGTTTACTTCGAAAGGGATAAATTGGGCAGATTAAATTAAGCGTGCAGTCATTGTGATCACTGCCAGATATTCTAAATCAGGATAAAATATTATAACAGGTTTCAAGACATAGGACCCGTCCAGCCGTTGAGCTAATCTGTAATTTCTCTTCCACAGAACTCATATATACTTATATTAAGGTCTTGCTTTTAACCGCACTATCGCTCTAGCTCCTTTACATCAAAGCCTTATGCATGTGGGAAAATTACAAAATAGGTTCTGCACGAAAGCAAAAGAAACGAAACATTATAGAATCATGACTTAAAGATTTACTGTTTCTCTTCGCCACATCGACAGGAATTGTCGAATCGTTGACTTACAGATTTACTTGTTTCTTCTTCGCCACACGGACAGAAATTGTCGCATCGTCACTGTTGCCAACGTAGAGAAAAAAACTTCACAGTATTAGATTCTTATGAAATCTTAAGGCAATGACAATCCCACCATTCAATAGATAATCACTACCATACTAAATAACTATCCAATTCCCGGATATTATTTCAATCAACATAACACAAACCGAGCAGAAATAATATAATTATTTCGCCGTTATAACTCTGATGACATCAAAGCAACTGACAGATATTTAAAGATGGCGGATTCGGTAGCCATTGAAAACGGGAACTGGAAATCTCGTCATTAAACTATCTTTACTGTGACGGAACGGAACTTACAGTGATTATGAATGACGTCATTTGGCGGAATATTAAAATGATGGTCTGTGATGGCTTTGCTTTTGGAATGTTGGTCAAAGAATGTATCAATATAAAAATGATTATTTCATTCTAATTTAAGGATCAAGTTAATAGTAAAAACATTTTTTAAGCAAACTAGGCAGTTTCGCATGGTTTCGCACTTTCGATTTACAATAAAGAAACATTATTATTGTATCAAAAGAAAAGATAGATATGTATTCGATTTTACGTAAAATAACTTTTTCCATCATATCTCTTCATATATTTGAATTCCATCAGAAGTCACAACACAAAAAGTACTTAACTAGACTTAAGCGTACCAAATGACCTTCTATTTATTTAAATAAGTATTATTTTATTAACCCATGTCATTATATTTTTCGTACATTTTCGTAAACAAAAATGTTTGGACGCGTCACAATTACCCAAACTATCATTATCGAACATTACCAGCGATTAATATAAGCCGCAGTTGCCAATTCGCATACTTATAAATAAAATTTAAGAAAAACAAACCACACAGATGTTTAATTGTCCAATATTTTCGAGATACTGGTCGTTAGGCAGAACATATCTAAATAAAATGGTGAATAAAATGTTCTTGGTAAATAAAGAATAGGTTTCGTAATCGTCATCCGTTTGCAACGGAAATAATCATCGTCTTCTTTTGAAATGTAGTTCATCATATTATCACACGGCTAACTGTATTATAGTGGGTATGGTAACAATGACGTTGAAAATTGTCGTACAAACACAAAGCAGCACATATTTTATGTAAGTAGATGCACGTTAGCACGCCTTTTTCCTACATACTATACCTGTCATCATCATCATCATCATCTCAGCCATAGGACGTCCACTGCTGAACATAGGCCTCCCCTTTTGATCGCCACAAGTACCGGTTGAAAGCGACCTGCATCCAGCGTCTTCCGGCGACCTTCATAAGGTCGTCTGTCCACCTTGTTGGTGGACGTCCTACGCTGCGCTTGCTAGTCCGTGGTCTCCACTCTAGCACTTTTCGACCCCATCTGCCATCCGCTCTGCGAGCAATATGGCCTACCCATTGCCACTTCAGCTTGTTAATCCGGTGGGCTATATCGGTGACTTTAGTTCGTCTACGGATCTCCTCATTTCGGATTCGATCACGCAGAGAAACACCGAGTATAGCCCTCTCCATAGCTCGCTGAGCGACTTTGAGCTTTGAGATGAGGCCGATAGTGAAAGACCACGTTTCGGTGCCGTAACTCATCACTGGTAACACATATTGGTTGAAGACTTTCGTCTTGAGGCACTGAGGATGAGTATTACCTGTAAGTATCTTCAATTACTTACTATACAGTATCTTTCTTTTAAATTGGCCAACAGGGGGAAATCTGAATCCATCGATGATACGAAAAAACGTTGTTAGGAGATTTTAGCTCTTTTTTATGTTAACTATTTTGGCATATTTATTTTTATGGTCATAAGTAAGTTGTCCACATGGGTCCACAGGGATGATATGAATGAAAAAGGAGTAAATGATACGGTGACGTTTGAAAGGGGAGAATGGAAGAAAAAAACGTGTTGCGCCGACCACAAGTAAAATGGGATAAGGGCAGGAAGATGATGATGTAAGTTGTCCACAAAAATGAATGTAAGAGGCCAATCTTTTTTTATTTCCGTTCGACTCTGCTTAAAGTAAGGATCATTTCATGTTATTGGAAAAAAAAATATTGATGAAACGTGATTATATTCATAACATGTGCGCTTGTGTTTGTACGACAATTTTTAACGTCATTGTTACTCCAGTTACTCACTATAATACAGATAGCCGAAATTTTGTGATCATATGACGAACTACATTATTTCCGTTGCGGACGGATGACGATGACAACACGAATTCTTAACTTTATCAAGAATATTTTATTCATCTACTATCTTATCATCACTTAGCCCAGTTTTCGCACCAATAAATAATATCTACATGTTCTTGAAAGTTATACCGATGAACATCGCGCCAATATTCAAAACGTTATAAAAATGAACTAATAACATTTGGAGTTAAATCATAATTAACAATTAAGCTTTTACTTTCTTGAATTATGCGTTGATACTGACTAAACCAAATAATTGTAAAGAGGCATGACGTCATCATCTGCATAGCCTACTGTGTTGGGGTCGACTTCAAGTCTAAGTTGAGAAGTGCACCAAATGCGTCACACCCGTCTCACTGAATGTCAGTTCTCCACATGGAGTATCAACCTATTGGATCTCCACAATGCACTGGATACTACGATATCCCTAATAATACTGGTTGTCAAGCTTCCAAGAATTAAATAAGCACGTAGTTCCTACTTCAGCTCTTCACGCCACTTAATTATTGCGTCACAAAACATTAGAATGTAAGATTTAACATGATACTCATATTAATTTCATATCCCGATAAGTTTGGTATTGCAGGCGTTCAGCTACGGTGACCACGCGCCATCAGGCAGGCCGTATGCTTATTTGTCACCAAAGTCACCAAACGGTATAAAAAACACGCTTTGGCGTAAAAAAGCGTAAAAAAATATTTATGGGATCATTGTGGCAGCACAATATGCACTTGTCCAGTTCATGATAAATAAACAAAGAAAATAAATGTTAAACAAGTGGTTCTAAGATATGGAACGAGACGCAAGTAATCAAGGAATGTGCCGAGGCGAGATGTTCATAAATAACACATTATATTTTGTTGATAACAATAATCTAGTTTTGAAATGACACGAACTAAAAATAACTTCACATCAGACACGCCTAGGAATTAAGGCCGAGATCTTTAAACTTTACTTAACACTTTAGCTTCTCACTTCGCCACTCTCAAGTAGAATAGGGCCTGTATTGTGTCAAGTCAAATATAAACTAAATTTATAGATCGTGTAGCTACTCTTGGTAAAAAACATCAACATCTAAACATCATATCCTTAGAATATCAACACCTAGGACTACTTCCACTCCATTATTTCTGTAGTGCAAAGAGTTGTTTTCAGCAAATGTTGATGATACAATAATAACAAAATTAATTCAGCAGAACGCGATGACTCCCGATGTTGAAGATGTAGAACTGGGCGAAAAAGATTATGGCGTAGCCGGGCAGATCTCTAATTTCTACAGTGGACGGGTTGATTGAAGTCCCTATGATTAAAAAAGTCACCTTTACAGATAAACACTTAGGTACAGAAACTTGGTCAGCATTGCGGTGATTGACGCAAGCAAAGGAAATGTCTACATAAATGGGAAGATTAAGGTTGTGCATGGTTGTGCAAACCCCAAAGATGATTGTTGTGCCTGCCCAGTGACGGATTAACCCTTAATCAAATTAAGCAATTGCCTAGGGCATCACGTCTTGGCACCAGAAGAAGCACAAAAATTCTATGGATGGGTTTTTTTGTGCTTCTTTTTTTGGTGCCCCCCATGGGCATCACTTCTCATCACGTCACCAAAAACTTACTAAAACTGCAAAAAAATTCTAGCTCGCTTCGCTCGCTAATCCAATATGCGTAGCCTTCGTTACTTCATTTATTGCATACAGAAGAAAGATGCAAAAAAAAAACCGGGCTCGCTTCGCTCGCCCTTGCACTTCCCTATAGGGCTCTGTTTTACTTACTACACGAAGTTAGGTGGTAGGAGGAACAGAGTGGAAAGTTCCTCGCTACCTGGTGAAAAGGAAGGTACCTTCCAGCCAGACGGGTATTGTGTCTGGTGTGCTTTCTGCCCGACATTCATATTCGGATTTTTTCTATTTAAACTTAGTACCCTGTAAACTTTGATTGCGCGATGTAGACATTTTTGCATAGGTAGTGGATTGGAGTGGATTTTGGATAGTGGAAGACGGCAACAGACGTCGCGAGGCAATTTCCGGCCAGTAGGAAAAATGTGGATGACGAATAATGGGTGACTCGCCGTCCGTTCATGGACCGTTAACGGGTCGACGGCACGTCGTGTTCCACGCACACCTCAAAGAGCTGTTGCAAACTGACGGTGCCCCCCTTCAGAGGTTCAAAGACTGCCGGGTTCGCCGGACTATCTCATCAACTACTACTACTACTAACAGTAATCATGGAACGTAAAGGGCTATTGAAGGATCACGGTGGATTTTATTCTGTACAAGTCTGACAGTCTCTCCCGTCCCACCCTGGGTGGGAGGACCCATTTGATATAGGTATTTAACCACGAAAAAAAACCTGTGTATAAGGGGCACCAAAGGCTTCAACTGCTTAGGGCATCAAGTAGTCTTAATCCGTCACTGTGCCTGCCAGTGTCGCTGGATTGTCTAAACAGGCAACCTGGAACGTAAATGGCAATTGAAGAAACACTGCAGATTCCGCTTCATCCAGGTTGGTACCTTTATTTTTTCTACGTGGAAAATAATGAAATGAGTCCTTCGTGTGATTATTTTACAGAGCTGATTGCTGTCGACAATTTTTTAAGTACATAGTTATAATGCTCGTCACTAAGCAATAACAGCCGCAAAGGTCGAACTTCAAGCTGTGATAAGCCGCGCGTGCCTAGGTCGGTCTCTAGATAGGTAACCACAGGGCCCCCGTAAGGGCTACTGGCGCCTGTGTGCAAAAAAGGATTTTGGCGCCCCTTAAAGCATTTTTAATCATCTATTTTTTATTGTAGGTAGGTCAGTGGTGTATTTTAAAATTCAGCGCCCTTGGGCTGTAATGCTTGCCGCCTCGGAACTTAAACACAAAATAAACCATCAAGTCCACCATCAACTTCACACCCAAACCAGAGTGCCATACCTACTTACATACATCTTAGAGAAGACAAACTATTTAAAATTTTGTAGAACAAAACAAGATTTAACTTACATACAATAAGAAGCATTTGGTATTGAAAAATGAGCTATCAAAAGAGAGGTAAAAAAAACCGAATGGCAATTTATTAATTTGAAGCGAGCGCGAAATTTGTTAGGTTTTTGGAATAGGACAAAGAAATTCTTCATAGCAGAGAGAACGCAGTCAGCTCTAAAAGTAAAACGTTTCCGTACAAGTTCAAGTTTTAATCTGAAAGTGAGATCAAATATTTAAGTCTTTAGTCCTTTAACCTAATCGTAAATAAATTCTCAACTCCTATTTCTAAATTATTTTAAATCTTTTTTTAATTATTTTTTTGGGCCCTTTGCTTGTGCGCCCTTAGAGGATGGCGCCCGTGTGCATTGCACACTTTGCACATATGGATGCGGGGGCCCTGGGTAACCATCGCCATTAAAAACCGAGTTTCTATCCTGCCGTTAATCCGTTGAAACTGGCTGTCTTTTCGAGATCTTTGACAGTCATTACAGGTACTTCGTGGGCAACGACCAAACCATTCTTACTAAGTAAAGTATTACACACAGTGCCGAAAATAGAGGTGTGCCAGCGGTGCCCAGGCACAGGGCGCTACCCTGGAGGGGCACAGAAATGGCCAGACTAGGACATAATTGGCTAGAGCAGGATCACAATTAGCCAGACCAGGGCGCAATTAAGGAAGCTCGCACCGGGCGCATAAAAGGCTAGTTTCGGTAATGATTACACAGTATGAACTGGTTGTGGAGGTCAGATACGCAATATGCAGCTAAGTTAAAAAGGCTAGCCTACCTTATGGTGGGCCATTTGTAGCAAACATGTATATCATTGATAAAAAGCTGCATTGTTAAGTAATAAGTTAGAAGGATACGCGTGATGGGTAGAGTATACAAAGCTAAACTTTCAACTTTATAGCCATGATACATGGGAATTACTGTGTCAAGTGTCCCCATCTATCGGACATTTGGGGACAAGGGAGATTTCTTTCTAATTAGAATGTAGTTTCGTATTTAAGATTCCAGGTTCAGTATTTATTTATAGTTTTTAAATTGATTGATTCCAGCAAGTATTCTAATGCACAAAGTTATTAGAGGTTGATTATAATTATTATTATTTAGTTAGGCCAATGATCCCTAATGCGTTTTCTTACTAACACTAGGTGACAACTCATAATAAAATTTGAACTCCAAGCGCTTTGTTCAGCGTTTAAAGGTTCACACTTAATTATTATTTACTGTAGTAAATAACCCTTTAGTGTGAAAAAGTTTAACAAACTTTAACATTACGTAAAAGTTAGATATGATATGTTTATAACTTAAAAATGGATAGATATTTACCATGTTTATTATTTGTGTTAATTTGCTGATAGGTATTTCCGCACCGTCGCAGTCGCAGCTGTTAAAACTATATCCAGTTTAAAGTTCTACGAGTAGTAACCATGTCAGTTAAAAAAGTAAAAAACGTACAGAACTACATCTAATTCAAAACGTGGAAAGTACTGTCTATAAATCTTTCCATGAGATACGGTTGTCATTGATAAAATGGCAGTTTGCCACCATGACATTCTAATCAAGCAATAACCATTTGTTCAATTAGAATCAAATAAGAATTATAATCCGTATTTGTACAGTTCTAGTCAAGACTCCTTTTATTCAAGACGTTTCCTTACAACTGAATATCTTCTAAGTAATCATATTATAATTCCTTATAGTTTCTGCCAACTCCATTCATATTTTAATAAATACTTTTGACAGGAACCTGACACATGATTTATCTGTAACTTGTCTCATAAAATAATGATAACGCATTAATAAGTTAGATCAATAAGTTATTAATCACTGCAAGAGCGCTGTTATGTTAATGAACTTTGTTCCGTTCAAGCTTAACTTTGACTAAACTAAACATAATCAATAATACATGAGGTGGTAATGAGTCTTAATTCATTAATCGGAATTGTGAGAGTCATAATGATCTGCCCATAAAGATACTTTGGTAAAAATTGAATTATTAAGAAAACTTTTTCCAAATGACAGTTTGTGTTTTTTACAAAAAGTGTGTTTTTTTTCAAAGGCAAAATCTTGATTCAATGAATTACACTATATATAATTAGAATTTCGCAGATAACCCGCTAAACAGTATAGGCCTACATTACACACATTTGCAACATTACCCACATCAACAAATTAAATAAAACCCACACAATAATAGTCGTCCATCGTTTCGGAAACATCGTTTATTGCTTCATAACTTAAATTAAGCCTCTTATTAAGTTAATATTTAAATATAAATCTTACAATAATAATAAATAGCGTTACCATTACTGTACACTGTCCACATATCACAGTCACTTTGCCTTCACCAACATATGTAAGAATATCTTGTGAAGGCCCTTCTCTCGTCTCACTCATCAACTGTGCTTCACTAAATGATCTGGTTCTGGGTTGGGGGGGCTCATGGGGGGACCGATACCATGTATCCGCCTGTATAGCTGATGGTATGACGTCGGCGGGGGAGGAGGGAGCCTTAACAAGGGGCTCGGGAGCGCATACCTTCCATAAACTGACAGCAAAGGAGGGTACAAGCCCACCAGTGACGCGTAAGGGTTTCCGAACATCGGATGCATCAGTGCGCCGCGTTTGAACGCAGCCAGCCGTGATCTGGAAGCAGCCGTCGACCGCCTCCGCAGCTTCCCCGTAGTCCCCCCAATAAACACATCATCCGAGGAAGGGTCCAACATCCAGTAGTTCCCTTTCCCCGGGTCGTCATAATGTCGCGGCACTTTCACAAAACATTTGTTCAAGCTCAGATTGTGTCGGATAGAGTTCTGCCAACCCTGTTTGTTCTCCTTATAGTACGGAAAGTTCTTCATTATGTACTCGTATATGCCGTTGAGTGTCAGTCTTTTTTCAGGGCTGGAGCGGATGGCCATCATGATGAGAGCATTGTAGCTGTAGGCTGGCTTTTCATTTTTCTTTTCTTCTGTGACGGAGGTGCCGGGCGGTGGTGTCTCAGTGCCTGTGACGTCGAGCTCAGTGTCGGACGGCGAGGGGGAGCGTGATGATGCTTCGGGGAGCAGGTTTCGGATGTTGAAGCTGTGTGGCGCTGTCATAGTGGTGCGACATCTCGCGCGGCCGGCACTCGACTGGCGCGCCGCGAGCGTCGGCCCGGAGCCCCGCCTATCGCGCCTCCCATCGACGACCCTCCTACCTTTTGTATGGTTCCAACTTCTATAAACGAAACTAATGAAACTTTGTTCCAATCACTTAAGATCCATTTTCCTTTAACAGATGTTGTGCAAGCTTCAAAGTCTTCAGTAAGGGAATGCCCACAGGGTTGTCGGGGTTAAAACATTATAGATATTAAAATGATCCGTCATGGTTTTGTAAACAGTTTTTTCTTGTATATTTCACGCGTTGTTTAGCGGTTTATTTAGTGCGTTGTTATTTGTTGTTAACTGTTAATAGTACAGCAGATGTTCGGCTTGTATTAATAGTTATTTGACAAATTGTTTGTTGCGTCATCTTAATAATGTGTAACAATACGTTTATTAGTTTAATTTATTGTAGTAAAAAAGTTGAGGTAATTAATTGTTACTTCTTTGTTAAAATGTTGAACAATGGTTTAAAATATGTTATTCTAAAAGTAATGACTCTAAAAATGTCGTAGCAAATGGCTACGGTCGTAGCGTCTGGCGTAGCGGGGTCAAATCCCGCTACGAAAAATATGTCATTTATATATTGTTCCAATTACAAGTTCCATCTTTAATTTTTTAGGTATTTGACATATATTATGATGTAAATATAAACTTAAAAGGGACACAACATAATACATATAGTGTCCCTTTTTCTATCATGTAGGTTTTCTTGGCAAGTTATTTTGTTATTGGCTTCTACAGTCTACCGATAGTCAAGTCAGATCGGGAAAAAATAGGTAGATCCCGCAATTTTGTTTCATTAACATTTGCATTATTAAAGTATACCGGTATATTCGAAATTATTGATGACAATAAAATAAGTCACAGTCTATGGAAAAGGTTTTATGTCCTAATCTTCTTAATTCTGTCGAGAAATAGAGAAAAAAATACTCTAAAATACAATTTACTAGATGCAGCTTTCACTTACAACTATGCTAAAAGTAACTATAACAAAGCTTATACAAAACTGACTGAATACAAACTAAAATTCGAGTTTCTAAGCGACTTCTTAAAGCATTGTTGTTCAAAAAGCTGACAGGCACGCCTCCTGTCATATGGGATACGTTCCCGAAGTGACGGGGTTCACTTCCCCTTTGATTTACCAACCCTTTTAGACCAGGACTGATGGATACAAGATAACAACTGTTTAACCGATACCTGACGACTGTAGTTATTCGTATTTTAGAACAAATATCAGATATAACTATTGTGATTTATCAGAACATAGAGCAACCCAGTAAAATACTTTAGAAAGTCTGAAAAGTGTGCTTAAGGAAGCCAATGTCGGTCAAATCTAAACGCATTGATATCCCGAAGATATTTATCGCTATAACTCCGAAATGTCTCATTACCTATAAGAAGAGTATTGTGGGTATGACGCCTTTATTCTGGAGCTTCTCAAAATTACTTTGAAGCATAACTATAAGTAAAGTATCAACAAATACTTCTGCAAACGACTTGTTACACAAAAAACCGTTTTTATGCATTGATCGAGCGATTGAATGCTGTATTACGTATCATGGTTTGATTGCACGTAACCAATATTTTTATGATCTAAAAGTAGGTAGTTGTTCCGGGGTGTATAATGTGAGTTTAAATAATTCTAAATTCTCCCACGACACAGGAAATACTCCCAGATTAGGGAAACTTTTTTAAGAAAAAATATAATTACACTACTTCAGACATAAATAAGGATAATTCCTCAGCAAACTGCCAATAAACTTTGTATTGTAGCAAAACTAAGAAAATATTTCTACGCTTCTGTGAACCATCTCCTATAGCTCACCTACCCATATCAAACAAGCCTCACCACAAAACCATAGCAGACACCATCATTTATAGTATAAACATTCTACCTACAAGTCACACAACACATCCCATACCTACGAAAACATATACTTCACAATCTCCTACAATTTCGCAGAGATTTTCCGGGAACAGTTCGGTGGAAGTCGGCCGCCCCGCCCCCGCGCCACGCCCCCTTGTTTGTCTGTGTGTTTGTTTTGTCGCTCGCCTCCACACGGCGAGGTGTTAGAAGATACATCTAGATAGGCATAGGCACTTCTGAACTCAGCTGTATATAGTCTAGTGTAGATAGGTCTGCAATGTCTGAACTAGGGTTTATGTTTGTAGGTAGATATTTTAGGCACGTAGATGATAGATGTGTTAGCAAAATGTTTCATGGAACTTAAAATAACAACTATAACAGAAGTGTTGAAATGAGGTGGTAAAGATAATTAATTACAATAAACAATAATATAAACATAAGCTTATCTAACTGCTTTACATTAATTGCATTACACAATTATAAACATGTAAACCGACCAAAGACCAACTTTATACCTTCTAGCTCAATTTCATACCAAAAGTAATGGAAGCCGACTTATAGCAAAAAAACGAAGCACGAAAATAGCTTTAAAATAACAATAAATAAAAACATACTTTGCTACCGTATATGGCTAGCTACCTACGAGTCAAGCTTTTTTATGAAGCTTTGGGTTATAACCTTATGCGGGATACCGTTAGTTTGGGATCAGTGATCATACTTGAATCATCAAAAATTCAAGCCTTTCGACTCTCGGTAATTGTACCCATATTTCGGTAGATATGGGTACCAACCTAAGTATATTAAATCTTCTTGTCCTTAAGGGTTTCAAAAACCTACAGCCATTATCCGCGTTCGAAGCCATACTCGATGGCTGTTACTGAGAAACTCCTAATGAAAAACTCATTAATATTTTGCCCCACTTGGTAATCGAACCTTTGGACTTGTGACGAAGTTGCGCTTGCGACCAGTCATAAAATATACTTTGGACACATGACGAACTCAACTACAAAAGCAAAAACGTTACGTTTTTAAAACCTTTCTCCGACATATTCCTACAGCTCCATCAAGTGTAAAATATTTTTTTATTTGCAGCTAACAGGCGTCTGCTCTCTGCATAGGAGGGTGAGCAGAGTGATAGCCGTCGCAGGCTGTAGGACGCAGGACGGGCGCAACCGCGGCGCGTGATTGTAGCTCGATTGAGCCAATTGATATGGATGAGTAGGGGCACTCTGTCCACTGGTTTTATGGGATAAGTGTTTGTAATGATATGAAAATAAAGTCTTTTTAATTGTGTCACTAATATTATTATACCTATTCCAACTAATTCTCTTTCTGATCCAAATGTTGACTTGCATATAATGCCTTGCAAGATTAAGTTATTCCTTACGAACGTGAAAGTGTAATTAAGTAGAAATCCTGAAGTACTGCAATTATAAATTGATATTTTTAGAATTGAACATAGCGTAGTTTCCTATTTACTGATACTGCTAGCCTACTTCATCCCACTGCTGGACAAAGGCCTCTCCCCATGCTCTCCAGTTTTCACGATTCAGGGCCAAAGTGGACCTATTTAATACATTTTAATGAAAATATTTTAACCCAGAAAAAAGAAATTAATTTAAGTACCTATATCGAAGTTTAATTAATTAATCAAACTTAGAAACCTACACATTTATAAAAGTAAAAGTAAGTAATAAATGATAAATGATAAATGATAAATGATGTTTATTTAGCAAATTGGTTTTGACAAACTCTTTTACACGTCAAAAGACACTATTTTTAAAACTAGATGAGGCCGGTGTTTCGTACCTGACTACTCTGAGAAGAAACATCCGAAACAAACTCAGAGGTCACAGTCTCTTTTAAAGTCCAGACAATTTTGTATTCGAAAAGTTATATGAGAACCATGCAGGTGTCTGAGGTGGTCTTTTGAAGAAAGAACCACACAGATTTGAGTGGGCCTGTCCAGTCAGTGCAAGCATGTGTCAGTTACCGTGTAGCTCAACTCATAACACAAGGAGCTCAACGATACGACGATCAATACCAAAGAAAGGACATTTGGGTAGGCCGCATAAATAACTCAAACTGTCAGACAATTTAATAAAACGCAAAAAAATAAAAAAAATCCTATAGAATAATGTGTAACCCACACAAGTCCTCACATTCACAAGTTCGTATAAAAAAAATAAAAAACACAATAATAAAAAAGACAAAATTAAAAATTACGAAGTAATCCATGTCAACAAGATATAAAATAAAATAAAACAAGAACAAACAAAAAATATGTACAAAAAGAAAATGACATAGAAAATGTCAAAATACAAAAAAAAATATATAAATAAATTACAAAGTAATCATGTCAAAATACAAAATAAAAAATACAAAGAAATGATGTCAAAAAAAAATGTAAAAAATAAAATGTCAGGGTGTATACAAAAAAAAAACATGTCAAAGTAAAAATAAAATGTCAGTTTGTATAAAAGCAAAAAAAATAAAATAAATAAAACATGTCAAAAAGTGTAAAACAAAAAAAAAAACAAAATTGAGTGAATTTAATTGGAGCAGCTTATTCCCATGCCTTTTTATCCTCTAAATAGTGATTAATATGATAATAAGCTTTCTGGGACAAATTTCGTTTAATATACGATTTGAATTTATTAATACTTAATTTTTGAATAGGGCCGGGAAGTTTATTATAGAAACGTATACATTGACATCTAAATGTAATTCCTATTTTTTTAAGCCGAGTTGCTGGTACAATAAATTTATCTTTATTCCTCGTGTTAACACTGTGAATATCACTATATTTTTTAAAATAGGCAGACACATCCTATTCCATATTTTTGAAATTACTATTTTTTCTAATATTTTGAAGTAAACCATCCAAATATCAATGACAAACAATGGAAGTGGAACATTTTGTAATAACCATTACGTCTACTCATCTTACTAATTTCCATCCGTCTTATTACAAAACGAGGTTTAACTATAAACCCAGGTTTAAATCACGTCAAACTATGGTTTACCTAAAAACGTTATTACAAAACGTGGTTTTGCGTTAAACCATGGACTAAACCTTGGTCTAACTTTAATCCACGCCGCCCCCTAGTTTAGCGGTGGTCTAAGTCGTAGCTGTCAAAGTTGTTTCAGTTTTTCATTGAATATTTTTCATTGTATTGATGTTTTTGTGGTATTTTTACCTAAAACATGGTCGACTTAATGGATAATTATCCTAGTTTAACACTTAGGCTACTTTTAATTTCGTTATCATGTTCCCGTGGGATAATTGCCTGGCATACTTATCCCAAACATACTTTACTTAGACATACACTAGTAATATTCACATTAATAAAGATGGTGAAATTATTAAAAAGAGGCAACTGTTCTAAAAAAAGAAAACAAAACTTCATAATGATTCCAAAAAATAATTAGTAAACATGTCATAGTTTATTATGACGCGCGAGAATGTTACGTTCCATTACGCGCTTTAAATATTATGTAAGTAAAGAATCCAACATTAAATAATATGCTTAAAAATCAAACTACAGCTTAGGAAATGACTTATATCTAATTCTAAAAAATAAATCAATATTTTTAATATCTCTAAACCTCAATTAATCATAAACGAATTATCAATACATTCTATTTTCTGGTAATATGGAACGTTGCAATCGAATGATATCATGGTGAACGAACGAAATTTGTATTAATCTGTGGTTGGATTTAGACCTCGGTTCAAATGACGGTACTAAGAAGTCTGAGGTTTATTTATGTTTTGTAATACGAATAATTATAAACCATGGTTTAGCACTTAAGCCTAGACTTGATAGTTCTGGTCTAAACCAGGGTTTTGCGTTGTTTTTGTAATAAGACGGCATGGGTTTAACTAATTCTATTATAAACTTGAGTCACCGAGTACTCTCTACCACAGATTACTCTCTAATTAAACTCAAGTACTCTTTTATTTTTGCGTATCATGTTCATTTCAAATACCTAAGGAATATCTCACGTTTTCTATAAACCATGGCCACAGTAGTGTAGAGAGCGCGCAGGCAGCCACAGTCGTGTTTAGTGGCGCACGACAAATATTTAACAACCGGTACATGTAACGTGCGAGAACCATCGCAAATATATGGACTATTATTTACAAATAAATATATGTTCGTAGATAAAAACGTAACTCGGTAGGTAACTGATATAAAATAACCATCGTAAATGAAAACATTGCTGTACAAAGTGTACGGTATAGATCTATGTTTGATAGAAAAGAAGATAACATATGTATAAAGGACAACAAGACTGCTGAATACATAGCTATAATATTTATTGGTTAACTTTATTGTGTCCGACGCGCAGACTGACTTGAGTTCTGAACACTTCAATTGACGTATTTTTGTTTAATAGCCAAAAATACCGTACAAAAGCTTAATATTCAGGCTTTGAATTTTGAAAGTTAGTTGCTTAGGTGGTATTGGGATTTTAAAAGAGTTTTTCTTCTATTCTAATAACAAAGCAGCATAAAGTACTTCCCAACTTCATTAAAACGAAGTCACGAAATCATAATTAAAACAAAAAACAGCCCGCTGTGCCAAACCGACACAAAGCTGCCAAAAAACTGTTCGGAAATGTTTGTAACTCGGAGCAACGGCACTCGTTACTGTTTCCCAGTAAATACTAAGTAAATAAATAAATACGACGAGTCGCGCGTGTTTTTGTCCAGATTGGAGCAATTACCCGTCCCACTGTGCGACGGAGGGAACGTGCGAAACAATGTTTCAAATTGTTGGTTGAATTGTCAAAATCGCTTCCGAATGTTTTTCGGATTTAAGTTTTTCGGTGTACGTTTTTTTCTTTTCTTTGCTTTTGTATCTTTAAGTTATAACGAATACTTTAGTCTTAAAATGGAAATTCTGAAAACTGCTTACGATATAGAAAAAAAATCGTCTTAAACGCAAATGCTAAATTCTACTGATTAACCAGAAAGCAAAATCCTTTAAACGTTTTTTTTCAGGAATTCCTAAATCAGGTCAGATCCAATGTACTTTGCTACAGGGTAGTCTGTAAAAGTCACTAGAATATTCCGAATCACGATAATAAATCAATGCTAATAAAATTCGGTAAAATAAAATAAACACAACGTTGATGTGTAAATTTAAATCTTGATTTATTTTACTATCTAAAATTAAAGCTTTGTAATTTTTTCACACGTAGTTTTCACAAGATTACCGTTTAGCATTAAAAAATAACCCTAGAACATTTAAATCAACGTATTCAACCACAGCCAATAGGGGTAGAATTAACCCCTAACTTAAACAAATACAATTGTTTTAAAAGCAAGCTGGGTGTTTGTCCATTATACAGCTTCCACTGATTGAGTAGATTGCAGGGCTTCTGAAGTGTCCCACAATGTTGATATTGATGGCCAGTAGGGCTTCTTATTGGCCTTATAGATAAAAATAGACAAGCATGTTGGTTGACGTAAATAGAAATGACATAGGTATTGATGATATCGTGGAAATAAACCATTACATAGAGGCTTTGTTTATTGATGGTCGCAATGTTGAAATTATTCATATATTAATAGAAAAGAAGCGCTGGTCTAGAAACTGTGAATGAAAAAATCGTGGGGAAACCAGTATATCCTAGAGCCAAAAATTCGAAGAGTCGAAGACATGTGTCCTCTATCAACCGGCACTGGGTCCGCGTGGCGGATTACAGCTCAATCCCTCTCAAAGAGAGGAAACCTTTGTCAAAGCATTAGAAAAATTATAGGCTGATGATAGTAACACTTGAAAGGACCAACCATGCAGTATTTAAGGTAGTACAGGCATCTACTGGGTATAAGGGGCAGCCCTCCGGAAACTTCTACAGGGCTTGCTCACTAGACGAAACTTTTTTTGTGTCAGGAAATGAAAAAAAAATCGGACTCACGATACAAAATTATATCCTGCACGCGTTTAAATAAAACCAGGACATTAATTCTAAAAAAAAACCTTCAACAGAGATGCAATAATTTTACGAAACCAATAATCACAACTCTATTTTCTGCTCATTTGAATAAAACAGTCCAACAACCAACAAAGGACCACACCTTTAACACCCAGACCCTCACTTCTGTCTACCCTCATTAGCTTATGCTCAGCCACAAAGCATACAAGCACAGAAGATCCACAAAAGGTAAAAAAGATACGAAACAAAAGAACGATTACCAAATACCTATAGGCGCTGATTGCTCTTTTCGCAAAATGGCAAACGAGTCGCTTAAGGACAAGTTCTCAAAATGGAAAATTGTCTAAAAATCTAATACTTAAAGGAGTGACAGTATTCAACAAGGTGGAGCAAATCAAATAATTATGTTTTCCTGCTTTGCATTCGAATCACCAAAACACTTAATAAGAGGTCGCTGAACTGTCTCACCTTGTAACCGTGGCCTTGGTACGTAAAGAGCTATTGAAGGATCACCGTGGATTTTAGTCTGTACAAGTCTGATAGTTCCCGTCCTGCTGAGCGAGAGGACTCATTGGATGATTTTACATCGATAAAAAAAAAACACTAAATGGACGTCTATATACACATAGAGTCATCGGATGGAGGACTTGCAATCTTCATCAATCCGAGGCGTGGACTCCCAGCACAATTAACAAGCTTATTAATATACATATACGGGAGACAGCATGTCCACCGTTAGCCTCAGAAACTAATCTTAATCTTCTAGGTAGTATATGAGACAGCAATATAACATCTTCTGCAATAAGGTGACTGCTAGTTTTGATATCTGTTTGTGTGCCAAACTGAAGCATAAATGAGAGTTTTTAGGAATAGACCTTTCATTTATTCTTATTTAGTGATGCAAGTGAGGTCTCATGCACCCTGGCCCAGCCCAGTCCGGGTCTACCGCCCCTGGCGCCCTCTGGTGCACCAGTGGCGTAACGCCGCGGGTTGCGCTCGCGCATTCGTGCTCAATTTGTTGAATCCCGTTTTGTTTGAAATTCTATTGTTGTGTGTTGTTTTTTTATTCGAATTTAAGTTGATGGAAGAAAGGGTTAGTTATTGCGTGCTCGAGTGTAGTTGGGCAAATAGTGAGAATAATAGAGTCACTCGTTAATGTAACTGCTACTGTGTTAATGTGTGCAAAATTAGAAATAAATGACGATATCTACCACCTACGTTTTTGAAAAAAGTGGCAGTAACCTTAAACACAGATTTTTTAATAAGTACATTACTCAACACTGGGAATTTCTCTTGCCTGTACCGTGGACGGATGTAATTACAAATATTTAAACTCACTCAAACACCGGGGTCGCGGGACTTATTTCCATCACCGTGACCCCGGAAGATAAAGGGCTATTGAAGGACACCGTGGATTTTAGTTAGTACAAGTCTGACAGTCCCTCCCGCCCTGCCTTGGGTGGGAGGACTCATTTGATGATTTTACCACGCAAAAAAAAAGGCACCTACTAATTTTAGATCATACGAGTACATAATATTTGTTCCGTGTGGGAATCGAACGATACGCAGTGTAGTAGCCAGTCACTCAGACACTGCTGTCTAACAAAGATTTGTTTGGAAACTGGTGCAAAAACAGGAAGGCTAACCTAATCAAGCTCCTTAATACATAAAATCTTGACAAGCAACATAGTAATCAGCACAGTCCACAATAGAGGACACTATAGACTTCAAATTGTAGCCTCAATTCGCAATACACCAATCAACAGTCTAATTCGAAACGGGAACAAAACACAAAATGACAGATCAACACAACACGAGCTAAACACGAAATGAAACTCAGCAAAGTAGGTGTCTCATCTTAAGGAGGCGCTCTCCGGCGAAGCTAATGTTGTTGAAATATTGATTAATATTGTCGCGGCCATGTTGGATGGCCTCTCCAACGAGGAGTGCGGAAGCCAGCCCCTCTCGGATAACGTACCGTTCCGGTTCCAATAGATACTTCCCCACCTTTGTTAGACCCAAGCACTCTTCAAAAATATTCCCTTTATTTTACAAATATTTTATGGAGTTTATATTTCTAAAGAAATGTTGTTCGACGCTCAATTGAGCAACTATTAAAACAATGGCGAAAAGGTTTTATGTAATTTTGGTATTGTTCAGTTTTAGGGCGTTTGTTTTCGAATATAACGATTAATTAAGAGGACGAATTCCTTTTTGAAAAAAATGAGTTCGTATTTTTCATGCTTCAGTTTCAAGCAGCTTTATAACTTATCATTACGTCATAAGGTTGATTTTCCATCGTTTTGATTGTATTTCTATGAGTTCGCAACTCAAGTGGCTTTTTAAACAACTGAAGTAGACAGCACCTGGACTAGTAAAGCGCTTAAAGCGACTGTTCTCAATGTACTCTTAAAATAAACAAGCCATAAATTATATTTTCAAGCAGAGAACATAAATTGAATGGGTTTGTTCCATTATAGTACATATAGGCAACAATAGAATTAAATATCAAACAATTGTTTTTCTTTACGGGGTATTTGATACCATTTTATTGGGGCGATGACCTATAGTTTTTGAAGATACAGTTACGTATTAAGTGGATTTCAGTACCAATGTATCTATATAATACGTGCTTTGTCCGTGACAATTGGTCATTAAATCTTCTCATCGAAAATCTTAGTAGGTACTCTGAAGAATAAGATCTTTAACCAGTGCTATGGATAGCTTTAATCCTATGTTCTCTATATACAGATAGGTAATCGATTTATCCAATCATAAGAATACGTTAACGTCACCACAGATGGTTACCTAAATCAGCTCATAAAACAACTTTTTATACAAAGTCAAACGTCACGGGGTGCAAATAGAACTAACCTTTAATGTCGGCCATTTTTTTCTCTTCGTAGCACGTGCACAGGTGTTCCAAATGTCGGCAACTCGACCACTAAGGCGCCATAGGAAAACTGTTAACAGAAGACAGAAAAAAAACACTATTATTGGACTGGTTCCAGAGCAGATGCTAGGCCAGATATTTCATTATTAAATACTCTTTAAGTTGTCACCTTTTTTGTAAAAGCCCACTGATTATTTCATACAATGGCGAACAGTTGCAGTGAAGCTACGATAGTTTTCCTTGAATTATTGCAAAGTTGGCATTAGGTACTGCTGCCGCACAATAATAGCTGTCGTGTCGCGCCCACTTTATGTTCTCTTTGACCTTACAAATCTGTCAACATAGAAAAACATATTCATTGAAATAAGCCATTGGTCCAATCTTTGAAGGTAGTTGAAGAAACATGTACCTAATAAAAATGTATTTGTTAATCCATTGCATGAATTTAGGAAATGAAACTGTTTTATTTTTCTATATATTAAGTAAACCTAGATATACGAAAGATACAAACAATCAGAATAAAAAATCATATCACATTTTATACATAGATACCTAAGGTTAAAAATCCCGCGACAGCTGCCGAGAAAAACATTTTTATATCGCGCTTTATGTTGGTCAACATGGCAACGAATGTAATTGCTTTAGTTTGTGCGAAACACGAACTCTTTTAACGATACCCTCGATGTGTTGGCCATTTACTTTGACATTATACTCACAATTTATTTATGTATTTACTTCATAAGCACGGATTATTTAAATGAAAACTTTTGCAAGCATACAATTGAGACCTATCAATTTATTTTATTGCATCGTTAGGAACTGCACGCGATTTTCCAAGAAATAAAAGTTTTAAATTGTTACCTCTATCTAATTGGTATTGATTTTCTTTCCTCGGAAACGAACTGCACACAGAACAATACACCACGTATAATAAACTGTCAAGGAAGGGTAAATTAACCCTCTAAACGAACTAATGGCCTTATTTCCACCCCTTCACCGCTCGATTTCTTCCAATTTGCAAAACAAGCCCTCAAATCGCCATTAAACGAGATTGCTACATACCAAACTTTTTTCAACATCTGTCGTAGTGTAGCCCCGTGTCCATTCTGCCAATGTTTTTTTTTTTTATTTTTTTACCGCGCTCCTTTTGCAGTTTCGATCGGATTTGTCTCCGGGGGGGTCGGGATTGTACCACTAACGATTGCTTACGAGTACTGTTGAGGTTGTTGCACGTTTTCGCTCTTTGATTGTCCGAATGTGACGGATTTGCGATTTTAACGCTATTCAGGAAATGGCATTTGAGCAAAGCGGATTAGAGAAAGGACCGACCGACAATAGTTGGTGTGGATTACAAACTTGTGAACAAATATTATTGAGAACGTTATGGCCAGTTTGGACATCATTTGAGATAGTATTGTATAGTTTTTAGCGTTTGTTATTAGACATCTGTCTGTCACGCTCAAAATGTTTTATTGTGGTACAGTGACCCTTTTCTTATTGATCCTTTATTGTCAAGTCTTTCTCTTTGCTGATCATTATTTCATCAATCGACGATTATATCCCATAGGAATGATACCTCAACAAGAAAGCCAATCTATTTGTCAATAAAACTCCTATTATAACCGATTTCTGTGTACAAAAGTCAACACGTGAGAATAATATTTGGAAGCTTTCTCAAGAGTAAGCAAAACAAGCCTCCAGAGAGTACCGAAGGAATCAATTGTTACATAAATCATCTGCCCACATTCATAAATGTATCCGATTTAATTAAGTCGTTTGACACGTGAGGCTGAATGGGAGCGCGCCTTTGCTTTGTGAGCGACTAGTGTCGCATTGTTGGCAAGCAGTGGGAGGTTGCCCCGGTTTCCGAACGCACCTGTCGACGTCACTAACGATTCTAAATTCAAATTTAAAATGAATACTCTAAAGTTGAAATTGGTTTAGTGCAGAAGTGTGAAGCGAGGATCTTTAGAAGATAGAGGAAGACATGTTTAGCTTATGTTACCAAATGAATGTGACGTTTTTGCCACACGATTTTCTGAACACTTTCAACACATCTTAGTATTTTTAACTATCAAATAAATTGCAAGTTATTAATTAGCTTAGCAGCAAGCATCTGCCACAATGCCTAGAGTGGGACAACGTTTTTTTTTTAAATATCGTACCTAAGAAATTAATGATCATTTCTACATACCTAAATGAATACTTAGTTCAATCATATCTTCATATAATCACAGTGGGAATACGTTCATGAACTTTAAGAATTAAAGCAAATTGTTTTACAAGAAAGTTTCGGTTGTCCACAAGTCGTCATTAGACCAAAGAACGACGTCACATCCCATAACGTATACTAAGAACATCACAAACGTCTCAATATGGCGCGGACGTGTTAAAGTTATTGTAAAACTGTAACAATGGCGATAATTGATCGAGTCGTCGCATGCAGATGTCGGCGCACCCTTTATTTGTTACACATAAGACAATTTTATTATCTGCCTGTGTATAACAAGCAACAACTAACAACTTAACGAGGTGAACAAGATGGCAGCAGATCTTTTGATGTTCTGTTTGTTCGGAGTTCGGAGAAGACGAAGGTGTAATTAAGATGTAGTACAGACGGATTATGGTTTATTTGTAACGTCACAATGTTTGTTTAAGAACTATGGAATATAGGATCGTTTCAATAGTGAATTTAGAGTAGGCTACAGCAGGTAATTGAGAAGTATCGTATTCAGTTTCAGACATAGATACTGGGTAAATCGGCTAGTTATACATAATTATGAAGATTTTAAACAGTTCAAACAGGGCAGCGGTTGCTATTATTGTTAGGTCTACGGTCTACCTCTTGACTTTCTGTTTTTTCGATCCTAGAATGATATGGACAACAGGACGTTCGTATTGTAGAAAGCAATACACACAGGCCACATAAAAAATCTCAGATAAAGTACTGCAATATTTGCACGCAATCATACAATATTACCAACATAAGAAAGAACTGCAACTTGCTTCACGATCAAAGAAAAGATAAAAACATCATCAAAGTAAACCGATCTATCATAATTCATAATCTTTATAAAAACGTTCTACATTCTTTCCACAACATGCCAACATCCTGATATTGAGTGGTATCTTACAACAGTTTACAACACAATCGGACGAATAACACAAAAGTTGAAGTAACGGTAGCGTTCCCGCCGAGCCATTGACAGACGGAGCCATCTTGATGGATTGTTTTGGGTCTATGGTCTGTGCTCTATGGTATAATAGTAGGCAATAGCTAGTCTTCATACCTTACCATAGTTGGAAAGTATTTTACATGTTGTGAATATTAATTTTGGTTAGCATAATGTTTTGGTAAGGCATGTGGGAAGATTGTTTGCGGCCATTTTAGGCAATGTTTTGGTAGGCATGGAATGTTAACGGTGTTGTTAAATTGTTAAGTCAAGCACTGTTTGACTTATACTTACGCAAGAAACCAACTTAAAATTCCTTAGCGTCTTCCTCGTTCCTCTTTTAGTGGCCTCATCGGCTGTCGAAACACTAGATGTTTATTTTTTCTTAGTAAAATCTGCAAAAGAGTCCTCCAGCCCTAGGTGGATCGGAAGGGACTGTCAGACTCGTATTGATTAAAATGGACTGTGTTCCTTCAATATCCCTTTACGTTGGAGGGTCACGGTTGTCTCGTATTAAGTATCTTATGTGAAAAATAAATAAACACTGAAACATATATTTATAGTTAAATCACGTACAATTTATAATTAGTATTGATACAAAAATATTCTAACGTAAATGTAGCAGGATTTAAAGAGTTTTTGTTGCAATGCACAGTTGGCGAAGTGACTGAGCGCTTGACAACTGCGCTCCGTGTCGCGGGTTCACAAGTAGAGCGGATTTACAAGTTGTTGCTCCGGGTCTGGTTATTTGTGTGTGAATTAAAACGTGTCGTATCGACGATACAGTAATTATTCCTAGAATAGCGTCCTTAAAAAAATAAGATTTCAGCAGCACTTTGTGCAAAATCTCCACACACAATAAATAAAAATATTTGTATGCGCTCTCTATTTACACAACAAGCACACACGGCCGTCGTTCAAAAAATATACAAATCTGGTAACAAAAACAAAATCCGGGCAGACAATGGCACTCATCATTATGAAAACATTAACGCACGTCGGCCTGCGGGGCGCCAATTATTTTTACTTGCAACCCCATCACGCGGTGATTATTCGCACTGGCAACACTTACACTCGTTCATCATCGGTCAGTCGCGTGCGAGCCGGCACGCGACTCCCTGGGAGCTAAGCTTTTTAAAAACACTACATGTTTTATATTGAATTTTGTCTCGTTTATTTGTTTGTCTGTAATAATAAGGTCGTTTCATAATAATTGAAGTGTGAGCGTCTTCTTCTCGGCCACCATGCTGCGATCTCTATCACCAACCTAACTGTCATGTTAAAAATCAGAAGTATGATATCTCATTAATGCTGAATGTTTTTCCTGAAGAACTTCGATATTTTCGGACTGTAACGTTTTCAAACGTGTCCACCTTAGGTTTTGAAAAGTCTAGTGCGAATTGGTGAAAAAGCAAATAGGTAGGAATGGTAACTAGCAAAGCGCGTAGACGTCATATGGTAGAAGGGAAGCAGTGAGCAGTTTCCACATGGAAGCCTGATTAATGGTCATCTTTGAAAGTTCAAACTTGGCCACCAGATTTACGTCGCCATGAGCCTCTTAACTCTTCCACTTCCTTAGACTCTTTTCAACTATCTGCGACAAGCAATTTAGTTCATTCACGCAAGCAATTCACCCGGGTATGAAGAACTTAATCTTTCTCTCTCTCTGTGTTCCCCTCAATCTTCAGTTCTCACAGTTCACACTACGCATGTCTAACTTCACAACAGCGCTCAATATTATGCAGTTAGTTCTTGAGTACTCTCTAAGCACCCATCATTTAAAAATTCCGACACAGGAAGCAAAGCTTGCTACCCCAAGCAACGAACATACGTTATAGCAATGAAACACAATTCCCACTGCATATTTAAGATCTCGAAACGAATTTCTCATACTTATTAGTCGAACTGCACTCAAAAATCACTGAACTTACAAAAACTTAAGCAATTAATTCGCGACGGATCACCGAAGCGCGCGAACTCGCACAAAGGACGCCATGTTTAACAAATAACCTTAATCTGGAATTCGCGCCATTGTCACACCCTGTTTACGGCGTCCGGCCGATTAAGCACCCAATATACCCGCCCATTGTGTGCTCGCCAGATTCGCCACTCAATCATAATAAAATTGTGGGAATAAAGTCGTTTTCTGCACATTTCTAATTGTGAGAACGTATTTTTTACTCATAATTGGTTTTCGACAGATGTTAATGAATTCAATTTTCGAATGTTAATTGATATTGCATTGGTAGCATTGTTCTGGGTTGGCTGTTGCAATTATTTGTGAAGAAACTTTCGCTGAAATAACGGTACCAGCTATTATTAAAATTGTGAGATGCTTGTTATTTTTAAAGATTTTACAAATTGAAACAGACAGAATTATGACATGTCATGAGAGAGTTTTTGTTATGAATGGCTGCCGGACAATTTGGACTCTAATTTTACGCTAACGAATGCTATTACGTTTGGTGCCAATTTGTATTGCAATTCTAGAACGCACATTACACAATTATTTTATACCTAAGTGTATTTTATATCGAAGAACTATGCTGTGGTATGGTACAACACATTATTATCTCTTAAGTATCTACTCGCGTTTTTTTATCAAATCGATATTCCTATGCAAGCTAAACTAGGTAGGTGTGCTATTCTTATCATTCCCCCTGTTTCTTTTTCCTTTTAGCCAATACGGCTTTGAAGCGACGTACGTTACAAAATTAACGTCAATATCCTAAACAAACCAGCAATTGTTCCGAAAATCACTAATCCCCGCATAATACAAAAATAAACTATAGCAAAATACAAAAACATTGCGTTCAAATTAACTTTGTTTGTGCAACGGTATCGCTTACTGAGCGCAGCGCCGCCCGAGGGCAGAGCTGCCAACCTCTCGTTGAAAACAATTAAAACTATAAAAGAAAAATGGCGGGTGCCCGCGGCGAGGTTGTGGGAATGCACCCATTGTTTCTGATCTTATTGATGTTCACACGCGGGGCCGGGACAGCCGGTGTCGAGCCAAAACAATGCGATGTTGATTCGCGACTCCACCGACCTCCGCATATGGCGTTTTGTTCCATTCCTGATAGATGCTCAGTGAGCTGAGAGTTTTCCACCTCTGGGAGTATGCGCCGCTAATCAGTCGTGGCATGGAATAATAAAACAAAGACATGTATAGGTTCCAAATGCTATTGAAATCCCGACCCCGATCGGTGAATTTAGTAGTTGCGCTCAAATCACAATCGTGTGATGTGATCTACCGCTCCGTTTTACATTTTTTGGCAGAATAGTAGCTTTCTGTCCTTACAGGTATACATTTACATAATCAAACAGTCTGCTACTGCAGTAAGTTTCCAAAAGCTTCATATCAATAAAGAGTAAATGCCTAAGTATGTGTGCAAATCTCCTGATCTAGGCAAGTACATTATTTAAAAAGTATCTGTAACACTTTTAGACTAGGTAGCTTTCTCTTTAGATTACCGGCTGGATAATTGAGATATGTTAGCTACTAAAGATGTTTGCTACAACTGCTTTCGCGACAAAATAATGTCGCCGCTGAAACGGCTACGTGCATTGTGCTTTTTGCTACGAAGTGCTACGAGCCGCGTAGCATTTCGTAGCATTACGAATGTTGGTTTTATAAGTAGATTTAAGTGCTGATAATATCGGGCTTTGACAGATATTTCAGTAGGTAGGTTGAGTACATTTATTATCCAGCATAGCCCGCTGTCCACAATCAGTTTGCTCTCCAGTCCCCCCGACTTGTCTGCACATTCACAATAATTTCCTTAAATGTAAAAAGAAAATATTTACCCAAACAAACAAATGCGACAAAATAATATTTCGATTTACAGGAAATACCTGAAAACGCTTATCATATTCCAGAGATCCCTCCACCCTTAAGAAAAGACACCCTCTCATTAAAACCACTAAAACATTATCAACAGTCCTCGAACTAGCTCGATTTGCATACAACTGCGGCGGCGAGCCTGATCGCGAGTATCGCACGTAGGCGCGCCTGAGTGGGCGAGCGCGTGCCGAATCGCGCGCGCGCCTCTCTCCAAACATCTCTAACCGTTTTACAAGAGGTTAATTGACGCACGTGTTTGAAACTCTATTGTTTGTTAGATAAACGTGAAAATAGTGTTCAAGAGTACTTCGATAGTCCTTTGAACTGTCAATCTATTAGATTTTTTGTGGGGGTTTCCTATCTTACTTACCTTTGAGTTTGTCACCCCTGGGTTGGTGAATTTTTGTCTCTGAGTTTATAACGTTGTTTTAACGGTTATGCTTTTTAAACTACCTTCAATAATACAAGACAAGACAGCGGCTGAGCAATCGACTGCTGCGTGTCGCAGGTTCAATCCCCGCACGTAACAAATATTTGTATGAATAAGTGTTGTCCCGGATTTGGGTGTTTGTGCATGAGAGTTTCTATGTTTGTAAACGCATCCACAACACAGAAGAAATTCCCAGTGTGGGCCGAAGTTTAATAAATTAGGTAATAAAATTGTAGAGAACGATAGCAAAAATATAATTTAGTAGTTGACTAGCTGAAGGCACATGAGATATTGAAGTACAAAATGATGGATCTGTCATCATTTTGTACATACTTAGATAGTCATCTCATGTGTGTCCCAAGGCTTTTTATAGTCACGATACAAAACAAGATATTTTATAAATGCCTAGTACTTCTGACATTCTATCAGTATGATCTGTAAGTTCCTTCATTGTCGTGTTCAAAAGTATACACGTTACATTGGTATATACGTAGTACGTACGCTCAGACAGTGTGTGCCAGAGATACCTAGTCTAGTTACCTACCGATGTATGTTAGGACCTAAATGTCATCCATATAACAAAAAGGTGTTCGAGGTATACTTACGAAAGTGAGATTTTTAACCGACCGTTTCTTTCGGGAGTGTCGGTGGCAAAAATAATGAAGGAAATAAGAAACAAAGTGACCGACTTGTTGTGAACAAAAGTTATTTTACACTTTTTTGTTTGTTGTAAAAAGTCGTTAAATTCTTTTAATTTTTTTTTGTGGCTTGTGAAGTCAGGGGCACAACTAATTACAAAATAAATTACCTGAAATATGACCTACAATGCTCAAAATATAAAATAATCATACAACATTAAAAATATGAAACCATCATTAACCCTAGTATTTGATTAGTAACGCCATCTAGTAGCGAGTAGCTAAACTAAAAGAATTATTCCTTTTGAAATGTTCTTACTAATCGGATCATAGCCTAGGCGTAATTTATCAATCATGCATAGTTAAACATTGAATAATTTATCTTATTTTTTTTTTTCTTATAATTGTGTTTTACCGTGAACGAATGTTCACAATTCACATGCCTAGTAGCGCCACCTGTTATTAATTTGTACCTGAAGTAAGTATGTCAGTTGGTTCCTACACAAAATGTCGTTTAAAAATGAGCTAGCCTTGTAAAATATGTTGCGATGGTAACTGCAGTAACTTGGAGGAAATAAAGTGCAATGCTGCAAACTTCTACAAATTGCTAAAATTGGAGTAAATAAATATAAGTACGTCGTCTTAATTATTTCTTATAATTTCCCAACTTTTCCATTTCACAAACTGTTAGAACGAGAATATCAGTCCTTTTTTATTTAAGTGCTGGCCATTTTTGTCAAAACATTTTTGAAAAGCCATTTTTTAAAAGTTTATTTTTCAGTTAACTTTTTTAATTTTCTAATGGCATCATATAAGTTATTTTCATCAAAAGAAGCCAGTGCTTTGAATTTATTCTAAACCTGTTACAGAAACTTAAAAAAGTTCCATCTACCAATAAATCACAATTTAACTTGGCTCTCGCAATATTTTCTTGGAAATGTCGCCTGTGAGTCTACAAACAAGCAACATGATCACCCGTAATTTGCGAAAGTAAGAAAATTGCTTCTCAAGTTATAACTTGAGCTTCTTTGACCAACAGAACGTTAGACAGGAGAGATCTTTTTAAAATGGACTTTTCTGCGGTCAAGTTACGTATTACGACCGACAGAGGGCCAGCAAATATTTGATGTCGGTAATTGTCATACGAGAAGAAAATATCGTTTTACTGTGTCTCTTGTGTGTAAAAGTTTACTAGCAGTGAAAAAAGATATCAGCTACGGTGTTTTTATATTAGGTGGTGGATTTATGATGTACTACAAGAGGGTGCGTTATTTCGAGAGCTTATAATATTTTGGTATTTTTGTTACTCCTATGTTTATGTTAATTTTGTGACACGCAACTTAACTTTGCTGATGCACTTCAAATAATATTGTCTTTCTACTTCTTGTTAAAACTGAATGCTGGTACTATACCTACACAAAAAAATGAAGTCAAGCGCCTAGTGAACAACTTAAAGCAATGTCACATAGAAACAAAAAAGAGTTATGAAATTATCATTGCAAAGTTGCGATATAATAATTAACTTTTGAACCGTTTCTTATTCTAGATATTTTTTTTTTTAATTAAAAGTACCGTTAAAGAGCTAATAAAAGATATGTATCTCTATTCTGGACACCACAAAGATAGGGGCATGGGTATTTTACTAAGTAAATAAGTATCGTATGAAGGCCTTGTGAGATCATAGATTGTAAGTTAAGGAGGTTACGAAACTGATTGAAATTGGTCAAATACAAAATATTAAGCAGTCACACTGATTTAAAAAAAAAATCATTGAACTATTCTTTTAAACTGTCAAATATTATAAACGTCACTTATCGCAGTCGTTTTTCGCTAATAAATATTTCTTCCAAACTAAAGAAGATGAACGTCCACAAGCTTTGGGAATACCAAGAATACATAAACGTAAACGGTGTAATGATGACCAATGAATTAATATCTGTACTCCAAAATTCTTTGACTTTGTTGCAAATTGAGAATCACTTCAAGCACATACAATATTGGGGGCAGATGTACGCCGTAGATTATGACTACCACATCGCCGTTGGAATCAACACCGACGCTATATACGACCGAAAATATTTCTACAGCACAGACTTCAAGTTCTGGGGCCTACTGCCTAAAGCGAAAAAGAAGTACAAACAGCTGTCCTTATTGACAACCTTCCCGTTTAGAGGAGATCCATCTCTAAAAATAAAGGTCTTAGACGAAGCTTTGGAGGAAACGAATCCCGAGAGATGCAAGATCATGAAGGAGGAAAACCGATTGGCTGCCACAATCAGCAACATTTGTGACGAAGCTGAAATATGCGCTCGAGGACAGCTGATCAAGCAGCCGAGCGGAACTGTCGTTATAAGCCCCAACTATTACGGTTTGACTGCTTCTGAGGCAAAGCTAATGAAGTCTTACATGCATATCAGACCAGCCCAGCACCGCTGGAATACCAATCTACTAACAAGACCAGACTACAACTACAGTATGGACTTTCTTGATTCTATCGATCAGGACATTCCAAGTGGCTGTTGGAACCTATCACTAGAACAAAACGGTTCACTAGTTTATTTAAAAAGTCTTTATTGGCCTGGAATGATGTACTTCCATAAAGTTCAGACGCCTGAGGCTGGTTTCCTCTACATGGGTCATGGCCGTAAGAATTTAGATGTACCTTTTCTGCTTTGATTATTTTATTCCTGTAGATTGTCTTGTATTTTTATTTTATTGCTGAACTATTATTAGATTAAACATAATGCCAACACTTTTAAATTATGATTTCTGTTTTACTTCATATATTCACTTTGAATGACTTCGATATGAAGTGCAGATCGCGTGGTCTTTCTCGTTCCATCTTCACAAGCGCACTCTTTTGCACACGACGATTAATGTATCGTGCACAAGTGACTGTGTAATGACTTCTTGTGGACAGCCCATGGAGATAGAAAATGTGACAGCCCTGTGTGGAGTGGAAGCGTAGAAAAAGAAGGTTAATGAGTGGGAGGGAGAGGCTGTCAGATTCGTTTTGACTTCTTCTTCTACTACTTCTTACTTACTTACTACGTACTTCTGTACTACGCTGTACTACATATGATAGTTTTTATCCCGATTTTTTGTTCGGTGGGTTTAATCTTCGAGTTGTAGTGGGATGGTTGCAAATCAATGCAAATGGTCATGTCATTTTTTTATCTGTGTAACGTAAAACTAGCAACCTAGAAACATTTTCATGCGTCAGCCACTGTTCCTTGGCTTAAAAAGCCTTGAAGCCAAGCCAGAAACATAACAAAAAAAAATAAGCCGCCGTTCCGTTTTCCGTTCGCCGATCGTTTGGTCGGTTCACCTGTCCAAGAAATCCTTGGCGCCTAATATTGTAACCGGCTTTTCTGGTAGATTTATATTATTCTTTCACCTCGTTCTAATACCTCTCAGTTATCTTCTGGAAGTGTAATAATGTCTACAGACGACGTCAATATCTCTGAAGACGCCGAAATGGCGGAATGTGATGGGGACAAAGTAGTAACTATGATGGATGTTTTACAAGAGCAACAGGATTTCGAAGAAGATGCCAACGCTGTACTAGGAGCGTCAGACGACAAGAACTGCACTTATTCCAAGGTAGACAAATCTTCCCTTTGTCGTAAAAATACATTTAATTCAACAAACATGGCGTAGGAAAATTGACGTTGCAACGCAATTATTTGTCCTATTTCTCCCTGTATCTTTATTATATTCCATCTTGGGCAACTTGTTGTCATTATGTCTTGATTCTGCTAGACATGAAACCCATAACTAAATACATTAAAATTTAAACAAGCTTGCAGTAAGGATGCAATATGGTCAAGGATTACAATGACACTCAAATGTTTAATTTGCATAACTACCACCCAAAAGTAATGTACAATGTAGTAAATTATGCTTAATATTACGTCGAAGAACATATTTCTGAGACCAAAGCATATTTGGCTATGATTTAACTCGAAATTAATATCATGATCCCTACATTGAATTCAGTCAATATAAAAAAATATCTAACTTACTGTGAATTTGGTGATCAACACATCCAGGTACAGACCCTTTTGATAGGGTACCTATAGAAAAAAAGCAAAGAAACTAAATTAAAGTAACTCAGTCTGAAACAACTTTCTCTATGACTATGTAGAGGTTATATCAACAATTTATTTTTAGGACTGCTTTTACTGGATTGACAATGGTTATATGAAAATGAAAAAGTTTTACAAGTATTCTTTTCTTATTCATGTTGTAAATTACCCACTAAATTTCAATTTGCAGGAATAACTTATTCTCCTGACCTACTTAATTATAATCTCTATAATAATGTGTACATATTTAGTGTTCTTATGTGCGTTGTTATTATCAATATATTCCACTTAATTCAAACATAAAGGTAAAATTGTAGTGCTATGAGGGTTTCCCAATTCATTTAGTTTCTTCACCTTTTTCAGTTTTTAGGAACAGGGTCTATAGAAAATTACTTGCATGCAGGTCATTGAAAAACAAATTATTTTGTTTACAGGGTTACATCAAAAGACAAGCGCTATATGC
This sequence comes from Agrotis ipsilon, assembly GCA_028554685.1. Lineage (NCBI taxonomy): Eukaryota > Metazoa > Arthropoda > Insecta > Lepidoptera > Noctuidae > Agrotis > Agrotis ipsilon. The sequence goes on from CM052965.1 coordinate 17,718,635, forward strand.
TTGCCTCACATGCTGCACAGAAGCTAAAGTTGACCCCACCAAGAGAGCTGGAGTATGTCTCGCATGCAGCTTGAATTGTCATGAGAACCACGAACTCATAGAACTTTACACCAAAAGAAACTTCAGGTGTGATTGTGGTAACCCCAAATTCAACTCCCACCCCTGCCAATTCACTCCGGACAAAGCTGACCTTAATGATGACAATATTTATAACCAGAACTTTAGTGGACTGTACTGCACTTGCCAACGACCTTACCCAGACCCTGAGTCAACAATTGAGGATGACATGATCCAATGCATCATTTGTGAGGATTGGCTCCATGCATCACATCTTGAAGCTGTTGTACCTGCCAGTGACCAATACTCAGAAATGATCTGCAAGAGTTGCATGGAAAAGAATGAGTTCCTACATGATTACAGTATGATTGCAGTTACTGTTGAGACTGGAGATGTGGATATTGTGACTGTTAATGGTGATGCCAAGTCTGATGAGACTAGCCTTTGCAATGGGGAGTCAGAGGATAAATTAGCTAATGGTATAGAAGAAAATAAAAATGAAACTACTAATATTACTCTTAATGGGGATGTTGAAATGGATGAGGACAAGGAAAATAGTATAGAAGACAAAACAATTGACGAAAGTGTAACTGCTGAAAAAAACGAAGAAACAAAACAGGATGAATCAAGTACTGTTGAGTCATCTGAATTAAAACCTGAAAAAGGAGAAAAATCCAACACTGATGATGATAATAAAGATTTAGACACAGAAAGTAAGACAGCAGACCAAGAAGAAAAATCTGCTGAAAATGAAACAAAAGAACCTGTTAAATCTGAAGCAGAAGCTGAGCCTGGAGACTCAAATAATGATAAGGACCAAAAAGAAATAAGTCAAGACACTTCAGAGAAATCTGATGACAAATCAGATACTACAGAAAATACACCTATCGCGAATTCAGAGCAAAACAGTGAGGTATCATCTGATAAAGCTGAAAACACAGATGTTAGTGTTCCAGAGAAGACTGATGAAACAAAAGAAAAAATTGAAACAACAGAACAAATTGAAGACAAAGAATCAATAAGTGAAGATGGTGATAACAAAACTTCAGAAGAAAAGGCAGACACTCTAACAGAAGAGAAACCTGCAGAAAGTATGGCACTGTCGGATGATAATAAAGAAAAGGACGAGGTTGAAACAAAGATGGAGGAAACAACCCAAGAAACTGCAAATGACAGTGAAGATAAGGCTGAAGAAAAGCCAGTTGTAGAGAATGAAACTGCAACAGGCAACATTGAAGTACCAGACACATCGCAACCCAAAGAAGATGCAAACGAAAATGATGCAGAGAAGGCTGATTCAGTGATGGATGCTATTGACGAACTGTTACAAACAGCTAATGAGGCGAAAGAAAAAGAGGAGGAATCTAAAGAACCTAGCAATGAATCTACAGAAAGTAAGAAAATTACTGGTAGTGTTGAAACAAAGGAGCCAGATGTTGAAATGAGTGCCAGTGAAAACAAACTTGATGAAGTACCTGACAAAACTGAAGACACTGAATCAAATGTTGAAAGAAGTGCAAATGCAGATGTTGAAATGAATGACACTACTACCCAAAATGAGCCTGCAAGTGACAGTAAAGATGAATCTAAAGTAAGTGAAGACAAGCCCGAGACTGTATCAGCAGATGCAGAAGAAAAGTCTGAAATGGCCAATGAAAGTATTAGTCAAGAAAATGTAGCTTTAAATGATAATGACGATAAGTTAACAACTTTGAATGAAAACAACAGTGAATTGAAAACTAGTGACGATAGTGAAAGCGCAGACAAAACTGAGCCTTCTAAAGATGAGAACGAAGTAAGTAATGCCACAGAAAACGCTAAAGAACATAAACGGAAACTCAGCACTGATTTAACAGACGATATCTCATCAAAAAAAGCTAAGTTAGAATGTGTGAGGCCCAAAGGAGTGAAAAGAATTCACATGGGAGCTACATTCTGGCCTTCAAACTTCCGCCAAAAACTATGTACATGTGGCGAATGTCTTGCAATGTACAAAGATCTGAAAGTACTGTTTCTAACTGACTTGGAGGACACAGTATTTGCCTATGAAAGCTTGGGCAAAGAGAATGTTGCCGGAGGAGCTTCACAGTATGAGAAGGGCATGCAGGCACTCTCTTCTTTAGACCGGATACAGCAGATTAACGCCCTTACAGAGTACAATAGAATGAGGGATAAATTACTAGATTTCCTCAAGAGTTTTAAAGACAGGAAAGAGATCGTGAAAGAAGAGGATATAAAGGCGTTTTTCGCGGGAATGAAACCCCGGCGGGAGCCCGACGGTGTCTATTTCTGCAGATAAAAGTAGAATTTAAGAGTTATTTTGTACGTTTTTCATTAATTTGTGATTCTGTGACCGCATTCCCTCTTTAGTACTACGCGAGATTGATGGTTATTGAGTTCTCAATATATTCAATTTTATGATAATTTATATTTTTATTTCATACTTGTTTGATCACCACAATACAGTATAGTGCTAGTTTCATATTTATTTTAGTGAATCAAATATAAAAATGTATCTAGCATAATATAGTAGTTCAGGGCAATTTCAAGGGTATGTAATAGTACCTCGAATATTCCGCAGGTCGTGAGTGGTGGCGCGAAGTCTAACTGCACATGACCCTTCAGTTTTATCTACACGAATATTATAAATAGGAAAGATTTCAATTGTGTGTATGTTTGTAATTAACTCAAAACTACTGGACCAATTTCAAAAATTCTTTCACCAGTTGAAAGCAGATTTGGTCCTTGCGAGGGGGAGGAGAGAGTGAGCAAGCGATGCCGCTATAGTTTGAGCCAGATAAGTGTGGAATAAAATTCGTTGACCCCCGTGTACCAATGTATTCCAATATTTCAAAACCATTCGAAAAAATGTGTGTTCGTAACGCGATCAAAATAAACGAATCGTGGTAAGAGGCGACCGTGACCTCACATTTTATTTTGAAATTCGAACGATGGTATAATGGAATTCTAACGATGCGATATTAGGATCAATGACTTATGACCTTAATTCCATACTTATATGGCGTGGACTATAGCAAAACTATGTCAATTTCACCCCTGCTGCTCAGCTCCTATTAGTCCAAATGGACTATCCATTCTAATGCAAAGATATTTTCATTTGCATAAACATTTTCGTCAGAGCTATTGATTATTTCGAACACAATCGTGTATATTGGTCATTAACACACACCCCACACTAACACTACGCTTGTATTTTCTGAGGCCTAAACAGCATATCCGGACAAATAATGGTCACAAGTAAACCAATAGTAAAAAGTGATCTTATTATAACTCAAAAGCTGGTCTTCCAACATAGTCTGAACTATAGTAAAATAAAACAGGTAGCTACGTAAGATAATTAACTTTATTATCGTAAGAGGGTATGAGGGCGTTATCATGATCACGCATACAATATGTCGTAGTGACCGGGGCGGTACAGCAGGTGTACCAGCGGCTTCGAACCCTCGGGGAAGTCGTGTGCTATCACCTGGAAAACGAACATTATGTTAATATTGTACATGGAAAGACGTTCGTATTGGGGCGAGTGATGAGCCAAGAGAAATCTTACTGTCCGGTGGCTTCGGATAGGCATTTTATGTGGCATTATCAAGACAGGTCACATTGGACCCAAATTGAAAGAAGGAAGTCATAGGCCCTTGGTGCAGCGCAACACTACGATAAAGCAGACTAACATTATTATATACGACAGAATAGAATGATGATGAAGAGGCCCCAAGGTCCATTGCCAGTTTTAGCATCTCAAATGGAGAATATTGGATGATTTTTATGCTAAAGTCGTAGAAATTTCGATCCATTCGTGTCAAATATTTTCAACTTCAATAAGCATTGCCAGGTGTTCGGATTAAACTGGTCTTGATCATCAATAACAGTGTTTTTCAAACTTTTTCATGACAGGGCCCTTTAGTAGGTATGAAGAAATATTTCTCGATCCCCTTGCAAATTGCTTTTTATTTTGCGACATATCATTATCCGATCCAACATAGAAATTCTTTTTGTAAAAAAAAAACTTGACTGGTCTATCCAGCTTCCCGGTTTTAAGAACTGGCAACCCTAACTACCATAAGCAAATCATCCATTCGTACCATTTCACCGTGGGGGCTCTCCTGGGCCTCATACTGGCAACTCGGGCCTGCTACTACCTAGCATAAATCATCCCACATTAATTTTACAAACTTTCTAATAACCAAATTGCAGCAATACAAAAATACTTTCTGGCCTGCTATGATTAAATTTAAGGAAGACCAAAGAATCTGACTTGTTTCAGAGAAATATAGAACTGTGTGCAACCCTTAAAGTAAATTAGGCACAAAATCATTTGATGTGATGTATATATTATTGAAATTTACCTTGCAGCTTGTTTATGTTAATACAGCGTTCTCACCCATTTGAAGATTGCATAAAATAATTAAAGCGTAAAAGAGCATGTTTGTAATAAATACCTGGCTTGCCTGACTTCCCTCACCCCGGTCCATATATTTCACTCTAACGCCGACGTTCAATGCATTGCTCAGAGCTATTATATGAATATGATCAGACTCCTTGTACATTGGTTCCACTTCCTGCAGACAAAAATCTCAGTTCAAGCTTAACATACTATTGCATTGCATTACTATTGTTGGTTAGGAGATAAATATAAAGATACTAGATTAACATAAGATGGACAGACAACCTTATAAAGAAAGACGCTGGATAGATCTAAAGGGGAGATCTATGTTCAGCAGTGGACATCCTATGGCCGAGATGATGATAATGAGATTTTTATATCTACTAACAATTGCCATTAGAGAGCAGTTGTTTTTACTCTTGCTAATTACTCTAGGGTGAGGTGCAATATCCGTTGTAGAGAGAAGTGCTTGTATAAAGAACTATCTCACTGTCACAATGAGATAAGAGAACACTTTAGTAGTTTATGGTAGGGCACATTGTGTCTTTCCGTTATTAATTTTTGACCCTGACCTGTCTGCAGAACTCTGTCACAGTGCGTGGTCCCTCTATGAAGTTCTGGTAGAAATCATTCTCCGTCTGCAGTTGTCCTGAGGTGACAAGACGAAGGTACACCACAATGTAATCTGAATAGCCCTGCTTGTTGAACTTGTCGTGCAGCTCGGCTCTGACAGACTCCAAGGAGGAAATTGGCCCTGCTGCCTGCTCACCAACTCGCTGTACCACTTCCATGAACTAGAATTAAAAATAAAATATGATCAATATAAGTTAGATATATGTCATGGCAAAGTAAGTATTACTGTATTTATATTATACAGAAAAATAGGTAAGTATTAGTCAATAACCTTTCAAAGTAATATTACTTTAAAAACATATATATTTTATAGCTCAATTTGCAAATCACCTTGAAAAGGTAATTTAGAGGTGAAAGGTTCAGACAAAATACTACTGCAATGCAACTATGAAAGTCTATTACATCAAATTACTTGGATTACTCACTTGAAATGTGTGTCATAGAAAATACAACTTTAAGGCTTTAAGCATTGGTTTCAAAATAAGAAACAGTTTCAAATATTTATCATAGTATAGAATTCATTTGAGTATATGAATATTTTTAGACAATAGTCAGACCAGCCTTAAACTAGAAATTATCAATTAAACAGTTTATAGATAATAAGAATGTGGATATCCTAGTATATCATGACTTTTTTCCGTTCCAACATTATGTTAATGATTTTTTTTGTGTGTTTATCAATGTCATACATTTAGAGATCCCACAGCACAGAACTTAAAAGTAGTGATAATTTACTATCAATTTTAAAATGTTAATGTTTCAATGTATTGATACAAATACAATGCAGGCGCAAAACGATGAATGCAAAAGAAAACAACAACATTAATTGTCTAACCTCTAAAAATAAAGGAAAAAAACTCACCGTCTCGTAAAAGTCTTCCACTGTGAACTGTGAGAACCCTAGGGCGACAAGAATCTCCTTCGAGTTCTTAGCTATTTCATAAAACTTATCGAATTCACACTTATCCGTCAGTAGATGTTCTAAATACGCGTAGGAGAACGCTCGGAAGAAACAGTTGCCGTCCGGCCGCGTTCTCCTAATATACTTATATTTAGAGGACAAGTCTTTTACTTTTAAAAGGTACACTGGATCCTCGTTATATTCCTTTTCTAATGACGACAATGGTTCAAGTTCACCCACAAGCGGTATCGTTTCCGATATCTGCAAAACAAACACAACGTAATGTCAAAGTTGTAACGTGATTTTTATGGAACTTAAAGTAATCCCGCATTAGAAATGGGTCATTTATTAACGCTTACCTCTTTCTCAATCTCACGCTGTTGTTTCATGATCAACTCATCCTGATTTATTGAGTTATCTATTAAATTGCCGGCGCAACCGCTACTGCTCGACGCATCGTCCGCCATTTTTAAATAAAATAAAAACTAAATTGACAGATCACGACAAATGACAATCGAACGCAAAAAAAGCAGTATGCGTTCCAACATTGCCATATTGCAAAAATATAAATGCATTCACGATATCCGATACCTATTTTTTCAAGAAAACACAATATCCAGTAATTTACAAAATTTATTGTAATGAAATTAACTAAAATATTTATTTCATTTATAAGCAGTCGTACTTTACTCTATTCTATAACTTAAAACTAATCAGCGAACATGTCCTCAATTTTCTTTTGCACTTCTTTTTCAGTTTCAGAGTTGAGTTTGTCTGGTAAGTTCTTGACAGCTTCCAAATCTGCCGGCTCACCGTCGTCAGCAGTTGCTTCTCCCTTTGCCTGTAAAGAAAAGGATTGATTATTTGTATTTTTTTTTTTTTGTTTTATCAGATTTGTGCTTTCTTTTCGTAAAGTAATGGAAAGGAATATGAAAAAGGGTTCCAAATTACTTTCTGCTCAACATCAGCCAGAATACGAACGAATGTATAGACTCGTTGTTCAATTTAGCCAAGTCTAGGACTCTTGGTAGTCTCTAGTATAGTACGATTTTTAATTGTAGTCAGTAAAATGACAAGTGCAACTGTCACTGATACTATGTTTAGTACATTTCTATAAAGAACAAATGTCATTTAACTGTCATTTTACTGACTACAATTATTAATCGTACTTTAGGCAACAAGGCCCCATTATTTTGTTTATTTTTATATCTTTGTTTTACCTTCTGCATCTGTATTTCAAGCTGCATAATGGCGCGCTCGAGCCGGTAGTTGTCTGACACAAGTTGTGCCCACCGCCGCCGAAGGGCTCGTAATCTCGCTCCACTTGCGGTTTGTGATCGTTTTCGCTCCCAGTTCACTGCAGCTATTTGTTTTCTGGTAAATTAGAAAAGAACTTAGGTTTACGCAATTTTACTTAAAAATAAATAAATCATTAGCCCACTAGATATTTTTAAAATAATTTTATGTTGGCAATGCCGTAGGTATTGCCAGAATCACTACAGTTTTGTATTGAATATGGCTTGGGATTTCTTTTCCCCACTAGGAGCAGCAACACCACTATCACGAGTTTGTAAAAATATGTTTAATAATTATTTTTGTAGAATTAGAGTACCAATTTTGTATTAGTAGTATACTACAACCATAAACATATTCAGAATTTCTACGAACCTTAAATTATTATGTACATTCTGTGAGCGAGTGACTAATGCCTGCAATGTGCCGAGATAGGACCTCCAAGCCTCTGACCCATACTGCAGCTGCAGTTCCAAGTTCAGCACTCTGATGGCTTGGTGTGACAGCTGTGCGTGGGAGTTGTCTACCGACTCTGCCCAGGCTGTTGGCTCTCCAAGACGGCCGGCCGGTGGTGGAGGTAGTTCATAACTGTATGAAAAAGAAAGGTAGTTTTAAGATAAGTATACACTTCCCAAAATTTTTGTAAACTTTCTGTTTTAGTTATATTTATTATGGCTCTTTTTTTTTTTAAATAAAATATGCCAGCATTTATGTACATTTTATCTCTCCATAAAATAGAAACTGTTCTAGTTTATTACAAGTAGTGACAACGAGTGACATGACTGGTACTACACTTACCGCTTCATAGATAGTGGCTCCATGGGCAACCGTTGCTGTACTCTTTCCATCTCTCTCTGTAACGCTGTTGTCTCAAATGCGGTGCTAGGCTCTGGGCCAGCATTTTCTAGATAGTTCTTAGTTGGTCTGTATCGCCGACATTCCTCTTCTACCATAGCCAAGGCCTGAAATTTTTAATGAGGTAGTAAACATAAAAAGTTGTAACAATTAATTTAGTTCTCATCCTAAGTAAGAATATGAAGTAAAACATCTTCCAATGTTTACAGGAAGGTTGTGATTAAACTAAAAAGAGAAACAGAAAGAAACATACAAAACCGTAAGGTTATGTGTAAAATTACTTACAGCTTCCCGGACCCCTGGGTCATCGTAACCCGTGTCGATATACGGTAACGCGTCCACTACAACTTCACCAGACATTTTTATAAATATCTATTTGAATTTGATTAATAATTTGAAGAAATTAAACAATTTCTGACTGAGCTTGCTTTTTGTTGACAAATAATTTTTAACTTTCTTTCAGTCACACTTGTATTTTTAATTTAATTGGATTTGGATACTAGCTAATTCAGCTAACAATGTTGGACTCTCGGTACCGGTATTAATCACAGCGCAGCGTTTAAAACTGCAGAAAAGGATGAGGTTTTATAGGCCGTAATCCGTTGGCTCTATTATAATAATTATTTATTATCGATATCATGCTTTGGCTGTGAGATAAGTCAAAGTCAGCTTGTCAGCCCAACCATGTAGCAAACTTATTTTTAACAAGCGGTTCAATGGCTGCTCCCCTAAGCTTCATCAGCAGTGGTGAGGATTTGTATTAAAATATGGACAAGGTGGAGAAAACTCTGATATTAGCAGAATCATTTAAGTATTACGCAGAACTAATTTTCACATTTTTGTTTTGGTCTCTCTATTGTCTGCTGTCTGACTTGCTGTCAGATTTGTTGTTATGCGTTATGTCAACTTCAGCTTGACATGTTGATGTTTTTTTCTGAAATTCAGAAGAAATACATTTGAACCAAATATTTGAATGTCTTTGATTTTAACACTTTATCTGAGCCTTGATATTATATTGCATGCCATGCTGAATAATTTTCTACAGTAACCAAATTATCATCGAATTTTTGCAAACACAAAGCCACGGAAAGAAGCTTTCGAAAGATACTCGTAAAAGTTGGTACCAAAAATGACTCTGGAGGAAACTATGATGAGCCAGGAGCTCGCAAATGTGGATTTATCTAAGGTATGGTAATAGCTTTTATTCTTTCAGTCAGATTTGTTCATATGACCCACTGACCCCCAGAAAATGGGAAGGGGATATCCCCTTGAACATTGAAGGTACGAAATATGTTGGTCTAATCGTCTGATTCTGAAATTTTACCAGATAAACATACAAAGTTATGCCTGTGTCATTAGCATACTTTCTTACAGACCCTCTAAATGGGAAATAAAATGATAGGTTATGTTGTCTTCTCAAATAGCTAATGAAAGACAAAATGGATGTTTAAATTATATTAACATTGCAGGTGGCAGCATTACAACAAAAGCGCACTCTAGCGTTTGTGAACCACTTTGTGCTGACCAATGTGCAGTTCCTGAACAACTTTATGAAGAGATGTGAGCAGAAGCTGATGGATTTTGACAGGAAACTCGAGAAAGTTAATGCTGCCATGGTTTTATTAGAGGCAAGGGTATGTTAGACCTGTTTGACTATATCACTGAATGAGATCTTGTAATGGGCTATTGGATAATTTGAATAATATTTATAAATTCACCAAAATCCAGAATTATAGTTTCAGAAAAACTAACCATTTGCTTTTTTTGACAGCTGTCATCCATACCAGAATTGAACACCACAAGTGCTACATCCTCTGAAAAGCCATCAGAGCCCGCAGAAGCTTCTCCAAGCAAACCTTCAGAAGAACCTCCCGCACCTGCTACAGAATCAGCCCAAGACACTAAGGAACCTGAAGCAGCCAGTCAATCAACAGATGTGGTAGAAGGCAAGCAAGCACATCCGGAGTATGACAGGTTTGTGAAGATGGTGCAAGTCGGAGTGCCTCTACAAGCTGTCAAGTTAAAACTGCAGTTGGAAGGACTGGACCCTAATGTTTTAGATGAAGTTTTGAGCAAATAACCGTGGATTGCCTTTGTTATTAATGTAGTTATACTTGTATATTAACAAATTGCTGGATATAGTATAGGCCTTGCAGCTGTATGCTCATTTATCCAAACAGGATGTAACATGGACAATATGTCATTTCATGTAAAAAAATTGCCCATGAACACACCCATGAAATTATAATTATTATGTAAAATTGTAATGCAATGTATCTGAATTTAGTATGTTATGATTTTTATATAGACAAATACAAAAAAAGAAAAGGGCAGGTTTACATAGCTTTAACCCTTGTAATCAACCTAGTTGCAACTTATATGAATTTATCACAAAATTGCTCATGTATTTTTTAAATAAAATGTTACCACAAAAGGTGTTTTTCTGTCTTTACTCATCTGTATTTGTGGGAGGGTTTGGATTTTATGATTTTTGCAGTATAGACAGAAAATGGACTGAGTATTCTCTATCAGCTGTTTATACATAGACAAACAGAAGTGTGAGATATTGAATTTCGGTTTCTTGTGATTGCTTAAGTAGCTGTGAAGGTGTACCTGCCACCGAAGCTGGGATACATGCAGGTGGTGGCTAAACCATACATCTACACATGCTACTTCAATTAGCAGCTGTGAATGCCACTTTTCTCACTGTATAATGATTATAAATCATTACCTACTATACTAGCTGCTTCTTGCAGTTTTGCTTTCTCCTCACCCAATTTACCATTCCCAGAAACCCATCTATCTCTTCACTAAAATTCATCAAAATCGGTTCAGCTATTTTGATATGAAACACTAGCATTTTTCAACATAGTAAAAAATCAGACAATACATTTATGATACACTAAGCGCGCGAGTTGAATGCAGAGCTTAGGAATACGGTAGTGCTGTTGACAAGGATGGCAAAGTACGACACTGCAGGCGCGTGCGGGTAGCAGGGGGCTCTTCACCTCGGACCCCAACTGCATTCAACTCGCGCGCTATCTGTATGTTAAATTGTCGCCTCATATCAGCATAATTAAAATGAAACTTACTGGACATCTATTATGCCATGAAAACCTATCACACTTTGTTCCTATCATTTTACTTTTGACAAATGTTTTAGAAAAATCATCAAGTCTTAGGTCTTTTAGGTTAGGGGTTAAATAAAAATCTTTTGGATGGTTAAACTTATTTATTATCCAGCCTAGAACTGAATCATCTGTCCCTTCCTCTTCTTGTCTCCTCCCAGCTCGAAGTGCTTGCAGCGCTTGAGTGCCACTTGTGACCTCACCTTGCAGTCGGCGCACTCAAGACGGAGTACAATTTTCTTTGTGGTTTTCGCCTGGAAAAGAATTAATAGGTAAAGATATTAAGGTTTAATCATCGCCCCTAAGACGACCCACTGACCCATTATCCTTTTATCAGTTTGCAAAGTAATCAGTCCTATTTATTGAATTAATTATTTTGTACACTGTAAGTACAAAAGCCTAGGAACAAAGAGTCTTTTGTTTATTAAATACATCTAGGGTACCAGTCAAGTAGGCAAAATGTTGTAGAGAGAACAACATTAATTATTGCCTACTACCTAAAAAGTTGGGCTTACATCTAAATTCATATTTTTAGTATAAATTACTGAGGTTTACACCGTGGATCTAGATTTATTAGAAAAATCCACCCCTAAAATGCCCCACTAACCAATCTAGAAGACAATAATTATTCTATTTTAGTAATAATAACACAAAAAAAAGCAATCATTGACTTTTGAATTGAGTTTACAGACAGTGAAGAAAATAAAGGGACTCAGACATTTATTAAAAGACTAGTAGAAAAAGTACTATTGTATGCTATTGAACTCAGAATGAAACAAGATTCAAATCACCACGACAGTAAACAAAACAATTTTTCTAGGTTATTATTGTAAATCATCTTAAATTACACACCGAGGTGATCTTAAATAATAATAACAGTAACGTAACCTTTAAATACACTTTTCAGAACAACAGTAACTGATAACCCGGTTCATAGGTTATGATCACTTACCTTCTTTTTGAAGATGGGTTTGGACTGACCACCGTAGCCCTGCTGTTTACGGTCATAACGCCTTCTGCCCTGGGCAGCGTGCCTTTCCTTGGACTTTTTGTACTGAGACACCTTGTGGGTCTTGTGGCATTTGCATTTTTTGCAGTAAGTCCTGCGCTGTTTGGGTACGTTCACCTGAAATTTTCAAAGTTCTCCATGAAATACATCTTCCATTAATATCTTGAACACATTGCTAGAGAATTGCAGTATAATTTGGTTCGTTTTCGTAATGGTATTTCATGATTCAAAAGGATAAAATTTGATAAAACACAAACCATTTTGGCGTTCGTTTAGCACGGTATCAACAAACGTCAAAGAAAGAAAGATCACCTGTCAATTTTGAAATGACAGTGTGGAAAAACGTTGCCAGTTGATGAAATCGTTTAGGAATCAAAAAATAATCCTTGCCAGTATAAAATTTGAAGACTAGATTTCTATGCGATTCGTCACTGCTTCTTGTTATTTTCCGTTTATTGCCCGGGGTCAAGGAGTTTAAGGAGTGAGTACTTCTAACATTAAAACCGTGCCTTAGTTTTTAAGCAAGAGAGGCACACAGCTAGGAGTTTTTTCTCTTTCTGGCATTGATAAATGTTTACACAAAATAAAAAAAATTACCAATATTTTGAAACTTTTTGAGTAAAATTTTTTTTTAGATGCATATTGGTACAATTATATTTTTTTTTTTACAGCTTATGATAGTTTTTGTATTCTGTAATGTATTTTAATTACTCATATTTTTAAGAAAACCAAAAAAAAGAACACAAAAATCCAATAATGTTTCCCAAAAAACTAGGAGGTGTATTTAACGTTTAAGATGGCAACATTATGATGTTGTCAAATTCAAATCATTGGTGACGTTTGTAGGGTGACCAATATAAACTGGTTTCCGAGATTAATCCTCTTTAAAGAAAAAGTAATTTTAGGTATATAATCTAAGATAAGCGCCGTATTCACGTTCCATCTTGCTGTACGTCCCACCAAGGTCATACACGATGCACGACGCAAAAACACCGTGAATAGGCTTGACGTACGTCAGTAATTATTATTATTATGACGTTGCGTTTTTTGCAATTTGCAGGCCAGTGCTAGGTTGTGTGTTACGTAAAATATTATTCGCGGCTGTAAGACGTATCTAGTTACGGAATTATAATCATCAAAATCACTAATACAACCCTCCGAGTTCTTTATGAACTCGGCTCGGAAAAAAAAACATGAACTTAGAGCGTTGTATTGTTGATTTTGTTGGTTATAATTATTAAGAAAAAAATGTTCTTTTAAATTTTAAAATTTTGTGGGCTGGTTGGAGCATTCCCCTTAGCTCGTTGGAGCATTCCACTTAAAACTTTTTTATGGTGGTTTTCGAAGGCGGTTTTTTTTACTTTTTTTTAACTTTTATTTTACCATATTTAGTTCAAATATTCAACCCCAATTCTTGTCAAATACGTTATCCATAATACCGGTAAAACATCATCCAATGTCCAAGTACACAATAAGAAATGCTCAGTCAACAAAAACTATTGAACATTTGGTTCAATATTAATTGAAATGATACCAAATGACAGTTATATTTCATCGAACAAAAAGAGAATCATCAAAAACAGTTCACTCAGTCGTAATATTGTAAGTACTTTCTGTAACACTATATTATTAATATTATCCTCAAAGTATTGTATCATGGACACTCTATTAAAAAGAAACAGAATGCAGAGCTGTGTGCCTTTCATTCATTCCAAGGTCACCGATTTGGGCTCGTTTTTCTAGTAGGAAGAACGCGCTCCCTATATCTTAAACTCCTTGCCCGGGGTGCTGCCAGTTATACTACTAGTAGTACTACGGCCAAAAAAAAAACCCACCGGTACTATCAAGCGATTTAGTAGCGAGTAGTACATAAGTAGTACCACGGTATTTTTCCCAAACTCTCACCATCTATTCTGTGCTCTCCCACCCTAGGTAAAATGGAAGGGAAGAGACTTTTTGATTTGTACGGACCAAAATTAACAATGTTCCTTTAGCCCTTTTTATTCAAGGGTCACGGTTATATGTGGTGTGGTGTTACTATGGTTAAACTGACTTAGCACCATACGTCCCCAGCCCATTAAAGCACAAGTAGTGGCAAATAAAACACCGCTTGAAAGTACCACAAGCAATAAACGCATCTTTCAGTTAATTAAAAAAAAAACACCTTGCTGTCCTCGGTCCTCCGGTCCTCCGATGAGTGCCGACGACGTTGTCACGCTAAGCCAAAAAGCCCGAGGCTAAAATTATTTTATGTTTAGAAGTGTCAATTATTTAAAAACAAATCAGAAAGTTTTAGCGCCAAAAGTGACAGACGGTCGTATCACATTATTTGCAATTTAATTATTTGTTTTAAGTGGAAAATTGAAGTGAAAACATGAAGTTTGCTATCCCAGAAATATCATGGCACAACAGAGACCCTGTTCTTAGTGTAGACTTCCAGCCAAAAGCAGAACCAACGGAGCCATTACGTCTCGCCACGGGAGGGACTGATTCTCATGTTTTGGTATGATTATCCACGTTTTGTGTTTTTGAATGTTAATAATTACCTATAATGATACTAATATCTAACATTGCTGATGATTATGAGTTCCTATTTTGAAAAAAATAATAGTTTAATCCTAAACACATATCAGATGATTTTCGTTTTTTTTTATCAATTCATGTACGTAACTCGGTGTTAGGTGGCTAAACAGTTTAATAAATATATTCAATTGTACCTTTACACTTCGAAGGCAGATTTAAAGTAAACACAAAAAGTACCTTTTCGCCACAACTTTCTATAAAATATTTCAGATTTGGTATGTATCAACAACAGACACCGGGTCAGTGAACCTCGAGGTCGCCGCCGACCTCACGCGCCACCAGAAAGCTGTCAATGTGGTGCGGTGGTCTCCCAACGGCCAGTACTTGGCTTCAGGAGATGATGAGTCTATTATATTCATTTGGAAGAAAACTGATAAGGAACCAGCTCCGGCCTTGGAACAGATGGAAGAACAGTACAAAGAATGCTGGGTTATTCACAAGGTGAGTCCACCTGAAACAATCCCTGAAACATACTTTGAGTTTTGGAAAAAAGACGACCCACTGACGACAACTCTTTATTATGGTTTCCAATGACTTATTTTATAATTTGTCCTAATCAGATGTAAGTTTTTAGCTTGTTGGTTTGTAAGTTCTCTAAGATTTCCATTCTGAACCAGCTCTGTGTCATAAACAATTTTATTTTCTCCCTCATAAACAAAAAACACAGCTTCAGTAAAACATAACTTAAAATTTACCAGACTCTCCGTGGCCACATGGAGGATGTCCTAGACATAACTTGGAGTGCCAACTCCTTACACCTTGCATCGGGCTCTGTGGACAACAAGCTGCTCATCTGGGACTTGAACAAGGGCAAATACAGCAGTATTTTAACTGACCACAAGGGGTTCGTGCAGGGAGTGTCCTGGGATCCCAAAGGACAGATGATTGCTTCGGCTAGTACTGATAGGTGAGTTTTCTTTATTGTTTTTCAAGCTTATTGTATACTCTTATTACAATTTGGCCATAAAAATAAAATCATTTAAGCCAGGTGAGTTCATTATTACTAAACTTACAACAAAAGTGTGTGGACTGAAACTTATGATTAGTTCAATTTTGCCACTACCTAGTATGACAGTTGAAGTCTAATGTTATCACTGATATCTTTAGAGAAACACTGGTTTAACTTTGAAGACGTTTAAAAGCTCCATATCAAATCAAATCAATCAATCTTAAAACAGTTAAACATTGGTGGAGTTGGAGTAGCAAACTCCACCAATGTTTAACTGTAAGGCTAGAAGGCAACATTATCATAACAAGCTATTGTTGTATACTAAACACTAAATCTTGCATTCCAGAGTATTCCGCACTTTCGATGTGACAACAAAGAAGGTGACATCTCGCAGTAGTAAGGCCATCCTGCCTTTCCCTGCTGACCACCCGCTCCATGACGTCAAAGTGCGCCTTTACCACGACGATACACTGCAGACTTACTACAGGTTAGCTTGGCATATTTTTAAGATGAACTAAATACATTTTTGGGGTACACAAAATTGGCCCTTTTTGTAATTAACAACATAATCTTGACCCATGTAGTTCAGAATGACATACTATAAATTGTTGAACCGCTCGTTTGCTCAGCAGCATTGAGAAACCAGAGGATCTAATACAGACACATAGCAATATTCCATATGATTCACTTTGTGAATGAATAATACAAGAATAATTAATTATCTATAAACGCATTAACGCATGTGACGCGCATCGTAAAGATGATTTTTGAGGAAGTGGCTTCCAAGTGGGAGTTGCGATAGCCTAGTTGGTTAAGGCGTCTGGAGTACCTATCCAAAGACGCGGGTTCAAATCCCACTTGCAACTGAATTTTTCTCCAAAAAAATTCAAAAATACAAGAATAGCCAACATTGCTGGAAATGCACGAAGTTCGCAAGGTCATTGGCAATTAATTTACGAAGGTGAATCATTTGGGATAAAGTGGTCTAACTAAGGGTCCGTTCATATCTGACGGAACATCCGTCGAGCGGATCATCGAATGTTCTTTGACGCACTAACGGATCATCCGTTGAGTGTGAACGGTCAATTGTTTTTCTATACATTTTTCTGCTCTAGCGTTCCGCGACCGATGATCCGTGACGGATGTTCCGTCAGATATGAACCCACCCTAATGGATTAGATGCAATGGGCTCTCAAAGATACATGATTTAGTTTTGAACCTTCTGTTACTACTACAAGCTAAGATGTATATTACAAATTAGAATTTCTTCATAGGAGACTCCAGTTCAGTCCAGATGGTCTGCTGCTCGCAGTGTCGGCGGGTCGCGTGGAGCCCGAGCAGGGAAAAGTGGACATCAAGCCTATAAATGCAGTGTACATCTATACAAGATACTCTTTGAAAGTGTGAGTATATATGTCTTTTTTTTTTTAATTTAACGATAGGTTTGCGTTTGACTACTATCTCGCCTGATAGAAAGCGATGATGTGTTCTTCGTTGAAGCATGCTTGCTTAGAAGTAACCTATTCACTCTGGACTTGAAGATCCCAAGGTAAGCTATCAGGAAATAAAATCCTGGCAGAGAATTCCACTCCTTAGCTGTGCGCAATTATTTTTTTTACGTCTTACTATCCTATTTAAGCAAACTGACTCCTACAAAATCATTGTTAACTCAGATATAGTTTGATGAATACCAAATTATTGGGTATGCATCAAAATCCCGAATTTTAAAATATCGATGGACGAAATCCTGAAAATTGAAACTTCGAATGGTTGTTTGGTCGAAAGTTTCAAAACCCGAAGTTTATATCCCAAAAATGTCACCTTTTCCGAGAAAACGATTTTTTGTAAAAAAGTTGCCTAATAGATTTAAAAAAATCTAAAAACCCGCGTTTTTAAAATGTCTTAAAAATAAGAAAATAACCCTACGGGGCTGAGAGAGGGGCCACTCAAAACGTGGGGGCGTATAATATCTAAGGGATTATTTATGTGATATACTTACATGACTTATATAGATTGTGGGTGTAACTTGCAAAGATACGCCCCCACGTTTTGAGTGGCCCCTCTCTCAGCCCCGTTGGGTTCTTTTCTTATTTTTAGGACATTTTAAAAACGTGGGGTTTTAGTTTTTTATTTAATCTATTAATTATTTTATCTTTGTTCATCGGGTTTAAGACTACCTTGAAAATTTCAGCCTGCTAGCTTATCGAAGAATGCCTCATATCTGTCCGCCATATTGGATTTAAGTCACATGACTATTTTTTTCATATTCCTGACAGTAAACCCTTTCATTTGATACCCATATCTTGGGTGTACCTTTCAAATAGCTTGTCCGCCATCTTGGACGTCCGCCATATTGTATTTAAGTCACATGACTATTTTTTTCGTACTCCTGATAGCAAACCCTTTCATTTGATATCCATATCATGTCGAGAAGTCGAGGCGCGGCGGGAAGAGCTCCGGCGCGATCTCAGGGCAGTATGGAGGGGACGACTCGCGACCGACGGCCGGGCACGCCGCAATAGCGGCGGTAAGAACCCTCTTTGAGGAGTGGTTGGAGAGACGCCATGGCGTCCTTACCTACCGCATGACGCAGGTCCTCACCGAACACGGAAGTTTCGGGATGTACCTGTGTCGACGCCCGGGTGTCACCACTGCGAGGATCGCCCTGAGGACACGGTGGAGCACACGGTGCAGGACTGCCCCGCTTGGGCGGGGCCCCGCCGTGTCCTCACAGCGACGATAGGCATGGACCTCTTGCGCCTGGCATTGGTTGCGGCCATGCTGCGGAGCGAGACGGAGTGGGAAGCGGTCGCCTCCTTCTGCGAAGCAGTCATGCTCGTAAAGGAGGAGGCGGGCCGCGAGAGGGAGAGGATAGCGTCCTCCCTCCATCCCAGCCGCAGTGGTGAACGCCCACGGCGTCGGACGTCGCGAGGCGATCTCCGGCCACCGTAGGCGCGGGCATGCGGGCAGTGAGTAAAGGGCAACTCGCTGCCCGACCATGGACCATGCCCGGGTCGACGGCGCGTTGTGTTCCACGCGCGCCTCAAAGAGCGTCAGCATGATGACGGGGCCTACAGAGGGCCAAAGCCTGCCGTGGTCGCGGGATTTATTTCCTTACCGTGACCCCGGAACATAAAGGGCTATTGAAGAACACTGTGGATTTTAGTCAGTACAAGTCTGACAGTACCTTCCGCGTATATTACCACGTAAAAAAAAAAAGAAAAAAAGGGGTGCATTTCAAATAAGAACGAAATAAAGAAAAAACATTTATGTGGCGCTAAACAGACCACGTTTAACACAAGTACACAACATTTAAAATAAAAATAAACACAAAAAAAGGAAGGACTTACATCTAAAACAAGATTAAAAATTAAACAAAGTATTGTTGTGTGTCTCACGGCTGCGCCAAAAAGGCCCAGTTCAGCAAAATGTCGAACAACTAGTGCTAGACGCTGGTTTTCCTAAATAGCAAATAGCCTGTCTGCCATCTTGGACGTCCGCCATATTGGATTTAAGTCACGTGACTATTTTTTTTTCGTATTCCTGACAGCAAACCCTTTTGATACCCATATCATGGGGGTGGATTTCAAACAGCCAGTCCGCCATCTTGGGGAGGCCGCCATATTGTACTTTTTATGACGTTTCTTAGCTAGTCATGTATTGTCATCAGACGTCAGAGTCGTGTGCAAAATTTCAGCCCGCTAGCTTATCGGGAAGTGCCTCAATTTTGAAGAGAAGACTCAATTTTGACAAAGCCCATACAAACAAATAAACAAACAAACAAGAAAAGTGAGTGTATAAAAACGTGGGAAGAAAAACCGTAGTCGCAATTCCGCTTCGCGGATCTCTAGAGTTTACGAAAACACCTGTCCGTGTCGGGGTGCCCTAAGATCCCGAATGCGGTTCGATTCAGAATTTCTTCCATTCGGGATATTGTCCTTTCGGGCATTTGAACATCGGTATTTTGTGTTCTATACATATAACGACCATCGGCATTTAAAACTTCGGTATAATAATAAAGCACAATTAATGCTTTTTATATAAAGCGAGTTATAAATAAAGAAGAAGCAGTGCTCCCAAAATTAACCCATTTCTGTAGCAAATCGAAGTACTTAATTAAGATCCGGAAAAATAAGAGAAAAACCTCAAACGGGAATTGGAAACGCGCACGATTAATAAAAACGTGGGAAAATTACATTCGAGTCCATTGAAGTGTTTTGTCGTAGATTGTAAATATTGATAACGATTCTATAGTTATCTTAAATTATCGCATTTGATAGGCACCAAAACAAAACAACTCGTATGTAATCTACCAAGCAAGTACCAGCATTTAAGTATGATCGGCTCAACACTGCACCCGCGCGGCTAATTTTGAAGGCTTAAATATAGTCACCGCCATATAAGTCTGGAATAAAGGTCATTGATCATCAACTCTCCATCCACCAGACGACTGTGCTCACTGGCAAGGCACGATCATCTCGTGTTGCCGGATAAATTGGCAGCACGCAATGTTGCAATACTAAGGGCTCCTGCACACCGGCCACTGGCCACAACCACACAACGCCGCCACCGACATATTTCTTGTAGTTTTCATACATTTTATAATAATATGGACTCGCCGCACACAGTTGACGCCGGTGGCCGCCACACGCTAAACGTCTAGCTTCTCGTGGCGGCGTTTGAAGCTGTCGCGAGTTGCTCGTGTGTGGCGACACTAAGAAGACCGCAACGAACGATGGCTGTATATCGCTGGTAGACAGCGGAGATAATGTGCGGTCAGAGGCCGTGAAGTCGAGCCACGAAAAACCAAGCTCCGACGAATGCTAGTGACTAAATAGATGGAAAAACTTGCGCGACCCAGATGGGGACTGTCACACAGTAGTGGCGGTAAGACCAGTCATGGAGGAATATAAGGCAGAAGTTGTTTCTCAACTGCAGTTGTAAGTTTCTTTTTAACCGACTTCAAAAAGAAGGAGGTTATCAATTCGACGGTATGTTTTTTTTGTGTGTTTGTTACGCGATTTCTCCGGCGATTGCGGACCGATTTTCAAAATTCTTTTTTTATTATTCAACCCAGATTGCTGAACGCTTCACTGTGTATACCTACCCGCACTTAACCTGTTTTATTTTAGCGAATAAAGCGATAGATTGATCCGATTTATAAGCTCTGAAGTCATAAATGTCGCAAAATAACTATATTTCTGTAGATATTATAATAAAACGAATAAAATGTAGCTGAACTTATTTATTAATAAATTAAATAAATATTTAGTAAAATCACAACCAACTATCAGTACCTAATTTGTCTTTGATTTCTGAGTAATAAATATTCATTCCGAATAGGTACATTTTTCAATTCTATTCACATGTTCGCCAATACTTGCAATATTCAGTTACTTATTTAAGTTAGTACCAGCAGCCAGATAACTGCTGGAGATGGTGAACTGGAAACCTCCGTCCACCTGCACGTTGGTTCCGGTGACCAGACGGCTGCTCTCACTGGCTATGAACACCACCATCCTCGCGATGTCATCACCAACGCATGGCTCCCCCATGGGAATGTTTTTGGAGCCAGCGCTCAACCACTCCTGGTACGCAGGCTCTGAAATGCCCGTAATGCGCTTGAAGAAGTTGGATTCCTGAGAATAATGATGGAAAGTTTAAAACATGGCTCTAAATAGAAGTTTTTTAATTGGAAGGGAGTTTGCTTATAAAGCCTACAAGAATATTTAGAGGACTTTCATTAACTTTAGCAGTACTTACTGTGAGTCCAGGGCTGACGGTGTTGACTCTGACGCCTTTGGGTGCCAGCTCGAGGGCTGTCAGCCGAGTGAAATGGTCCAGCGCAGCCTAGAAAGAAGGATAATTATTTTAAATGAACCAGTAATACCAAAAACCAGTTTTGCACATAACAATCCATCAAACTTATTATCTAAATGCTCTGAAAGGCTTAAGGTACCTTGAGACGGTGAGAATAAAGATCGATTTGATGTAAACTTAGAAGTAAAACCACTGTGAAGGAACTCGTTTGTTTACGACCAACGTCAACGCAACAAAACCGTGACGAAACCGAAGTATTTAGGTAGGAATGTCATAAATGAAAGGTTTGGGGATAAAATCAAGCATAAAATAGGTGTTCTGGCACATTGAACACCAACTTCAAGGTCTCACCTTGGACATGCCGTAGGGTAGGGAGCCAACAGTCACTACAGTCCCCCCTATGCTGGAGATGTTGACGATGTTGCCCTTGGTCTCAATAAGCGCGGGAGCCAGCAACCGTGTGAGGTTGTACACTCCCCTCACGTTGATCCTGAACAAGTCGTCGAAGATCTGCATGTCTTTCGTAGTGAGGAGCGTCGTCCGGCAGCCGATAGCGGCATTGTTGACGAGGACATCAAGTCTAAAACAAGAAGAATTTATAATATAAGTCGGAAGTAGGATTATCAAGTGTTACATGATCCTCATTTTTTAACCAATAACAATGTTATCACAATTTTATGATAGTGTTTTGTTTTACAAGTGCACTTGACTATCTCTTCAACATGAGAATTTATACCTATGGTATTCAAAAGATCCGCCGTTTTTGAAGCTTCGTACTGCAGGTTGAAATACAATCTATACACTCACACTCATTTATACGAGACAACGACTACGGTACGCCAGCTTGCCCTACTCAGTTACTTGGAGTTCGGAAAAATTATGTTTACCTACCTTTTAAAGTGGTCGAGCGTGTCCTTGGCAGTCTTCTCGACTCCCTCGTCCGTGCCCAGGTCCGCGACGATCGCCAGCGGCTTCACGCCCTTCTGCTTCTCGCACTTGTCCGCGACTGCTCGCAAGTTGGCTTCATTCCTGCCCACGAGTGACAGCTTCGCGCCGAGTTTGGCGAACAGGAGAGCTGTGGACTCGCCTATGCCAGCGCTCGCGCCAGTTACTAGCACTACTTTGTTTGTGAAATCTAGATCCATATTAGAGAGTTTTAGTGAAAATGATAGTTTAAAATTTTAAAACAGTAATGTGTTTTATTCAAAGCAGTGGTACTATTGACTCGGTAAAAGATTGAGCACTCTGTTTATATAGCAGTTGTGAGCATAAGTAGTTAGGTGCCTACATAATAGTTATCGCTCTTATGTCATTTTCATAGACACTTATCTAGAGATATGACATCAAATTTGAAAACAGGATAAGTGTAGTTATATTCAACGAATAAAAATACCGCGCATGACGCGACGACTAGCAATGATTAATCTCTAGAGTTAACCATTATCAACCAACATTACCCTATCTAGGGACTTGACTAGGTATGTATGGCTATTTTGATTTACTATCTTAATAATAATCTTAAATATATTATTGGATCTAGTATATCTGGTCGGAGCGTGGTAATTCTAGGCGTCAAACTATCAGACCGAGTACACAACACCACACTGCGCTCCAAAACACAAATTGCTTACGTTGGTCAAACGGCCGCTGCACTGAAATGGGCTTGGGCCGGCCACGTCTGCCGCATGCCTAATAAGCTGTGAGCCACATTAACCACTTTGTGGAGCCCTGACACAGCCTCAAGGCGTCGCGGCAGACCTCGTAGAAGATGGTGGGACGAACTTGACAAAACCAATAACCAGTGGTCCATTTTGGCCCTGGATCGTGAAAACTGGAAGTCATGGGGAGAGGCCTTTGCCCAGCAGTATCAGTATATCTGGTCTATATGGTAGAACCTGGCTAATATTAAAATTATTTTTGAAAATCATCGAGACGTATCATGTGATGTTACTTAATATTATGAAATAGGTTCAAATAACATCCTTAGATACGGCATTGCACAATATTAGGAAATACCTATAGATTACAGTCAAAATCGAGACGCGATTGCGGAAATTGCCCGTTTTTGTTTAAATAACTCGAGTCCTAAAATCGATGTGTTGTTCCAGTCCCGCTTGTATCCTTCCTTGCGGTGAGGCAGCGCTAGTGACCCGCTGGTCGCCGCGACAGTACGCGGCGCGGGCGGGAGGCCCGACGCCCGCACTTGCGACGCCGCGCCGCATGCTTCTGGCAGTAGGCACCAAGCGCTCCGTGCTGCTGTACGACACGCAGCAGAAGACTCCAATAGCACTCATTAATAACATACATTATACTAGGTCAGTAGCTTTAATGTAACTTGTGGTCTTGAGATACTGACAACTTTAGGTTGATGACTTGAAGATCAACTCCCCAACTTGTTAGTTTAAATGCATGACAGTTTTACAAATACTTATTACCAGGTTCGCCATTTTTTACAGAGGATAAGAGGATCTCTTTCAAAAAATATCAGTAGCAATCAAAGTCCAAAATGCCCAATCACTGACCTTTTTACATTATAAACTTACATAACGGGAGAAATGATTTGGCAATTCCCTTTACTTGATAAAACTTTACATAACTGGAGAATCTGAAGACGCCGCATTGCTGC
Organism: Agrotis ipsilon; assembly: GCA_028554685.1. Lineage (NCBI taxonomy): Eukaryota > Metazoa > Arthropoda > Insecta > Lepidoptera > Noctuidae > Agrotis > Agrotis ipsilon. The sequence continues at coordinate 17,742,894 of CM052965.1, forward strand.
GGGAAAACCTTATCTTTCTCGTCCCAAATTCTCCCAGTTTCGTGCGATATCTGGTCATCATAGCCGCCATTCTAAACTCGTGATTCTTTTACCCAGACTGACAGACCTGACGTGGTCTCCGGACGGGCGCACGCTGGTAGCCTCCAGCACTGACGGCTACTGCTCCGTCATCACCTTCGCGGAAGGAGAATTAGGAGAAGTGCTGCCTGATGAAGTGGTTCTGGAACCTACTAGTGCAGCGGCTCCAGGTAGTTATAACAAGCTTTTAGAATTGCTTTTGGGTATTTATGAAGGTGGATGATCCTAGTAATTTTGTCATGGAAGTTATATCTTAAACGAGCTTTATATATTATAAATGTAGGGAATTTAATTTAATTAGTTACAGTTGATAATTGTCGAAGTTGCGAAACATGAAACGGCTATCATTGCTTCTGATTCAATCAATTGAGTACAGAATCACTCATTTGCATTCATACACTAGAGTATCTATAGTTATTTTGATGTTTATAATTTCACAGAACCCATGGAAGTTGAAGAACAACCAGTGGAGACACCAAAGGAAGAACCACCAAAACAGGAACCGCCAAAAACTAAAGAAGCCAAAGAGTCCAAACCAGTTGGCAAGATGGACTCTTTCATCACATTCAAGGCACCAGAGAAATCTCCAAAGAAACAGAAAATTGAAGCACAACAGAAAACACCAATCAAAATAGACGTATTAGAAGAAGTGGCGATGCCGTCGTGGTCGGATAACAGTAACACTGAAATTATTAAACCTAAGGCAACAGAATCCAGTAAAGAATCCGAAATAATGATAATAGATGATAGTGAAGATATCAAATTAGTATATGAAGATACTCAAGGAGCTAAGTCCACCTCAGCATCGCCAGATTCTCCCAAGAGCAACACAGTTAAGACTGTAACTGATAAAAATAACGAACAGGTTTCTCCAAAAACTGGTAAGACTGAAAAACCTAAAACTGCAGTTTGTAGTCCAAAAAGCAGTAATACTAAAGTTGTTAGTCAACCAAGTACTCCAAAAGCCAGTTTGAACAATGAGCATAACTTCTTCAAGCAGGCTAAAGTGACTGATGTCAAAGACCAGGCTGTGAAGTCTGCTCCCAGCCCGAAGGCGCCCAGACGTGTCAGTTTCGTCACTTTATCAAGCCCTAAGAATGCTAAGAAGAAATAGTTTGTTTTAAATACTTAAGTTCCTGTAATTTTTATGGTGGTGACTGACTAATGCTTGTTAAATGTTCGTGAAATTGTATTATTGGCGCTAGCAGTTATTTTTATTTATGCACTCAAAGGTTATAAATGTTAAAGTGAAATTGATACTTAATACTTAAAGTTTTTAGAAATGTTACTATCTGGAATAGTAAAGACCATCATAAGATTCGCCAAGTATCATGTTAATTAAGATCAAATTGTTAATTCAGTGGTATTATTCTGCATTTTAGACAAATTATTTAATAACACTATCATAGTTTTAAGTATTAATTGTAATGTTTTAATTTGTAAATAAAAGACTTATGTAAAAGTAAACATTTATAATAAATATTTACAATTCAATGCGTAGTATCACATTCAAAATAAAAGTGAGTATAATATAACAAAATATATCTGCATCTATCGAAAGTATGGTACTTACCTACTGACCGGACGATACGTCGCGTGTTTGATCATGAATCAAGTAAAGTGTCGGTTTCGACCGCGCGGCTATGACGTTTTTTTTAAATAAAAACGATCCCAAGTTTTTGTAAAAATATGTAAAAGTCGATTCTCAAAAACCATAAATTTGTCAAAGCAATGGTTAAAAAGTTAAAAGGGTTTGAACGTGGCCGCGCCATCGAAACGCGGCGAACGGCGTGGCCATGGAGATCTTTCAAACTAAGAGTCGCAGAGACCTGAAATTTTGGGAAATAGTAGATTGAATTTGTAAATAATTTGTAAAAATATAGAAAAAAATCCTGTATATCCTTATATTTTAGGAGCTACAAGGCTAAAATCTCATGGCCCCGCCATTGAAACGGTGACAAACACGTTATCGCCGAAATCTCGCTGAAAAGGCATCGCAGACGTCTGAAGTTTTTTATAAAACAAAGATTTGAATTTGTCGAAACTAGTAAAAACACAACAAAAAATCCTAGGTTTATGTTTCAGGAGCCGTAAGGCTAAAACGCCATGGCCGCGCCATCGAAACGTTGAAAATTTAGTTTTTCGCCAATATCTCGCTGAAAAAGCGTCGCAGAGGTCTGAAGTTTTTTGTAAAACCTAGATTTGAATTTGTCGAAACTAGCAAAAATACAACAAAAAATCCTAGGTTTATATTTCAGAAGCTGTTGAACAAAATCGTCAATGCGTCTTGAATATGTCGATTAGGGCGGATTATCATTTACCGAGAACTTTCCACCTTTTTTTATTAGAAATGAAATCTGAAGGATTCGGTGAACAATGAGAAGCAATAATGTGGCTATATCTTTAAAAATTACGTAAATTAGAGATTGTTTGCTGTGTGTGGACGCATCTATTGTATTTTTTTTGTTAGGCTTTGAGAAAGTCTTTGGCCAAAAACTAAATACATTTTTTGGGCACAAAAAATGGACCCTCTTTGTATTCAACAACATATTCTTGATCCACAGCTCCTCTACTCAGTAGCAATGAGAAACCAGAGGGTCTAAAACAGACACATAACAATATTCCAAATGATTCACTTTGTAAATGAATAGCCAACATTGCTGGAAATCACTGGAAATGCACGAAGTTTGTGCATTTCCCTTAACACCATTGGCTATTCATTTACATAGGTGAATCATAGGGGATATTGCGAAGTGGCTATTTTAGACCCTGTGAACCAACTATACTTTTATGTGTTGTCCAACTAATGGGAAGCCATGGACTCTCATAGATAAAAGATTTAGTTTTAAGCCATAGTATCAATTACACCAAGCTAAGATGTATGTTTCAAATGATAATTTCTTAAAAGGAGACTCCACTTCGCAGTGCCTGCGGGTCGCGTGGATCCCGAGCAGGGCAAGGTGGACATCAAGCCTATAAATGCAGTGTACATATATACAAGATACTCTTTGAAAGTGTGAGTGTATAAGTCTTTTTTTTTAATTTAACGATAGGTTTGCGTTTGACTACTATCTCGTCTGATAGAAAACGATGATGTGTTCTATGTTGAAGCATGCTTCCTAGAAGTAACCTATGCACTCTGGACTTGAAGATTCCAAATTTAGCTATCAGGAAATACAATCCTGGCAGAGAATTCCACTCCTTAGCTGTGCAATGTTTTTTTTTTACGTCTATCTATCCTATTTATACAAACTGACTCCAACAAAATCATTGTTAACACAGTATTTCTGGGTTTAAATTATTGGGTACGCATCAAAATCCCGAATTTTAAAATACCGATGGACGAAATTCTGGAATTTGAAACGCCGAATAGTTGTTTGGTCCAAAGATTAAAAACCCGAAGTTCAAAATCCCGTAATTGTCACCGTCTCCGAGAAAACGATTTTTTGTAAACTTAATCTTAAAACCCTTAAACGCTGCCTACAAAGCGTAGTTGGAATTCCGCTTCGCGGGGCTCTAAATTTTGCGGAAAAATAACCACCTTTCTAACTGATCCTGATTCCTGTCCGTGTCGGGGTGCCCTAAGATCCCGAATGCGGTTTAATTCGGAATTTATTTTTATTATATTAAGACATTTTGTGTTCTATATAACGACTATCGCCATTTAAAACTTCGGTATAATAATAAAGCACAATTAAGGCTTTATAAATAAAGCGAGTTATAAATAAAGAAGTAAGAGCACTGCTCGTTGTACCCTTAATATTGTAAATTTTAATTATAAGTATGTATTCATTTTGGTGTACAATAAAGAATATTCTATATTCTATTCTCATTCAAACTTAACCCACTTTCTAAAGCAATGAGAACTAATGAGAAGTAACTATCCGAAAAAAAATATAAAAAAACCCCAAGTGCGAATTGGAAACGCGCACCATTAAAATTACATTCGAGTTCATTGAAGTGTTTTGTCATATGTTATAAATATTGATAACGATATCTATAGTTCTCTAAATTATCGCATTTGATTGGCAACAAAACAAACAACAATGTAATCTACCAAGGAAGTACCAGCATTTAAATGACAGCGCCTCAATGCTGCACCCGCGCGGCTAATTTGAAAGACTAGTGAGGTTTTATAGGGTGGGCAAGTGAAGTACGATCATCAGCTCTCCTGTGTCGACTGTGCTCACTGGCGAGGCGCACGACCATCTCGTGTGGCCGGATATATTGACAGCACGCAACGTTGCAATACTAAGGGCTCCTTCACACGGGCCACTGGCCACAACCACAAAACGCCGCCACACGCTAAAAGCTTCTGCTTCTTCATATTTCTTTTAGTTTTCATACATTTTATATGGACTCGTCGCGCACAGTTGACGCCGGTGGCCGCCACACGCTAAACGCTTCTAGCTTCTCGCGGCGACGCGACGTCTGTGGCTGTCGCGAGTGACTCGTGTGCGGCGACACTAAGAAGACCGCAACGAACGATGGCTGTACATCGCTGGTAGAAGGCGGACATAATGTGCGGTCAGAGGCCGTGAAGTCGAGCCACGAAGAACCGAGCTCCGACAAATGCTAGTGACTGAATAGATGGAGAGACTTGCGCGACCCAGATGGGGGCTTGCCACAGTAGTGGCGGTGCGTATTTGGAAACTATACCTTCAGCCAACGCTCATGACGTCAGAGATCGTGTTGCCGTCGGTCATATTTTCAAATCCAGAAACAAAGAATTAACTCAATAAAGTGTACCTTTACCTAACATTTGTGACGTCACTGGCCGAGTTGACATCGGGTATACTTTCAGATTTATGATTTCGCGCGTAGGTATTTTAAAACATACCCGACCGCAACGAAGTAATCGTTCGGTATTCTTTTGTCACGTTACTATTCCAATCGGGATTTGACCCCGTGTGTACGAAACGGGGCAATGAGAAAAAAAAATCGTTAAAACGACTTGGGGCACCCCGATACGGACAGGTTAGGTTAGAAGGGGATGGCGGGGTATTTCAGACCCCGCCATTCCCTTCGTGGTTATTTTTCCAGAAGTAGGAGCACCGCTTGCGGTGCTCCGTCGACGTTTTCTGACATTTAACTAGATTTAGCTTAGTTTCAAAGTTATTTTTGTCATTTTGCTGAACTAATTTAGGAATTTGTTTTAATCACCAAAGGACAATGGCCAGTTTGGACTAGGAAATAGCACCTAGATGAGACTTTCACCAATATGTAACGCATTATTAATATAATTATCGGATACCATCAGTTTATTTTTAAAAGCTGGGTAAATAATTATAACTATTTTTAAATAATTACTACTTTAATTAAGTGAACAAGCTTAAAATATCCAACTTTGAACGCATCCGTAATTTATGTTTATCTAGACATAGAGAATGGACTGAACCTGTGAGACACAAGTCACACAAGACAGTTTTTTTTCTGGCTTACAGATACATTCCGTTATTAAAACGGAAAAATTCCGAAAGGAAAAAAAACTGATGTATGTGGCTGCTCTAAATAATCTTAACATCTGTAATTAGGCTTACTTAGAGCAGGTTCAGTCATTCGAGCCTGTGAGACACAAGTCACACAAGACAGTCTGTTTTTTTATGTCTTACAGGAACGATACAATTGGGCTATTAATAACTGTTATTTTCTCTCTTTCTAGAGTATGGCCAATGTCATACAGATGATGATGATGTTCATTCTCTATGTCTATGTCGTAACCTAAATGCCACAGATTGTTAAAGTATGAACATAACCTCAACAAATATATATAATAATTACTTGATTCTCCCATCTTTTAAAAATATTCTGAAGTTCGTGTTATGATAATTTTATCTGTACGAATGAAATGATATATGTTGCATCAAGTGTCGTTTTATTAGATTTTTCTAGTCCAAGCATGTTGGCCGAGTGGCCATTGTTCTTTGCTTAGGCAAATGATAAAATCGTGTTGTTATTCTAACATCCTCCGTGATTTGATCAAATCCCTTAGGGATGTGGCCAAAACCCTGTGTTTATCATATCCCTGCGACAGAGACAGTAAAACGGATATACATTACAGTATAGTAAAATGGAATGTCCTACATGAAAGTATACCCCAGCAAAATGTTGGGATCGGGTATATTTTGAAATCCCTAACACGGGCGTATATATTTTTAACGTATACCTGAACTCAACACTACAGAGCGTTGGCTGAAGGTATAGTTTCCAAATACGCAGTGGCGGTAAGAACAGTCATGGAGGAATTTGGGAGAAGATGTTTGTCAACTGCAGTGTAAGTAGTAGTTTTATTATTTAACCTAGATTGCTGAACCCTTCATTTTGTGTGCACCTACCCGCACTTCACCGGTTTTATTTTTGGGAATAAAGCGATAGATTGATCCGATTATAAACTGTGAAGTCATAAATGCCGCATAGTCACTAGATTTCTGTACATGTGATAATAAAACGAATAAAATGTAGCTGATTTTTTTATTAAAAACAAATAAATATTTAGTACATTCATAACCAGCTTCATCAGAAACTAATTTATCTTAGATTTTTGAGTAATAAGTACTCACATTCCGAATACATTTTTCTATTCACATATTCGCCAATACTTGCAAAATATTCAGTTACTTATTCAAGTTAGTTCCAGCAGCCAAATTACTGCTGGAGATGGTGAACTGGAAGCCTCCGTCCACCTGCACGTTGGTTCCGGTGACCAGACGGCTGCTCTCACTGGCTATGAACACCACCATCCTCGCGATGTCATCACCAACGCATGGCTCCCCCATGGGAATGTTTTTGGAGCCAGCGCTCAACCACTCCTGGTACGCAGGCTCTGAAATGCCCGTAATGCGCTTGAAGAAGTTGGATTCCTGAGAATAATGATGGAAAGTTTAAAACATGGCTCTAAATAGAAGTTTTTTAATTGGAAGGGAGTTTGCTTATAAAGCCTACAAGAATATTTAGAGGACTTTCATTAACTTTAGCAGTACTTACTGTGAGTCCAGGGCTGACGGTGTTGACTCTGACGCCTTTGGGTGCCAGCTCGAGGGCTGTCAGCCGAGTGAAATGGTCCAGCGCAGCCTAGAAAGAAGGATAATTATTTTAAATGAACCAGTAATACCAAAAACCAGTTTTGCACATAACAATCCATCAAACTTATTATCTAAATGCTCTGAAAGGCTTAAGGTACCTTGAGACGGTGAGAATAAAGATCGATTTGATGTAAACTTAGAAGTAAAACCACTGTGAAGGAACTCGTTTGTTTGCGACCAACGTCAACGCAACAAAACCGTGACGAAACCGAAGTATTTAGGTAGGAATGTCATAAATGAAAGGTTTGGGGATAAAATCAAGCATAAAATAGGTGTTCTGGCACATTGAACACCAACTTCAAGGTCTCACCTTGGACATGCCGTAGGGTAGGGAGCCAACAGTCACTACAGTCCCCCCTATGCTGGAGATGTTGACGATGTTGCCCTTGGTCTCAATAAGCGCGGGAGCCAGCAACCGTGTGAGGTTGTACACTCCCCTCACGTTGATCCTGAACAAGTCGTCGAAGATCTGCATGTCTTTCGTAGTGAGGAGCGTCGTCCGGCAGCCGAAAGCGGCATTGTTGACGAGGACATCAAGTCTAAAACAAGAAGAATTTATAATATAAGTCGGAAGTAGGATTATCAAGTGTTACATGATCCTCATTTTTTAACCAATAACAATGTTATCACAATTTTATGATAGTGTTTTGTTTTACAAGTGCACTTGACTATCTCTTCAACATGAGAATTTATACCTATGGTATTCAAAAGATCCGCCGTTTTTGAAGCTTCGTACTGCAGGTTGAAATACAATCTATACACTCACACTCATTTATACGAGACAACGACTACGGTACGCCAGCTTGCCCTACTCAGTTACTTGGAGTTCGGAAAAATTATGTTTACCTACCTTTTAAAGTGGTCGAGCGTGTCCTTGGCAGTCTTCTCGACTCCCTCGTCCGTGCCCAGGTCCGCGACGATCGCCAGCGGCTTCACGCCCTTCTGCTTCTCGCACTTGTCCGCGACTGCTCGCAAGTTGGCTTCATTCCTGCCCACGAGTGACAGCTTCGCGCCGAGTTTGGCGAACAGGAGAGCTGTGGACTCGCCTATGCCAGCGCTCGCGCCAGTTACTAGCACTACTTTGTTTGTGAAATCTAGATCCATATTAGAGAGTTTTAGTGAAAATGATAGTTTAAAATTTTAAAACAGTAATGTGTTTTATTCAAAGCAGTGGTACTATTGACTCGGTAAAAGATTGAGCACTCTGTTTATATAGCAGTTGTGAGCATAAGTAGTTAGGTGCCTACATAATAGTTATCGCTCTTATGTCATTTTCATAGACACTTATCTAGAGATATGACATCAAATTTGAAAACAGGATAAGTGTAGTTATATTCAACGAATAAAAATACCGCGCATGACGCGACGACTAGCAATGATTAATCTCTAGAGTTAACCATTATCAACCAACATTACCCTATCTAGGGACTTGACTAGGTATGTATGGCTATTTTGATTTACTATCTTAATAATAATCTTAAATATATTATTGGATCTAGTATATCTGGTCGGAGCGTGGTAATTCTAGGCGTCAAACTATCAGACCGAGTACACAACACCACACTGCGCTCCAAAACACAAATTGCTTACGTTGGTCAAACGGCCGCTGCACTGAAATGGGCTTGGGCCGGCCACGTCTGCCGCATGCCTAATAAGCTGTGAGCCACATTAACCACTTTGTGGAGCCCTGACACAGCCTCAAGGCGTCGCGGCAGACCTCGTAGAAGATGGTGGGACGAACTTGACAAAACCAATAACCAGTGGTCCATTTTGGCCCTGGATCGTGAAAACTGGAAGTCATGGGGAGAGGCCTTTGCCCAGCAGTATCAGTATATCTGGTCTATATGGTAGAACCTGGCTAATATTAAAATTATTTTTGAAAATCATCGAGACGTATCATGTGATGTTACTTAATATTATGAAATAGGTTCAAATAACATCCTTAGATACGGCATTGCACAATATTAGGAAATACCTATAGATTACAGTCAAAATCGAGACGCGATTGCGGAAATTGCCCGTTTTTGTTTAAATAACTCGAGTCCTAAAATCGATGTGTTGTTCCAGTCCCGCTTGTATCCTTCCTTGCGGTGAGGCAGCGCTAGTGACCCGCTGGTCGCCGCGACAGTACGCGGCGCGGGCGGGAGGCCCGACGCCCGCACTTGCGACGCCGCGCCGCATGCTTCTGGCAGTAGGCACCAAGCGCTCCGTGCTGCTGTACGACACGCAGCAGAAGACTCCAATAGCACTCATTAATAACATACATTATACTAGGTCAGTAGCTTTAATGTAACTTGTGGTCTTGAGATACTGACAACTTTAGGTTGATGACTTGAAGATCAACTCCCCAACTTGTTAGTTTAAATGCATGACAGTTTTACAAATACTTATTACCAGGTTCGCCATTTTTTACAGAGGATAAGAGGATCTCTTTCAAAAAATATCAGTAGCAATCAAAGTCCAAAATGCCCAATCACTGACCTTTTTACATTATAAACTTACATAACGGGAGAAATGATTTGGCAATTCCCTTTACTTGATAAAACTTTACATAACTGGAGAATCTGAAGACGCCGCATTGCTGCGGGAAAACCTTATCTTTCTCGTCCCAAATTCTCCCAGTTTCGTGCGATATCTGGTCATCATAGCCGCCATTCTAAACTCGTGATTCTTTTACCCAGACTGACAGACCTGACGTGGTCTCCGGACGGGCGCACGCTGGTAGCCTCCAGCACTGACGGCTACTGCTCCGTCATCACCTTCGCGGAAGGAGAATTAGGAGAAGTGCTGCCTGATGAAGTGGTTCTGGAACCTACTAGTGCAGCGGCTCCAGGTAGTTATAACAAGCTTTTAGAATTGCTTTTGGGTATTTATGAAGGTGGATGATCCTAGTAATTTTGTCATGGAAGTTATATCTTAAACGAGCTTTATATATTATAAATGTAGGGAATTTAATTTAATTAGTTACAGTTGATAATTGTCGAAGTTGCGAAACATGAAACGGCTATCATTGCTTCTGATTCAATCAATTGAGTACAGAATCACTCATTTGCATTCATACACTAGAGTATCTATAGTTATTTTGATGTTTATAATTTCACAGAACCCATGGAAGTTGAAGAACAACCAGTGGAGACACCAAAGGAAGAACCACCAAAACAGGAACCGCCAAAAACTAAAGAAGCCAAAGAGTCCAAACCAGTTGGCAAGATGGACTCTTTCATCACATTCAAGGCACCAGAGAAATCTCCAAAGAAACAGAAAATTGAAGCACAACAGAAAACACCAATCAAAATAGACGTATTAGAAGAAGTGGCGATGCCGTCGTGGTCGGATAACAGTAACACTGAAATTATTAAACCTAAGGCAACAGAATCCAGTAAAGAATCCGAAATAATGATAATAGATGATAGTGAAGATATCAAATTAGTATATGAAGATACTCAAGGAGCTAAGTCCACCTCAGCATCGCCAGATTCTCCCAAGAGCAACACAGTTAAGACTGTAACTGATAAAAATAACGAACAGGTTTCTCCAAAAACTGGTAAGACTGAAAAACCTAAAACTGCAGTTTGTAGTCCAAAAAGCAGTAATACTAAAGTTGTTAGTCAACCAAGTACTCCAAAAGCCAGTTTGAACAATGAGCATAACTTCTTCAAGCAGGCTAAAGTGACTGATGTCAAAGACCAGGCTGTGAAGTCAGCTCCCAGCCCGAAGGCGCCCAGACGTGTCAGTTTCGTCACTTTATCAAGCCCTAAGAATGCTAAGAAGAAATAGTTTGTTTTAAATACTTGAGTTCCTGTAATTTTTATGGTGGTGACTGACTAATGCTTGTTAAATGTTCGTGAAATTGTATTATTGCTGCCCTGGTAAATGGCGCTATGAGTTATTTTTACTAATGCACATATAGGCTATAAATATAAAAGTGAAATTGATACTTGTTGTGAATTATGTTACGTGCATGTTTGGAGAGTTTTTAAAAATATTACTATCTGGAATAGTAAGGACCATCATAAGATTCGCCAGTATCATGTTAATAAGATCAAATTGTTAATTCAGTGGTATTATTCTCCATTTTAGACAAATTATTTAATAACACTATCATAGTTTTAAGCATTCATTGTAATGTTTTAATTTGTAAATAAAAGACTTATGTAAAAGTAAAAAATTATAATTAATATTTACAATTCAATGTGTAGTATCACATTCAAAATAAAAGTGAGTATAATATAACAAAATATATCTGCATCAATCGAAAGTATGGTACTTACCTACTGACCGGACGATACGTCGCGTCGCGTGTTTGATCATGAATCAAGTAAAGTGTCCGTTACGACTGCGCGGCCATGAAGTTTTTTTTTTAATAAAAACCATCCTAAGTTTTTATAAAAATATGTAAAAGTCGATTGCCAAAACCATTAAGTCAAAGCAATGGTTAAGTTACAAAGTTATAAGGGTTTGAATGTGGCCGCGCCATCGAAACGCGGCGAACAGCGCGGCCATGGAGATCTTTAAAACTAAGAGTCGCAGAGACCTGTTTTGGGAAATAGTAGATTGAATTTGTAAAAATATAGAAAAAAATCCTGTGTTTATACTTTAGGAGCTACAAGGCTAAAACCTCATGGCCGCGCCATTGAGACGGTGACAAACACGTTATCGCCTAAATCTCGCTGATAAAGCATCGCAGACGTCTGAAGTTTTTTATAAAACATAGATTTGAATTTGTCGAAACTAGTAAAAATACAACAATTAATCCTAGGTTTATGTTTCAGGAGCTGTAAGACTAAAACGCCATGGCCGCGCCATCGACACGTTAAAAATTTAGTTTTTCGCCAATATCTCGCTGAAAAAACATCGCAGAGGCTGTGGCAGAGGTCTGAAGTTTTTTGTAAAACCTAGATTTGAATTTTTCAAAACTAGCAAAAATACAACAAAAAATCCTAGGTTTATATTTCAGAAGCTGTTGAACAAAATCTTCAATGCGTCTTGAATATGTCGATTAGGGTGACCACGGGTCCACGGATTATCATTTACCGAGAACTTTCCATTTTATTAGAAATGAAATCTGAAGGATTCGGTGAACAATGAGAGCAATAATATGGCTATATCTTTAAAAATCACGTAAATTAGAGATTGTTCGCTGTATGTGGACGCACCTATTGTAAATTTTTTTGTTAGGCTTTGAGAAAGTCTTTGGCTAAAAACTAAACACATTTTTGGGCACAAAAAATTGACCCTCTTTGTAATCAACACTTATTCTTGACCCATCCTTTAAATTGTTGAACAGCTCCTCTGCTCAGTAGCAATGAGAAACCAGAGGGTCTAAACAGACATAACAATATTCCAAATGATTCACTTTGTAAATGAATAGCCAACATTGCTGGAAATATAAGTTTTTAGACTGACATGGTCACTATAACTATTAGTTAGTTTTAAAACGGGATATTTACCATGTTTATTATTTGTTTTGAGTTTCCGATATTTCGGCACTGTTCACCTCTGATGAACTAGCCGCACTTCGTGAACTCCGGAATGATGAAGACGTGCTGATACTTAAAGCGGACAAAGGGAATGCAACTGTAGTCATGAACGTCACGGAGTATGATGTGAAGATCCGTAATTTATTGTGTGACGTAAAAACCTACAAGCAAGTAAATTATAATCCGACGGCACGTACAAATCGAAGTACACACAAAATAATAAAAGAGTGTCAACATGTTATTCCTGATGATACAGTGAAACACTTGCTCCGTCCCAGAAATGTCCAGCCGCCTAAATTATATGGTTTGCCTAAAGTACACAAGCAAAGTGTTCCGCTACGTCCCATAGTCAGCCAGATTGACTCGCCCACGTACGATCTAGCGAAACATGTAACTGGTGTGCTTCAACCAATAGTTGGACACTCAACATCTTATGTTAAAGACTCTCGGCATTTCATTGATATCCTGCAGTCCATTGAACTCCAACCAAATGACGCAATGGTCAGTTTCGACGTTGAGTCCTTATTCACGAACGTACCAGTGGTGGATTGTATGGAGGTTGTAAAAGTTAAATTGCTAGAAAAGAACATCCCGGTAGAATACGTTAAATTATTGCAACACTGTTTGTCTACCTGCTATTTCATCTACCAAGGTCAGTACTACCTGCAGATTGATGGTGTAGCCATGGGCAGTCCAGTAGCTCCTGTGGTAGCCAACATTTGGATGGAGCATTTTGAAGAGCTGGCTATATCCACTGCACCCACACCTATCAAATTATGGAAGCGGTATGTTGATGACGTGTTTGGTATTATCGAAGGAGATGAAGAAGAGGCAAAAGTATGCTTAACACACCTTAACAGCATACACAGCAAAATAAAATTTACTTACGAGATGGAAAGCGAGAGGACAATTCCTTTCTTGGACGTGAGGATACAGGTTCCCTAGGCCACTCAGTGTACAGAAAATCGACTCACACGGATCGATACTTACACGCCGATTCACACCACCATCCCAGACAGCTGAACTCTGTAGTGACGTCACTCACAAACCGCGCATATGATTTATGTGACGATGAACATTAACGAGGTGAGCTGGCGCACGTACAGAAGGTCCTACAGAGGAATGGCTATAGGGTGAATATCGACCAGCGCAAGCAAAAAACTGGGCATAAACAACGGAAGTGCGAGGTTGAGAGGCAACCGGCATTTTTGCCATACGTGAAGGGAGTGACAGATAAGGTTGCAAACATTCTTCGTAAGTATGCCGTGAAAACTATCTTCACTCCATTCAAGAAAGTGTCCCAAATGTTACGTTCGCCGAAGGACAACTTCCCGTTGGAAAAACCCGGTGTTTATAAAGTAGATTGCAGCTGTGGAAAGGCATATATCGGACAGACTAAGCGAACTGTAGCTTGCAGAATTTCGGAACATATTAGGGCCGTGAAAAATAATGATATCCAAAAATCAGCGATAGCTCAACATCTGCTGGAATCGGGACCCAACCACTGGATTGAGTTACATAACCCTCAGGTCATCTCGACAGAACGCCACTACATACCTAGATTGGTACGTGAAGCGATTGAAATCACAAAATATAAAAATTTCAACCGTGAGGATGGGTTTCAACTGTCGAGGGCCTGGAACCCAGTGGTTTAATTATGTAAACATCGCAAAAGCACGGTAACTAGTTCGCGAGTGGATACAGTGAGTATTGTGCGTCGGGAACAAAATCGTGTAGTGAGTGAGACGAGTGACAATAACATTGGTGTCGAACGCAAAAAACGAACGAGAAGGAGGGTAGACCGATTTGTCTGCTCATAAACATCCACCCGCAACATCTTCAGTTCATCCGTGACCATGGCGCTTGCAACAGTGCCGAAATATCGGAAACTCAAAAAAATAATAAACATGGTAAATATCCCGTTTTAAAACTAACTAATAATTGCTGGAAATCACTGGAAACACCATTGGCTATTCATTTACATAGGTGAATAATAGGGGATATTGCTAAGTGGCTATTTTAGACCCTGTGAACTAACCATACTTTTATATGTTGTCCAACTTATGGAGAAGCATAAGACTCTCATACATAAATGATTTAGTTTTTAGCCATAGTATTAGATAAGATAAGATAATTTTATATGTTGTCCAACTAATGGAGAAGCCATGGACTCTCATAGATAAATGGTTTAGTTTTTAGCCATAGTATCAATAACACCAAGCTAAGATGTATGTTTCAAATGATAATTTCTTAATAGGAGACTCCAGTTCGCAGTGCCGGCGGGTCGCGTGGATCCCGAGGAGGGCAACGTGGACATCAAGCCTATAAATGCAGTGTACATCTATACAAGATACTCTTTGAAAGTGTGAGTGTATAAGTCTTTTTTTTTAATTTAACCTTGTGGTTGCGTTTGTCTACTATCTCGCCTGATAGAAAACGATGATGCGTTCTATGTTGAAGCACGCTTGCCTAGAAGTAACCTATGCACTCTGTTCTTGAAGATCCCAAGGTTAGCTATCAGGAAATACAATCCTGGCAGAGAATTCCACTCCTTAGCTGTGCGCAATTTTTTTTTTACATCTTACTATCCTATTTAAGCAAACTGACTCCAACAAAATCATTGTTAACCCAGTTTTTTTGGGTTTAATGAATACCAAATTATTGGGTACGCATCAAAATCCCGAATTTTAAAATACCGATGGACGAAATTCTGGAATTTGAAACGCCGAATAGTTGTTTGGTCCAAAGATTAAAAACCCGAAGTTCAAAATCCCGTAATTGACACCGTCTCCAAGAAAACGATTTTTTGTAAACTTAATCATATAACCTGCCTAAAAAGCGTAGTTGGAATTCCGCTTCGCGGGGCTCTAAAGTTTGCGGAAAAATAACCACCTTTCTAACTGATCATGTCCGTGTCGGGGTACCCTAAGATCCCAAATGCGGTTTAATTCGGAATTTATTCCATTCGAGATTTCGTCCTTTCGGGCATTTTGTGTTCTATATAACGACTATCGGCATTTAGAACTTCGGTATAATAATAAAGGCTTTATAAATAAAGCGAGTTTTAAATAAAGAAGTAGGAGCACTGCTCATTCAAAATTAACCCACTTCCTAAAGCAAAGAGAAGTAACTATCCTAAAAAATATTAAAAAAACCCCAAGTGCGAATTGGAAACGCGCACGATTAAAATTACATTCGAGTTCATTGAAGTGTTTTGTCATAGGTTGTAAATATATATTGATAACGCTATTTATAGTTCTCTTAATTATCGCATTTGATTGGCAACAAAACAAACAACTATGTAATCTACCAAGGAAGTACCAGCATTTAAATGACAGCGCAGCGTCTTAACGCTGCACCCGCGTTGCTTATTTGAAAAGACTAGTGAGGTTTTATAGAGTGGGCAAGTGAAGTATGATCATCAGCTCTCCTGTGACAACTGTGCTCACTGGCAAGGCGCATGATCATCTCGTGTGGCCGGATATATTGACAGCACGCAACGTTGCAATACTAAGGGCCCCTGACCACGGGCCACTGGCCACAACTACAAAACGCCGCCACAGGCATATTTCTTTTAGTTTCCATACATTTTATATGGACTCGCCGCACACAGTTGACGCCGGTAGCCGCCACACGCTAAACGCTTCTAGCTTCTCGTGGTGGCGTTTGTGGCGACACTAAGAAGACCGCAACGAACGATGGCTGTACATCACTGGTAGACAGCGGAGATAATGTGCGGTCAGAGGCCGTGAAGTCGAGCCACGAAGCCGAGCAACCACAAATCGTAGTGACTAACTAGATGGAGAGACTTGCGCGACCCAGATGGGGGCTTGCCACAGTAGTGGCGGTAAGAACAGTCATGGAGAAATATGGGAGATGTTTCTCAACTGCAGTGTAAGTAGTAATTTTATTATTTAACCTAGATTGCTGAACCCTTCATTTTGTGTGCACCTACCCGCACTTCACCGGTTTTATTTTTGGAAAGATAGCGATATATTAATCCGATTTATAAGCTGTGAAGTCATTAATGTCGCATAGTAACTATATTTCTGTAGATATTATAATAAAACGAATAAAATGTAGCTGAACTTATTTATTTAAAAACAAATAAATATTTAGTAAATTCATCAGCTTCATCAGTGCCTAAATTGTCTCAGATTTCTGAGTTATAAATATTCACATTCCGAATAGGTACATTTTTCTATTCTATTCACATGTTCGCCAATACTTGCAATATTCAGTTACTTATTCAAGTTAGTACCAGCAGACAGATTACTGCTGGAGATGGTGAACTGGAAGCCTCCATCCACCTGGACGTTGGTTCCGGTGACCAGACGGCTGCTCTCACTGGCTATGAACACCACCATCCTCGCGATGTCATCACCAACGCATGGCTCCCCCATGGGAATGTTTTTAGAGCCATCGTTCAACCACTCCTGGTACGCAGGCTCTGAAATGCCCGTAATGCGCTTGAAGAAGTTTGATTCCTGAGAATAATGATGAAAAATTTAAAACATAGCTCAAAATGGACGTTTTTTAATTGGAAGGAATCTACCTGTCCATTAAAAAAACTAATAAAGCCTACAAGTATATTTAGAGGACTTTCATTAACTTTAACGGTACTTACGGTGAGTCCAGGGCTGACGGTGTTGACTCTGACGCCTTTGGGTGCCAGCTCGAGGGCTGTCAGCCGAGTGAAATGGTCCAGCGCAGCCTAGAAATAAGGATAATTAAATAAAATGAACCACTGATACCAAAAACCAGTTTTGCATATAACACTCCTTCAAACTTATTTTTAGACAATAAGTTTCTAAGCTCTGAAAGGTTTATGGTAAAAAAAGAAAAGGCGAGAAAAAAGCTGCGAACAAATTATATTATCGGACGCGTCCGTCAGCCGCGGCTGAGAGACGCGGCTTGTTATCTAGCCAGTACATTTAATACTACACTGTGCATACTGTCGGTCGTAAGACGTGGACGGGACCTTGAGCATTCGAACGTCCGAACAGAATCTGGCTGGCTGGATGTTTGTGCATCCTAAGACATCTTTCGAACTACCGTGCACATTGCTTAAAGATCGGTGTGACGGAACACGTTTGTTTACAACCAACGTCAACGCAACTAAACCGTGACGAAACCGTTGTATTAATGTCATATAAAAGCTTCGGGGATCACATCAAGCATAAAGTTCTCACCTTGGCCATGCCGTAGGGCAGGGCGCCAACAGTGACCACAGTCCCCGCTATGCTGGAGATGTTGACGATGTTGCCCTTGGTCTCAATAAGCGCGGGAGCCAGTAACCTGGTGAGGTTGTACACTCCCCTCACGTCGATCCTGAACAAGTCGTCGAAGATCTGCATGTCTTTCGTAGTGAGGAGCGTCGTCCGGCAGCCGATAGCGGCATTGTTGACGAGGACATCAAGTCTAGAACAAGAAGAATTTATGATATTAGTAGGAAGTAGGATTATCAAGTGTTACGTGATCCTCATTTTTGAAACAATAACTATGTTATCACAATTTTACGAGAGTGTTTTTTTAGAAGTGCACTTGACTAAGTAACTCTTTAACATGAAAGAGAATTGATACCTATGGTATTTGAGGATCCGCCGTCCTTGAAGCTTCGTACAGCAGGTTGAAATACAATCTACACACTCACACTCATTTACACAAGAAATGTCGGCTTATTGACCAGATTAATCCTACTTAGTGACATTAGTACTTGGAGTTCGGAAAAATTATGAATACCTACCTTTTAAAATGGGCGAGTGTGTCCTTGGCAGTCTTCTCGACTCCCTCGTCCGTGCCCAAGTCCGCGACGATCGCCAGCGGCTTCACGCCCTTCTGCTTCTCGCACTTGTCCGCGACTGCTCGCAAGTTGGCTTCATTCCTGCCCACGAGTGACAGCTTCGCGCCGAGTTTGGCGAACAGGAGAGCTGTGGACTCGCCTATGCCAGCACTCGCGCCAGTTACTAGCACTACTTTGTTTGTGAAATCTAGATCCATATTAGAGTTTTAGTGAAAATAATACTTTAAAATTTTAAAGCAGTGATGTGTTTGATTCAAAGCAGTGGTACTACTAACTCCGTAAACAATTTAGCACTCTGTTTATATAGCAGTTGTGAGCATAAGTAGTTAGGTGCCTACATAATAGTTATCGCTCTTATGTCATTTTTATAGACACTTATCTAGAGATATGACATCAAATTCGGAGACAGATAGTTATGTTATCTCAAAAAACATAAATACCGCGCATGACGCGACGACTAGCCATGTTTAATTTCTGGAGTTAACCATTATCAACCAACATTACCCTATCTAAGGGCTTGACTAGGTATGTATGGTTATTTTGGTTTACAGTACCTAGTTAATCATTCTTATCATACCCAGGAATCTTTAACATATTATTGTATCTAGTATATCTGGTGGGAGCGTGCTAATTCTAGGCGTCAAACTATCAGACCGAGTACACAACACCACACGGCGCCCCAAAACACAAATTGCTGACGTTGGTCAAACGGCCGCTGCACTGAAATGGGCTAGGGCCGACCACGTCTGCCGCATGCCTAATAAGCTGTGAGCCACATTAACCACTTTGTGGAGCCCTGACACAGCCTCAAGGCGTCGCGGCAGACCTCGTAGAAGATGGTGGGACGAACTTGACAAAACCAATGACCAGTGGTCCAAGAGAGGCCTTTGCCCAGTAGGATGATGTAGGCGAACAGTATCAGTACCTATATCTGGTCTATATGGTAGTATGCGGCCTATACCTATTAAAATATTTTTTTTGCAAATCGTCATAATATATCATGTGATGTTACTTAATATTATGAAATAACTTCAAATAACAGCGTTAGGTATGGCATTGCACAATATTAGGAAATACCTATAGATTACAGACAAATTCGAGTTGAGAGACGCGACCGCGGAAATTGCCTGCTTTTTTTTTATAACTCGATGCTAAAATGGATGTGTTGTTCCCACTTGCGACGCCGCGCCGCATGCTGCTGGCAGTAGGCACCAAGCGCTCCGTGCTGCTGTACGACACGCAGCAGAAGACTCCAATAGCACTCATTAATAACATACATTATACTAGGTCAGTGGCTTTTATGTAACTTGTAGTCTTGAGATACTGACAACATTAGGTCTTGAAGATCAACTCCCCAACTTGTTAGTTTAAATGCATGACAGTTTAACAAATACTCATTACCAGGTTTGCCATTTTTTAAAGAAGATAAGAGGATCTCTTTTAAAATATATCAGTAGCAATCAAAGTCCAAAATGCCCAATCACTGGCTTTTTTACGTTATAAACTTTACATAACTGGAGAATCTGAAGACGCCGCATTGCTACGGGAAATGCCTTCTCTTTCTCGTCCCAAATTCTACCAGTTTCGTGCGATTTCTGGTCATCGTAAGCCTCCATTCTAAACTCGTGATTCTTTTACCCAGACTGACAGACCTGACATGGTCTCCGGACGGGCGCACGCTGGTAGCCTCCAGCACTGACGGCTACTGCTCCGTCATCACCTTCGCGGAAGGAGAATTAGGAGAAGTGCTGCCTGATGAAGTGGTTCCGGAACCTACAAGTGCAGCGGCTCCAGGTAGTTATTACTAGCTTTTAGAATTGCTTTTGGGTATATATGAAGGTGGATGATCCTAGTAATTTTTTCATGGGACTTATATTATCATCAATGTAGGGAATTTATATTAACAGTTAAAATTGTCGATGTTATGAAAGAGGATCATTGCTTCTGATCAAATCAATTGAGTATAGAATCACTCATTTGCCTTCAAAGATTTGAGTATCTATAGTTATTTTAATGTTTATATTTTCACAGAACCCATGGAAGTTGAGGAACAACCAGTGGAGACACCAAAACACCAAAGGAAGATCCACCAAAACAGGAACTGCCAAAAACTAAAGAAGTCAAAGAGTCCAAACCAGTTGGAAAGATGGACTCTTTCATCACATTCAAGGCGCCAGAGAAATCTCCAAAGAAACAAAAAATTGAAGCACAACAGAAAACACCAATCAAAATAGACGTATTAGAAGAAGTGGCGATGCCGTCGTGGTCAGATTACAGTAACACTGAAATTATTAAACCTAAGGCAAAGGACCCAGTAAAGAATCATAAATAATGATAATAGATGATAGTGAAGATATCAAATTAGTTTACGAAGATACGCAAGGAGCTAAGTCCACCTCAGCATCGCCAGATTCTCCCAAAGGCAATGCAGTTAAGACTGTAACTGACAAAAATACTGAACAGGTTTCTCCAAAAACTGGTAAGACTGAAGAAAAACCTAAAACTGCAGTTTGTAGTCCAAAAAGCAGTAATACTAAAGTTGTTAGTCAACCAAGTACTCCAAAAGCCAGTTTGAACAATGAGCATAACTTCTTCAAACAGGCTAAAGTGACTGATGTCAAAGACCAGGCTGTGAAGTCAGCTCCCAGCCCGAAGGCGCCCAGACGTGTCAGTTTCGTCTCTTTATCAAGCCCTAAGAATGCTAAGAAGAAATAGTTTGTTTTAAATAATTGAGTTCCTGTAATTTTTATGGTGGTGACTGACTGATGCTTCTTAAATGTTCGTGAAATTGTATTATTGCTGCCCTGGTAAATGGCGCTATGAGTTATTTTAACTAACGCACTTATCTATCTATCTATATATTATATTACGGCTAATACACGAAGTGCGGTTACACCTAGGTTTAACCGGCTAAACCTAGGTGTAACCAATCACATACGGTTAAATCTAGGTGTATCCTTCCTTCACAGGAGCAAGTCGACGGAGCCCCGCTCCGCAGGGCAAGTTAAGTAGGATACACGTAGCTTTAGCCGATTAAACCTAGGTGTAACCGCACTTCGGGTATTAGCCGTAATAACATATATAAAAATGAAACCCGTTTTCCGTTGTCACGACATAACATGAAAACTGCTTGACTGATTTGGATAATTATTTTTTTGTTGTGTTTGTAATCATCGGGATCGGGTTTTAGACCGGGTCCTCCACCCGTGCCAGACGGGCCGCTAGTAGGCTATAAATATAAAAGTGAAATTGATACTTGTTGTGAATTAAGTTACGTGCATGTTTGGAAAGTTTTTAAAAATGTTACTATCTGGAATAGTAAGGACCATCATAAGATTCGCCAGTATCATGTTAATAAGATCAAATTGTTAATTCAGTGGTATTATTCTCCATTTTAGACAAATTATTTAATAACACTATCATAATTTTAAGTATTAATAGTAATGTTTTAATTTGTAAATAAAAGACTTGTGTAAAAGTAAACATTTATAATAAATATTTACAATTCAATGCGTAGTATCACATTCAAAATAAAAGTGAGTATAATATAACAAAATATATCTGCATCAATCGAAAGTATGGTACTTACCTACTGACCGGACGATACGTCGCGTGTTTGATCATGAATCAAGTAAAAGGGCTAACTTAAATGTTGCATTCCCTTGTAGTTCTTCAGAAATAGTTTACACGATATAAAATAATAACAAGAAATCTTGTAAATATCCTTCTAGTGACTTTTCCTTTTATTCTTATGATTATGAAGATCATACCAGAGTTCGTAACAGTCAGTTTCTTTCGTCCATTAATTTATTTAGATCCACTTTAGCCTTCATGCTACACTTGTCTCCTTAAAAATGACGCCATTTTCCTTCATATCCTATCCTAAATATCCAATTTCCCAGACTACAAGAGAACGCAACAAGTTAGCAAGTCAAACCAGAAGAAATGCAACAGACAATAAGAGACGTACTACGTATACTTGTAGAACTCAACGTTATTTATTATTGCTCGGGCGTGCGTCCGCACCTACTTACTACACGTTACGATCACGTATTGTGATAACACGAGCCTTAGATCTTGTGACGACTGTGGGTATTACGACTAGTATAACTTGCTCCTAGACATACTAGGTTAGTAATATTAATATAGTTTTAAAAATCTGGCAAAATTTTGAAGTTTTAGAAAAAGACTTTCCCACAAGTTTAATAGCGTAAGTGACAGTAATGTTATACATAGCTGAACTGTTTCTAAAACTTTGTGTGTCATACAAAGTACTGCATTACTTGAATCTAGGAAATCCTAGGTTAATATTTGACATGTTCAATAAATATGTGAGTTTCTGTTACAAAATAACACGAGATTTTAAATAATCTTTAAATATTATTCAGCTTTACAGCTGTCTACCTACATTATCTATCTAACTGTATTTCATAATTTTTTAACTACTGTATATTTTATCCCGTTAAATGGAAATAAGTATATGTATTTTCGCATCAGACCTCAGCCAGAGGGTTGAATTTTTTTTTAATCACAGGCACGATACTCAAATCTTCATAAATCTAATTTGTCCATATTAGTACAAAATAATAATAAAAAAAAACAAAACGACCACACAACTTGTCTTTTTAGTAACTAAATAGTTAGCCTGTGACTATAATTGTTAAGAAAAATTATTGCCAGCTGGCAAATGTATTGGTATACTTTTATAAATCAGTGTCTCCCATGACTAGTCGCCACAAATCCAAGGCTTTACAAATAGCTACACTTACAGTTATACATAGTTTCTTTATTCACTTCACTAGTGTAGCTTAGTGTCCGTATTTTGATAAAACTCAATCGAAATTCACATTAATGACCACTGAACTAAGGTCAAATGTTGTCACTCAGTCTCAGCCGTGTGTCGTTTGGTATATAATTTGTTTAGTATATAAATCTGTCGTATCTTATCGGTAAAGTCTCGCGAAGTCGCGGAGTAGCCGAGTCATTTCCTTGCATTTCTCTGCCCTGAAAACAAACAAAAATTTATTTAGTTAACTAATTGTACGTATTCTATTGTATGTAGTTACTTAAATACTACCTGTATTTAAAATATTTAGCAGTAGTTATTTCAGATACATGAAAAATGTTTCGAAGTTAAAAATGCAAACTGTAGTAAACAACATATTCGGTCTATGTATTACACAGACTATTATAATTTAAAATGACCCTCAGCACTCACCTCATAGCATACTGATGGAACTGCCAGCATTGCTGTTCCGTGGCAACAGCTGGTCTGTCCCGCGGCAGTCGCTGCATGGCAGTCTGCAGCCAGTCCACTCCCTTCGCCTTCTGCCACTCCAGCAGTTCCATGAGGACCTCGGCGACTTCGGAGAGCATGTATGAGTGGAGGTGCAACACGCTGGCTTCTATCAGCCTGCAGGTCAGGTCCTCGCCGTAGGTCGAGAGCGCGTTGTCAGCGAGGGCTAGTAGAAGTGAATAGGGTGTTTAAATTAAAGGATCTCTTACACGCTATTCCGACGGTAAAGCTATAAATTACACCCGCCAGCATAGTGGATTTTTTACACAGGTTAATACAAATTTAATTCGGACTGCTGCACTGCGTGTCGTGGGTTCGGCTCCGCACGGAGCAATTGTGATCCACAAGTAGTTGTTCCGGGTCTGGGCGTTTGTGTATGTGAGTTTATATGTTTGTAAACGCACCCATAACACAGGACAATTTCCTAGTGTGGGAAAATGCTATTATAAAAAAAAAAAAAAAACAATTTGGAGAAGAAAAGGCACTATCACGCGTATGCAGCGGAAATAGACCCGTTATTTTTATAAAACTTTCTTATTGAACACATTTTGGTGGTCTAGTTTAATCCTAATTTCAGTGCAACTGTGTTTACTAAGTGGAACTTACATTTGATCTGCTGCTTATCTGCCCGGTTAGTGTTGGCGACCTTAGCGAAGTCGTAGAGGAACTTCATGACTGAAGAGTTGGCTTCCCGATGGTCCAGGCTGCACGCTAGTGTCGCACACTGCATCACTGTAGGCAGTGCGCCCGACGACAGGAACTCTAGCGGGATGCGTTGTAAGAACCTGGGAAAAGAAGAAAATAGAAATTTGAATTAAACTTATTTTTACTTTTGCATCAAACGAATTAAAGTCTGATAACAAAATAGATGTCTCTACTGTGTGTTGGTCCTGCATCTGATCTCTCTTTGTTTGTGTTGGATTGCTGTCCGATCGTTCCGTTTTCACGTAGTATAATCGAGATTTGATACATTTTAGATTGATAACCATTGGTGGCAAAACTCTTAAAAGATATTGCTTGTATTGCTACCCTCTTTTTACTTATATGCGTGACAAATAATACCCACCTTATACAAAGCCTAAACAGATCATCGACGGTGTCGGGGTTCTCCTTGAGTCCGTCGTGCTGCTGCAGCAGCTGGAAGGCGCGCGGCAGCACGTCCTGCAGCAGCAGCACCAGCGGGCCCGCCGCGCCCGGCTCGGCCGCCAGCTCGTCCAGCAGCACGGACGCCAGGTACAGCACGCACGAGTGCGGCCGCACGCGGTACAGCTGGAGACCATTAGTAGTATGAGTAGATATAGCACACATTCCTCCCCAGGTCAAACAGTTTGCCTGAGTCGCGGGACTAAACAGCTACCGTGACCTCGGAAGAGCTATTGAAAGACATCGTGGATTTTAGACAGTACAAATCTAACAATTCCTCCTGTTCTTGTTCTGCCCTGGGTGGGAGGACTTATTTGATGATTTTACCAGACTAAATAAAAAGACCTCGTCCAGAAGGAGCGAATTCGCTACGAACCCTTAGCGGGATACAAGGAGTCAATGCATGGTGTTCACAAGCTCGCGCGAATTTCCAAAATATGCTCCAAATTGCGTGGCACTTCGCCAGACTCTGACAATGTGTTCGAACGATTTTACTAGAGTGTTCGAACGATTTTACTAGAGACACTCTGTTTGCGTCCAGTTAACGCCCGAACTCTAGAGCGAGTCCACGTATCGAAGGTAATTGGTCCCGTTGGTACACTTCTAAACAAGTTTTAAAATTGATAATCCCAACTACATGTGTGTTATGTACTACCTGTTGCAGCCGTTCAGCCAGCGCGGGCGCGAGGGCGGAGGCTCGCTTCCCGCTGCAGCGCACGCCGAACCGCACGCAGCGGCACCAGCGCTCCATCACACGACCGTCAGTCGCGTACCTATACAATGAACATCAATTAATACATATATATTATCTTACTAAACATCCTTATTGCACACTTTCAGACATAATCAACTTTCAAATTGGAGTGTTTCGTAAAAAAAAATATAGCAAAGAGACCTGTTAGAAGTGTTCACACACACAATTAATCATTCAATATTTCATTTCAGTGCATCTTTCATTAATTTAAATAATCCTGTCATATTACGTACTAGCTGTTGCCCGCGGTTTCACCCGCTACAACTCCCGTGAGAACATTAAATAGGGATAATAACTATCCTATGTGTTAATCCAGGTTATAAGCTATCTGTGTACCAAAAATAAACAAAATTCGTTCAGTAGTTTTTGCGTGAAAATTTCACATTTATAATATTAGTAGGATTTGCAATTTAATACTTTTTTTGAAAAATCATCATCTGACTAGATATCAGGATTCATTTCAGCATCATTTTCTGCAAATAATTTATGTACTCACTTGTCGAGTGCGTCCTGCAGCACGGGCCAGGCGTCACTGAGCGCGGGCACGCACGGGTGCGAGTCAGTGAGCTGCGCGCTGGGCACGTCGACGTCCCTGAACAGCGCGGCGATCCGATCCAACCACAACGTGGGGTCAGTGGACGTGCCCTTCTGAATCTCAGCGTTCGACTTCATGAGATCCGACAGACCTGCGATCTGAACTGCGACGGCCTCGCGCATAGCGACTGTTAGCTAGAAGTAGATATGATATGTAGACGGTTTAGCTATGGGAACAAAACAAATTAACGAGTCAATTTTTTTTGTTAGGTTTTTGTTGAACGCTTTTGTGAAGTCAAAACATATTAGTTGAGTTGAATTGTGTTAAAAATGTTAATTTTGGCTTGAGGGAGTTTTGTAGTTCTAAAAAAGGTTTTCAAATTATTTTTTACACCAATGTGTTTTGACTTTTCAATTCCTTAATCTAAGAATTACTACAGCTAAAAATGATCTTAGGAAAGACTCTATGAACAGATTATATCTTTTTTTTTCATAACTTTTTCATACATATACATAACAAATGGAGTGGAGTGCAGAGACATCTGTACAAATACTATGTAATTATACCATGTCAGTATACATAATTATATCACTAATCTATTTCTAACCCACTCCATTACAACAAAGTCAACACTATACTTCAAGGTTAATGATAGAGGTCAGAAACCAGTGGCGTGCCTGCGGGTCATCATTACGGCAAGCTGGGGCGCGCCCAAAATAAAGTGTAGAAAGTTTTAAGGGCAACTCAAAGCTGTCAGGTATGTATGTATAGGCTAGTTTCCAGCATACAAAATAATGGACATCGAATGGAACGTATTTTTTCTTTTGTTAAAAGAGCGAATATTCACAAAGATAAAACGCATCAAAACTCGACAGCCGCTTCTGATATCAGGACGCACTAAAAATGATATCACAGCATAGCGTATTGTGAGTTTTAAAATTGTCATAATTATCTTAGTTAATTTTAGTTTACGAAACAACAGAAAAAATACGGGTCAATTATTTTTTTATAATCTTCCTGACGGTCTACTGTCTGAAACTCAATCTACAAGTTGAATAGCGAAGTATGTATTGGAATTGTGTAAACTTACCTGATCATTAGGCAGCCTGCCGATGGCCGAGGCCAGCGCCCTCATGACGGCGGACGAGGCGTGCGGCGACAGTGACAGCTGGTCGCTGGCCGCCGCCGCGCGCAGCAGCGTGGACACGTGCGCAGACGCCTGCGAGCGACACGCGCGGCAGATGTTCTGGGAGACAACATAACGGTAACATGTAAAAAAATGACATTGGCATGGCGACTATAAAACACCCTAATAAGAATCTAATGCACCCATATATCTGCAATACATTACAGTGTCTCACCTGGAGTGCCGTAGCAGCAGCATGAGCTAGCTGCTTATCATGCAGTGCTCTGATGAGGAACTGCAGACAGGGCTCCAGGCACTCGGAGTGTCTCTCGATCCACTCGCACAGCTCTCCCAGCAAGAGGATGCAAGTCTTCCTCACGGCCAGGTGGGCGCCCTCTGGCATTGAGAGGATAGCTTCCACTACCTTCGGGACGTATTCGTATTCTTCACTGTGGACGAAAAGTTACGTAGTTGTATTATAAACACGCGTTTTACGATGATTATACACATTGTTTTAGATCTAACTGTGAGGTCAAGGTGTACCATTTCCACCTAGGGTTAGTGAGAATGTGTCGTCACACAAGTAATTGTTGAAAATAAAAAGTTTTTAATATCGTGCCCTGCTGATTGTTCGTTGTAGGAGCTGATGGACGTTTCTGAGGGCGCTAAACTCGTGGCCGAATTCGAGCCGACTCAAATAGGTGGGAGATAGGATGGTTCTAAAATGTGAGATGTTCTTGCTTGCAATATCAGCATAGACAGCTTGTTTATTCAACTCACGGCAAGATATTCTTGGCAACAGATTGCATTACGAAGAGCGCGGCCTCTGTCTGCTCCCAAGAGATGTCAGCGTGAAGCACGGCGAACATCTGGCGGAACACGGAGCTGGAGCCCACGATGAACACCACGTCCTTGATCAGACCCATCACCTTGTTGCGGAACTCCTGGAGAGACAACGGGAATATTTTGTGGTGGTTTTCAAATATGACTAAGAAATTATGGTATGTTGGATTTTAGTAAATTAGAGCTTTTAACAATCTTTAGTAGTGGAGTTAAATATGGTAAACAGAATTGATATTGCATTTGACAGAGTGGATTCTATACATGAACAGAAAAAACAATGTATATCAAGCTTTCAAGCGATTTTGAATCATTTTGTAGCCCCAAAATTTTAATTTCTCAACAAAACAAACAAGTCCAAATATCCATATAATCCACTTACATAGAACTCATCCCCCTCATCAGGGAGGGATGTATGATCAGGCTCACATTGGCAATGCCGGGCAAGTGCCTCAATCAGTCTCTCTATGTGAGGCTTGAAGGCATCCGTAAGAGGCTGGTAGTCACGCTGGTACACCTCTTCAGATAGTCGGTACCATAGGTTGAAGGTGATCTCTGCTACCTGGTGCAGGAAGATAATATAAAGGTCTACTACATAACTGGAGTTTTTTTGTTTGTGTTTTCATTTGGATTTAACCTAGTACTTTACTACAAATAACATTAATTAAACATTACACAGGTTATTAATAAAGGTGTGTAAACAAATAAGTGACAGATAACATTGAAATAAAATACTAAGGGTAAACCATAAGAAAAAAAATGGCCACTCCCAAAATAGTATGATTCACTTTGTGGCTTTTAACAGTTATTACAAATGATTCATATTGCTGCAGAGAAATTGCTAAGTTAACTTTCTATTCCTTGGAAAAATAACACATGATCAAACAACTGTAGCATACATAATACAGTAGTTATGAATTTAAAATCAAATCAGTAACATGCATACATAAATAAATACATAGTGCATAACATTTAACCAAAGTAAAAGATGGATTATAAAATATCCATAAAAATAAACCTTTAATTAAGGAAATACCAATTAGTAGCTAGTAATTAGGAGCTAGCCAATTAGTAGTAGTAATTTGAGACAGTAGTTACATACAATAATGTCTTACAAAACATATTGGTACACCTGATAAGGTATTTATTCCTAAACAACATTAATTGTGACAGGAGTAGCATATAGGCAGAATATGTAGTGATAGCTTTGTTTACCTCATAATCGTGATGTCCCACGCACACCAAAGCAAGCTCTAAGGACCTCACGGCAAAGTGAGAAGTTCCTCCAGACATAGACACAATAATCTTCTCTAGGAACGTCTCCGCTAACTCTGTGAACACTCTCGCATAGTTTGTAGCCTTCTCGTCTTCCTCGTGAGCTACTGCCAAGTGATAGCTCTCTTCTAAAGCCGACACACTCTCAAATAACAGTCTCTCAATATTGTCATTATTGTTATTTTCTTCTAAGCAGTGCAACAATGCAGTGATGCAGTCGGATGCTGCATCATGCAGCGTATTTATTGAATTATGATCCCTTAACACCTGTAAACTGAACCCTATGACAGCATTCTGGGGTACTTCCTGTATATTTATAGCTCTCACCTGTATCCAAGATGTCATACACTTTATTATTTTTAATGCAACATGTGAATTCTGAGAATTAGTGATACTTTCTTTTAGGAACAAAGTAACTATATGAGCATTTGACCTTAACTCAGACTTTATGTCTTCCCTCCTATTCTCCCCAAGTTTTAAGCTAGATGAATCTATTTCCTGAGGTAACACAGTCAATACTTCTAGAAGAGCAAAATCATTTTTGTTTGAAAATGATTTGATTAGGTCACCAATACAGTTCTGCCATGACGGCATTTGTAGAGCTAGGTCTGCCAGTGCAAGAGACAGCTGTGTGAGCACTGAAGCACTTGTTTCTGGCGAGGTGCGCTCCAAGTGCGCCACCAGTGAATCTCTAAGGGACACAAGGGCTTCGGGAGGCAGCTCAGACAGACTGTGCTGCACCTTCGATCTCATCGTCTGAGCAGCAAAGTAGCATGAGTTCATGTCTTTCTTCTGCTGTAAAAGCTCGTCGGCTATCTTCCACGAATGTATCTGAAATTAAGGTTAGAGTATTGAACATCTGATTGTATATTGGTAGTCGGAAAATGAATACATTCCTGATGTAATTTAATACTTACGGATTTTTGCATATCTCCCAGCCATAGCGAGGCCTTTTCTTTTTCGCTAGCATTGGGGTTATCATATAAGGCGCTTATGGCCTGGTATATTGTGTCAATTGTTGGGGTATCCATGTTGATAGACCGGTAGAACACTTATTAATATCAGCGCCACTCTATCGTAACACTTATATCACACACTGTCATATCTAAAAACGTGGAAAACGACCTAAAAAACTCAAATAATTAACAAACAAGCAAAAGTCGAAGGAATGCTTGACTGAAAGCGAACCATAAATAATTAATGTTGCTATGTCAAAACCATCAGTTTCCATTATTTAAAATCAGTCCAACAGCCATCATTTGAAGATGACCTGACAGATATACTGTTTGGTAATTATTGATGAGAATAAATAGGCTCATTTTGTTTGCAAAATTTTCTCAATTTATGTAACCATTCAAATATTGTTGTGTTTTTTTTTACTTATATTAATAATCCATAATCTTTTGCAGCTGTTTTTTCCTGGCAACATTAACCTGTCTACGTCGAATCAAAGACAATGCAGCATTTCGTTCGGAAACCAAATTTCAATTATCTAGTTTGTTCGTTTCAAGTTTCTTAGTAATTTAAATGTATGCGAAACATGACTGTATTTTACTGTATAAAATTGGTCAAGCAATTTTATAATTTGCTAAGAATTAGTTAGAAGCCAATCATAAAAATAATAAAAAATGAAGCGGTCGAACGAAATCTGTCAAAGTCACATTCGCGCAGAGGTCAGGGAATTTTATCATCTGTTGGCGGAAAGGATCGATAAAACAAAGATAATAAAAAATACATAACCCACTACATACAAATGTTTCTCACCGGGTCGTCAATTATTCGTATAACTACGCTGACTAGGCGAGCGGTCGGTCGAGCGCTACACACTTCACATTTAGCCATGGCACCCATACAGGTAATTATTTCGTTCAAAATGTTTTGAAATTATATAATAGCCGGTCTAAGTGAGTAATATGTCTTCCCGTGCCCTTAGGTTGGTGAAGCTCTGCCGGCGTGTGATTTGTTTGAAGATTCTCCGGCAAACAAAGTTAATATTTCTGAGTTTACGGCGGGAAAGACAGTGGTGTTGTTCGCGGTTCCTGGAGCCTTTACACCAGGATGCTCGAAAACCCACCTGCCGGGGTATGTTCAGAGTTCAGACAAGCTGAAGAGCGAAGGGGTGGACGAGATCGTGTGCGTGTCCGTCAACGATCCCTACGTGATGGCAGCCTGGGGGGCTCAGCACAACACCCAGGGAAAGGTAACATCTCAAATTATTTTCTTCTTTTATTAATGAGTGATATTGTGAGGGTTGATACTTTTTAAATTACCTATTTAAATAATTTTGATCATTACCAAATACTTAACTCGGATGAAGCATAATAAGATGCCAATTAATGGAACTGCTTGAATTAAAGAGCTGGACACTACAATACTTTGCAAGGCCTTCCCTTTTTTTAAAGCAATCTTTAGGTTTTTAAATTGACGAAGTACCTTCATTTAAAACAAATTAATAATTCAAAGTCATTTTTCAGAACAAGATACAGAGTTGTACCATTTGAGTATGTTATAATAAGTTTATATTTAGATTATTATTATAAACTACTGCAAAAGGTCAAGTAGTTGCCAACAGTAGCTGTTTGCAGATAGTAGAATAATAATATTATGTGTGAAGGACACTGTTATACCAAACAACTTAAAATATATATAAAGGTGCAGTTTTTGTGTTTTTAACATATCATCACACTTGTATACTTAAAGGATTAGGTAGAGGGATACTTATAGTGTTGTCCTGTCCACAATAAATTATAAAAAACTGACAATATTTGAGTTTCAAAAAACACTATAAAAAAGAAATGATTGAAGCAAGACAATTCTGCAATTAATGTCATGATTTATTTTTCTTCTTTAGATTAAAAACACAAATCTTTGCCTTTCTTAAACTTATACTTAATAAGAACTACCTACTTATTTGATTACAATTTCAGTCAATAATTTTCAAGGCTAACAAACATGTCAATTACCTAGATAAACACTTTATTCTTACACAATAGCTTCGTATTTTGACCATCAAGGGCAGCCTGTAGTCATGTTGTCAACTTTTACAAGCATCTCTCAGAATCTCAAGTTAAGTGCATACTTCAGTTGAGATTTCTTTGGATATTAGCCAACATCATCCTAACTGGAACCTTCATTAATTTAGATATTGTGAAATATATGGCTATAATGTTGGCCTACAGGGTTCATCCGAACTGGAAGGAAGACGCCCAGTATCGTGAAAGGTGGAGGGAGGCCTTTGCCCAGGAGTGGGACAGAGCAGGCTCTTAAAAAAAATATTGGCCTTATTGCCAAACTAGCTTCTGAATGCGACTTTTTTCGCGTAAAGATTTCGTTCCGAGCTTCCGATGCACCGCGTCGTATCTCATCGCCCCTTCGCGCCGTTATTATTCATGATCATGAGTTACCATTACATACAAACAACCTACCTCTTTTACTAGAGGTAAATAATTCTCTCTCTATATTTAAATCTATGTAGTAAAGCTGTTCCTCGCGATTTCACCCGCTACTTTGCTCGTATTGGTCGTACCGCGATTTTATAGCCTATAGAATTCGTCGGTAAATGGGCTCCCACACAGATGTATATTTTTAATTAGAAGCATTCTTAAGATTAGAACATGCAACCAAAAAAACTTTTCCCAGTTCATAATATTAGTATAGATTGATGCTAGTTTTAAAATAGACAAAAAAATGAAGACATCTCATGCTATAGTCTATAGTAGAACAGAGCACTTAAGTCAATGAATAAATTGTCTGCTCAATAATTCAGTAAGGTCAGGACTCAGGACTCGCATACTTTGACTTTCTCACGGCAGGGTACAACTTAACAATATGCATAATTTGACATTGTGAAGGCTGGGAACATTAATCACCTGCCTTTTTAATAAAATTATTATAATTACACCATTGAAACGCACGGCGGCACGGTAGACGCAGTGGCTGACCGAACAATTGCTGTTCTGCGTGTCGCGGGTTCGATTCCCACACGGAACAAATATTTGTATGTTCTACAAGTAGTTGTTCCAGGTTTGGGTGTTGGTGTATGTGAGTGTAAATGTTGGTAAAAGCACTCACTAAAGAGTAAAGATTCATAGTGTCTGGTAACTATACCTATTTGCTGCTGAAAAATATTAAGACTTGGTCGCGGAACGGTCCAAACGGGCAACCGTGACGTAAAGAAAGGAAAAAGACGTAAAGGAACACGGTGGATTTCAGCCAATATGAATATGACAGTTGCTGGCACTCCAACCTGGGCGGTAGGACTCATTTCATGATTTCACCATGCTACAAAAAAGCTATAAGGCCTATTTAGTAGTGTTGATGTTAATGCAAAATGGTGTCAAGATAAATATAAACAGTTTAACATTTATTTTTAAATCAAAACCTAATGAATGTCGTGGCCATAATTCATCGTCGCGTGTGACCTGTGGTGAGCGTGCCATGGGTTTGTTAACCCTGCTTGTAATAATTACGACCTACTGCAAGTGCATGTTATTGCTATTTTGATTCATCAATTACTTACAAAATAATAATATTGCATTTTAATGTGCCTTCGATTCCAGAAAGTAACCCATAGCTTCATCAAAGTTTTTGCAGTAACTTTAACCGCCCGTATTTTGTTTTTAACATTAGCATTGCCCATATAACTAGACTAAGGAGTTATTGGATCTCAAATTTGATAAGGAGCACACTTCCCATTACCCAAAAAGGCAGGTCATCATGACTTAAAATTAGCCTATTCCCGTCCCATGATTATAACTCCAAACAATCCTGAACCTTCAGCCGACATTACTTGGATCCGCTTCCAAACGGGAGGTAATCTAATTACACGGCAAGGGCGGATCCAGCTTTGACATCAGGGGGGGGTCACCATGACGCAAACAACTTGTCTTTGTAGATAGCTATACTTTTTTTTTATCGTGGTAAAATCATCAAATGAGTCCTCCCACCCAGGGCAGAGGGGGAGGAACTGTCAGACTTGTACTGACTAAAAGCCCTTTATGTTCCGGGGTCACGGTAATGATATAAGTCCCGCGACCCCGGCAGGCTTCGGCCCTCTAAAGGGGAACCCCTTCATCATGCTGACACTCTTTGTGGGGCGCGTGGAACACAACGTGCCGTCAACCATGGTCATGGTCCATGGCCGGCCAGCGAGTCACCCATTACCTCCTTGCCTCCCGCATGCCCGCGCCTACGGTGGCCAGAGACCGTCTACCGACGTCCATCGCCGTGGGCGTCCATCGCTGTGGGTCTGTGGCTGGGGTGGAGGGAGAACGCTGTCCTCTCCCTCACGCAGCCCGTTTCCACCTTCGCGAGCATGACTGCTTGGCGACAGCTTCACATTCCCTGTCCCCCCGCAGCATGGCCTCGACCAATGCCGGGCACGAGAGGTCTCCGCCTATCGGCGTCGTGAGGACACGGCGGTGGCAAGCGGGGCATTCCTACGCCGTATGCTCCACCATGTCCTCCGGGCGATCCTCGCAGTGGTGACACCCAGACATTTCTTCCTTCCCCATCCGACACAGGTACCTCCCGAAAGCCACTCCTCAAAGCGGGGTCTTACCGCCGGGATCGCGAATTGCCCGAGATATACGAGTAGCTAGCTATTCTTAACATTTTAAAGGAACGCGAAAGTGTGTTTGTGAATTTTCACGTTGAAACCGCTAAACGAATAAAATTTCATAGTGTCGATTGCATTGGTCCAACACTGGAAAATCTAGTAAATAATAATATTTGTTAACAACAGTTACTTGTTATGCAAGGCTGCAAAGTTGTTTTTTGGCTCGAGTAGGTTCTTCTTCGCTCTGTAGTGAGGTGAAAAGTTGTGTGTTGCACTCGGCAGCAAAGTTATTCTGCGTCTCGTACCTTTGAAAACTTCGCTACACTCAGGATTCTACATTTGAACAACTCGCAATTGCTGTGTCTACCTATGACCCAGTCGGCCGCCCAGGGGGTGGTCATGACCCCCATGACCCTCCCCCTGGATCCGCCACTGTTACACGGCCACGCAAACAGTTAACACACAATTTGTCAATAAATCTAATGACTGGGAAAATGGCAAAAAAATACAGATGTTTAGTTATAATCGTCGGCAAAGGCGGCCGGGCCAGCGACAGAACTCATTATGAAATCAATACGCCCCACTTGCCGCGACCTCCGGCCTTTGATTACTAAATAATTCAAGTTGTTGTACGCCTTCCAGTATAAACATAGTTTATGGAGCACTGAGCTGTCGATCGATCCTAGAGCTATGATGACACTGAAATATCTAAAAGCTGAAATAGTTCAATCGGTGCCCATTACCTTGAAATATTTTATCGACAAAATAAATGCCAGATTCATGATTATTGATTTTCCTTTTGTTTCGCATTATTATGTCGATACCTAAAGGTGGAAAGCAATTTAGAATAGCGTCTTGGTTTTGCGGTTTTGACTTGGCCTGCTAGGAAATACAAAACTAAGCAATTGCTACTTTAGACAGGCCTTTAGTAGGAGGCTTGCTTAGCATCAAACCAATCAGTTTAAGGTCCTTCTCCAATAAATTACGTCACTGCTTCCTGTGTTTTTTTCCTCACAAAAATAAGTAGAGCCAAAAATACCCCAGCATTGTTCATGCCTGACTGTTTTAGTTAGTTCAGCTCAAATACAAATATTAACTTCCCGGGATTTTTTGAAAATTCACCAGCTTGTTAAAGGTAAAAATTAATTAAAGTAGATTGGGGTAGATTGATGATTGTAACCAAAAAGAATATCTACTTTCAATAGATTATATTCTTTGAAAAGTTTATTGAATATAGTAATGACCTTACTGCTGTTGGATTTAATCAGTTAGACTGTGCATGATTATGTTTAGTCATGTACCTAGTACCTATTATAACTCGTAACTTTAGCTACCAATAACCTTGATTTATAATGATGACGACTACTCGGAACTTCTTATTGACGTAAGGTGTGAAACTTTTCCATTGGAAGATATATTATGATAATGACGTGACGTGGTAATAAATCAACTTCATTTGTAAGCTTTTTTTAAATAATTTCCTTTGAAATTGTATTCTAATTCTATTGACCTCCATAAAATAACATCATATTCTACGCTTTATTTCTAAAAAATACATCATCCATATGGTTTAAATGGATTCAAACCTGCCAATAATTGGGCCAGGCTACTGTGAACTCTCAGGTCGAGCTAATTTCATTTTCTTTCATAAGCCCTTATTACCTAAGGTTTTTCATAAGAGCAACATGTGTAAGATCGAATTACTCCGCAAAAAGTACCACGTAGTTTCCCGGGTGACTCGTTAATTTGTAAGATCAAAGGCTTTTCATACATTTGGAGGGTAGTCGTGCGAAAGCCCGGCTTTGTTATGAAACGCTTGACTTTAGAATTTCAATTTCACGGAATTAGAGACTGAAGTCCCCTTTCTGTTGGACCCTTGCTTTATTAGTAAAACACACAAAAGCCCGTCCGTCTGGAATAATTTCTTTTTATTTATTCTTTCTTTAAACGAACTTGACGCGTCACATCCGACACGAAGGTTTTGTACTGGTTTCCGTTTTCCGGTACTGCATTGCGATGCTATCGTCTCGTGCATGTATGTTTTTTGTTTTATAAATAAGCGGTCTTCCGGTCTTA
The DNA here is from genome assembly GCA_028554685.1 of Agrotis ipsilon. Lineage (NCBI taxonomy): Eukaryota > Metazoa > Arthropoda > Insecta > Lepidoptera > Noctuidae > Agrotis > Agrotis ipsilon. The sequence goes on from CM052965.1 coordinate 17,779,939, forward strand.
TTTCTCCAACTGCCAAATGTTGCCTTGATGGTATTTTATAAGAAAATATTTTCAGCGAATTCGTCTTGGGAAACGAATTGAAGATACTTCCTCGATAAAAGCTTAAACTAGAGACATATTTATTTAGTCCGAGACATATTTATTGTCGTTCTGAATGTGTGACATGACCTGCATCGATCGGAACACAGTACGAACTTAATATAGACCGGTCCGAGCTGCATGCACTATGCCGTGTGTGTTATAAGTAAAGAGTTCCACATATTTTGTTGTAGCCACTCTAGAAGTACTCAATGTTTTAGACATTTAGACTACAGTCTTGCAGTTTTTGCTAAGCTTTTAGAAATTCACCAATTATGAGTGTTACTTTGAGATGGAGTCCAATTACGTCTTATCCAGTAAACATAGGTACTTATACATATACAAACAATTTTAAAAGTTTGTTAATTCATTCATACAGAGTATGCTTTTCACACATTATCGAACAACAAACAATGTTTAAAGACCTGCGTGAGCTACCTGTTGTATTGCGTTGTGCTTGGACCTCAATGTCGCCCACTCACAATCATTTTTAGTATAAAAGTGAGGCTTTGAAAGGCGGAAACTTAATTAACTCCATTTCGTCACGTAACTAATTGAATATTTGAGCGAATTGTGAAACCTTCAATTTGGAGTTAACCTCCCTTTCAGTCCGTAAACTGAAAACAACAGTTGAAGTTATTTTGTTACTTAATTCCGGCTTGTGTCACCTATTCGTTTAAGCAGATTTTCAGATGTTTTTATCCAAATATAAGCATTGTATTCAGTGCCGGTTTTAGCACTACCAGCGCCCTTGGGCGAGATTTTCTACTGCGCCCCTAACGCGTTTTTAGCGTGGTAACATCATCAAATGAGTCTCCCACCGCGGGCATGGCGGAGGGACTGTCAGACTTGTACTGACTAAAATCTACGGTGTCCTTCAATTTATGTTCACGGTAATGGGATAAGTCCCGCGACCCCGGCAGGCTCTGGCCCTCTATAGGGGGGCCCGTCATCGTGCTGACACTCTTTGACCCGGGCATGGTCCGTGGTCGGACAGCGAGTTGCCCTTTACTCGCTGCCCACAAGCCCGCGCCTGCAGTGGGCGGAGATCGCCTGCCGACGTCCGACACCGTGGGCGTCTACCATTGCGGCTGGGGTGGAGGAAGGACGCTATCGTCTCCCTCACGCGGCCCACCTCCTCCTTCGTGAGCATGACTGCTTCACAGAAGGAGGCGACCGCTTCCCTCTCCATCTCGCCCCGCAGCATGGCAGCGACCATGGCACCGTATGCTCTACTGTGTTCTCCGGGCGATACTCGCAGTGGTGACACCCAAGCGTTTTCTCCTTCCTCATCAGACGCAGTTACCTCCCGAAACTTCCGTGTCCGGTGAGGACCTGCGTCATGCGGTAGGTCAGGACGTCTTGACGCCTATCCAGCCACTCCTCAAAGAGGGGGCTTATCGCCGCGATTGCGGCGTGCCCGAATACAAAGTCATATGAAAAAAGGAAAACGATTTAATTAAATTACCATTTATTAAAAGAGATATAACCATTTCTTAAAAAAATAAAAACTAATAAAATTGTACCTTTCTGGCCTTTCTATCGGCGATCTTTTTTATTAAATTATCAAAATTGAGATTTTCTGCAACTTCAATGCATGTTTTTGAGTCTAGATTGTGATATTGTCGATCGTAGATAAGTTTTTATTAGCTTACGCTTTCCTCTCCCCACTAGCAATCGTTATAATAATATTCGCAGAGCTATCCGTATCCATTTGGATACATTTCTTGTGCGTCGCGAGCTTTTATAAAATTTAAAAATACCAGGCGTAGCCACATTCTGATTGGAGGCGCAGCGCCGCCGCCGGGGCGAATCCCCGCTGCCTCGAGAAGTCGAGGCGTGGCGGGAAGAGCTCCGGCGCGAGCTCAGGGTAGTATGGAGTGGACGATTGTCGCAACCGACGGCCGGGCACGCCGAGCGGCGGTAAGACCCCTCTTTTAAGGAATGGCTGGAGAGACGTCACGGCGTCCTTACCTACCTGTGGCTGATGGGAAAGGAGGAAACGCCTGGGTGTCACCACTGCGAAGATCGCCCGTAGGACACAGTAGAGCATACGGTGCAAGACTGCCCAGCTTGGGCAGAGCACCGACGTGTCCTCACGGCGGCGATAGGCGGAGACTTCTCGCGCCCGGCATTGGTTTCGGCCATGCTGCGGAGCGAGACGGAGTGGGAAGCGGTCGCCGCCTTCTGCGACGCAGTAATGCTCGTGAAGGAGGTGGCGGGCCGCGAGAGAGAGAGGGCAGCGTCCTCCCTCCGCCCCAAGCGCAGTGGTGTACGCCCACGGCGTCGGACGTCGCAAGACGATCTCCGGCCACCGTAGGCGCGGGCATGCGGACAGCGAGTAAAGGGCAACTCGCTGTCCGACCTGGGACCATGCCCGGGTCGACGGCGCGTCGTGTTCCACGCGCGCCTCAAAGAGCTGTCAGCAAAAATGACGGGGCCCCCTCTCAGAGGGCCAAAGCCTGCCGGGGTCGCGGGACTTATTTCTATTACCGTGACCCCGGAACATAAAGGGCTACTGAAGGACACCATGGATTTTAGTCAGTACAAGTCTGACAGTCCCTCCAGCCCTGCCCGGGGTTGGAGGACTCATTTGATGATTTCATCACGCCAAAAAAAAAAAAGCCACATTCTGATCGGGCAAAAAAGATTTCAGGCTAATAAGCTCATCACATAACATGACACCCATCTATATCGGATTTCGAGTCCACAGTTAGTTTTAATTGGAGATCTCCACAGAGTTTTAGAAGGTCAGGTTTTTCCGGAATCTTTTTCATATTGTACAAAATAGACCAATCTTTCATGGACTGAAATTATTGTAGTGTCCCAAAGACAGTTGAAAAATTCAAACTCAATTTTTTTTCCGGAGAAATTATAGGTTCATCAGAAAGTAGGCCTGCGGCGCCCCTTCGTATTTGGCGCCCTGGGCGGTCGCCTAACCGCGCCTTACCCTAACGCCGGTACTGATTGTATTAGTCGTCCTCGTAATATGTAGCTTTAACATCTTCCATCTACCCAGGAAGAATGAATTGAATTGTTCTTTCTTTCTCAGTCGCCCAGGGCGAGACAGGAAGAACTGTCAGACTGTGTATTGACTTAAATCCACGGTGTTCGTTTAATAGCCCTTTACGTTCACGGGTTACCGTTACCATATGAGACAGTCCCGCGACACATCCTATGGCTACTATGTGTCTTGTCGAAGCTTATCTTGTACCAGTCTGACCTTACTATCTACTCTGTAAAACGAGCTCTAGGTGTCGGTTGCCTTAAAAAAATTCAACTGGAATTGTCATCATCATCATCATCATCTCAGCCATAGGACGTCCACTGCTGAACATAGGCCTCCCCTTTTGATCGCCACAAGTACCGGTTGGAAGCGACCTGCATCCAGCGTCTTCCGGCGACCTTCATAAGGTCGTCTGTCCACCTTGTTGGTGGACGTCCTACGCTGCGCTTGCTAGTCCGTGGTCTCCACTCTAGCACTTTTCGACCCCATCTGCCATCCGCTCTGCGAGCAATATGGCCTGCCCATTGCCACTTCAGCTTGCTAATCCGGTGGGCTATATCGGTGACTTTAGTTCGTCTACGGATCTCCTCATTTCGGATTCGATCACGCAGAGAAACACCGAGCATAGCCCTCTCCATAGCTCGCTGAGCGACTTTGAGCTTTGAGATGAGGCCGATAGTGAAAGACCACGTTTCGGTGCCGTAACTCATCACTGGTAACACACATTGGTTGAAGACTTTCGTCTTGAGGCACTGAGGTATATCGGTCGAAAAGACACTGCGTAGTTTCCCGAACGCTGCCCAACCGAGTTGGATTCGGCGGCTGACCTCTTTCTCGAAGTTGGATCTACCTAATTGGACTACTTGTCCTAAGTAGATATATGAGTCAACAACTTCGAGTACCGAGTTTCCAACAGAGACTGGGGTGGGCACAACATTGGCATTTGACATAATTTTCGTCTTGTCCATGTTCATTTTCAAGCCCACCCGTTGCGAAACTCGGTCGAGGCCATCGAGCATCATGCTGAGTTCCTCCATCGACTTTGCCATGACTACGATGTCGTCGGCAAACCGAAGGTGAGTGATGTACTCGCCATTGATGTTGATGCCAAGTCCTTGCCATTCCAGGAGCTTGAAGGCGTCTTCCATTGCGGCAGTAAACAGTTTAGGGGAGATAACATCCCCCTGTCTGACGCCTCTTCTCAATGGAATTGCCTTCGTACTCTGCTCCTGTACTCGGACCGACATGGTGGCGTTATTATACAAACACTTCAACACCTCGATGTACCGACAGTCAATACGGCATCGCTGGAGTGACTCAAGCACCGCCCATGTTTCCACCGAATCGAAGGCTTTCTCATAGTCCACAAACGCTAAGCATAATGGCAAGTTATACTCCTCGGTCTTCTGTATAACTTGCCGCAGCGTATGGATGTGGTCTATGGTACTATAGCCTCTTCGGAAACCGGCTTGTTCGGGAGGCTGGAAGTCATCAAGTCTGTGTTCGAGACGGTTCGTGATAACCCTTGAAAACAGCTTATAAACATGACTCAGAAGCGTCTGTAGTTCTTCAATAGGCTGTTATCACCTTTTTTGAAGAACAGCACCACCTCACCTCTGCTCCATGCTTCGGGCGTTTTGCCCTCGAACAGGACGGTATTAAAGAGCTTCTGGAGGACTTTAAGTACCGGTGTTCCACCCGCTCTCAGAAGCTCTGAGGTGATTCCGTCCTCGCCCGGCGCCTTGTTGTTCTTAAGCTGTTTCAGGGCCATCCTAATCTCGTACAGACTGATGTCCGGGATATCTTCGGTATAATGTCGGGACAGCTTGGCTCTTGGATCTCCTACCAAGCTGTCAACGGGCTTTGCGACCGAAGTGTATAACTGTCCATAGAACCTCTCGATCTCGCCTAAAACCTCTGCTTTGGTCGACGCTATGCTGCCATCCTCCCGTTTCAGCTTTGTCATCTGGCTTTGCCCAATAGACTTGCCCTTCGCAAACACTTTGGAGCCTTGGTTTCGCTGTATGGTCTCTTTAACACGATTCGTATTAAAGAGACGCAGGTCGTGCCGCAAGGACTTAGATATACGTCTATTGAGCTGCCTATATGACTTCGCGTCATCGGAAGACTGCAACTGTAGCAAACGTCGTTCAGCCATGAGGTTTAAGGTTTGATCGGTCAATTTCTGAGGTCTATCTTTACGGCCGGGTCTAAAAAACTTAGACCCTTCCGTGCGGACAGTTTCCACTAGCCCGTCGTTGATCTCGTCCACTGAAACTAAGTTCTCAAGGCAAGCAAAGCGATTAGAGAGCTCGAGTTGAAAGCTTTCGGGGTTTTGAATATGGGACCGAGTAGGTCGGAGCGTAGACTTCATCAGGTTGGACCTTTCAAGTTTAACATTGATATTCAGCGAGCCTCTTACGATTCGGTGATCGCTACCGGTTTTCACCCTGTTGATCACAGAGACATCACTGAATATCCGTTTCTTGTCGGTCATGAAGAAGTCTATCTCGTTTCTCGTGGAACCATCGGGACTCTGCCAGGTCCATTTCCTGTGAGGCGGCTTCTGGAAGAAAGAGTTCATCATGAAGAGTTCTTCTTTCTCCAGAAAGTCGGCCAGCCTCTGTCCCCTAGGGTTCCGTTGCCCATACCCAAATTGCCCCACTCTCAACTCATCGCCGCTTTTCTTGCCCAACTTTGCGTTAAAGTCCCCCATAACAACAGTGAAGTGAGTTTTTGAGCTATGTATGGCCCTACTTACGTCCTCATACATAGTCTCTACTTCCTCATCGGAGTGTGACGAGGTCGGTGCGTATACCTGAATGACCTTCAGCGAATATCTTTTGGATATTCTGAGTATTAGGTATACCACCCTGCTCGACACACTGTCGATGGTTATTATGTTGTTAACGAGGGACTTGTGAACGAGAAACCCGACACCACCTTGGGACTGTTGGTCGCCCTCCCGGTAGTAGAGCAAGTTACCAGACTTCAGGGTTACGGTGTCCTCCCCCTCTCTACGGACTTCGCATAACCCCATAATGTCCCAGTGTAACTTGCTCAGCTCCTCTTCCAGCTCGCAGATCTTTTCGTCAGTCCTCAATGTGCGTACGTTGTGTGTTACCAGGGCCAGTCGTCGTGGGGGTGGGTAGCCGGATCTCTTCCGGAGATTCTTAGCACCCCCTGCTCCGCCGTTACCTTGACCGCTACCCGCGCCAGGGATAGCGGAGCTGCCGGGGACTGGGGGCCTGGTTTCTGTGGTTCTCATTATAGGGGGTAATTTGCCTTAATCGCCACGCTTGGCAGGCGGGTTGGCGATCGCAGTGAGGATGTGCAGTACCCGGAGGACGCTGCTGCCCGACCTCCGGTTTGTCCCTTAGTCGCCTCTTACGACACCCACGGGATGATTTGGGGGAGCGCAATTCTAAGCCGGCGCCCCACGGCTCCGGCGCCCCACGGCTAGGAATTGTGGTTAAAAGTAATTACGATATTGAATAAACACACAGTTATTATGACAATAGTTAGTTGTAATTTTATTCTAACCATGACGATGATCGATGATCACTTAACCCACGCAGTGCAATCAAATACGAATTGCCTGTTTAGTCTTGCAATCTGCAAAAAAAAAACAATAATTAAATGGGCGCTTATCATTTCGTACAAAAATTACACTACAGTACCCACATGTGCTCTATAATATAATTTGTGGTGGGAACACCCTTATTTGTTGTCCACTATTAAAAACAGAACTGTAAAACAAATATTTTAAATATAATTTATCTCATTCACAGGTCCGCATGCTGGCTGACCCGACCGGCGCATTCATCAAGTCTCTAGACTTGGGCGTCAACCTACCCCCACTCGGCGGCTACCGTTCCAAGCGTTTCTCCATGGTGATCGTGGACAGTAAGGTGTCGAAGCTCAACGTGGAGCCCGATGGCACCGGCCTCTCATGCTCCTTGGCTGACAGGCTGAAGATCAAGAACTAAACATCGTTGTGGCAAGGATGAGGTCCATTCCGATCGATGGAGAGGCTACTGCACACCTAAGAAAAGATTAAGCAATTTGCATTAATTAAGTAATTTTATTGTTCGTAAATTCTTATGAAATGCTATCTCTTGTATACGAATATGACTACTGCTTGCCTAAATGAGAATCGTGTATTGCATGATAAGTATCTCTACTGAGAAATTACGATAAAGGATGCTACAATTTATCTTTTCACTATCCTTATGGCCTGTCAGTGAGGTCTTAGCATTTAATAGCATTTTGTAGAATTGAGTGTGTGAATTATGCTATGTTAGGAATGGCCCTTTCCTTCCCATTTGAAAAGGTGCCTTACGCACGATCGTCGTCTATGCCCAGGTTAGCAAACCATAGAATACAATTGTCGCTCAACGCGTTTTCTAAACCAATTTCTTTAGCGCCTGGTGCGCAAGATTGTGTGAAGGCTTGGGCAACCCTCGGGGCACAATTTCATATTTGTTTAGGTATGTTATTCCTACGGTTAGAAGCCGAATTTCGACAATTCTTGTTCATATTCGTTTACCTACTTTTTCATAGTTATTTTATTGATCGTTTCTTAGCTTTTATTTATGCAGTTTTTTGATACCCATTCATTGTTTTTTTTTAAATAAGGTACATAACGTAGTTCATATCCAGTAGCTATCTAAATGGCTATTTGCACGAAGGGCATAATAGCCGATAATCTAAGATAGAAGATAGTGCGCGAGGCCCTTAATTTACTCTTTACAATTAAACCCCCCCTTTCATAATTCGTGATGTAACACACCTAGCTTTATGCAGCTCATAGACTGCGCGAGCACTCCTTGTGATATTGAAAACAAATCAATTTATTATATAAATAGATTAATATTAGTACCTAATGTGTTGTTTTATTTGTATAATCTCCATAAAATCCCAACTTCGTATACACCGAGGAGGATTGAAATGAATCTTAACGTCGCGCGACAAATGCTGCTTATGCGGGGTTGTTCATTTATAATGTGAAGACATGTGCTTCTGGCGCGCTACTGTCGTGCTGCTAACGCCCTAATTTGTAAGCGGCCTAATAATTTCTACCTACTGAAAAAAATACAACAGTAGGGATTCGCGAATTACAGCAAACTCAGACCCAGTGTTTTTAAAAACGGAAATAATAACCAAGATACCCCTACAAACCCGCACTCACTAGTTCTGATAGGGATTTGTATCCCCCAAATGTGGGATCTAGGCTGCTGAATATGCAGTCAGTTAACAAAAGTGTGAGTGGCAAACAGCAATGCAGTTCCAGACACTAAAATTAGTGAATTAACTTTAGTTGCTTTGGCTTCTATTCCCACGGCATACTAAGGTAGGTACCAAGTACCTCAAAAGAAAAGTATGGTGGGAAAGGAAGTTTACGCAATGGTGGCACAGAGGTATTATTATATTGGCCACAAATTCAGAGTTGTAGGTCGTGGGTTCGAACCCCGCTAGGCGCATTACTTTGTGTAATTTATTTCATCACCACTGCTCTCAATACGGTGAAGGAAAACATCGTGAGGAAGCCGGCATGTCCTAGAACCAAAAATTCGAAGATATATGTCGTCTGCCAATCCGCACTGGGTCCGCCTGGTGGTTTATGGGTCACTCTCTCTCTCAGAGAGGAAGCCTGTGTCCCAGCAGTGGGAACATCATAGGCTGATGATGATGGAATAGGAAAACATGACACGACGATTTGACGGCACTGTTGGCGCAATGACTGAGTGATTGGACTACTGCGCAGTGCGTCGCGGGTTCGATCTCGCACAGAGTAAATATTTTTATGAGATGTGTAGGAAACGTTTAAAAAATGGAAAGAAATCATAATTAATAAAATCGACTTTGTTTTTTTTTTTTTTGGTTGAGTTTATTCTTACTTTATTATAGCAAGTCTCCTATCCCCGTCTCCTTTGCCCACAATACATAGAAATAAATCAAATAAATGAACAGTTAAGCACACTTTTTGGGAAAAGCCGTTATGCCGACGATAACTTTATGCCACTAAGCCAGAACTGGAATGCAGAAAAAAAACGCACAAAAAGTCAATAAATAAAACGTTTCAGGTTACGAAATAGAAAGATAAGCATGATATTTTTTTTTCTGTACTGTAAATTGTAAATTAAATGTGCCAATTAATTAAATGCTTATAATTTTAAAACGTGTTATTAATTTCAGTCTTTTAAGAGACTAGTTTTTTTTTTTGTAGTGGATGTAATTGATCTTTTCTACTGTCATGCTTGTGATAACAAGCTATGGCAACTTGGAACGGAACGACGTCAACGTCAAACGTCAAACAACATTCGAAAATTGACATTGACAATCAAAACAAAATTGTGGGGCCGTCCTCATTTTACTAATGTTTATTTTTATATTTAAATATAACTTAAAATGGCATTATGACCAAGAACTATCAACATGTATAAACGGGTACATTACTGCGGCACAATATTGTTTATGTGTTCGCTTATTTATTTAGTCAGAGTTGTATTTACCGAGATTTTTGACGATGAAAGTGCATTGGTCGACGAATGGCTGGATCAAAACGACCTTAGTGATTTTAAGAAGCTCTTCAGAGAATATGGTAAGTACTTGGCTAGTTTTTCTGCTCCTGTTTTATAGGGAATGTAAATAATCGTAGAAAAGTGGCAGAATCGTTAACCGCGTTCCAGATCTCACCCGTAGGTATTTTCATTCATTGCACTAATTCTGTCGATCCTACAGTAGTGTCAATGCCCGGTAAATGTGAAATGATCCAAGAAGGATAAATTTTTTCGACATTACTAAGAATACAATTTTAGTGAAACATTTCTATTTAATTTTGTATCACTTGAGTACCTACACTAATTTATCGTTTTATATTTTAAAGGAAAAAATCTCATTTATTATAGTTATCGTCTTGGGCGACCTGAGTTTATAGCATGTAATAAATTTACTAAGTGTACTCTATTGTTTTATCTGATAAGATACAGTATTTGCTATTTACTGCTGTACCTTTCTCACCATGCATGATTATAATCGCATTTAAACCCATCATCTTACCAAAATAATGTTATTGTAATCTTACATTTTTCTTTTTTTTACAAATAAGGAAATCATGGTTAAATCTAATGGCATTCATAATAATTAAAATTTATAAAATAATAAATTATGATTTCCTTGAATATTTCCGGGCATATTGTATTGTATCTTATCAAGGTTGGCTTAGTGTTCAAATTCAAATATTTACAATGTAAGATAAAGTTATGACAAGTACCTAAATACTAATTACAATGTATATAATATTTAGCAAATAACTGTTTTATTTTGTTTTTAACTACTTCCTTTGATTCATCTCACTTGGTATTGTTACACTTTGAAAGTATAACATTTAAACTTATGTTGGTATGTAACATTTAAGAAAAAAGAGATACAGATATTAAATTACTTTACTCTACCCATACTGGTTTTAGAATGATGTTCATAGCCTATAATAGACTATCCAGCCTTCCTTGATAAATAGACTATCCAAGACAAAAAGTCTGTTCCAATTATTTATTTTCTCATAATTATACAAACTTATAAATTAAAAATCCGTTGCAATGGTTTGTCTGTGGGATTGGTGAATCTTTGTAAAAAAAATGGTTCATACCTGTGATTAGCGTATTCAACCAAACAGGCAAACTCTTTAGCTTTATAATAAATTAGTTTAGATTGAAAACATCCTTTTGTCCATTGCTTCACTGGTGATTATTTGATATCTATCCTCTTATGAACATTTTTGTTTTCTCAGGAATAATATTTTTTTTCTGTACACCTGACAATTAATATGCAAAATCTCAAGATGATTGATTCACTCGTTTGGGCATAAAGCAACTCACTTCCACAATTATAATATCATATGTATTTATTTTATAGGTATTTATTTGAGGATAGATTTTTTTTTAATAAGGATTTATTTCTGTACTTACTATATTTGGCACATTTAAAAAGAAGTAATAAATATGTGAGCTTACACTTACATAAGATAAGGGATATACAAAATTGGCGTCAGAAAACATGTACATACAGTACTGATTACAAATAATAAAGTTCAAGAACCCAACAAAACATATTTAAAGATTCTATATTATCAAAGACGTTACTAAAATTATAGCTTGTTATCTCTAGTTAGTTACATTCAAAACTCTAGTGAAGTTCAATAACTTCTTTATCTCAATTTGTTTATAAAGTAAAGCTAATATACAAAAAACATCTTTTTACAAAAATTACATTTCAGCTTTGTATGGCAAGATTATAATCATAATCCTATTAACGTGATGAAAGCGAGATTGCCGCGGTGGAAAAATGATAGCAATATCTGTAGAGATCCCGCGGGCGTGAGGGGCGGCTGTGACGTAGCCACCCGTCACCCCATTGGCCACCCCCCACCCTGCCGGCAAACAAATACAAAGACCGCTCGCTCAGTCGCGTCGCACCCTCCGTGCTGTGCGGACGTCGCAACACCCATGCATATCACCACACATCACTTAATATGATCGTTTTAATTAAAATTGTGATAAAAAACACAGTCGGTATCAATTAAAAAATACTTATCTATCAATCTTTTTAGTCTCGTTTTAATTTCGAGTCGAAGTGGTTTTCCTTTGTTTGAGGATTGTCTGTGGTGGCGGTTAATGCGGTTTAGATTGTTACTGTCAATTGAATTTTAAATTACACCATGTGGCAATTCGAGGATTCGGAGATATACTCCATAGGGATGATCCATCCTTCCCACAGCCGACACTCTGGGCTATCCATGCTGTCAGGAGTTTCCCAGTTCTCAGGTAGGTTTCGCAAGTGTTGTTGTTCTTTTGCGGCGGATGAAACTTTTGTTTTAGCGCACAAAAGAGCATTTAATGAACTCATATTTATTTTTAGGACTTGTTTTTGTCGTTAATTAAACAGCTTTTCGCCAAAATGTGACTAAGCGGCTCGACGGAAATACATTGCAAATTGCTTAGCAATGTAAATCATCGTTTTCATTGAAAATAAATTGCAATCAAATTAATTTTGGCGACAGTATTCATGACAACAATACTAATAACTTCACCGGGTCCCCAACAGTAGCATTAAAAGCCTGTAACAAACAAACTGACCTGTTATTTGAAAAGGAACCTAACTTTTCAGCTTTAAAGTCGACACTTCCTTGACAAGAAACTTGTAACAAGGTTTCGATGTAGTATTGTCTGGCTAATCCCTTCAGCGTTTCAGCGCTGGATTGTATCGTGCATTGCGTTATCTACTGTGGAGGATTTGGATTTCAGAGCACGTATACCCATTTACTTTTACGTGGATTTGAGAATGAAATGAATTCAGCGCCTTGTTATTTCGGTACAGATGTTAAATGACGTCTGAAGTAAATTGTTTCAGTGCATTAACCTTTTAAATTTCGTTTTTTGGCCAAGGCATAAGGTAATTGCCATGAAAGCGAGTTTATAGGTTGTCAGCTCTTGCCTCAAAGTCTTTATGTCCAATCAAGTAGAATTCGGTTTCCAATGTAACCGAAAGCAAATAAATAGAATTATTTTCATAGAGTTACAACTGCCTTTCTAACCACAACAATCAAGAGATTGGGCAACACGATACTTCTCGGTAAAACTGATTGGCAGACTGAGTCTTTTTGCCAACGATCGTAACAACAATACGATAACCTTTGACATTAAAAAAATGTCCGTCAGATAAAATATGGATTCCGACAAAAATGTTTTCCACTCCATTAGTCCCCAAGGATGTAGTAAAAGTGACGGAGAGCCTTATTCAAGAGGACAGCTAGCGGAAACCTCTTTCGCGCTATAGACGTTTATAATGAAGAAATCCTTGTTAACTTTCGTTAAAGACATTCATTGATGTCTACTGGACTTAATTTAAGCTCTAAAGTCTGAAGGCCTTTTTTAAAATGCGTGCTTAAAGCTAATAATAAACTCAGTTTCAACATTATTAAGGTATCAAACCGTTTTGACATCACCATCATATCTACAGCCTGAAATCACCCACTTCCGGGTATGCTCGTCTGAAGCCATTTTTTGGGGCTAGCCGGCCTTACAAAAAGGGCGTGAATTTATTTATCTTAAGTAAAACTGGTGTTATTTCACCGAAGGGAATAATTTAATGAAGCATTCAGCTCTAAGGACACCCTGAAATCGTATGTAAGGGTCTTGCAGCCTCTAATTGGGTACTTAGACTGTCTGTGCATTCCTTAATTGGTGCTTACAACGTTTATGATACTTTGAATTGGATATTTAGTTGAAATACTATTTTCAGCTGGTTCTAAGAGGTCTCTTGAGGCTTCGAAAATGTCCCTAAACTGAAAATCTAAACTGTCGCATGAAGACTTACTCGTAAGAACGTTTAGATTATATTTGGGTGTAGCTTTGATCCGATGATGTTGTTATTGGTTTATTTTGTAGATAGCTGGAAAAAAAAAATAAGTCGTTTGTTGGCTATCTCGTGTAGAAAAATACACAACTAGTTTTCCAGATTTTTCCAATACCAGTTTTTAGATTGCTACTAGTTGCTCTACCAACCCACAAAACCTGCAGGTGATCTAAAAACGCCATTTTAGCAATGTCGCTAATAGAAAGGGTGTTTTACTGCATACAAAATTGAGAATCTATTTAGTCCGTCAGTTAAAACAATCAATCAGTTAAATAATTACGTCCGCACAGGCTGATCTTCCGGGTTAAGCCGTGCTTGCCTAGGTTGGTTTGTGGATGGGTGACCATCAGTCATAGTGAGTTTCCTCCGTGTCTCGGAAATCACGTAAATCCGTTGGCCCCGGCTGTCATTTGTAGATCTTTAACTGTCGTTATTATTAGTCAGAAGCTCTAAAGTCTGACAACCAGTCTTACCATGGCGTATGGTATTACCCAGTTACTGGGTTGTGAAGGTCCGACAGGCAGTCGCTCCATGTAAAATACTGATATCCAGCTGAATCTGGTTCGGCTGGAAGCCGACCCCAATATAGTTGGGAAAAGGCAGGCAGATGATGAGTTACAATACTGAAAAATACACACTGGACACTTATTTTTTGTATTCTTAAATCAATGAATATTGTCAACGATAAAACGGTTCCAAATTCGGGAGTGGGGGCTTGTGACGTCACTACGCTTGTAAAATTGTAACGACCGAGTGACGTTTTGTGATTTTTAAAAGCTTTGTATATTATCTTAAATTTTGGTTTACGTAACTATTGTGATATTTTTTTTCTTTCTAATTATCTACTCTATTGTTTGAAGAATAGAATAGAATATACCATTTTACGATTTTTATCGCAATGTTTATTACGATTTAGCTACAGTGCCATTTTTAAAATCGCTGGTTGTTCTTAAAATATTAATTCTGTAATGTAACATAAAAATGCGCAATTTGATGCTCTATTGTCTTCGAATGTTAGAATCTGTAACGTTACATTACAGGTGAATGCTCGCGTTGAGGGAGCGCCCTAACGGGAAAAAAAAATAAATGTCCACGGATATCATTAAAACATTTCAAACAATTTCAGTCATTGCATAACAGAAAAAATTTAACCGCCTTCAAAAACAACCACAAAAAAGGGTAAAATAACCTACAAAATAACTTTTCTTTCGGAAGTCGGTGGCTTTGTTTTATTATTTCGATGTCTTTTTGCCACCGACTTCCGAAAGAAAAGTTATTTTGTAGGTTATTTTACCCTTTTTTGTGGTTGTTTTTGAAGGCGGTAAAATTTTTTTTTTAAAAAGTTTTTTATTTTACTCTTTTTTGTTTTAATATTCAACCTAAATTCTTGGCAAATACAACATTTTCTTACATGTACACTAGAATTTTGTAATCCGTAGCACCGGTATTAACATCGCCCATGTTTTGTGCATAAAAGAAAGTTCCAATAAAATTCTCTATCTCAAAAAATGCTGAACAGAGTTCGATGAAACTTGCAGTATTCCCTAAGGTGAACGATCCCTAGTACAACAAAAAAATAATTTTGAAAATCGCTCCACAATTGGCGAAGTAATGGCGTAACAAACACGCAAAAAGTAAAGATCATCATGTCGTCCAAGTAGGCGAAATTAATAAAAATGCTCACAAAATAAAAAGTACTGAACCAAATTTGATGAAATTTTTATGGGACCACACTGCAAGTATCCTGCATCGAACAAAAAAAGAATCACACTAATCGGACTAGAAACCTCGGAGTAATCGATGTACATACATAAAAAAAAAAAAATAAAAAAAAAAAAAACATACCGACCGAATTGAGAACCTCCTCCTTTTTTTGAAGTCGGTTAAAAATTGCCTGTTATAGGGAATGAAACAGCGCTTTGTGTGTTAATAATTTCATGTTTGTAGGCACAATGTTTATATTACGTCAACAATAAAAAATATGCAAAAGTATGAAGCCAGCGACTGCAACTAATTGCCAAGTGCACTCGTTGTGTATAAGCGACTTTAATGAGTGGCCCAAGTTATAATAGAATTATATCGAAATCAATTTGACACTGTTGCCCATCCATTAGTTGCTTATTTAGTTTAGGTTCTTCAAATTTAAAGTTCAATAGCTCTGATTAAAGACATATTTCTTGTTCTCTATCGTTATTATATCTTTAGTACACTACAGTTACACAGTGGATTAAGTCTTTTTCATTCCTACCCGGTGATCTTAAAAACTCAAGTATTTTCAAGTATTAAGTTACCCGGGGTTGCGGGACTTGTTTCCATTACCGTGACCCCGGAACATAAAGGTTGAAGATCACCGTGGAGTTTAGTCAGTACAAGTCTAGCAGTCCCTCCCGCCCTGCCCGGGATGGAAGGACTCATTTGATGATTTTACCACGATAAAAAAAAGTATTGAGTTATGCTGCTACGAATCAGGACCCATTTATATAGAATTAAGTTACATAAAAGAAAGAAAACCCACAACTGTCAAACCCCATAAACGCTACTTTGAAGGGAAAAGGGCTCAAAAGCAGTTAAAAATTACGTAGCTCGTTAGCCAGTGTCGTATTATTATTGTGTTTTTAAATTAGATTGCAAAGTTTCTAGTAGACCTGAATTTTACGAGGCAACCATTTGATTAGAGTTCGTCCACTAGAGTTCAGGTTCCTCCTCTACTCTAGTGGACAAGATGAGGTAGATGGCAGGTAGATAATTAATAAGTTTTAACAGCTAATTGGGTGGGCGATGAAATAACCTGAGCACTTGCCGCTTTGTGACAAAACAGGAACATCTGCATTTGAATGGATTTGTTTATTTTGATGGATAAGAAGTGTTCGGAAAGCCATATACAACATGGATGTGTAATGTGGCCTGAGAAACAAATTGTCTTAAAGGCAAAAAAAAAATGATAATATAAAATGTCAAATCAAAACGAGAATCCAAATACATTAGCAAAAGCTGAAAAAACTTGCTTGATAAGCTGCGTATATAAGCGGGTCAAATTAACCCGCTCTGCTCATCACTTAGACCGTTTAAATGCAGCACTCGCAGCGAGCACCACTTGGAACTAATTCAAAAAGGCAGCCGCTCACCGGACCTCAACTTATGTTAACCTTGTCTGGTTTGGCGCGCGTTTTGTTTGGGGATCGCACTTTGTGTGGTGGACATTACTATTGTACTTTAGTGCTAGCAGCACTGCCAAGTTCCAGGCCTTCGCGTAGAGTTACTGACCATAAACTTTACTGGTAGATAAGACCTGGCATTGAGAGCAACGATGCAGTTGCAGAATTGATACTCGCCCAAAACCAAAATGATACAATACCTTCGTATAATTTTGGTGTAATGGTAATTCGATATTGAAGCAAACTGGAAGATTCTGTCTTGATATGACTCCAGTAAAACCTCGATCAAGTTACTTATTCCTGAAAAACAAGAAAATAGTGCAGTAGCATGATCAATCAGTTTCCGAGGACAGATTCAATATTTTCCATCCATTTCTTTCACAGCAGAAAATAGAGATGACGTAAAATAAAAAACTGAAAACTAAAACAATAGTATGGTGCACAAAAAGCTGTGTGTTCGCGAAAAGCGTGCGCTGCAGTGACCCACTTTCAACAGTTTGTTTTTAATACCAGCAGCGAAGTGCATATAAATACAATTTATGCGTATCCGATACATAAATTGTTTTATGAACAGAGATAAAAGCCATCTCGCTGCGTTAACGAATCCAATTAAAAAGTTCATTTAATTTTTCAATTCCATACAGTGTTGTCATTAGTTACCATTCAGCGCTTTTAAATTATTGTCAACTGTATATTCCAAATGTGTTAGTCGATTTCTTTGCGTCGTCGTCGAAGTAAAGTTACTTGATAGAAAGGATGAATCAACTGAAGTGGCAGACAGGATGATATCAGGTAGATGGAGTCACGGAGTTCAGCAGCAGTCCAACATAGGTATACTCTAGATAGAGCAGTGGAAATCAAACGGAAAAAATCAGCTTATTGCGAGAAAAACTTGTGAGCTTGTCACTATAAAATACTTTACCCACTGCGCATACTTGATTCTCAAGTGACCTAGGCTGAAGTTTAAAAGTTTCTTTGATGCCAATGATATCCAAGATCTGCTGATAAGAAGATAGTGATAAAATATCAAATTCAAAACTGCTTTAAAATTCGTTGCTCTGCAGTGTCCAAGCCTATTTTGTGAGCAATATTTTCTGTTCACAATCTGTTTAGTATTCCGCTGTTGATCTGCCCGGATCAAACATTCTGATCCAGACAGAATAGTGTATTGGATGCATTATGTATGTAGGTCGCTAGCAAGATTTGATTCAATTTTTCAAATATAAAATTGTATAAATCCATTATTCCATTATATTTCTGGTCCCTTGACGTCAAACGCGGCGTGGCGTGGGTAACAATCTCTTTGTGAAATTCCCTAATCCAACATTAAAGTTTTTACTGAAGTTTCATAAGCTTTTATGAAAGTGGTATCTCTAACAAAATAATAAATAACCATTTCATAATGAAACGAGTGCGATGTTGCTGGCATTTCTACTTTGAACCCCCCACATTGTAATTATATTTCGATGATTAAAGTCTTCTGCTTTACAAAATATTCTTTTGTAATCCGCTCTCAATTCATCTACCTATTCTTTTTAATGACGAAGTTAATCCTTACTTTATAATACTGCAAAATTTTAATTAAAAATGGTTTAAACTTGAGGTAAATTTGACATTTCGGATAAGTTCGTTGGCATCGGTAATATACCGAAGCCTGTCACAGTTAATTTTGTATTCAATTTGATTCAGTTGGTACCATTGCAATTATATATTTAGCAACAAGCAGTCTCTTTTGATCTAATCAAGGTGTCCAAATTTGAGCTTTAAGAGTGCAAGTTTACGTAAAACGTCCATCTGCAATAGCGCATTGGAATCACGCCAAACGCGTGCTGTCGTTCAGAAATATGAAACAAAATGTTGGAATAAAAGAAAAGTCCACTCCCGCTTTAAAGAATGCTTCGAACACCACATTTATCACTGACCTGGCGCAAATTGACATTTCAGCGTAGGTTCTGAATAACTTCGGGTACATATTGATTGGTACTCCCCCTGCCTGAAGCTGAATCTGCTTCAATTAGATAATTTCGTTTCGTATCTCCGAAGTAATGTTATTGCATTATGGTAATGACTGAAGCGAGCCTTTGTGTGAGTTAGGGAGGCAAAAAAATACTCGGATTCGAAAGTCAAATCGTATTAGAGTTATAAAACTGAATGCAGTTTGATACATTTGTATTGAATTCAAAATTGATTATTTGATATTCAACCGCAACTGGTTAGATCGAAAAGGCTTGGTAAGATTCTATTGTAACTTTGAAGATAAGTTTACATTTAGGTTACCTCTCAAATTCCCTTAGATGAGTACTATGATTTAGATGTCAAAGTTCTAAACATTTTTAAAAATTGGTGTCCTGGCTCTCTAAAAGTTTCGAAAGTATTTCATTGATCAAGTTATCGTCAACACATTGACCACACCCTAGCTTTCCACCAGATACGAGTGCATTGCCCTTAGTATGGGAATGGGATGCATCTGTATTTACAGGTCCACCTGTAGCCCGGGATGGCCCGGTCGCGGGTCACCGGCCCAGTTCCGCGCCCTACTTCCCGGCATCCCGGCTGCGCAACAAGTGACGTGTCATTATGTAATGTCGAATGGCGTACTTTGATGATGTTGTCATCGATACAGAGGTTGATGGCTCTCAATCAATGTGTTAGCTGATTAAGATTATGGGCATTGAATTGGTGTGGCTGTCTTAGTTTGAGGGAGAGATAATTATGAGAAGCTTTTTTATGCCTTCTTGCTCTTGTAGTGTATTGTATAACGGGCTGGTATCCGCAACTCCACGTCAAATGCGAGTATTTTCTTGCTCTTTCAGATAATTAAGATGTTAGAAGTCTACCTACTCTTAGTGAACCTCAAGAAAGATTTACTAAATTCATTATAATTATCCGAATTAAATAACGCCTAACAAGAACTGAAAATGATGTAGGTCTGTATGGTTAAAAAACCTTATTTTTGACGCCTTTGTGAATCTGTTTTGTTTCACAAAGTGTGACATGGGTCTCGCGGTCCACCGAGCAATCTTTTGAAAGGAGGATCACAACAAAGCGTTTTTCGTAGATTATCTTGCTCTATTTATTTAACATAATTAGGACCATCTCTATAAGAGAATAATAATAATGTACTGAAATAAAGTAGCTAGACGTCGTTATCAACGTAAATGAGTTTGTTCAGAATTTATATTTCCTAGTTAATGTCGAGGAATATTACGTTGCTGGTGAGCTATTACATCGATAAATATAATAGGCTTTTATCGATTCAACGAAGCGTTGCGCGAATCGTTTAGTAGAACTACTTGCCTATGCTATTTATCTACCAACACAGCCTTTTAAACGAAATAGCTTTTACGTTTCAGCGTTTTCAGTCGCTACACCATTACCTTCCCACTCGGCACTACATTAACTAATCGACACCTGAGTCAGCGAAAACAATTGATGGCCTAAGGTCAGGGTCAAAGCTTTTAACTTCGTGATATCAAAAGGTATAAAGGGCTACCCTACTTAGTGAATGGGATGCGATCAGGTCCATTGCGGACCCCAAACAAATTTAAAGGGCTACGGACGGGAACCAATATTTGCTCTACGAGATTAGTAGATTGGCCGCGTTTGATATTTGCTACAAATAAACTTGGTGTGAAATTGTCTGGCTTGGGTTCATGCTGTTTTGTATTTTCGAGAATGGTTGCTAGTCTTTTTGGTAATATTTGAAAATAAAAGTGAGTAAGTTCTAGAATCCTTTGATACATTTTTCTGTGTAAAAGAATAACATAACACAACATGCGAAATTATTACAACAATAACCGGGATAAATGGTTCATAAATCTGCTGGGGCTGTTATTACTTACCAGTTAACCAGATCTATAGGACTGAGATATTAACTTAATGGCAATAATGTATATTGGAACTTATGTTGGCACTCGTTCACAGACTAGATAGGCACTCGTTCTTGTTCTATGGATTCTGACATCAGGAAGAAGAATCAAGTTTGGGTAACAAAAACATTTTACCAACGTTTCTGGGTTAATCGTATTTCCTTATTCAAAATAAAATCATACAGTTGTTTTCTTTGAACAAAAGCAATTCTAGCGACCTTCGACTCGGGTTCAGCAAGTGGTAATAAAAGTGTGGTAGTCGTAAAAAACTTTGTCATCTTAGGTATATTAAAAGGACGTCGATTTTATTGTAAGTCAAGTTCGTGACTCGGAGGCTTTTAGGTTTCAACGTGATGGCCATTTGTATAATTTTTAAACAGTAAACAGGTTCCTCTATCTGTTCATGTAGTGTACGTAAAAAAATTCGCGGTGTAACGTCTTTAGTCTGATAGAAAATCATAAGATTATAATATAAAGGATTGGTTTGATGACTTCCAGCCTCCCGAACAAGCCGGTTTCCGAAAAGGCTACAGTACCATAGACCACATACATACGCTGCGTCAAGTTGTACAGAAGACCGAAGAGTATAACTTGCCCTTATGTTTAGCGTTTGTGGACTATGAGAAAGCCTTTGATTCGGTGGAGACATGGGCAGTGCTTGAATCTCTCCAACGATGCCGTATTGACTATCGGTACATCGAAGTGCTTAGGTGCTTGTACAATAATGCCAATATGTCGGTCCGAGTACACGAGCAGAGTTCGAAGGCGATTCCTTTGAAAAGAGGCGTAAGACAGGGAGATGTGATATCTCCGAAACTGTTTACTACCACTTTGGAAAACGCCTTCAAGCTCCTGGAATGGCAAGGACTTGGCATCAATATTAATGGCGAGTACATCACCCACCTTCGGTTTGCCGACGATATTGTTGTCATGACAAAATCGATGGAAGATCTCAGCACGATGCTCGGCGACCTCAATCGAGTTTCCCAACAGGTTGGTCTTAAAATGAATATGGACAAGACAAAAGTAATGTGTAATGGCCATGTTGTGCCCACCCCATTATCAGTTGGGAACTCGGTTCTAGAGGTTGTTGACTCGTATGTCTACCTGGGACAAACCATCGCGCTAGGTAGGTCCAACTTCAAGAAAGAGGTCAACCGCCGAATCCAACTCGGCTGGGCAGCGTTCGGGAAATTGCGTAACGTTTTCTCGTCCAAAATACCTCAGTGCCTCAAGTCGAAAGTTTTCGACCAATGTGTGTTACCAGTGATGACGTATGGCGCCGAAACGTGGTCCTTTACTATGGGCCTCATTAGTAAGCTCAGTATAGTCCAACGAGCTATGGAGAGGGCTATGCTCGGAGTCTCTCTGCGTGATCGACTCAGAAATGAGGAGATTCGTAGACGAACCAAAGTAACCGACATAGCCCAACGAATTAGCAAGTTGAAATGGCAGTGGGCAGGCCATATAGCACGCAGAACTGATGGCCGATGGGGCCGTAAGGTTCTCGAATGGAGACCACGCACCGGCAAGCGCAGCGTAGGACGTCCACCCACAAGGTGGACAGACGATCTTATGAAGGCCACAGGATCACGCTGACGTTCAGCAGTGGACGTCTTACGGCTGATATGATGATGATGATGATGATAAACGATTTATGGAAGTTTTGAATTAAAATTGTCCCATTGGGATGTCCAAAGGCAAGCAGCACCAAAGTTGCAGACAGTGATATTTGGCAGGGCCACTAAGCGTGAACTGAGCCCAGGTTCAGCTCATTTAACCCTATCAAATGCTACAACAATACGCTTTGAACCAACGACGATATATTGGTTGGTTGACTGGTAGAGAATACCTCAGGCATTAAGTCCGCCTATGTACTTTTATGTTGCATGAAGTTTTAAATAAATAAATAAATAGATATATTACTAGACTCCGCATGCACGATCTAAGGAATACATACTATTCTATCAACTCGCTGAGGTACTACGCAAACGAGGGGGACGGGGTACTGCGTTATGATTGGCTAACTCAAGGTCTGTTCTGTCTCAAGGTATGTTTACGGCTCACAGGAGTGGTCGAAATAAGACGGATATAAGACTTTTTTGCCTAATGTGTTGACAAACATCGGTCGCCTGTTATTAGGAGTCTAGTAATAAATCGTCGTTGCTTTGAACATTGACTAAAACTGGAAGAAGCATCAATCAATATTTGAGTTGAAGCAGTTCTTAAACTTTATTAAAACCACTACTTACATAATACTTCAAAACTTAGCGTAGGTGTTGTATGTAACCGCAATTCAGATAGCAGAAGTTTTTACGTAGGTAACCTTACAATTGATTAGGAAACTTTGGTTCCTATTTCCAGAAACCTTTGTTTGGCATTAAAGAAAACTGGGAGTAAGGTTCAATAGTGTGATAAAATTGAAGAGCTTTCGACAAAGCCAGGAACGAAGCTGAACAATGAAAGGCACGTGTAACCTAACTGTATCGATCTTCGTAAGTGTCAAGTACAAGTTACCAAAAGCACTAACGATGGTTTTGCAATTGGTTTGAGATCAAGATATCCTAAAGAAACTTCTGTGTTGTTTACTTCTTAGTCAAGTGCTGAATATTTGAAAGTTCTGACTGATCTCACTCTTTATGTGGACTTCGAATTATTCATTGTTGATACGAAAGATTTGTTTGTTTTAGTTTTTTAAATGCTTTTGAATTAAAACTACTAGAGATACATTTCTACGCAATCATTATCATCTCTGCCATTGACTCGTGTTACTTGTGGTCAGTGAAATTCTTTCTTCCACTCTCCCCTACCACGCTATCATTCACTCTTTTTCTTGATGTCGTCCCTCACACAATCCATCCATCTTTTCTTCATTCTTCTTTTTGCTTTGTTTTTCATTCATCAACATTTCAACATAATGTACAAACTTTTTCGCAAAATTTGTTATTCTTTGGCTTACGTAACACAAAGTTGTAAATCATTTCAACTTTATTGATGAGGTCAGAAAGAAAAGATAAAGTACATCCTAATTGATTCCAGTCTCGACTTACGCCACTTAACAACAAACAACGTACTTAGGAAACAACCAATTTCTAAGTTGTTTGTTGTTCGTAAAGTACACAAAGTTTTTGATTATTTTGGGGAAATATTTGAAGGTTTTGTTCAAAAGATAGACGTCGATAGTTATTTTTGCTAAAACTTTGTAGGTACATTAAGATAAATGGTTTCATGAAGCTTTTTTTTCTGTTTAATCATTCTTCGGTTAGAGTTTTTTTTGGTACAAAATCCTTCTTTCATTCACAACGTCACAAGGGTGCCGCGCCAAGTGTAGGTTACATTTATTGCGTTCATTGATGCTGGAGCACGTCTGTGTCGACGTTTTTGCTAGAGAAACATACAAGTCTAATATGTCTGTCGCAACCTGCAGTTAACTAATGAGGCTCCACTCCTTCATCCTGCAGATGTCATACATGCTATTTCCCACTCACGAAATCTAAGGCATACTCAGATCATCAGAAATGTTAGAATACATTTAATTCCTTTTTGAAGCTGTATATGCACCAATGCACTATCTTGATTGTACACGGCAAAATACAAGAATTTCTAGCACAAAACTTGTTAGTAATTTGTGAGGAGTGAAGTACCAGCAACAATTTTTCTCGTATCGCGAAACAACGTCAGCATAGCGTGTTACTTGCTTTTCGTGTTTAAGCTCCAGATACTATCTATGCCAGTCTCTGGTTTACAACTTAGATTAAAACCTCGCGTGCCACATGTAAGCTGTCAGTATGGCGGTTTAAAGTTTCCCGCCTTTTTATCAAGTTTTTGAATGGCATTTTCAGGGTGTTTGCGGTCTACGAAAATCAAATGTTATGCTGGAAAAGTTGGGGTTCATTGTTGAAGTTTTTTGTGTAGGAGGCGTGCAACATCAGCACAGCTGAGTTTAACGCTGTTTTGTTGTATGGGTTAATTAATCAACGTTTAAGCTGTGGTTTAAGTCGCAAGTTTTAAATGAATTTAAAAGATTAATTGCGTTGTTTGTAATTGTCTCTCTTTTCGTTGAACTGTGAGAAACTAGAATTTAGAAATAAATAATTCAAGCTTTAAGACTTTCAAGTTTTTTGTCTGAATTATTTATTATCCAATTAAAAATGGAATACTTTTTATTCTGAAATATTTATCAGATAATTCTAGTGTCTAAACGTTCTTTCATTGACCTCATCCTTGAAATGTTTTTCAAAGGTTATACAATATACGGTTACCATGTCGTGTTTGTCTTCTTTCCATGAAAGTAGCGTGACTCACAGTTTTGAAGGTCATGGTTGAAACTGTCTCAATATTCTTCGTTATAACTGTCTAATATTAAACGAGACTTTTTGAAATAGCTTTTGGTCTTTAATAATTCAAATAGTGGCTATAAAAAATCAGGATGCTGTCATAAAATCGTTATATATCTTTTGAAGTAATATAAAGATCCGGCTTAGTTCTTTAAATGTCTGAAACAAATCCTGCGCTATATTAGTATTATGTCTTAAATATTATCCCGCAACGACTGTCTAGGGAGTCCTTTGTTAGAATACAAATTATGAGTTCATATTCAAGTGACATTTGTTTATCCATCACAATGCGGGTACTATAAAATGACTAGGTAGATAATACAGTAAATGGCTAAGCGACTATCGCCTAATTGGCAATCATCAATTATGCGTGCTGTTAGACTCGCAATTACGAAAGACTATGTTAGCTGCATATAGAGTATCAAAATACACTCTTTATGCGGTTAACTTGTATTATTTTACAAAATAACTCCACAAACATACTTTTGGGCATAATATCTAGCACCAAGTTTCTTGTCGTAACACAGGCTACCATTAGTCCCAAGGTCAAGGCCGCTCCGTTTCCAGGCAACGTACTGACAACAAAGCTTTTCTCACTGTAATTTAATATTATTAATGGTTGTTGAACATGGATTTTGCATTAAAATGTTATTAACTGTAATAATCGCTCGTTTAATGTAAATAACTATGAAAGAGATGTATTGTTATGTGACCCACGGTGGGCGCCATTAAGCCTATGTATTTTGTTTTCTTGAATGTTCGTTTCTTGATTGTTGCATTGGACCTTCTTCGCGTAATTATAACAATTGCAAAGTGTTATTAGTGAAATCAAAACTGTGTAAAGTAAGATTGTCCATGAAACAGCGGGGTTGTTAACAGTCCCACGGTGGGTACCATTAGGCGTTTACACGATTATTGTTTCTGAAAATGTTTGAATGAATTATTCAACGGCTTCGCGCAGATTTAGACTGATTTACATGATGGAATTTCATTAATGTTTTATTCTGTTTACTAAGTTTATGAAACTGAAAAATATTTGGTGTTAATATTGTTTTTTTTATATTATTGCCATTGCTTATTGTGTATATGACGGCATTATTTTCTTAAACCCTGATAACATAACTTCGGAGTATAATCAGTCACAGCCACAGGGCATAGGACTGCACGAGACACAGTTCTATCTGTGTAGCGTGGTAGGTGCAACAAATGTTATGGGTTGGAAAATCTGTGGGTGGAGTGACTATCAGATTTGACTGGTTTAAAACGACCATGTGCCTTCAATTTGCGTTCTAGGGCAGCAGTAACCTCTAAAGATATTCCCATACCTTCGGCGCCCCGACACGTTTCTTAGCGCATTCAAATTATTTTTGCTTTTTATTTTTACAGGAATCTCCACGCTATCCGGATGCGGATCCCCCGACCAGCTTGACCGACTGCCCGAGTTGCCGGCTGCCGAGGAGAAGAGGCTGCGTCGCGCCGCGCAGGTGCTGCAGCAGAGGTTGGTGCTGCGCCAGTGGCTGGCCACGCATAGGTTGCAGCATACGTATACCAAGTACGTAGCAGTGTATAAGTAGTATTAGTTCAGCAGTGTGTTTTGAATGAACTTACACGAGTGTTGGTTCTTATATTTGTACGTTCTGTGTATCCTTGTATTTAATAATCTTCTAACAACTAACAGCTGGTTTCCAGTATGAATTAAAAACAAATTGTAGTTCTTACAAACAGTGCTGTCAATCGAATTTGTGTAAATAAATCAATTTAGAATTCTAAAGATAGCAAGAAGTATAACGAAAGAAAGGCACGTAATTAAATCACTGTGTAACAGCTAGATTCATTAAACTTCGCAGTTTCAAGAATTCTATTAGGAAAGTTCTATTCCAAAGGAAATTAACTTTTCGACTAGTCGCACCTTCCGTAGAACATTTAGGAAATTGCCTTTCGAAGGGGTGCGGCGTAAAATTCTAGAATGTCATAAATATTCGCAGCCATTTGGCCCAGCACAAACCGAATATCTACTAGAAATAGAGAATTTGGGCTTCAAACTGCGCATTTAAATTAGCGTAGAATCTTAGATAAATCTACGTATTCAGTTAAGTTTTCAATAACAGTCAAACTGGCTCAATAATTCCCAATAATAATTCCAAGATTAGTAATTCTGACTTCTCAGTCGTTAGTATAAAATATGTTACGCGTGTAAGAGAGAGTGGAAAATGAGGGCAAGCGGGTATCAGGTTATTAGAATTTAAGGAGTAGGGAACTAGATACGGTGGCATAATAGTGACACTAACTCAGGTTAGTCAAGATTTACTACCGTGACCTACATAAAATTCTTTTCTTAGTTGGTAGGTCGGATTTTAACAAAAAAAGCTAATTTATAAAAGCTGCATTACGATAAAATATTTGGACCGTTTAAAGTAATTTTTCTGGCAATAAATCTGTTGGTGAGCACGTGTCGGACATGTGCCAACAATCCTAACGAAGTAGATACTCGTGACCTTGGCATTTCCTCTTGACTCGTTAAGGAAAAAGGGGCGAGTTCGAACAAAGACTTGCGGGCGGTTCGCGGACCTTTGTTGCGACACATTTCTGTTAATGTGATTACTTTTTATTCATTTGGTTTAATATTATTCTTTTGTACATGAAACCATTGGTTTAGGAACGGTAAAAGTCACATTGTTTTACTGAAGATAGAAAAGGCAGAGTAATCTGTGGTTGTCAACACACTTGTGCACTGTAATATCTCTTCCATGATTGTTAGCTATATACCTACTTGTTACGTACAAACATGTTCGGTGAAATAGTTCGTCTAGACAAAAATTTGGCCGGGAGGATGAGAATTCATTTTAGGATCACATACAGCTTCTCTCTGCGATGTTAAATTGTTTAATTTTACGAAATTTTTTCATTAAAAGTACTGATCATAAAACATAGTTTTAAAGTTTCCACTGTGCACCAGATTTACGGTATCCAGGTCAGGCAGAAAATTCAATAACCACAACATTATCTGCATAGTGAATATTCAAACTATGAGCTTGTATATCTGAATTGTGAGGCGGCCCGTCAGCCCACCTTTTGTTGAAAGTGTGTCAATTTTGATACAAGCGCCTGGCCTTTGTTTGGAGCTGTCGACGGTGGTGACAATACCTTCGTCGACTCATTCAGACAGGCTGCCACTGGGACACGAAGGCACTTTGAAAACTCTAGATTGATGTTTCAAAAATATATTTTTAACTTTGATGCTGTTGTGTTTGTTTGATCAGGTTATGACAAACTGTTGATTTAGAAATTTGATATTGCAGCGATGACTCGTAGTACAGGAAAAAATGGATGTTTTTTTTTTTAATTTCCGCACAAATCCTGAATTCTCCCAGGTTCTATAATAAAATAGTCATACAAATAATACAACACGACTATTAATAGTCGTAGTTTGAAATCGGAAACGAGAACGATCAACAAAGATACCCGAAAATACAAAAACGATGATAAGGGACACTTATGCGCAACCAAATCCAAGCCGACTTAAACGTAGCTTTCCACCAAATTTTACTGCGAGCTAAGGACATTGTGCAAAAATTTGAATACATTCAGTATTCAGCTTAACTTGCATTTTACAGAAACTCTGGACCGTGTTCTCAACAAGTCTACAACATGTGTGGTGCATCTGTATGCGTGGCACAGGGTACTAACCCTCGGGGAGAATGCGGCAATCCGCTTAAAAGTTCCACTGCAAACTTCGAACAAAGGAATCGTAGAAGAATAACTCTGAATTCCTGTCGTGTTTTGTTTGACCTTTGCGAAATTGAGTTTGGACCCTCTTTGTACACAGTCCGTCTATAAAGTGCGCGTCACTGAGCCACGGATCATGACTGCTTTATCTGGACCCAGAATGATGCCATTTAGAACCAGGAAAAAAGTCGTTTCCATGAAAATTAAAAAGGGCAGTCATCCAAACATCTGATTGGCGCTTTGGATTATTACATTTAAAATGTTCAGTACAAACACAATCTGAACCCGATGCTCTTTAACGATCCAACGCGTTTTCATATTCATTGCTCGCGCCGTCCTCTTTCTGACTACAAAAGGGTATTGAAATTTTTATCTTCGGGATCCAGTCACTTAATATTGGAGGGAAATTCTTAAATCTTTGAGCGGACATACCTCTTTTGTGTTTGTGGGGCAAAGAGCTTGTGCACAAACGAACTGGAATCATTGTGTAGATTGGGTATTAGGCTTCAGCGTTGCACGCGAGCAAATTGAACGCGATGGCTGCTATCAATAAATTCCCACCTGTCTCTGGCGGAGCATTGTTCGCTGCAAGTAGGTCAACATCCACGTATACCTTTATAAGCCCACTTACAGTCTCGTCTGTTCAAACTAACAAGCACCTACAATATTATTCGGAAAACATTTTTCACTTCTTCATCCTACTGTCATCCCTCCGTTTATGAATGGAACTCGTTTGCGTTACTATATTATGTGTTGACTCCGTGGTTACGGTCCTAGAGATGAAATTTCCGTTATTTCAGTTTTCCAAGTTCTTACAAAGTTAATCTCGGCGCTTTTCATGGAGTTTTTCACAAAATTAGTATACCTGTTCCGTGGCAATGAGGTTGTCATTTTCTGTTCCCTAAAAAAGTGTTATTTTATGTGCTTTAAAATGCTACTTCTTAAGTTTTTTACTGTAATTATTATTGAGCGATTACATAATAACATAATAATGCTAATTATAATGAAAAAAAAAGCACCCCAATTCCCCAACTGGGAACGTTAGAAAATAGATTGCATTCATAACTTCTAATTTCTGGCGAAACGTGCATAACAGGTAGAGAATGAAAATATTCTGGGGCTACGGAGTTTGGAACTATTTCTACTTGTGAGAACAATCGCGGATATTAAATAGAGCTGAGACTGAGAGGTTGAAAAGAGTCGTCCTGTTACAGAGATAAAACTGTAAGCAATTATGTTTTATAACGTCAAACAAGCGTGAAGATTAAAAATTAACCCCAACTCAGACGTTAAAGGCCAAGGCCACATAAATCCTCAACTCATCCCGATATCATGAGGGTATTATGAAAAAAGGTCCAAGATTTATCCTCATTTTCACTTAGGACGGGATCCTATCGCCCCACGTCCCTTACTTGATGTACGACAATCTTTCGCGCTCCATTGAATTCCTGGTAACTGCCAAAAAGCGGTTTTCACATATGAAGTATTCTGATTCACTCGGAGAACATATTTTTCGGTCCCATCTGTGGAATGTGCTTACAGGACTATTTTTGGCTTGAACTCGTTCGGGTTCGGCGTTCATTTTGGATTGCGAATTTTCTTTTTTGAATTTAAAAGTATTTTTATGCGCATGGGTTGTGTACGAACTTGTTTCAAACAATTCAAGCGCCAACGATGCAGTTAACACAATATAGAGTGTACTGGACCCGTATTGTACACAATTTGTGGGACAAATACTGCAGTGTTATCCGCAAAATGCTGAAAAAGATAAAGTATTATAAAACGACAGCTAGCCTGAGCCCAAATACGGTCACAATTCGAACATAATTTTCCTAATGGAGCACATTTAGTCCAGTTAAACCGATTATCTGGAACATTATTTAACTACACGTATAGCCGTGATGTACACTCATTGGTGATTCGGCATTAGGTGTTCTGTAAATGTAGTTAAATCAATACTCCTGTTATATTCTAGTGGAGGTTGCTGCCTTGATTTGGTGATGTGACCGACCACGACATCCGTTCGTATTCATAGAGTTGAACTTTGATGGTAATACAGGATCTATTTGAACGGGTCAAATAACGAATTAGTTTTGAGTTTGAATGTGACCTGCAAAGTGGGTGATGTTTTGTAGGTCAACTTAGAGAAGAATTAGGAAGAAAAAAACTCGGTGTGTAAAAGAAGTCGGTGGCTTTGTTTTTTAATTCATTTTTGCCATCGACTTCCGAAAGATATTTTTTTTTACTCTTTGGTGTTTTTTATTTCACCCTCTTTAGTTCAGATATTTAACCCAAACTCCTGTCAAATAATCCGGTTATAACGTCCAAGTTCGCGGAAAAAATGCTCATAAAATAAAAACTACTGAATCAAACTATAAGAACTTTGCATGGGACCAAATGACAAATATACACACATCAACAGAATCTAGGGATATTTTAAACTTCATCAAATATCTAAAAATCTATGAAGAATTTTCTAATGTAGTAAATGGAAGAATGATAGGTTATTTTAAGGTCTATATTAAAATATAAAAATCATTTCGTGATTTTCTTTTTTCAAATAAAAATGTTTTTTTTTTTTTAATCGCCGTAGCAAATTAATATGGTAAAAAACTTCATTTCTTCTTATAAAGCTATTAATTTTAATGAAAATTGAAAAAAATCTTATAAAATATAATTATTAATAATCAGTGTTGCCACCTCTTACATTAATTACACATCAACATCGATTGTTCATGCTTAAAATTAGATTGTTAATGTCTTGCTGCGGTATGAGGTCCCATGTTCTTTGCAAGTGTTCGTAAAGTTGTTGATCTGTCGTCAGATTTGGCGGGAAATCTCTCAAAGCTTTTCGTTGAAACATGTCCCAGGCATGCTCGATAGGATTTAAGTCGGGCGACTGTGCAGGCCAATCCAAAACTTGAATATCGTGGTCTCGGAGAGCTGCCGAGACCAGCCGCGCCGTATGGTAAGAAGCATTATCGTGTATGAGTAGAAATTCTTGGCCCATTTGGATTCTGTGTGGGACAATAACAGGCTCTACTACCTCCTCGTGGTATTTTTGTGCAGTCATGCCCCCTTGGATCCAAATGAGATGGGTTCGTCCGCCAAGACGAATTCCTGCCCACACCATGATTGTCCCGCCTTGGTATGAGTGGACCTCCTGAGGGTGCCGTAGACGGCTAACTCTCCCTGGAGTTCTCCAAACGCGTGTTCTTCGTGAATCCGGATGAAACCCAAACCGGGACTCGTCGGTGAACAGCACCAAAGACCATTGTTCGTCACTCCATGGTAAATGCTCCCGAGCCCACGAAAGCCGCCGACCGCGATTGCCACGTTGCAATGTAGGAACACGCAGCGGTCTTCGAGCATGAAGACCAACTTCATGCAACCACCTTCGCACGGTTTGGTCGCTTACCAACAGCTGGTGGTCCTCTTGGAGCCTTTGTACTAGTTGCATTGCTGTGATATTGGGTTGTCTTCTAGCGGTCATTTGGAGAAATCGATCCTGTCTCTGCGTAGTAACACGATATCTACCCTTGTGCCGTTCAGCTACATCCCCAATACTACGATAACATGACCACAACCTTGATATCACGTTTTGGCTGGTGTGTAGGGCCTCAGCAACGACGCGTTGAATAGCACCATTTTCTAGCATGCCCACGGCTCGTAACATTTCATCTCGACTCAAATGACGACGTGACATGACTCGTAAACCTCACATGAAACGTTAAATTAAAAAAGAATAGCAATCTAATCCATTTTCATTAATTAATATTAATAAAACAAAGAAGAATGGGCAGAAATGTATGGACCCCGTCCCTTTCCTTGTAACACTCCCATCTATATATCAAATGAAAGTACGTTAAAAGTGTATCATTTCAATGTATGACAGCAAACCTGCAAACTATAGGAGAAAAAAGTTATTGAGACTTTTATGTCAAAAGATGAATTTCGATTTTCAGAAGAAAACATTGCTCTTAGCTTTTCTAATGATAATATGTGTATAGATCATGAGAAAGAGTAACATTGTTGACTTAGCGGCACCCACTTCTGACTCTTTAAAAGAAAATCATAGTACTTAGTAGTAATAATTGTATGAAAATAATGAATTTAAACTAGATTGGGGCTTTAGAGGCTCAAAGCTGTGGTAGGGATACCACAGGCCCTACTTAGAAGAACATTGCTATAAGACCGTCACATGCCGCCACAACCAAAACGTTACTCAACTGACTAACGAGGAAGCAAAGGAGTAAAAAAATCACCAGTGTACTATGGATGGTCGTTGAAGTCATTTTTTGGTTTCCTTCATTAGTGTCCGAAGTGGTAACAGTGTCTGAATAGCTTTTTGTCATGGTAATGATGCGTACCAACGCCAACGCTTGTACCCATCATTTCCATGTGAAAATCTATGAACATCGCCGTGTGGAGACACGTTCGTATAGAGTATATGGAAATATGTGGCACGACTATAATATCGCCGCGATTCTATCGAATGTGGAGATAGCGCCTTATTCTTTTTCAAAAACGCTATCATCATCATCATCATCATTATCTCAGCCGTCGGTTGGAAGCGACCTGCATCCAGCGTCTTCCGGCGACCTTCATTAAAACGCTATAATTAAATATTAAAACTGACGTTTTCAAAATCAATGTGTTCCATTATAAACTCTGTGAATCCCGGCCGATCTTCCATATATGTACATATTCTCGTAATAACATACTATGACGAATTCTGACTCGAAGTAAAGATCGCGAATACGTAACACATAGTTGACGCCTGTCTTCTACTTCCATAGTCGACAAACCCAATCGTTAAGGCACAGAACCGTGGACGAGCTGAAGGTAGTCCGAGAATCGGTTAAAGAAACTAGCAAGTTTTTTTTTTTTGCATGTCATGTGACATTTTTTTTTTAATACAGTAATGTCAACGATGCATTAGCACACAGTATTGAGTATGGATTAATATAATTTAAGACATACATGACTTCTGCCTAACATTATGTATCGTTGGTATTTTGACATAAAAGTCTCAATAACTTTTTTCTCCCATAGTTTACAGGTTTGCTGTCATACAATGAAATGATACACTTTCCAAGTGCTTTCATTTGATATATAGCTGGAAGTGTTACAAGGGGTGGGACGTTTTGTCCATCCTTCTTTAATTTTCCTTAACGTAACGAATTACTAACAATTTTGCCGCCGTATTCTGTTTTTTTCTTTTTTTATATATATTTATTTTTCAAATTTTGAAAATAGAATAAATAAGGTTTCAATCTCTATACTAACTTTTTATGAAAACTAAAAAGATTTCAAACTAAAAATTCGTAAACAATTTAGGATTAAGGTATCCCTAGATTCTGTTGATGTGTGTACTGCGTCGAACAAAAAATTATCAACATCGGTTCACCCAGTCTTAACACATTTCCGCTGAGAATAAATAAAATTTACCCCGGGCAGCTGGCATAGCAGACTGATATCTTTCGACATTACCGAATTTGGCAACTCGTTGTATGTCGTAGTTGTGCCAAAGCACTTCACTTTTGTATGCAAGACACACCCGGAAAGTATGAAAAATACATATCTCCAAATTGAGTCAATTTGTGCGGGTAAATAGGCAACTGATACCAGTAATATGGTCCCAAAGGACTATAGAAATATCAAAGGTCTTGAGATCACGATTATTTTCCAGATTGGTGTTTAGTTTGGGGTTTACTTGTAAACAATATTTTGGAACCTAGCTCATGTTATTTTAACTCCTACTAACGTAGCTTTCTTCGACTTTGTTGGACTCGGCTTCAAGTCTAAATTTATGCACCTCCATAATAATATGTAGTATGAGACATAGCGCAACTGCGTAACTAACGTTCACAAACTGGTTAAAACGATACCCGTTTACTGTATTATCTGCACAGGAAACCACTTTATATTGCACCCATTCAAGTAGCCACATAAGTCACACAAACTCAGTCTCAAGATTCAAGCATTCAACTTGTGACGTATTGTCATGTGTTTGTTTCGGATCCAGCTTGTATAGAACCCTTGTTTATGGGTCTCGTGGGAATGCTAATACGGATCGTATTGTATCGGTTCAATTTCAAAGGATTTCAGATATATTGGAGTATCAGCGATTTGGAGATAACTCCGAATTGGAAATTAAGGATGACTGTGATCTGTTGTGGGTTGTGCAGTTAATTACTTTATGTAAGTTTGTCGTAAGTGGTTTTGTACATGCTTAGTTCCCTCGAGGGTTAATGATTTGAGGATGATTTTACCTGAAACTGTTGTAATTGTAAATTATTCCGTAATATTCAGGGGATTCATCATCAACTGTTTTAGCAGCCGTTATTTTCACTATTTTTACAGAATATTGATTGAACAGAATTTGGAGAATTTCTCTTTTAGAAAGAAAATCTCGAATGGATTGATAGTTAATATGATTTGATCAATAATTTTATTCTTAAACTTTGTGTGTGCAAGTCGTACATCGTATTCAAGTCCAAGAAAGCTAATCAATATGATATGACATTGAGAAGCAATCATTCTTCGAAGATCTGTCAGCTGTATCTGGGGCAGTCTGGGATAATAGCTAATACTTTAGTTCTATTCATAACATCACAAGATGTCCTTGATGAAACATAAATCTGTATTTCTTTTACCAGTCGATTCCTTTATTGAAGATATTTATTAGAAATTCACTTCTATTTTCGTCTAGTTCAGCTATCTGGATTTTCTACCGTGAAAGTCAGTTATGATACTGCGATATTGGTTGCGCTGTTTTATAACAAAAAAAAAGCCACTTCTGTTTCAAGACTTTATCCGAGGTTAATATTGTGCGGTTCAGAAGGTCAGATAGCCATATATTTGACCTCCAAAGCCGAGATAAGAGACTACTCTCTCCATGAAAATATGTTGGTTTTCAGCTGCATCCGATAGACAGGAAGTCGATCTCAAAAACTTAACTAACTTGAGCCTTTGGCTGATGAGTTTCCTTTTCTGCCCCAATGCTGTGTTAAAGCCTGCCCCATACCGTTGCAAACATCCCTTCGTCCCTGGCCAATGACCTTCTTCAGGAACCTAATAACGTAGATATCTGAGCCACCCAGTCCCACTTCTGTTACACATAACCTAATTGTTACTTTAAAAACCATACTCGAAAAATCAACTAGAATTTCTAAAACTATAACACGTTTTACATTGGCTATTAACAGTGCTTCAACTATTTAACTGCCGGATTTGTGGTCAGCACCAAAACTATGACACCGTGTCAGCCACGTGATTAATATTTCATATATCTGACTGGCTCGTTGCTCGGGCTAGCTAGACAGCCTGTATTTACGTTCCGCCTGATACTGTAAACGGGGGTTGCTTTATTACCTGAATATAATTAATTGGTTCTGGAGTATATGGAGTGTAAGGCCTCTAGGCTTTGTATGAGATGCAGTTTGTTTAAAATAATGGCCTGTTTCTACCGTCATATATAATTAGGAGTCTGTAAATCGAAAAACAAGCCTATAATTTCCGGAAACTTAAAACAGACTTAGGGTTGACCAAGGAAATACCCAATTTCGCCAGTTCTGTTAATTAATCGACCAGTAATTCTGACACTGAGCTACTTCTGGTAAAATCTGTAAATAAATAATTCCAAGCAGAAAATTGAACCCAAAACTAGATGTTCACCAGTAGGGTTTAAGGCCACGATGACGATGAGACAATATAAAACAATGACAGATTTTTTTTCCTAACAGTTAGATGGTCAAATGATTTATTTCTTTTGTACAGTGGGCTACATCAATTGGGTACCCCAGTACCCCAGTTACGAAAGTAGGTGCTGTCGAGAGGGGGTAACCAAATCGTGAAGCTGACTATAGATCCTTATAAAATATACGATAAAGATAAATGGTGAGATGGTAGCTAAGTCCGATCCTAATAAGTTGAGAAAAGTTTAATAAAACACCTTGATAGTTGATATTGAAAGCGCAAAGCCAAGGGAAAGATTTAATGAGATGTGCTGCTTTAAGGTTACGCAAATAGTAAATGGAAGCAAAATAAACAGTAGGCATTAGGTATTTTTCAAAAGCATCCCGGAATTTCTATTTGTTGCCGGTAGACGGAATTAGGCTTGCCCCTAATCACAAAGGACTTGACAAGGCAAAATGTGGGTGTACTATTTATACACCTCTGCTAAACTGTTCGGGGAAACACAGGTGTAAAATGGTGTTACGGTAAGAAAATCACAGCCCTTATTGAAATCACGTCGAGTCAATATTCTAGAGAGAGAGATGCCCCTAAAATCTGTCACCGCATTTCAGAAACGTATAAATAAATAAATAACGAGGGCGTACAATCTAAACGACATGAGCATCCCTTAACATGCGCTCGTAAACGACAGTCGTGACTCGAGGCAGGGGACGTATGCCCTTACAACTGCTCAAGTTGCGTTAAATTGGAAGCTGTGGTTATATTTTCTTGTTGAATGGTCTCCTTCGTATTTTGGTGAGATTTCACAAAGTACAATGTCCCTCTATTGGGTTTGAAGATCTTCCTTCATCAGATCTTTGCGCCGGTTTTGATTCTATACTACTTCTTCTGCTTACCGTTGGTGTGTGTCATAAAACTGTCCAATTTGAATAAGACTGGCAGGATATGTTTGCCGCATATCGAAAACATCTGTCCTCTTAA
This sequence comes from Agrotis ipsilon, assembly GCA_028554685.1. NCBI lineage: Eukaryota > Metazoa > Arthropoda > Insecta > Lepidoptera > Noctuidae > Agrotis > Agrotis ipsilon. The sequence continues at coordinate 17,817,209 of CM052965.1, forward strand.
TTTTTAACTCTGATTAATTGTATTCGGCAAAGGCATTGTCCATGCTATCCTTGTTTATCCTAAAGTTTCTGGACTTCATAATAGGGATCGGCCATGATAGTCCCAATAAACAGTTGAACATATCACTTGATCCAATAATGAAGCCGGAAACTTTCCTCAATAGACTATAGAAACTCCAACATTGGAGGAAGACCGGAGGACATTCAACCTTAATAAACAGTAACCTCATGTCATTTCCGGGTTTCTCATTTTATGACGGCTTGACTCTTAACACACCACTGAGAGTTTGGGCCCTACGTGAATTAAATACTAATGTTTATGAACACACATAAAACCCATGGATTATGATATCGGATATAATTAATATATCGAATAAGGAAATTGTGATCTAAACCAGCAGCGCAGTCTCTTAAATGATAACGGAATTAATTAAACTGGTAACGCACCAGCAGTTCAAGTTACAAATAGGCACAGACGCTAGCAGGTCAATCTACCTCAATCTGTCAAGTTTCTGCTATAGATTTTGAACTATATAAGTGGAAGGTTAATTCGTTTGGTAAAATCTGACAGATTCAGGTAGGTTGACGATTTCACCTATTATATTTTTTTATTGGGTAAGTAAAGTAGTGGAAGGTAAGTAGTACCTACTACCTTAGAATTTGTCCCATAGAAAAGTAGATATAACTATGTTTTAACCAAAGCTGCAGGCTCCCGACATTAATAATAATAATAATTTATTAGACCATAATATAAATTGTACCAATGTTAACACAAAAACATTTTCACTTTGGCAGAGTAAATAAATACAAAACAAGTAATTGTGTTTATAAGCATCTGCTGCCAAACTAGGCGTGTAGCCTGTATTTCAGCATGCAGCGCTTCAAGCCCTAAGATCCTACATGCCTATATTGAAAAGGATCATTCCGACAATTATGCAGATCGAGATCGTCTCTTTCGTCTACATTATTAAGGTTTATCCTGAAATATTATCTTCAGTACCTGCTATAGCACTATGCCGTAACGAAACAACTTACCAGTGAGAATCTTCTCACGTTGATCAAATGCAGCAAAATCACGTTTCATTCGATAATGTGTGTGCAATCTAAGGCCAGGTTGCATTTCACGCAAGGTCGGAGGGGAGGAAACTCAACTTATGATTTACGACGTATCTCATCGCGCGGAAAATTGCCGACTCACTGGGGTTTGATTGACTAACAAAGAATGATGATCACTTTGATGCTATTCATTTTGTATTTTAGCTTTATGTTGCTTCTGAACGATATGATTTATTTCTTTGTAATCATGATAATCTGTGAACTTTGAAATGCTTTTGATTTAATTAATAAGTTAAAGTTTAAAGATCTACAGGTTCAAAGACAAATTATGAAAGCAATTTGTGTTCGTTTTATCGTGATTTAGAAATCGTTAACGATCGTAATGTCTACAAAGTAACGTGAGCTAATTCAATGTAATTTCTTCTTGTTTCTATCCTAATTCGCCTGTTATGCCAAATCTTTTATCCATGAAAGTAATATTAAAAACTTGTTAATCGACTTTTTGGCACATGAGTGCGGTGATCCTCACACCACTCTCGAACCTCCATTGCCCCGCCGCCGCCGTCCGGAAACCGCCCACCAGCCCACCAGCATGAGTAATGTCCGTCCAGCTCTTTATTCACGTTCAGCCCGCTAATCTGGCCAACAGTGTGGAACACTCCGATAGCACGCTAACTGTACACTCACTGATACTAATTCGCACATAGTACCTAACATTCAAAATCGAGATCAATTTCAGTTTAGTATGGGTTCTGAAATACTGTTTGTAAAACATAAGCCAATAGTAAGAACTGAAAAGCAAACATAATCGATCATAATACGTTTAAATAATAAGTTAATATTAAGCTTACTACACTCTTTTCTCCATAAAAACTTTAACTGTGCCAAATTTCATACTCTTCGTCCGTGTAATTTTCGGAAAAGAGGGACAAAGTTTTTCCTTCACGTCTTAATAATTATAAACTATATAGTGCGGAAACTTTTTCCAAGCAAGTTTCTTCCTGACCGTGACTATACGTAGCTAGCCAACCTCAACTTCATCTACATGGTGACAGTTCCAATTTGACAGCAAGTTTACTACTAGCAGTAAGGACGGCTGTCCTTGTTCAAGTGTTACATGATCGTGTGGTTGACCGTACTATGTAATACAGGCTCGGTTTCCTGTGGGCCAGGTGATTGCATGCCTGATAGTGGTAATATATGTACTAGTTTTCGCGTGGCATGTGATAGGTTTATTTTAATTTTGTAGTCTAACTGCCCTACCACGCCCATCAGCTCACTTTTGTTTTAGGAGTTAATCTAGGTTATAAACTTTGAGTCTTATCATCATAATCAGACCAGCCTATGTTGTTTCCAATGCTGGGACCCAGGCCTCCTCTTGTGAGCGCTGTGGTCTGTAATCCACCAATCGGGTCCAGTGCGCATTGGTAAATGTCACCCGTTTTCGAGTTTTTGGTTCTAGCAAATGCCGGTTTCCTCACGATATTCTCCTTCACCGTTTACACAAAACAATGCGACTGCCTGGGTTTGAACCACGATCTACTACTCGGTAAGTCGGGGATGAAACCACAAGGCCACCACTACTCTTGAGGGTATTAAGCAGAATATAAAGTACACAACCAATCCGGGATTTCTAGGATCTGCATCTAAGCTCTCCTAACCGCTCTTTCCCAAGTGCCTAAGTGAGCAGTTGTTGAGAATTCCAAAAGTTCTGCTTAAGAAATGAGAGATTTTTGTAAAATACTAGCTGACCGAGTAAACTTCGTATTGCCTCTTTTTCTCACCTTTTAAACCTTCCTGGACTTCCAAAAATAATTCAAAACTAAAATTGGCCAAATCAGTCCAGCTGTTCTCGAGTTTTAGCGAGATTAACGAACAGCAATTGATTTTTATATAATAGACTAGCTGCCCCGGCAAACTTCGTGTCGCCTCTTTTTCTCATCTTTTAAACCTTCCCTAGACTTCCACAAATAAATCAAAACCAAAATCAGCCAAATGAACGCTTTAAGGGTAATTTGTGAATGATGATGCAGGTACAAAAAAGACTTTTTAGATCACGAGTAATAGATGAGTATGGAAGAAGAAGACATGATGTACTGATCTTAAATCAATTGTTAAGATAAATGCAGGCAGATTTGAGGTTTCAGATAAATGGACTACAATTCACAATCCAAATCTCTTCATAGTTAGAGTGAACTAGCTTCTGCTGGGTAAGCTCGCTCCATCATAGACTTTGTCTCAGCCACCTTTGACCTGGACTAGAGTCAAGAGCAAACCCATCACAAATATAAAAAAAATATTTCATTAATATTGTCGTGATCGCTTCATGTTAATTTGATCAGAACAATGTTTTTAACGTAAAATCTAGAAAACCTGAAACCCTGAACGTTTCTGCCTGGAAACATTTAACATTGTTAGGTTCTACGTTGCCTGGCAACCTCCAATTATGCACAATCATAATGAATATTGTATTATACACAGGGCACACGAGTAAACTGTATGCTGGTGAAGGTTGTATGTATATTTTTTAATAAAGGGCTTGGTTGTACCGTAGAAAGCTTACAGTGTTCGTTTATTTTTCTTTCGCCTAATAAGTTGCCATAATATCTTGTTTTATTTTTATTCGGCGCAGTAGGTTTTCTTCTTCCATGCTTGTTTTGTCATCATCATTTCTTTGGTCTTTCCTTCTCTTAAAATATTCATACCCAGAAGTGATCTCGTCATATTTGTTTCATTCATCTTTAACTAGTAAATTACCTTTTGAGCTGAACTCTCTAAAGAATCTCCCCAAAGGAAACAGCTGTAATTTTGTTATAACACATTTCTTTATTTCCTTCTCGTTAAACTCGCTTCCTAAAGGCTTCCAAGAGTCGTAAGAAATGCTTTAGCAGCTTTACGTCTCTGGTGCAAAACAAAATCCTAAATTGGCACACGGAAAATTCTCATCAAAAGCGGAATCTTTTTATAGCAGCGTGGGTTCGTTGAAATGGGCTAACGAAGTAACATGTGATCGTGAACGTCCCGCGTCCCCAATTGGAGCCGACTGCGGACTGACGCGGAGCTGATTGGATGAAAGCTCCCCACTCACCGTGCGACAATCCAATAATGTGATCACCTGTCGCAAGGCAGCCTGTTCATGTTGCGACACTTGACGGATTTGCACTCCGGCTATTGTTGTTATGATTATGGAGATTGGATTAAGTTGTGGATCTATGTTTACCGCAGGTGTTGAAGTTGAAGGGGATGTGAAAGCACTCTTACTTTCAGAAAGTCGAATGTGAGTCGTTTATGATTTTTGCTGTTAATTTGGTTACGTAAATAACACTTGCCCCTCTCAAAGAGAGTGTTGTAGGCCTGATCCCCAGTGGGAATATTATAAGCTGATTCTAACTTTATATAGTATAATTATACGAAACACAACCCGTGTCGCATGATTTGACTAATTGATTTTTGTATTGTGGCGAGAAAATAAACTATTTACTTACTTACTTACTTATTTCATGTTACTCTAGCTCTAATTAGGGACCAGCCCTTTGTTACGCTTATGAATAATATTCAGAGGACTGTCCTTCCGTCTATACTGAAAAGAAAAAGATTTTATGTAATCATAATAAAATTTTCACAATATTATTTCTGCCAAATTGACTTTCCCCAAACACAAACAAATACGAAAATATCCTCAAGCGATCTAACAAAAACATAGCTATCAAATGAAAACATAAACAATTCTTTCAACAACATACAATAATCGGGTCTGTTACCCTTTATCTGACCGTTGTCGGGTAGTTTATCACTCACATCAGGTCCAACCCTGAGGCCCGGGTCGGGGCCCATCTAACATGATCAGACGCACCCTACATCCTCCCCATGGGCCTCCGGCAAGGGGTAATGTGGCGTTTGAAGGAAAACAGTCCTTGGCAAATTGATTGCAGTTTTCTGATAGTTTGGATAGAGATGACGTGGGTTTAGAAATTGATAGGTCGGCTTGAGCTCGGTTAGCGGTGAATATTTCTAATGTCGAAATCAGGTGGAGGCAAAGTTGGTTGTTTAATGCCTTTAACACACTTGAGTTTTGGCATACGTTTTCTATTCTCTATGTTGAATTTGTAGAGCGTGTAATCAAAGCGCTCGCTAAGTAGCTTGTTAGTACGAAGATGCAGCAACTAAAATGCAGCTGGATGCAATTAATTAGTATCAAGTGTTTCCTTATCACACGTATAAGTTTTCTAAAGATATCTATCTGGACACGGTTCTGTGGCTTGTAATACGCACTTTAATAGTCAGTACTCTAGATAAAAATAAATTACGCGAGTCATTAGTATGAGTCGAAAGATCACTAATTTGTCATTATAACAGTAATGTCATTATAAAAAAAAAAAAAAAATTCTTGCTAGCCTCGTTCAATAGTTACTAGTGTCAACAATGATGTCATCGATAGCTCTTGATCGCAGTTTAGATGTTTGGTTTGTGAAATCCCCTCCTACTTAGTTGTCTTCGCCAGTGTACAACACCAACGCTAAGAAGTGCATTGATTAAGAAGTGTAATAAGTGCATTTTCTGATACGCTGACGCTCTCACAACCTTATCAACATAAGTGTCTTAGATAATGCACTTTACTACGTACGCAGTTCGTTACAATATTAATTATACTTCATTTCTATTGTCCTCAGACTCCTCAGCCTCGATGTATCCTCTTTGGAGGACGTGTACTGGCTGGAGGACAGCACTGCGCGCCACGTGCTGGATCCCAAGGACTTTGGGGCCTGGTCGGCGGCCCGCCAGAGTCTACCCACCGGCAAGGAGGCGCTGCAGACCTTGAAGGCAGACCTCTGGAGTGCTGTGGTCAAGAACAGCAAGCATCAGGACGCTTGGACTTGGGGTATGGATTTTTTCGGCATCTTTTCTTTGCATTTGAAACACCCCCATTCTCTGTGGTTGACAGCTACATAGATAATTATATACGTTATTTTTACTATTTCTTACGCATGTAACAAAGGCATAATGTTGGTCCCATGGAAAAAGTGGTACATTTTCATAGACTGTATTACAGCAGATTAACATACCTTGCTTTACATAATATAACAACACAATTTCTGTTACATGCCGTAAATTCATAATTATCTAACACTTTAATCATCTCCAGTTCTACCACTGGAGATCATATTTTAAACATTTATGGGGTTAATCCTGAAGGGTATTCGCTGTGCCGTGGGATTATGTAACTCAGTAATACTATGTAACGTCATGACAACGCGATTCGTGCAATTTGTAATTTCTAATTAATGAAAATCGTCCTTAAGATAATAAGGCTAGGCGTATGCTGAGACGCAGGTTACGCAGGTTCACACAGCGCAGAGCAGAGTAGATTTTGTAAAGCATTTTTTTTTTTTTTTTTTTTTTTTTTTTTTTTTTTTTTTTTTTTACTTGGTAAAATCATCAAATGAGACCTCCCACCCCGGGCAGGGCGAGAGGTACTGTCAGACTTGTACTGACTAAAATCCACGGTGATCTTCAGTAGCCCTTTATGTTCCGGGGTCACGGTGATGGTATGAGTCCCGCGACCAGATTTTGTAAAGCATGGAACGTCATTGAACTACGTACGCTGCTGCGCAGGCACATGCCACGCAGACATGTGTCTGTCCTGCTCTGCGTCTCGTTGCAGTGCCGGCACAGAATCCTGCGCGACGCATGTTTTATGTATGCTGGATACATTCGTTGCTAGTTAACTTTGTTTATAAAAGATGAATGTCACATTAAAAAAAAAATATGTTTTACTATAATCTGTTCACAAGATACTTCCAAAAGCGTGCACGTGGAGACGTGTTTTTTAACAATAATATAATACACTTTTGTTGCTATGACAGAACATTTAATCGAATTAGTTCGTTGTGAACCATGTTTGTATGATACAAACCGGCCTATGAGGAGACAGTATCAAAATTTACTGATTGTCAGCGGTTCTGATACAGCGTTATTTAAGAAAAACATTATATGTATGGGTCCGATCATATTTAACAAAATACCAGATGTAATAAAAAATGAGACATTACCAGTTTTAAAAAAAAAAATTGACAGATTTATTAATTAAAAAGTGTTATTACTCAATTGGCGAATTTTTTACCGATAATCTGAAGATATGACATCTCTGTACTCCTGACTTGTATCAAATCATTTTTTATTATTTGACTGAATTGGGCTCGAATTTGACAAATATATATAACCCTATTTTATTTTATTAAATTTGACATTATACTTCAAATTATTTAATGAATCTCATTCATCTTGACATGGTAAATTTGTATTGATTGGATTGAATGTGATAGTAATATTTATTGAGCCAGTCTTTTCTACTGTAGTTTATAAACTGTTTGCATGCCTTAGTTAACGTAGTTAGTATATGGATAATCTTAAACTTAACATCTGAAACTTGTACCTACTTTCTGTGCAAATAAATAAATATTCTATTCTATTCAAATCATCCAGACTATTCAATAAAGACATTGAAAGAGTTATTATGGGTGAGAATTGCAAAGGAATTAAACTAAAAGGACGGTTAGTAATTGTTTATTATTATTAAATGTTTATTACACCTATTAATAATTTTGCAAAAATAGTATAATAGGAACCATAGGGATCAGTCTTCATATTTAATGCAAACGGCAATACGCCTAAAAGCGACCTCTTGCAACAGCCTCACCTTGCCAAGTAACTGCCCCCCCCCCCCCCTGTCACGGTTTTGGGTTTGGCAAACCTAATGTATTATTCTCCATTCTTTTTCCAAGTTCACAATTAGCGAAAATGAACCCGTCACTAAATCTGCCCATTGATCCTATATCAATTGTTGTAAATTTGTAGTTCGCGTCAACATTTGCCAAAAGTACGACAGAGAATGTTTTCTTGTAGTTAAAAAAGTAAACTTTATTTAGTAATAAGCATATCATTTATTTATTTTCAGGAACATCATCTCAGGTTTTCGAGTACCAAAATCATATTCAGCCAGAAGATTTGATTCAAGAAGATGAGACCGAAAATAATGAATTATTACGACTGCAAACATCGTCCCAAATGCTGCCACTTATTACTACCGGAAATAATTCAAATGAGTCCTCCGTAACGTCATTTCAATATTTGCTACCTATTATTGGCAATAATTCAACTGAGGACGCTGTAAGGTCACAATTACTGCCAACTCCTATATCACTAACACGTATTCCTAATGTAGCGCCACCCGCAGTCAAAGAGTTGACAACAAAAAAATACAATCTCAATACATTAATTGCTAAAACGCTTCAAAACCATGAAAATAGAGCCAAAGAAAGAGCTACGAAAATATGCCATCATGATGAAGGGGACGAATTGCAACACTTTTTTAATACAATGTATGCAATATTAAAAAAGATGCCTGCATTAAGTCAACATAAATTAAAAAGACAAATATTTAACCTAGTGTCTGATGAGGAAGAGAATTTACTACATAGAGGACCAACTTCAATGCCTTCTCCTGCAACTCCAGTGCCTTCTCCCTCAAAAGATTAATTCTTAATTACCTACATATTTAAGGAAACCTTTAATTTGTTTAATATTATTAAAAATATATGTACCTACCTCAAACACACAGCTAGTTTTTCTTTCGTCCCAATTGGATGTAAAAATTGCATCCTTCCTTGCGAATTTCTTCACATATAATGTTGTGCACATAATGAAATTGAGTTCTATCTAAACGAAAATAGTTTTTAAATTGTACGTCAGATATCTCTTGAGAGAGTACAAATTGCCCATGAGTAGAACGATTTTTTAAATAATCACTTTGCCAAATACTTTTTCTACGCTTTGACAAACTGTAAAGTAGCAACAACTCGTTAATTTCATTATCAGAGTATTCCTTGTACTAGCTAGGATGCGAATCTCAGTTGCGTCGCAGCATGCGGATGGGTCACATGTCTGCCTCAACTGCCCTGCCCGGCACTGTGCTGTACTGTGCTGTGCTCCATTGCCTGCGTCTCAGCATACGCTTAGCCTTTTTTTTTTTTAGCGTGGTAAAATCATCGAATGAGACCTCCAGCCCCGGGCAGGGCGGGAGGTACTGTCAGACTTGTACTGACTAAAATCCACGGTGTCCTTCAGTAGCCCTTTATGTTCCGGGGTCACGGTAATAGAAATAAGTCCCGCGACCCCGATACGCTTAGTCTTAAGGATGATTTTCAGTTGTAGTTGAATTCGGTCGAATTGCGTCGCATCCCGTTATCAGCGAGCTCGCGTAGACTGCAAATTAGGTGAGGACTTTCTGGTTGATATATGTTCCGCTTTATTAATCTGCAGTCTAAAGATTCATTGCTGTAATCCAGTGCTAGAACCACCTTTTGCAATTATATTTGGGGTTAACCTTGAAGGTTTGCTTGGTCAAGTCGACCAAGCAAATACCCTTCTTACATGTTCATCCAACTCATTAATGTCATACCTCCATAACGTAACCCAGGTGGCATGCTGGTGGTGTCGGTGTCGGTCTGCGGGTTGGTGACCCTGGCTGCCATGACACAGCCCTCACTGGCGCCAGAGGCGAAGCACTCCCTGTTGCAGTATGTCACCGGGAAATATCTGCATCCGCCTAGTTGTAAGGTAAATTAACAATTCTTTATTGGTGCTCGTGGATAAATAATTATAGCTGCACAAGCTGATCCCTTGGGTTAAGCCGCGCTTGCCGATTTTGGTCTGTGGATGGGTGACCATCTGACATAGCGAGTTTCCTCCGTGTCTCGGAAAGCACGTAAAGCCATTCGTCCCGGCTGTCATTTGTAAATCTTTCATAGTCGTAACACAATCGTTATGCTGGCCGGGTTAATGTAACGCGAATTCTAGGTGTAACGTTAACGTACCGTACACACTTAGAATTCGCGTTACATTACACGTTACACTAGTCTAGACCCGGCTTTTCAAATTAATATTGTGTGAATCCTTACTAAAATCCTTCGATGTTTACATTAAACAAAAAACACTACACATGTATTTCATGTATTTGGTACCATATATTTACGAGTATTACTTTTGCTCCGTAAAATATGTTAAATCCACATTGAGTTTGTTTGATTTCCTTCATGTAGGTGTTTGAACGAAACCCGATATTGTTATTTTACTTTCCACTGTATAAATAGGTGTCCTTTACGCACACGTGTCAAATGTATGCTTAGTGTGGGTGGTGTTAGTGTGTTCCTACTTACATAAAGTTCAACTTTAGAACCTGTCAGGATGGATAACAAATAGGAAGTCAGAGGTTAAGGATTAATAATTTATTATTAGTACATCATTAATATAGACGTTAATCCTGCTTTTAAGTAAGTTTAATGGTAAGTAGAAATTTTGCTTCAGTTTTAATGGATTTACGGCTCATGAGGAATTTATACGGGTCGATTTTTTGGTCCCTTTAGCCGTGCGGGTTAGGCTTTGTGCAATAATCGACCGTTTAATGGTCATTTTGGTCATTTCTGGTCGTTTTTGGTGTCAATCCTGCATCGCATTGTAATGCTATCCATCCATACCATAATATCGCGCTGAATTCCTCGAAGGGTGTACATGGTGTAATACCTTTAGTACCATTACCTGATTTATTTGTAGTAGGTCCGAATTAACCTCCAAGTTGTATGATTTCATTTCAGACACGCAATTTTTTAGGCTAGCACCAAAGCCAGTTCATAACTAGTTTCTTCTGAAACGTCCACTCCTTTCTCCAGGTGGAATGGGGCTGGACAGAACCCCAAGCAGTGGGGGAGACGATGTGTTTCACAGTGCACTGCTACCAGAGGAACGGGCACCCGTACCCCATCTGTGACACGGACGAGCTCAACGTGTCCATTTGCCACGGAACTAGGAAGGTAAGGGGAGGTTGGATATTGACAATGCTTTTATAACAACCTGTTTTTTGAAAATCTGTTAAAATTTTGTTGTGATGTCTCTGTTCTCTTAAGAAATATCTTATTTTCCAAACTTATCTGTACCATAAATCTTGCCTCGCGTAAACGTTATCTACTCGATCAAATTCAATACAGCAGATGACAACAACATCAGATAAAAATCCTGAATAATTGGTGGATCCCTTATAACCTCATTAGATTCATGTTATTTGCTAATAACAATGATGTGGTAGGACCACATCAAAATAAAAATCCTTGGGAGAGCTTTTCACAAGCTTAGTATGAGTATCATCAGAATCTCGTATTGTGTCAGATAAGTCAGGTGTGAGAGCTTCGCGCTATGTCCTCTATTGCAGGTGACGGCAGTGATAGAGCTGGGCTCGGGCGACCCGGCGCAGGCCAACACGGCGCGCGTCAAGTTCACCGTGCGTACTGCTGGGGTCTACATCGTCTCCATCAGTATTGGTGAGTTCTGCTTCATCACTAACATTTTCATCATTCATTGAAACATTGTAACACATTTTTATTCAGTTCTTCTCCCTCAGTAGCTGTCTTACAGAATAATTTCTCGTGTTGTGTGAATTTTCAGTGTAAATAAGTAATTAAGACCCGTTTTTTTAACTGGTTTTTTGTATCTGTATCTTCAAGGAAATGGGACTTTCGGGTATCTACTAAGTTGAAGTTTTTCACGGACTGTAAAGTGATTACACCAATATAGAAACTTGTTTTTGTAGACATATTATAAGCACTTCCTATTTTGCTGCTGCCAACTTCATCATCTACCTAGCCTTTTCGCAACTATATTGGGGTCGGCTTCCAGTCAAACAAGATTCAGCTGAATCAGTATTTTACATGGAGCGACTGCCTGGCGGACCTCCACAACCCAGTAACTGGGAAATACCATATCCCATGGTAAGAGTCTTATGAGCTTCTGACTAACAGTAACGACGGACCAACCGCTTTACGTACTTTCCGAGGCACGAAGAGAACTATGAGAGATGGTCACCCATCCACAGAACAACCTCGGCCAGCGCTGCTTAAGCCGGAAGATCGGCCTGTGCGGCTGTAATTAATTAGCCACGCGCTTCTTATTTGCTGCTGCCAACTTAATGACCTTTAAAATACCTCGATTTAAAAGGTGGTCCAGAACGCTGTAACGATAAAATGAGACACCTAAGGATTTGAATACAAAGAGTGGACCGTGTGCATTGGCGGCGGCCGGCGCTAGCAATAAAATACAGATTCAATCCAAAAAATAAACTGAGCGGATAGAGTGCATGTACAGTAAAAATTTCAAAAAGTATGGAAACGTGCGATCAGATGGCCTACCATGACGTCTTAAAGTGTGAGTAGGTCAGCTATGGGAACGAGATGGCGCTGCCAGACAACTTGTCTAGCTGACTAGCTATACAAGTTGTCTGGCAGGGCCATTTTAAAGACGTCTTAAAGCGTGACTACGCTTTAAGACGTCATGGTAGGCCACCAGGATGTATTTTGGATGGGGCACCATGAGATACAAAGTACATTCTCTTTCTCCCAGGGCTGGTGTCAATCAGCGGCAGTCCGTACCGCAAGTGGTTCACAGCAGGCCGGGTGGAGGCGCGCCGCTCACGAGTGGGCCGCGCGCACCACGCGCTCGTGTGGGCCGCGGGACACGCGAGGCAACTGCACATACACCCGAGGGACCAGTACGACAACCCCGCGCCGCTCACCGACCAGGAGCCTCCACAAGTAAAAGCCTCCACATGGGAAAAAAGTTCCAAGCAAAACTCTCGAAGAACGCTCGATAAATTGCTCTTTACTCGTTCACATTACGCGAGAATGCTCATTACAGATGAATGCTCAAGATTATCAGCACCTCAACTTGACTTCCCATATCATAGACCTTATTGTCAGTTATCTCTCAACTCCACAACTAACAGCTCCTGTGATCCCCAGGGCTTCTCCATCAAGATCAACCCCCTGGGTGGCGAGGTAGACGAGCAGCTGTCGTCGTCCGCCACGTTCGTGTACGACGCGGTCAACCAGCGGGTCACCATGTCGCTGTGCTTCGAGCGCGCCGGAGTGTACCGCGCACAGGTCTTGTACGAAGGAGTGCAGCTGCATAACGGGGAGTTTGACTGCATTGTACTTACTGGTCAGTGGTTTATCTTACAATTATATTGTTCTTTAGTTTTTTTCACTCATTTTGTACTGTGTAGGACAAATCAAATCAAATCAAAGCATTTATTTCAAGTAGGCCAGTTATAGCACTTTTGAAATGTCAAAAGTCAAAAACAGTTTAAAAATAGTTACGTTAATTACATGAAAACAGTTCAAAAATAGTTATGTTGCTACAGTCCCAGTCACACGACAAAAAAACTGTGAAAGTACCGTAGATGCCCGTTCCAAGAAGTAGATCTCTATGGAGAAGAACGGGCAAGAAACTCCATGGACACTCTTTTTAGATCGCCAAAATTATTACAAAACCTTTGTTACATCATTCCTTTAAGATGGTACATTATGTGAGAACGATGTAGCAAGTTAAAAAGTGTCCAAAAGAAATTAGAAATAAAATTTAATTAAAATAAACCGAGGCAGCTAAGAGATGACCAGTGACAGCGCCCGTTCACGAACATGACGCATGCTATCAGCACCATTCAGCTCAACCATTTTGAAGGGAACTAAATGATCCGACACATGCGCCACAATCAACGAGACATTTGAGTGAGCATGACACACTCTCAACCGCCAGGGTCATTCTAGTCAACAAGAGACGTAGGTGCCCAGTGAATCACAGCTCTGAAGTACATAGTACTCACACAATGCCGGGTATGAAGCTATATAATACAAGGAAGGTTGAATTTATACAATGCAAATACAGTTGTACAATCTTCAGCAGCTCCGACAATGACATTAAATATAATTTTACTATCAATTTATTTATACACTCACTGTCTTATGGAGCAGGAGATGGACAGGTTTACTCCCTCCATCTTCTTCTAACAATCAGGAATTTAAACCATGAATCATCATCATACTTTTATGAGCAGTCAAAAAGCGATTACCTAAAAAAATTTGAATGGTAATAGCTTACAAAATTCTTGCTTTTAATTACTGATTTCAGGCCTACAAAAACTCAAGCCGTATTTTTGCAGTTGCCGGGTTTTCGGGATAAAAATTACATTAAAAAATTGTGCTTTTTGTGTCCCTCCCCAGCAAGCGACACGGCGACGGTACAACGCAACATCTCGTCCCGGCGCCACAACATCAGCTACGAGGCGCGGCTGCTGTCGGGGCTCCCGGGCAGACCGCGCCGCGTGCTGTGCTGCATCTCGCCCAAGCAGCTCACGCTCAAGGACTACATCCTCAAGTTCATCCCCAAGAGGATCACCAGCTTCCGACTGTGCCCTTCCACTAAGGTGAGAGTCCTTCTACACACCTCAAGGATATATATCGCTTTCTTTCTGCTTAGAGTGAGGTCAATTTTATGTAGGGATTGTTCAGTCCGTTCTCTATGTCTATGGTACAAAACACGGTAGCGCCATCTATGACCCAAACGAAACACAAAGATTTAATGTCTCCGTCGCGTTTAGTACTCCGCGAGATGAGGATTGGAGGACGATAAATTCAAATATGCTTTTTTCCTTCCAGTTAATTCTAAAACCAACTCCACCTGGGTCTGGTCCGGGCGGCGAGTTCACTCTGGAAGATGGAGTACAGCCACAGCTGGAGCTGGTGTCAGCCGAGCGGGACCTCATCGCCGCCACCTTCACTCAGCTGCTCATCGCCAACTGCGGCGGAGAGGACACCTTCAAGGTATGTGTCTCCAGCCGCAGACGGACCTGATGTGATGGACTATTAGCTATTCTCCCGACTGGTCTGTTGGTCTAGTGGTCTTAGTGACCCTGATTGGAATGCCGGGGATCGTGGGTTCGATTCCCACCCAGGACAAATGTTTTTGTGATGAGCATGATAATTTGTTCTGTGTCTGGGTGTAATTTATCTATAATATAAGCAGGGTTGGGCAGTATTTGAATTACTTGTATTTCAAATACGTAATTAAAATACAAATACGTATTTTGTATTTGTATTTCAATTACTTCCTTAAAATGTAATTTGTAATTCGTATTTCAAATACCTGACGACGAAGTATTTTGTAATTAGTATTTCAAATACATGAGGCTCCAAAATACATTTTAACAACATACATTTAAACTTAATTTACTGTCATTGCACTCTCTGCAATGATGGTAAAGCAGCTAATTAGAGTAGGCAATACTGCACCTGTTATGTACTGACAGCACATCATAACCTACCACAATCTGTCAAATTTCATTAATAGATTTTGAACCTTATTATAATAATGGAAGTTTATTTTTTGATTGGTAAAATTGACAGATTCGGGCAGGTGGACCTGCTGGCGTCTACACTGTACGCTATGACTGTACGTCGAACATGGCGAAAAATACGGAAAAAAAAATGAACGTCGAATTGAGAACATTCCAGGCCATTCAGCCCATGCTGGTCTAGATTACATCTTTAGTAAAATGTAATTTGTAATTAGTAGTTTGTATTTCAATTAAAAAAAGCTAAAATACAGTATTTTGTATTTAAATTTTAAATACTTTACTAAAAGGTATTTTGTATTTTATATTTTAATTACTTGTGATACTGTATTTTGTAATTTGTATTTCAATTAAAGCAGAGCATGTATTTTGCCCAGCCCTGAATATAAGTATGTTTATCAGTAGTCTAGTACCCATAACACAAGCTCTGCTTAGCTTGGGATTAGATGGCGTTGTGTGATAGTTGTGGAACATTATGATCTGTCCTGCAGAACAAGCAGGACTTCTTCTACAGCGAGATCCGCAAGGCGCACGCGCGGCACCCGCACGACAAGCTGGCCATCCGCGTGCTGCGGCCCGAGCTGCTGAGGACCAGCCTCAAGGCCACCAGGCACTTCACCGTGCAGGACTGGTGCAAGAACTTCGACGTCAGCTTCCAGGGGGAGCAGGGTACGACGCACTTTTTTTGTTGTTATAGGCTTGGTTTTGTTCCCTACCTCGCCTATGTGGTCGACGGTGAAGTATTTACCCTAATCAATATTATAGCTGCAGCCACAAATAAATGTAAAGCGTTCAGCACGGAGGGCTGTGGGACTATTTAAACAGATAACCGAAGACCCTGGAATGTAAATGGCGGGTAATACTGTTGGACTTCAACTTCTAACTACTCGAATCTGTAACGTTATATTACAGGTGAGAATGCTCGCGGTGATAGCGCCTTAAAATAATTAAAACACCGATTAACATTTAGATATCTCATTAAATTTATCTCATGTCAACTAGAGAATGTCAAACATGACCGTGTTGTCCTCCAGGCGTGGACTGGGGCGGCGTGCGGCGCGAGTGGTTCTCCCTGCTGTGCGGCCAGCTGTTCGACTCCAAGTTCGGTCTGTTCGTGTCCTTCCACGACTCGCCCACCGGCCTCGTGCACCCCAACCCCGACAGGCCGCCGCATCTCAAGGTCAGCTCTGATGGCGTAGTCATCCAGGTCCATGACGTCTTAAAGCCAAAGTAGATCCAGTGAGGGAACGAGATGGCGCTAGATGACTTCTATAGCTCTGTCTCATCCCACAGTCTAACTATTCACGCTTTTACAAGTCGTGGTAGGCCTGAAATAAGAACTGACTCAACCACATCTACGGACGAAAGGCAGACAAGCTATTTATTTCCCATCATCACCTGCCTGCCTTTTCCCAACTATATTCTGGTCGGCTTCTAGTGGAACCAGGTGTAGGTGAATATCAGTATTTTGCATGGACCTTCACAACCCAATAGCTGGGTACCCCACGATGGGTCAATACAATACCCCACGGTAAGATGGTTGACAGACTTTTAGAGTTTTTGACTAATAGTAACAATTGTCAAAGATCCACAAATGACAGCCGGTTTTACGTGCTTTCCCAGGCACGGCGGAAACTTGCTATGACAGACGGTCACCTATCCATAGACCAATTTTGGCAATCGCGGCTTAACCCGGAAGATCGGCCTGTGCGGCTGTAATTATTACTTATTTCACAATGGCTGTTAAAATACGTTAACTTTGTATTACAGTTAAAGCACTTCGAGCTAGCAGGCAAGTTGGTCGGCAAGTGTTTGTACGAGAGTGCGCTGGGAGGGTCGTACCGCCAGCTGGTGAGGGCCAGGCTCACCAGGAGCTTCCTCGCGCAGATCATCGGACTTAGAGTGCATTATAAGGTAACATACTCGGAATTACATACAAATAAACCTTTTATTCTACAAACATCGCCCAAAATAAATGATGTCTTTATTTATATGTATATGACATTGGGGTACTATTTGACTTGGTGGTATTATATTCATGAATATTATTTTATCGCTCTCTACATGACTTGGTCTAATTTGGTACGGCACAATGGAGTGATTGACGAATTTTTATTCAACCGAGAACGATTAATTTTACTTTATTTTATCTACGGCCGTATTACAGCGTCTTAAAACTAGGCATGTTCCGGTGAATGAAAGTGACAGAGTTATACAAGTCGTTTAGCGCTATTTCCATCACTCACGGAAATAAGCCTGGTTTTAGGACGTTGTAATACGGCCTCTATATTGTCCTACAGCTTCGCAAAGGCCATAGGATTTCTTGAATTCTTCAATAAACTCATTAAGTGAAGGAACACATCGTGAGGAAATTGTCATGTCCTTTTTTTTACGTGGTAAATATATCAAATGAGTCCTCTCGCCCCGGGCAGGGCGGGAGGGACTGTCAGACTTGACTGACTAAAATCCATGGTTGTTCTTCGGTAGTCCTTTGTGTACCGGAGTCGCGGTATACGTATGTTACGCAATAAATCGTCATGTCCTAGAACCACAAATTCGAAAACATGTGACATAACAGTGCTCGTGTTGTGTATTATGGCCCACTCCCTCTCACAGAGAGGAGGGTTTTGTCCTAGCGGCAGGAACTGATGATGTTGACTCGTTTCCTGGGCCTAATCTTTAATTTTTTTTTTTCTCAGTACTTCGAGCAGGATGACCCTGAGCTGTACCTGTCCAAGATCAAATATGTGCTGGAGACAGACCTGGACGCGGGCGAGTCCGTGCCCGAGCTGTACTTCTGTGACGACGTGTACGACGCGCACGGACGACTGGTGGAGACGCACGACCTCATGCCCAACGGGTCCACTATACGGGTATGTGGTACTAAAGAAAAATACTACGTGTCGTTATCTTTAGCGTACATCACTGTTTTTGTCAACAACAATTAGTGATACAGATGAGGTAATGAGGTGGGTTGTTGACCACCACATGTAAGAAAGAAAGAAAGAAAATTGTGTTTATTGGCACAAACTTAAAATTAAACAATACAAAAAAAAGTTATAAAGAGAGAGTACATTGTAAAAACAAAGGACATAAAAAAAAACTTAACAATTTAATGCCAAAGGGCCTCAGCTCAGCATATGCCAGATGGCAGCGCAAAGTTTACCACCTGATGCTGAGGCTAAGCGTATGCTGAGACGCAGGCAATGCAGCACAGCACAGTACAGCACAGTGCCGGGCAGGGCAGTTGAGGCAGACATGTGACCCATCCGCATGCTGCGACGGAACTGACATTCGCATCATAAACAAAGTAACCTAGCAACGAATGTATCCAGCATCTATACATATAATAAAATAGTAGGAAAGTCAAAACTGTACATTGAATTTTTTTTTTAAAGAATACTTGGGGTTTGATCTACAATCGATACCTAAGCCAAAAATATAGTTTTTAGAATTTTTTGTCTGTTTATCTGTTTGTCTGTTTATCTGTTTGTCTGTATGTATGTCCGGGATAAACTCAAAAAGTACTGGACGGATTTGAATGATTCTTTTTTTGTTGTATAGGTATTAAATCTAGTCAAAACATAGGCTATAAATTAATCTGGAAACTTGAACACCTGGCGCAGAACCGCAACAGACCAGCTAAACTATAAGAGATACAAAAATGGTGCGATAGCAAAAAGTGTTCCACGTGATGAGCATTTTCTGCTGAGAGAATAAAATTGAAGATCTGGAACACCTGATGTGGAACTCCAAGAGCCCAGCTACACTATAACATGTACAGGAATGACGTCTAAGCAAAGTTGTTCAGCCTGATGAGCACTCTCTGTTGACGTATAAAAATTGAGGATCTGGAACACCTAATGTGGAACTCCAAGAGCCCAGCTACACTATAACATGTACAGGAATGCCGTTTTAGCAAAGTTGTTCAGCCTGATGAGCACTCTCTGTTGACGAATAAAAATTGAAGATTTGGAACACCTAATGTGGAACTCCAAGAGCCCAGCTACACTATAACATATAGGAATGACGTCTTTTTTTTTGCAGTGGTGACACCCAGGCGTTTCCTCCTTTCTCATCAGAAACAGGTACCTCCCGAAACTTCCGTGTCCGGTGAGGACCTGCATCATGCGGTAGGTAAGGACGCCGTGACGTCTCTCCAGCCACTCCTCAAAGAGGGGTCTTACCGACGCTATTGAGGCGTGCCCGAAGAATGACGTCTTCGAATCGAATTTTTGCCGGGCTCTTGGAGTTGGTTAATAGACTTTTCAGATCTTAGTTTTGACGATCCCGTTGTCGCTGGCATAAGCAACAATATCCGCGTACGAAGTCGCGGGCAGAAGCTAGTACACAATACACGCGTCGCGCAGGGTTCTGTGCCGGGGCACTGCAACGAGACGCAGAGCAGGACAGACACATGTCTGCGTGGCATGTGCCTGCGCCGCAGCGTACGTAGTTCAATGACGTTCCATGCTTTACAAAATCTACTCTGCTCTGCGCTGTGTGGACCTGCGTAACCTGCGTCTCAGCATACGCCTAGCCTGATTTTCAGCTGCAGCCCATGAATGTCATACGCTCGAAATCAAATACGTAAATAAAATATTATTTATGACTGAGTCAGTGTGTCATGAATATGTACTAATAATAAGTATAATAAAATATGTGTAATTGTGTAGTGAAAACAAATACGGAATGAAAATAAATAAATAATAGATTGAGAGTAACAAAAACAATTCAAGGAAATAAAACCAGACCAAATAAAGAAATGAGACAGACGTATAACCATAACAATGTACATTAGTCCTATCAAAAACCTGTTCTGCACGTTGCCGCACTTCCGATCCACGCTTTTATAATCAGCAATAATAATGATGCCCCTTCGCCCGCAAACCGCTGTCGCATGTCCCCCTGCCATGTCCCCCGCGCCGTGCTGCTCGCCGGCCGGCCGCCCGGTCGCCGGCGGGACGCGAGCCGCGCGCCGCCCTGGCAGGGTCACGAGCCGGCCTAGCGCTAGTTCTGACATTGATGGCGGGAACCGCGCGGGTATTACACGGGTTTTATTTACGTAGATGCTTATAAATTATTTAGACGTAGTCGCGTGGTTAGGCCAACCACGCGGTTACTGTCCCTCAACCAAAACCGAAAAACCAGACAAACCAGTCAATTTAGTCGGATATTTATATAAAAAGGCTTTACATTTTTAATCCTCAATATATCATGCTCGATTTTGTAAAACTAAAATAAGGTACGCCGCAATCGCGGCGGTAAGACCCTTTTTTGAAGAATGGCCAGATACATGGCACAATGTCCTGATCAACCGAATGACGCAAATCCTCACCGAACACGAAAGTTTCGAGATGTACCTATGTCTAATGACGAATGAGAAAACGCCTGGTTATCACCATTGCAAAGATCGTTCGAAAACACGGTGGAAGCATACGGTGTAGGAGTACCCCACTTGGGCAGAGCACCGCCGTGTCCTCACGACGACGAAAGGCGGAAACCTCTCGCGCCCGCCATTGATCGAGGCCATCGTCACAAAGAGCAAAACGAAGTGGAAAGCGGTTGCCTACATCTACGAAACAGTCATGCTCGCGAAAGAGAAGTCGAGCCGCGTGAAGGAGAGGACATCGTTTCTCTCCACCCCAGCCGCACTGGTAGACCAGGCCCACGAAAAAACAATATTTTTAGTATAACGAATACAAAATATGTATTCGCTATACCACTACTACATCTTCTGTTCAACGTCAAAATAACCAACAAAAACTAAGGGTTTATTGCACTTTATTCATTCAGGTGAGGGGTCGTAACACCCAGAACAAAGTGGACAACTTTAGTGTCCTCTGTCTACCTCGGAAAAATATCACCTGTGTGATATCACCCAGGTTTTGAGGGACACCAAAGTTGTCCACTTTGCTTACCTCGACTTTTCTTCTAATATCTTGTGAACTCTATTAGCCCAAGCCAAGCATAACAAAAACATGTGTTGTTCTGTATCAGGTCCGCAACAGCACGAAGATAGCATACCTGGACGCCCTGGCACAGTGGCGACTGGCGGCGCGCGTGAGACACGAGACGGACGCCTTCCTGCGAGGACTGACGCTGCTCGTGCCTGACAACCTGCTGGCCATCTTCGACGAGAACGAGCTGGAGGTACGTACAAAGAAGAACTGACTCTCTAACTGAGAATCAATTTATGTATGGTTGTATAACATTATTATGTCCCCAGCTGCTAGTATGCGGCACGGGCGAGGTGTCGGTAGCAGACTGGCGTGCGCACGCGCTGGTGTCGGGCTCCGGTCGGGACTGGGAGCGGCTGCTGAGCTGGTTCTGGGCGGCGCTGGCCAACTTCAGCACGGAGGAGCGCGCCAGGCTGCTGCAGTTCACCACGGGCTGCTCGCAGCTGCCTTCTGGAGGGTTCCAGGTACGTGTGTCGGCTGCTGAGCTGGTTCTTATACCATCACGTGACAGTGACACCCATGCCTCCTCTTCCAGGAGCTGAACCCTCGCTTCCAGATCACAGCAGCCCCGAACTTCGGCGCGCTGCCCACGGCCCACACGTGCTTCAACCAGCTGTGCCTGCCGGACTACGACAGCTACGAGCAGCTGGTGCACGCGCTGCTGTGGGCCATCAACGAGGGCGGGGAGGGCTTCGGCATGATATAGGTACCCACTACCTCATGTATGGAAGGGACTTGTAAGTTTTTCTTTGAAAAATTTGTAAAAAAAAATGGCCATGGTGTCGTTCAAGTATTGTGAATGCAGAATACTGGCGAAATAGATAGGAGTGTGCCATGTACATTCTGCCTGGAGATAGGCATTTTGGTTGGTCCAATTAAAATCTTTTAAATATTATAAATTAATCAGAAATAAATAAACATTGCTGACGTCACCGAAATCCAGCTCCCATGTCATTAAAAACAAGCGAAGCAATGACCGACAAGGCGTTTACAGAATACTTGAATGACCCCCATGGATAATTTTATAAGTGTTGATTAAATTCTCGTCAAGATTTGATGAAAGGATCGAGTTATTTCTTGGGTCCACTGATGATATGTGGAATAACTGAATAGGTCTAAATTATGGCCATAATAAACAGGAAATAATTACATTACCAACAAGATTTGGTAAGTTTTTTCTTAAAAACATAGATCTCTATGTTACAAGAAACACGTTTTTTTGTTTCTGAAGTTAAAAACCTTGTACTTATTTAAGTTACAATTGAAATTGTATCATTCTAATAGGGACAGACGAATTGTCCCTTTATTTATGTATAAAGCCATAAGTGTCCCACAATTGGGTAGAGGCATAGTTTAAAATCTAAATATTTAAGCATTATAATCGTGGGATCGAAACAGAGCAATTGAAAAATTAACGTAAGCGAGCGGATCAGTCTCAACTAGTCATAACTAAACGTCTGATTGTTATACGCGCGTATCGTTTGGCTCACACTGTGGCCCATGTTGGCCCATAGACATCCATTTTACAAGGAGACGGATATCGGAAAAAAATTGGACCATTCTGGGAGGTTAATGATCGGTTTCTGACACACTTTTGAAAAATATTTCAATCGTCAGACTCCCCTAACCATTTTTTACGATCTCATAAAAATATCGTTTCTTTTCTAATCAAGTTTAGGCTCAGTCGTTTTGTGTGCCAGAGCCCTTATCACGAGTTTACAGTATTACAGCAGCGTCTGTCCAGTTTTACAGTTTCACGTTTCTTGTACGGAAAAATGGAACAGCGCCTCTGGTATACGAAGAAGGAACTGATTTTTTCCTTGAAATTGTCAAAGTTCTAGTTTACGTCACATTAACTGAAAACTCATGTTATGGCTTCTGATAATTATGTCAAAACGAAACAGTAACGCGGCCTTTCTTATAGAAACTAACATGGGTCCACGAGCCTTTAAATTATAATTGGAATCCTGCCAAAGACGATGTCCATCTGTATGGAATTGATAAACGTATGACAATAACGATTTAAATAAACATCTATGTTTATTGTCAATGTTATATTTAAGTAAGTCAATCGCTTACAGCAAAAACTAAATTAAAAAGTAATGATACAAAATTAAAATTGTCAAAATATAATAATTGAATTTTTTAAAGTTGTGACGTGTCAGGCACAAAGAAAACTTTTTTATCTTTACTTGCATACGCAGCGAAATACAATGCGTTTATATGAAGTATTGTGTACTTAATAATTGAACTAACAGCATTTTTATTAGTCACTAAAATAGTTAATAATAAACACAAAGATGCCTGCACTTCTTTTATTATATGATTTAATAATTGAAAACATGAAGCGCCGTTCTTTTTAGCTAGATACCCGATTCGAGTTTATTTGAATTTTAAAATAGAGCTACTTTAAAAATGAGTATTCCAGGCATTTTTAGTATTTTTTTGCTCACGCCAAGTACCCCTACATAGTATACTTTTAAATGTGTTTTAAATAAAAAAATATTTAGATCTGAGCGATCTTTGATTGTGCAATAAAAATATAATTGTAGAAAAAAAGTAGATTTATTTCGCAAAAATAGGAACTATCAATATTACATACTTCGTAAAGAAAAGTATTTCAAGTATTTTGCGGTATTGTTCTTAAATGTTACCTTAATAATTTATATTTATTTATTTGAATACATATTTAGTTAGTTTAATACTTTTAAAGTATTTTTAAATAATAAAATATATAAACTCTACAAATGGTAGAATTGTAAACATATTGAATTAGATTTCAGGTTATTAAATATTTCTTTATTAACCCATATTCCACAATTCCTGTCTTAAAAGATTGTGAAATTATTAATTTATCTTGTCCTGTTGTTTATATCCAAAACTGACGTTTCTTAAAATATTTAAACTTGAAATCTAATTTAAGAACCAATATAAAACAATCTTAATTTTTAGTACAAAGCTATATTTTGGCCTAAACTGTTCTCTAAATGACTCCAATCTAAACTCCAAAGTTGCATTTAATATAAATAATTACGAGTAATAATATAGAATAATAAATAATTATTGATAATGTATTTAATAGTAATAAATCCAGTGAATGTGAACCTCTGTGTGAGATTGTCTTTGAATGGTGTTACGGTATAACTTGTCAGTTGCGTGGTTTGGGGAAATGTCTAAAAAAATGGGGGTTTAAAAATGAATAAGGCTTGAAATGATTTAGCGTAGAGAAAACAAGCTAGGATGTCAAAATATCATCCATTTTGTAATAGTACACTATAGTACAAGTGTGTAATGTTGGTGATTACCGCTGAGGCGGCATTGGGACCCGAGGCGTTAGGTGAGGGTCTTAAGAGAGCCAAGGACGGCAATTATCAAAACATACGTGTATCATACGACGTTTTTCAAGACACTTGTGAAGAAAATAATACTAAAAAGCCATTTTATTTAGTGAGTAAAAACTTTATTTAGAGAAACAATTAGTAAATGTGCAGTTGGTAAAACTTATTTGTACTATTGAACACGATCTTTTTTGTTTCGAAACTTTTAAAAAAATAAAAGCAACAAAATCAATTAAATAAAAAAGAAAACCTATAACTCACTTGTGAATAATAGTAAAGAAAAAGTCACAGTTTGATTACAGATGTCATTATGTGCCTAATTGCGGTAAAATTAGAGCCATTTTATGAGTAAGTGTGTTGAAAAGAATAATATTATGACATTAGTCATATGTATATATCCGGATTGCTGTAATACCTAGATTCGGCGTCCAAGCTTTACGAGTCAGAAGTTTCCATAGAGGTCAAATAGAAGTAGGTCGAAAACAAATTGAATTTAGCAGTTTTTCCTAAATCATGCAACTCATAAAGTTTATCGTTTACTGCTGTTCTTAAATTAGGATAAAGCAATGATGTTAGTGTTCAATTAAAGTTATTCAGTAATTATTATAATTTAGCCTTCAACATTGTTATTATGGTTCTAGTCATAATATTATTGATACTCTTAGATTTCGCAATGTGATTGCATTTTTTTTTGTTTGGGGAGTAGACACTAATATTTCTAGCCGACTCTAGCTGGGATAAGACGCTGATTTGTGGCTAACGGTAATCTCAAATATTACTTTAAACATTTAAATCGGTATATGTACTTCATCGTAATAATGAGTCCCGAAAAAAGTAGTGGGAAGAATACTCACACATGCAGTGTGGCACACAAGGCCACACACCAACCTATACAAAACCATTTTATTGTGGTCTTGCTTCTTATGGTCTGTCCGCATACTCCATGGTCAGCTAATACTGGTTTTGAAAAGCTTGATGTGTACCCGTGTGTACTATTTCAATGTAAACATTTCATAAATGTATAGACGCCACCTTCCACGTCAAGCTATTCCATACCTTAACATTTTTGAAATCGAAAATGAGCCTTCGTCGTTGATGATAAAGTTGAAAATCTTTTAAAAGCTAGTCATTCTATGGATACGATGGGACGGGGATTACTACGTGGTTTATAAAACAGTGTCTACTCTCCAAAAATATTTGCACAGTTTTAAAGCTAGCAACTACCTATTTATTTTTTCATTAGTATATTTTCATATAACGCCATATTTGCTACATATTCAAAACCAAAAAAAAAAATATTCCACGAGAATAACATTTTCTTCCAACTGAAACAAGTTTACATAACATTATGAAATATTACATCAAATATTAAATATTTCATAATGTTATGTAAACGTGTTTGTTGATGAATTAACTGTAGCAAATATGGATTTTTCGTAATAATATAATTAATTATATGGAAAAGTAAATACAGAAGATAATTATTTATGTAAATTACAAATAGCTGACATCTTGTAAATATCGTATTTCAAAATCGTTTGAGCTAGTGGATAAGAGAAGTTTAAGTAACAGAACCAACGTGACAAAGACATATTGGTTCAAAAGTGTTGGAAAATCGTGAACAAATGAACATACAAGTTTCATATAGAACCTCCTTTTTTTGAAGTTGGTTAGAATAGAAAGAGCTATACTCATTACTGTGGGTTATGATAGATAGTAGATAAAGCTGTGATGTCCCGGGAATAAGATACAAGTAAGGGCCTATGCACACCACGTTTTATAAACGCGCCGTGACGGCGCGTTTTTTGTCAAACAGAGTAGTTTGTTGTCGCTATACAAAGTGACAAACGCGCGTTTGCATCGCGTTTGTATCGCTACTAATGCGTGTCAACGGCGCGTTTAATTAACGTGGTGTGCATAGGCTCTGATCCATCAACCAATGGTTACATAAATAAATCCATATAAAAAACATCAGATAAGTATCACTTTGCCACTAACTCAAACGTGTCCATCATTAATGTTTACGTAGAAGGGGGGTGGGCAGACCTGTAGGCCTAATCAATAGTTAAGAAACTTGTTTTTACAAGCTTCACTCCATTCTGAACTAGCCACCCTAAATGAATGCCTTATAATAATAAAAGAGTTATGGGTTTAAAAAGGCCACTTTTACAATATCATAAAATGCATAACGATAAATATAAAAAAATACAATTAGACTCTATTTCTCAAGCAATATGATTAAAAAGAACAATTTCGTCTATAAGCACCATTGCTAAAGTGGTGTTATTAGATACCCTGTTAGATTTTAAACCCTCAGTTCTGTTGTGAAAGTTGAAATTCCAACAGCTTATTTTTATTTAGCATTGTCTTATGCGAATGAAACTGGCTTTCAATTTTGTACGCTTATTATGTACTAGCTTCTGCCCGCGACTTCGTACGCGGATCCTGTTGCTTATGCCAGCGACAGCGGGATCGTCAAAATCAAAGTTCTGAAAATTCTGACACCCAACTCCAAGAGTCCGATTAAAAAATTAATGGGAATTGGCCAGTAGAGTAAAATTTTTGTTAATATATTCATCGCTAGAGCAGTGGTGGCCCAGTGGTATCGGTCCCGACTTACGTGTTGTAGGTGGTGGGTTCGTTCTCAGCCAGGCGCATTACTTTGTGTAATTTATTTCATCACCACTGCCCTTAAAACGGTGAAGGAAAACATCGTGAGGAAACCGACATGTCCTAGAACCAAAAAATCGAAGACATGTGACATCTACCAATCCGCATTGGGCCCGCGTGGTGGATTATGGCCCACTCCCTCTCTCAAAGAGGAGGCTTGTGTCCCAGCAGTGGGAACATTATAGGCTGATGATGATGATTCATCGTTAACGAAAATCAGTCCTAAACTGTTACCGCCTTCACTGCGTGGAGATAATCCCAGATATTTTTTTGGTAAAATCATCAAATGAGTCCTCCCACCCCTTAGTGTCAGACTTGTACTGACTAAAATCCACGATGTCCTTCAATAGCCCTTTATGTTCCGGGGTCACTGTCATGGAATAAGTCCCGCGACCCCGGCAGGCTTTGGCCCTCTGAGAGGGGCCCTGTCATTATGCTGACACTCTTTGAGGCGCGCGTGGAACACGACGCGCCGTCGACCCGGGCATGGTCTATGATAGGACAGCGAGTTGCCCTTTACTCGCCGCCTGGGCATGCCGTCGCCGTGGGCGTCAAACACCGCGAGTGGGGTGGAGGGAGGAGATTGTCCTGTCTCTCACGTGGCCCGCCTCCTCCTTCGCGAGCATGATTGCTTCACAGTAGGAGGCGACCGCTTCCCACTCCGTCTCGCCCCGCAGCATGGCCTTGACCAATGCCGGGCGCGAGAGGTCTCGGCCTATTGCCACTGTGAGGACACGTCGGTGCTCCGGCCAAGCGGGGCAATCCTGCACCATATGCTCGACTGTGTCCTCCAGGGTTTCCTCCTTTCTCATAAGACACAGGCACCTCCCGAAACATCCGTGTCCAGTGAGGACCTGCGTCACGCGGAAGGTTAGGACGCCGTAACGCCTATATACCACTCCTCACAGAGGGGTCTTACTACGGTAATCCCAGCTTATGTTATTTTATAAATATACAGTGAAATTAGTGATAGCTTTGATTTCCACATCAGGTGTTCGAGATCTTCAATTTTTATACGTCAACAGAGAGTGCTCATCAGGCTGAACAACTCTTGCTAAGACGTCATTCCTAATGTAATAGTATAGTTGGGCTCTTGGAGTTCCACATCAGCTGTTCCAGATCTTCAAATTTTATACGACAACAGAGAGTGCTCATCAGGTTGAACAACTCTCGCTAAGATGTCATTCCTGTATATGTTATAGTGTAGCTGGGCTCTTGGAGTTCCACATCAGCTGTTCCAGATCTTCAAATTTTATACGATAACAGAGAGTGCCCATCAGGCTGAACAACTCTTGGTAAGACATTAGTCCTATAATGTTATAGTTCAGCTGGGCTGTTGAAGTTCCACATCAGGTGTTCCAGATCTTCAAATTTATTCTCTTAGCAGAAAATGCTCATCACGTGAAACAGTTTTTGCTACGGTACCATTTTTGTATCTCTTATAGTTTAGCTGGTCTGTTGCGGTTCTGCGCCAGGTGTTCAAGTTTCCAAAATAAATTATAGCCTATGTGTTGGCCAGACTTAATACCTATACAACAAAAAAAGAATCATTCAAATCCGTCCGGTAGTTCCGAAGATTAGCGTGTACAAACAAACAGACAAACAGACAAACAGACACACAGACAAACAGACAGATTTTTTTTTTTCGTTTCGTGCTCTATTACTGTTTCTGAATCCCCCTCAATTATTATTTTTTTAATTTATTCAATGTACAGACACAGTTTTTTTACTGTTTTATTATATGTATAGATTAAACATGTAAATATACAGTATTGTTTAGTATATGCCATCCCATTGCATTTGTTCATGTAAGATATTAAATAATAATGTATTTAGGGTAAAACACCCAACTATTGACCCTTTAAGCGGTTTTTTTTGCTTCTTTCGCAAAATAAACTAATGCATTACTTGAAAGTGGAAATGAATGTTTTTCGAAGGTAAAATATACATTGGAGAATATAACTAAAACATTATAAACAGTCAAACAAAGGTAAATCGTGCTTTTTTTCTCGAGTTTAGCAAGAACAGGCCATTCGACCAGTTATCAACATGCCTGTACCAAATTTTCAACATGCAAATGACCAATTTTTGACCTCCTGTAGTATAAGAATAAACTCAAATATAATTTATTAGGACTGTAATACGAGGTTTTATTTGATAAAAAACAAACAAAGGTAGTCTTATTGCCCTTCTTATTTTCTTTTTTCACACAATTTTGGTCTACAGTCTTCAAACGCGGCCTATAATATTCTTGCATTTATTTTTGAATTTTCCTCTTTATTAGTAGTTATTTCATTGTTTTGTATTATGCAGCAGATATAAAAATGCTCGCCGGCAAAACCAATTGAAAGAATACGGCTTTAGTTCTACAAAGTGAGTTTAAAAAAGTTTGAATTAATATTTTCCCAATTACATAAGACAGTTTTAACTTTTTAAACTTATGTAGAAGATCTCACAGATGAAGAAAACATAGTTATAAATCAAAAACCAGCTCACACTTTGCCTCGGATATGATTTAAGTCAGTTTGCTCAAACATGCAGGTTAGAGTAACTTTTGTCAGAATTGTATGCATTAAACCAACTTATGGCTAAGGCATTGTTCGTGTTATGTTCGACAATTGTCCCAAGGGATCATATACCGACATAAAAATTATCCTGCGTCCAGGTACACCCACCTTACCAGGTTTTAAAATTATCTGCTTGCCAAATTGTGTCAAAATCCATTCAGACGTTAATTTTTCCTATAATAGTAGTAAGTTTAAAATATTCAGGAGGATTCAGACAGTTGTGTGTTGTGACAGTTGACCGATTTAAGTACCTCACTCAAATTCAACTAGGTTCTCAGGTTACTACGTAAGGTATTTTTTTATGTTTGTGATTATGAAGATACACTTTTAGGGGTGCCAACGCCCATGGGCATATCAAATCAAATCAAATCAAAACGTTTATTTCAACTAGGCCGTAACCGGCACTTTTGAACTGTCAAAGACAAATTAAAATTAGTACAAAAATAGTTATGGTGCTACAGTCCCAGTCACAAGACATAAAAACTGTGAAAGTACCGTAGGTGCTCATTCCAAAGCGTAGATCTCTATGGAGAAGAATGAGCAAGAAACTCCATGGACACTCTTTTTCAATCGCCAAAATTATTACAGATCTTTGGTTACATCATTCATCATCAGATGGTAGGTACATTATGTGAGAACGATGTGGCAAGTTATTAGTGTCCATAGTAAATATAAAAAAGACAATTCAAAAATAAAGTTATTAATTATTAAAATAGACCATGGCAGCTAAGAGATGACCAGTCCCAACTGACAGCGCCCGTTCACGAACATGACACATATATCAGCACCATTCAGCTCAACCATTTTGAAGGGAACTAAATGATCCGACACACATGCCACCATCAGCGAGACTTTTGAGTGAGCATGACATAATACAGATGCATTAAAGTTAAGCTAACTCACCATTAAAAATGAGCTATACGTATAAACCGTGGTGTCAGTAACTGGTATATTCGTACATATGGTTAATGACCAGCTATTGACATGTCATGTCAAATAAATGGTTATTCATAAATTTGAGTGTACCAGATATTGACCCCATCATTTTAACAAGTTAATGATCATTAAAACGTGAAAATCCCGTGGAAAAGCATTATGTGTGTTTTAAATAACGAAAAAATACCAAAATCTAAGGAATCTATCGTGTAAAACTGAAATAAATTGCCATTGAAAACAGCCGTCAGCTTAGCAAATTGTTAAATTTCTTGATGATTTTAGCAGGGTATTATACTATCTTAGGTTTACGGACGCAATATTGCTTTTCTTAAATTTTCTGTGACGCTGATATATTACAAGATAAATTATTTTTCATTTTCTGTATTCTTTATGCAGCACTGCAAGAAGATTTATTATTATTTTTGATAAAAACTGTTAGGAGGTCAGTAGTTGGTGGGAGGTCGGCAATTGGGTACTTTACCCTATATAAAGTTTTTCAAATAGGAATGATAATTGTGTTATGCTGGCAACACTACCGACTTTTTTTATTTATGCTGGTAACATTTTTCCTAGGAAAATAGACAACACTTTGTATTATTTTCTGTATTATTTTATAGGATACACATATTTCACAATATGTCAATGTTTTATGAAAGTTATGATTGTTCTATAGCGGTAATCAAATGTGAGAGGTCAGCCCACCCCCAGTGATAGGAACCATTCCAAATGTTGATATTTTGTAGTTGAAACATTGTTGATTAGAAATGTAAGACTGAAATAAATTGATGACGTCGAATTGTGTTGTTTCAATTATAAATTCATGGCTTTATTACTATATGTATTGTGACTCAGGGATTTAATTATGTAATATTGAAGTGCAAAAAATGAGTCTGTCATGTTTTCTTTAATCTCCAAAAAAGTAATGTATCATAGTTTATAGGCGTTAATATTCTAAAACTTAAAGTCCTTTAGGGTAGTGTGTGGAAAACGAAAATCAAAGAATTTAAAAACATTTTAAAATACATTTATTAAACAAAACTAAACAACATCAATCACTTAAAAATACATTTAACAAACTCATCGTAATAAGTAGAATATGGACATTCTTATAAAAATAAAATACTTACCAAACTTACCTTGTAAACCTTTATACTAAAATAGTTAGTTACTGAACCATCCTTAAAAATATTTTAACTATATTTTACTGTTGACAACATTGACATTAAATGTATAATATCTCTCTGTAATTAAAAAAATATATAATCTGTGTTTCGTATGTCTATGGGATGCCCTGTCTGGCTGGTATGAGGGTCCATAAAAGGGCTTTGGATACGTCCTTCGGGCTGTTGAACCACGATCGTGCCGCACCCATCATCCTGCCAACAAAACACAAGTTTCAAAACGCGAACTAATGCAACGTGCTCAAGTGTATACTCGCGAGCAGAAGTACCTATGGAAACACACTCCGATTGCGCGCGATCTAGAGTACTTAATAAATTCTATCTTACTAAACTTTGAACGATACCATGTTCATTAAAATCACGGTAATTGGGTTCAGATAGTAATTGGATCCAGATAGTAATTGGGTTCAAATAGTAATTGGGTCCAGATAGTAATTGGGTCTAGATAGTAATTGGGTCCAGATAGTAATTGGGTCCAGATAATTATTGGGTCCAGATAGTAATTGGGACCAGATAGTGATTGCGTCCAGATAGTGATTGGGTCGAGATAGTTATTGGGTCCAGATAGAAATTGGGTCCAGATAGTAATTTGGCCCAGATAGGAATAGGGCCCAAATAGTAATTGGGTCAGATAGTAATTGGGTCAGATAGTAATTGGGTCCAGATAGTAAATGGGTCCAGATAGCGATTGGGTCCAGATAGTAATTTGGCCCAGATAGGAATAGGGCCCAAATAGTAATTGGGTCAGATAGTAATTGGGTCCAGATAGTAAATGGGTCCAGATAGCGATTGGGTCCAGATAGTAATTGGGTCCAGATAGTAATTTGGCCCAGATAGGAATAGGGCCCAAATAGTAATTGGGTCCAGATAGTAAATGGGTCCACATAGCGATTGGGTCCAGATAGTAATTGGGTCCAGAAAAGAAATTGGGTCCAGATAGTGATTGGGTCTCGAAAGTAATTGGGTCCAGATATTAATTGGGTCCAGATAGTAATTGGGTCCAAATAGTTATTAGGTCCAGATATTTTGGTCTGGATAGTAATTTGGTCTAGATAGTAATTGGGTCCAGATAGTAATTGGGTCGAGATAATAATTGGGTCCAGATAGTAATTGGGTCCAGATAGAAATTGGGTCCAGATAGTGATTGGATTCGGAAAGTAATTGGGTCCAGATAATAATTGGATCCAGATAGTAATTTGGTCCAGATAGTAATTGGGTCAAGATAGTGATTAAGTCCAGATAATGATTGGGTCCAGATAGTGATTGAGTCCAGATAGTGATTGGGTCCAGATAGTAATTGGGTCCAGATAGTGATTGGGTCCAGATAGTAATTTGGTACAGATAGTAATTGGGTCCAGATAGTGTTTGAGTCCAGATAGTGATTGGGTCCAGATAGTGACTGAGTCCAGATAGTGATTGGGTCCAGATAGTAATTGGGTCCACATAGTGATTGGGTCCAGATAATAATTGGGTCCAGATAGTGATTGAGTGCAGATAGAGATTGGTTCCAGATAGTAATTGGGTCCAGTTAGTGATTGGGTCCAGATAGTGATTGGGTCCAGTTAGTGATTGGGACCAAACAGTAATTGGGTCCAGATAATGTTTGGATCCAGATAGTGATTGAGTCCAGATAGTGATTGGGTCCAGATAGTGATTAGTTCCAGATAGTGATTGGGTCCAGATAGTGATTGGGTCCAGATAGTCACTGGGTCTAGAAAAAAATTGGGTCCAGACAGTAAATTGGGTCGAGATAATAATTGGGTCTTGATAGTGATTGAGTCAAGATAGTAGTTGGGTTCAAATAGTAATTGGTTCCAGATAGAAATTGGGTCCAGATAGTAATTGGGTCCAGATAGTAATATGGCCCAGATAGTAATAGGGCCCAGATAGTAATTGAGTCCAGATAGTAATTGGGTCCAGATAGTGATTGGGTCCAGATAGAAATAGGGTCCAGATATTAGTTGGGCCCAGATAGTAATTGGGTCGAGATAATAATTGGGTCCAGATAGTGATTGGTCCAGCTAGTGATTGGGGTCCCAAAGGGGTAATTCGGGCCAGATTTAGTGATTGGGTTCCATATAATGATTGGGTCAGATTCGTGATTGGGTCCAGATAGTGATTGGGACCAGATAGTGATTGGGTCCCGATAGTGATGGGCCAGGATAGTGATTGGGTCCGGTCCGATAGAGATTGGGTTCCAGAATAATTATTGGGTCCAGATAGTGTTGGGTCCAAATAGTGATTGGGACCAGATAGTGATGGGTCAAGATAGTGATTGGGTCCAGATAGTGCTTGGGTCCAGATAGTAATGGATCCAGATAGTCACAGGGGTCTAAACAAAAAATGGGGTCCGGACAGTAATGTTCGAGATAATAATGTGGGTTCCCCCCAGAAAATAAAGTGATTGGGGTCCAGATAGTAGATAGTGATGGACCAGATAGTGATGGTCCAGATAGGTTGGTCCAGAAGGATGGTCCAGATAGTAATGGATCCAGAAGTCAGGTAGAAAAAAATTGGGTCCAGGACAGTAAAATGGGTCGAGATAATAATTGGTTCAGATGTTGATTGGTGTCCAGATAGTAATTGGGTCCAGATAGTATTGGGTCCAGATAGTAACTAGGTCTAGAAAAAAATTGGGTCCACACAGTAAATTGTGTCGAGATAATAATTTGGTCTTGATATTGATTGGGTCAAGATATTAGTTGGGGTTCAATAGTGATTGGGTCAAGATAGTAATTGGGTCCGATAGTAAATTGGGTCCAGATTATTGGGCAATATATGGCCAGATAGTGATTGGGTCCAGATAATGATTGGGTCCAGATAGTGATTAGGTCCAGATAGTGATTGGGTCCAGATAGTGATTGGGTCCAGATAGTGATTGGGACCAGATAGTGATTGGGTCCAGATAGTGATTGGGTCCAGATAGTCATATGGCCCAGATAGTAATTGGGTCCAGATAGTGATTGGGTCCAGATAGTAATTGGATCCAGATAGTCACAGGGTCTAGACAAAAAATTGGGTCCAGACAGTAAATTGGGTCGAGATAATGATTGGGTCCAGATAGTGATTGCGTCCAGATAGTGATTGGGTCCAGATAGTGATTGGGACCAGATAGTGATTGGGTCCAGATAGTGTTTGGGTCCAGATAGTGATTGGGTCCAGATAGTAATTGGATCCAGATAGTCACAGGGTCTAGACAAAAAATTGGGTCCAGATAGAAATAGGGTCCAGATAGTAATTGGGCCCAGATAGTAATAGGGCCCAGATAGTAATTGGGTCGAGATAATAATTGGGTCCAGATAGTGATTGAGTCCAGATAGTAATTGGGTCCAGATAGTGATTGGGACCAGATAGTGATTAAGTCCAGATAATGATTGGGTCCAGATAGTGATTGAGTCCAGATAGTGATTGGGTCCAGATAGTAATTGGGTCCAGATAGTGATTGGGTCCAGATAGTAATTTGGTACAGATAGTAATTGGGTCCAGATAGTGATTGGATCCAGATAGTCACAGGGTCTAGACAAAAAATTGGGTCCAGACAGTAAATTGGGTCGAGATAATGATTGGGTCCAGATAGTGATTGCGTCCAGATAGTGATTGGGTCCAGATAGTGATTGGGACCAGATAGTGATTGGGTCCAGATAGTGTTTGGGTCCAGATAGTGATTGGGTCCAGATAGTAATTGGATCCAGATAGTCACAGGGTCTAGACAAAAAATTGGGTCCAGACAGTAAATTGGGTCGAGATAATAATTGGGTCCAGATAGTGATTGGGTCCAGATAGTAATTGGGTCCAGATAGTGATTGGGTCCAGATAGTCACTAGGTCTAGAAAAAAATTGGGTCCACACAGTAAATTGGGTCGAGATAATAATTGGGTCTTGATATTGATTGGGTCAAGATAGTAGTTGGGTTCAAATAGTAATTGGGTCCAGATAGTAATTGGGTCCAGATAGAAATTGGGTCCAGATAGAAATAGGGTCCAGATAGTAATTGGGCCCAGATAGTAATAGGGCCCAGATAGTAATTGGGTCGAGATAATAATTGGGTCCAGATAGTGATTGGGTCCAGATAGTAATTGGGTCCAGATAGTGATTGGGACCAGATAGTGATTAAGTCCAGATAATGATTGGGTCCAGATAGTGATTGAGTCCAGATAGTGATTGGGTCCAGATAGTAATTGGGTCCAGATAGTGATTGGGTCCAGATAGTAATTTGGTACAGATAGTAATTGGGTCCAGATAGTGATTGAGTCCAGATAGTGATTGGGTCCAGATAGTGATTGAGTCCAGATAGTGATTGGGTCCAGATAGTAATTGGGTCCAGATAGTGATTTGGTCCAGATAGTAATTTGGTCCAGACAGTAAATTGGGCCCAGATAGAAATTGGGTCCAGATAGTGATTGGGTCCAGATAATGATTGGGTCCAGATAGTGATTAGGTCCAGATAGTGATTGGGTCCAGATAGTGATTGGGTCCAGATAGTGATTGGGACCAGATAGTGATTGGGTCCAGATAGTGATTGGGTCCAGATAGTAATTGGATCCAGATAGTCACAGGGTCTAGACAAAAAATTGGGTCCAGACAGTAAATTGGGTCGAGATAATAATTGGGTCCAGATAGTGATTGGGTCCAGATAGTAATTTGGTCCAGACAGTAAATTGGGCCCAGATAGAAATTGGGTCCAGATAGTGATTGAGTCCAGATAGTGATTGGGTCCAGATAGTCACTGGGTCTAGAAAAAAATTAGGTCCAGACAGTAAATTGGGTCGAGATAATAATTGGTTTTTGATAGTGATTGGGTCAAGATAGTAGTTGGGTTCAAATAGTAATTGGGTACAGATAGTAATTGGGTCCAGATAGAAATTGGGTCCAGATAGTAATTGGGTCCAGATAGTAATATGGCCCAGATAGTAATAGGGCCCAGATAGTAATTGAGTCCAGATATTAAGTGGCTCTGTATATCAGAGTTGTTAAAAATAGACTGTAATAAAATTATTTTGTGTGCCTTTCCATATTTTGAAAAACTGTCTGATAGGAAAAACAGTTACATACACATGCTGAATAAGCATGTACATTTCCTGTCAAGTCACTATAGCGACAAGCTTTTATGTTTAGACATCAACACTTTTGTTGATAAGCTTAGGTCGACACAGAATTCGGTTTATCTGCTTATTAGATATAGACATATAGTAGCTAGCCTATTAAGTTTTCATATTTACTCAGACATAAGTAATATGTCTTCGTCTTGTGTACATATTTATAGTAGTATTAAGTGTAGTATTACTAGTACGAAGGAGGATCCATGTATCACTATGGAGGATTCTCAGTCGCAAGGTGAGACTACTAGTAGTAGGTTATTTTTGCCTGGTGATGGCATGGGGCTCACTCCGGATAATAGTCATTTAAACTAGTCAGTAGGACAACAGAAGGTACCATTCACAATTTAACATCCACAAGTAACAATGTATCTTCTAGCAATCATTTAATTAGTTTTAAAAAGGGCCTCAGCAGAATACCTTGACATTATTCCATCAAAATATTCAAGGTATTTCTTCAAAATTATTAGAAGTAGAAATGTTTCTTGAAAAAACAATGTTTGATGTTGTCTGTTTTACTGAACATTGGTTGAAGGACTATCAAATGATAATTAATTATGAAAATTACAGTGTTGTTAGTTGTTTTAATCGCAAAGCTATGCTGCGTGGAGGTTCCTTAATACTAATAAGAAATAGTTTAAAATGTAATCAACGTAATGACATAGTAGGTCTCTCGGTAGAACATTGCGTCGAACTGTCCTGTGTTGAGCTGGATAGGCATGTAATAGTGTGTGTTTATAGGCCCCCTATCAGAATTTTTCATTATTTGAATCAATAATGGAAGATGTTCTGGCAAAGCTTTCAGAAAGCAATAAAACAGCAATTGTTTGTGGTGATTTCAATATCAATATTTTGGAAGAAAATTGTAATAGCAGTAGGTTATTAAATCTTTTTAAATCGTTTGATTTAACCAACTTATTTGCAGAACCTACTAGAGTAACTCCAACATCTGCTACTTGTATTGATAATATTTTCTGCAATTGCGATTATTTGGATAAAGCCATAGTTAGTTGTATGCCGTCTGATCACAGTGGACAGACGGTAACTTTTAGGTGTCGTACAATTGAACAACAAGTTCAGATTAATTGTAGACCTATAACGACAAATAAATTAAATAGATTTAATAGTTCCCTAGACAGTAAGTTGAGTGTAATGAGTCCTAATATAGACGAAATGAATGCCAACCAACTGTACGATCGCTTCTTTTCAATTGTTCACAGCGAATTTAATAAACATTTTGAAAAGAAAATAAAGAAAATTTGCCCGAAATTTAAATTTAGTGACTGGGCAACTAGAGGTATTAGAAAAAGTAGGGAAAGACTTTTTGAACTATATGGCCTTAAGCCTTACATTAATACTGCAACTTTTAGCAAATATGTCGCTACCTATTCAAAAATTTTCAAAAATACTTGCAAGGCTGCTAAAGCCTTGCACATTAGTAACAAGATCAAGACAGCTGAAAATAAAATAAAGACAGTTTGGAAAGTCATAAATAACGAGACTGGCAGAAAAACAATGCGTAGTAGTTACGTTAGATACAGAGTGTGGTCCTATAAGCTCTAATCTGGAAGTAGCTCAAGAATTTGTAAATTTCTTTACAGATATACCATTTAAGACTACGGAGGCTCTAAATTCCTCACCCGATACATCAATTGCTTTTTTAAAGGCGAACGTATCTGGCTGCCCGGCTGATTTTAAATTTAAACACATAAACCCGATGACAGTTATCAAAGCATTCCGGCAGATCAAAATTAAACAGACAGAAGATTTATGGGGAATGTCTGTTAAAGTTTGTGCATCCATAGTGGAGACTGTAGCACCTTACCTAGCTTTAATTTTTAATATGTGTGTGGATCAAGGAGTTTTTCCTGATTTGATGAAGTTCAGTAAAGTCGTTCCTCTCTTTAAATCTGGGGACTGTAAAGATACCAATAATTATAGACCAGTATCCGTGTTGCCAGTCTTTAGCAAGATATTTGAAAAAGTAATGCTTAATCAGATGCTTAATCACTTTAACACCAACAAAATCTTACACGATCAGCAGTATGGTTTCACCAAGGGACGTTGTACAACTGACGCCGGTGTCACCTTATTAAAGCACATATTTACTGCATGGGAAGAGGCCCAAGACGCGATAGGAATATTTTGTGACCTCTCCAAAGCATTTGATTGCGTAAACCATGATACATTACTTTTGAAACTAGAACATTACGGACTAGGTAAACTTGCACTTAGTTTGGTAAATTCATATCTGTGCAATAGGCAATAGCAAGTTGAAATAAACGGCGTAAATTCACAGAGTTCAACTGTCAATATCGGAGTTCCGCAAGGCTCAATATTGGGTCCTTTCCTCTTTTTGGTATATATTAATGACCTACCCTATCTATTAGATAACCAACCTCACAAAATGGTGTTATTTGCAGATGACACTTCGTTAATTTTTAAGATTAATAGACGGGCTCAAAATCTAGACGACCTTAATAATACCTTATGTCAGGTCCACAACTGGTTTTCAGCAAATAACTTAGTATTAAATGAAAAAAAGACTAAATGTATACGATTCGCTCTTCCAAATGTTAAAAGTACTCAAAATGACATAGTATTGAATAATGAGTCACTTGAATTCGTTGATAAAACGGTTTTTCTTGGGGATTACGCTTGACTCAAGATTACAATGGGGTCCTCATTTAACATCTCTAGCAGGGCGCTTAAGCTCAGCAGCATATGCCGTTAGAAAGATACGTCAATATACTGACGTTGATACGGCGAGACTTGTATATTTTAGTTACTTTCATAGTTTAATGTCTTATGGAATTTTACTTTGGGGACGGGCTGCAGACATCGAGTCTATTTTTATTCTGCAAAAAAGAGCCATCCGAGCTATATACAATCTCCGAAGACGCGACTCTCTGAGAGAACTGTTTAAGGATATTAACATCTTGACGGTAGCTTGTCAATACATCTATGAAAACATAATGTACGTTAGAAAGAATCTACATCTTTTTGGCAAAAGAGGTGACAGACATAACTATAATACTAGAAATAGGGACCAATTAGTTCAGCCGGGCTTCAGACTCGCCAAAGTAGACTCATCTTTTATGGGGTATTGTTTAAAATGCTATAATAAAATTCCACAAAATATTCTTGAACTGAATGAGACTAAATTTAAAACATGCATTAAACGCACACTATGTGAGCGGGCATATTACAAATTGGGCGATTATATCGCTGATAAGAATGCTTGGCTCCATGCTGGTCCTGCACCATAGGACAGGGATGTATTCAGTGATAGCATATTTACATATAGGTACTATTTTCGGAGCTGCAGAAGATTGTGAAACTATAATTGCATTGTATAAATTCATATTTCTTTGGATTACATAGCTGCTTAGCCTATATTGTGTGAGTTCTATGTGCACAAAGCTATCATTCACAAGATACCTACGTCTTAATTATTTTTATTTTTTGACTTGAATGTGCCCTGGCGGTCGAGAGTATGTCATGCTCACTCAAATGTCTCGCTGATGGTGGCGCGTGTGTCGGATCATTTAGTTCCCTTCAAAATGGTTGAGCTGAATGGTGCTGATATCATGCGTCATGTTCGTGAACGGGCGCTGTCAGTTGGGACTGGTCATCTCTTAGCTGCCTCGGTTTATTTTAAAAAGGCATGTATTTAATGCAGCAACTAAGTAAAATGAAAATAGGTATAAAAAATAATAGAATGGGTACCATTTATAATGGGTTGGCAGCTAATAAGGGGTATCATAATAAGTAAAAGGTAGCATACTAATATATCAGTTATAAGCTCCGTTTTAAATTAAACTAGCATCGAGTTTTTCTTTTGGGAACTGAATTAATATCTAAGCGAAAACTTAATGATGAAAATAAAATAGAAAATGGGCATTCATAAATAATACAAATCAGGTTCTATTTAAAATTATTTGTATGAAGAATAAATATAAACTAGCTTATATTATACATATATTGTGCGACTTTTTAATAGCTTTAAATAAACTCTAAAATGGCATGAAGAAAAAATATTTTGCGGCTTTTATTTTCAAAATATTATAGGTGAATAAATTGTAATTTGTTATTTGTTTGTTACTTTGTTTTTCAAAAGAAACAAATTCTAACTGGGTTATGAAATGGTCGACGGAGCCCCGCTGCGCGGGGCTCCTTCTTCTGGATGGTTTAAAAAAAAAACCACGAAGAGGATGGCGGGGTCTTTCAGACCCCGCCATCCTCTTCTAACCTAAATTGTCCGAGTCGGGGTGCCAGCAAGCCCCGAGCTCGCTTCGCTCGCTCTTAAAAACTGCATCCGACCATCGCATCTTCCGCCGTTTTCACGAAATTATAATAAAAAAATATTAATAATTAACTCTTATTCCTTTTTATTGTATTCCTTTTAACATTTAGAGCTGTCCGCAAAGCGAAGCCTGAAACTGG
Source organism: Agrotis ipsilon (assembly GCA_028554685.1). Lineage (NCBI taxonomy): Eukaryota > Metazoa > Arthropoda > Insecta > Lepidoptera > Noctuidae > Agrotis > Agrotis ipsilon. The sequence goes on from CM052965.1 coordinate 17,858,691, forward strand.
GTTTTTAGGCGGCACGAAATAGTTGGTAATATATTATCTTTGCCACCCTACTAACATTATTAGTCGCCAAGTCATTATCTATAGCTCCTCGCCTAATATTTCAATTGACTGGTATAGTTTATTTGCCACCCAAACGCAGCTGCTAGTTTTTAGTTTTTATAACACCCTTAATTTTGAACCTTACATAATATAATAGTCGCGAAAATATTTAATCGCTGGCAAGTTATTTTATTTGTTGCAAACATTTAGTCGACTTTTAAGTTATTAGTCACTCGGAATATAATTAGACTTTTAAAAATCAATAATTTTATTTCTGATTTCTTTTGGACACTTTTTAACTTGCTACATCGTTCTCACTAGGGCCTGCAACCGGGAAATCCCGGTACCGAAAATACCGGGAAATCCCGGGATATTTTTAAAGAATCCGGTACCGGTTATTCATCCCGTAGTCCCGGTACTTTCGATACTTTCGGTACTTTTTTATTTTCCTTATTTTTTCAATATAAAGCAACAAATCATATCCAATTAACTATTTTTTAACAGTATTATTAACATAAAACATTTGTAATTGATAATAATGAGAATTTTATTAATAAAAAAGTTGATGAAACTAATCAAAAATCTACTTGAAAGACAATAACTTTTATTATGCTTAAATTTTGTGTGTTTTATAATTATTTGGCAAATTGATCTGTAATAAGTCCTTTTAAAAAAAAAAAACAAACCGACGAAACATCGAACTGAAAAGCAAAAAATAACTTTTGAGGCGGCTCCAAACAAACAAACATATATTTATAAATTAACCATTACAGCAGAATAGCTCGTTGTATAGCTTGTCGTGGTTGAATAGTTCGTTGTAGCTATTCGTTGATTGTTTCTTTGGCGCCGCCTCAAAAGTAAATTTTTGCTTTTCAATTCGATGTTTCGTCGGTTTGATTTTTTTTTAACAAGGACTTATTTTTTACTTTTGAGTTTCCTATCTCGTGTCATATACAGGGTTACTGGTTAAGTCGACCTATTCCCATTGTGGGGTTAAAGTAGACCTCATTCTTGACTGATTTTACTATGAGAACCCCTATCCTAATCTTTACCGTTTTTGAGTTAATAGACTTTTAATATTTTTCAAAAATATTTCACCTCTGCGTCATATACTAGTTATTGTAAGAATTTTACGACGTTTAGGACGCTAAAGTGATACTTTTTCGATAGTATACGAACGACACATTCTATTAAAGCCAGTACATTTGATAAATTACTCAAGCCTTGGGAAATAAATGGCTGTAAAGTTCAAATATTGAATTTTTTTGGGAGCTACCCTTGTCTTTCAGGCCAAATTTCTCAAAATAAGTGTACGGTACTAGATGTGCAGATTGCAGCAAAAACACTGTTGTCTCATTAGCTTTCTAAAATGGTACCACAATATCCACTTTTATTAAGAATATGGCTGAAAAATAAGGGTTGATACTGACAAGGTGGTTTTTTAACCAAACTCGTCAATACACTTTTAACCGATTTCATTAGAAGAAGGAGGTTCTAAATTCGAATTTAAATTTCTATTTGTCAATCGATTTCTTCCACTTGCAATTTTATTTTTCTTACTTACTCTGTAGCGGTTTTTTTTTTGTTACCTATCGCTATGTTATTCTTGTTTATTCTTTCGCTGTATAAGTACATAACTGTACCTAATTCCGACCCATGGTTGTGACAAAACACAACTAATTGGCCATGCGAGAGGTATTGAGTCAAAAAGCTAAGGCCACTTATTGATATCAAGAAAAAATCGTATCAAAGAAGATACATGAAAAAAAAAACAGTTAACAATTAGCGGAGAAGACATTTTGGTGGGAGAAGATCATCCACATTGAAAAAAACACAGTCGAATTGAGAATATGCTCTTTTTTTTTAAATTCGTCGAAAACGAATGTAACGAAAAACTTGTTCGTACAGAACAAGTTTTGTTAAAATACCTACCACCTTGTCAGTATCAACCCTTATTTTTCGGCCATATTCTTAATAAAAGTGGATATTGTGGTACCATTTTAGAAAGCTAATGAGACAGCAGTGTTTTTGCTGCAATCTGCACATCTAGTACCGTACACTTATTTTGAGAAATTTGGCCTGAGAGACAAGGGTAGCTCCCAAAAAAATTCAATATTTGAACTTTACAGCCATTTATTTCCCAAGGCTTGAGTAATTTATCAAACGTACTGGCTTTAATAGAATGAGTCGTTTGTAAGCTATCGAAAAAGTATCACTTTAGCGTCCTAAACGTTGTAAAATTCTTACAATAACCAGTTTATGACGCAGAGGTGGAATATTTTTGAAAAATATTAAAAGTCTAATAACTCAAAAACGGTAAGGATTAGGATAGGGGTTCCCATAGTGAAATCAGTCAAGAATGAGGTCTACTTTAACCCCTCAAAGGGAATAGGTCGACTTAACCAATAACCCTGTATATTATACAAAAGAGATGTGGAGAACATAACATGATGGCGTCACCATCATCAAATCCACTCCAGCTGTTAAGGATCTCTTGCTACTGCCCTCTGTTACCATCCTCAGACCCTCGATTACAATCATACCCTAGCTAGATATAAAGTTTTCATCAAGACTAGTAAAATGAGCCCAAACACGATAAAAGTGCTGTTAACTGTTGAGGACCTCTTGCCCCTGCTATCCGTCCTCATCCTCAGACCCTCGATGGCAATAATACCTCAGCTAGGTCTAAAGTTCTCATAAATTACAACAGTTTACTTACATCAGTTAGTTAAGTTACATCAGTCAACAACAGCTATACCGTGTTTGGGCTCATTTCGAGCCCAAACACCGGTATAGCTGTTGTTAACTGTTAAGGAACTCTTGGTACTGACTTCACAAAATAACAGGGATCGCGAGTTGATCTGATGATGGTGACGCCATCATGTTATGTTCTCCACATCTCTGCTATATAATAATGTCCTCAGAACTACGATTGTCAACTTTATTTCAACAGAATCGGTTCATAATTGAAAATTCTGTAGGAAGATTGACAATTAATTCAGACCACGTTAGGAAAAGTTATGCGTGGTTATACATAAATATATACATATACATGTCGAATTGAGAAACTCCTCCTTTTTTTTTCGTCGGTTAAAAAGCTCTTACTTTTTATAACGATATTTCCTTTATTTTAAAGAAAATCGCGTTTTCTACATTCAAATTTTATTGAATTTTATATTTCTTTTCACTTCGATAAAGCATTATACCTAGTTTTGTTTTGCTGTTTGCTTAATGGTATTTTTTTATAGTGGAAGGAACAAAGTGATTAAGTGACGTAAAAGTTGTATAGAGGAAAAAACAAAGCAATCACGTGACAAAGATAGGCTTCTTTCTAATTCAAAATAGACTAGGAATTTAAGTTCTATTTGATATATTTTCATTATAAGATATAAAAAGGATTTAAAGGTTCCTTGAGATTGTGTACTGATGATAATTGTCAATTATAGATTTACGAATAAAACGAAGTTTTTTGAACTGCACCATCCCACTTTTGTAATGAGGACATTATTCAACCGATTTAGATAATTATATGTGGTGTGCACACACTCGTGCCTATCATACAATATGTTAATAGCGATTTGTACGTGAGTACCGAAAGTACCGAAATTCCCGGGAAATCTCGGTTCCAACTCCAGTACCGAACATCCGGTACCGGGTCTTTAAAAAGTACCGGTTCTGCAGGCCCTAGTTCTCACGTAATGTACCATCTTAAAGGAATGATGTAACAAAGGTTCTGTAATAATTTTGGCGATCTAAAAAGAGTGTCCATGGAGTTTCTTGCCCGTTCTTCTCCATAGAGATCAACTTCTTGGAACGGGCATCTACGGTACTTTCACAGTTTTTATGTCGTGTGACTGGGACTGTAGCAACATAACTATTTTTAACTGTTTTTATTTATGTAACGTAACTATTTTTGAACTGTTTTTGTCTTTTGACATTTCAAAAGTGCTATGACTGGCCTACTTGAAATAAATGCTTTGATTTGATTTTGATTTGGTCCAGATAGTAATTGGGTCCAGATAGTGATTGGGTCCAGATAGTAATAGGGCCCAGATAGAAATAGGGTCCAGATAGTAATTGGGCCCAGATAGTAATAGAGCCCAGATAGTAATTGGGTCGCGATAATAATTGGGTCCAGATAGTGATTGGGTCCAGATAGAGATTAGGTCCAGATAGTAATTGGGTCCAGATAGTGATTGGGTCCAGATAGTGATTGGGTCCAAATGGTAATTGGGTCCAAATAAAGATTGGGTCCAGATAGTAATTGGGACCAGATAGTAATTGGGTCCAGATAGTAATAGGGTACAGATAGTGATTGGGTCCAGATAGTCACTGTGTCTAGAAAAAAATTGGGTCCAGACAGTAAATTGGGTCGAGATAATAATTGGGTCTTGATATTGATTGGGTCAAGATAGTAGTTGGGTTCAAATAGTAATTGGGTCCAGATAGTAATTGGGTCCAGATAGAAATTGGGTCCAGATAGTAATTGGGTCCAGATAGTAATATGGCCCAGATAGTAATTGGGTCGAGATAATAATTGGGTCCAGATAGTGATTGGGTCCAGATAGAGATTGGGTCCAGATAGTAATTGGGTCCAGATAGAAATAGGGTCCAGATAGTAATTGGGCCCAGATAGTAATAGGGCCCAGATAGTAATTGGGTCGAGATAATAATTGGGTCCAGATAGTGATTGGGTCCAGATATAATTGGGTCCAGATAGTAATTGGGTCCAGATAGTGATTGAGACCTGATAGTGGTTGGGTCCAAATGGTAATTGGGTCCAGATAGTGATTGGGTCCAGATAATGATTGGGTCCAGATAGTGATTGGGTCCAGATAGTGATTGGGACCAGATAGTGATTGGGTCCAGATAGTGATTGGGTCCAGATAGTGATTGGGTCCAGATAGTAATTGGATCCAGATAGTCACAGGGTCTAGACAAAAAATTGGGTCCAGACAGTAAATTGGGTCGAGATAATAATTGGGTCCAGATAGTGATTGGGTCCAGATAGTAATTGGGTCCAGATAGTAATTGGGTCCAGATAGTAATTTGGTCCAGATAGTAATTTGGTCCAGACAGTAAATTGGGCCCAGATAGAAAATGGGTCCAGATAGTGATTGAGTCCAGATAGTCCATGGGGCCAGATAGTCACTGGGTCTAGAAAAAAATTAGGTCCAGACAGTAAATTGGGTCGAGATAATAATTGGGTCTTGATAGTGATTGGGTCAAGATAGTAGTTGGGTTCAAATAGTAATTGGGTCCAGATAGTAATTGGGTCCAGATAGAAATTGGGTCCAGATAGTAATTGGGTCCAGATAGTAATATGGCCCAGATAGTAATAGGGCCCAGATAGTAATTGAGTCCAGATAGTAATTGGGTCTAGATAGTAATTGGGTCCAGATAGTGATTGGGTCCAGATAGTAATAGGGCCCAGATAGAAATAGGGTCCAGATAGTAATTGGGCCCAGATAGTAATAGGGCCCAGATAGTAATTGGGTCGAGATAATAATTGGGTCCAGATAGTGATTGGGTCCAGATAGAGATTGGGTCCAGATAGTAATTGGGTCCAGATAGTGATTGGGTCCAAATGGTAATTGGGTCCAGATAGTGATTGGGTCCAGATAATGATTGGGTCCAGATAGTGATTGGGTCCAGATAGTGATTGGGACCAGATAGTGATTGGGTCCAGATAGTGCTTGGGTCCAGATAGTGATTGGGTCCAGACAGTAAATTGGGTCGAGATAATAATTGGGTCCAGATAGTGCTTGGGTCCAGATAGTGATTGGGTCTAGATAGTGATTGGGTCCAGACAGTAATTTGGGTCGAGATAATAATTGGGTCCAGATAGTGATTGGGTCCAGATAGTAATTGGGTCCAGATAGTAATTTGGTCCAGACAGTAAATTGGGCCCAGATAGAAATTGGGTCCAGATAGTGATTGGGTCCAGGTAGTAATAGGGCCCAGATAGTCCAGAGCTATCCCGGATCAATTCCAAGTAAATGATTCCATACTTTTTTGCTCGCTATTGTTGTAAGTATCGCCCGAAATTCAAATCCCGTTCCTTTTTTTTGACGGCTGCTTTTGATTGGACATCAGACTGGGATATGCAAATTCGATTGTTGATTGGTTACAGACAAAGATGCAAACGAAGATAGTAAGCGAGATAGATTATTAATTTCCAACGTATGGCGTACCGTCGATACGAAAGTAGCAAGTTCGTGAAGTGTATATGACGTACTTGGTGAGTGGCGTGGGCCACCAGCCCAGCTGTTCCCGTGTGAGGTCGAGGTCGTGCTGCATGCGGTCCAGCTGGCCACGCAGCTCGTCAAGCTGCTCGCGCAGGGCGCTAGTCTCCAGGGCCGCGGCAGACACGCGACTGCCCAGAGCCGCGCACTCGCGGGAGCAGCGGGAGCGGGCTCTACGGAGAAGAAGGTAGAGGAACGGTTAGAGAATATAAGACTGCCAAATAAGGTAGGTGGACTCACCATTGTTTTGAATAGTCCGCTTTGTGGAGCGGAAGGGACTGTCAGACTCATACTTCAGCAGAACTTTACGTTCCAACGTTACCATTGCCTTTAAAGAGGGTCTCGCGAATCGGAATCACAATCTTGAAATTGAAATCTAGAGTGTGACCAAAAACCAGCAAATCACGATCGAGGTAAGCCACATTTTATTAAAGGGTGAGCGGACAGAAGACAACTGAAAAAGGGCACGAACAAAGTCGCTATTATCAAGGAACAAACTGATCCTGAAGTTGTGAGAATTTTACCAGAATAAGTCCCGCAAGATCACACATTCACGACTATGAAGACGATTGAAAGTAACTATTCTTAAATTAAAATGAAACAGTACTAAGAAATAAAAAAACTTAATTAAAATGATAAAATAGGTACGCAGTTAGCCAGTCAACGATAACCTCTGTGACTTTGGCTAAGCCGACTAAATTCTGGGAGCACAACGTGACCTCAGTGTAGGAGTAGCAGCCAAATGTTATGTAAAAGTGATAGAGTTGAACTAACTCTTCCTCCTGGCTGAGTCGTTCACTGGTAATCTCCAACTGGCGCTGCTTCTCATCCGTCTCGAGCCGCAGCGCCGCCACCTCGGCCTCTGCTGACGAAAGCAGTTCCTCGTGCTGCGCCAGGTCTTCCTCTAACATGGCCAGCTGTATAGAACACTTCAATTTTAGTGGGTGTTCTACACTGTTCTTGCAGAAAATTCAAGGGATAAAAGTTGTACATGTGCATTTTTTTTTGCTGGTACTTCGTTTGAATTTTAATGATTTTATAATCTGACAAAACGGTCATGAATAATCTTTTCGCGAAATAAAAGAATTATAGTTAACACCTGGTGCTGCCATTCCGTTGAAGCATCATACTCATAACTAGTTGGTTTCTTTGGAGCACCATTGTAATTTGTGACTTTTGACAGCACGGCGCAGCGGCTGAGCGATTAAACTGCTGCGCGTGTCGTGGGTTCGATTCGCACGTAACAAATATTTCTATGACCTACAAGTTGTTGTTACAGGTCTAATCAGTGTTTGTGTATGTGAGATTCTATGTTTGTACAGACGCCAGAAAATTTGACGCCCTAAAATTTTACTGATTTGGGTAGGTTGATCTGCTACCGTCTGTACATGCACCCACGACACTGGAGAAATTCTTAGTGCGGGGCAACGTTTTTTTTAAAGAAAACGTTTGATATTACTAACTGATCATAATTATTTACCCTGTCATAGGCATCATCCCTCGCGTTGACGGTATCTTCATGCATCGCCTTCTCGAGAGCCAGCGCCTGCTCGGTGACGGCGCAGGCCGCGCGCACTCCGTCCAATTCGTTGCGGCAGTTCCGCCAAGCTGAGGCAGATGCAAGCTTAGGCCCATGTCCCATACGCGTGGTCTACAGTACAAGCGAGCCGGTAACCAGTCCCGTTCAGAGGACGTATAAATCATTTTCCCAGTATCTTGCACTCTCTCCAGTGCGGAGGACATCAAACGAAGCTAAGATTACCTACTCAATAAAAAAGTACGTGGCTGACGGTTCAAAAGAGTTGCGACTATAGTATCCGGGGCCGGGTCCAGCCAAAAAGGACTTGGAAAAGCTGTAGGTACCGTGTGAGAACCTAATCTAAGTGTTTATTCCAGTTGGGTTTTCGCCTTCTAAGCTAGAAAAGGGTGCCTTTAGCAATTTGGAAAAGGCAAACAAAAAGATTTAACTCACCAATACTCATTTCGGAAGCACGATCTTCAGCAGAGCAAACATCACCTTCTAAAGCCAACTTCTCCTACAAAATTAAAAATAAAATGATTATACAAACATACAGCTCGACACAAAAACTGTAGGACTTGAAGACTTAGATCTGAAGGCTTCTACCGTCAGTCAAGTGTTACTTACTCGTTCCAGCACTGTCTTCTCCAGCTCCTTGTCTTTTAGCAACTGCTTCAATCGCTCGAGCTCCCTCATGGCCAGCCTGACCTTGGAGTTGTCAGAGTCCAGCAGAGACTTCAGCGCAGAGATTTGGATACGCAGCCTTTCCGAGTATGATACCTGAATAAGAATCCGCTTTTATGAGGATCAAACAAGAACCTCCCTCATCGAAGTATAAAGGTATTTCATACACTGTTCCTCACATCTAGTGTCCAGTAAATAGTATACCTTTTTTATCATTGGCATCCCAGGGCAGCAAGAGAGAGACTGTCAGACTTGTACTGACTAAAATCCACGGTGGTCATTCTATAGCCCTTCACGTTCCAATGTCACGGTTACCTGATGAGACAGTCCCGCGACCCCAGCAGGCTTTGGTCTTCTAAGGGCGGCCCCGTCAGAAATAGTATGCTTGATATGAAATCAGTCTTACCAACTTTACAGCTAACGACGAATTGAATTAGCAGTTAAATAATAAAACCTCAAACTTTAAATACAGAAGCAGCTATAAATATGCTTCGCATTGCATAAGCTACCTGGGTCTCCAAAGTCTTCCGCAGGCACCGCACGTCCTCGCGACGCCTCCTCCATGCCGCTATGACCATAAACCGACAGATCTTGCTGGCTGCTTGCTCCTCGACAGAACCATGGGGTCCAGGGGATTCCACCATGGGGAGACCGTTCTTCCTAAACAAAGTCCAGAGATTTTGAAAGTGGAACATTTCCCTTTCATAGAGAGGACGCCTGTGTTCTAGCAGTGGGAACATTATAGGCACAAAGATTTCGCTCGCTAAGTTAGTTCTTGCCAGCAAAGCTGACAGTCTTCTCTCTCCGAACTTAGTTGCTCCATTTCAGGTTATTACAAGTTTGTGATCTAGCTACAATTGAAACCATGAAGGTTTGTTAAAATGTTACCCTGTCCATCATCTACGGCCGCGAAAATTCACTGCACTCAGTCCAATACATTTTTTTATGGGATTGTCCGGTTTATTCTAGAGCGGAACGTCACAATCGTAGCCACTAGGGTAATACCTATCAGTTTCCTTTTCTGTTTTTTTTCCTTAATCGTGCGGTCAAATTCAATAATCAGGAAAACTGTACAAAACCCACGGGATAAATTAAACAAATCATATAATAAACCTTTCAATTCTTATCCGTTTAGTAGGTGTTAGGTCTTCCATAGAAGCCGCCTTGGTTTTGGCAACTGGTCTACCACTGATGGGTGTGTCCTTGGAGTACTGGTCCAGACAGGATCGGATCCTGGCCAGGTTGGGGCTGGGGGCGCACCACTTAGCAGTAAACTTGTTCACTTGGGGAGCTGAGAACAGCTGCTTCTTTGGATGGGCTGGTTGAACTCGCCTGAAAGTGGAAATAGTTTTATTTTGGCACTCACCCCGTAGATTCACTGTGTGTTTCCTTATAGTCTTAGTTTTTTTGTTACTATGTTAATATCCTGAGAATAGATGAGTTCTTCCCCACCCAGAACGGGACGAGAGGGACTGTCAGACTTGAACTGACTAAAATCCATGGTGATCCTTCAATAGCCCTGTACGTACCAAGGGCGCAGAACTCCTGCGACCCCGGCAGGTAAAGTCTTAATTGGTCAAGATTTGGGTAATAATTAAAAAAATAGTGTATAAATACGATAAATTCAGAGATAAGTGCGATCAAACAAACAAGTTTATTTTGTTTTTTAGATAGAGACTTGTGGCCCCCAGAGACGATAACACATTTTCCTCTGTAGGTATATACGCGTTATTTAGGAAAAAAAGTTGTACAAAGTTGCTTCACGTAAGTAAGAATAAATATTGATAAATAATTGTGGTGTTAAACTACGCCCATGGCCAAATGGATAGAAAAATGTACCTACTGATTCTTATGTGAGAGAGTACCTACTGTCCGTCAACGTGTTAATACTCGTAGACGTTCGATTATATTATTAGGAGGGTGAACTGGAAAAATCTCTATTTATTCCGAATTTAAAATTGATACAAAGAGATAGAGGAAGCGCTTGTCAAAGAGAGCAGGCTAGAAAGAAAAAATGGTATTGAAGTAAGTATTCGGGGTTAAAAGGTGGATCACTGGATCGTCGTAAATTATGTTAAGTATTCAAAGTTAACCAGTGACCTTCACAAATCTACGTATTCATTTAGCTTTAGAATAACAGCCCTGGGATAAATACAACTGGAACAATGAAAAACGTCACACAAAACATGGACTTTTTCATACGTCACATCGCGTCATAGTTTTTTTACAGTTTTCCAAACTGACTGAAAGTAACTATTTTAAGGAAAACGTGTCTATTATGTACATTATATATTACGTGCGTAATTTCCCACCTTCAATAACGTTATGTGATGTAAAGCAAACAGTTATTTGTAACGTCATCGTGTGTCATGCTTAAGAAAGCTATTAAAATTAATAGACGACAAATAGTTAAGAGATCACAGACTCACGCGCATGGACAGGCCTGTTGGTCTAGTGGTTGGGTTCGTGGGTTCGATTCCCACCCAAGACAAATGTTTGTGTGATGAGCACGATCATTTGTTCTGTGTCTGGGTTTAATTTATCTATACCTAATATTTATGTATTTAGAAATATATAAGTACCTAAGTATGTTTATCAGTTGTCTAGTATCTACCCTTAATACAAGCTCTGCTTAGCTTGGGACTAGATGGTGTTGTGTGATAGTTGTAGAATATTATATTATTATGGACCGAACATTATCTGTTTAAAATTGCAGTAACTACCTACTCTCTAGAAAGAGAAAATCAAACAAAGCATGCATTACGGCACGTTCGCGACCTTCCGGCCCCGTTCCCGATTTTGGTCTAACAGGTGAGCGATGTCAATAAAACATTAACTATTTTGTAAGTAAGCGAATTCGCCGTCGATCCGGGCATAGCCGATACTCAATATCATACCAGTAGAGCGTCATACTTAGCCTATGTTGTCTACATTTTGCTTAATAAATTATTACAAACATAAAAGTGTTTTAATTATAGATATCAGAAAGATAAACCTCGTCTAATCGTATCAGCGGAAACGTGACCCAAATAAACCGTCGTAACCTTTGTAACCTGATGACACCGAGAGATGATGAAAATACTCTGATAACAATTCATTCATAAAATGTAACCGTAAATGGGTTTTTCCCGAAACGTAAACTAAAGCAGCTTACTCATTCATTCATTAATAATTATCTAAAGGCGCGTGTTCTGGTTCAAATTAAATCAATTTTACAAGGTTCACCTTACGTGATTTGTTTTACAAATTAACCTAGCTCAGAGATCTGGGGTTGCGGGACACACGTATACCGCAACTCAGGTACTCAGAGGGCTACCGAAGGACACCGTGGATTTTAGTCAGTACTAGTCTGGCAGTCCCTCCCGCCTGCCTGGATAGGGAGGACTCATTTGATGATTTTACCACGAAAAAAAAAGGGCAGAGATCTGAGTCTCCCTTCCCTGCTTCGACTTTTCGCGTTTTGTAGCCATTGTAGGCCAATTCTTTAATGTTGAACTCAGCTTGCTAGCCAGCGGTGACAGAGGAACAGAAAAATAGTCGGACAGCGACAAACGAAGTCTAATAACGGTCCCGTTTTACCCTTTGAGTACGGAACTCTAAAACGGTCACAAAACAGAAAATAATTTTAAATAAATTAATCAAGTTATAATAGCATCGCATGATCATCGCAATGGTCGTTCATTTTAAAAATATAGCATTCGTAAGAACAAAAATCACAAAAAAATACGGCTAGCGTCACGAAAAATATCTGAACATAGATAACCCCTCTATATCTATGGTCAAAAATCAAAGAGATTGTAACATTTGTAACTATTTGAATGAGCTCTGCCCTATCATACGGAGGCGAAGGAACTTCCCTGAATCTATTGAGTATCTAGTTGAGTCATATTTGTTTAGATGAGCTAATATATTGGGCAGACAGCACGGCAGACGCTTATCTCATAGCTACCGTATTGTTTAGGTAAGTTAGTATAATAGGTTGATTTTTATGGGTCGGGGACGAGGGTTTTGCGTCATATCCGTGGAAAATGCTGTAATTTCATTCAGGAATAGGTGTTGTGAGATGAGCATCTCTGAACATGTATATTTGTAGATAAAAGTGAAAGTAAAGCATTATGCTTTACTTCCAGTTAAGTTTACGTCTAATTTTGTGTTACACTAAAGAAAAGTAAATAATTAATTTTGCCGTTAAAACCAACGTCTATGGAAATTATGATAAATGCACAAAAGTTAGTTTTGATACAGATTTGTATTCTGTGGGTACCAAAACTAACTTGTGTGGCCGTACTTCGTAGCAGTCGCGTAGACACCTTGCAGAGCCTAGGCTGCTAAAAACGTGCCTAAAAAAGAACTAAAATATTTCATTTCGTAGCAGACTGCAGAATACAGTGGTAGTCTTCGTGGTTGGCGGTTATAGTTATAAGTTATTCGGTATCTTCTATCCACACAGTAATTTACCCATTAAGTAGCTATTTTATTACATACAAATACGTGAACCTTTCTGTTATATATTTCTGAGTTTTTTTTTGCCGTATACTACCAACTTCGGAATTTAATCTCCAAAGACGTTAAACTATGCAATAGACGGGACATCACGAAGAAAGTTGTAATCCAAAAGTTTGTACCACTAGGTAAACAGTTTCTCAGTCTAGTAGTAGCGTTTTGCTATGCAACACTTAGATAGCGGTACTGACGCACGACATCAACAATTTTGTATGATAATTTTCCCAATGCCCGCTCTAAAGGGTCTTTTAAATCTCTTTGTAAATCTCTAATCATTAGGTACTCCAGACAGAGGTGACTGATGACGTCACCATAAAACTATGAAAGCCACGCCTCAAATCCTTCGTTGCACTAAATATAAAAATAGCGATTTGAAAACAAACTCACGCAGGCGGAGTGGTCTGCAAATTATGCCGTTCCCGGGAGAGCTCCCGTTCCGATATATCTCCGGCGCCGGCCCGGGCAACCGGCGACACGCTGCGAGGCACCTTGATCGGTTCGAGAGGCTGTTCTGGCATTCTAGACTTGATTATTTCCCCTTTTTTATATTTTCTAAGTAAATGTCGGCACTTTTTTGTACAGCAATGTAGGATTGAAAAGCGATTTTGATTCTCAAATGACAGTTCTGTGACATAGATTTGAGAATGTATTTGAATATTCGTTTGCTTTTTATTTGTTTCGTTTAATGGCCGTTTTAAGTTAGAAAAAGGTTAAGGTTACATTTATTGGCGTACGCTACAGCAATAGCTACGCGAATATACCAGTGCCTGGGGTTGCTAGGTCAGGAAACCGAAAAGCCGAACAGTCAAGAGAGTTTAACGAAACGACCGTATACTTATAATTTTATGTCCTAAAATTTAAAGAATAAATAGGGTTCCCCTCACTGTGTGTAATGACGCTAGGGACCGCGACTTGTGTTAGTCCACTCACTTGAGTTTTTTTTTTTTTTTATACATTTTAAAATCATCAAATGAGTCCTCCCGCCCTGGGTGGGGCGGAAGGGACTGTCAGACTCTTACTGACTAAAATCCACCCGTGTTCCTTCGGATGCCCTGTACGTTCCGGGGCCGCGGTATCCTGGGTTAAGAAAAAACCCGCGACCCCCGCAGGCATTTGGAGCGAAACACGGCGCGCCACGAACCCGGGCTTGGTCCTCGGTCGGACGGCGGCAAGCCCGCTCCGCCGCTGTGTCCTCTGCTGATCAGAGGGACACGCGTTGGAGCGTCCACACGACAGGCTATTCGCATACGGGCAAAGAGACTTCTTAGGCACACAGTGCCTAAAGAAGAGTTTTTGCCCGCATCACAGGCCCTAAAAACTGTTCTTCCCCCCGGACGTATCCGAGAGGGAACTTCAGTCCACGGGCGCTCGTGGAGGTTTCCTGTCTCAGCACCCCCCACGGCCCCACTCACTTGAGCTAGTGACATAAACAGACGAGGGTTATTTGGCATTATCTTTTTGGCGTCGTCTTATTATATATTCGGCGTCTTCTTATTGCTAGCCGTCGTCTTAATAAGCGTCCCCTTATTGGGCGTTGTTTTACTTTAAAGTATGGGTTGTCATATTTTTTTGTCGTCGTTTTATTTTATAGTCGGCGTCGTTTTACTTCATAGTAGGCGTCGTCTTATTTAATAGTCGGCTTCATGAAGGTCGGCTTCGTCTTATTGGGCGTCGACTTATTTTATTATCAGCGTCGTTTTATGAGGCGTCGTCTCATTTTATATTCGGCGTCGTTTTATTAGGCGTCGTCTTATTTTATAGTCAGCGTCGTTTTATTAGGCGTCGTCTTATTGTATAGTCGGCGTCGTTTTATGAGGCGTCGTCTTATTTTATAGTCGGCGTCGTCTTATTTTATAGTCAGCGTCGTCATATTTTATAGTCGGCGTCGTCCTATTAGGCGTCGTCTTATGTTATAGTAGGCGTCGTTTTATTAGGCGTGGTTTTATGAGGCGTCATCTTATTTTATAGTCAGCGTCGTCTCATTTGGTGTCGTTTAATAATTTTCCAATTACTAGTCTTGATGTGTGACCAAAACTTCCCACATTCATTCAATATAAGTTGTAAGTACACCCAGTGGCTACTGTAATGCTAGCTTGTCGGCTAACAAAGCATTTACAAAACTATTAAAAGGAAAAGTAATGGAGACGTGTTCCCTGTGTACAGTGATGACCAAAAGTAGCTACGAATATTACAAAGCATTTTTAATAGTTCTATTTTATGTAAATACCTTAAGTAAAGTATTGCACATAGCTTCCTCTTAATTATGTTATAGAGTTTTTCGAATTATTTGCTAACAGTTAATGGATTTCAATTTCTATTCGAACACTTGCTCTTGATTAAGAATACGTTATCTCAGTTTGTTTAATAATAAATAATAATATTCCACAACTATAACACAACGCCATCTAGTCCCAAACTAAGCAGAGCTTGTGTTATGGGTACTAGACAACTGATAAAAATACTTATATATTTCTAAATACATACATTATCTAATATATAAAATTCTCGTGTCACAGTTTTCGTTGCCATACTCCTCCGCCGTTTGGCTTGACCGATTTTGATGAAATTTTTTGTGCTTATCCGGTATCTATGAGAATCGGCCAACATCTATTTTTCATCCCCCTAAATGTAATTATTTATATGGCAAAACAACGTTTGCCGGGTCAGCTAGTAATAGATAAATTACACCCAGACACAAACCTTTGTCCTGAGTGGGAATCGAACCCCACTAGACCAACAGGCCAGTCAACAACAGTTTCATGATGTTTCTTAGAATTGAACCCTTTAGTTGCCCTGTTGGCCACAAGACCGCGGCTGTGGAGTTTGGAGCATTGGATTTGATTTTTTGGTTTGCCAAAGTGTCACTAGGTTGGTCCAGGAACACCTGTGTGGCTCTGAAATCATATATTTCCAAATCTGGTCGCCTATGAGAGTGTACCTGTGTCCACTAACGTATTAAGTAAATGTAAATTGTAAAATAAACATTATATCATCATCTAATATCCTACTCCTCTCTTCCAGGATTGCCTGCCTCTGGCCTATTACTTTTATGACTTGCACCCTCGCTTGTACCCTGTTATCATAGCGTGTGGCGTCGATCCGCCATCGCCACACTATCGGCGCGCCGCGCCGCCCGGCTTGGTGTGGCGTCGCGGCGCCAGGCCTAGTGTCGCCTGCGGAGTCCTGCGTGACGCACGGGGCAAGGAACTACAGGTGCCATCGGGTTTATGACTCCTTTGGTTAGACTATCAAGTGCTGATTAGCCTTATCTACTTATTTAGAAGGGAGTATTAGATTGCTTTAGGTGCTAGTATTTTCATTGAGAATGTTGAAGGTAGACCCGAGAGCAGGCTCCATATATGTCAACCAGCGAAAAGCTGGTCAAATAAATCTTACAAAATACAGAAGTAGATATGCAGAGCAAACTGCTATCTTTCTCCTTAGACACGGTTGCCAGAGTGCATCAGCTTGAAATCTGAAAAGAAACTGATATTTACTTCATATCTCGCTTCTTGTCTTGTATCTAGGAATGTAAAGGCCACGTTAGCCGAATCATAATATGAATTGCTAGTCATTATAAGATAGGTATAGGCTAATCAGCAAAGTGATAAGTGCTGACAACTGAAGTGTTCGCTGGACTACACTATCATACATTCAAACAGAAATTGCCTTACTACCTATTTGATCGTTACTACCTTTATGTTTTCATTAAAGTTGACTTCGATAAGAAGCGTCTCTGCTTCTGTATAACTAAGCTTTTATTGATACTTAATATCGATATTCATGATCAAATAAGTTCTCAATTTTTCTATTTCTGCATTAAGACTCATAATAAAGAGTTAAACATAAACGCACGCAAGTCAACATTTGATAAAAAACATATCGCCTTCATTAAGGTGCCACGTCATTGAATTGCGTAAATATTAAATAATACAGGTTACAGAGGGCACGAAGGGAGGGTCGGGCTAATTTAGCGTTTGGCTGGCAGGCTCGGCGGCGGCGACGCGGGCAGTGCGAGGCGCCTCACGCAACTCGCCCGGCGCGTCTGCCCGCCGCCGCGCGCCTCCTCTGACTCATAACTGAATAACTTGACTCGTGTACCGAGGGTTGGGGTTAGGCCGCAGGCGGTACGAAAATAGAATGCCTGTGGGAGTTTCGTAATTTGTTTGGGAACGGATACTCGTGATAGCAGTGGACATGTTCTCCTAAATGGGCTTATTTTGAAAATAAATTGTCTCAATTATTGTTTTGGGGTTTTCATTATAAACATCTCTTTCTCTGCACAATATCACTACTATAATTAAAAAGAAGAACATATTTTATGACTTATTTTCAGTATCAGAGGGTTGATATGAAAACAATATACATAAAATACACGCGTTGCCCGGGCCGTAGCTATAGGGCTTGTAGCCGCTACGCCGTAGCTGTGCTACGATACCGCGTAGGCGTGGAGCTTTTCAAACATTGTTATTCTAAGCTTTTCTTATTTCCTTTTAGCGGAAACATATTATTACTTTAACGTTTTATCGAAATGTTTTTTGATTCAAATATTTTGTTACTTTACTGAACTTATCATCAACTTTAAGAATAGAAAAGAATATCTTTATTTGCGTGAAATATGGCACATCGAGGTGTTAAATCTAAAAAGTTTACATAATCCGCTATTCAGCATGCAAAATGTTTTTAAAAGCTACTTATGTGTTTAAAATAATAAATTTACAATTTTGGTAATCATCGTAAAATGATCATTATTGTGTAGGTATTTTTACGTAAACTTGTGTATCAAAATTGGTGCAGACATTAAGAAGCTGATTTCCAAAGACACGCTGTTTAATTTGATTGTATATATTATACAGGATGTTTCTTTTAAATGGGCCAAAAGGGAGAAATCTGCATCCATAAGAGATACGGGAAAACTTTCTTAGGCACCTTTAGCTCTTTTTTGATACTGAAAATTTTGGCGTTTTTATTTTTTTGGTCAAGTGTGAGCTGTCCACATAAATGAGTGAAATTGACCAAAAATTTTTTTAATGCCGTTCGACTCTGTTTCATGTAAGGATCATTTCATTGTATCGGAAGAAAAAAATCGGGACGGCGGAAGTTGGTCAAATTTAGCAAAATATTTTTTCATACAAATTGTATGAACGAAAAAAATTTTTTTTTTTTTATTATGCTGTTTGACTTACTTTCATGTAAGGATTAGATTATTGTATGGGCAGAAAAATATCTGAACAGTAGAAGTTGGTCAAAAGTAGAGTAATGTTTCTTCTAACAGCATAAAGTCGTATTAACAGTGTCAGTATTTCATAAGATTTGACCCACTTCTGTTGTCCGGGCATTTTCCTTCCCATACAATGAAATGGTCTTTACAAGACACTTAATAACATGGCATCATAAAAAAATTGGTATTTTTTTTCGTTCATACAATTTGTATGAAAAAATATTTTGCAAAATTTGACCAACTTCCGCCGTCCCGATTTTTTTCTTCCGATACAATGAAATGATCCTTACACGAAATAGAGTCGAACAGCATTAAAAAAAATTTTGGTCAATTTCACTCATTTCTGTGGACAGCTCACACGACCAAAAAAATAAAAACGCCAAAATTATCAGTAACAAAAATGAGCTAAAGGTTCCTAAGAAAGCTTTCCCGTATCTCTTATGGATAAGGATTTCTCCCTTTTGGCCCATTTAAAAGAAACACTCTGTATATTCATTTACATTATTATATACTATATAATAATGTAAATGAAGCTAGCATCCAGCAACATCACGCCTGTAATTCCCGTAGGTTTCGGCGTATAGGTACATCTCCATTTCACCAATTATGACTAACATGTTAAGTACTGGAACGGTCTTTTCGTCGTGTATTTTTAAAGACACTAATTCTTTTTATTAAATTCAATATACCTATTTTTATAGTTCTTTTGTCTCTTGTCTTTCAAGTCTACCGTGGATGTTGGACGGCCCCGACAAGTACTTTTCCCAACAGCCCAACGTTGTCGGAACTCCAGGACCAAATGCTAAGAACTACTACTACTTTACTTTATACCTTGTGTGGCCACAAGGAATTGTAAAGATGATTTTTGTGGAAATAATTATTAAGCTGCGAGTAGGATTTGAAGCCGCGTCTTCTGAATAATTTTGTCTTCTGAAAAATTTGCTGAATTTTTATTTCTTCGAAAGTCAGCGTGTTTAAAAATAATAAACGAGGAATTGTGTTCATTTCTGTAAGTTGGTCTTCAAGCACATTCACACGACACATTGTCGCAGTGGCTCAGTGATCGACTGCCGCACAGCGTGCATACATGTTCCTGGGTCTGGGTGTTTGTGTATGTGAGTTTCTATGCTTGTAAACACATCCACGATAAAAGAAAATCCTAGTGTGGAGCAACGTTTATTGTTATACAAAAAAAAACTATCATTATTCCAAATCGGGCGGGATAGTGGACAAACTTGATCGAGACCATCACAAACAGTGTAGATATTTGCACATGTTTACAAAACAGCTCACAAATACCCAGGTTTCATAAGTAGATATAGTTAACCACCATAGACAAACTCCCTTGAATGAAACAATTTCATTCACAATTTTACGACTTGCCGTGCGAACTCCCAAAAGTCGTATAAATTCTTTACTACCAAGTATGCGTAACGCACCCCCTCCTGTAGTGAGTCATGCTCGAGGTTACTGAAACATCCCGAAACTGAACAGCATTACCCCACCTCCGCAATATTATTCAGACCTTGAGTGAGTCATAGCGGGCTCTGAAGAAAATTGGAGTGTTTTTGTTTATCATAACATAGTTGAGGGTGACTCATCTTCAACTTATATTTGCCAGATTCCCGGACGAAAAATATTTGGTAAACGTCAACTAATCTTATAACTTGTTAATCTCTGCTTAGGTCCTGACTGTTTATTTTCCCTGGGTTGCTCTCTGGTATAAGAAATACTTTAACTACTCTTGTTATAAAAACTTGGTTTCCTCGGTTCCTCTTACTTTAAAAAGCTTAATATCACATTGTCATCAACCAACATACATTAAAAAAGTTTGCGATCACTTAAAAAATCGAAACCTTTTTTTACAGAGATTACATTATGATTTCTTCTTCTTTTTAGATTATATAATGTCATTCTTTATTTAAAAATACAGATTTAAAATGTAAAACAACTTTCTATTGTTTTTCCAGAAAATAAAAAAAAAAAACATTTTAGGTTAATATTGATCACACACTTTTTAAATGATTTATGTTTTTGCAACGTCGAAGAAGAGAAGGCACAGCCTGCAAGGTGGACGGGAAGCTCCTGAACAAAGTGAACAAATACTGTAACACTAATCTTTCTTTTGATATTGTTCTATGTTCGGCACTAACCTGATCACTTTGCTGACCTATTTACTTTTTCCTTCGTAATGTACAGTACATAATTATGAATAGTGTTTCAATACTTCTATTGAAAATATTGTTTTAATTTTGGCGGGAATGAAAACCAGTGATAATCTGTCAGTGGCGAGAGAAAAGTGCTACCGCTATCTTTCTCTCGCTCGCACTCGCGAAATAAAGTTTATAATTCACCATACGCATGCGCCATGTCCGCGTACGTCACACGGCCGCCATGTGACAGTTCGCGGCCAATCGCCGGCAGTCGTTGATAGTGTGCTGTCAGGTGCTCACGCACACACCTAACTTTTATCATTCGAGTTTTTGACGTTCACTAACCGGAGTAGTGTTACTTCACGTTAGGTTCATTACCTGAATAAATTTTTTACGAAATTAATTAACCGTAGTTATCTAAATTAGTGCCGCGCGTTAACAATACAGTGTTAGAGTTCGCGACATAATCTGTGACAATTCTTGGAAGTGCTCAGCGTCGAGACGAGAGACCTTGATAACTAGTTCCTTGGCCGAGCGAGAGCGAAGAAACAGTTCACAGTTATTATTATAGGATCATTCATGCTAGAGGTACGTCTATAGTTTTGCAATTTGTGAAGTACATCGTGTGTGTTTGCGAATCAGTTGTATTCAGTTAAAAAGTGAGGTTTAGTGCGTTCAAAGTTCATGAAAGTACACTCTGAAAGTGGGAAGTGTTATGTTTTAAAACGAGACGAGTTATGACGAAGTTAATATAAATGTGCGTTTTGATATTGTCGCGTGCGGAAGGACCGCTGTGAGGTGTCCGGCCCGCGGCCTATTCGTACCGTGCCATGGACATCGGCGGAGGTAAACTGTACGACATGCATGTAATATGCCATACATTTTTGTTTCTGGCGATACGTCATTGCACTTAGTTGTTTGCACAAAGTTTTAAAAGCAAAGGAAACGGATCATTCAGCCTAGTCTGGTCGATTTTGGTGCATTTTCAGCCAGTACATGTGTAGCTTCTCAATGTTCTAGTTAGCTGGGTGGTTGAGTGTAATGTTCTATTTATATCCTAAAAGCTGGCCGCACACTGTGGAAATGTATAAAATCTGCTTTCGATGTACGTTTAGTTATTTCCATGTTGTAGTTTCAATTCCTTCATTATTCACATTCTTAACTCTACTTTGCCTCATCTCACTGCCTCTAAATCTTTTGTCAATACTTTTTCTGTTCCTTGATCTATTTTTAGCGCCTAGTTTCGTTGACTTGTCCACAGATATCTTAAACTCGCTCATTTTGCACATGTTTATTTACATTTCTATTATCTGTGGTCATAATCTCAGAAGCATAAATACACTATCTATGTACCTACCCACTTTATCAGAAGTAATTTCATTTGCGAATGCTTTTCTTCTTTTTTCATTGTTTCCAAGTGCTTTTTTTTTAAACAACTGAACAAAATTTTGAAACAAAATTACATAATGTATTTTTAGTAGTGACTTTGGGCATGCTGTTAATTTTCTATTATGGTAAAGTAGTAGTGTTCAAAGTTTTGAAATTAGAAAACCTCTTAGATAATCTAATTCTACCCTCCTCATAACTTTAAAAGTTGCATAAAATATAATAATTACTATTGTAAGACTGTTAGCATCAAAAAAGCTTTAGAGTTTTCCAATAAAATTCAATACACTCAATAATATGTAAGATAGGTGTAATGTTAGTGTTACTTGGCGACAAGATAAAACTTGAAAATGTAGCGTTAAAAGATCACAGTTGCAGAGTGAGCGAGTATAGAATCAATTGAAACATAATGATTGTTTCTACACTCGCTGATATAGAAACAAAGAAATGATTTAAAAAAGTATAAACTGTTTAAAATTTTCTAGTTTATAAAAAAATTTCAAAAATATGTATGTAGTAATAAAATATAATACAGTAATAAAAAAATATGTATAAAAATGTTTTAAAACAGTATTTTGTGAAAGAAACATGAAATGTGTTGGATATTAATTAAGTTATTGATTTTTAAAGCCAGTTGCGATGCATTAAAATGTGAGAGCTATACATTTTCATGCCAGTGGTATGACCTCATTACATTTCATGCATAATTTTACAAAAATGTATGTACCGTGTTTCAGTGGAATGTTTACAGAGACATTAAGCCCGTCCATCATCTTTGTTGCCAATAGATTCCGCTTTCCCTTTAAATGGTCTAGTTATGGATTTTATCCTATATAGTTTTTGGGATGCTTTCAGATGTTATTCAAAATTGTTCTGTTTACTCAAGCGAGTATGGGAATCATAATTATCATTGGTAGCTTATTTCTTAGTGATTAATGTATTTAAATTTCTGCTAAACTATGGAGTGTTGACAAGCCACTTTGTTGGTAAACCATCTTAGTCCATTAATGTTGGCTAATGCGGGTTGCAAAGGTGAGGATAGGTGTATTTTTATAGTTATTACAGTCCTAGCACTTGTAGTAACAAAGCTTCATATAAACTATCAACCCAAAAACAACCCCTTGGGGGTCGAATTTCGCATAATTCCGTCTTTAGTATCACTTACGTCCAAAAATGAATCCATATGTAAAAAATTAAGTCTCACAACTATCAACCCCAAAAACAACCCCTTAGGGGTGGAGTTTCACAAATGTTTTACCTTGGTGAGCTTTTACGTCTTAAAAAGAACCGGCATGCAAGATTTGAGACGCCTAGCACTTTTAGTAACAAAGTTTCATACAAACTATCGACCCCAAAAAACAAACCCCTCAGGGGTCGGATTTCGCAAAATCCCGTCATAGTGAGCATCTACGTTCTAAAAAGACACCCCATGCAAAATTTGGAATTCCTAGCACCTGTAGTAGCGAAGTTTCATACAAACTATCAACCCCAAAAACAACCCCTTAGGGGCCGAATTTCGCAAAATCCGTTCTTAGTGCTCACCTACATTTAGACCAACACTATGAAATTTATAACAAAAAGGCAATTAAGCTACAATTTAAGTAAATAGCTATCAAAATTTTTGCATTTATTTCAAGTTAGCTAGGTACAGGCACTTTTGAATTGTTATACTGAGACAAATAAAAGAATTTAATTAAACACTAAAAAGTTTTGGTGCTACAGTTCCAGTCACAAGACATAAAAACTGTGAAAGTACTGTAGATGCCCGTTCCAAGAAGTAGATCTCTAAGGAGAAGAATGGGCAGGAAACTATACTATGTTGAATCTATAAGTAATAAAGCAGCATAGGTTATGTTAACATTTAGAATAACAACACAAAATGGAAACAAATAACCAGCATTTTCACACTAGTTATGGTGGGAAAATGATATTAATTGTTTACTTTTACACCTCATACTAGCTGTTGCTAAATGTCTATCGGGTGTTCACACCAAATTTTATCAAAAAACCCCCAAAATTTAGGTTTTAAAGAAAGAATATCAATAATTGTAAGAGTTCTGTACCATCTTTGTTTATAAAATTAATAGATTTAAAAAATCTAAAAACCCACATTTTTAAATTTCCTCAAAATAAGAAAATAACCCTGAGGGGTTTTCTTATTTTTTGGCAAAAAACATGGGTTTTTAGTTTTTTTTTAATCTATTGGTTATTTTTATATTTGTTTATCGAGTTTCAAGCTACCCTGAAAAGTTTCAGCCTTCTAGCTTATCGGGAAGGGCCTTAAAGCCAATCCGCCATTTTGGATGTCCACCATGTTGGATTTAAGACACGTGACTATTTTTTTCATATTCCTGACAGCAAACCCTTTCATTTGATACCCATATCTTGGGGGTGCATTTGAAATAGCATGTCTGCCATCTTGGACATCCGCTATATTGGATTGGGAGTGGATTTCAGTACAGTTAGTCCGCCATCTTGGGGAGTCAAAATTGCATTGCAAAAGTCCATCCGGAACGACAAACAAACAAAAATACAAACGCACATGTAGAGTGAGTGTATAAAAACGTGGGAAAAAATGACTAAAAAATTTTTTTAAATTATATGGTGTTGTAGGGGCAACAGAAACATAATCTGTGAAAAGAAGAAGGGACAAAACGTCCCATCCCTTGTAACACTTCCATTTATATATCAAATGAAAGCACTTGAAAAGTGTATAATTTCATTGTATGACAGCAAACCTGTTAACCATGGGAGAAAAAAGTTATTGAGAATTGAAAGTCAAAAAACCAATGATACATAATGTTAAGCAGAAGTCGTGTATGTCTTAAATTATATTCATCTATACTCAATGCTGTCCTTATGCTAATGCATCGTTAACGTTTCTGTATTTAAAAAATGTCAGGAGGGGGGGACGCTTCTTGATTTAACCAATGAGCGCAATGTTAGAGTTTGCCGTCAAATAAAGAAGAAAAGAAAGAGAAACGTTTATTTGAGACCCGGTACACACAACAAATAAATAAAGAAAAAATAATAAAAAAATAACATGATAACAAATCATGATGATGTGCTGCAGCTCGTCCACGGTTCCGTGCCTTAACGATTGGGTTTGTCGACTATGGAAGTAGAAGAAAGGCGTTGACTGTGTGTTACGTGTTCGCGATCTTTGTTATAGTTGATAGTACTATGATTTTCTTTTAAAGAGAAGTGGGTGCCGGTTGAGGTCTGGTTATGTCAACAATGTTACTCTTTCTCATGATCTGTACACATATTAAATTGAGAAAAAGCTAAGAGCAATGTTTTCTTCTAAAAATCGAAATTCATCTTTTGAGATAAAAGTCTCAATAACTTTTCTCTCCCATAGTTTACAGGTTTGCTGTCATACAATTAAATAATACATTTTTCACGTAATTTCATTTGATATATGGATGGTAGTGTTACAAGGAAAGGGACGGGGTCCATACTTTCTGCCCATTCTTCTTTCAACTGTCTTACTATCACAGTTCATGAGATACAGACGAATGAGTTTTTCCTCTAGCTGTCCTGTCAAAAAATATGCCACCCAATTTTTAAATTTAGGGGATTCCCTCCTCATCTTGCAACAGTGACTCTGGGTCACTGTTGGCTTGTCTTGTCAAAAAATATACCTAGATTAGTAAAAAATATTTTATTATTTAAACTTATAAGTTTTATTATTTGTTTAGTAAATGAAAACAATTTTATTTTTTATTTTTCTTTATTGGGACATAAAACAGTTACACATTACATATAAATAGCAGATAAATTTATGGACTAAGTAAACATGTAACCCACACCAATGTCCGCGAAATAATGGTAACAATAACTAAGATATTTTTTTATGCGTGCGTTAATTATAATAAAAAAAAATGTTTTTAGAGATACAGTGGATATATGTAGAATGAAGATTACAATAATTCAATAGCCATTATTTTGAACTTAAAGTGCGTGAGCGCAAAGATATCCAAATCAATAAAGTGGGTGTTGTATGTGTCAACCATACGTCGAAGAGGCGCCCGTTCACCGGCATTGGTCCTGCACCTTGCGGTATGGAAAAGTCGGGGCTCGCGCGCCTCTCGACGCACTGCCGTTCTAGGTACAATATAACACAGATTATTGGTGATATCCGGACAATCGAACCTGTTATTACACAGACCATGAAGCATCATGGCCATCAGTAAGTGGCGTCTAGACTCCAAGCTTTGCATTTTATAGCGCGTCAATAATTGACCATATGGTAATTTAGATTTGCTACATCTATAGTGCATGACACGTAAAAACTTCTTCTGAACCATTTCT
Organism: Agrotis ipsilon; assembly: GCA_028554685.1. Taxonomy (NCBI): domain Eukaryota; kingdom Metazoa; phylum Arthropoda; class Insecta; order Lepidoptera; family Noctuidae; genus Agrotis; species Agrotis ipsilon. Next base: position 17,884,755 of record CM052965.1, read on the forward strand.
ATTCTTTTTAAATGAACATCATAAAAGGGACTCCAAATGGGTACTGCGAATTCCAATTGAGAACGAACCAAAGCTTTGTATAAGTAAGAAAGTAGATGGTCTTTTGAAATCATTTGAAGAACGCAAGACGAAACCGAACATACGAAAAGCTTTATTGACGATATTATCAATATGAAGATTGAAGTGCAATTTCGAGTCCATCTCGACACCGAGATCACGAATATGGTCAACTTTTCGAAGACTGGAACCATGAAGACTATAATTAAATGTAATAATGTTTTTGTTTTTTGTAAAAGAGATTGAATTGCATTTAGGTAAACTAAGCTGAAGCTTGTTATGCGAACAGTATTGAGAGAGTCTATCAAGATCCTCCTGCAAAAGCTGGCAATCATATGTGCTTTTACACGTCTTGTAAATTTTGATGTCATCAGCGTACATTAGAAACCTAGAATTAATGAAGCAGTTCTTAATATCATTGACAAACAAAATAAAGAGCAGGGGCCCCATTATTGAGCCCTGGGGCACACCGGAGGTGACAATAATTGAGCTTGATTGGAAACCATTAATGACTACCTTTTGCGTTCTATTGTAAATGTACGCCATGAACCATCGTAACAAATTGCCACGGATTCTGTTGTAGGCAATTTTATCTAAAAGCAGTTTGTGATCCACCTTGTCGAAGGCCTTCCGAAAATCTGTGTACACAGCATCAACTTGAACTTGTTCATCCATGGAATGGATTGAATAAGAAATCAAATATTCTAAAGATAACCTTTCAACCCTGTTTAAAATCTTGCTAATCGGATCACTACACAGACACATGCACACATTGGTATAAAAAACACACATTGATAATAATTTACAGCAATTTTTGGGTTTTTCCCTATTTTTGTTTTGATATTTGCTTATGTGTGAGTGTCTTCTTATCACTATTTACTTATGGTGGGATCGGACATCCGACCTAACTATTTTGATGAAGCCCGGTCAGTCTCTGCACAGCTTCAATCCCGACAACACAAACTGGTAGTGAAGTGTACTCAGGTCTTACTTCCCCGAAGAAAGGTCTTGTGAAAGATGGATTTAGACAATGTTAAGGAGTTTATACAACGTATTATACAGTATTTAGGTATGTCTTTTACTTAATTTAATTTTATAAAAATCATTTCAATACTTAAATAGCTTTTTCAAAACATTAAGTTCTCTGCTGATCAGTCAGGGCTGAATAACAGCAAAATAGATTTTTTTTTTGTGTAATTTTTTATTAAAAAATAATATTTAATAAAACTAAAAAGTAAATTGGACTTCTATTGCCAGTTATATTATCAAAAACGCTCAACAGAATTAACAATATAAACAGATGTGTAGCTGCAGACATAAAGTTGCTTTTTCAAATAACTTTCCAATTTTTATTTTTACATTTTTGTGTGCTTTGGCAAAAAAATTGAATTTATACCTATCATGAATATTGACATAACATTAAGAAGGTACTCTTAATCAGCCATAAATCAACTATTTTTATACAAATTTTAATAGTTTTATTGTTATTTTTATTAGGTGTGACATTAAGCCTATTGTTATAAATTACATGCTATTATTAACTTATACCTATGTCATGTTAAACCAATGTTGTTGTTCCATGACTGTAAATTTTTCAACACACACTATGATGAGTCTGTTAGGATATTGAATACCAGCCGGCACAACTCTTAGATTTTTAAAACCAGGTGTTTCCTCTACTATAGTCCTCGCCATATAAGTCTGGAATAAAGGTCATTGATCCTAACAACGCATCGTTAGAATTCCATTATACCATCGTTCTAATTTCAAAATAAAATGTAAGGTCACGGTCGCCTCTTACCACGATTCCTTTATTTTGAATGTTGTAAGGACACTTTCTTTACATTTTTTCGAATGGTTTTGAAATATTGGAATACATTGGTACACGGGGGTCAACGAATTTTATTCCACACTTATTTGGCTCAAACTATACATTAAATCAATTCAAATACAGAACTTTAATCAAAGTCTAGAAACTTCTAAAATCAAAACTTTTATTTCTCTTGTATGCAACTTTAAAATTATCTCACGGAGCTGTAATACTGGGATAAAAACTGTCCTATGTGTTAATATTCTAAGATATGAACTATCTACCTCTTTGTAAATCCATTCAATAGTTTTTGTTTCAAGAATAAAAAACATCCATCTATCTATTCTGACAGTTTCGCATTTGTATTAAATATTCCTTTGACATTCTAATTTTGGAATCTAACCCTTTCCATTTAATAAAAATAGGGTTACAAACCCTAGCTAGCAGAAAACAATGCACGAAATCATTTTTTAATGACCTCAACATGCAATTAGGACATTACTAACACGAACTTTAAAAAAAAAGCAATTTTAAATGTTATAATGCAAAGGGAGCAACCCTAAGTTTTGTTCAAACCCTAAAGGACTTTTAACTCCCCAAGTTTACTCGTACATTTCTAAAAATACATTTTGTTTGTCGTTCATGTTTGTAAGTAGCAGTTCTCAGTTTTTACCTGTAATGGTTATTTACTCACTTTTATGTCACTAATGTGAGTATTTCGTATATATTTTCCAAAGATATTTTCCTCATCTTAATAGGTCGTTGTCTTTCATCTGGGGTTGTAGCCCGGTGATTTGACTTCACGGGTGGACTTTGCCCTGTGGACACAAATCACATGTTTGATGACATGCAGTTCTTGACATACTTTCTTCCACAATATTTTATGAATTTCGTGGTTAACGATGGCAACGCGACCATTGCACGAGCGAGATCACCAAGCTGATCCTCTAATTGTAGGTAAATTGATCCAATAATATTCGAAATCAGATCTAGTCTGATCTTCCACAGCTACGCCCTTACACGTCTTGTAGGTACTCCAGTTTGTGTGTTAGCGTATAGTTGCTTAGTTATTAATCCCAAGGCTGGAAGTCGGTTTAACAGACGACGACCTCTTAGGTTGACTCATAAAATTAGTACCCTTTTTCCATAAAACATGGATGGTCTGACACGTGGCCTAAATTTGAACTAGGCTCCATCTTGTTTATTATGTAGATATTTTCCTAAAGAAACCCTCGGTCAAAAGATCCTTGCAGAATTGTAATCACCTCAATTCATTGAATGCGACATATCATGTTTAGGTTAGTGAATCATCTCTGCGGTTAACGCCGGTCAAACGTTCTGTACCAACGAACCTTAGGCGGTCCGGCTGCAATGAGGCAGAGCAAAGAACTACCTACATATAAACTGGACGGCACTGTTAGCGCAGTGGCTAAGCAATTGGACTGCTGCGCTACGTGTCTTGGGTTCGATTACCGCGCGGAGCAAATATTTGTGTGATCCACAAGTAGTTGCTTCGGGTCTGGGCGTTTGTGTATTTGAGTTTATATGTTTGTAAAGGCAGTAGGCACCCACGACACAGGAGAATTTCTTAGTGTGGGGCAAATACTGCTCACGTAAACGCACTATGAAAGTTTGGAAACTGCTATAACATGAGCAAATAACTGCTGAAGCAGAGGATTCTGCGAGACCCTTACTGCTATGGGACATAACGGTTTCTGGACGAAGATTTTTTTTAACTTTTTGAGAGGATCTTGCTGTATATCAACGCATCCAATCATTCCTTATTCAAGTGCCACCGCCACCAACTCTCCTCATAAATTAATGTCGTTGGCAACTTTATCAAGTCATAAATCGTTGTAGTATACAACAAAGTATAGCGGGTAGGCTTAAATTAAATAACTCATCATACAACCATACAATGTGCACGCTTATAAATTCAGAATTGTGAGTAAAACTAATAAGGGGTTATTTGTATGCAGTGGGAGTGCAGTGAGGCATCCACTGTGCATTGTAATAAGGGCTATTTTCTAGCCCAATCGCTTGTTCGTGTACTGTTATCTGTTATTGCTAGCTCTTATGGGGATCCGTCTGATTATAATCGCTGTACAGTAGCATAGAATTTTAGTGATAAAGTAATTCTTCCGATAGAAATAACATTGTTTAATAATTGGGCTGAGAATCGCCCCTCTTGAAGGTCAAAAGCTATAAATAGAACTTTTGGGAGGGTATACGCCCACCCTTCACCACCCTCTGGTGTTTATGTTATAAAGAAGTGGCGTAACAAACTCCCTAGCAACGTGTCTGTCTGTTTAGTTAAAGAATTCATCCATTCCTGGACCCCTTTCGAAATTTATAATATGTGCTCAAGCCGCCATCAAAATACGGGTCCACCATTTTTTAAAGGTTTTTTTAATCAATGGATTGCATTTTGCCCCCTTACGTTATAGTTTTTTTTTTTTTCAGTTATCTGACATGTTGCATTTTCTATCAATGCTAATTCAGATTTCCTGTAGCCTGTATCTGTGATCCGGTCATAGTCAAATTATAGCGTTTATACTTCCTTTAAACACTTACCTATTTATTTAAAAGTGTGGTGTTGGTGTTTAGGCTATCTGCATTACCCAGATGGATTACGCTGTTACCCTTGTGTTCAGATAGCATTTTTATTAGGGTTTTATGGCCTTTTTACTTCACCTTAATCAAATTCGAGTAGTGGTGGCCCAGTGGTATCGGTCCCGACTTACTAGTTGTAGGTCATGGGTTCGAACCACGCCAGGCCCATTACTTTGTGTAATTTATTTCATCACCACTGCTCTCAAAATGGTGAAGGAAAACATTGTGAGGAAACTGGCATGTCGTAGAACCAAAAATTGGAAGATATGTGACATCTACCAATCCGCACTGTGCCCGCGCGGTGGATTATGGCCCACTCCTTCTCTCAGAGAGGAGGCCTGTGTCCCAGCAGTGGGAATATTATAGGCTGATGATGATGAGTCAAATTCTAGAAGACAATATGACACAGGCATCTAATATCATTGAAAAATACCTCGAACCAGTGCTTTCTTTTGTTTGTTCGTATCCTGTGGCGAAGTTTGCGAGTTGCCTTAGTAAAGACACGTAATGTATTGAGGTACTGAGTTATAAGAATTGTGGCATCACACCACTTGTTAACAACAACTTGAAACTTTTTACCAAAACTCTTCTACAAGTGCCTAACCCTTTTTTATCGTGGTTAAATTATCAAGTGAGCCATTCCGCCCATTGTGGAGCTGCTGGGACAGTCAGGCTGAAACTGACTAAAATGCAAGGTGTTCCTTCAAGAGCCCTTTACATTCTAGGGTCACGGTTACCTGTTTTGACAGAGCCGGTCCAGGCACCAAGTAACACTGAACTTGGTTATAAGAAAACTATACGTCCAGTCGTTATTTATAGGACAATGTAAAGGTCTCTTTGACTTTTATTTGTCTATAAATAACTGGACTTTATAATAAAATTCCTTATTATCTCTACTTTTCTCAGGTTATTTTGATTTCTAACTGGCTTATTGTAACCCAACGACGATATAACAGGGACCGACGTCTGTCAACACATTAGGCAAAAAAGTCTTATATCCGTCTTATTTCGACCACTCCTGTGAGCCGAAAACATACCTTGAGACAGAACAGAGCTTACGTAGTACCTCAGCGAGTTGACAGAATAGGTAGTTTTTGTTCCCTATATCGTGCATGCGGAGTCTAGTAATATATCGTCGTTGTTGTAACCAGATTTTGATGAAATGTAGATAAATATGCACTTTGTGAATGAACTTGAGAATGAGACATTGTGAAACTCGATTCTCAGTGAATCACTGACCTCTGACATTTGATTTTCTACCTCACCAGCTCCTTGAACTATTTTCGTTTGCCCTTTCCTCCCACACAAGGTCTTTCAAAGTCCTTGTTTATAAGAAATTCTGGGAGCTGCCTCTGTTGTCTAATAATGTCCCAGTCCATTTCTCGCAATGATTGAAAGCAATCTGTATTTGATAAATGAGAGCATTTGAATCCATATTGTCGGTTGTTTTTACTCGTTCAGTAGTCAAAAATAAGGGCTGAAATTGACTGTAAAAATGTCTCCTGTATCGACATAGAAACTCACATACTCAAACTACCAGACCCAGTACAACGATTAGAGCAGCCGTACTCTAAAATTGGATTTATTCACGTTGAATCCCATTTTTGGATCCTCTTTTTTAGTTATTCCCGATGGATCCAATTTCTAGTCCCGTTGAATCCTTGCAAAAAAGCGTCTACCATCAGCCTCTATATAAAACAGTTGAAACCCCATTAATTTAAAACAAAAATTGTACACTGCAATTTTTGAGGTATTCCAGTTAGGGCACCTGGCACCTGCGAAAATTTTTGATGATTTATCTACGAGTAATTGATTGACTTGCCAACATTTAAGACTGCCCATATAATCATGACAATCATTTAAGGCGTGCCCCTCCCCCTGACTCGCTAAGTATTATGATTGTGTTATAATCTACTATCGCTGTTGTATAATCTCAAAGCCATGGCCATTGAGGAAGTGTTACTGTTAACAGAAAACCGATAAAGCGATTTAATCAGTCGTTAAGCCGTACGTTGCGAAGTAAACAAGTGTTTACCTTGTCGTTAGCTAGTAGGTAGATGCTAGTTAGTTTTTCAGTATGACCACTGAAGTTATTTAATTAATGTATTTTTCGTCACTTCTGTAACTGTTTACTAATCTATGGTTCAAAGGTCCGGTGGCCTACGATGACGTCTTAAGGGCGAGATTAATTCCACTGTGGGAGCGAGATGGTTGTAGACGTCTTGTATGCCTTGTCTCTTCCCTACAGTGGAACTACTCCGTTTTTAGGATGTAACTGTTACCTGCCTACACAAAGATGTCCTTGAAATGAATATTTAAACATATTCCAAATATAACATTCTGTCCGTTCCTAAATAAACAATCAGTTCATAATCAACAAGCTTTAATTAAAAAAGACTATTTATTTTACTAGTCTCCATAAACGAAACCATTACAGTCTCTGCTGTAGTTTAATGTAGGTAATTACAAACATTCCGATCTCCATAATCTCGAATCAATAAGGACCGGGATCTTTAACACGCGCCTTTGACGTCATAATACAGACGGCTATGTCTGTAGCTCCATGTGCTGACGTCACTAGACGATCGTAGGCGTCTCATTTCTTTACTTTTACTCGTTGACGCATCTATAGCATTCTTTATTCTGTGATTTCTCATTCACTGCTTACATTTAATTGATTATTCTAATCTGCTTATCTAGTTGTACTTGTAGTAATCTGTGAATCTTAGATGTTTAGCATTCTATACCAGTTGGTAAAGTCGTTTGAGGTCAAAGAATTCTTGACTCATACGGTAAAATAAAAAAACAATTTGTGAAAAGTTTTAGCAATGAATAAAATTTCCATTCAGAAGATTGAAGGTATGAAATCTTACCAAGAGGTACCTATCGCCCAGTAAGTGGTTTGGTTGTAGAGGTCAGATAGGCAGTCGCTCCCAAATACTAGTATTTAGCTGTCCATTAAGACTGAATGCCGACTTCAACGTATTTAGGAAAAGCTTAGGTGGATGTTGAAGTAGAAATCATTTCTAATCCAATCAAACTTAATGACGCGATTAAATCGGTTTGCCGGCAGATGCAGTGAAATCATTTAAAAACTGTTACATCTGTGTTTACGTCGTTTATTGTTTACAAATGAAGCCATAATTATCATCAGGAGTTATGTCTACATTGTACAGATACAATGATATGCTCAGTATAAAGGTCAAGCGCATATAAATTGCGACAGATTGCCATGTCGGAGACTTGCAAGTAATTGAATCGACCATTAAAGACCTAGACAGTGTCGTCTTCCATCATTATTTGATTGAATCATTTAATATTGACAGATTCATAATAATGACAGTTTTACAGCCCTGACGTGATTTTACGCGGTTCTTTTTTAAAATCCACTAGATGCAAGTATGTTTGCTTCCATCTTCAATCAACATAACTATTTTTGAACTGTTTTTGTCTTTTGACAATTCAAAAGTGCTATATTTGGCAAATAAATGCTTTGATTTGATTTGAATCGTGTAAGCAAGTCTTGTCCATCTTTAATAAAGTCTTTAACTATTTTTGCGACAATGTTGTCCGTATCCACTGCGCCAATTTAGATGCATAGGGCAATTTAGATAATTTCTTGCTTTGCTTTTGCTCTATTATGGCCTGACTACTTAGTCATTTAGCATATTTTGTACTACTTTGCTTCCCTTTGCTCTTCATTTAGTATATCATGCTAATTTCTTCTTTAAAATAACGCATCTTATACCCACTCCATGCAAGATCTTAATGGATCAACCAGTTAGTCTCGTAGATTATTATCGTTGGCGTAAATAACATTTGATGAATCACTAAAACTCGACAGATATGATAAATGAACGACAATGTAGTAATCTATCGTTCTTTTGACATTTGGATTGATTCTCCAAGATCTGAACTGGACCGTCGGCCTTTAAAGAGGGCAGTGCAGGAATGTTGGGCTGGGTTATTTCTGGTCCCGCGGAAGTCATTTCTGGAGTAAGATTCATCTATGTTTCACATAGCATTCTTAAACATGTTGCAAGCATCTATAGACATTCAAAAAGTATTGACGAGCTTAATTTGAATTGAAATTATTCTTTGCTGAAAGATCGTGGCCATAGACATCTTCTCTGCGCGTTCATGGACTCAAATTGTATATCAAACTATGAGGTGATGAGCAATAAAGCAGTGTGAAAGAAGAAAACATACGTCTACAGGGTTAAAGGCAGCGATACTTCTCAATGCAGATTTTTTTACTGCTAGCTAAAATTTCCGATCATTCCGAAAATACTAGGTAAACTTGCATATGTCGCAGGGAAATGAGGAAATCAGGAATTTCGCAAAATCCCAGAAGATGTTTAAATGTAGGGAAATAAAGAATACTGTGGGTGATGTTTCTGTCTACAGGGATTAAATAAACCAAACCGAACCTCGGGTTGCCAATGAAGTTCGTCTTCTTCTCGTTCAAATGCACAAAGTTGAAGTATTTAAGTAAGAATGTTGAATGGTCCCATCCCCTTCGTTACTATTTCTTTTAACCAGTTGGAAGTAGGATCACCGTATCACTGACGATAAATTGGTGTTCTTTCATATTAATAAATTCTTTTAGTAAGAAGACGTAATAAATAAGAATATTCCACATCTGCAGGAAATTCGTGAAATCCCTGATTTCCTCTTTTCACTGCGACAAATATACAGAGTACTCAAGGCGTAAAAGTTATTTAATTAACAATTCGACCGCAAACATTTCTGGTAGCTACTTAGTGATTGATGACTCTATACTAATGATAAGGACACAAGCACGATGAAATCAGTTTTGCACACATCTAATAGGATTAAAAGATATGTTTTAAAGGGTAGGTAATCATTGCGCTATCTGTCTGTCTTTTAATAAATTGCAAAACCGTGATTAAAAGAGGGGGCTTAATTATTTCTTTAGATTTCGCGGGCTTCCCGTCTGTTATAGGATTGCATGATATTTTATGAGCCATATTTGTGGTGACTCTCAGTGTGTGATAAAAGATAATACTATTGCGGATTTCATAAACATATTTACACATGAGGAACGTGTCTATCGACTTTTTTTACTGGATTGTATGTTACATAATCATTAGTGGCTGATCTACATAATTATAGTAACCAAAATGCTGTGATCTGTTGTCATAATATCCGGTTTGCTTCTACGATAAAAGATGTAAAGTGGTATTCAGGATCTTACTTCACGATCATCCTCTAGCACTGATCCTATTTAATTTGGACCACATACTGCAGAAGAACGTGAAGATCCGAGTTCATGACTAATAGCCCGATGCTCCTACGCGTTTTTAAGTAATGCATAAGCACTGATCGAGCGCAGCCCATTTAGCTAAATTATTTGTCGCAATTAACCTGCCCGGGGGCTTATAGTCCGTGCCCTCTCGTAGAAAGGAGACTTATGTCCGTATTGTGGAAACATTTTAGGAAGACTTATCAACCAACTTTTGGTTAAAATGATCCGTTATATGCCATATCGGATCCTTTTGATCAAAGCTGGCTGTATCCATATATGCCAGAAGCTAATTGGTAAAAAAACGTTTGGGCTATCCCCAACTTTTAATTATGGCTATGTTTTCGTTTCCATCACAAATTAACCTTATTAGAATAAGGTTAATTTCGACCTCGACAAGTTCGTAGTTACTTTATCCTCGTTACGTATACAAGGAAAATGGACCACATCCCGTAAGCCAGTCACAGATATTTTGCTAAGTTTTGAACTGACTGCCCAACTGATAAAATCGTTAATGATATAAAATATGATGTTGCGCCTTTGAGAGTAATATAAAATGACGCATATAAGGGTCTGACTTAATGTTAGATAACAGATTAAGATTGGAGGAAGGTGCGTCTTGTTGCCACCTAATCGTAAGGTAAGCGAAATTTACAGTGCAAGAATTAACCTGGGTGGAACTGAAATCCATTATGCGTTTCTCGTCTCTCCAATGATTGGTTGAATCTTGGTTCAGTTTCTTCTCTTTTGAAGGAAACTGGAACAAATTGCGAGCTGTAACTGTATAATATTTACAATGACCCTTAGAGACATTCTCTTTACACTTGGTGTTTATAGGATTGATTTTCCAATGCTTGTAAGTTATTAATTTGTGACCCTTTGCACTTCTTCTCTAGCACCTATGAAATTAATATTTATTGAAAACCTAAACATCTGTTATTTTCTCGCACTACAGATGCCAAACGCGGTGTGTGAATGTGTGAATAACCTTTTTGATTGATAGTTGAACTTTTCAATCAGACTTGTCAATCAGTTTGTTTTGATAGACATAGTGCGGTGACATCTAGGTACTTGTTTATCTGATTCAAGTGACTGAAAGGACCTACATATAGTATTTTATCAATCGCTGAAGACTATTGAGTTACCCTCTGTAAATAATTTCATTGATTTTTGAATATCCTAACAGCGCCTATTTTTTTGTTTAATGTCCTCCGCGAAGTATTAGGCTTGTTGCTAGGTCTTATTTTATGTCTTCGCCTGTTACTAGGCTCTATAGACTAGGATTGTACTTGTCTATTATGTGAGTTGAAAAATTAACTTCAAGTACATCATTTTTATCACTGTTGAACATGTTTTTTAGTTACTGACAATATTGATTTAATTGTTATAACTGTAACTTGCTGTACACAATGTATTCGGTTCCGAATTTTGTTTTGATGTTAAATTAAATAATTATTAGTAAAATAATTCATCATCAATTCGCTTTTTGCTTTTATCCAGTAAATAATACCTAGCCCTATTCCAATCTTTATTTTTTGTTTTATTTTTTTCCTCATAGAATATCGCACAATTTCCGATCTCTTCGGATTTTCCTTCCGTATTGTCATCATAGTTCGTACTGTTGTAGTTTTTGCTGTGACTGTGCGTAAGCTAATATTTATGTTGATCATGTTCATAGGAGACTAGTTACCTACCTGTACTTACGCATACTAATTAATTAGTACCGTCATTTTAATTTGTTCCTTATTATTTGTTGACATACGGCTTCAACTGTGAGTCATATTTAGATTTGAGAGTTAGTTAATAGTTTCCCGTACTTATTATGTTACTGGGTCTTACCATGGGGTATGGTATTACCCAGTTACTGGGTTGTGGAGGTCCGACAGGCAGTCGCTCCATGTAAAATACTGATATCCAGCTGCATCTCGGTCGACTGGAAGCCGCCCCCAATATAGTTGGGAAAAGTCTAGGCAGATGATGACTTATTATGTTACTGGGTGTTCCGTAAGTCTTGAGACACAAACTGCAAATTCCCAATACATTTGAGCACAGCTTATGGGCCTACCACACGCACAAGGTTCACCACAGTTCGGCCTGTGCAAGCCCGGCCTGCACGTAGGTATTTGCCTGTAATCGCGGCGGTAAGACCCCTCTTTGAGGAGTGGCTGGAGAGACGTCACGGCGTCCTGACCTATCGCATGACGCAGGTCCTCACCGGACACGGAAGTTTCGGGAGGTACCTGTGGCTGATGGGAAAGGAGGAAACGCCGGGGTGTCACCACTGCGAAGATCGCCCGGAGGACACAGTAGAGCATACGGTGCAAGACTGCCCAGCTTGGGCAGAGCACCGACGTGTCCTCACGGCGGCGATAGGCGGAGACCTCTCGCGCCCGGCATTGGTTTCGGCCATGCTGCGGAGCGAGACGGAGTGGGAAGCGGTCGCCGCCTTCTGCGAGGCAGTAATGCTCGTTAAGGAGGCGGCGGGCCGCGAGAGAGAGAGGACAGCGTCCTCCCTCCGCCCCAACCGCAGTGGTGTACGCCCACGGCGCCGTACGTCGCAAGACGATCTCCGGCCACCGTAGGCGCGGGCATGCGGACAGCGAGTAAAGGGCAACTCGCTGTCCGACCATGGAGCATGCCCGGGTCGACGGCGCGTCGTGTTCCACGCGCGCCTCAAAGAGCTGTCAGCAAAAATGACGGGGCCCCCTCTCAGAGGGCCAAAGCCTGCCGGGGTCGCGGGATTTATTTCTATTACCGCGACCCCGGAACATAAAGGGCTACTGAAGGACACCGTGGATTTTAGTCAGTACAAGTCTGACAGTACCTCCCGCCCTGCCCGGGGTTGGAGGTCTCATTTGATGATTTTACCACGATAAAAAAAAAAAAAAAAAAAAGGTATTTGCCTGTGCTGTGTGTGTGGTTGGGCATTCAGTGTCGCCGTCCGTGTAAAGTTTTCTCATGCGGGAAGTTTGCGCAGGCAAAACTTTTAGCACTGATGTAAAACGCAATTGCTCTATCGGCTAATTTATTACAAGTTTACATGATAATCACATAGTTACAACGATACGAGCTTATCCTAAAATAAAAATCTCTCGAAACAGACAGACATAGCTATGCAATTGTTTATTTTATATGTCAAATACATACACACAACAGGTTCTTAACCTTTGGTCTACACGTGCCGTACACGTTAGTTTTTGCGCTGATATATTGGCCAAATTATCTTACAAGAGTAAATTTTATATACAAACAACAGTTTTTAATTTAAATGCCAAGTGGATTCTGTTTATGTTTGTTTATTTAATGTGCTTGAAAAATAGCGGATTGGTTAATGGCTGTCCGTTCAATGGAATAAGCTGACGTCAATTAATTCAGAATTTTGAGATATTATCCTTACTAAGTGGTCGCGGGACTAAACAGCAACCGTGACCCCGGCACGTAAAGCTATTTAAGGACACCGTGGGTTTTAGTCAGTACAAGACTGACAGTCCCTCCTGCTCTGCCCTGGGTGGGAGGTCTCATTTGATGATTTTACCACGATAAAAAATCTTTACTAAGTAGACTCTGGACTCTTCGAATTATAAAAAAAATTATGAGTCGATTTTTGAGCTCAGTCCCTCGGATAACTGGCCAATTATACATATAACCGAGAAGCTGCAAGCCTCGTAAAGCATATTGGTAAGCAAGCAGAGACTTATTATTGTAGGTACTGTAATGTGTAGATCTTTGACAGTCGTTAAAGGTAGTCAGTGGCCTGAAAGACATTAAAACAACTTGTTTTGCCAAGGAATTGTATTACCCAGTACTAACTAGGTTTTGGGGGTAAGACAGGCAGTCTTGTAATACTAAATGCTAATTTAGCTGCATCCAAAGGTTGGACATGCATAAAAAGACTGGTCAGTTTAAAGTATGGCTTCTTCCTGTGGCTAATACTTACACGTTTGAAATATTACGATTATGTATGGATAAAATCCATAAGGAAATAGGAAAACTTTGGCATCGCGAAATAATACTCAATAATAATAACTTAATTTATGATGGACCTACCGCTGAACCGGTAGTGGGATATTTGACTGAAATAATCTGTGAGAATCTAACTTATTTTCTTTTAAACCAAAATAGACGGAGAATATGATACTTTTAAAAGTGGGAAGACCTCACTGCTTAGTACAACTTTTGCTGAGGTTTGATGTTACAATTCTCCTATCATGATCATTAATTTAAATAAAATACGTCACCTATAGTTTTTTTTTTTTTAGAATTTAAATGATTAGTAAGTTCATCATTAACTATTTATTGATGCTAAACCGCCAATTGCCTCTCACAAGCCGCACAAAAAAAATAATCGTAAAGAACACATAAAAGACTTCAAAAAGATGCAAGTGTCTTTTTTTTAAAATACTGTGTGATAGTGCTATGATGCACTGTGTTTTTGTAACAGTGCGAAGTTAAATTAGAAAACTCACCCTTAGCACGAGTTTTCACTCTTTTACTTTACAGCTTCTTTCCAGTATTTACAGCGTTTCTTGTATGAAAAAATGGAACAGCGCCTCTGGTGTGCGAAGAAGGAACTAATTTTTTCCTTGAAAATTGACAATTTGAAAGGGTCAAAGTTCCAGTTTACTTTACGTCTCAAATACTGAAAAAAACTCGTGTTATGGGTACTGAAAGGCATTGTCACTGTTACAGTATAACCCCTCGTTTACACCAAGGTATAATACAGTTGAATCCGTTTATTATGACATTGAAGGGACCGTCATTCTAAGCGGACGTCATACAAAGCATTTTGTACAAAATAAACAACCTCCTGTTTTTGTCAGTATGTATTTATTTTAACAGAGAGACAATATAGAACTAAGTCAATAATATTAATTGTATTACCCACTGATACTCAAAACAACCATGCATGCGCCGAACATCATCGGGTATCACGTGACGCTTCCGAACACTTGTCGAAGTTGTTGAAAGAATTTTCTATGAAAACCAAACTTCGCTGTGTAATACGTCATAATAAGCGGTTGGTCATTATAAGCGGAGTCATAATAAACGGATTCTACTGTACATGTATTTGACAAGTTTTGACATTTCACAGACTTCATTGTAAACAAAAATGTGTTTTATACTTGTATAAATACTCGTATATATACGAAAGAATGTTTGATATTATGGTTTGAGACACTCTCAATACATGTATAAAACAAACAAATTATGTTTTGACAAGTGTTCTACAAGTTTTGTATGAAACTAGTATATAACTTGTTTCTTGGTGTAAACGAGGGGTAAGAAAGTAGGAGTCCAACATAATTTTCTTAAAAAAGTTTTTATCTTTAAAATATAAGTTTCCTCAATAATACTTACTCAATTACAAGTTGATGATGATGAGAAAAGTAATTATTATCGGAAACTCGTTAATTCACTATTAGATTATGTTATGGAGATATGTACTTAAAATCTCAGTCGGACAAACTAATATTAAGTTGAAAATACATTAGCCTCCTTATATTTTTGTAATAAAATAGGGTAAAAAGATTGGAAATGACATCTCTCTTGCCCGGGTCTATTCGATTTGATCCATACTTCCAGCGCCACCCAGTACCTTTTAAAAGCGGGTCATCATCATCAGCCTAGCCTTTTAATGGGGTGCGGTTCATGTCGGTACAGATGCAGCTGAATATCAGTATTTTACGTAAAGCAATAGCCAATTTTTCACGCCTTAGGATCATCATTTCGGTTCATGAACAGAGCTTTTTTTTTTCGTGGTAAAATCATCAAATGAGTCCTCCCAACCCGTATACGTATGTCACGCAACCTCACGAACAGAGCTAGGATAATTTACTTTTCCTCTCTGTATAATTTACGACTACCAAGCGAGCAATGCAACGGCAAAAAGCTTGTCCTATAAAATCACCTGTGCTGAAAATCACTCGACAACCCGCGTCAAATTAATGAGGTGGCTACTAAAAATATGCTAATGATATTAGCGGGAGATATGCGCAAGAGCACGCGTCAGCGCCTAGACTGCGTCTGATGACGAAGCGCGTGGGCAGTCACGCAATTTTCTGAACTGAAAAAGGGCCAGAAGAACCACACACGATTAAAAATGTTCTTGAAGCTGGAATCAGTCTCCTTTCTACTTTGAAATCGGGAATAAAATTCATGTGTTGCCTACTTTATGATTTACAAGCTGCACACTGCACAGATTACGTTTTATTAATTAGAAACCTAATAAATAATTCGAAACCTAACCACTTAGTTTTTCATAAAGGTTTTAATATATTTTTTTTACTTCAAACATCGTTATCGCTGATATTATGTAACGTACCGCAATTCACAGAATCTTGGGTTTTCCTTACCGGAAAACTCTTAAAGGGTCACTGAACTAACTTTATAAACAGTTTAGAGTTTTAGACTATAGAAGAACTCAAAAATCGCATAAAAACACATTCCTAATATTTTTATGTCTTTCGATCTTGTGTCCCCTTCTAAGGATTGATTTCGTCAAAGTGGAACTTCTGTATGTTGTATTGTCTATGTCCCCGATATGTACAGTCATTTCATTTTACATAGATACTGCGAACAGTTTCATGACTGTTATTTTTATTGTTGTTTCTTTTATAGCCCATGTGACGTAAGTCGAGAAATTAGAAAGAACAGTGTTGTCTCTAAAATTTCTCGTCGATTTTTCTCAACATTTCAAGATTTATTTTATGGCCTATATCTTTGTTTTTGACAGTGTTAGCGGAAGCTATATTTTGTCTAGTCATTGCTATTTATTTTTGCCATAAAGAACACCTTAATGTTGTAGGAGTTAAAATGGTGAATCACTGTAATCGCTGAAAGTTGAACTTGTTGGTAGTTTTACTCAATAGATGGCGCTGTTTTTAGTAAGTTGCACCTGAACAAAGTCGGGGCACGTCGCTAGTACAGCTGAAGGTGCGCCCGGTCAGCTTTAACCACGTATTTTATTTCTTTGCACATGTTAGTTATTTACCTCAATTAAATAGCCGTTTATTTAAGACTAATTACATATTTTCTGCGCACTTAGCACATTTCATTGCTAATTCACTGGTGGATTTGCTACTACTTACTGTTATATTTATGTGTACAGGCGCTAGCACTGATATGTCATATTCATCACCATGATTTCCTGCCTTTATCTCAACACGTTTTCTTCTTAGATTCTCCCCTGTCAGACGTTATATCATCATATGCTTTTCTTTCATTTCACTTACTATTATTGACTTAAATTCAAACTACAAGACAATTCTAGAAATGATTCGTGGTCAAAACATGAAAAAATGGGCAAAAACTTGACATATTGGGCAAAAATGTATTAACGCCCAATTAAATCGGTTACTGGACATACAAACAAGTAATTTTCTAGCAGGCAGGGGAAAAATTCGGTTTTTACGGGAATTTATCGAGCAATCATTCAATGCGCCCATATATGTCCTGGGCATAAACCCTCTCTAGACAAGATAGACATATTGTTCGTAAAAACTAAATAAAAATAATATAGTAGTCTTGTAAACAATGCAGAAAAACTAAGCTAAATAAACAAGCAAAGAAGGACATGTGACTAGCAATGGGTAAAGTCTGGCCGTATATGATGATGATGATGATGAATGAAACATGTCTATATAGCATGCGACTGTACTAGGCACTTGCACGCAATGCTTTGTATTTGAATGTTAGATTTATTTTATGTGTCTTAGTCTCTGTAAACGATGTTTTATTTTTTTAAATTAATTACAAACTTGTTAACATATGAAAATAAATCATAAATTAAATATTGTGACGTCTTCTCAATAAATGCATTTACGTCGGTACAGTCGACAAAAGAGTTTGTTATACAGGCATGATATTGACGAATTCCATTGCTCAGAATTTTCGTTATGATTTCATGCAATGTCACGATCTGCCTTTTTAGAAATAGCCAGCATGCTCTCAATATGGAATTGTTTTAGTTTTAAGATGCCTGCGGACTTTGTTCTTTGTATGGGTTAATTACTATCTATTAGTAAAATTACTGTAACTATGATATTACAATATATTTTTAAGAAAGTAAAACATGGTTGTACTTTCTTGGGTTACCTTCAACAGGTTTACCATCCGTCAATCAATCTTCTTTTTTTTTTTCCACTTTCCTGTTATTTTCTATTTAAGATGTTTTTATTCTTTGCCCTTAATTGAAGAGAAGTAAGATAAAAAATAAATAAAAAACCAATATTGCTGAAATCACTGAAATCTACCTGATTGTTTTTTGACCATTCGCACGTTTTATTTTTAAGATTTTCTATGTCGTTATTGTTCGTATTGTTTCTTTCATTTTTTTAAATAGCTGTTTTCGTATTAAAACTAAATGATTGCCATAACTGTCTTTGTTAATAAAGTAACCTACTATTTGTGTATTAATGTGGCACGTCTTGTAAAGTGTTAATTTCATTAGTAAATACTTTTTATTGTTGTGGTATCTGTGGTTCGCTTAGTAGTTTTCTTAATATTGGTTTCAATGTATAATTTGTCAAAACAAGTGTCTCTTCTAGTTGTTCATGTTTTCACTATGTATAACGTGAAATTTATTAGTAGTATAGTTACTATTTCTTTGGTTTTGTGTAGAGTCATCAGTTTTTTTATGTTTATTTTTTCTCTTTTTCACAGAAGGCTGTATAATCGGTCCCCACAATGACGAACAGTTGAATATTAGTGATGTTTGTGAGTACCATTTTTATACAAACCTTGAATTATATAAATATTACGATTAAGTTATAACATCGGGTGATTACTTGCGGATTTACTTTATTATGTAAATTCGCAAATTATCACCGGATAATTTAAAAAATCTTATGAATATGCTTGTGATATAATATTTTGAATTCAACTTAAACCTATATTAAGTTTTGAAAACATAACCACCTTCTCTCTCGTATAAAAATACAGTAAAGCCAGAAGTCTACGCCCCTCTACATCTTTTTTAAATAATTCATCATAGTGACAAACACAGAACTAACTTCTCTTTCGTAGTTTAAAATTTCAATTTGAATGAAGGCTTGGTAACGCATAAGTTGCCCCAATGCAAATATCACCTAAATCAGTGTTGGTGTAAGTATACTAACTTATACATGCTAGAGCTAGACCGAAAAGTAAGAAAATTGCAGAAAATCAGAAAGTGTGAAGAATAAATTATGAGTTACACGACAAGCCAAGCTTCTAGGCTTCTATGGAAGTATCTACTACCAATAGCAAAAATGCGCTCTTTGCTGATGTATTCTGCATCGGGGGGCGCTTGCGCAGCGTGTCGTTAAAAAAGTCCGCCTGTACATCCGCAACCATTCCAAATTAAAGCCAAATATTATTGCATAACATCTTATTAACATTTAAATGTTGAGTTTATGATTTTAGTTCATTAACCTCCGCATGAGATCACATCATATTATGGCAAAGCAAATGTAGTATCAAATCAGACCTCATCAACTCAATACAATTAATTATTCAACTAAGCTTAAGTAGTCCACCATCCGTAACTTCTTTAGAAAACTAGTTTATTGTAATTTAACGACTCTGCAATAAATATATTATTAATAATTTGATATACTAAGTGGTTCCGTCTCACTCGGACACACGCGACCTTCAAAGTAAATGTTTTGTTTTTAATATCGTATTTATTGTTACTCATATTGCTATATTTTTGTTTGCGGTTTTCTCCCTATAACCTGCCTTGTAATTAAATTTTACTATGTAAATTGAATTCTTTAATGGTAAAGTCTTAACTGCCAATTAGTTAAAAGTTAAAAACAGGAGCATTACCACGACTTCTTAACGCGATCCAGTTTGGGCTGTGGGAAAGAGACAGAGTTATACAAGTCGTCTAGCGCCATCTCTTTCCCAAAGCCTAAAGACTCACGCTTTAAGAGTTCATGGTAAGGCCACAGTACTGGGGCGTAGTAGTTTATAAAACAGATGAAAAACAGGCTTATTAAATCACATGTGTTTTAGACAAAAAACAAATAAAAAAATCCGTTATTAATAGACATTGTGACATGCATGTTTTGCGTGACTAATTATACTTAATAAAATGCTGTGAACACATTAGCAAATATCTTTGGTCGTTGGCGCCAAACCACGCGATTAAGGAAAACAATAAATTGCAACTGTCCGCGGAAATCTGTAGAATGATGATAAATTGATGATGACTGATGTTTTTAGTAGTCCTTCATCTTTATATCTATGGAGTTTTTAAGAGTTATTCTTGCTTTGATGAATGAGGCTTTTACTGTTAATTAACTCCAAATATTTTGATTGGGGATTATAATTAGGCGTGGCCCATGGCTGGCATGCCTTGAAAGGTGTGTACTAAAATAGTCCCATTTTTATACTTTATGCAACCAGTAGATGACCTGAAGTTGGGAGGGAGTAACGGGACAAAATACTGAATGTGAAAATGAATTAGAAGTGAGGGTATTAGAACTGTTGTATCGAGGTAAAATCATCAAATGAGTTCTACCCAAGGCGTGGCGGGAGGGACTGTCAGACTTGACTACAATAAAGCCTTTGCTTAAAAGTTGGATGTTGTTGGCAGGGCCGGGTTATGCCTGTCGGGGCCCCTAGGCAATGCTTATCCAGGGGCCCCCGCCCCCTACCCTCTTCTAATTTTTTCGTTAACACAACAAAATTCAAAACTGTTTTTTACTAACCTGGGTATGTCATCATATTATTGGAATGCGTTCCGAAATGTACTAAAATAGCGTCGATGTAATGTACAGAGCAAATTTTCAAATTAATTTTTTACTGTTTAAGAAACATTGCCCATTCTTTTCCCTGTAGCACTGGGGCCCCTGAACGTGGCGGGGCCCCTAGGCAGTTGCCTATAGTGCCTAATGGATAAAACGGCCCTGGTTGTTGGCTAACAGTAATCAGTGTACTCTTTATGTCTAGTTGAGGCGATCACTTTGGCGGACCCGTCGTTCGGCGTGGGCGCAGGCGCCGTAGACGAGAGCATGGCGCGCCGCGACCAGCCCTACGTGGAGATCGTCGAGCAGCCGGCCAGCAAGGCGCTCAGGTAAAATTCTTATTCAATTTGAAACGGTTTGCTTTTGGTTCAGTGTTTCTGAAAGTTTTTTTCAACAGATTCCTACAATACTTTACCTACGCATAAGATTTACGAAATACTTTTACAAAACTTTTCACGGAAATAGGTAACACCAAAAAACCTAACCTATACAGGGTGAATTTTTCAACTGGGCGTGGATGGCTACTTTCGAAACTATGAGGAATATCGAAAAACGTTGAAAGGAGTCTCGAGGCCGATTTTGACGAAAACTAAAACTGCATCATTGGATTTTAGAAAAATCAAAAATCCTGGCCAGGAATCGAACCCGCTGATTTTGGAAAAAAAATCACACCCTGTATTATTACACCGTTCGATAGTGTTGCTAATAAGGATTAAATTCTGGGAAGTAATCATATACGGCAAACTTAAGGAAATGGCTGATTTTAATGAAATTGCTATTTTTCCATGTTACTTTACATCTACTGAGCCATAATTTATTCGAAATATAAAATTTCATTGTTTTCAATGTCTCACTGGATTTGACGTTTCAGCAATCCCACTGTACTTAGCAATACGACATTATTGAGTTGAACTAAAAATAGCATTATTTTAAAGAAGAAACGGTAACTTATGTTTCAAATACAGTCTTTGCCTTGAAGATTAATCAGTTTTTTTTGTAATTATACGTTTTCCTTAAGTTTTCCGTATATGATTACTTCCCAGAATTTGATCCTTATTAGCAACACTATCGAACGGTATAATAATACAGGGTGTGATTTTTTTTCCAAATCAGCGGGTTCGATTCCTGACCAGGATTTTTGATTTTTCTAAAATCCTATGATGCAGTTTTAGTTTTCGTCAAAATCGGCCTCGAGACTCCTTTCAACGTTTTTCGATATTCCTCATAGTTTCGAAAGTAGCCATCCACGCCCAGTTGAAAAATTCACCCTGTATACAGGGTGATTTTGACGAAAACTAAAACTGCGTCATTGGATTTTAGAAAAATCAAAAATCCTGGCGAGGAATCGAACCCGCTGATTTTGGAAAAAAAATCACACCCTGTATTATTACACCATTCGATAGTGTTGCTAATAAGGATCAAATTCTGGGAAGTAATCATATACGGCAAACTTAAGGAAATGGCAGATTTTGATGAAATTGCTATTTTTCCATGTTACTTTATATCTACTGAGCCATAATTTAATCGAAATTATAAAATTTCATTGTTTTCAATGTCTCAATAGATTTGACGTTTCAACAATCCCACCGTACTTAGCAATACGACATTATTGAGTTGAACTAAAAATACCATTATTTTAAAGAAGAAAAGGTGACTTATGTTTCAAATACAGTCTTTGCTTTGAAGATAAATCAGTTTTTTTGTAATTATACGTTTTCCTTAAGTTTGCCGTATATGATTACTTCCCAGAATTTTATCCTTATTAGCAACACTATCGAATGGTGTGATAATACAAGGTGTGATTTTTTTTCCAAAATCAGCGGGTTCGATTCCTGACCAGGATTTTTGATTTTTCTAAAATCCAATGATGCAGTTTTAGTTTTCGTCAAAATCGGCCTCGAGACTCCTTTCAACGTTTTTCGATATTCCTCATACTTTCGAAAGTAGCCATCCACGCCCAGTTGAAAAATTCACCCTGTATATTATCATTATACCTACTCATTTGTTAGACTTGAAAATAGGTAATTTTTTAAAGTCGTAGACAAAACTTTATGACAATTAAAATGAAATAAGGCGTCAACAAACTTTCTTTGCTGATTGTACCCAAAATGTCATATCGATTTTGTTATACAGAAGTTATTTGCAACTGTCTTTGGTAAATTGTGGGTCCATATTCAATTGATTTTAGCTTGACTACAAAGATAACATGTTAAAACTCTTTTTTTTTTCTAAACACGTCCTCGGTCGGTTTTATTGTCATTTCACTGGAAAATAGTAGTGATGTGATGCGACTTGTATGATACAATAATGGTGGTTGTGATTGTGAGGCAGGTAGCCTGTGGTGCCGTTGGCCAAAGGTGCTAGGAGGTGGATGCCAAGATAAATCTAATACTATATATTTTTAGCGTCAAAAATATCAAGAGCCGTTGTTGAATACTTCCTTAGCCTGTATCATAAACGTAGCATTTTGCAGCACTTCATAATCGGCTAATTTAATTGCACTTGTTCGGCTATCATTACTGTCCAGTCAAAGTTTATCGCGCGGAACTAAAGTCATGTACCTGATAATGTTATCAGCAACATGTTACGGTAACCTTGATCGACCGTGCGATCTGCTCAACTAATGTAACATGTATGAACCGACATCTGAAATGTTCTCACTGCTTGAATACAGGCCTCCTTTCTGTGAGAGAGAGTTGGCTGTAATCCAGTTAGTGGGTCCGTTAGTTTGAAAGATGTTACAGAACTTAGAATTTCTGGACCAAAAATTAATTTTATTAGGAAGGCTAAAAACGACTGGTCGAAGTCGAACTGGGCCAGAATGGCTCGGGTGATTTTTTTTAATTCTGTAATTGTATATGAACTCAATATGATGTACGGTCAAGAGCTTCGACCTATCACCAGGTTTGCTGCTAGGGTCGCAAGCTAGGTCTGTGGGAGGTCAGTGCTTTTGGTCGCCACCTCGACTGTATGGTATATCTATGGTATGGGAAGTCTGATGTCTGAGTTAGTTAGGACTTTGGATGATTTATGGAAGCACCTGATATAATTGGAACAGCTCTCAGTTCTATTGGTCAAAAGAATGGTCTCTCTTGGAGCTTGCTTAGACCTTGAAAAACTATAATCTCATGGAAACAAGCCGGACACTTCCAAAATATGACCGGATTATAAACGTATAAAATGTATAAGGAAAATCCGTCATTCAAATGAGGCATACTTTCGGTTCATAACTATGGATAACGGTACCATGCATGTGTGCTGCATACATTAAAATAAATCATTATCAAAATATGCATCTTTGACATCTAGATATGATCCACTTACTTAGCAACTTTTTAAAACTAGTTGGCAGCGTATGCGCCGGGGGCGCGGGCGTTCTCGCCACTCGCTGGTAGCGAGTCACAGATTTATTAGGTCATCCACCTCGCCTCTATGTACTATAGTTTAGGTTGCTTCTCCGTGATATTTATAATCTATGGCTACCTTATATCAAGCTGATAAAATTATTCTGTGTCACAAATAGAGATTCGAGGAGGGCAAAAACACTTATGAACAAAATGGGCAAAAACTTGGCACATCGGGCATAAATGAATTTACGCCCTAGTTAATGCCCGTTCATTGGGCATTTAAACGGCGAATATTTTGTTTACCAGAATCTGGAAATTAAAATATTAGCTAGGTTTTTCTTTGTGTTTTTTTTTTCATAAATGTTTAGAAAAACTGCTGAATTCAGCCTTCTACTACTGTTTTAATACATACCATTGATGTATTAAAACATACAATAGTTTTGGTTTGTTAAATCACAATTTGCTCATATAAATTAGAAAGAGAAATAAAACATTAAATGAACAAAACACAATGTTCCGTACAATTGTTTTGTATATTGTTATTATTTCTTTCATCCGGTTATTAGATAAGATTTACTGATTATCGTTGATTAAGAAGATTAGATGGTGCGACAGAAGTCTTCATGATACAGCCGATGAAGTCGAACCATTTAATTTAAATAGGTCATTAATCATGATTACTCATCCAGCCCGATTTTCCACGGGCAACAGTTTGGAAATAAAATACAGTCCATATTTTTATTATTTTTTTATTTAAAGATAGGTTCGTGTTTGACCACTACCTCGCCTGATGGTAATCGAAGATGTGGTCGACAGTGTAGCACGCTTGCCTAGAAGTAACCTGTTCACTCTTGACTTGATTTTTAGCCATTTGTTATAGAATAGAATAGGTCTTTATTTGCTTAGAATGTAGGTACATCAAAATAAGATGTTAAATTATAAATAGGATCCATGTTATAAAGTGTACTTATAAAATTTAACAAGTTGTTAGCATCTCGCCTTTAGCAAATTTTTGCAAATCTATATTTTGACAATGAGACAGGTGACACAACCTTAGTTATCATTTTCTGGGAAATACCTATTATGAATTCATGTTCTATCTATTTATTTTCTTCACAAACCTCTCATTACTTAGTAACCTATAGGAAAACCCCAATTACAAAAATATTTCTTCCAAAGTCTTTAGTTGCACCTCCGCACCATTGTCAATTTATTCAATAGAGTGCGCACCACGATATAAGTCTTTTTGAACATTATAGACTGATGATAACATAGATACTATCTATGTTATCATCAGTCTATAATGTTCTCACTGCTGGGACATAGACCTCCTTTCTGTGCGAGGGAGTGGGCTATCAACCACCATGCGGGCCCAGTGCGGGTTCCTAGATATAACATGTCTTCGAATTGTTTGGTCCTAGGACATGTTTCCTCACGATGTTTTCCTTCACCATTTTGATGGTGATGAAATAAATTGCTCAAAAAAATGCGCCAGGCTGGGTTCGTACAACTCACAAGTCGAGGCCGATACCACTGGGCCACCACTGCTCTCAGTGTCATTACATCAAAAATCATTAAAAATTAAGCACCAGAAATTTTCATGGCGCAGACTCTTCTTAAATTATGTCTGTCAGAAAGAAAATACTCGTTACTATGCATGGGTAAAGGAAAACGATATTACAAGTCCATTCAACTATTTTTAGTGAAGCTAGATGAATCATTGGAATTTATATTTTTACGCAAGCGTGGATGTCGAATCAATATTAGTTGTAGGCGGTGAGGCTAGGGCTACGTAGACTAATAACTGTAAATACGTAATATTAAAAATAATAATAATTATTACACGCTAATGCCCTCGATGTTGCTCGTAAATTATTTTTTTCATCCTTTCGCCACACTTGGAGTTTCTTCTGTGTCAAATTAAACATACATTTAAACTCACAAACACCCAGACCCGGTACAAATACTTTTAGATCATACAAACATTTGTTCCGTGAATCGAACCCGCGATATGTAGCGCAGTCCAATCGCAAAACCTCTGCGCCAATCATGCTGTTATATAAAGAACTATTATTCTGCCTATGTAGAAGGAAAGCGGAGCCACAGGTTAAGCACTGCTGCATCATAAACCTATGCTTAATTAGTTATCAGGACAACGATGATCACAGCCAAATAGTTTTTGATCCCTGTCTTCATTCCTGTGTACACACGGCTACACAGCAAGCTATACAAAACCAGTTTGTCTTGGTCTCGCTTCCAACGATTTTACACACAATGAACGGTCAGCTAATACTGGTTTTGCATAGCTTGATTTGTAGCCGTGTGTACATGTTTATTAATTGTGTTTACGTCTTTAAGTTTCATTAGCAACATTTACTTGAAACTTCATGGCTTTTTCTTTATAATCAACAGAATTTAATTGTAATATTATTTCAGTCGATAAAAAAAGAAAAAGACAGAGAAATTCAATGTTAAAAAGACGAACAATAAAAAACGTTATGTCACAGGTTATGTTGTCAATAAATCGCGATGAAGAGATGACCCTATGGTTAGCATCCGGTGTTATTTCTAAACGAAGAGATAATTATTATAAGAAAAGTGTTTATTTACGTACAATCAAAGAACAGCCAATAAATATTTATATCACGTCCTTTTCACACAAATAGATAATCTAATTTAAGGTATCCGTTATACCGTCAAAGTTAAAGAAAGAGCAAAAATAACAATAATTTAATTTTTTTTAGATGAGATGGAAACATCACACAACAACATAATTTCAGTAACACAAGGGTAAACAGTACATGAATCATAGGCTGGTATATAACATTTACATACATAGCAATCGCCTAGAGCTAGAAGTATCTGTTATGTAAACATAGATATTCTACGAACTCATTACAAGTAGTGCCACAAATGGAAACATTGCTAACTAGTTGAGGTAAATGCTGATATACATAGTTATCATTGCATGATCTTGAAAGTTTGTTTCCAAGGAGTTTAGAGATTTAATCTGCAGATTAATTCTTGATTAGATGAATCTTTAAAAATGAGGAGTTCGTGGCTAAATAAGTACAGCCGCACAGACCGTTCTTTCGAGTTAAGCTGCGGTTGCCGAGGTTAGTCTGTGGATAGGCGATCATCTATCATAGCGTGTTTCCTTCGTGCTTCGGCTGTCATTTGTCCAGACTTACCATGGGGTATCGTATTACCCAGTTACTGGGTTATGGAAGTCCGACAGGCAGTCGTTCTATGTAAATTACTGATATTCAGCGGCATCTGGTTCGACTGGAAACCGACCCCAATATAGTTGGGAAAAGGCTAGGCAGATGATGAGATAAATCTTCCCTGAATCCTGATAAATTTTCTAGATCTAGCCCTTGAATTGCGGGGTCACGGAAGTGTCTCACCAGATAACCGTAACCCTGAAACGTAAAGGGCTATAGAAGGATCACCGTGGATTTTAGTCAGTTTAAGATTGACAGTCCTGAGGACTAATTTGATGATTTTACTACGATAAAAAATCCGTGAATTATTTTGTAAGCCCTTTCTTAATACAATATACTACAATGTTTTAGTAAGGTTTTCTGTAAATAACTCAATGATTTATGTAAATTGGATGCTGCCAATTGACCTTCCCCATCAAACTCAGAATATGATCCGTTCAACAGTTATTTATTTGATCAGTTTCTTGTTTATGTACTGGGTCAGTTTAGAACCAACAGCCGAATCGATTTGGACAAATGCCATGATATAGATAGATAATGTAATGTGCAATTTCAAATTGAATATGGCTGATTTAACATCAATATTTCGATAGTACTGAAGAATAATGGTACCTCAAATAGAAATAGTCTTTATTTTTTTTCTTCTCAGCGTATCTGGCTATTTACATTGACTCGGACTAAATTCAGTAATAAGTTCATAGTTCCTGTAATGCCTCAATTCATGCTTTCTATTTAAAAAGCTCTATATCAAGCATATACAACGTGTAACGTTAAAAGTGCAAAACCTCTCGTGGGGTAAGTCAGCACATGTTACTGAACAATGTTTGTTCTAAGACTTCTGGAAATTCGCAAAAAAAAATGGTTATACATATAAAAAGAGAAATTGATCGAGCCCATCAGTATATTTCCAAAAGTCTTAGGACAAACATTGTTCAGTAACATGTGCTGAGTTACCCCACGAGAGGTTTTGCGCTTTTACCGTTACACGTTGTATTACGCCATTGAATGCGTTGATCAGTCAATTTTGTGTTTATCAAGAATCTCCCTTTAAAGTCATACAGTTCCCGGATTTTTATAGGCTTCAGCTTTATCAACAACGTTTTACACATGCAAATTCCCAAATGATGCCAAATCTTCCTCAAAATTATGTTCGATCGGCACATTACCTTCGTCTATTTACTCTGCCTACGTCATTTCACATATTGGGACTGATGATCTGGACTACAATACAGAGCCGTTCGGCTTTTGTTCCGTCGGTTCGCCGCTAATTCGGCTGGTGACGCGCCGGGCTATTTCAGGGTTCAAGTGCTGGCCAGGGAACGGAGCTGTTCCAATATGTTGCATTTAAACGGTCGGGTATGGAAATTAAATGTTAATCTAGCATGGAAGCGAGAGAGAAAATGAGGTTATTTGAAGTTTGTTAGAGAACATCAAAAGGTTTGATTTTGACTACGCGCTACAGTTGGTTTTGACTTCGGTTCCTTGTCAAATTGGGTATCATAAAATTAAAATGACGAAGATTTATTACATCTGGGTATACAGAAACAAGGGCGCCAGTGTCCATGATGATGATTTCAAATAGATTCTTTGCCATTTCATTTCCACTTTTCGCGAATCATCGCACGTGTTGTTTTTTTGCTACCAAAGCCGGCACAGCAACATAAGAGGAAGTGGAATAATTAACAAGCACGGAGCGGCGGGGATTTACCTACTGAACTCAGGTACAATAAGATCCTTAAAGTGATACCGAAATCGAGAACTGTGACGCATACTTGTAATGTTACTTTTTATTGCATATTTTTTAGTGCAATTCACAACATTCTGCATTTAAAATTGTACTTTATGAGTATTGTCATAAGGTGTTTTCTATAAAATAAGACAAAAGGCAGACTAGACGTCTGAGGTTGTTCACTATTGGAGGATATGAAACCCTGGTATCCTAGGGCATAAAGGATCTAGATGTATTGTAAGGTCATAGGGCACATAGAGCAAGAGGTTATAGCAACAAAATTGAAATGAGTCATAGTATGTGCTTCAATGATTAGACCGGTGATAGTAAAATGTTTTACTAATCTCCGAGGCTCTGACTGATGTATACTTTTTGTGAACCGCAGAATAAACCGTTCCTTTTTAATCTATTGAGATCTTCGTACTTCTAAATAGTTGTGGGAAATTATTGAAAAGATACTGGTGTGAATCTTCTACCAATGTCTCACCCAACGTGGTTATCCACCTTGAAGTGTCCAACAACTCCTATAATAAACAATCAACTGAACTCGCAGGGTCGCCATAAGTGCTACATCGTTTGTGGAGTATTACCTTATTTACACTGATGTGAATTGTTAAAACTCAGCTTTCTAGTATCGTGGGCATTAGACCTTCAACTAATAGAATAAACCTATACTTATTCTCTATTACAATTTTCCTCAGTACTCGCACCTCATCAAGAAAGCCTACCTACAATACAGAATTATTACTTGAAATAAGGAAAAAAAAACACAGGTTTTCCTGTTATTTTCCTTATTGATTTGTTGAGAATTTGGCAAAAACCTATTTTAATTTTGGATAATCTATATTGATAAGAGTATCGTTAGATCTCATTTATTTTTACAAAATATAAAATACTGTTTTTTTTTTTAATTACCGGCCCTTGACCATGATTATTGTTTGTAATACAAAACTATTTATTTTTACGGCAAGACCAAGGGTACGAACTATTTTTATTTCATGGTGAAATAAATCGACTACAATGTGGTTTACGCAGACGACATTACATCATACTAACGTTGTGTAAAATTAGAACATCACTGAAAACAGTTAACTTTGGTTTTACAAAGAAACGTATTAAGACGTGAAGCAAAATCTGCGTACTCTTTTTAACGTTACGATGAAACACAGCAGAAAAGCCAGTAAGAGCTTTACATAGTGCTGACAGTCCACCCAGGACAGAAAGGACTCATTTGATAATTTTACCAACCCAAAAATAACTGCAAATTAGAGTCCACGCCACGACTGAAGTCCTATAGACGCGGCGCTAATCTATGTCTCATCAAATTGCAATAAAAAAAAATATAGTACTTGCCATATTTTTTTGTAGGACTTAAGTCGTGGCGCGGACTTTCTTGTCTAATTTGGATGTTACTATGGTCACATTTTCCGAATGCAACATGATCTCAAGAACCTTAGCATCCTTCATCCTTTTACATAAGGTTGTTTTTTTTTCTAATAACTGTAATACCTACATTTCCATGTTTTTGCACCTTGTTTTTTACCAATGCAGTCTGCGTTTGCAAAGAAATAAGCTACATCGAGCTCAGTCGATAGTCCCTGCAGCATTCAGTACATCCATCGATTCACTATCGTGTCTTCTACCCACAAATCACCGCTGGAAAACAATGACTGCAGACACAACAGTACAGATAACCGCTTATCCATGGAAACTATTTGAAAACGCTTTTATTTTGTAGTTTTTAAGGGCGATATTCGCATGTTACTAAACATATGTCGTGCTTACATACAATTTCAATGTAACTATAGGTAATTGCACCTACCTATTAGTACCTATGGCATTTTTTCTATACATTTTGTTTGTTGATATTAACTTTTTCTATTTTCCTGTAGTGGCAGACTGCATTGCAATCAATTGCTTTGTTAGATCATTATTGACTGATTTTTTATTGTTACAAATAAATTGTTGCTGGCATTTTCAGCTATACTAATCTCAGTTTTCATTTATTCACTAAAATTCTTAATCAACATTACGATTTACATGGCATTGTAGTGGCACCACGTAATTTTTTTTTAGCGTTGCCCCACACTAGGAATTTCTCCTCTGTCGTGTTTGCGTTTACAATCATAAAATCTCACATACACAGACACCCTGATCCAGAACAACTTGCAGATCATACAAATATTTGTTCCATGCGGAGTTCGAACCCGCGACACGCTATGCAGCAGTCGATCACCAACTGTGCCGTGCCAACAAATAGGCTATTCATTAATTAAACATCAATTTGATTACATAACGAATAAACCCCGCATATGGTCATAATTTCAAATTCCCAAGTTATGAGGTAAACGTGGAGGTCCACAAATAGCTTTTAGGATATCCCACTGTACTCATGGACATTCGACCGATAGCAACAAAAAAACCCATCCTAGTTCTACAATTGCAATAATAACATGTAATACGATTACCCTTATTACAAAATGTTAATTGATGACGCTCCCTTTGATTTGTAACAGGGGGAAAATTGTTCAAAACTTCATGTTACATGTTTGTGGTGAATTTAGAATAAACAAGACTGTTCTAGTGTATCCACCCTTAAGGATAAACATGGTATAATACAGTACATGGGATGTGGAGTGGAGGTCACGCAATCAGCTAAACTGGATCCCTGACCAGCTAGGCCCAACATAGTTTGGAAACGGCTATGTAATGTTAATGGCTTGTATAAAGGATAAACTGCACTTAAATAAAGACCTTCAATAAAATAGGTCAGATAAGTTGTGAATCCCAATTAATTTACATTTATCAACTATCAATCATTTCTTGCACTAAAACGAATGCACTCTTTTAGCTAACTCATTGATAAGATACAAAGGAGGGGTCCTCTATATCCAAATCGTAATTCACACAATCCATTGATCATTTCTTTAGTATGCTCAAAACATACTTAAAACGGACTTCATGTTTGCATAGATGAATCTCAGATTCCCGGCACTAATCTACGACGACTCAATAGCAAAGGCGCCTAACATAGCAAGCTTAGTCGCACAGTCCTAGTCGTACCGAATGTTTGGCGTTCCGAACGCATACCTTGGTTCTAAACGGCCCTGTTACAAAATACACAGACCTACAGAAGGTTCGACGACATACTATTATGACGGCTGAGCGTCTATTTCCGTACTACTAGTGCAAGCGTACTCGCAGAGGCGCGACTGGCGATTGTTTTAGACCACGCACCGTGCGTACGCGTCGTTTGTCATTGGCATCAGTAGAAAAAATGACGTAAAGCACATTGAACGTGCCGTTTTATTTTCTACTGTACATACCTTTGCTTAGCGTTGCAAATTCAAAAACAGTCATTGTATCTTATGCTGGCAGCGCAATTTTAAATTTGCACTTTCGATGTGAGTGCGCCTGTATAAGTTTAGACTAGCCTTTATGCACCTAGTTAGAGAAAGAGAAAACGCTAGAATGAATCTTAAAGCCAGAGTACCTAATTCCAGTAATGGAAAGAAACAGAGCTATAAAAGTCGACTAGCGACATCTCGTTCCCACACTGGGGTTACTTTCACTTTAAGTCGTCATGGTAGAGGCCTCCTGGTCAGTCCAGCCATTTCTGCGCCCCTCCAGGGTCCCTTACTCCCAGCTCTCTTTCTGGGCACCGTTGGCACATTGTTTTCGGCACTGCCCGAGCCTTCTGTACCCATCTTCTTAGTGGTCGGTTCAAGTGCCAGTTCGTTTTGTGTTAGTATGCGCCACTCACGCTGCGTTGTTATGTCAGAGGCATCGTGCTCGGACACGTGACTAGAAGCAATGCTCGCGGAAAATCATTATCACTGCTAATAGACGCGTAGTACTGTGATAATGTTTATTAAAGTTATGTGGGCTTTAAGATTGTCCTCGTTTTATGCAGTTCTTATTGCGCAGGCTGCTGTTTCCTCTTAGCTGTCATTCGTGCACACATCAAAAAAAGTTTGTGATCTCTAGCGTAAGATGATAAAACAATTTTGCGGGAATTATTACAAATTCATAGGTTGAAATAGTAGTGGGTGGTTTTTGCAGTATATAAATTAAGTGATGGGAGTACAATATTTTTGCTGGATTCAGAACAGTCGAATTATATTTCTGTTATCTCTCTCTCTCTCTTCGAGTTTCGTTTCCTCTCTCTTTTCTTGTGGACGGTCGTCACTGTAGGTATTCTGTCGTTCAAAAGTTGCTTGTAAACAGTGTGTTAGTTTAATTCGGTACTCGCAGACAACAAGCCTATAGATTAATTTAAATATGCAAGCGACAATAAAAAAAAAGAAATTCAGTAATTAGTGACCCAGACTCGGCTTTACGATAAAACGCTTGATATGATACTGATTTAAGTAATAAAGTTATAATGGTTTCTGTATCAAACTAAAATAATATTAGCTTAAACTATCTATATGTTTGGAAATGAAGACCAGTCAAGTATTAGCTGATCTCTGGTTGATGTTAATTATTCACATCGTTTTAATGGCATCTACAAGCGTTAGTATCCCAGTATTATAGAGAAATCGACCCCAACATAATTTGAAAAAGGATAAGCAGATGATGATTTGAATGAACACATTCTCCTTTACATTATATTTAACCAAAACAGAACGGATGTCTTCTTAAAATAAACAGCTTCCAAGTGTAGCGACCTACATAACAATGCATTCTGGGCAGTGGGCAGCAATCACTGGTTAATTTGTAGCTGCGTCTGCGCATTCCAGGCGGAACCGGCTGCGTTAATATAAACATATTAAATTAACCTTATTTATGAAGCTATTCGTTCGCAGTTTTAGTTTTGAAGACTATTGTATCGCTTCCTGTATGTGTTTTAAAAGTAATAAACCACCTGTACTCATGAAATTTTCTTATAAGAAATCTGTTGAGGTGGGTAGTATTTTAGTTATATCAATAAATCTAGTGTTGAGCATAATCACTTAATCAACTTTGTTTCCCATCTCTTGTGTCCCATCAGGGTAACATTTGGTTCCATCTTTACCTGATGGAACATAGTACCTTCTTTTTTGTGAAAATACTGCTAGAATTATCTAACACAATGGCCCAGAACGTGTGTTACTAAGCCATAAGTGCGTCCTATGAAATGAAAAACAGGCCTTATTTACGTAGTAAATCATCAAATGAGTCGTCTCGCACTGTGTGGGGAAAGGACGATCAGACTCGTAATGACCAAAATCCATGGTGTTCCTTCAATAATCCCGTACGTTCCAGGATCACGGCAATCTATTTAGAGAGACCCGTGATCAGAAACCATGCCTCATGAAATTGTGGAGAAACTGAAGGTCTTTTTTTTTATCGTGGTAATATCATCAAATGAGACCTCCAGCCCCGGGCAGAACGGGAGGTACTGTCAGACTTGTACTGACTAAAATCCACGGTGTCCTTCAATAGCCCTTTATGTTCCGGGGTCACGGTGATGGTATAAGACCCGCGACCCCGGCAGGCTTTAGCCCTCTGAGAGGGGGCCTCGTCATTATGCTGACGCTCTTTGAGGCGCGCGTGGAACACGACGCGCCGTCGACCCGGGAAACTGAAGGTCTGCTTTATTTTTCTAACCACCAATTATGTTTGTCCACAGATTTCGCTATGAGTGTGAAGGGCGGTCAGCGGGTTCAATTCCCGGCGTGAACAGCACTTCAGACAACAAGACTTACCCTACTATTAAGATATGCGGCTACACAGGACAGGTGGTCATCGTCGTGTCTTGTGTCACCAAAGATGAGCCTTACAAGTAAGTTAACACAACAACTTTGGTAAAATTCTTGAGGTTTAGCTCACTGCTGAATATGGACTTCTTAAATATAAAATAACGACTGTTTTTCACGTAACTAAGGCTATTGATAATCCATGACGCTTCCCGGTCTTGATCTAAGGGTAGTGAGATCTACAACTTTCAGATATCAACTATAGAAATACCGATATTTGTACTTGAATGATTAAACGTCCACAATTGTCTAACTTTTTGATCTGTCAACCGGATCTATGTCACTATTATAAAGCAGCAGCAGTAGCCATTAAAGCGTCTTCGCGTTCTATTGGGTAAAGTTGCGCAAGAGTTATTGTTGAATCCTTATACACCACGATTTTCGTCAACCAGTCAGTAGAAAAATCTATAAAATCTAGCTACCTATGTATCTTGGAATCGCACATAAAACGTTATTGATATAAGGGCAGCTGTATACCTAATTACCTCGCATGTATATTCATGACCAACTATTTACGGAACAAGCAGTGTTCACCAGCATTGTGTTGACTGGTCACAACGACGATATATTACTAGACTCCGCATGCACGATCTAAGGAACAAAAACTATTCTGTGAACTCGCTGAGGTACTACGTAAGCGAGGGGGACGAGGTACTGCGTTGTGATTGGCTAACTCAAGGTCTGTTCTGTCTCAAGGTATTTTTATGGCTCACAGAAGTGGTCGAAATAAGACGGATATAAGACTTTTTTGCCTAATGTGTTGACAGACATCGGTCGCCTGTTATTAGGAGTCTAGTAATATATCGTCGTTGACTGGTCACCTCATAAAACTCCGCCGCAGACATTGAACAGACAATGTTTGACTTGTTTTATGTAATCATATTTAATGTAGCTTAAAATATAATGATCGCGGGACTAACGATTACCGTGACCCCGCAACGTAAAGGGCTATTGAAGGACAACGTGGATTTTAGTCAGTACAAGTCAGACAGTCCTTCCTACCCTGCCTTGCCCTGGGTAGGAAGACTTATGTGGCCCACATTATATTTTAAGCATTTTTTTTAATGTTGCACGAACGAGCAGAGCAGATCAAATTGAAATTTAAATCGTCTTGCATAGTGTTATTGTTGCTGGGTTTGTTTGGCTGTTTTCTCTTTATCTAAGACAATAGAAGCGGCTAATTGTAGGCCTTTTGAGCCATTATCCTCATGAAACATAATTACGATGATCCAAAAATTTCTGCCCATTTTGAATGAGATACAGATACAATAAATTCAGTGTGCTTGCAGTCTGCGAATAAAAACTCGTTCGAATTTATAATTATGTATACCTACATAGCGCGCCAGGGCCTCCGGCTGGTACTATGAGGAATGTAGATTCTTTAACTACAAGTTAAATAATTAAGTTTTTATAAGTTTGGTACCACCAAGTCTTGACACAGAGGCGGACTGGTCACTGACCGTAGTCAATTTGTTATTTAGTGATCCAAAACTGGTTTGTAGTATAAACTTTTCCGTAACCGTTGGAACGAGATCTAAGAAACCAGAATGACAAACAGGAGCAATTAGTTGCCATGCTTTTTGAGGAAGTTAGGAAATGATTCGGTTTTTATGGGTGGACCAGGATAAAGATCCAGCCCCAACTTATTTTCGGAATAGTTAGGGTTAGTACCAAACTATATTATTTATTCTTTGCCAAACTGCGTTAATAAAAATAATATAGTTAATAGGCATCATTTTCCTTAACTGTTCTCAATTCTGGAACACACACAGGCCTCTTTTCTGGGTTATAGAGTGGTAATCCTCCTCGGGTACCCAGTGCAAGTTACTTAATAAACGAACAAAACCCCTTCGGTGTACATAATGGTCAGAGGCCCATGCCACAGTGAGCAAACCCATAGACACCATTATCATCAGCTGGAAGACGTTCACTGCAGAACATGAACCTCCCCCTTAGAGGCCTTAGACAATCCGTCAGTTGCATCTCATCGGTTGCCCATGACTCCCACAATGTTGCGGTCCACCTAGTATGAGACCTGCTACATTACGTCTGTCATAGTCGTAAACCTGGTACAAATCCTGAAAAAGTGCATTTGGAGCATAAAACACTTTTCCCGAAGACTTATATGCTTAAAATTCACGCTTTTATCCAATAATAACCACTATATCATTTCCCCAGGGCACACCCCCACAACTTGGTGGGTAGAGAACGATGCGAAAGGGGCGTCTGCACGATCCCCCTCCGCGTCACGGAGGAAACCTGCGAGTACCAGTTCAAGAACCTCGGCATCCAGTGCGTCAAGCGACGGGACATCGCCGACGCCCTCACTGTCAGGGAGAAGCTGAGGGTCGACCCTTTTAGAAGTAAGTGAAAAGACGGCAGCACATCAAATTACCTCAATCTGTCAAATTCTTCAATAGATTTTCAACCTTATCGCAATAGTTGAAGGTTAATGTTCGATTGGGTAGGTAGACCTGCTGGCGCCTTCACAAAATATCAAATTGGTCTGGAAGTGACAGCCCGTCAGTGGAAATGATACACGCTGGAAAGTTGTTGGAAAACCAAAATTTGGCTTTGAAGTAAATGCCTCTAGTCTAACCTCTCATGATTTCCAGCTGTTGACTATTTTTAAGAGTCGGAGTCAGTACTTCTTGCAGTCTTCGGTAGCGGTGTTTCAGTCATCATCATCATCATCTTATCAGCCCGAAATCACCTACTGCTGCGGTATAAGTCTCCCCCTTTTTTTGCCATATCTCTCGGTTCTGTTCGTTTCTCATCCATTTATGTTAGTACGTAGTATTTCTTTCTCCCGGATTCCCGGACCAAAAAATAACCACAGTTCTTGCTTCTCCGTCTCTGGCCCTAAATTATGCAGGAGGGACATTCCACTCTTACTGGCTGGCCAGGCCATTTGTTGCATTCCACGGCCACGGCGTTTTTTTTTAATAGTCCAACGATCCCCGCTGTATAATAGTAATTGAACATTCCACCAGCCAACATACCCGAAAGAAGCGAAGTATTTTGATCATGAGCTGCTGAGTCAGGATAGGCAGTCAATGACCCACATGATCAACTTGTGCGAGATTGACTGAAAACATTCCCCGTCTTATTAATAAACAAGTGTAACTTTAGTCTTCCTACCTTCGAGTCTTGCAATTTGATATTTATGTCTACGAAAATAAAGTTCTAAATAAACTGGCTAGTTAAACTTTTCTAAGGTGAATGTTCTTCAATCGATTGTTTTCATTCAACTTCGTGGTGTGAAATGCAGGCACGTACAATCGAGGACAATACAACTCTTAATAAAATCCAGTAGGGGCAAAATGTTCTATATGCTTGTAAAACCAAGAATTTGTACAGACGCTAGCACGTCAACTTACCTAATATGTCTTTCTTTAATAGATTTTCAACCTTTTCATCACAGTAATAGAAGGCTTATGTTAAATTGGTAAAATTTGACAACTTCTAAGAAACCCGTCAATGACCTCCGTATTTTATTAAATACTTTGAGCAAGTTAATTTTTAATAATACAAAAATATTTTGCTTGACACATTTCCATAGGATAATTGTTTAAGAGTATTTAAAAACGTGCACCATGACGTCACAATATGCCATCAGTAAACCTTCCATAGAAATTGAGCGGCATAATACTTTCTTTCATTTAGTGCCGCCAGTTATAATTACTCTCTCAGTGAGTAAGACAACTGTTTCACTTGAATGGCATGCGCCAATGTCAGTCCATGACGTAAGCATCTTGTTGACGTCATAATACCAACATTAAAAATTACGTCCACCAAAATTGCACTAAAATGTATTTTTAAGAGACAATTAAAATATCAGAGTGGAGTATTGCAGTTATTTCACGCATGAACAGCATCGGTCGACATTGCAAAGCTTTGGTAGTAAGCCAAGAGATTTTAATATACCTAGACTTCTTTAACGGCCATATAACTGCATGGGTTATAACTTCTTTTTGTTTCTTTTTATTTTCTAATTTATAATCATCATCACAAGTTCCCACTGCTGGGACATTGGCATTCTCTCTGTGAAGTTGTTTCCCTGTGCGAATTAGTAGATGTCAGATGTCCTCGATTTTTTTCTGTCCTTATCTCTCTATTTTTTTATTCCCAATGTTTTCACCACGCATCTTATCCACTTAATAATACAAATACCCGCAAGGTCCTATCCTAATGAAACGTTAAAACTTAGGTTCATGAACTTGTCCTACGGAGAAGAACCGCCAAGAAACAACATAGGTTATCTGTTCAAATATTTGGTTACGGTTTTGTCCTGTTAATATACTTGGGTAGGAGAGGACAATGTAGGCCTGGTCTCATAGCAATTCATTGCTAGAACTTACACCACTGTTTTCGATCTTTAGAAATTAATTCAACTATTTTCCAATGATCCTAGCTGCACCTTACCAAAAGACGCACCGTCCGTTCATTGACCAAGCCCGGTCGACGGCGCGTCGTGTACCCAGCACGCCTCAAAGAGCTGCCAGCAATCTGACGGGGCCGTCTTATCCCTCCCTAGAACCATAATCCATGTTTCTATTCAATTATTACACTAGTTTCGAAGCAACCGCTTCAACAACATTTTATCTCATCGTCAACCCAACTTTACATTGATCTTGATCTCCGCAACCATTCATCACGAGGCAGTATTGAGCTCAAATGTCGCATAATTACCTGTTAAACCAGTCTTCAAGGTCGGTCGACGACCCCGCCTTTGTCTCAGACCTTCACTATTCACATGTCTGTTGGTCCGTTTCTTTGTTTTGTTGAAGAAAGTCGTTTCCGTGAACTTCGATCCTTCGCGAAGTTGGTCAAGATGACTAGATTTTGGTTTGGAGTGTTTTAAGCCGGTAGTCCCCTTCTAACATCTCGTGCATTGTCAATTTCTGCATTGTTAATTCATTCAGCTTTAATTGTTTTCCTTCTCATTTTGTTTATATTGTCATCGAGCTAATATTTGGTACTTCAAGCTAATTCCGAATATTTGCTCTCTTTAACTTCTGCTCTATCTGAGGAAGGCCAAAGAAAAGATGGATGGATTGTATAAGTAAGGATATCAAAGAAAAAGGAGTAAATGATACTATGACTTGTGATAGGGGAGAATGGAAGAAAGTAACGTGTTGGCGCCGACCCCAAGTAAAATGGGATAAGGGCAGGAAGATGATGATGATGAACTTCTGCTCTGCCCTCCAACACTACGGACATTTTGGGAGACGTTCCGAAAGTACAAACTTCTCACCCGTATTTGCCAGAAAACGAGTTTTTATTGAGACAATTTCTGTTTTCCTTGATCGGTTTGTTACTAGGTACTATACTGCGAGTAATCTTCACCACAATGGTCGTTGCTCTAGCAGGCTAGCACGAACATCAAAGTTACGCGTGTTCTTGATGATCGAAACACTTGACGGCCATGCTGTTTAGCCTCGTAGATCAACCGCTTCTAACGTTTCGAAACAGTGCCTATACATCGAGTTGATATTGGTAGCACGTTTGAAAGTTTGAGGAAAATTATAGAACTGAATTATTTTTAGAGGACAGAAAATGCTGAAATATAGAGTAAACATTAATTAAACATTAAGCACTAAGGAATTTATTATTTGTCAACATAACATTGAGGTAAAAACCAAAACCTCACTAATATGGTGACAAAATATTATTATTTGTTCAATTACGTATGATGACGAGACGAATTGGAAACAAACAAACAAAATGTTGGTCCACAATCTTTGTAATTATCTTTTAAGATAGCTTATCATATCATATCAGCGCTATGAAAACACCCATATCACGATCATTGACATTCATTGATGACGAAACGTTACGAATTAAAATTGTAATCCTTAAAGGTAATGATATAATTAAGAGCCTAATTCTTACATTTTATGGGAAAAGCCTATCTTCAGCATAAAACTTGGGCTGCCCCAACTACGCTATGATAACGAAAAAGCGATCTGATAAGCGTGGGAATACCTACTAGCATGAATCAGATTTGGGGAATGATAATAGTATTATAACAATCATGTCAGTGAACCGTCTCGTCTGGGACAAAAAACCTTTAATTATATCAGCTTAATTTATGGGCTTTCCATTATAAGAGTTGATAAAAAGGTAGGTATCGTATACCTTACTAATCTAATATAATTTGGCAGGTGAGTTTGTTTTTTGTTTTCACTCTAGATTTGGCACAAGTTTCCACATGATTCCAGATCTTTTTTTGCATGGTAATATTATCAAATGAGTAAAATCTATGGTGTTCCGTTAATAACTCCCCAAGTTCCAGTCCCGTGACACAATAATAAATACTATCTGACCTGGAAAAGGGCATAGGATACTACTGGTGGTACGTTGTCACTGGTTATATGCTGGATATTCTCGGCGGGCGGAGACGCCGCTAAAAATTAGATTTTTCGCCGCCAACTATCCCTTCATTTTATAAGGCTAGGAAAATTTGTTATTCAAGAAATTGGTTATCGACTCAAATTGGTAGTGGTATGAAATTGCAAAACAACACGGCGATTTGTCGCTGTGAGAAAATCTGAATAAAAAAAAATATTTTCTAGACTACGTGGAATGTCTTCTGTAACTCAATAGTATAGCACTATGAATAGCACATTATTTAATATCGATCGTTAACTAACTAATAAAGCCGAAGCACGTGTTCCTTGTGCCAGATTTACGAGCACAATAAAATAATGTGTTCAAACACATCGAAATAAACCAGATTTATTTACTTCCTGTGATTGAGTGCATATTGTGACTGTAGTTCGACTTTTCACCGAATAGACGATGGTTTTGTTGATTGCAGTGAAACTACTATATTGTTTACATGAATTCGGGGTTGATGAAAATCGAAAATTTGAATGGGCTTAGTTAAAAGTAGGCAACAGGAGCGAGATTCTGGGAGTCCAGTCACGCATGGCTTGCTAATGTTGTTTGTTATCTGGAACACAGAGACTATCTGTCCAGTTGTTAAAACTCTTTTTAATTCAATCTTTACAATATCTCCAAAATAGCAGGAAATTACTCAGTTTTTGCAACACTACTTCTATTTCCAGAATGACGACTCAATTTGACTAAATGGCTTAAATGACAATTCGTTTAAAAAATGATTATAAAATTAATTTAAACGGAAGTCGCGTAGTTAGTAATTGTTTTTGAACTGTCAATTTTAATATCATTAGTATTATGAGTTCCCATCTGCTACTTAACGATTCATCCATTGCCTGAGTAATTAAGCTAATGATATCGATGCGCGGTTGTATACTGCGACTATATTTGGACCAGTTGTGAGCACGAGCCGGAACTAGCTGTTGCACTGGGGGCTTACCTAACAACTTTCTAGAGGTAGGGATTGATACCTATGTAACCTGCATCATTTTGTATTAGGTGGATTTCGGTTATAATGGTTTTTTGTGTGGCTTGCCTGCCTGTTAATGGAAATAATTCAGGTTGAAGGAACAAATTTTAAGTTTACGTTTCAAGCTGAGAGTTCGGTAAAACAGATTATTTTGCCTTACCAACTTTAATTGTCTTACCGAGGAAAAAACAGCAAAGCACAAAATCTCATAGGACAACACAAAAATATGCTCTTGCTATTCATCTGCCATTTTCAATAGAAATTCTACCACAACAATAAACCTAAATCCAGTTTAGAAAAGCTTAAAATGCGTCATGCCATGGAGTAACCATGAAGTTTCTTAATGCCAGTTTTCTAATGGAAACGACCAACATATACAAGTGCTCATGGACCTATTGTTAATAAAAAAATATTGATTTTAATTCGGAATGTTTTCCTACTTAGCCTAGTTTTCTAAATCAGCATCTTTCATGTCTACGAATTTCCATACGGTCCTTAATTCTCAAATACACGTGCAGTATGCGATGAGCGCATTAATTTGTAAAGTTAGAACGCGTGAAGTAGTAAACATGTTTGAGAAAGTATAACAAACGAGGTGCAAGGATAGCGTTTACAGTTTTTTAGATCTGTCTGCCAGAGTGGCGATGGCGTGAATTACTAAGTGTTTAGTAAAACGTACCGATTTTCCATTGAAAGAAAGTGTATTGGCGTTTATTTATTTAAAGATTTGTCTAATAAACAGAGTTCGGAATTAGGTAGAGTTATTTTAGTACTTGCATCGAAATGTTGATATCTTTCCGGGATTTCTAAAAATCAATCTCGTGTGGAGACCAGTATTACAAATAAATAATAAAAAAACATCAGATATAGATCAGACAAATAAATTGTATCACACTAAATAACTTTTTATTTAAAAAAAACACGGGATTTTTCTGCTCTTTAAAAGTAATTCCGGAATTTGGGGCTTATCCACTTTATTCTTTCGCTGTATGAAATCAGTGTAAGTACCTACATAAATAACTCTGCCTAATTCCGCCATATGCTAATAACATAGCTGTTTTCCGCTGTTTTCTTACTCTCTGGCTTCTTATTTCATAGCGATAGTCGTCTTGAAATTGGGTTATCACCATATGCATTTTTTTTCACATCCAACTGGGTGTTCTACTAGATAAGCACAGAAAACAAACTAGAAAATCGACAGCTTAATATTACAGATTACCTACTAAGTTAAGAGGAAAATTCTGGTAGTAAAATTGCATAATTATGCATGACTTCTAATGCAGATCGTCCGATTCTCAGAATCTTTGTAAAGGTTGCTCGTTAAGTGGGTAGCAAATATAACTAAAGATTAACTATGGACTAATATTGAATCTATGTAACTGTCAAATAGACTGCTATTAGAAGCAGAATTTCGGACTGAATGTGATATCTAATCATTGGGTAGAAATTAAGAAATAGTCTTGATAATGCCCGCTATACACAATACTGTTTTCTGTCCTGACAAGTGTGCATGATAAGTCTTGATAGCCATACACCTTCAAGATTCCTAAACGCCACTTCCATTGTGTTGCCAACTGGATCATGTACGAGTATGTCTGGTATAAGAGAGGAACTCCCTGTACAAGAAAGTATCCGGAATAATCAACTTCATGTACGTCTGGCTATTCCGGACGACCGCACTTAAATCGGAAACAGCCTGTCTTTTTGAAAAAAAATTATTCACTTCCGTTATGAAAATTCCGAATACATGATTCATCTGAAACTGAGCGACAATTGATTTTTTTGTATTAGCTGTCCATTCTTGTAGCTATCCATCTGAAAACAAAAATGTAAATGTTATGTGGTCTTTAACATATTTGAATTCATCAATATTTTGTTACATCCTGTTCCGTTTGTTTTTATTCGATTTTGTCTGGGTCATGGTCAAATGTAGTAATAAAGTCAAAGATTTGAAAATTTTTATAATTTTGTTTTTCTGCTTTTGCATCACAGAACGAACGTTCTTAATAATTGCTATGTTATATTTATTTATTTATTTATTTAATCATTTATGTACACACAAAATAAAATAAAAGAACATACTTAAACTAATAGTACAAAGGTACTGCTTATTTCAAAAGAAATTTCTACCAGCAGACCTGCGATAGGAAGAGTGAAAAAAAAGAAATGTAGACAGTAGTGTGTGAGAACAAGAAAATAAAAAAGAGATAAAAAATGAATGTCTTAACTTAATAAAATATTAGTACACATATAAATTATAAATAATATATAAGTACTTATATAAATACAAAAATTATGTTAA
The DNA here is from genome assembly GCA_028554685.1 of Agrotis ipsilon. Lineage (NCBI taxonomy): Eukaryota > Metazoa > Arthropoda > Insecta > Lepidoptera > Noctuidae > Agrotis > Agrotis ipsilon. The sequence continues at coordinate 17,928,949 of CM052965.1, forward strand.
AGAATTTACCAATTCAATTTTGAGAGGAAAGATAATGCTCTTTGACTCTATTTTTGAAAGAAGAAATTGAATTTAACTCTCTAATACTAGGCGGAAGCGAATTCCATAATCTTACAGCATGGACAGTAAAGGAATACGAGTAATAGCTCGTTTTATGAGGTTGGGATTTAAGGAGGGATCTAAGGTGTGACCTGCATAGAGTGTTGCTGGGGCGAGCGTAAGTAAATCGCTCACGGAGATATGTAGGATATGCGGGGTTGTGAAGGATGTTGAAAAGTAAACATAATATCCGAGTGTTCCTGCGAAGACGGATTGGGAGCCACTTGAGTTCTTTGCGAAGATGAGAAACATGATCATACTTACGAAGTCCAAAAACAAAGCGAATACATAAGTTTTGCAAGCGCTCAAGCTTGTTTAATAGCTCCTCAGTAGCATCCAAGTAACAGGCGTCGGCATAATCTATAATTGGCTGAATAAGTGTTTGTGCTAATGAGATTTTAGACTTTAAAGGTAGAAAATTCTGGAGTAATTTCAACGAATGGAAAGAGAAATAGACCTTTCGGCTGACCTCGTTAACCTGTGCACGCCATGAAAGGTTAGAGTCAATAATTATACCTAGATCTTTGGCGGTGTCAGAATAAGGAATACAGACACTATCAAGGCAAAGTGGCATCAAAGTTGAAACGACAGCTGTATTACGAACGAATCTGCTGCCTATTATCATTGCCTGAGACTTACTCGGATTAATTTGTAGACCAAATGACTTAGCCCAAGCGCTAATACCAGCCAGGTCAAGATTCATAGCCGCAATTGCAGAATCTGCCTCCGCTACAGTAAAGTGTCGGTAAAGCTGCAGGTCGTCTGCGTAGAGGTGGAAATTCGAAGAGATAACACTAGTGACACTGTTAATGAAAATTGAGAAAAGAAGAGGAGAGAGAACGCTACCCTGAGGGACACCCTCGGTGAGACTACACCAATCAGAGAACAACTCATCAAGGCGAACACACTGAGACCGTCCCCGAAGATATGAGTTGAACCATGCCAAGGCGGGAGAGGAGAAATTTAAAGATTTGAGAATACCAAGCAAGATGTCGAAATCCACTGAGTTAAAGGCGCTACTGAAGTCAAGCAATACGAGGACAGTAAGTGACTTGTTCTCCATTGCCCAGCGGATGTCGTCAGTTACTTTGAGAAGTGCAGTTACAGTACTATGGCCGGAACGAAAACCAGATTGAAGAGGGCATAGTAAAGAGTTTGACGTCTAGAAGAATGATAATTGCTTGTGAACGATATGCTCAAATACTTTAGAGAGAAACGGGAGAATAGAAATAGGTCTAAAGTGAGTTGGTAAAGTAGGATTGTTAATTTTAGGTAAGGGTATAATGTGAGCTTTCTTCCAGACTGAAGGAAAGGAGCAAGAGGAGAGAGAGTGATTGAAGATGGAGGTGAGAATAGGAAGAAGTATGTAATAAGTAAGAATTATGTTTATACTAATATTCACAAATGAGACTAATCGCGATCAGAACATTTAAACCGCGTTCAAGAGGCATAAGTTCCGGTCCCGCGACTTATTTCATTACCGTGACCCCGGAACATAAAGGGCTATTGAAGGATATCGTGGATTTTAGTCAGTATAAGTCTGACAGTCCCTCCCGCCCTGATGTAAAATAATCACGTAAAAAAAAGAGCCATAAGTGCCAATATTCCATAGCATTGCTCATCTTTTGACCATGGAGCTTAGAACTAAACGCGTTCAGTTTTATTGCTAAAATCGGCCGTAAAACTTCTGTTGGCGATCATTATTGAAAGATTCAACAATAAACCGTGTTCAGGTGGCCAGCCAGCCACATCTATCGTATCACATTGACTGTAACAGCTGAACACAATACAAACACGACTTAAACTCCCAGAGTTAAGGTTGGAACTCCGTCAAATGTCTGTTAGCCGCGGATTCAGAAATAGCTGAGCGCCCAGAAATATCCATAAACCGCGGCCGGCCTCTTTCAGCGACCTATTAACCCGTTAAACATCTACTCGTTGACTGCTATTCAAGACTCAATTGTCTCATTAGGAAGTTTAAGAGCTATTTTTGATTGAAGAAATGTTTGGGAGAATTTGGATCGCTTATCTGTTGGGCCCGGAGAGTAAGAAAACTAATGAAAAAAGTATCAAGATTTTTGGTCAGAATATGCTGTTCGGTGAGATGTTTTAGTTTATTTTTTTCTTATTTCTCGTCAATATTGAATTTTTAATAATAGTTCAAAGGAAAAACCAACGACGATATATTACTAGACTCCGCATGCACGATCTACGGAACAAAAACTATTCTGTCAATACGCTGAGTTACTACGTAAGCGAGGGGGACAGGGTACTGCGTTGTGATTGGCTAACTCAAGGTCTTTTCTGTCTCAAGGTATGTTTACGGCTCACAGGAGTGGTCGAAATAAGACGGATATAAAACTTTTTTGCCTAATGTGTTGACAGATATCGGTCGCCTGTTATTAGGAGTCTAGTTATATATCGTCGTTGGGAGAAACATAAAAAAATATGCAAATGCAAGAGGAAAACTTCAAATAAAATACGGTAAAACTACTTGGCGGGAAAGCGTTGTCCTTTACGATTCGGCGCGTGCACGCAACAGAACCGCTTTGTGTATTGTCTTCTACGAACACTCTTGATGCAATCTCTTATTTATGGCATTCATTAGTAATTAGGAGACTCTCATGCTAGCCTATGATTAAAATCATTAGCGTGGAAAAAATATTAGGTAGATACTTTTCTTTTAGGTATTAAATAGTCTTGCTCATTTATTCTGAAAATGTGTGAGCTTATTCTTCTCAACGATTGAAATCCTTGGTCTATTAGTCAGGTTTTTTTTTGTTTTTATTAATTTCTTAAATGTTTTGAGGAATATTTAAGAAATAAGAATTAAATATAAATTATGTATGCAATATTTCGTTGTACCGTACGGAAGTTCTCAGTCTCCTAATAATATTTATTGATGCTACATAAATTATCATAATATATTTATTTCATCTTTTTTATTATTAAGTACTATTATTTTGTTCTTATTATTGGACATCTGTTTCCAAAGCATGGTAAATACCAATTTTGTGGCCAGTTGTAATATAAAGTTGCGATTACACCGAATTGCTGCATTGGCGGCATGAAAAAATGTTCGCTCTAGTCTAGTCAAGTCAGTCAAGCAACCCGAACAAATAGACAATTTTTTCGAGATGCTTGACTAACTTAACTAGCGTGCACTATTTGAAATAGTGCACGCATCACACACATATACTTTTGTGCGTGCACACATGAGCAGCGGACACGTTATTTGTTCGCAACCAAAGTTACGCTCAGCGTTGCCGTTAGATACAGAGGCTTAACGTCACACCAGTTTAGTACGCGCACTGCTGAAATCCTGCCCAAAATGTTCGCGTGCAAAAGTACAAGTATAAGAACCAACTTTAACAAAGAAAACCCTAACTAGGATAAATTGTACCAATGTACAGTCACAATGACAATGCAATACTCAATAGTGCATATAAACAAAATAAGAATGGTGGGCTCAATGCCAAATGTACCGTCGACCTGACGAAGGTAGCTAGGTTAACTCTCTAAATGCGGAAGACTGAGGATCCAGAGTTGTTGCCAACTGATCTAGAAGAGATTGTGATTGTCTTGGAAACAGGATATTGAAATATATCAACAGACGAGAAATACATTGATTATTATGTGATGGTTAAGATTTCAGAGTCATTCTCATCAATTTCCTGCGCTTGTTATTTTCTTTTTGGGGAGGTTGTCAGACGTCACCTTCTCCTACGAGGCTGAGAGACCACACAAAACGTGGGCGCGTATCTTTGCAAGTTACACCCACGATCTATACACCTCATGTACCACCATATCCATCATTCCTTAAATAATATATTTGCTTACTTAACTTACGTGGAGAATAAGAGAGAGACGATATAGGCTTAGTGCCTAAGACATCTCTACAGCATAAGCCTTAGGCTGTATTAGAGCTGTTTATCAACTAGTTCTCGCCACACCGGACGTTAGTACTTTCTAGCCTAGCCTAGACTAGACCTGGGTGCGCACGACATAAAACACAGTTCACTCTACAGGTTTGTCATTCATTAAATGCGACAGCAATCTTAAGTTTGATCTACCTGAATTTCTTAGCTCAATCAATTACTTTGTTATTACGTCTCCCAAGCTTGTATTCACATCCTATATTCTGACTTCCATTTTTAACATTTTTTAAAGGCATCGATTAATCGATCGATTCACGACATGATTGGCGCAATGTCTAAGCGTACTTGGTGTTTGTGTATGTATGTGTGTTCCTATGTTTGTAAACACATCCACGACTCAGGAGAAATTCTTAGTGTCCCCGGGACAACGTTAAATAAAATGAATAAACATAATTATAACCTGTAAGGAAAGTTTGGCCTATATTTTAAACAACAAATAACATGAAAATCTACATTTATCAACACACAATTTTTAATAGCTATTCAATATTCACCTCTGATCGAAGATATTCATATCTGATTTGATCGTGTCCGAATATCAAACGGCCTCTTACGATGTTGTCTGACGATGTTGTAATATTCGTAACCGCGACCACGACTTCCGCATCAGAGCAAATATTAGCATACGCCGCAAAATATTTGTTCTCCAATGTATGAATGTGTATTATGTGTATGAGATTACCATGCCGTTTACGTTTAAATCTTAAGCTACTGTGGTGCTAAAATACATAAGTGTTTCGGAAACGATTTCGGAGATATGTCTTTACTAAGATGAACAGTCATTGTCTTCCTGGATTCATTTAGCACGTTTTCTACATCTGCAGCAGCCAGAAAATAGTCTTGCGAAGGAGTATCGTAATATCCAATAACAGGGTTATATTGGAACTGAGATAGGAATTTGCGCCATGTAAAGCTGCTATTCTGCTGCATTGGCTTACGACTAGAAGCTGACCCTAATATAGTTGTCAAACTGCTATAGGGCAGATGCTGGCAATGAAGCACTTCTACTGAGGTTCTAGCATTATTATTTACATTATCCATTGTATATTCTCATAGCTATTCTCATTCATATCATTGAATAGTTAGGAGGCAGCTGTAAACCACTAAAAACCTTAGATATGTCTTAAATAAGTGAAGATAACGATACAAATGCTTCAAAACCCACCGTCCGGTAATCTGCCGGACGTCACACCGATGACGCTTCTATTTGTTTATTTTATAACTGAGCCGTATAATATGGCCGCCATTGCCACAGGTGACTGTGTTACTGTCAATTCATCGGTCATCGTTACTGTTTAAACGGACGAGTGAAAGTGGCCTGGGATTCCCCGCCAACGTCAATGAGACGGTAATGGAATTTTGATTATCGCGGCGTTTTGAAATTTGTAAGCCGTAGATGTATGTTTGTAATAAGAGATCCGTTATTATTGCGAAGGTTAAAATTATAATGGATCCGTCGTCGCTGGAAATTCCTGAATTATGAAAGTTTGGTTTTACACTTTCTAATGTTGATGGAAATTAGGTGGAATCATGACGTATGTATTTGCCGTTGACGTACTTACAGAATGGTAAAACAACATCGTGAAGAAACCATTGGGGTCTCTTGACATCCATGTGTTCAAAGATGTCAACACACATAGAAGATTACGATATTCTGACACTGATAAATTCATAGCGTAGAGTGGAAAAGTTCACTATATCATTATAACAGTTAATTTATCTCTTTTACCTCACTTTGGTCTAGTTCTCATTTTCCTGTTAAATAAACTTCGATTTTATTTAGTTATCATAATTCTATAGAATAGAATAAGTAGTCACGACCAGGAAAAATACGGTTAATAATAATAAAAAATATGCAATATTTTTATAGAAGTTCTGTTCTTCCTCAAGTAGAATGCGATTATTTAATCAATAAACATAGAACCTTTGCAACACATTAAACAACCCCAATATGACAACTTTAATAGATTTTTAACTGTATTATAAAAGATGTTTATTTTTGATCAGGCGATATTTGTCAGATTGGGTTAGCTTGATGTGCTGGCATCTACTATTCGAGATTAATTACCAAAATTATGTATTCAGAATATATTCTTCATACATCATTTCAATAGGTTCTGGTAGGTTAACCTACCAAAATAATAAAAAAAATTGAACCTATCGAAATTACAAAGAATATTCTCTCCCTCCACAGAAAACTTCGACCACAAGAACCATCCCCAGAGCATAGACCTGAACGCAGTTCGGCTATGTTTCCAAGTGTTCCTCCCGGACGAGTCAGGCCGGCTGCGGCGCCCGCTGACGCCCGTCGTGTCCGACGTCATCTACGACAAGAAGGCCATGAGCGACCTGCTCATCATGCGGTCCAGCCATTGTTCTGGCACCGCTAGAGGAGGCACGCAAGTCATACTACTGTGTGAGAAGGTAAGCATATCGTCTGGCAAACCCTCTAATACTGATTTATGCTATGTGGGTGAGTACCGTCAGTGTAACCGTAGTGGCAGCGTTTGCCACTTCGATAACGCGGCGTCTACCTCACCAATAAACGCAGCGCGTCGTGCGTTGAAACAAAGAAGGAAAGTTGGTCATCCAGGCATAGTTACAGTGTTTGACTAGTGCTGATATAAAAAATACAGATATAATAAGTATACACCCTAATTAAAAGTAGAAAAGCCTCTAAGGAAGTAACAAACGATACAAAAACAAAATTATTATCATTCAGTAGGGTTTGGGTTTCGAACCCACACATTGAATAATTTTAGTAACAGAACTAGCTGTGCCCGCAACTTCGTTCGCGTGGATGTCGGAATTGAACAATGTATTTTTTAGTTCAGAGCGCTTAATTCATGCCAGTCCATTCCAGTCCATTCCAGTCCATTTCAGTCCATTCCAGTCCATTCCAGTCCATTCCAGTTATTTGAATAATCTAGTTTTTCTATTCGAAGTTAGATCGCGCGACTGACGTACGAAATCAACGTGTGAGACCAAAGAAACTTCTGAAACACTTTAAATTCAAATATCTTTTGATAGACTGAACCGATTCCAATGAAACAAAAACTAAATTCCTCTCCAAGTTACGCTTAATCGTTGTGTATAAAAGTTATCTACATTAATTTCGTATATTTTACGTGATACCTGGACAAATACACAGACAAACAGATAAACAGACAAACAGACAAAAATTCTAAAAATGCTAGAAATGGGTTCTATTGGTTGTCCTTTAATACCCTGGCTATATTTTTTGAGTTTTTATTTAATGTACAAAAATAATTTTTCTACAGTTTTATTATATGTATAGATTAGCAAGCTATCTAATATACCCCAAGTTTGCATAGATCGAAACTGGACATATTGTGAGTCAAGTGATTGTAGCTGATTGTCCCTTTTACCACTTATGTCTTCATTCCAGGTGACCCGAGAAGACATAGAGGTGGTGTTCTACCAGGAGGAGAACGGTGTCGTGGTGTGGGAGGAGATGGCCATCCGTATCCTGGTGCATAAGCAAGTGGCCATCGCCTTCGAGACGCCGCCATACAGATTCCCGCATACCACTGAACATGTCAATGTGAGTAGCCTGGGACTTTCATTTTTTTTTTAAGTTACTTTACTTCCTACGAAATTATAGATTATATCTTACCTGGATGTGATGAAACAAGAGCTAAATCTTCTCAAATTGTCATACCTGTCATAAAAGCGATGCTCAACATTTTTGTTATCTATTCCAGGTCCACTTCCAACTGAAGAGACTGTCAGACAACGCGCGCAGCAACTCTCTCCCCTTCGAGTACATCCCCGAGTACACAGGTACCGCGCGCAAGCCTCTCCCTGACCTCTCCCTGTTCTCCCTCCTCCTCGACAAGCGCACCGACACCAACAACAACAAGCAGGACAAGGTCGAGCTCGTCAGCTCCACTACTGACTCCGTTAGCGTTAACGTTTCCGATGAGACCGAATCCGCGACCATTACCGACGTTAACGGTAACCTCGAAGTCACGGACACCGAAATCATTGATACCAACGAAAAGAGCTTGAACGAACTCCTCGATCAGGTCGCGGAACTAGACGAGATTTACTCGGAAAACCGCACGCGCTTAGAAAATATTTCCACCTCTCTAGCTAACGATAATGAAGAAATAGAGGACTTTAACGACGCGGGAACTTACACTAGCTTACAACTTGCTTTCAAAAACCCGGTGGAAATCGCCGAACCAGACCCAATGTCTTACGAAGACGTACAGGTCCAAACTTACCGCGGTCCCCATCATCGAGTTCAGTCCGTTAAAACGTGACACAGATGATGAGCGCGCCCCTCCACTGCCCCCCAAACGTGTTCCGTAAAGCAGCATCCACCGAACCATTTAAAAGCAGTCAAACTTCCGTAGACAGTATCTTGAAGCCCGGCCGTCAGATCCCGGTCACCCGTAACCCGGATAACTTGAAAATTAACTCGGAAATGACGGTAGCTAGGAGCGAGCCAGCGTTACCACCGGTTAAGAAACGTTCGTTCTTTTCCCGCTTGTTCAGACGAAAGGAGAAGTCTCCAGCTCCTAGTGTGAAATCTGAGGGTAGGAAAGAGGCGAAGAGTAAGCCCGTAGGTCGATCGGTCAGCAGTATTTCTGGCATGCGTCCATCAAAGTTCAAGTCGTCAGTGTCCCACACATCTTTGAAAGATAATGCTTCTGGTACAGGCTTGAGTTACGCTGACAGTATTACTCATATCTCTCTGCATGGAGATGAGAATGAGAAGACAGCTTCTCAGTCATCTTTGCGTCGTCCTGCTAGCTTGGCTCCGCTACCACCGACAGATGGCGGCACTATACTTGTGGCTGAGAGTGTGTTGGCTCTAGACGCTTCTCAGTTCAAAAAGTTACAAGATGATTTAGATCTGACGGACGCAGAACATTATGCGTTGTATATGGCAGTAGCCCCACACGCCACAGTCTCGGAGTTCGATGAGACTAGTTGCTATTACTCGCCGGTAGATGGCAGTAAGTATCAAAATAATTAATGGTTGGGGTTACCATGCGAAAAAATAGTTTTGAAATAATATTCGTAGTCCTTGCGTGATTGTGAAGGCGGTTTTGATAAATAAATCGATCTGCAGAAGTGAAGGAAGTTAGGTATTTTGGCGAAGAATCTTCTTATAATAGGAATATTAAAAAACTGCGTTAAGAAATATACTGCGACGGTATAGGTCTCTCTATAAGCTCTATTTTTCCGCCCATATTGCCAAATTTACTCATTTTTTAATAGGTTTTCGACGTGTTTACATTTTTACTGTGTATTATGTTGTAATTGACTTGCAGTATAACAACTTCGCTAGAAAAAATGTGCCAGAATTTCATAGAATCCAAACAAATTTCGTTTCCCTTATCTCAGTGCTGGGCAATGCTTTTAGGAAGGGACAAAATTCAAGAATTTTGGAATATCCTGTATTTATTTTATCACTTTGATTTTTTATAATTATTTCTTTAATTGAAGAATATTTTGAATATTTCTAGCGTTGTTATATAAAGTCATATTTTGTAAGTACTGTGTAATAACAATATCAACTTAATGTTTTAGATAATATGAGTACTAAGCGGCGGAAGGTCGTAAGCGACTTGTTAAGGAACTACGAACTTGAAAGTAAGTTCCGGTTTATTTTATCTATGTTTATATACAGGGTGTATTTAAACCTAATCTTGGTAAAATTGATCATAAATCGTTATGTAACAACAAAATCGATGTATTTGTCAGTTATTGAGAATAATGATAGCACAGATGACGTAGTGACTGAGCGATTGACTGCTGCGTTGCTTTTCTTGGGTTCGATTCCCGCTCGAAAAAAATATTTTTATGACCTGCTAGTAGATGTTCCGTGTCTGGCTGTTCTAATTTTTTGTAAACGCGCTCACTACACAGGGGCTATTCAAGTGGGGAACGTATTTTAAGAGAAAACATGAAATAAAAAAAAAACTTTATTACAGAAACTGATAAATACATCGGGTGAAAATTATAGTACCTATCAAGCTCTAACTTTGCTTAGGTTTTGTAATACACCCTGTATACTTTTCTATCTAGGAGTTAAAAGGTTTGGTGATGGGAAATGATCTAATATGGTGACAATCACTCATTAAAATCCATCAAATAAAGTCATTTGTATCATGCCTCTATTCAAAGATTAAAGGCGTAAAATTATGATATAAATATCATGTCTATGGGTAAACCATAGACTACCGTGTCTATTTTTATTTTAGCTATGCGCCACGGCACAGATAACATAAGTTAATGTTGTATAAAAATAAGTATTTGTTTTGTTAATGTCCGTATCCGTAGGTTAGAAATGATTGATTTTACTAATAATTTAGTTATTAAGTAGTAAAAGTAAATTGTATTATTAACATCAATATTTTTATTTATGGATAATGTAAGAAAGTACAGTCGACCTCTGAATTACTAACAAAAATCAGCGAAAATCACCAAAGAATTAATGCTATTTTTGGTAAAGCAACGTAGTCTATATCTACAATATCAATACGTACCTATTAGTCGTTGTGGCGACATTTACGTTGACTAATAACAATATTAATTAATTAATATGTATTTATTTCATTTACATAATTGCATATTCATTACTAACATGATCTAAGTTTATGTATTTATAAAATATTATATAAGGATAAGGCCGGGTGATTGATGATGTTTGGTGTTTCTACATATAATGTTCGTTTTAAGGTTCGGTCAAACCGGTGCGGGCAATTTGTCACTAAACTATTAAAGATATTGAAGAGTAAAGAAGTAATTTAACGAATCCAATAGTTACTTGACGTTTTTGCAATTTAATAATGTTGAAGGTGAATTTTCCAACTCCTTTTTCCACAATTTCTTACCTACCGAAATCGGGCGACATTATCGCACAGCGACAAAGCCCTCAAGTATACTGAAGTATTAAGTGGTGTCCCAAGTCCACATTGAGTTCGTATCTATTTGGCCGAACCTTTAGAAAACACTTTTTTAAATTAGTCGTTATTGTTGCCTCGTGAGTTCTCTTGAGTTTCTAGTCGTCTCTATTTATTTGATGTTTTTGTTAACTAATATTTCAGTTATTTATTATTTTGTTAATGTTTTGGACATCTATTGAACGTTTTATTTATTTTCGTTAGATTTTATTTTCCATATAATTTATATAGAAATATACAGGGTGGATTGGCAAAAGGGAATATAGCTAAAGGCTTTATAATTCAACCAGAAATATACAAAACCCTGTATATAGAAGTTTTAGGGGCAAACATTTTATTGGAAATGAAAATGCAGCTATGGCCAGAATAGCATGCAACTTTCAACCAAAGTGCTATGAGTACAAAGTTTATTATCACATAACAGCAAGCTAATGTGGATATGTGTGTGAGAGGCGAGTCTAATAGTATTAATAACAAGCTAAGTATTGTTCTAAAACATTTTCCTGAAGAAAGGATATTCGAACCGAATTGTTTGGGTGATTTTGGATCTTGTGGTCACTATAAAGTAGGTTTTTGTGTACTTAATGTCGAAAATCGGTTATTTTCGATTGTTGTTTTGGCTAAATCAGTTATGTATTTTATAATACTGTGCTATATTTTACAGGTTGTTTTCATTAAATAAAATAAGTAATGCTTTAGGAACTTTTTAAATTAAAATTTGATTCAGTTCACAATGAAAACATCCTGTAAACGGAAATTTTGGTACTTGCTTTGAGTAATATAAGGTACAAACATATCTTTGAAGGTGTATGTCAGATATTAGATAAAGTTTTAGATGAATTTACAAATTAATTACATTGTTTCTTTGGTTCGTAGCGGCTGAGCCGAAAGCGTTGTCAAAATTATCTGTTTTTATTTAGTCAGAGGCCTAAAATTTCGTTTATGCAGCCAAGCTGTTGGGCAGACCGCCCCCATAGTTTATATAACTTTCGATATTCTTGCATTTGTAATAATTTTATTTAAAAAGATCTGTTTTTTTAACGTTTTTGTAAATGATAAGAGTTGAATAGCGAAGCTTGATTGATGCGAAATTCTATATTAATATGCTAATAAAATTACATGGGTTTTATTTACTGTTTGCGGAACCCTAAACCCCGAATGACGTCAGAGGTACGAATACTTTCATGTGGCATGATTTTGATGTTTTTTTTTTTCGTTTTTTTGGAAGCTTGTTCTTTTTTATATTTTTATTTTCACACATATTCATGTTAGCTTTACGTCAATGTAGTTGTAGGCATATTTTAAGCGCATGAGTTTTATCGTTTACAATGGTGTTTTGTTTTTTTTTTGTACAAAAAGAATCTATGATACAACTGTGTTTGTGCTTGCATTAAGATATAGGGTTACAGAAATCTGTTATATCCTTGGAAATTGTGGTATTTTTTTGGTAATATGTCTCATACTGTAGCAGATTTTTTCATTCTAGTAACCCGTACCGTTTTGCAAGCATGAACACATTAAACACAAAATCGGCATACTATACAAAAAAATATCTTCAATTGGTTTGTCCCCTAGTTTGAATTATTTATGACCACACTTCAGTCCTATTTGAAAAGTATGGTCCCAACTATATGTTATTTTCTAAAAATAAATCTTTGATTCGATGACAATTAAAGTTAGAGGATTAAAAATGATTAGTGATTTATTGGAAACAATAGTTACTACAGTTTTTTTTCTAACATTTTCAAATCGAACTATGGAATGTGGCTTAATCACAATAATTTCATATAGTTTTACTTCTCAAATGTTCTTGCCCTACAAAATGATCCCCCCGCATACTAATTTACAACCTTAAATTAAAAAACGATTTTACAATAGGTCGAATATTGTACAGTCGAGTTCAATCATATGTTGGCATTGCCAATGAATTCAAAATATTGTGAGCCGTTGCTAAGTTCAATACATTCTACGAATCTATCGATCAAAAATATGTCTTCATATGAAGTTCAATAATATATAATTTGCAGACAATAATATGTGATCACCTTTTTAAAATATATCTATGCTGTATTAGCTTTAATAATATCTGAGCAGGGTAAGCTTCATAATTATCTCTACATGCATAGGAAAGTATATTATTTGCTGGAATAAATAAGATCCAGTTTACATTGTTATAGAAATAAAAGTATTTCAATTGTTTTCCGCGCAAATGCTTTTTAGGTCTTTTGAAATGAGTATTTCAGTGCCATAGTATATTTTTTATGAGTGACATTTGCGTCAGTTATTTATTTTTAATAACGTCACTTGATGCAAAACTAGCCAGTGATACCTAAATATTGTTGCGAACTCCTTGACCACGCAATTTTAATATTGCTAGTAAAACCATCTTTATGACGTTGTAACAAGGTTGAATTTTAATTACATTTACTTGTTTAGATATTTCTGTATTCATGTGAGCTTACATAATTGTGAATCTTACACTGTTCAGATAATTATGATCATAAAGTTGTTCATATAAAATGTCCCTTGGCTGTTTTAGATGATATTGAGAACAAAGTGGTCACATATTAATGAATTTGAATCTTGATCACAATTTATTGATGCTTGTAGTTGTCACAATATTCTGAAATATTTTGATGTTCATATATTTTTGAACTCTAGACGTGCCAAGATGTTAATGAACACGACTGTACCAAGAGCATTTGGCAAGTTTCTGCATGTTTTGTGTTGGTGTTATTTATTAAATAGTAGTATAGTTATTAATTATTTACTTTTGAAGACAAAATTAATGTTGTTTACCGTTAACAGGAATCTACTCACCGGAAATCAAGTCGGAACCTAGAGGTGAGATCTAATTTCTATTAATCTTCACTTCCAATATTCACAATTATAACGTATAGTCCGTTTTATGTTCGAATACTTGCGCTTTATTATCATATGAAGTGGTGTATAAATGTCTTCTGCGTACCGCTTCGCTCACGTTACTATTTAGTAGTGTTGCCAGATGTCCCGATTTGCGGAGGAAGTCCCGACTCGCTTTTGATTGGGACTCTTATATCCCGATTATTCACTAATTTCCTTATTTAAACTTAGTTTGATAATTTTGACAGAAAAGTTACTTACTTTTCTTTCTTGAAAATAGTTTTGCTCAATAGACTTAACATTTATCATAAAATTAATACACAGCGCGCGTTTTTATGTTGCGATGGGGGTAGAGTAGAGTAGACATTCAACCCGTAAACACATGCTGGTGCACAGGCGAGACATATTTACAGATTTACAATGGTCACTACTGATGCTGTACCGAATTTAAAAGCAAAATCCCATACTAAAATAAAAGACAGCATACCTGGCAACACTACTATCAATCAAGTAACCTATATTGTATCTGTGTGCCTATTGTGATCGTCGAATAAGTCCGTAGATTTTTAAGATATAGTCCGCCACAATGAGTCCTCCTCCAGTCCCCTTTGTCTCCGTCTCCATGCGCCCCTATACTCCACCGGCGAAAAATAACTCGCTCGCTTTTGTTTCAACAATGCTTATTGTGCTAATCATCAAATGAATGTGTGGTTACAGACCGGACTCCGCCCCACAATATAAGCAGTCCGCCGCTACACGCGTACGCCCCACAGCACTATGATCAGGTAATTATTGTGTAGTGGTCGCTACTGCGGAGCGGGTTTGATTCCCAGGTTGGGCTAAGTGTTATGGGATTACTCCATGAGAAATAAGGCAATAGGCTCGCTGTCTATTACATGGGAATTAAACATAATAGGCAAAATGCAAAAATACAAATAAAAAGGTGTGAAAAACGTGTCACATATATATTTATAAAATCGGTTTAAATCGGAATACGTTGCAGACGCCAATCAAAACAGATGTTGTGAGATATTTGATCGAGTTTTGCAGTAAAGTTTTTAAAATACCCTATCTGACTGCATGGCCAACTATAAGCTATATTTGTAACTCCCAACATTTTCTTCCAGAACTGGAACCTAGAAAACATGCCAGCTGGTATGCAAGGCCCGAGTCACATGAACCCCCCGGCCGTGACTGTGGGCCACAACCCCTTCGCACAAGACATGTACTACGGCCAGCAGCCGTACGGACAGGTGTCTCCCGGCCACCTGCAGCCCGCGCCCATGGGACAGAACCTGCAGAGCCTGCAGGCCATGTCCCCGGGCATGCAGGCCGTGTCCCCGGGGATGCAGGCCATGTCTCCCGGCATGCAGCCCATGTCCCCCGGCATGCAGCCGCTGTCCCCCAACATGGCGGCCCCGTACGCGGCCGAGCGCATGTCTCCCAACATGAACGTGTTGTCTCCGCACGCGACGCACGCTGCGCACGCGACGTCGCCCGGTATGGCGGGGCCGCCTATGGGCCGCGTTTCCCCCAACATGCCGCAGAACTTGGGGCATATCTCGCCCAATATGATGCAGCATCAGCAGCCTTCCTATGTGCAGGTTAGTTTGAATCACAAATTTTCTGTCTGTTAAATAAAGTTTTACATCTAATTCATACATCAGAGTTAATAGTGCAATAGACCCCATAAACCAATAAATTAAACATTTTCAATAAGAACACCACTGAATTTTCGATTTACAAACAACTCACTGTAAAATCAGATTTCTCATTCTCTCATTAATGATGACATAGATTACAAATGGCTCTGAAATTTTCTTTTGTGAAATAAAAATTGATTCAATTTCAGCAGGGCGGCCCCACAGTAAAATGCTATACGAAATCCTAAGCAAAGGATGAAAGTTAAACATTTTATTCTTTTACCATTACAGCAGCAGCAAGCACAAGCTGTAGCGCAAGCCCAGGCCGCTGCGCAAGCGCAAGCTGTAGCGCAGGCACAAGCTGCGCAACAACAACAACAACAGAACCTCATGGAAACTGAAGGAAACAGCGCGGCCTCGCTCAGCAACTTGTTGCTGGACCGCGGAGAGCACTCGCTGCTGCTCAACTCCTCAGAACTGTCCGGACTGTCCGCGCTCCTGGGAGACCACTAGCCAGGACTGCTGGCTGGACACTAGGACCGACCACTACAAGTCTTGTTTAGAGTTCCATTAAAGACATGCAGTGTTCTTCGTCAGAGTTAGAACAGGCTATAGATCCTTTAATTTGTGTAGCGTCATTTCTGTCGCCAGGTACTATAAGTTTAGAATAATAACTAGTTCTTAATATGAAAATGTTTGACAATTCATATTTTTCACTAGGAGATTAATTTAAAATTAATAAGTAAGTTTCCTGAGACAAACTACAGTGGCGCACTCTACGTTTCACTTACGAATTTAATTCACGGACTTTAAGTTACGGACAAGTGACTGGATCCCGGAATCGATTTGCGTCCCGTCATCGATAAGCGGGATTGCTTTGTGTAATCTATGACCTTTTCGTTAGTTGTTAGTTACGTTAAATAGTTATATTTTTACCGATCTGGGATTTTATAGTAAGAAATTCACAAACGAATACTAAAACGCAGCTTCGTCAGAGTAAATTTTCACTAGCTTATGATATAAATCAGATTCGATTCGATATCAACATAACTGTTAAAACCCACTTGATAATCTATACATATAGGGCTGTCCCTTACACCCTGTATATTAATTGACATACTGGCATCGCGTATTATGAATATTTAGGTGATTTTTTTATGTTTTACAAAAGTTTTTATGTTGCTGTGTTTTTATATTGAATGTTTTTTAAATAATCTAATGCACAACACTACTAACTGAAGTCTTCCATGTCTTGAGGTCCCTGAACATTGTTGTTTTTTAGTTTTATATACGGCTGATCTCCAAAACGATTTAACATTGCATTTTATTCCTTACAGCTTTTACTAACTGCTTTTTAAAAATTTCAAGCTTTTACAGAGATTATTCAACCAGAAAATGTAGAAAAGAAATAATTCTAATTTATTAAACATCAAATTAGAATAAAAACGTTAGTGTAAATATGAGAAATACTTTAAATTACAATATTTTCTGCGTTAAATATTATATGTTAATTTGTAAGAGATTATGTACTTTGATATTAATGTTACCCAATACCGTTTCTACTAGATAGAAATGACTATCTGGGTATCAGTCAAAAATTTAGAGCATATCAATGTGACGTAGCGTAATTCTGGGCGCTAAAGGCCATGTGGCACTTATAACGTAGCATGATAACAACATAAATGCCTAAAAAAGTGCCCCAATTTGAAAGTTCAATAATTCCAAGAATGTGCTCTAATATTTCACTAGAAAATGTGAGCACAATAACGATGGTAATTGATTATTTCCCGATAAAGCGAAAATATTGCATGTGATAAAGGGTAACATAGTAAATATGACTAAGGCATTAGAAATCGAGAAGCAAGAAATGGTTGTATTAGGAGGCATCCATTAATTACGGGTGGCGATTTTGGTGACTTTTCGACCCACTGCACTCCCCTCTGGTGAGAAGTCTTGAGATTTTGTGTTAACCGCGCCCCCCTCATCTTCTAAAACCACGTGAGATATTCCAATATGCGTATTTGTGAAAGTCTTACTTAGCGCGTTGGTACAATTTCCACCTCGTGAATTTAGTTGGGATTTGGCCTGACCCTCTTCACCTTAAATGCCTTGCGTAATTAATGGATGCCCCATTATGAGGGAAATTGATTATTTAAAATAACTATTTAGAAATGTGTTCTTGTCTTGAAAAACCACGATCGTCCGTGATTTTTTCTAGCCATTGAATCACACGGGATATGTCAAAAACAATTTTAATTAGCTAGGATATTACTTTCCCAATTAATGATGAGATTTTATAAATCTTGGTTATGATGAAATTAGTTTTATTTACAGATTTCTTCTCATTTAAGATTTAGTTTTTATTATTAAATTCTTATTTTGGTTATGATTTGTTACCAAATAGTTTGTAAATATTTTCTAAAAGAAAAGAAAAAACAAAAATTTTGTTTGTAATCATTCGAAATTATTTACTGTGCAACTCATTGTTTCACACCCTTTTATGGGCTAAATCAGAACCAACATTTTTTTTCAATTTGAAACTGTCATTTGTAAAAGTACATGAAATTATGGTTAAATAGTAAATTAACGGAAAAAAGTATTTGTATTCACGACGATGACGACCAAGCTATGTGTGTCTAGTGTAAGCAGATCTTTCATATCACGGGAATCCTCGACAATGTAAGACCTGCTAAAGGGTGCGGTCAGAAAGAGCTTTATGTCCCTACAACAGAACTAAAGAAACAATTCTCCTCATTTTTGACCATTCACTATCATGACATGCATGGCATAAATACTTTTCTGACTAACTCCAGTCAATAACTGGTGATGTCATCCCCTGATTTGAAAATATCATATTGTACTAATCATCGGCGAGATACGAAATGAATTTCACCCAGAGGAAAGGCGTTCCCGTCTGATGGAATCTGACTTAAAATAACCCTGCTGTGACGTGAACAAACAAAGTTTTAAGCTAATTTTTGAACGTATTTCTCTATTAAAAGATTACGACCTCCTCGTTTTAGGTATTTTAGTGTAAGACCAGACATCACAAGGTTGTACAGTTATGATCGAATGTGCAATGATATGAACGCATTGAAAATGCCAGTTTTGTTATATTTTTGAGAAAAAAAATACAATAAAAGTATATTATTTGAAGATAGTATTTTTTTTAAACCCTAAAATGGTTGGCTGAATGCCCGGCCGCGGCCTCGATAATGCGACGAAGCAGATAATGAGTAGGCCGACGACGATAATTAGTACGGCGACGCTTTAAAATGAGTAAGGCGACGTCGATAATGAATATGACGATGCCAATAATAATAATAAGTTTCCAATCAAATCAGATTCAACTGGTTATCAGTATTTTACATGGAGCGACTGCCTGTTGGACCTCCACAACCAATTTCTAAATACCTACACATACGGGCAAAGAGACCCCTTACACACAGTGCCTAAGGAAGAGTTTTTGCCCGCATCCCAGGGTGTACCGGCCCGAAAAACTGGTCTTCCCCTCGGACGTATCCGAGAAGGAACTCCAGTCCACGAGCGCACGTGGAGGTTTCCTGTCTTAGCGCCCCATTTATTTATACACATGTCAATGGTACATAAGCGGACTTAATGCCACAAGGCATCAATAAGGAGTAGGGGTGGCTCTGACTCTGAGTAGGGCGACGCCTATATAATGAAAAAAGGGTGACGCCAACTATGAGTAGGGCGAAGTCAATAATGATGAGGACGACGCCGACCGACTATGAGGAAGAATACGTGTTCATAGACTAGGCCATGAACCAGTCAATAATTTGTCGGCCGCAGAAATATCCGCGGCAGAAATAAAGAAGAATATTTTTTGTTATTTGCTTTTTATCATGGACGCATTGATTGGTCAATGCGTCCATGATAAAAAGAAACTATTGCTCAGTCCAGTTTCTAAATCTATGATCGATGCTTAATAACCTGACATTTTTGTTAGGAATGGAACGTTTGCAAAAAATGTAAACAAAGCAAAAATCAATAAAAACAAAAACACCAAATGGCTACGAATAACTTAGTTTGAGACAGTATTGTTATAATTACTACATCTTTTAAAATGAATGAGTTGAATACAACGGTGCCCGAGCCCAAAAAAGTGGGCGTATGGGCTGAAGGCACTCATATCGAAGCCAAGTAAGTATCCTTTTTGCTTCTGCATTTTACAACTTACATTCTTGTTAGAAATCTTCGGATAATCTATTTTGATATTACGTATTTGGCAGATAACTATAATATGAATAGGTTTACGAAAAGTAATTTGTTATGTTGGCTTTTTAAAGAAACCTGTTTTATAACCTTCAATGGCTTTTTCAGGGAATTCATGATACCCAAGAAGTCGCCAGACTCTGGCGATGATATCCCAACTATACCAGATTTAGACGACCTTCAAGATATACTGGAGAAAGAAATATCCATACCACCAGTGTAAGTCAAGATTCTTTTACCCAGTTTTACAAACTTGTAACTGTTTTTAACACCCTCGTCCCTGGCACTACTGGCCGGATTAATATTTTTGTACTTGACATCTTAGCTTTATTTTCAAAACATCTCTCATCATCCACCGTCTTAAAATTATGAGTGATTCTTTTAGCTTAAAACCGGATACTCAATTTCCAATATTACTTTTAAATTACAGATCTGATCACAAGGACACAGAAACAGTGAATGCCCTATCAGAAGTGAGTGGAGGTATTTCTGGTACGGCGGACAGCATTGAGGCAGTTTTAGAAGTACTTAACTCTTACATACCTCAAGAGGAACCGGACTCGGCTGACACCGTGTGGACTGTGGACTCCTTGTTGCAGGAGCTGGGTGAAGAGGGTCAGGAATAGGTCCTCAAGGATGGTACACTGATCAGTTGTATTACTGGGTAGCTGTGAAGTCATCATTCTTGTCCATCCAGCCTTGCCTTGCAAGTATATGAGGGTTGAGTTCCAATCTAACCCAACACAGGTGGATGCTACTGTTAGAGATGAACCATCTACCTGTTGAGTGTTGACCTTCTACGCTCCTGTAAATTAATGAGTTTAAGTGGACTTTTAGGTAACATTCAGTGACTCTTAAGGCAATTGCAGTTCATTCAACTCTGGGATGCTGTTGTATCATCCTCAAGGACTGACCATAGCAATATGACTCGACACTTCACTCACTTCGACAGGTATATCAAGGCTATTTTGAAGAACATTATTATTGTTACCTAGTCAAATCGTCTTGTTGTACTGTCATATATTCTTAGAAGAATAAAAATGCACTGACGAAATAAAGTTTCATTTTTTACTACCTACCTACTTTATCAAAAAGTTTAAAATCGACAAATAGGGGCAGGATAATGTGCTGACACCTGTACCCTGTACAGAGGTCTGTCAAATTTTCCCAATCAAATTTATACCTTCTACGTTTGCAATAAAGTTGTAAATAGATTTTTAGCAAGTTGGAGTAGGTTGAACATTGTGTTGACTGTAGCAAGTAAAAAACACATTTCTCTTTCGTCATAATTTTATTTGTAAAAAACTTTTATTTATATTTAAATACTGCGCTATAACAGTTAGTTATTGTAACAAATTCTCCATCCAATTAATAATAGACTAAGGAATGATTGATCTCACTTATTTAATAAAAAAATAAATAGTTGTATTTAATTCGTTAACATTATTGTTGTTACCAGTTTTAATTTATCATGAGTAGTTTTTAATCTTCAGGTTTTAACTATGTTACATTCAGTTTTTTTAATTATTAATTAGTTAATTATGTAGTTTTATAGTGAGCTTTGATAACACTAATAGTGGTATAACACTATTTTCATTATAGTACTGATATTGATTCGTTTCAATCCATTAAACATTTCATAATTATAATTATTCCCGATTGGGTTTCCTTATGAAACCATTCGTAATGTCTTATAGTCGACCTGTAATTTATCGTCCAGGTTGAGGAACAAGTCTGCTAAGTGAATGTTGTACATAAAAAATAAAAACAAGTACAAAGTTTTTATTTTTGACCTTTTTTTGAATTGAAAACGAGACATTACAAATCGCTGTCAGTCCATAAATTACTAACAACTTGTTTATTGATTATTTTCATGATGAGAAAGTGTCCTTTAAATTTTAAGACACTTATTAACTGATTAAAAATAGATTCTTAGAAATTAAAAATTAGGCATAAGCTTGACCAGCACAGAATAAGATTTTTTGCAAAAAACGTTTTGTGAATCAGCTGTACTTTTTAACAAAATCTTTTATATTGGCAACACTATATAATTATGCTAAATTTAATTAATTGCAACACTAACATGATACATAAGCATTCTCTGTTATGGAGAAATGGCAAAAAATAGTTACTTATGACAGTAAAACAATGGTTCTGCTATACATATTTATAAGTATACTAGCTATTTGTCTTTACAAACTTCTAAAACATCTCTAATTTGACATTTTTCTAGCTAAACTGAAATAATTTTACTTAACTAGAAAAGGAATTTGTTACTATTCAACGGAGAGAGAGGAACGAGTTGTCTAGGCATCCTAATTAATTAATTTTACATTCTGGTCACTTTTCCGCTTGTTCAGGGGCCACATTAACGTAAAATGCCGTTAATTTTAGCGATAAATAGTCTTAAAATGTTCATAAAAACGTAATAATCGCAATAATCAACGGTATTTCCCGTTATTGCAGCCTTAGCATTATAAAGCCAAATAATATTCTAAATGCATCTGTCAAAGAAAACAATCCCTGTATTGCATTGAGAAATTGGCGCCAAATCTAATAAATTCATCGAAATTTATTCTGATTCAACAATTTAATTCTATGACCTAGAGGAGATACTTTGGATTAGACTCCGAGTTGAGCCACCGGCTGTTCTGAAGGCAATGTAAGCTGTGATTAATAATACAATATATGAAGGCAAGATGGTAGCTGCATACAACTCTTTGCTATTTAATAAACTGAGTCCCGAAACAAAGAAATGTGACACTATGACCCATCCCACTTTGATGTAGTTTTTGTCGTCGAAGCCACTGAAGAAGATGACACTCCAGAATGTGTTGAGTAGTATCATGCAGAGGGTCATGGATGCGCTGGTCAAGAAGAAGTACTCTGTGCCAGCGTAGAGCCCTAAGGTGCCCGGACCAATCTGTAAAACAAGAAAGAAATCTATGATAAACTGTAAAATTGACGCAAGAAGTTACTTGGTTTAGTTTTTTAGGGTTCCGTAGTCAAAAAGGAACCCTTATAGTTTCGCCATGTCCGTCCGTCTGTCCGCAGCTTAGCTCAGAGACGCACAGTACTAGAAAGCTGTAATTTGGTGTAAATATACGGATTTGTTGTGCCGAAAAAGTGGTAAAATAAAATCTCGTAAAATATTTTATTTAGGGTACCTCCTGTACACGTAAACGTGGCATAGATAGTAGTTATAGAGTTTTTCAATTTGAATTTTCTACTTCTAGTTATACCTTTGCCATTTGAGCATTCAAGGATAACAGGCATGTTGTATGTGTTGTTATATTGATTCTGTTATTTATATTTCAGTTTATACATATATGCTTATCAATTCACTAGGATGTTTGTTAGCTTGTTAATGGTACAGTAAAACCAATAAAATAGTAGTATTTTGCTAAAGTTTTCCTCTTACACCAGTTATAAAAGAATTTCTGCTAAAAATTATTACATTTTACAAATTAATTCACGTTTTGTCCAATAATTTCTTGATGAATGATGAAAGGAGTAATGCTTTTATCAGACTACTGCAACAATTAGTCAACAACTGTGACTCACGTGGTGTTTACTGATCATAATGATAGTATATCCTTTCACCATACATTTTCAAGTTGTATGATGTAGAAAATCATTGTTTTACCTTCTTTCCAGTCACACTCAGTTATAATTTTATGATTTTACTAATGTTATAAAAATACCACAGGCCTTAGTCAAGACAGAGGCACAACTCACTCTTTGAATAATGAGATTGTGTCTTAAGTCTGAATGTCCCAAAGAAAAGAAGGGGGCATATTGTAGTAAAAATAGAATTTATAAAAAAAAGGTACTTACTGAGTCCGCTAATACATTTATAAGGGCAAAGGCCCCGCTCATGGTTCCAAATCCCAGTCCTGACACATAAGCCATCTCTAACTTATTGCTGCCTATGTTGTGGTTCTCTGATATCTCTTTCAGTCCTGCTTCCGTCTTCCGAAGTAACACATACATGCCATACCGGAATATTTCCTGAAATGCATACAGGGTATTTCACTGGTATCAATAAAAATAAATTGTTAACTCATTAAGTTCCAAGTGACTATACAAAGTAGAAGTTTCACATATTTATGTGTGGGAGGATTTCCAGAGAGCAGTCCAATATTTAGATTGAGAATTCATGTGTAATGTACTGTATAGCCATTCATAATTTATGATACATGATTGCACTGCACTCCAGTGACGTCACAATTTCGATAACAACAGCTTTTAGGTACCAATATTACACAAAAGTGGAACAAATAAGTTTACTCACTAATGCAGTTGTCATTTTATGTTACAAACAAATCTGACCATTTCATAATTTTCTGAACCAGACTATCATGATTTATTAATTTATAATCATTTTATATTTCTCGCTTACCTGGAATATAATGGCAAAGACCATTCCAAACGCTAAATTGGTTCGTAACGGTACCACTGCAAACCACACAATTGATGAGAGTAGAAATGATAGGAAGCCAAGCAAATGCTGCTGCTATCATGATGATAATGCGCACAGGGTCGTTGGCAACTGTGAACGCGAACATGACCAATGGAGCCCCAAAAGCAAGCAGGGAACAACTGAAAAACTCCGCGAGAGTCATCTTTCAAGATTCCTATCAGTTTATGGACAGTAAATTTAAATAACACCACTGATCTGCTGCTTATTGCTGTCAACTGATAAACTGAACTAAATTATAAGCATTTGGGGACGAATAAATTAAATGTTTTGGTTTAGAAATGAAAGAAATCATGAATCACAAAACCAAACGCAATTTTTCAGTAATGTCAGACATGTCAGTTCAGTTTGACATTTAAGTATCGTTCAGAATCCAATCATGCCATGCGTGCGCCTTCGAGTAATTTATTAAGTTCCATGTTCCAAGACGTTATCGTTGCTAAAATAAAAAGCAAGGTCTTTTTGTTTCAAAACAGTGCTATTTATTTTGTAAAAATGTGTAACCTTTTGTTCGCAATGAAATCAGAAACGCACGAACGCGTTTCGTTCGTAGATGTCAAATTTCAACTTGTCATAAATCTGTCACTCTAGTTAACCTCACTTTTAGCCTGGTGTGATCAAAATAATCTAATTTTGATCGTCTAAAAGATAACTATGGCACCAAAAGGTCCAAAGAAAACTTTGTGGGTGGATTGCGACCTATGTGGCTGTACTATAACTTCAAATGATAAAAATATCCACGTCGAATTGAGTTGTGGGAAAGATCAATTGAAATGTCCTTATGTTGAAGATGGTAAGCTGTTTACTTGGCTGCAGAGAGTCGGGGCAGCACCTGACGGGGCGCCCCGAGACGCTGTTCTTATACACCCGTCAGCTGGGTCGCTTTTAGGAGCTGTAATTGGGTGTCCTATTCAGTTGAGCCGAGACGGCGCTCCTGTGATGGTGAAGCGATTGTGGCCGTCCAAGGCGTCTGCTCCGGCTGCTGTTATATTACCGGCAGCAGGTAAGTGTAACTACAATCTCTGTTTAATACATAAATATAGTTTGTGGTTCTCGTCTGTAGTCTTATTCTTCATCATCTTTTTAATAATAGTGAAATAACATTTTTAATAATTATCACATCAATCATTTCTATATCACTATAAAGTTCTAAGCAGATGATGATGGTGAGGCCTTTATTCAAAGTTTAAAATTTTAATAATAGCTCCAGTATTTTTTTTAATTCTCACTTATCTTTTTAGAATTATCCAGTGAATGGAGTAATGACAATAAGAAGGTAACAGTGTCGGTGATCAAGGAAGAATTACCCAAAGCATCTCGCCTCACAATCAAGATCAAGAACTATAAGACAAAGTCAGACGTATGTGATATTCTACAACACCATTTTTACAACAATTTTATTCATATTGGCAGCATTCTAGTGTATCATTACTTTGGTAGGAAATTAGAGATTGAGGTTCTTGATATAAAATCAGATAAATTAGATTATACAGGTTGGTATGTTTTAACTGAAAATAGTATTTGGACTATGGAAAAAGAGGCAGTTGCAAAAACTAAAAAGAAACCACAAGTTCTAGGTGGAGTTGATGATATTTTAGATGAAATACAAACATTCATCAAGATATCATTCAACACAGATGGTCTAACTGCAAACTTTCAACCTACAAGAGGTTTGCTACTTTATGGACACTCTGGTATAGGAAAGACAGCTATTTGCAAATATTTAGTAGAAAACCTCAACTGCTTCCACATAGAAATCAATGGCCCAGCCATCTTTAGTAAATATTTTGGTGAAACTGAAGGAACCATGAGAGGATTGTTTGAAAAAGCTATACAAAATCAACCAAGCATCATCTTGGTTGATGAAATAGAAACCATATGTCCAAGGAGATCTTCAAGTAGTACAGAACAAGAGAGAAGAATAACTTCGGCATTTGTGAACATGCTGGACAGTTTACATGCTGAGGAAAGTAGGGTTTTTGTGTTAGCAACTACAAGAAAGCCAGAAAATATAGACCCAATGCTCAGACGTTTTGGAAGGCTTGATAAGGAAATAGAAATTCCAGTACCAGATAGAATAAGAAGAAAAGAGATAGTTTACAGTTTGCTCAAAAACCTGCCTAATAAAATATCCTCAGAGGACATAGAAAATATCGCGGATTTAGCTCATGGTTACGTCGCCGCGGATTTGGTCAATCTTTGCTCACAAGCTACCATGAAGTGCATAAAACGATCAAGTGATTGTATAGAGCGCGATGACCTGATTGCAGCACTGACAATAGTCAGGCCAAGTGCCATGAGGGAGTTACTAATAGAAATACCCAATGTAAGGTGGACGGATATAGGAGGTCAGGATGACTTGAAGATGAAATTGCGTCAAGCTGTAGAGTGGCCTTTGAAACACGCTGAGAGCTTCCGGAGACTTGGCGTCAGTCCTCCGGGCGGCGTCCTCCTCTATGGACCCCCCGGCTGCTCAAAGACTATGATAGCCAAAGCTCTAGCAACCGAAAGTGGTCTGAACTTCCTCTCTATAAAAGGACCGGAATTATTTTCGAAATGGGTCGGCGAATCTGAGCGAGCTGTAAGAGATTTGTTCACGAAAGCCCGTCAGGTGGCGCCGTCTATAATATTCTTTGATGAAATGGATGCCATCGGCGGGGAGAGAGGTGCGGGAGAGCAAGGGGTCCACGAGAGAGTCCTAGCGCAACTATTAACAGAGCTAGATGGAGTGGTACCATTGAATTCTGTGACAATTTTAGCAGCTACTAACCGCCCAGATAGAATGGACAGAGCCTTACTAAGACCGGGTCGTTTGGACCGTCTGATCTACGTGCCTCTCCCAGATTTCGAGACCAGGTTACAAATAATTGAGTTGAAGTTAAATAAAATGAGCATATCTGATGATGTGAACTCCCATAGCTTAGCAACGAGGACTGAAGGGTTCTCAGGAGCTGAGTTACAGGCTCTCTGCCACGAAGCTGCGTTAAGAGCTTTAGAGAAAGATCTGGACTGTAAAGCAGTCACTATGGAGCATTTTGAACATGTTCTAAAAGATTTTAAACCAAGAACACCTGAGTCTCTGTTGAAGGTCTACCAAGAATTTGCTTTGGGACAGAAGTCGGGATAAGCGCTGTTTGATTGCTGAGGCTTCACTGCTAGCTTTTCCAAAATCTGTTTGTAACTGAAATATAAACCCAATTGTATTATATTATTGTTGGAGCTTTTTTATACAGGGCCTAAGTCCGCACTTTACCGATCACCAGATTTTCATCACCCGTCGTTGGCAAAAATAGCGAGACCGTGCGTTTTAGCACGCTGGGATACGCTCTGTTGGCTTTTCAGTATCGTGTGTTGAAAATCTGAGTGCATAGTAAAATATTGCATTTAAAAAGCGCCTGTCCTTATGTCGGCAAAATTAATTTATAAGACTATGAAATAGATCAAAGTTATGCGCTTCCAAACCTCTTTTACAACGATTAGAGGAATTAACTGCAGTGTCATGTGTGCATTTTCTTAACAGTTACGTAATTTTAAGTAAAAAGTGCCTTACTTTTCTAAATCATTTATTTAAATAAGAATTCTTACGGCTACTTGTATATAAATTAACATTAAATCTAGTCCTTATTTTAATCACATCAATTTTAATAATACATGTTTTACCTCAACTTTAGATACAATTAGAAAGTTGCTAATTTTTGTGTTAAATGATATAAGAAAACATGGATTTTTAATAAAAGTTGAAAATAAAAATGAGATTATTATTTTGCAATCCAGTAACTTTTGTCTATTACATAAATACTATGTTGGCCTATATTTGATAGATTTTGCTCAGCAAAATCACACTTATATTATTATGTAGAATAACTACATAATCACACTTATATGTAGAGTAACTACACATAAGTGTGATTTTGCTAATAAAAAACGTGGGAATAAGTGTCAATGGAGGGACGTATTTAAGGTACAATTTCGAATGCCTTATTGATGTTCAAAAAGTGCTCATTATCAGCCTGGTTTAATTAAACTTAATTTTGTTTCTGCAGCGACAAAATCGCATAATTGCAATGACCACAGCAGTGACATTATAAACCAACCACTTTCTCGTGGTACGCCCCGAAGTACGAGCTCATAATAGGTGGCGAGCGTAATGCATCAACCAACCGGGCAGGACGTCGTCGTGGCTGTTATTGAGAAATTCATAATGGAAAAACCTCAACAACACTGCCCAAGTTCAGCAGTCCAATAAAACGACGAAGCAGTCCTCGGAACTGTACCTTAAATATTCTTGATTAAATAATTATAATTTATGAATATATAAATACACAAACAGTCCTACACACGGGGGAGACAACACATGTTAGCTCACGTTGGCGTATATAGCTGTACGTGGATCTACTGGCGCGTGGCCGAAATCGGAACAATGGCCACAATTTTTGTTTTCAAAAATATGCTCGACCGCACATTTCAGACAGAAACTTTCTGACGCCCGCCAGAAGACACTCGGTGTATACATTTTGTATAGATCCCGAACATTGTCAGAAAAATTCTGACCGGACGTAAGAATTTTTCCGATGGAAATGACGAAAGGCCATACATTTTATACTAGGCTCCGTCCGCGTCCACTATTCACATCAGTTCAAGCACGGGAGAGCTAAAAGATCCGTGTAGCACTATATGAAAATTTTTGTTCATGTTTTCAGCTTTCAAAGCTTCTAGTCATAAATTAGAATGGAATTGAGTACAAGGAAAGCGTCACAGGGCCGTATTTTGCAATGGGCACTGGCTACTTGCCCCTTTATTCTAATGTGCTCCTAATTCCAGTGAAAATCATAGAAGAAACTGTCGACTTATGCAGAACAGCTAATATAATGGAGAATGATTTCTATCGTCCTAAGCATGGCGATGTTAAAATTGTAGAAAGAAATGTTTTTATTCTTCAGTCTACAGTCGTGCCAAATTGGGCGTAAAATATCGTATTGATTTCTTGATATAATAGAAATAAAATTGCTCATGCTACGCGCGAAGGCAGGTATATTTTTTTCTTTCCCTACCTTATACATAAGTCTATAGTGAAAAGAAGTATCTACCATGTATCCTGGGCGGTAGGGCCCCATTTTCTTAGTGTCCAGAGCCCAAATAGGGTAAATACGGCCCTGAATGTTCAATACTACGCCAATGTTGCTGTAATAATCACAATTTAAATGCAAGTTTACACACTATGATATCTAATTTTTATTCTAATCCACGTATTGTCTTTATAGAGAAGTCAGACGCGTATTATTACAATACGCAGAGCGTCTACGCGTCTTGCGTATCAATTCTTTTAAATACGGCTGACTAGTGAAGCATTGAGTCTGGCTATGTCCATGCACTGATATGCCCGCAACTTAGCTCTCGACGCGATAACTATTGCATCGGAATTAAAAGATCAAGTACGCCCTCGTTGGACGTACAGGAATTTATAAAAAAAAATTGTTTGACTAAACTAAATTCATTGTTCGCAATATAGTCAAACTTACATGCAACTCGCATTACATGGGCCTAATAAGGTAGTGGGGCACCTATCCTCACTACCTGATCCATACCTTCGAACAGTGTAGTTGTAATGTTTCTGTCAGATTCTGTCCTATCCGAGTGTTCCATCGCATCTGCATGCCGGATGGCGTGCTGAAGCTAACCACGTCCCTTGACTTTCATGCGCGGTCACAATCACTATGTCTACCCGAGCCATCCGTCGATCGCACACGATCACGTCTGAGAGGGGTACGAAGTTCAGGAGTGTTTACCTTTCTGGCCGCTGCTCTTGTACCTAGTGCAAATACCAGAATTCACGTACTGAGGATTATTTATCGCTCGCTTGAGACACCTGCGACCTTCTACTTCCTCTGGTTGCCCACTTGCTACCATGCTTGCCTGCGCTATGTACAAGTTCCTGTATTTGTATATGCCAGCTACTGGCGTATGCATAGCCTATGAGATTCGCGTGTTTGCATACATCACACTATACTGTGCGTCTGCAATGTTGCACAAGTAGCAATAGTTCCCCCACCCGTGCCAATCCGCGTTGCCGGGTCTAGATATGAATACGAGGCAGCTAGACAGGAATGTCCTAGCAGAGTGTGTCGATGTGTCGCAGCGAATAGGAGCAAGGGCGCAGAATAGATGTCGTAAACTGTGCGAAATAGATTATGTGGATGGGTCGGAGATTATAGCGTAACGCTTCGATTAATCATGACTCGCCGACTAGAGACGACTTATGTTGTGTGATGATGTTGGTATGTGTCGACAAGACCCTACGTTTATGAACAGTAATTTGGCAGGCCGCCTTGAGGAGTGTAGCTCAAAATTGAGTACGCAAGTCATGCAAGAGAACCAAGAATAATTTGCATGAGAATCATCTCATAACGTCTGTATTACCCATGTGGTGATATGAGGCTGTGACATACGGCATTTGGAGCTGAAGTTCACGATTTGTATCGTATTACATCGACTATAACGATTCACTAGTATACATAACGCGATTTCGATAGTAGCGACATTGCAAGATGTATCCGTGTTTATTAAACTGTGCCGTAATGTATCAGGCAGCGGTTACTAAATGTGTAGTCAGTTGATATAGCTATAACGCGATGACGAGAATATATCTGAATACTCTGTTATTCCAAAGGACAAATGATGGCAAGACGATATTGATCACGAGTATCATGTTTATGTCGAAACGAATTTGCAAGACTGCCTTTGATCTAAAATGTATTTCGTGAGACACGTGCGTCAGACGTGCGCGTCGTAACCCAACAGTGCGAATCGGTAGAGCGAGGCTAACGTTTGGGTAGTTCACATCGAACGTAAGTAAGAATCGCAGTAGGCCCCGTAGGTCAGCTGAAGCTCAGGGACGCAGCTAAGTGTTATCATTCGTAGACGTAGCTTTCGATCACGGACTGAATCTTGAGTAATTAATATGCGAGACAGATGAGTGATCTTCTCGAAGCGAACATCGGTGTTCTCCGTTCCAGTATACTTTGCTGAAATGAATGGCCAATCAGTTTGTACGCGGTCTATAAGAATTTTACTACATTCATCATGATGTGATATAAACCTGTATAGTCAGAGCTAAGATCTTGGTACACTTCACGTTTGCAGCTTATAGGTATAACGGGGGGGCTACACCAGACAAAGCAGTTAACGGTTGCTATACAGTGTTTTTGTTTATGTGACCCCAAATTGTCTGTCCCTTTTAGCGAAGAGAACAACGACCCCCACGAGCAGAGATCTTTTAAGATCTTTTTTGTTGCGAATAATTTTTTTTTTTTATTGTTTTTCCCCTCTTTCTTTGAGAACGTCGTTAGCTCGCTCTACCGATCGCTTTGGTTACGACGCGGAATAAGAATCTCAGGAAATATCATTTTGAAACCTCAAAATTTAGAAATGTTAGTATTTTTCCATCAGTCTTTTGATAAAGAGATATCAGATAACATTCAATTAAGTAATTAATATTTTAATTCACGATCTTTTCGCATTCGCTTTGGTAAACGAGTGTCGTTGTTTCCAATTCAAAAGTTACTATAATACAGATGTGTTTCTCATTTTTTTTCGATCCATAATTTTGAGTACCTTCAAAGGCGGCTCCAAATTGTTCATAATTTATAGGGTCTTGTGACAATCCACTGTGACCCTTCTTTAGTCACGTTAAGGTTGAAAATTCCATCAAACAATTGCACGTACACATCTACGCCCGCATTGAACACATCTTCCTTCCTGTCGCGTTAAAAACTAGCACTTATTTTTTGCGGTATTTGTTCCAATTATAATTATATAATAATACGCTAACACGTTTATTTACGAAGTAGCGTCATTACAATACATAATACAAGCACTATTACATTTTTCAATCAATAAGTAACATTGACGCTATACGCTCGCGAACATTCACAACGAGCGCGTTCGTGTTCGTCGTCGTGCATGCGTAGATATGAACGTGCCCTAAGGGCAGAGCTTAGCCGAATTCGCATGTTCCCGTTAGGGAGTGAACACACTTAACTACACTTCGGTAAGTGTGCCCACTACCTTATTAGGCCCATTTAATGCGAGTTGCATGTAAGTTTGACTATTTTGACAATGAATTTAGTTAGTCAAACAAATACTTTTTTATTAATTCATGCATCGTCTAAACGAAGCTTAATTACCAGCAAGTTTCGGGAGAGTGCGAATCTGAACACATAGCGTCAGCCCTAATAGGAATTTTATTAATTAAGGGTATCATTTTGATACTACCTGATGTAACCACTAAGTTAATCAGATCATAATGGTTTCTGGTATAAGGAGTATGTATATGGGAACTAGGTCTGTAGATTTTCAGTTAGGCGTCTACTGCAGTTTTAAGCAGCCTAAACAACCATAAAGAGAAAAATAAAGAAAGATTAAATCACCAAATGCTAAGCTTTTGAATACCTTCTTGAGCAAAGAACACGATGATAAGTTGTTTGGCAAAATTATTATTGGAATATCAGACGATAGATAGTATATTATTATTGTAAAACCCTTTATAATAATACAAATATGTTTTTTTTAGTGAAAATAGAATAGTTTCATCACCAGTTTATGAATGCAGTTTGATGACTATTTTCATACTAGGTGCTATGTCAAGATAAAAGTGGTTTGTTGTATTTTCAACTTTCAGTTCAGCAACAAAACAGCTGAAAATCCAACACCACAAAGACATAAGTATCGCTCATTATTAATTAAAAAAGGGTATGAATGTCTGAAGCAACTAACAAACCTTACAAAAGACGCCATATCTACCAAAAACCCACAAACCTGTTTTCCCCTACAATCCTTATAACCCAGAAACCACTACGCAGTCAGTTCATTCTTATACGCGCAGGATCTCCGTGTGCCTGTTGTAGCAGATGGCGATCCAGTCGGGCTGGGTGGCTCCCCACTGTATCTGGTTGACCTCTCCCTCGGCGGCCGTGTACGCCAGGATGGGGTCCTCGATGGCGCGCGGCATCTGCTGGATGTCCCAGATCAGGGCCTGGTGGTCGTCGCCCGCTGTGCAGATGTGGCAAGAACTGGGGAGACAGAGAGGGAGGTGGTGGAGAATAATAATAATAATAATATCCCACAACTATCACACAACGCCATCTAGTCCCAAGCTAAGCAGAGCTTGTGTTATGGGTACTAGACAACTGATAAACATACTTATATATTTCTAAATACATACATATTATAGATAAATTACACCCAGACACAGAACAAATGATCGTGCTCATCACACAAACATTTGTCCTGGGTGGAAATCGAACCCGACCTCCGGCATAGCAGTCAGGATCACTAACCACTAGACCAACAGGCCAGTCAAAAAATATTCTAAGTTAAGGTCATTTTCACTTGTTTAGTCGTTTCCAGTCTAAATAGATGTGGTTGAAGACCAGTATATTTAATGGAGAGGCTACCTATCTGACTTCTACAACCCAGTTGCGAGTAGTGTAATTTTAGAGTCGTGAGTCGCAGAATTTCGGTCGTTTTCATAGAAAATTTTGCGTCGCAACTTTTGTTATGTATAATGTATGTATGTTATTTTGTATGAAAGCGACCGAAATTCTGCGACTCACGACTTAAAAATTGCGCTCGTTTTGCTTCACCCACTGCCACTGATATATTACTTATAAATGTGAAATTTGTCTGAATGTATGTTTGTGGCACTTTCAATTTGGATGAAAGATGCACAAGTAGTTCATAACCTGGACCTGAAAATCGGAATAAAAACTCTCCTATGTGTTACATGTAGGATAATTTTTATACCAATTTTATGTACCCGTAGGGTAACTTTCGAGTTGTAGTAGTAGTGTAGTAGTAGTGGCAGCAGCTGGTATTGTCATATTTTTAGTTGTTTGGTTCGAAGTACAGGGAATCGGTAAGTAATTGTGGTCTTCCTTATTTTTTTAAGGTTTTCTGACAATATTATACCCTCGCAGGATTGTGGCTAGATATTCTTGTAGTCCTACAGTGCTCCTACCTGTGTGGTGCCCATGCGATGCCGTTGACGCAGGCGCGGTGGTTGTTGAGCCTGGCGACGGGCGTGCAGGGGACCCGCACGTCCAGGATGATGACCTCGCAGGCGTCCATGGCCACGGTGGCCAGGTAGTTCGGGTCCTGTTTGTTCCACGCCAGGCGGAGGAGTGGAGTGTGTTGGGGGTCCTGAGGAGACAAAAATTTGCTTATTGAAAAGCCTCCTTAACAACTAGCAATGAAGGTGTTAGTTGAGGCTCCATCCTAGGCCTACAAACAAAACTTTAGTAAGAGGTCCTGTTTTTATTTTCTACTAGCGGCCCGTCCCGGCTTCGCACGGGTGGAGGACCCGGTCTAAAACCCGGTCCAAATGGTTACAAACACAACAAAAAAATAATTATCCGAATCGGTCAAGCCGTTTTCACGTTATGTCGTGACAACGGAAAACGGGTTTCATTTTTATATATATAGAAGAAGAAGATAGAAGATGAAAAGCTCTGCTACTGTGTTAATTCGGCACTGTGAACACCTCGAATTCTATGAATATTCTAGTTCCCAGCATCAATAAATTGCAAATCTATTATTTCCGTCAGAGTATTGAAAAGTAAAGAACACGTTAGCCAGGTACTTTTGTATAATATTATATTTGATATTAATGATTTTTGTGAATAAGATAAAATTAATCAAAACTCGGAAGTGAGGGTTTTGGGGAACGCATTAAAAAGTATACCACGGCGCCGGCGTGACGTCCTGTGAATTTTGTATCTTCTTTAATTTTGAATAACGAAAAAGAAGAAAAAAAAAGATCTTGATCTAACTGACGGACTTAATACATTTTTTTCGTGGAGAAAGCTATTCCAATTTGCTTCGAGATTATTATGATGTGCTGCAAAACACAGGGAGGTTAATGGACAAACAGACCAAATGTATATTATCCCTTTTTACCTATGGTCCGAAGAACTATGCTTGTTGATAACTCAGCTTGTCTAGTTACCTCATAGATGATGGTGGAGTGCTCCAGGTGTCGCAGGTCGAACATACGAACGGATCCGTCCGCGCCCACTGACGCGAACATATCGCGACCGCCGCCCGCGCGACTGAACGCTATGTCGTACACCTCCTGGACGGGAAATAATCAATACAACTGATTAATAATGAGAAGTTGTAATAAGGTAATCAAACACCCTTTTTATCGTGGTAAAATCATCAAATGAGTCCTCCCACCCAAGGCAGAACGGGAGGGACTGTCAAAAACGTACGGCCCTAGCTAAATGAATGCGCGAAGTTAATGGAACGTAAATTGGAGCGACTTTTTAAAAAACCTTATAAACTTTTTAGTAAAAAAAATGTGATTGTATAAAGTGTGAATGACCGATGAATACGATCTTTAGAATTTACATCATTAATATAAGAAGTTTCAGAGTAAAAGTTAGAATAGTTCAGGTATTCTATAGTCGGTTTGAAATCCAATTTAATATCAAAGATGAGTATTTTGCTGCACTTGTAACTAGAACATTTGTAAGCCTTTTTTCGTTTTTTTTTTTTCAGCCCACTCTAGCAATTTCTCCTGTGTCGTAAGAGCGTTTAAAACACCCAGATTTGGCACAACTACTTGTGGATAATACAATATTTGTTAGTGAAACACAGGGTAGCAGGCAATCGCTCTGCCAAAATGATCCAACCATGTCTTCAACTTACCTTGTCATGAGCTATAAGCTGGGTCTTCACATGTCCGGAGACCTCGTTGACTCTGCCCAGCACCTGGCCTGTCTCCAGTCCCCATATAGTGCAGGTGGTATCAATGCTGCTGGTGCCGATGAGGTTGGGGTCCACCTCGTTCCAGTCGAAGGACGTGAGGGGGGCGCAGAAGTCAGAGTTCTTATTGTTGTTGAGCACGCACTCGAACAGGGTGTAGGGCTCCCCGGCGCGCCAGATGCGGAGGTAGTCACCTGTGAATTGAGTTCGGTATTTAGTGAGCTTACGAATAGTTAGGTCCTCTTTAATTTTCCGCCATGATGGCGATTCTCAGTGGAAATTAGCCTCGACGCGAAAGACACTCTCGGCAGTTAGTATTGGACTCAACTGCTCTCTGTTTCCTTATTGTCATAATGGGACGGCACGGTAATAACACGACATGGCTGAAGATTACCCTTTTGCGTTCCAGGGCCGTGGTAACCTTCAAGGACAGTCCCGCGGCCCAGGCAGTAACTAAGCTCACCTTGGGAATCAAACCTAAGCTCACACATTCAGATTCATGCTTGCGACCACAAGACTAATGGGGGTAGTCAAATTAACTCTAAAAAAGTTTCCCATACTAATGTTGTGCTTACAGAGATAAGGTATAACTGAAGCTGGTTTCTTGAACTTACCACTGGTAGCTAACAGGTCAGGGTAGACTCCCTTGCTGTCAGGGATCCACATGATCTTGGTGGTGGGGTATGGGTGATCAAAGATGCTCTTGGCACTGAACTCACTCGTCTCCTCATCTAGAGAGATGATTTGTACCTG
Source organism: Agrotis ipsilon (assembly GCA_028554685.1). Taxonomy (NCBI): domain Eukaryota; kingdom Metazoa; phylum Arthropoda; class Insecta; order Lepidoptera; family Noctuidae; genus Agrotis; species Agrotis ipsilon. Next base: position 17,965,664 of record CM052965.1, read on the forward strand.
GGGAATATAATTAAATTGATTTTTTATTTATGCTGATCTGTGATTCTGTTTTCAAATTTAATAATTATAGGATGGCTGTCCAAGAGATAAATAAATATAAACTATTGATAAGCAATAAAAAACTATTGATATGCAAAGTTGGTGGTGTGGGCTATCAAATTGATTCGCACTGCGCAATGTGACAGAGATATGAATCAATGGATGGCGAAGTGAAGTATGTGTCAACATTAATTGCACCACAACTTTTTATATAAAACATGACGGAAATGTTTATTAAAAGATCTAGCTGGTAAGAATTGACAATTTTAAGGCGCCCAATAATGTGGTTACTAGGTAGCACTGTCATTGCACATAGCATATTGATAACATAATAAAAGAGCCTATGAGAGACCATGGTTTAAATAAAATAAAAATATTTTTATTGACATTAAAACACAATGATACAAAGTGTGTTGTAACCCTGACTACTGAGCTAGGCAAAGCCTGTGTTACAGGAGTTGATGGTTTGCTTAAAATGCTTATCTTACTATTAAACCACCCAAATATTCATATGCACATAAGATTGACAAGTATCACTGCTGCACTAAACTATTGAGTTGTTTACCCTTCTTACCTTGTTGTTGTACTCTTCAACAAAACTACCAAGTGCGAGGCGGAACCTCTTATCTGGTCTCACGGACCAGTTCATTGAGTACAGTGGCCATGGTGCTTGATATCTGTGAAAAGGATAATATTTCCAGCATAATTCGTAAGACGTGGGTATACTAAGTAAAAGATATACAGATTAAATTCTTAGGGGTTATAGTTGTACTGTTATTTTATTCTATTGTAAGAAGCTTTAGATGTAAGTATATGAGATTTTTAAAAAAGATAAGTTTCAAATGTTTATAAATATTCTTCAAATTACTGATAATAGTATTTTAAGTGATGCTGGTTTTTTTTTGTACCTAAGTTAGGTATGTTTACATTTTAAATAGAATAATATGATTATACTGTGGGTGGGAATTGCTACTTTAGCTTGTAAGAAATATAATTTTTAGAATGACATGAAAGTTTTACATAAAAGTACAATACATTAATTAGGAAATAGTTCATAGTAACTTGAAGAAATTATGACTCAATTTGGATTTCTGTCAACGAAAAAAGAAAATCAAAAGTAACTTTTAAGTCTCAAGTTGCACACCATTTGGACTTTGATTCACTTCATAATAATAATAATAATAATCGTTTATTTGTCAGAATATTGTTGTAAAGATGTTACATAGAATTTTATGTTCAGAATATTCTGCTGTTTCCAGCGTACAAATATTTAGATATTAAAATTAACGCTAATTAACGGTATTTTAACATAATATACCTATTTATGAAAATAAGATTATAATTACACAAACAATGACAAGAGATAGGTTTACTGGGAAATACAATCGCAATCATTAGTCAATGTTTCTTCAAGCATGTTAACAATGATGTTTGTTGTTGTTTAGGATAATCTAGGGTCATAACACACTCACTTGTATATTTCCTTGCGTTTTGTGCTGGAGCTGGTGGTACTAGAGCTGCTATGTGGCATCGACATCCTAACTGCTCAAGATTTTAACCCTGTAAAAGTTAATAGCTAATTTAATGCATTTCACTACGATATCAGGCTGTGAAACTTCTTATTATGAGGAAGTGTGCTAGTGCTAATGAATACTCAAGATTAGACGGAAAAATTTAAGATATAAACAATTAATTTGCGAAAACTAACACGAAATGAGAACACAATATTGTAACAAACAAACCTCGTTGCACAATGAAATTAGCACTACCTTTAAGAGTTTAACACATGTGTCGTATTAACACAAAAAGTTATTTAAGTTTAATTAGGGCAAAGCCTAGATAATAACTTTATTTATAAACTAAATTCCATGTGAAACGAATGAAAGCATTATTTTTACAATTTTGACGCGACCGATGACATTTATGATTAATGTTGCCAGTTAAACGAATATTGTTTTTTTTTCAAATAATATTTCTGGCATTGCTTTTGGGCGTTTGGGCCAGAGCCCAAAAATATTTGAATGGTGTTGCCATCTCGTTATGATTCTTTGGCATCGGAAAGAAGTTTTAAGAAATAGAGGGCTTGCAAGCTAGCTTGACGCAAGCAGGAATTTCCTGATTAATTTTTTGTAGTAAACATTTATACGAATACAATTATACTGCTAGTTTACATCATCCCACAACTAGACAAAGGCCTCACCCCATGACTTCCAGTTTTCACGATCCAGGACAAAGGTTAAAAGTGGAACACTGTAAATTAAAACTATGTACACCAAGTAAACATTTAGCATAAATATTTTTTATTGACTTGTTGCTCACCTTGCAAACACTGGTAAATTATGTATAAGAAACATGCGATGTGTTTATTACTAAGCTACAATAACAAATAATGGAAATTATTATCTACCAAACTTTCGTTCCTGTTCACTTTCCGGATAATATTAGAAATAACTTATTTTTTAGAGTTCATTTTACATTTCTTCTTCAATTAACTTTACCCATTGCTAAGTAATTATGTCATTATTTTTTTTAATTTTTTTACTTTAATTTCAATGTCTGTTTGCCAACCGAGTGAGCGCCTGCTAAAAATGTCATAATATATGTCTCCTAACTACAACACATGTATGAAACACAACAGGCGTACCTACTTTTAGTAAATATTATCTAAGAATAATTTCCATGCATGTAGTTAAAGCAAAACAATCGTTGTAATATTTCTGAGGTGTGGGGTCCTAAGAATTTTGGTACATAAATAGAAATTGCGCACTAACAATAGCAACATATGTAAATATAAATTGTATCATGGATATTATCGGCTGAGTAGTTTAGTTTTACTTATATGGCCACAAATTTTAAATTCTAGGTAATTTAAGCAATAAATTCAAACCTACTATTGTTGTTTTTGTTTTCATAACAGCACTGAATATTAAAATAATGAATGTAAATTGCTCTTTTCTCCTTCTGTCGTATGAATAGATAAATAATTTTATATCTATTACACACGTATTGAATATGAATTGAATTGTTATTACATTAGTCACCTTAATCCGAATTTTGACCTACATTTAAATATTTCAGACGTGCGCCTTACATTCCTATGTCGCGTTTTTTTTTTTTTTTTTTTTTTGGAATTTTATGGCCTGGTAACTAGACCTTTAAGCCAAGTCTTATTTATAATACAGTTTATCGGTTAATTTGAGCACTTCACTTTATGTCTATGACTGACAGATAGTGTTAATTCACATTTTGTTCACTTCACATTTCTCAAATATCTATAGACGAATTCTTGATGAACTTGTAAATTGGTTTAAAAAAGTCAACATTTTTTAAAATCATCTTGAGGCGGCGGGAGGGATCGTTTGTTAAAATCACTTCACTTTCACTTAGTTCAGTTGCCAAAATTAACCGATCCAAAGAATATGTGGGGCACGAAAATATCAAATGTTCCAGGTTTCCAAATCTACCGCAGTTTATGCATCTGCTATCCTCAACAATGCCAAGTCTGGCTAAATGTGCAGGTATCTTATTATGGCCAAAGCGAAGGCGATTGATCGTGGTGATAAATTCACGGCTTGCAGACTCCAATTCGTTATACCATGGCTTGACTGGTAAATCTTCTTGTATGCTTCCATACCACTTTCCCTTTACTTCTTGATCCTTTTTCCAAAATTCCATCCATAACTTTTTTAAAACAATGTTAATAGATGCATAACAGTCTGTCATTGGAATATTGACAATAGATGATACATCTAACGGATTTATTCCTTCATATGCAGTCTTATCAGCAATTTCATTGCCTGTTATTCCTTTATGTGAAGGGATCCAAATAAAAGCAATTTCCAGGCCTTTCTTCTTACTATTATGTAACATTTCCTTAATTTTATATATCATATACAAAGTTTTAAAGTGTAATTGAGAGTTTTCCAAAGCTTTTATTAAACTCATAGAGTCTGTAAGAATAAGAAACTTTTTATGACTTTTAACTAATGTAGTAATCTTGAGTGCTTCTAAGACTGCATAAGCCTCTGCAGTAAATATACTACAATTAGTATCCAGAATAAAGCTTTGAGAAAATTTATTCTGAGGATTATACACTGCACTACGGACATGATTCTTTCCCTTACTTCCATCAGTATAAAGTTTATAGTAATCTCTATTTCTACTTAAAAAATCGAACATATCCTGATTATTATTGATAGTCTCCTTAAATATGGGAACATTAATAAATAAACAATCATATGAATGAGAATAACAAGGCCATGGAGATACAGCGTATATTGTAGTGTACTTCTTCTTAATTTCCAGCAAGATGCGGGGCATTTTAGGAGACTGGCCACTGAGAAGATCAGCACCAGTCAGAGGAGCATTGCAGTCTATGTCACAAGGTACTATTCTTTTAATTATATCTTGATTATTTGATGCTACCAGCTTCACACTATGTCTTTCTGCAAGTAATAATCTTCTCAATACTAGAGGCATGATGTTGGTTTCAACCTCCATTGCCCTTATTGGAGTTGAGCACATAGCTCCTGAAATTATTCTTAAAGCCTTATTCTGAATAATGTCTAATCTATTTACATATCTACTATCTAAGTAAGCTAAACAACTATAATCAAAATGACTTCTAACTATAGATTTGTACAGAACTGAAAGTATCTTTGGGTCAGCCCCCCAAGATACTCCTGCAAGACACCTCAAAATATTAAGGCCTTTTGCTGAATTTTGTGAGATGTATTTAATGTGTTTTTGAAAAGATAAATTATTTTCAATTACTATGCCCAGAAATTTGTGATGTTCAACTAGAGGAATAAGTTCGTCATTAAACATAATAGATCTTGAAGGAAAGTCCTTACTGAAAATCATGGCACTACTTTTAGCTGGATTAATTTTTAGAGACAATTTGTCATGGTAATAAGAATGTAGTTCCTCAAGAGCTTGGTTTATTCTATTTACAGCTATATCAACATCATTGTTTACAGAATATAGTACAAGGTCATCGGCGAATTGTAAAATATTTACAGAATCAGTATTTACATATTTACAAATCTCACTAGTATACAAATTATATATCAATGGGGACAAAATTGCACCTTGCATAGTGCCCTTGGACACCAATCTTGGGCCATGTAAAATATTATTATGTTTCACATATAATGTCCGATCAGTTAAAAATTTATATATCCACTTAGCAAGTAGGCCAGGTACTCCTAAGCCAGTTAAGACTCTTACTAAAATTCCAGGGTGTACATTATCAAATGCTCCTTTAACATCCAAGAAAGCACATGCAACACTGGCATTACTATTTTTTGCATATTTCAGGTCCGAGATAAGAGATAAGAAACTATCAGCACAGCTTCTACCCCGTCTGAAGCCATATTGAATATTTGGAATGATGCTGTTAGCTTCTACAAACCAATCAAGACGGAATTTCAAAATGTTCTCAAATATTTTACCTATACATGAAGACAAGGAGATGGGACGATAAGAATCTGCACTATCTGGTGGTTTATCTGGTTTACGGACTGGGATGACACATTGAGTTTTCCATGACTGAGGAATTATTTGTTTACTCCATAATGCATTAAATATATCTAGTAAAATATCTTGAACTGCTGAGTCTAAGTTTTTTATTAGTATGTAGGGAAAATCGTCTAGACCAGGACTAGTATTTTTCCGTGACTGAAGGCTTGAGTGAAACTCATTTTTTGTAAAAGGCTCTAACAGAAACTTGGATTTCTCATCATCGTTATGAAGATTGTAGTAAACATCGAGGTCATCTAAAAGTACCGTGCTAGTGCCTTCTGACAACTTATCTAAAAATGAAGGGATGAAATCATCACTAATTGATCGGTTATTATTTTTATGCATACCTTTAAACATTTTAATGTAGTTCCAGATAATACTTATGGGAGTGGTTCTATTAAAGTTGTCACATAATCTGCGCCAGCCATTTTGTTTTTCTTTAGCTATGGTCCTTTTCTTAATAGCATCAATCCTTTTATATTCAATATAACTTTCCACGCTAGGATTAGCTCTATAGAACTTTAGAGCCTCATAAGAGTTGATGACACTCTGTTCACATTCAGCATTCCACCAGGGTGCTGGAGGCTTACTTTTAAAAGTTGAAGTTTTAGTAAATTTAGGAATACACTCCTGCTTCAGTGTATTAAGTCGAGAACAAAACAGATCATAGGATACCAAAGGATTTTCATAATCTATAGTCAAATCATTAAACATACTACTGGATAACTCGCTAAACTTTATCCAGTCTGCTTTGTTGTATAAAAACTTGTCAATTGGAGGATTTATTTGATATCTGTCGATTGAAAGAGTAATATCCGTTATCGTTGGAAAATGGTAACTACTCATATTGTCGTCGTGTACTGACCACTTACAAAGAGGAGCAATACAAGGGCTAGTTAAACTTACATCAATAGCAGATGGATTACGGTTGGGATTGTTAAGCGTTGTAAAGTTACCTTCATTCAATATACATAAGTTACACTCTTCAATTATATCAAACAATCGCTGACCACGTGGCTTAGTGGAAACGCAGCCGAAAGCTATGTGGTGAGCATTAAAATCGCCTGCTACAAATCTGGGTTCAGGTAAGTCGTCTATTATTTTCTTTAACTTATTAATTCGGTTTGCACCACTTCTAGGTGGGCAATATACACATAGAATAGAAATTTTACCAGTTTCAACAGTTAAAGATAATGCAATTGATTGAACATCTTCATAAAAAGCTGTTTGTAATAAGTTATATTTAAAAAATGGTTTTATAAGAATAGCTACGCCACCATGTCCATTTTGTGACTTTTTGTTATGCATATTGTATCCAGGTATGTTAAATTCTTGATTATCTTTAAGCCATGTTTCATTTAATAGACAGATATCAATATTACGATCTTTTAGAAATTTTATTAGTAACGGCTTTTTGTTTTTAATGCTTTGAATATTGAAATGAGCGATTCTTAGTAATTGTGAATTGTGTGACTGCGTATGATCCATTATGACAAGTTTTTAAATAAAATTTCCTTAATTGATGCTGTATTGATTGGAGAGTCATCAGCCTTATTTGCCAAGGCAAGTATAGTTCGCACAATAGCCGTCGTTAAATCATTGTTGCTTAACAACTGTGCCTTTACATCGGCAACAGAGACTGCTTTGGTTGGTGCCTGTTTATTTACAGAGGAACTACTACTGTGAGACTTATTTACATATGTATTCGGCTTATTTACATTATTATTTACAATTTGTTGTGGGCTCTTAAGAGGAGGAAAGTCATTTTTATTTACAGTTGCCGCATAACTAGTATAAGTTATTTTACTCTTTTTGTCTATCATTTTTTGGATCTTAACTGGGCAGGATTTCGAAATAGCCAGATGAGGGCCGCTGCAATTAACGCAGCAAAGCTCATTCTGCTTTTCACATTCCTTATAGTAGTGCTCTCCTGCACAACAACTGCAGCGCTGCTTCGCGTTGCAGATCTTGGCGGAGTGATTGAATTTGAAGCACTTATAACATTGTTGCAGAGGAGGAATATATTCAAAAACCCTATACGAGAATAAATCATACTGTACATTTTCGGGCAATGTGTTTGATAGGAATGTAATGCTAACAGTTTGTAAAGCGATTCGTTCCTGACCTACTTTTTTGGTAAATCTTCTAATTGAAATTATTTCATATATTGACGACAACTTTGTATACAAGTCCTTGTTTGAGATGTTGGTTGGCACGTAACGAATTACTCCCGTTTTTTCGATATGTGCAGCGGGTATGAATGCCCGCATGCTATTCTTCTCCAGGAAAGTGGTATTATTTATAAAATTGTTGGCCGTGTTAAATTGTTTGAAGACCACCACGATCTTGTTTGCGTTTATTCGCCGTATGGATACCACGCCTTTGATGCCCATTGTAAATATATGATTAAGATATATAGGGCTTTTGTTACCCAGTCGCTCATTATTGGTTGACTCCACAAACACCTTAAATTCCGTAGATAATGAATTTTCAGGATAAAGTCTTTTATAGTTCGGTTTAAAATACGGAAAGTAAATATTTTCCTCACCGCCGCCGCCACCATCGTCCATTTTGTCCGGTCTGGATCTTTTAAGGCAAGGGGCCGGGGGATTTTGCCCCCCGCCCTCGTTACCTTCCATTTTTAACACTTTCTAACACACTAGTTATTTACAAACACTTCAAACGATTATTTACAACTTTAAACAGAAAATTTTCAATTTTAAGAAAATAATTCAAAACTCCGCGCCTGTTCGGTTCAAATTCCCGCCAAAGAATCTCCTATGTCGCGCACGCAATGCCAGTGTTGCTAGCTTAAATCTCTAATTCAAAACTGGGTAGATTGTGAGTAGTGGTGGTTAATATATCATAAAGCAAAATAAAGCACCGTGCTTAATACACATAACATAAAGCAAATGCTTTTGTGGCTCTCACAAGTTGCTTTTTGCTTATTGCTTTTACGTCGCACTCTCTGTCTCTGTCCGTCGCGCGAAAAGCAACAAGCAATGAATAAGCATTAAGCAGGTGGTCGCATGCTAGCGATTCCGGTCGGTTGTGATTGTGACTTGTTTGCGTAATTGTTATAAGCACCGCGGACGATTTTACGATCTCGGGCGGCTCATGTAATATAGTTCTTTACTGTTTTGCTTCGTGCTTTTATAATGTAGGAAAATAAATTCAGTGTTAGGACACGAAATATTGATAGTATACCTAAACATAAAATTGTGTAAATAAGGACGATTGATTGAGTGACTACTGTGTTGTTGTTTTGTGATTTTGTGTGTTTATTTATAGCGGACGAAAATGTCTAGAAAAAATAGTGATTTGCCAATATGGAAAGTTCATTGTATTTTTAACGGTTCTGTTTTATCGTAATTCATAAACGCGATGTAATATTCTTTTAAAGCATGCTGCCACTCACCGCGCTTGCTTTAAGTCACTTGACTTAAAGCAAGCGCGGTGACTCGGTGAGTGGCAGCATGCCATGCCTACGCGTTTAAAAAAAGCATGCTTTAATAAAGCATATAAAAAAGCGTGCTTAAAATATGAAGCATTAAGCATTAAGCAAGTGATTGCCTTAAAGCAACTTTGAACACCACTAATTGTGAGGCTTTACAGGTACAGCTGTATTCCTTGCACAAGTACACAGCTTGTTTTGAATAAATAATTATTATGAACATCCCCCTTCAGCTGATATATTTCGGTCGATGTTGTATTTTTTATGTTAGCAAAATTATTTAAGCAGCCTGCTAATTCAGCCAAGTTAATCCTACACAAATAAAAATAAAATACCGCCTCCACTCTGATTAAAACGAACCTTTTTAATTTGTAAGTGGCAGAATTTTGGGGTCGCGGGACTTATTTCCATTACCGAGACCCCGGAACATAAAGGGCTATTGAAGGACACCGTGGATTTTAGTCAGTACAAGTCTGACAATCCCTCCCGCTCTGCCCGGGGTGGGAGGACTCATTTGATGATTTACCACGATAAAAAAAAGTGGCAAAACTTGAAACAACTCATCTTGATTTAAATTTTACATTTAAGATCAGCAAGGTTCTCCATGGCCATACCAGCATTATTGCATTTTATTATTTGATGAAGTCCAACGATAACACTGGGGTAATTTCGAGGTCCACACATGGTGCACTATGGCCCAACTGAGCTTATCATTCAGTGCGCATGCGCGTAGCTCCGGTTAAGGACATCACTTTCTTACGTTACGTCGACATTCGTTTAGGGACTCGTGATATAATTACTTGCGCAAGAGTGCCCCCCCGGGCGTTTTAAATGTGCCCATAGATCATAATAATAGCGAAGTTATGATTTAATCAATAAGGAGCCATAGGTCTTTTGTCCAGGGGTAAACTATGGACAGTTAAGATCTTTAGCTAAAAATCTTAATTCATCCTTACAACAGATAGTTTGAAAGTCATAATTGCTAACTAGTTTCAGTAGATACTTACTGACTGAAAGCATGTCTGGCTTATGAGTAGGTACATTTGAAAGTCTTTTTCAGTTGGGGTATCTACTGAAACTAGTTAATAACAGTTTGAAGGGCAAGGCTATGGTGCTCGTAAAAGGAGACAGGTGATGATTGAAAAAATTAAAGCATCCTGGCCGGGCCCTTAGACGACTTCAAAAAAAGGAGGAGCTTCTCAAAATAGTTTTCCCGTTAAAAAAATAATTAATAAGTCTCAAAATAGTTAATCATCAAATTAGTTTTCCCGCCCTGGGTGGAGTGGAAGGGACTGACTGAAATCCATGTTATTCCTTCAATAGCCGTATTTTTTAGACAGTCTTGTGACAATGGCAGGCTACAGCAGGGACTCAGGAATCTTATCAGAGGAACTTTTTTATTTAACTGCAGACGCCAGATGAAATGTATTATTACTTTATTTCGCGAAAGTTGCAGCATTAGCAGTAGGTAGGTACTTAGAGCTTAATACCAGTTGCGAATAATTAAGGGAAATGGAGTAACTTAAGAAATGTGCAATGGAAGTGAAGGTCGGCACTCGTTATCAGTATTGCAGCAAGTAAGTATGAATTCAAATTGAGAAACTTTCAATAATTCCGTTGGAAAGCTTTAGGACTTGTAAAAAGCTGTTTCATATCAAAGATTTGCCTGGATTTAAATTCAATAGATTTGGCGGAATGCTCACGAAACTGAAAATATTGTGAAGACGGCGGGCCATATTCTACAGAAAAAGCGAAAAGATAGCTTAATTCACAAATACACAACTGACCTACATAGTGGCTGACAGCCTCTTCCTTCTCACAGGATGACTCTCATCTCATCCAAGCACAAAACTGATAAATCCAGATATATCAATCATTACATGTTTTGTAATACCTATGAAGGTATAAGTCACACAGTTTAAGTAAGTGAACCAAAAAATGGTTCAGATAAACTGTTAAAACTTTTACGGTTATTCAGACTTTGTTACTACGGTCCTACCCGCCACACGGTCTTCGCCGAGTTTACCTGTAATAAAGAAAGCTTTACAATCATTGGTAGAGGTAACCAGCAAACTTACTTACCTATGTATATCTACGTATATTCGTACATCTTACTTCTTACTATTGTAAATGTGAGGATATCCAGATGTTTGTTAATCTTTAATACAACTTTTTATAAATAGCATAGAATATTTAGAACCTCCCATCAGTATCCCAAATAATCCCAGTATGACATTCTAGTCGGAAAACAACAGGTTTGGGTTTTCGAAATCCTTTTATCAGTAACTTTTTAAACGCATCTCTTGCAGAATAACAGTTATGTAATCAGGGGTCTTATTTTCGTTTAATATTTTTCATTAATTTATATTTCCTGGAAATTGGATCAGGTGGGGCAGGATCTGGCATTGTCTTTCACACGGTTTATTCTTTAAATATAAATCCCCATTCAAACTAGATTTCCTGCAATTCATATGCCGTAATATCTAATATACGACGTCCATAATAAATTCCATAGAACTTGCTGATAATATCTTTGACCTTTACATTTATTTGAACTTTACAATATAACGGACATTAGACATTGCTTTATGTCTATATCTAAGTATGTATTATGACTTCATATTACATTGAAGTTAATATTAGTAGTAAATACGAACTTGTTGCTTCTTAAATCTGCAAATCATGTTCAGAAAGTGAAATGGAACTCAGAAACGATCTGCTCTTTCTCTTTACAAGTTCATTGAATTTTCGCAAATTAATCATATTCACTCTGTTATAACAGAAATGTAAACGTGTATTCTGTAGAGGTGTGCTCTGGGCTAGAGTTGGGACCCATTCCTTCTCAATGAGAGGTGCCATGTATCCTAGCTTTGCAAACATTGTAGGCTGTTTAATGTATGCTTGTGCTGTTCAAAAAGCATGTGACTCAGTAGACGTTTTATCTATTTGATACCTCATTTTTACTACACACACGGAAAAACAAGTATCAGAAAAACATTTAGAAAAAGACATGAAAAATATATCCGTCTCATACATGACTCCAAAATCAATTAACATTGTACCCAAAAACTAAATGCTTGTACAACACGATCACAAGAACGTAACCAGACCATTCATCGGGCCAAACCCTCGTTAGGTCAAGGCTCCTAATCTCGGCAACAGTCTTTTGTCCAGCTGCCTGCTGCCGACTGCCGGCTGCACCATTCGTCATGTTTTGACAACGCACACGCAGATCTACAAAGGTTAATCGTTAAGAACCAGTTAGATTAACTTTTTATTGAATGTGCTATTTACGTGTATTGTTCTGAGAAATGCGGGGTTTCGCCTTGATATGATTGGCGGGGGTTATTGTTTAATTGGTGTAAGTGATCAGCAGCGGTATTGTCTAACGATAGAGCGTTGTTTTCAGCGCTGGTTCAGTGTCGAAACTATATTTTGGTATTCTCTAAGCTACTGACAGCGACGTGTCGCGACTCTAGTTCAAGTTCTGTCGTGGTACTCCAGGTACAGACTAGAAATAGTCTTTTAGTTCCAGATTGCAGACTAGGGGCTTCCGATTAGATAAGAGTAGTTTTCTTAATCGCAATCTAAAATCGGATTTAATTGTGTGAATATTAGAAAAAATAACGTTTTATTTATAGAATTGACAGGAGCGGACAAAATAAAAACATGCTACGCTGAGCTCAAGAAGATTTTCAGGCTCGTGTAGCGAGTAAATGACGTGAAACAAACAATCATAAGAAAAAGGCAACTAGATATTAGGTATGTGCGTTTCGAATTTATCTACTGCACGAGTGGTCTACATTCTAGATCAACTAACAATGCAACCAGAAAAATCCATTCTTAATGCACTCTTGTTACTCATTAAACTTTGCCCTTGTCTCCACAAAAGACCACTCACTCTCTTTCACAACTTCCACTAACTATCAAGCAATTCGATCAGTTTTGACTGAAGCAAGGAAGTGACCTCAGTCGATCAGATTAATTGAACAATGCCCATCAGTGGGCACCTTGACCCGTAGCCTTTTGCGCTGCGCTAAAACAATTATACTCGATGAAAGGTTGACCATTTGGCTTGAGGCTGTAGAATTGTGTTATGAAGGATTGTTGTCTAATTGTGTGCTTGATATGAATTTGTTTGTGGCTTGTTATTAGTGATTTTGAATGGTGGTTTTGAGGTGTGGCTGTTTTGTTTGTCATTGTTTTGTTGGTCGCTTTAGAAGCGATTCACATGATGGGATCACGTTATCTGTGGCATATCTATTAGTACTACTTGATCAATTCAAAGCGGTTTTAAAAAGATATAAGAATAATTGCTGCACGTAGGTCTGTAGAGACATAACACGCCTTTTATATTAGCAGATAAACAAACATTACCTTAGTAACAAAATTACTTACAATATGTTATCCTACACATAGATAAAACGCATTCTTATTTAAATGTTTCTTCCTTACGGCTTAAACTCTGGACACAGATTTTTGGTAATGTTATACATAGGAGGTATTAACAAACCACACTATTTATTAAATACCTACGTAATAACGTTACTTTAGATCTGTATCTATACTTTAACAAGTAGCTTACTACCTTTCTTACTACTAAGGTATACTATAATTAATTATAATGAAATACTATAACTTACTAGCTTATTACAAGAAATCATTTCTAGTATCTAATATACCATGCGATATTTTTGCAATGCCAAAAATCTATCCACAAAAATTGCAACGTTTTAGGAAGTAACAAAACATAACGACTGGCAGCGGCCTACACGTCGGCGTATAATGCTTAATTACTAATTAAAACCAGCTTTTATCTTCAGGATGTGTGAATTTATCTAAAGTTCAAGGATTTGGTGAGATCTAATCTTTGTAAGGCGGAATGTCTTACCACAGCTAATGGCTTATTTATCTAGAATTTTACGGCCATTAAGGCGTATTAGGAAAACATAATAATTTAGGTATACAGTATGATCATCGTAAAGTTGTAAACACTGAAAATTATTGCAGTACGACAAAGTTGTTATGTTATGTCTGCCTGTTGTCTCATCATCTGCCTAACCTTTTCCCAACTATATCGTGGTCAGCTTCCAGTCGAACCAGATGCAGGTTAATATCAGTATTTTACATAGAGCGACTGCCTATCGGACCTCCACAACCCAGTAACTGGGCAACGAGCTGCTGACTAACAGCAACGATTGTCAAAGATCTACAAATGACAGCCAGGACCAACGGCTTTACGTGCTATCCGAGACACAGAGGAAACGCGCCGGTCGGAAGATCGTCCTGTGCGACTGTAATTATTTAGCCACGAGCTCCTCTATCAGTCTGTAAACAGGGGCCTTAGTCAAACAGCATTCGACAGTAAACGACAATCGTTATTGTTCATCAGTCACCAATACATTTTCAACTTTATACCCCAGCGCGTAAAGTAGAAAATCTATTGAAGTTCACAGATCGTTTTCGTTTGTTTCGTTCGATATCGATTCGCAGTTTTTAATAGATTTTCAACTTTACGCGCTGGGGTATAAAGTTGAAAATGTATTGGTGACTGATGAACGATAACGATTGTCGTTCATTGTCGAATGCTGTCTTAAAGCTGGAATCAGCAGTGGCGGTCATGAGAAAAACACCAAGGCATTATGCTAGGCTAACCTAACCCAACTCTTTTTTTTTGCGTGGTAAAATCATCAAATGAGTCCTCCCGTCCATACTGTCGGACTCGAACTGACTAAAATCCACGGTGATCCTTCAATAGCTCTTTATGTACCAGAGCCGCGGTTACCAGGTGAGACAGTCCCGCGTCCCCGGCAAGCAACACAACCCAGCATAAATCTACGTGAACGTTTAAAACTTTAAAAGGTGCTTTTACGAGTAATTCCATCACCATGACATAAATCAATAAAGGTTTTTCGTACCACTTGCTCAAAAAAGCGACATTCTATGCCACAAAAAGCGAACATAACAATAGTCATTTTTAATCTGTGAAAAACAGGGAAAGAATGTTGTACTGAATTTCATTCTCTCTCTAGGGAGACAATGTGATTTAAATTTGGAATACTTAGATTACGGTAGACTCGATCGAAAGCTAACCAGAATAATAAAACATTAAAAAATAAAGATTTCGAGTCGACAACATATATCCGCAAAATTCGGATTGTCGAGTATTTTGTAAATTTCTAATGATTTTCTGACCAGATAGATCGCAGCCGCCATTATTGACATCGGTTATCATGTTAAGTTTTTTTTTTCTTTCTTTATTTTCGGCCTATGACTTACAGTGACACCTACATTTAGTACCTTGATGTGTAGTATTTGGGACACACGTTTCACCCGAGCGAAGCCGGATTTTCATCTAGTTAAATAAAATTACGAAAACCGACGAGGCCGTATGAGCTTGATGCCTTTGCTTTTTTAATTTGCCGCGTTTTTGTATTCTTCAAATACATAAACGTTGAGTTTATTTTTACTTTTTTTTATAAATAAGTTAATGTTAAATATTAATGTTTAAAATGCGTATCTCATATTATTACTGTGTTATTTTTTTCGCAAATGGTACGAAAAGTAGAGTATTTTCCTCGGTGATAAAGCTGTCTCAGTCTTGGGTGAACTTAAATCCCTCGCTACACTCAGGACTCGTCTTAAATCCCTCGCTTCGCTCGTGATTTAAGATTTTAACACCCTCGCTACGCTCGGGAGTAAACCTCGAGTCCTTCGTTATGCTCGCGATTTAATTCGGCACCCGCGACAGAAGACCCTGCTTTATCCCCTTGGTTAATAATCTACTATTAGTGTTCCATAATTATGCTGCAAAAGTATCAATTCAAAAATCTACCAAATCCATGCATTAGGAAGTCTTCACTCTCAGTGACGGATTAGGACTATTTGATGCCCTAAGCAATTGAAACCACGGCTTTGTTTTTCGTGATTTTAAACATCAAACCGGTCCTCCCGCCTAGGGAGGGACGGGAGGGCCTCTCAGTGTTGTACTGACTAAAATCCATGGTGATCCTTCAATAGCCCTTTACGTTCCAGGATTAAGATTACTTGATGAGATAGTCCCGCGACCCCGGCAGTCTTTGGCCCTCTAAAGTGGGGCACAGTCAGTTTGCTGACAGCTCATTGAGGTGTGCGTCGAACACAACGCGCCTTCGCCCCGTGAACGGTCGATGAACGGACGGCGAGTCACCCATTGCTCGTGTCCGCGCCTATGGTGGTCAGAAATCGCCTCGCGACGTCATTTGCCGTGAGCGTCTCCCACCTATCCACGGTAGTTTCTGTCTTTTTTTGAACGTTTTCATTAGTGATAAGGAAGGTATGTAAACTGAAACTAAACGAACTACTTGCGATTCTCCGTTTAGTAGGTAAAACAGAGTATTGGGAAATACGAAAGCGAGCGAAGCGAGCTCGATTTTTTTTTGCACCTTTCTTCTATAAGCAATAAACAAGGTTACTAAGCCCACACGCAATGTAATAGCGAGCGAAGCGAGATAGAAAATTTAAGAAGTTTCGGTAAGTTTTTGGTGACGTGAGAGTGAGACGTGATGCCCATGGGGCACCAGAATAAGCAGAAAAAAAGCCATCCTTAATATTTTTGTGCTTCTTCTGGTGCCCCCTTAGACGTGATGCCCTAGGCAATTGCTTAATTTGATTAAGGGTTAATCCGTCACTGTTCACTCTCAACTAAGCTCTCAACAACTAACACTGTTACCGCTGTCGAAACAGCAGTAAGTACGTGATTACACGTTACTGTTGTGTATGCGCATGTGTCGACATAAGCTCGACTAATTAATACGCATTATTAATGACTCGTGCGACGACACTGTACGTAAGTTTACGACAGTTTCGTATGACGAGTAGTGTCATCGTGGTTTTTGTAATTAGTTGTAATTGTGTGGCCCTTTTTGGCATAAACTTTGTATATATATGTTACTGAAAACACAGTTTCATAAACTACCTAGATATTAACGTATGCGAGGTGAAAAAGTAAGCCAGTTTACCATTTTAGTATTTGAAAATTATTGAATGAACTCGGTATTCCTTTATGCATGAGCCATAAGGTTCAATCCCATCACATTTTTCAAAAGAAAGCATGTAATAAACCTGCGATACATTCCGTAGGCAGCCAGTCCAGAAATAAAATCTTCTTTTCGATAAATACTATAGGTTATATATTCCTAAAAATCGGCCTCAGCTCATGGGTAAGGTACTGGGAATTTGGCTGTCAATCAATGTGGGATGTTTGTCTGAACCAAAATGCTGGTTCGCCAAAGATGCACAACGCGGTTCCACGTTATGACTGTTTTATTGTATTATCACATCATAGGAATAACGATATGTAAGTACCTCGAAAAATATACTGAATTTGAATAACAAACTACTAAGTAAAACGCAAAACATGAATCCAAAATGTATATCAAAACTAATCAGTGTCCACAGATGCGTCGAGGAGTTACCATTAGAGGACTCTGGGCATATGACCCATGAGGCACTTTGTACTTGAGGTATAGACTTCGAAGGAAGATCGCAATGAGGAACAGGAACCCGGTAAGGAGGATAATGTCACCCAGCTGGCAACATTGTACACTAGACACGCCGCAGTACATAGTATACAGGTATCTGCGTCTCCGTTTAAGGTTTCTCATGTAGATCGATTTCTTTAATCTGTACATGCGTGTTTGCGTTTTTCCAGAACTGAAAATCCAGTGGGACATTAATTACTGCATTTCTTGATTGTGAAACTGTTCAAAGGGTGGGTTTGTAAAATTCTGGAACAAAGGAAGAAAATGAGTTTATTTGACAAGCCTTAGGCACAGAATTATAATGAAAAATTACGAGAATACAAAGGAAAAGGAAGAACAAAAAAGTAGGTACCCTGTGAACTATGGCTGTGCCAAATAGGCTCAGTTCAGCAAAAAGCCAGGCCACAGGGAGGGAGCCTGACGCTGGAACAAAAACGCGCCAAAAGATGTATGTCATTTGTAACGGCAATCGTTGAAAGAGAATTTGTTTGTCTTGATAGTAGATGCAAAGCTAGGGAGATATTATACAAAATAAGGATGGATTGTGTGAGAGGAAAAGACTGTCAAGACGTTGGTGGTGGCCCAATGAGACATAATGGAAAAGGGTAACCATAACTTCAAAATTTGAAATGAACTACTAGCTACGGACATTTTGATAAGTTACCTCGTTAGTTATTTATGATGCTATGGGTATAATAGGATCTGGTTTGATATACATCAGGTACAGGGACCTCATGATTATAAAGATGATGACCAGGGCGCCGGTCATCGCGACCAAAGTAGACAGATGACTAGTAGCGTCCCAATTCGATTTCTTTTCAGCGCGGAGCAATTTTTTCGCCATCTGCTTCATTTTGTGTTCCTTCTGAACGGGACCGAGGAGGTTTGGCTTCCACCCACTTTTTCGAGCCATGGTATGATCTATACATATCTAAAACATGAATGTTTTTATATGATTGTAGTGGTTGTGACTGCTTGGACGGTCATTGTTGAATTTGTAAAATGAATCTAGACTTGGGCATATTGTTTAACAGTAATTTTGGCACAGCTTGGTCCTCGCTTGGTTTGGTGACATTTTGGAGAAGTCAAAAGAAGTGACATTTAGTTTATTTTTAATACAATGATATGATGCTTGATGCTGTCAAAGTTTTCTTGAAAGAAGGTTTATTTCATAGATATTAAATATCTTTTCTTTCCGCACAAATATTGGGTGCGGATCAGAGCTCTATCTATTTTCTCCACCTGGGTGAAACACGGAGACTATAAATTTCGATTTTCGCCTCTCACTAGGATTTTTCCTGAATCGTGGTTGCATTTACAAATATTTTTATTAACATACACAAAGAGTTGGCTTTAATCAAATCCGCAACATGCAGCTGCAAAAGCCAAGGGCTACAAAACCACTGCGCTAGCCGTGACAATAATTAAACATATCCGCCTTACCACAAAAAAAAAATACAACACGTCTTGAACGCTTGTCAAAAAAAAGTGTAACTGCAAAACAAAACGACCCTTATATCAACGTGAAATGTTGTTTTGACGTTGACAGTTTTTTAGGCAAGTGTTCAACATATGTTTATGTTTCTTGTTGCTATATGGCTTCAGTTACAGTGTCTTTTCTACACGTAGATATACCGTCAAACATAATTTAAATATTTATGTTGGCTTGCCGTCAAAAGTTTGCTAATTTCAAGATACATTGACTGACTACAAATAATATTCAAGTGAAGCCTTGTGCACTGATGAAGTAATGGACTTTGAAACACTTGGAGTGCATTGCTACTCGTGACCTTAAGGCTTGAGGAGTTACGGTGCCCACTGATGTTGCGTAAATGTGGGTTTATTTGTTCACGAAATACGTCAATTGAATTTAGGACAACGTATGTCAAGAATCTGTGATTCATCTTAGGAAAGACCTTGAACACTACTTTTGCCAGCTACAAGTCTAACTTATATACCTTAGGCCCTGGTTTCCATAAGATATTATGTAGCGTCGCTGTAGTAGAACCTTATGCAGTCAAGTGCGGTTATGTTTTTTAGATAAAATCATCAAATGAGTCCTCTCACCCTTCGTGGAGCGGAAGGGACTGTCAGACTTTTACTTTATAGTCCAGAGCTATTGAAGGACACCGTGGATTTTGGTCACTACGATACTGACAGTTCCTGCCATCCCACCATGGGTGGAAGGACTCATTTGATGATTTTACCTCGTAGAAAAAAAACAACCCCGATTAGCTTAGACAATCCTAGCAAGACTTCATCACATCTTCTTTTAAGAAATATATTCAGTACTTCTTCAAGGTGAAAGGAAAGCGTTACACGATCCAATACAAATAGGTGGTCATTCTTTGTAGTGCAACATCCGTTGTGCGAACAATGCGCTCACGCATTACCTATGTTTGTTCACAGATAGTGTTCAAGGAATGAATTGAGACGATTATTTAAACTAATGTTTTCTTTTGTGATGTAATTGTGGAAAGACGTAGAGTGCAAGTTACTTTAGATTTTTATTAAATGGTAAAAAGTTAAGCCGGTTTATGGTTAAGAGGTTTGAAGCTAAATTGCTAGATTGAAAATATTTTAATTGCCAATGTAAAAGAAGCAGTTCTTTAGCTAAGAATTAGGTGCTGAAAAAAACTGCTCTAAAAGAGTATCGAACCTAGTAGCCCGACAAACGATCATGTTTGCTATCTTAGCATTGAGTTTATCTCTGAGTTATATGGTCACAAAACAAACAAACATGACAAACACATAATTTGTATAATTTGTATGTTTAAAGAATTAAATAAACACATTGGTAAATTGTGGACGAATTACATCTTGGTGTGTTTCACAGAACTGTTAAGTTTGACAAAACTAAAATGAATATTTTGTCTCTCACCAAGTACCGTTGAAGTTAAATGCTTGTAATTGCATGCAGTTAAGAACTTAATGTATTTGTTAAGCGTTTTCCTTGTATTCTCAAGTTAGACTAATTCTTACTTAGTATTACATAAGTGCAACTCACAGTAGTTGTGAATGAAAGTACGTCCATTTCCACTTAATGCACATTATTTTGTATCATGAGAGTAATGTCCTTTCTCTTATTTCAGAAGAGGATTTTGAAAAAGTACAGTGGGTATTTTTTACACTTTGAACTTGTATTCTTCAAAAAGACTTATCGTTAAAAGGCCTGCTACAAATTAGACCAGAGGACGAGGAAATTCCCGGGGTTGCGGAACTGTCTAAACGCGTAACCTTGGAATGTAAAGGTTATCAAAAGAACATGGTGAATTTTAGTCGGTCTGACAGTCCCTGCCGCTCCACCAAAGGTTGGAGGAATCATTTGACAATATTACAGTGACTCCAAGTAAATCTGGCATTCAGATACAGATAGGATGTCCCATGTAGGTAATAAGGTGGCAACGGCAAGCTTTTTGCTATAAACTGCGTATAAAACTGATCTTATATCTACATATTACAAATTGCAAGTCTAATAAAGGATTGGATAAACTGAAGTAATCATTATTGCAATCACCGGTCTCCCAACCAATCCCGATGAATCAAAACTGTTTCATTACAGTGCAGTGGAAAAAATTAAATTCCAATGGAGATGTTATCGACGTAGTTTGCAAAGATAAGTATTGAAAGAAAGTATTTTTACAAAACAACAGTCCTTGACATATCTGGAACAAGTCATAGGTTGAGGCAACTTGCATGTAAAGTAACTGTAAACAAATGCCGATAAACAATCTCTTTTTGCTGCAAAACGACCTTTAACATTACACGATAAGGTTTATTTTATAGTTATGTAACTGCGAAAATAAGTTTGTACTGTTTCATTTGCGATGCGGCCCGCGGCAAAGTTATTCGTTTCGGTTTCGGAACGCAGCGCGTTAACGTAACATTTTACTGGCTGAATAACCAATGGTCTTTGCTTGAGTTTGTTTTGTTTGACATGTGTCATTGTGGTCGCTAATTTTGGCGCCAATTTCTACACTTTTTTTCTAAGCTTGCCGCAGATGTGCGCTGACCACAGATTATATAACAGTTATTTGTTTTGCCAAGGTTTTGCCAAGAACCAGTAGTCTCGTTTTTTATACATCAAATATAATATAATATAATATAATCCACGTGTTTCTAAATGCATCTTCCTCTATACTTGCAGACAATAAGGAAACTGTTATTAAATTCCTTTGATGCAGAAAAATCTTTTCAAGTAACAATTACGGACAATTACGTATAAATAAGGTAGGTAGTGTGATATTAAGACCATAAGGTGTAATAATAGCGTTTATTTCACTTATAAGGTGGTCCGAGGATGATAATGGACGTCTTCCTTTTTAACCCCCGACGGAAAAAGAGGGGTGTTATAAGTTTGACGTGCCTGTCTGTCTGTCTGTCTGTCTGTCTGTCGGTCTGTCTGTCTGTCTGTCTGTCTGTGGCATCATAGAGCCCGAACGGATGAAGCGATTTCAATTAAGTTTTTTTTGTATGAAAAGTGACTTATCTGCGAGTGTTCTTAGACATGTTTGATGAAAATCGGTTGAGCCGTTTAGAAGTTATGGGGGTGAAAGCGGGGAAAGGTAACCGAGGGTCTGCAAATATACTCGAGTTGGGTATCAAATGAAAGCGTACTGAAAGGGAATATTGATGACTTAATCGGGAGTACTCTTAGCAACATAAAATGATAGAAGTATGTACCTATAAAAAGTATAAAAAATAAAAATTATATTAAAAATTTAAAAAACCCCCGACACAAAAACTAAGTTCCCTTTAAAAAGTAAAAAATAATAAAAATACGTCACGTTGGGGGACTGCAAAAAAACAGGAGATGATAAATAATTTGGAGCAGTCCCCCAACGCGACGTATTTTTATTATTTTTTACTTTTTAAAGGGAACTTAGTTTTTGTGTCGGGGGTTTTTTAAATTTTAAATTTAATTTTTATTTTATACTTTTTATGTAGACGTAAACTGATTACTAAAATTAGAGCTGGTTTTTGGAAATAATTCAACATATTTTGGCACTGAAACACTGACTGCTACATGACTGATACATACTTACATAAATGTTTCCTAGAACTTTACGGTCATATATTAGATTTAGGTACTTGCCCTGAAGGAGGTGTAGATCTGTATCGAGTAGGTACGTCTAGACTTGCTAGATGTATTTTGAAAAGTTTTTATTTGTATTTCTACAGTGCTCCAAATGAGTTCAATGGCTGGTATGCATTAATATAAATAATAGCCATTCATACTTTAACTGAAACAAAAGTTAATCTGGTATAAGGAAACAAATGAAATGGCAAAAATTTTTATTGCAAAAAACTAGCAACACGAATGTGACACGATGAATAGATCACGATTTAGCTGAAGTTATCCACAAAAAGTGAGGTGACGGGGCGTGGGAACTAAAACCACTAAACACGTAAACTGTATACATCTATATGTATGATTTACATTGAAGTCTAATGAACAATCACGACTGTAAAATGTATCCACTTAACAAATTTCAAACGCGATATTTTCATGAAAAAATGGTTTACATGTTGAATAAGACCTATTTCATAATAGCATGGTTTCTAAAGTAAAAGGTTCATGAAAACGCTAAAAGGTAATCAATGTGGTATAAAAATACCGGTCTTGATTTATGCTAAGAGTTTAAGCTTCCGGGGTCGCGGGACTTATTTCCATCACCGTGACCCCAGAACATAAAGGGCTATTGAAGGACACAGTGGAATCTGTAAATAAACCCACTTGTATAAAATAATACGAGCACAAAAAAGTTCTTGTAAATAATCCACCATGACCATGATTTTAGGACAAAAAAAATGAATAGAATCAATCTATTCTTAGATAATAATAAATTAATTCTATTAAATGGAGCAGATCGTAAATCACGACCTTGAGAAGTCACAGATTGACAATATAAGTATCCAAGAGTGACGCACGATCGGAAACACAACCGGACAATTGTGACCTTCAGGTGGACAATGAGCTTATTATATAAACTAATTCGTGGGATTAATGGGAAGCTGTATATCCTGGCGGACATTCGCAGATCGTTGACAGTCGTTAAGGATAATTAGAAACCAGATAACGGTTGTCAGACATCGTTTGAACCAGTACCTGGATTGTGGAGGTCAGATAAATGATATTTATTTTGTAATTTGGTTATAAAAAACACTTTTACTCGTCATAATCAATATTTTTAAAGTTAGATGAGGCCGGTGTTTCGTACCTGACTACTCTGAGAAGAAACAGCCGAAACAAACTCAGAGGTCACAGTCTCTTTTAAAGTCCAGATATTGTTCAGGTCGTACGAGGACCATGCGGGTGTCTGAGACGGTCTTGTGACGAAAGAACCATACAGATTTGAGTGGACCTGTACAGTCACTCAGACCTCAAGAAGCTCAACGACACGACGAACAATACCAAAGAAAGGACATTTGGGTAGGCCGCTTAAAGTACTCATATAAATACGCTGATAGGACAGTGTTGTGTGTAAAATAACATAGGTCAACAGCATTTTTGTGCATGGGTTCTACATACGTTATTTTTATTGTTTGTATATCTAGAAGTAAGAATATGAACAAAAAAAAGTTCTGAATTTGCTTTTGTGAGAAAAAAATGGGTAAATCAAATTCATTGAAAATACTTAAAAAATGACACAGAGATGAGTTATTACAAAGGAAACCGTACATCCATTCACGTTTTTGTTTTACAAAATAAGTTTTAAAATAAAGTTAAATTATTTAAAAAATAACTGTTTTAGTTTTCCTGCTATTTTTAGTAGAAGTTTCTCTTATTAACTCCCAAATATAGTCTCCCATCATGTCCCTTTCAGTACTGGCATTTGTAACGTCTCTAAAATGCTTGTCAAATCTCAAATTGTCTTGATGGAAGCGTTCCTTTTGTTCTTCCGTACAAGCTTCAATGTTATCTTTAAATTTATCCAAATGAGAATGTAGCATATGTATCTTTAGTGTATCTTTAGAGACATTCTACTTCTGATGATGGAAAAAAAATCGTAATCGTGTCAGTGATCAGCTCGACATAACTTTTAGCTCTAGGGTTTACACTAAAACCATGAACTAATGCCTTAAAACTGTTCCTGGCTTCTTTCTCTTCAATGCTAAGTAATGTCAGGAAAATATCACAATTGGTTTTTTTTTTATTTGAGCGCCAACAGACACTCTATCTTTAATTTTCGCCTCTGAAAGCTTTGAAAAAAAAACTCTTAAAGCAAATATTTTTGATTTTTTATCACATTTTTTAAAGTAAATATGCTTGTATAATCAGAATATAATAAGTAAAACCCATGCACAAAAAATTATTTTTTATTTGTCGACCGGTGTAATTATTACTAGCTCTGTTCATGTCCAACATAATTGGCAAAAGGGTCGACAGATGATGAAGGTGACTTGTCGAGTGCTTTCAACTTTGGAGGAGGAGGCATTGCACGCTACATTGCCGCCACAACCTTTGGTGTTGCGGGACACACGTATACCGCGACTGCGGTACACAAAGGGCTACCGAAGGACACCGTGGATTTTAGTCAGTACAAGTCTGACAGTCCCTCGCGCCCTGCTTGGGGTGGGAGGACCCATTTGATGATTGTAACTCGGAAAAAAAATACCACAACCTTTGGTCCTAAACTGCGTAGGCTCAACTTTGATTACGAAATATTTCTATTTAGTATTCCTAGCTATGTCAGTAGTGTAACAAAGTCCAACAACAACACATACTGTGCCGCATACATGGAAAGCCGGAGCTTACCGACCTTCGGATTTTTTGCAATCAGGTATCTGTTATAGAAGTGTCTGCTTACTTAGCAGATACTTGCATAGTTAGCCTATAATATAACCTATATTATTTTCAAGATAATAATATTGGCGAATTGAGATTCGAATATTTTATGTGAGTTGATATAATTACGATGATGTTTTTTTTCGTGCAAATTCGAACCATTCAACAAAAGTCTCTTCAACCGTATCTTTTAAAAATTACCTTCTATTTCCAAAATTGATTAATTTAAATATTCATTCATTAATTAATTATATTTAACAATAATGGACATACATGAATTCAAGACTATTTCACATGGCGGACACTATGTTATAAATGTCTTATCAAGGCCTTAATACCCTCATTAACATCAAAGCCACACCTCCACAACATTCTGTGAGGCTCATTCAAGTGCTCTAATTACGAGCAGGCACATGCGTGGCCCAGTTATGACAGTTTAACAAAGGGTACGATGACAAGGCCGGCCACCTCCTGTTCCATACACCACTAATATTTGGCCTCTGGCAATATGAACTTGAAGCTATCAACATTTCAAATTAAAATCATTGAGCTATTATTACTACGTATAGAGACGACACCACTGTATCTGTAGCTCTAACAGGGTTCCCGAAGGACACCGTGGATTTTAGTCAGTACAAGTCTGACAGTCCCTCCCGCCCTGCCCTGGGCGGGAGGACTTATTTGATGATTTTACAACGAAAAAAAAAGGCCGGTTCTGTTGGTTGCTGGCAGAGTGGATTGTTCATATATAACCCACTGCTGTCAGTAATATGTGTCTTCGTATCGTGTTGTTTACTAAAACTAGATTTTCAGAACTATGTTACTAACCCAAAGTCAAAGTCAAATTTATTCAATTAGGCCATCAAAGAGGCACTTTTAAACGTCGCATAAATTAAAATTAAGGAATGGGATGGAATGATTCTACACCCATTCGCAAAGGTAGGTTGTATGTAGAAGAATGGGCAAGAAACTCCATACTTAGATACTCTTTTTAAAAATGTTTTACTATAATATTTTACATCATTTGAAATAATAATGTAAAAGCAATGTACCTTGAAAATATAGACTAAATTTAAGAAATAAAATAATAAGAAATAAAAAAAATAGCAAAAAGATACATGGTGTTCACATTTTAACAAAATATTGCAATTACAGCTATTTTACAATACAATATAAGGAGTGTGTGAGCATTCAAATTTCAACCAGCTTGATTCTGTTAATATGAGTTACTAGCTCGAAATGAAGAACTAGAATTTAACCAAGATCAAAGTATGAATGCAATTATGTAGCTACTAGCTCCTCATTCAAGTGCTCTAGTTGTGAGCACTCACATGCGTGGCCCAGTTATGACAACTTGCTAAAGGGCGCGGTGAGAAGGCCGGCTGCCTCCGTTACGATACGTTACTATTTAGCCTCTGGCTAAATGACTATACGACGACTGGCTAAATGACGTCCATTACCTAATGGGCGTCGTAAAGATACGTGATCATACGTTTTGTGGTGAAGAGGGTAACCTTTTGAGGAACAGGTTGTAGAGTTCCTTGACCTTTGAGGAAAGGAAGGATGCTCCGAGAATATGAAATGGATGTTGTGAGATTGCTTGACCGTTGTATTTTTTTATCGTGGTAAAATCATCAAGTCCTCCCCACCCAGGGCAGAACGGGAAAGGGCTGTCAGTCTGAAATAAAATAAAATAAAATAATAATAATAACGAGGGGGACTGTCAGACTAATATTGACTAAAATCCACGGTGTTCTTCAATAGTCTTTTACGTTCTGAGGTTACGGTAGCTCGATAATCCCGCGTCCCCGAATTTATTTTATAACCGAATCACCTCCATAAGATATCGTATTAACTAGATATCGGGGATAGGCAGTCGCACCATGTAAAAGACTGATCGTCAGTTGCACCCGGAAAGACTGGAAGATGCCCCCGATGTATTAAGCAAAGGGTAAGCAGATGTAGCGGAACAGCGCGATGCGATGCAACAAATGTCAGTTGTTGTATGTTCCACTAACAGACAAATAATTTTCATCCCCCCATCTCGGAAAGGGTACTTTTGCTCTTCGATATCTGACCGTAAAAGCCGTTTTTATCCTCAAGTGAGTAAAAGCCGTTTTTATCCTCTAGTGAATAAAGTAAATTTGAATTTAGAACATCGTATGAACAAATGAGTACCAGCAGTAATGGCGGCCGGTGACCGCAACAGCTGATCGCTTGCTGTGGTGCCCACTTGACGTTCGAAGGTTGTCGAGGAAACAAATTCTATTTTTAAAATTTGATGTCGCCTTATGTGGGAAAGCAGAGTACGCTCCTCGGGTGTAAGGCTGCGTTGCCTTGGGCTAACTTGAATCTCTCGCTTCACTAAGAATTTTTAACTTTATTCCCTCGTTTCTTTCGGGTATTAACACTTGAACCTCCTCGCTGCGCTACGGACGGAGGTTCACCCCCAGAATCCTTAGTATCGCTTCGGAATTCAATACGCCTCCCTTGAAGCGTAATCTACAATTATTTTGTTAAAATCTCAGACCCGGAACATTCTTGGCTCAGTACTTTGTTTTACCTTTTTTTATTTGCTTTGTGCGGTTTTCCTTTCACGTCTTATTGTTATGTTATGACAAACCAAGATAGAAATAAGTAACTTAATAATACTTATTAATAATACTTTTTATTAATATTTTGTTTTAATTTAAAAATTATTCTGTTCTATAATAATGTCTTAGTTAATACCTAAACTGAAATAAAAGCCTATCTTGTGTTTGTACAATGTACATCTGTTTTTATTTGTTTTTGCATTTAATCATTTCCTCGCTGAGGTGGGATGAAAAGTTACGTGTTGCACTCGAGTGCAAAGATTTTTCACCTTGTGCTCTTTTGATTCCCTCGCTATCGCTCATGATTCTAATTTTGAATCACTCGTTGCACTCGTGATTCAATTTTAGAATCATTCGCTTGCTCGGTCATCAAAATTGAGCACGCGGTTAAAAATCAACTTTGCACTCTTGTATAACAAATAACTATTCTTTGTTATTGGAACATTGTGTGAATGAAGTGATTATTTTTAGAAGATTTACTTTTACTTGAATCTCGAAGACTATCAAGTTAGTGTTTTTTTATATACATTCTTGCCAGTCTCTAATTGCTATACACTTATAGTAATTATTAGCTAATTTTATTTTACAAAATGGCGTCTACTAAATGAGAATATAATAAAAAAAACGTGATTGCTTACCAGACATAAGCGATTCCGCATCCGCCTACCGGAAAGTCTGAATGAATTATTCGCATTTATGTCCGTACGTTACTTACATGTGTAGATAAATCTAATTTATAATATCTAGATATTGATTTTGTATTGACTATTAGAATATTATCGTATTGGTTGAAGTGTTTGTAGTGTAACCAACGAAAGGCGCGGTCTTATAATAATTATTAGACTCCGAATAAGTTTGGTCTTAATTATTGAAAATCTAATAAAAACATTATAAATTAAATATGTTAAGGACACGAAAGAGACATATACATATAGTAAAACATGCGTTAGCTCCCATTTGCACGAGAACGGGCGTTCAAAAAGCGCCGATATATAACAAATGCTTTCCCCTGTTCACACGTCATCAGCGCTTTTTTCGAACTGTATTTGATTTTAAGTGCTCGGCGGTGCCATTTAAGTTTAATAATTCACCTTTTTTTCACAATGCAAGGCTTTTTTAATGCCTGTTAAAAAAGCGCTCGTGTGAATGTGGGCTCGTGGTAAAATCATCAAATGAGACCTCCAACCCCGGGCAGGGCGGGAGGTACTGTCAGACTTGTACTGGTTAAAATCCACGGTGTCCTTCAGTAGCCCTTTATATTTCGGGGTCACGGTAATAGAAATAAGTCCCGCGACCCCGGCAGGCTTTGGCCCTCTGAGAGGGGGACCCGTCATTTTGCTGACAGCTCTTTGAGGCGCGCGTGGAACACGACGCGCCGTCGACCCGGGCATGGTCCGTGGTCGGACAGCGAGTTGCCCTTTACTCGCTGTCCGCATGCCCTGTGTGGCGCCTACGGTGGCCGGAGATCGTCTTGCGACGTACGGCGCCGTGGGCGTACACCACTGCGGTTGGGGCGGAGGGAGGACGCTGTCCTCTCTCTCTCGCGGCCCGCCGCCTCCTTCACGAGCATTACTGCCTCGCAGAAGGCGGCGACCGCTTCCCACTCCGTCTCGCTCCGCAGCATGGCCGAAACCAATGCCGGGCGCGAGAGGTCTCCGCCTATCGCCGCCGTGTGGACACGTCGGTGCTCTGCCCAAGCTGGGCAGTCTTGCACCGTATGCTCTACTGTGTCCTCCGGGCGATCTTCGCAGTGGTGACACCCCGGCGTTTCCTCCTTTCCCATCAGCTACAGGTACCTCCCGAAACTTCCGTGTCCGGTGAGGACCTGCGTCATGCGATAGGTCAGGACGCCGTGACGTCTCTCCAGCCACTCCTCAAAGAGGGGTGAATGTGGGCTTAAAGATTTTGTATTTTAACTAATAAATACAAAATCAACTAATGATTTTTTATCCTCGTATGCCCCATGAACATGGCAATGAGATCACTACTACGTTCATAATAATATACTTACTTATCATATAATTCTGTCAAAAGACACCGGACGCGTATAAATAACAATGTACCTAATAAATCTAATATAACAAACTATGTAATGTCATCCGCGAGTCCGTGACCTTCACGGCTCGAATAATATTTATAATAACTAGCTCTGCCTGCGGCTACGCCCGCGACAAATAAGAATTTGACAATCAATTCGGATTGTACACGTAGCGCCATCTTCTTAATCATATGAACATTATTGTAATTTTTCTCGGGAACTGTACTTCTTTTCAGAATGAACGGTGGCTGTCTTCGTCTCTGTACCTACTCCTGACAACGTTCAACATTTGCTTTCAGGATGATTTGTAAAAGTAACAAACAAACTTTCATTCGAATTTATAATATTACAAGCAGACCCGGTAAACTTCATACTCACCTTCTTTCCTGGACTTCTAAATATAATCCAAAACCAAAATTAGACAACTCGGTCCAGCCGATCTCGAGTTCTAGCGAGACTAACGAACAGCTGTTGATTTTTATATTATAGATAGTTAGATGAGATATAGTTGTCATGATAAAAAAATAAAGTATAAGTAAGTATTTCTTTAAAAATAATTATAGTAGGATCGCTACATCAAACAAATACGTAATATGTACCTACTATATCAGCGTAACATATCAGTTACATTTGTAACCAATATCATAAAAAATAAAATAACTAAACCGTGTTTGAACCCAGGTCATGTTGTGAAGGTTGTCTGTAGTTATCCCCCCCGAGTTATAGTTTTTTATTTGGTTTTAAATCCGTGGGTGTTGAAAAAGACAGCATTCCTTTGAGTCACCAAACCTGCAAAAAGAAGGGTGTTGATATACTTGAATCATTTATCTTTATGTGGGTGGAATGCCACATCTCTTTCGCTGTCCTTCAGTTTATTTCTTTCTTAGTTCTGATAAAGCATCGATGTAATAAAACATCGTACAACTGAATATTCGACATAACGAGTTCGATATACCTAATAAAAATCAAACCAACAACTTACGCACGCACGTAGGTATCCCGTTTTCAATACTCAGATAACTTTTATCTGAGGAATAAAAATGGCGGTTTGACAACTTATCTATAGAAAATATGTTAAATTGCTATTTTTATTCCTTAGATAAAAGTTATCTGACTGTTGAAAAATCAGCCCTCAGGCGAATGTTACACGTGGGATCCGTATTGTGATCCTTCAATATAAAGCTGGATTACGATATTTATTAACGTAAAGTGAATTTGATATAACGCTTGATTTCTAGATGAAATAGCGTTCGCCTCAAAAATAGTTTTTTATTTTTATTTCGTTTTGATGAGAGATGATAGATGTTTTGATGATAAGAGTAAATTAAACCTGTTGGTTTGTCCTCTTAGTCATAACAACTTTTGAAATGCTGTTCGCTCAAAAACTTCGCCACTTTCATGGCATTTTCGCTAGCAGTGCAGAAATCACTTTAACAACTTTTTTTCCCCATTTTTCTGCATAGCCAAAACCTTATATATTTTGAATCTAAACATATCGTACCAACAGAATGAAATATTATGTGATAAGTTAATTTCTCTGTTCATTTCCAATCACGCGCTTCTCTTCAAACTGAACCGTCGACTTTTCATTTCATTTCACTTTCAATGCGCGCGCGCACACAAGGTCGCGCTCCGACCAATGGCGAACTCTCATTCAAATACGGACTTACTCCTTTCATGGAACCAGGATATCTATGTGCAATGCTGTTAAGTAAATGAAATGCTTATTACTGCCTTTTTGTGGTGTTAATGAGATCTATTTAGAGTAGTAATGTATTAATTAACTTTGATAAAGACCTTAGGTGTTGATTTTCTATATTCAAGGTAGCTGAGTCATTATCTCTGAGTCTGACTGGCCTGTTGGTCTAGTGGTTAGTGAACCTGACTGCTATGCCGGGGGTCGTGGGTTCGATTCCCACCTAGGACAAATGTTTGTGTGATGAGCATGATCATTTGTTCTATGTCTGGGTGTAATATATCTATAATATTTATGTATTTAGAAATACATATGTATGTTTATCAGTTGTCTAGTACCCATAACACAAGCTCTGCTTAGCTTGGGACTAGATGGCGTTGTGTGATAGTTGTGGAATATTTATTTATTATTATTTTACAAACTGCCAGACTCTGGTCTATCGCTTGGCAAAGCAGCTCTTATTAATAAAGCATTTAGGTCGGACTTCCGGTGAATGCCTTCTTTCATGAAAAATTGATATCATTTTTGCGAACATGACATGATAAACCTACTCTGATGAATCTGTATATTGATTCTCCAAAACGTGTAAAATGGTTTGAGGAGTAAACAACTATTTGGCGATTTGAAAATCTATTGAGTTTACAGATCGTTTTCGTTTGTTTCGTTCGTTATCGATTAGCAGTTTTTAATAGATTTTCAACTTTAAGCGCTGGGGCATAAAGTTGAAAATGTATTGGTGACTGATGAACGATAACGATTGTCGTTTGCTGTCGTCTGTTGTTTGACTAAGGCCACTGATCATGGACCATGCCCGGGTCGACGGTGCGTCGTGTTCCACGGACGCCTCACCTTACTGACGGTGTCCCCGAGGGTTAAAGTCGCAGGGCTATATCATCAGGTTATTGTGAATCTGGTACGTAAAAAGAGCTGTGAAGGATCACCGTGGATTTTAGTCAATACAAGTCTTACAGTAATTGGTGCGAAGACTTATTTGATGAGTTTACAACGATAAGAAAAAGAAAAAATCAATTGAATAGCAAAGTTATTATTGTAGTATAGTATTCCGGGGTCGCGGTAGTAACTAATACTATGACCCAGGAAAGTAGAGGGCTATTAAACGACATCGTGTATTTCAGTAAATACAAGTCCCTCCAGTCTCGCCCTTGATAAGGAGACTCATTTGATGCATTTACCACGATAAAAAGTAAGCAAGCAGTTCTAACAAGAAGCCGGTAACCCTGAGTGTCACCTTCTACCGGTAGTTCTCATCACAAGTGATAGGTGTCGCCACCGTCTTCAGGGCCTTTTCTAATGTGAGTGTTCCTCGCATTGTTTACTGAAGGCATTATTTTGACAGTAAATGGGGAAGTATCTTATTGTAACAATAGCTTTTTGTGATCATAAGTCAGTGAGACGTCTCGTCTTCTGAAAGGAAAATTGTTTTAGGATGGACTTCCAAAATAAAGGAAGAAACAAAAATAAAATAATTTGAAACAAGTGCCCTTGTAACTTACAGGAGCTATTTCAATTTAATGTATGTAAAGCACGTTTAGATAAATAAAAAACATTTTAATTTTAATTTTCAAACAAATATTATTTTTACAACGATACTGTTTAAGTAGGAGATCGGGTTTTACCAGTTGGAATTTGGAGGTAACAGCTTGCAGATGGAATATTTGTGTTCTGTTGTGGAGTACGAGAAGACGTGTCCCAGAACAGGGCGGGAGGGACTGTCAGACTTGTAGTGACTAAAATCTACGATGTCCTCCAATACCCCTTTACGTTCCAGGGCCACGGTAACCCGATAGTCTCACGGCCAATACGGAACGGTTAGCGCAGTGGCAAATTCAACTGCTACGCTGCGAGTCACGGGTTCAAATTCAGCACGAGTAAAATATTTGGATGACCGTAGGATGTTCCAGGTCCGGCTATCTCTGTGTTTGTTTAAATGTTTCTTAATTCACCCTCAAAATATCACCAACGTTTATTTTTTTTTCATTTTCAAATACATTGTTATTCTTATGTAAAATACAGGCGACATATTATACGAGTCGATAATTAATAAAAAGCTTATTATAATACTAGTAACTAGTAATTTTCACGCCATTCATAACTCCGCTAACGGGCACTAAGCTAGCAACAAAGTTACAATCTATCACTTTAATTCTGATCTATATTTCACAAGAATTTCCTGGAATTTATAATCTGCATAATAACTAGAAATAATTGCCAGCCGACTCGTTTCCCGCTTACGTAAAGTACAACAGGTTCGATTCCGATCAAGTGAACTGTGGCAGTCGATATTATTGTAGAATGTTAATGTGTTATTCTTGAAATGCACCGTGACGACTAAAATATGTTATGTTCATTATGATATTGTGTGGAGATAATAAATTAGCCATATTGCTACCAGCGAGTTTTTAACCTCTCAAGTAATTACAGTACACACGGCTACACATCAAGCTATGCAAAACTAGTATAGACTGACCGTTGAATGAGTGGAAATATCATAAGTATGGAGACCACGATAAACTAATTTTGTATAGCTTGATGTGTAGCCGTGTGTACAATCAAATCAATATTGAAGTATTTTCCTGCAGCAGCTATTTCATTTTGAAAATTTCATCACAAAAGTTATGGTAATTTATGGAACTATATTAACAAGTTTATTTTTGGGGTGTAAACATCATTAAATGTGTAGGAGCTGTCAGACACGTACTGACTAAAATCCACAGTCTTCCTACAATTGCCCTTTACGCTGCAGGGTCACGATAACCTGTTTAGATAGCCCCACGACCCCGGCAGGCGTTTGGCCCTATGAGGGCTCCGTCAGTACGCTGATAGCGCTTTGAGGCGCGCCGACATGGGTATGGTCTTAAATGGGACGGCGAGCTGTCCGAAACTCACCGTTCGCAAGCTCTAATAAGAAGGATGGAGTGATTTTGGTAACTAAGGCGATTCGTATACGACTCAGAGGTGAAATAGTTGAACTCTATTATCGCGCGATCAATTCATCATCATCTTCCTGCGTTGTAAAATCATCAAATGAGTCCTTCCACCCGGGGCAGGGCGGGAGGGACTGTCAGACTTGTACTGACTAAAATCCACGGTGTTCTTCAATAGCCCTTTATGTACCGGGGTCACGGTGATGGAATAAGTCCCGCGACCTCGGCAGGCTTTGGCCCTCTGAGAGGGGGCCCCGTCATTATGCTGACGCTCTTTGAGGCGCGCGTGGAACACGACGCACCGTCGACCCGTGCATGGTCCATGGTCGGACAGCGAGTTGCCCTTTACTCGCTGCCCGCATGCCTATCTTCCGCGGTCGGCGCAACATGTATTTTTCTTCCATTCTCCCCTATCACAAGTCATAGTATCATTTACTCCTTTTTCTTTCATATCCTTACTTATACAATCCATCCATCTTTTCTTTGGCCTTCCTCTTCCTCTCCATCCATCAACATTCATACAGATTGATCATTCATTGATCGCGAGATCAATTGGCGTTGTGTCAAAAATACGTTGGTCGTAAGATACGCACAAAAAAAAAATACGTGGATACTGAAGGCAGTATATTCACGGAGTTCCGGGTAATTAGAAGTTCTGATTATTACCATGACAAGCAGTTAAATTAAACTGTATCCGTATACTATCCAAATGATCAGTTGTCACCACGCGGACATGCCTGTTGACCGCAAGAGTAGTAGTAGTTGGCGCAAATAGTTGTGGTCATCTCGCCGATGGTATGTTTTACTAATTGAGATATATTGGATTGTTAATAAATTATTTAAGAAAAATCGTAAATAAATTATTTTAAACTATCGCTTATTCCGTTAAATTAAATTGTATTAAATCTTAGTTCTAACCGTACAGACAGATGTGTTGCTGGGGAGTTTGTTCCGCCACGTCTCTTCCCAGCTAAAACACTAGGAAGTGTAGAAGGGGGGGGCGCTTCGCTTCTCCCTTCACTGGTCTTGTGCAGCAATAAGTAGAGGTTTCGTTTTTATTAACCATTTTGTTGGTGAGAATTACAATTTGTATTTGTAAAGGTCATTTGAAGAATAAGCAATAGGACTAGGAATGTTTCACATTTAAAATTTAAGTAGGTACCTACTCTGAAAGTTAGGTGTTTTGCTTAATCAACTTTAAATGTGCCCACAGCTGGGACACAGGCCTCCTCTCTGTGAAAGGGAGTGCACTCTATCATTAGGGTTCAGGATTGGTTGGTCGTTGTTATTTTTTTCTAATGATTGTTTCTAGGTCATGCTGTTGTCTTCACGATGTTTTCCTTTCATTTTGAGAGTAGCAATGATGGTATTAATAATAGAAAGTACTGTGATAGGCTGGACTTGAACCTTGACTATAAGTCGGTACAACTACGTTTTTATATTCATTAAACTATTTGCAGGAACTTTTATCGGTCGCGGGACTTATTTCATTACCATGACCCCGGAACATAAAGGGCTAATGAAGGACACCGTGGATTTATGTCAGTACAAGTCTGACAGTCCCTCTCGCCCTTCCCGGGATGAGAGGACTCATTTGATGATTTTACCACGATAAAAAAGGGACTTTTATCAGATTTTCGTACAATTAATTGTAAGTAGGCTATTGCATATTGAGTAGAATGAACAATAAACTCTATGGGCACAGTTTTAAATCAAAACAAGTTCAAAAAATATAATCTATTTAGATCATTTATCAATCACATTCAGGAACTGATATTTAAATTAAAAATGAAGACCTAAATTAATTTAAAATTAGAACTTGACTTATAAATAACTTATGTCGAAATAAATAATATTTATTGCAATACAATAAAACGAGTACTTCCTTATTTTTGGGGTACAGATTTTCAACCAGTATTATTTGGAAATAAATGAAACTGATAAACATTATTTTTAATTAATATAGGAATCGTTATATAAACTAGTTCAAATTATGATGAATAGCTCAGATGACCTTATAAAATAAAAACTAATTAGAACATAACTCCAGTTGTATTCAAACTTTTTTATGCAGGTCGAATTATATTTAGGACTAGCACTCCGTCCGTGTCTTCGTCGGCGATTTTTTTTGTATTTCCCTTAACATTTTTAGATCAAAATTTCATCATCTCAGCCATAGGACGTCCACTGCTGAACATAGGCCTCCCCTTTTGATCTCCACATATACCGGTTGGAAGCGACCAGCATCCAGCGTCTTCCGGCGACCTTCATAAGATCGTCTGTCCACCTTGTTGATGGACGTTCAACGCTGCGCTTGCTAGTCCGTGGTCTCCACTCTAGCACTTAAATTAATAATCAGTAATACAGACAAAGAAACGTATTTATATGGCATACAAGTAATACCATATTGATATATTTTATTATTTAGATAGGTTCGCGTTTGACCACTATCCTTGCCTGAATGGTAAACGAAGGTGTGGTCGATGGTGAAGCACGATTGCCTAGAAGTAACCTGTTCACTCTTGACTTGAAGACCCCAAAGTTTTAGCTATCAGCAAATACCAAGGAAAGGAAAAATTAATATTTCAAGTGTTAGCAGATTTTCATCTGCAGTTCACAGGTTTCTTAAGATAGTTGATTTCAGAACCACTGTATAGAGAATTTGTCACAAAATTTTGACATAAACTTATAACTATCTTTCAATACAATTTCTGGGTCAGGAAAATGATAACCAGACCAAAATATACTCATTTCTGAAATTTATGTTTATTATATGTACAACAATGCAATCTAGGTTGACATAACTAACTAGGCTATTTATCATAACAAAAGTAGGTCTAAAAATAAATCAACATTTTTATAGGCTTATAAGCGAGCCTAAAATGTGCCAAGCAAGCAAGGAACCTACATAGTAAAGTATACTTAATGTAACACGTTATATAACGTTGTTTAATTAGTTATTTTTTCGTAGGTATAGCGTATGTAGCGTAATTTTGTAAATTAGGTGGTAATGTTTGCTTTGGACACGCGAGCGCCTGCGCAGGCGGGACGAATTCGACACGTAAAGGTATTTATGAGATGAGCTAGTTTATATCAGTTTACAACAGTTCCGTATATGATTTTTTTTGATAATCTGATAAACTGGGGAAAAATAACTGTCTTAACAGTTTATCGCTTCTTAAAACTTCTTCTTTCATAATGCACACAGCAAAAAGAGTGGAACTCACGTTCCTGCGTTTGTGGTTCCCAAACGCATAAACCCTAATATCTTCAAGTTAGAGTGAACAGGCTGCTTCTGGGTAAGCTCGCTCCATCGCGACCTTTTCTTAGGCATTCCTGACTAGAAAGGTCAGAGACAACACATCTCAAAAAATATAAACGCGAATCTCTTCTAAACTAAGTGATAGACTTATTTTGGGTTAGCTAAAACCATGATAGACGTTTCACCTCTAACCTAGGACTAGAGTCAGAGCAAACCATTCTAAATCTGAGTATAAAAATATGTAGCTCGTTGTTAATAAAGCATTAATGAAAAGATAGAACCGGAAATTTTAATTTTTTCGAAGATTTTTATAATGATGAGGTTTGCATTGCTCTATTAGTTTAAGTTTTGTTATTAAGACCCTGGGTTTTTAAAAAATGGGTATTTGGATCTGACTTGCTGTTTTTCGAAGGGCATATTATGTATCTTAATCGTTTCCCTCTATCATCATTTTTGTAGCTCTCGCTCGTACCAAATATAGATTTAATTTAATGAGAGCCCCTTCATAAGGGTATCTAATTGGAGATATATAATACAGTATCAACCCTCAGCAAAATCAGCCCGCTTTTCAAAACATTTTTGCGAACTAGCAATCAAGTTAGGAGGTCGCAACAAGGCTAGTCCTCGATGCACATGGTCACTGATCTAACTACTACATGCAGATTACGATCATATCATAACTACTGTGCCCGCGACTTCGTTCGCGTGGAATGTCGGAAATCATACAATGGATGTTTTTTAGTTCGAAGCGCTTAATCTGCCACGTTTTTCATATAAACGCCTGGTATTTAGAATTTTCTTAGATTTATCAAGAATAGTTGACACCTTCTTTCCAGTTTATGTATAACTATTTTTTCCTATGCCCGCTCTATGCACTCACTTCCAGTCCATTCCAGTCCATTCCAGCCATTCCAGTCCATTCCATCCATTCCAAGTCATTCCAGTCCATTCCAGTTCCATTCCAGTCAATTCCATCCATTCAGTTTCCATTCCCAGTCCTTCCAGTCCTTCCAGTCCCATTCCGTCCATTCCGTCCCTTCCAGTCCCATTCCATCCATTCCATTCCATTCCAGTCCATTCCAGTCCATTCCGCCATTCCATGCCATTCCAGTCCATTCCAGTCCATTCCAGTCCATTCCAGGCCATTCCAGTCCAGTCCAGTCCATTCCGTCCATTCCAGTCCAATTTCCAGTCCATTCCAGTCCATTCCATTTCCATTCCATCCAGTCCAGTCCATTCAGTCCATTCTGCAGTCCATTCCGTCCATTCCAGTCCATTCCAGTCCATTCCAGTCCATTCCAGTCCATTCCAGTCCATTCCAGTCCATTCCAGTCCATTCCATTCCCATTCCATCCAGTCCATCAGTCCATTCCAGTCCATTCCAGTCCATTCCAGTCCATTCCAGTCCATTCCATCCCATTCATTCCATTTCCAGTCCATTCCAGTCCATTCCCAGTCCATTCCAGTCCCCATTCCAGTCCATTCCAGTCCATTCCGTCCCATTCCAGTCCATTTCCATTCCATTCCAGTCCATTCCAGTCCATCCAGTCCATTCCAGTCCAGTCCAGTCCATTCCGTCCATTCCAGTCCATTCCAGTCATTCCAGCCATTCCAGTCCATTTCCAGTCCATTCCAGTCCATTCCATTCCATTCCCAGTCCATTCCAGTCCATTCCATCCATTCCATTCCATTCCCAGTCCATTCCATCCATTCGTCCATTCCAGTCCATTCCAGTCCATTCCAGTCCATTCAGTCCATTCCAGTCCAATTTCAGTTCCATTCCCAGTCCATATCCCAGTCCATTCCAGTCCTTCCAGATTCCATTCCAGTCCTTCCGCATGTCCATTCCAGTCCCAGTCCAGTCCATTCCCAGTCCATTCCAGTCCATTCCAGTCCATTCCGTCCCCCCCCCCCCCCCCATTCCAGTCCATTCCAGTCCTTCAGTTCCATTCCAGTCATTCCTATTATGGGAACCGATTACGATGAACACAAAATACATAAGTTATTCAACATAAACAATAACACGTCTATTCCATGTTTTTTTTTATAACGCCATCTGTGCCGTTGCGTGAAATATGTATTTATTTAAATAATGTAGTTTTCTATTAAAAAGAGTTAGATCAGCGCGACTGACGTACAACATCAATGTGTTAGACCAAAGTGCACTGTAATTTTACTTCTGAACCACTTTAATATTCAAATATCTTTTGATATACTGAACGATTCCAATGAAACAAAAACTAAAAACTAAATCCTCTCCAAGTTACGCTTATCGTCTGTGTATAAAAGTTATCTACATTTTATTGGCGTACATTTTATGTGATACTGGACAAATACACAGACAAAGACAAACAGACAAATTCTAAAAATGCTAGAAATGGTTCTATTGGTGTCCTTTAATACCCTGGCTATGATTTGTTTTAGTTTTTTTTTAATGTACACAAATAACTTTTCTACAGTTTTATTATATGTATAGATCTTAGTGTAAGCTTAGTTAGAATAACTTTAATATCAATTGAAGGTTATAAGCAGGATTTGTAACTTTGAAAGTGTTCCAAAATGTTAAACTTAATCTCCTAGAAATAACAAGTACATACAAGTAAAAGCTAGGAAATTAGTTTAAATGTCTAAATCAAGTGTAAAATATAAGGAGGAAGTGTTGTGTCTAAGGTTTTTAATATTGCTTCCTAAAATAACTCCAAAAAATATATAGATATTACACTGTCTTCGAAAGTATTTTTTTCTAATTTGCTTTCTGTCCATGTTGTAATAAAAAGAGGCCATATAAGAAAAGCTCATTTTATTAGCCTTTTCCTCTCATGTGTACCCTCGTGCCCCTATGGTGCCCTAATAGATAACAAATTATTGTTACCACTGCTGAAAAATCTGAAAACATGGCAAAGCAGCTTCCAGTTCTGAGTGAAACCAATTTGCATGAGTAATAAAATTAAAACGGAAGTAGGTAATAGAAAAAGTTACATTAACTTGATAAACTGTTAAACAGCAAGTACACGCCAATGACAGCCAATAAAAAATAACGAATACATTGAAAACAAATTGTAATCGACATCCATTCTTGCGTTTTTAAAGGTTATAATTAAACTAATAATGTGACTCATAAATCAAAACATAATTTGTGTGTGTCGGAAACTTTCTATAGGCCATTTTGAATTCCGTATTTCGGGATTATCGCAGTAGGAAGCAAATGATCCAGATCGATCCGTTCGACACCGTGCAGTGAAAACATTGAATGTAATTAATATAATAATAGTTTGGGGGGGAGGTTATATAGTGAGCGCGAACGATCGCCGGCCATTCGGCGCGCGTACCCTTCGCGCATGTGCATGCCTCGCGAGTGACATTAAAGTGACAGTTTAACCCCAAAATGGCGGCCAAATTTTACGTAAGTGTCAAAAATTAAGTGCAGATTTGTGGTTTTAGAACGCACCCTCTGGATTACGGATTCGCGGTCGAGTGATGCAGTGATTTTTAATTTTTTAGTGGAACAAACGAGAATGTCTGCCGTGAGGTGGTTCTAAGCCACATTTCTGCGTCCATTGTTTTGCATGTGAATAATTGATGTTGCAGTTTGATATTTGGTGAATTGTAAGAGTTGCTTGTATCTGTTACTTGTGCATAGTTCATTTAGTTCACGTTTAGATTTTTGCGGGTCTATTAGTTGTTGTATAAAAAGCGTAACGTTTTGTGTATTTAATTGAGACGAGTTGTTGTATTTTTCAAAAATTAAGTAGAATTATTTATAGACCGAAATCAACTGTTACGTTTTATATGACAGATTTTTAAGCTTAAAAGATTGAGCATCTAATTTGATTTGCGCAAGTTATCAGCATTAATTATTAATTAAATTACGCGTGAACTTTAACTATAGAACTCTTGGAGAACATTTCAACTCTGAACTTATTTTGTATTCAAGGACTCGAAATAAAATGAAAGTTAAACAAATGTGATATATTCTAGAAATGTTAGGCAACAAGATTAATGCCTAGGTCTACTCAGGCGCACTCGGAAAGGACAACTAGTTGTCCGGGTCGATGACCTTATTCTCTATATTTTATAGGTCTAGTGATATTCACAAACCACTTTCGCATTTGTAGGGTTGACGTACTCAATAGAAAAAAAATATCTGACATTTTGATTGATATGCAAATAAATTGCATCAGTTTAATAAATCATCGAATTGCATCGTAAAATTTTGCAAATTGCATATGTTTATTTTTTTTTGTATTAAATTAAGCAATTCAACTCAATATGTTTAGAAATGGAAATAATAAAAGCAAAATTATTCATTTTATATTTTTAGAATTTCAGAACGTTATTAACTGACGATCATTTCAACTGTACACACTGTAGATAAATAAATAATACATAATTTTGTTAACGCGTTGATGTCTTTTACTCTACAAAAAACTCAAAAAACAATGATACACTTCTAACTAATTTCCTACTCCTAATTAAAAAAAATGCGAAACAGAGCTATATTTCATCTTACAAAACCTAAAATTATCCACTTTTTCCACTCCGATACTCATCTAAACTAAATACGTAATTCTTAAAATAAACACGCAGTTCTTTATTAAAATTCTCGCATAGTTAAAAAGAATTACCTAATAAGTAAAGCAATGGAGAAAACAACGAAAGTGGATGGCACGGAAAGTGAAACCATCGCGGGAAGTGGCCGCGACGGCCCAGCTGATGTGTGCTTAGATATAGGCGCGATATTTATTACTTGGTAACTTGAAACACGTATTTTTTGCCGAGCGGGATTACAAAGCGGCAAAATTGCAAGTATTGAAAAAAAATGACTCGATGAGTTATTAACTTTTTTAATACTATTTCATCCTTTTCATTTTTATCGAGGCAAAATAATAATAATATAATAATATTCCACAACTATCACACAACGCCATCTAGTCCCAAGCTAAGCAGAGCTTGTGTTATGGGTACTAGACAACTGATAAACATACTTACATATTTCTAAATACATACATAATCTATATATATAAAAATGAAACCCGTTTTCCGTTGTCACGACATAACATGAAAACGGCTTGACCGATTCGGATAATTATTTTTTTGTTGTGTTTGTAACCATAAGGACCGGGTTTTAGACCGGGTCCTCCACCCGTGCGAAGCCGGGACGGGCCGCTAGTTATAGATAAATTACACCCAGACACAGAACAAATGATCGCGCTCATCACACAAACATTTGTCCTGGGTGGGAATCGAACCCACGACCTCCGGCATAGCAGTCAGGATCACTAACCACTAGACCAACAGGCCAGTCAAATCATCAAATAAGTCCTCCCAATCTAATATGTTGGAGTCCGGAAATTTATTATGAGCGCAGTTACGTCCATCTTTCTTTATTGTAGCCATAAATAACGCTCTGAGGTCGGGTGGATATGAGACATTGGTTGTCGGGCAACCACCGTTAAAATTACGTATTTGAGTTTTTTTTTACACGGTAAAATCATTATATGAGTCCTCCTGTCAGGGCGGGTTGAGAAGGTCTGTCAGACTCGTACTGACTAAAATATATGTTGTTCTTTCAATAGCCCTTTTACGTTCCAGACTCACGGTTACCTGACAAATCAGTCTCGTGACACCGACAAGCATAAGTAATTAACCTGGATTAATAAGTACTGTGATATTTTTTAATATTTTAATTTTCATGTTTGTCGTAACTTTTTGACAAGGTCAAGTGCTGGTTTACTTTTTTGTAAACTTACATACTTGCTTACATCTTGGAAATAAAACCATTAATGT
Organism: Agrotis ipsilon; assembly: GCA_028554685.1. NCBI lineage: Eukaryota > Metazoa > Arthropoda > Insecta > Lepidoptera > Noctuidae > Agrotis > Agrotis ipsilon. Next base: position 18,009,313 of record CM052965.1, read on the forward strand.
TGTATTTATTTTTCAAAGTCTGTCTGGTATTTCACTAAGTGATTCAGAAGGTTTTTCTTTTGTTTTTTATTATTAAATGTTAGCTTTTTACTATCATAAGAACGTTATAGTTCTCTTTCTCGGGAACAGTGTTTTCCCCGATAAATATAAACTTTTGTTCAACTAACGACGCATAATTATGCAAAGTTACATGTTTCAGCATTTTGCGCTTATAGAGGCAACAACCAAACTTACTTTCTCATTAGGATTCCGTATTTATAATATTAGGATTAGTTGATATATTGATATCAGCTATCGATCTATTTACCTCTCTATTTTATACATAATATAATATATTGGGAAACTTAGGCATAAAAGGACTAATAATCTTAATTATTTGTTTTCATAATTAATTGTTTAAGAATGAGACTTGACTAAGGTTATGTCTATAATAGTCTCCATTCCATTTTTCTAACTACATTATGAAATACGAAATATTTTCAAGGGCACAACAGTTCTAATAATCTATTATCCGTCACGCCTCAACAATATATAATTAATCTTCTATTATTTCTATTAACCTATACGTTATCTAGATTAGGTCCGCCTGCGCGTGGGCAATGCCTCAAGTCGGGCGGCCATTGCAACAGAACATGACATTATCATATTAATGGCTATCACTTACCAGCTGTATGATTCATAAAATTGATTTATAGCAAGTCAGTCATGGGAGTTTGGTGTTACAAGGACTTACTATATGTTATAATTACAATTTAAGCTAACACAAAGAGTATGAAACTGACACACAGAGTAGAAACTCTTTCTTAGTAACACTTTTATTTTCTTTATGCCACTTTTATTTTTTTACTCTACGGCCATCAATATCATTTATTATTAAATCTTTCATTGTACAGAATCCAGCACAGCAACCTACCTTAATCTTTCAAACTTTAATAGATTTTCAACCTTAACACAATAGTGGAAGTTTAGGTTGACCTGCTGGCGTATGTACAGCTCAAAACGGTTTTTTGAATTTAAAATTGAGAATGTTAGAAACTCTTCTTTGGCATTGAATTTGTAGTTTGCAAATAGATGCACCGGCTTATATTCGATTAGAATTAAATTCTTGTTCCCTATTGCGTACCTACTAAGATAAAATATTGATGAAAATACCTTTGGTGCTCTAAGAGTAGGGGTACAGTGTATAAGACAAGGACGCGAGTTATAATGGGGACACATACCCACTTCAGGCATACTTAACACAACACTAACGTAGCGCAAGCGCCATCAGGACGTTACTTGCAAGCGGCCATTAATAAATGGCGTCCTGTTGGCGCTTGCGCTAAGTAGGTATTGTGTTAAGTTTGCCTTAAGTTTGTGATTTGCCATCATACCCCGCGTCCCAATCTTATACAATGGTGGGTGCTCTCAACATCAAATTAAATTCAAATTTCAACAACCACTAACTACTCTAGAATACCTTTCAATTATTCATCTACTACCTAAGACACAATCCAAACTAAAACAATTCCAATCTTCAAGTACTACCTTCGCGTAGGCTTGTAGGTCAGGCGCGGGGCTACAGTGAGGGGGGGCAGGGGGGGACGTAGCATGCTCTGGCGCAACTGTCCCAGTTCTCAGCCAGGACTCGGAAGTGTACTGGGTCATGTTATACAATTTTGTCTGTTCTTTGAATAGTAATTTGCAATTACTTGACAATTGTTGAGACTTGTCCTAGAACTTTTGGAGTTGTTCAGGTTATAATTAAAATCTTAATGCATCATATCGCATAGCGAATTTTAGTAGCCCGATTTTCTCTGCAACGATTTAATTCGCGTTTTAGAACATATTCTCGCGATTTCTGTTTCGCAAGTGCGTCATACAATTCGAATAGAACTCGCAATGTGCTTGGCCTAAGGATTACAGATTGAAATACTCTGCCAGAAAATCTTTCTATCTTCTACTGACGCGCGATTCTTATTTGGCAAGTACAGCTTCATACAATTCTACCTGTCGCAGAATTCTGCGAAAAAAATTTGCTTGAATAATACTCGCAATGCGTGCTTGATAACATTTTTAAATGCTCTGAAAAAAACTCTAATACTTAGGACGTTTACTATCTGAAAATGGTCTACCTTATTTTTGCAATTAAAAACATTGTCCCAGCTGCCGACTTTAGATCAATAACCTAAATTACAATAGTTACTATTTTTATTAAGCGCGTTTAAGTCTATTTTTCCTATAGATCTATAAGTGCGCATACGCAATCGCAACTGACCTCGTTCTCAGATAGGACACGGAAGTATATCGATGGGATCTCATGTCCTTGCGAAATGTAGATCTTGATAGTGATCGTGTATCTCGTTAGGTTTTATGGTGTGAGATATTTGCATAGGATTATTTAAATGATGGGATTTAATAACGTACGGAATTTGTTTAAGAGGAACAAACTAGTCTACTTATTGCGAACCTAACCAAAAAAAAACAGATTGCAATGTATCGTAACTGCTTTTAAGGAAGATTGTAATGCGGTCACCAAACGGGGTTTTAAAAAAAATATGAACTAGGTTTTACCCGCGGCTTTGCCCGCTTGACCCCCTCACCTCCTTATTGCCTTTGTTACTCCGGACCAAAGCAATTTTTGAAATCGTTCCTTAGTTTTAGTAGTTTATTCATTGTAAACATACACACACACGCACAAATCATTCCTCTTTATAATATTAATGTTGATGAAGATAAACATGGGAAACCAACATATATGGATGATTTAATTAAACGATGGATTGATAAGCTGACGAAGACAATAAGGAAATACACTCGGCAAGGTTGGCAGCCCGTAGCGGATTTTTTAAAATTATATTAACGCGAGGAATTTCTCCTGTATCTTTTTTGTTTTTATTTAGCGACAGTCTCGCGTCTGATCACTATCTCGTCTGATAATAAGCGAGGATGTGGTCGAAGTACTATCTTCGCTCTTGATTTAAAAGCCTGTTAGCCTTAGAAATATTTGTTCCATCAGGGAGTCGTAACCGCCACGCGTAGCATAGACAGTCATTTGCGCCTTTTTAACCACTGCGCCATTACCGAAAACTATTGCAAAAGATGCTACTGAGGCATTTCCATTGATTATCCCCCTAATATTCACAAACCTTTATCAAACTTAATGTAACGGCAGTTAAACATACAGTTAATATTTGACATTATTCTCGTGGGATCTGGGTCGAATGTGGTGCAGCTTATAATTTGTGCTTTTTATCTTATTCGTGATTATCTAAAGCAGGTTACTGCACAATGGCTGTGCTGTTACGGTTGATCCTATCTTATCTAGTTTTGTATCTGTTATCTCTTTGGTATTTGTGTAGTTTACTGCGTTCTTCTTGACTTTGTTGTCTCGGTTCTGTCTCTGTTTGTTTTTGTCTTAGTTTTTTTAATCTTCTTAGTTTTTTACATTTCTTCTGTCTTGTATATGATCTACTTTTTTAACTGGAACAATTTCTTTTTCTTATTTATTTTATTTTAGAGTATAAGAATTTGACAGATTTACAGAATCGAAATAACGTAAATTGTTTAAATATTGCTAATATATATCATTAGTTAGCAATAGTAAATATAAAAGTTTAATCGAGCTACACGATAACTGACAAAAGCTTGCACTGATTGGACAGGTCCACTCAAGTCTGTGTGGTTCCTTCTTCAAAAGACCATCTCAGACACCCTACAAGGTCCTCGTATGACATGAGCAATATAATATCAGGACTTTATAAGAGACAGTGACCTCTCTCTTTCAGTTTGTTTCGGTTGTTTCTTCTCAGAGTAGTCAGCTGCGATATACCATATATTTATACATAGAAGACACAGGTTCTAACCATATTCACAGCTGAATTTTTCGTTCCTCAAAAATATCTTTACGAAATACCGGCCTTATCTAGCTTTAAAATATTGGTTGCCACCTAACAAAATTAACATGATAAAATCATTGCACGAGTTTTGAATGAAAGATAATGCTGACCAATCGATGTTAAAATTGCAGTATGTTAAGTGTAGTTACTTGAGTTTTAGTTGATCGAAGTGGGCCTATAAAGTGCAAAATCAATTATCCTAACTTCACCATCTCCACTTATAACAAAGTGTAGCAATAATGTATTACTTTAAAGATCAAAATTGATCACAAAAAGCGACGCTAGGCTAGTTTGGCTCAGTATTTAGTACAAAAACTAAGTTGACCAAGTCTAGATTGATTCTTGCAAGAAGGCTTTAACAAGCGTCGCTCTAACTATATCTTTAGATAGGGCTCCAGTTTCGAAATTAAATGTGGCAATTTTACTTCAGTGTAAGTTAATGTTCCCATATTTAGAAGTGGCTCTAAGGCTAACATTTTGTTTTCCCAATTTGCTCTGTAACTATTTAGTTTAACATATACCTAAGCATCGACGTGCATTTTGTCGTATGTCCGTTTCAATTCTTGTTCTTATTCTTGCTAATGCCAGCAATACACGGTTTGAAATTAGCTGGAAGCGTGCTGCAGTAAGTATTGTCTATGAAATATTTACTTCCAGTAAGCAAACACTGTCAAGTTTACTGCGCGCTGCAAAATTAACGGCTAACTTGATAGTGTATGGATGGTATTAAAAGTACTCGTAAACTTGTCATGTCAGTAAACGGGATTATGTATGGCTTAGCGTGGTAAAATTATCAAATGAGTCCTCCTTCCCAGGGCAGGACGCAGGACAGGAAGGACTGTTAGACTTGTACTAAAATCTATGGTTACCTTCAAAAGCCTTTTACGTTCCGGGGTCACGTAAGCTCGTTAGAGCTACAACCCCGGCAAACGTGTAAGGATAGCATTAGCATTAGTAACACATTACGGCCTAAGTCTGCTATTTGAGTAGTCAAATTGTCTTAATAACCAATAAACCTTGATTTGCAATCACCATTTGCAGTACGAATGACATCTTCAATCGAATTTCCCTAATTGGTTAAAACTGCTACACGTTGATTAACCGAGGACTAATTATCCACCACAAAAAGGTTTAAAGAATTAGAAACCCAACAAACGTGTTAGCAATTAAAGCTAAGTCCTAAAAAGTAACAAATTAACACAGAATATGTAAAGAGTACAGAGGTATTTGTTTTTAGAAGACATCTCAATATACGTGGGAGAGTTTGAGCAAGAGAAACTTTGACAAAAACACAATGTTGATGACATGACCTGTGTTGCCTCTAGTTGAACTGTGAATTTAAAAACACACACTTGTTGTGACTTTGTGATACAGGAACAAATTATGATAAACCTAATGACAAAGACACCAAGACAAACTTATATGAAAACTTAGTGACAAAAAACTGTATAAGAAAAAAAAAATGTTTAAAAAATGTAAAATGATTTGTCAAAAAAAACGCGAAATGCTATTTCTGTCTCTAAAAATCGCAGAAATAAATGTATTTTTATAATTAAATGCAGTGAATTCAGAGAGTGTAGCTTGTGTGTACTGGAAATTGGTTATAGAATGAAGATTTTTTTGAGAATAAACAATTTGGGGAAGACACAAAAAAGAAACATAATCATGCATATAGAATTCTTAACAAACAAAACATTCTGCGTATAACACAGAAGGCCTAACACACCACTTATAACATTTACAATCAATAGAAAAGAAGAAACGAGAATATTAGGTAAGTGTAGCGAAAACCAATTTAGACATGATTTGAATACAAACATACTTTGTTACATAACTTTTGTAAACTTTAACTGGTTGCCAAATAGTTTCTCTTGATCTGGTTTTTCGCATTATCGGCTTTAATTTCTCATAAGGACAAAACACGATATGAAGATATTGGCGCACAAACTGTTAACATTAATTTTAACAGTTTGTATTTAGAACATCATTTTAGACATCCGAGTGGAAGTAAAAAAAAACTACATTTTTTTACTAAAAAAAACTGCTCTTCCATAGTTTCAGATAGTGTAGATATTCCACTTTTGTATGAAACTGCAAGCGACTGAAATATTTCAGCGGTGTTGACTACAACTGTTTTGTTACCTAAATCATTGAAGCCTACACTACCATAGTTCGGGTAATTGGTTGAATCGCATTATTTGAACTCGCTTAAAATGTGCGAATCGCACGTTTTCAATAATTTTAGATTCGCATGAAATTAATTTATTGTTATGCGAGTCGATAATTTCAAAAGTTTAACATAAAGGCATTGAAAAAGAAGACACAATGAAAAAAAGTCGATTAAAGAATGACAAAAAAAGACCCACTCAATTCTATCAAACTGGATTATCTGTAATTCGATTACCTATTATATCGATTGCGAAGTAACACAATAATCTTTTATTGTATAATTACGATATAATCGGAGGAATTATCTGAGTTGTGAAAGCTTACAATGTAATGGCCACACTTATAATATTATTGAACACAAAAAGGTATTATGTAAAATTCGATGAGTATTTTGCGTAAATGTGTTGCCTAAATTCTTGTACTGTATGAGTCAAGTTATATGTACTTATGGTTGATTTTATACAAGGTTAAACCGATTAGAACAGTAGCGAAAATTATGGATATTTTGTCTTTTTTCTGCCCAGTTTCTCCGACTAATATTAGTTCTTGCTTACATGTAAATATATATATATATAAAATACACTTCAATATGTCCACCATAATATACGGTACGTCAAGTATTTACAAAGCATATTTTATATAGAGTGACACACTTGGCGTTTTATCGCCAAAAGCGGTCTTTTCAAGATAACCATCCAATACAATATCAAATTATCCGTATTGTACCCCATTTCATAAAAAAATGACATTTTGTATCGGCCGCATTTTTTATCTGCTGAGATCTATTACAAGTTTAATCAAAATTATCTATAGACAAGATGGCTTCACTTTAATTATAATAATTACAATGAAGTGCATTTAAAATTATTACTTCATAATCCAATTATATTTTAATAGGAATAGCTTTACGCGTGTGAATTGAAGCACTAAAAGTCTTTAAACCTTTCTTGATGATGTTGAAATATTGAAACAATACATGTTCTGGACCTTCCTATTTTTGTCCATTTCCTCTCCCAGAGAAAAAGTTTTTTTTTTTTGCGGGAACTGTTAATTTTGCCTGACAATATTTTTGGAAACGATAAAGTGTGATAATATCTGATTTTGAGTGCTTCGGCTTCGAATTAAAATTGAATCATCTACCGACACATTAACTTCGGAAAACATTCTAAATGAAGCCGATATTTTTGTAGAAAATCTTTTAACTGTTTGGTATAAGTTTCTTTTATCTACTATTCCTATAGGTAATAGTTGAAAGAAAAGCAGATTCTGCACTTCGCCTTAAGTAATTTATATTGCCCTCGTGCCTGTTAGCTTAGAGCTGCTAATAAGATAATAAGCTTAATTTGCTTAATTTAATTACCTTTTTTGGTGATTTGTTTTTGAAAGGCGTTAATTTTTTTTGAAAAGTTTTTTATTTTACTCTTTTTGTGTTTTAATATTCAACCCACTTCTTGGCACATACATCATGTTCTTACATGTGTCACTAGAATTTTGTTAATCCGTAGCACCGGTATTAACAACGTCCCATGTGTGTGTACATAACAAAAATTCCAATAAAATTCCCTATCTCAAAATGCTGAACAAGTTCTGATGAAACTTGCATTATTCCCTAAGGTGAACGAGCCCAGTAACAACAACAAAACAATTTTGAAAATCGTCCACAAGGGGCGAGAATCGCGGTACAAACACTCAAAAAGTAAGATCAATCATGTCTTCCAGTATGGGCGACTAATGAAAAATGCTCACACAATAAAAAGTCCTGAAAACCAAATTTGCTGCCATCATTTATGGACCCACACTGCAAGTATCCATGCATCGAACAAAAATAGAATCGGCACTAATCGGTCGGACTCGAATTACGATGTAAGTTCTGTCATGTTACATCCTAAGTATGACAACACTATCTTAATCATTTAAAATTACATGAATAATATTAAGTAATGAGATTCTGTTTGATAAACTATCCTAATCTAGCTCGGGGCTATTCGTGTAGAGCTTATTAATCTATCCCCAATTAAAAGTTTGGTTGTAAATGTGGGGCAATTTTGGCACCTGATGTCCTAAAGGTGTAATTTATAGATTGCCTCGATATATTAACACTGGCAACATTTGCTGGATGTATGTCAATTCATCATATTTACTTACGACATAATTAATCAGATGGTAAAGTGTAATGTAATGTGTTACATGTCTTGTAATGATGGAGAATTAATTTGAGAATGCGTTTTTATGAATTTTTTTATTATCTGTTGTGTATGTTAAGCTGTTGGTTGAAAGGTCATTTATCTCAATGTTTTCTCGCAGCGGTTTAGAATTGATTGAATTGAAAAATACTTTGATTTATTTAAAGCCATTAAACATGGCTTTAAATAAATCAAAGTATTTTTATTTCGATAGAGTTAAATTGTTTCTTATGTATGATAAATTGATTGTAGCAGGTGGCACTCTGTAGTTTCTGACTTCCCCAAGGGAAGAAGGCGTTAGTTTATGTTTGTATGATAAATTGCATGTTTGTGCAATTTTTTACATACAATTTTTGTTATGAACAACTAACTAAAAAGTAGCTTTTTGTTTCAGTCAACGTTTATTATACCAAAAAAAAAAAATAAGGAAGGCAGAAAAGCATTAGTTCATTTAAAGATCTAGCTATAACAAACTGGGTCACGGGACTGTCTCTTCAGGTAACCGTGACCCTGGAACGTAAAGGTCTATTGAAGGATCACCGTGGATTTTAGTCAGTACGAGGCTGACATTAGGGAGGACTCATTTCAAGATTTTACCACGTTGATAAAAAAAGCCATGATAAGCACTTAAAAATGATAGTCAGTGAAAACACAAGTTTACCTTAAAAACAGTTAAAAAATGTACATTTTGGAGTTAAACCTGAAATGTTAACTAAAAACCTGCTGCGCATCAGTTTTCGTAACGACATCTGCAAGGCTAGCTAGTATATTTCTCACGGCCTGGTTTGTTACATGCATCACTTGCTATATACATTATATACCAACATATAGAGTAGCATTTGGCAATATATTGGCACATCTCTTAAAGTAATCTGGATTTTACGAGTATTTAAATTTAAAACTTAACGTTTTTTGTGGCCATTAATTAAAATTGTTTTATTTTTGTTTTATATTTAAATTTTAAAGCGCTTGATGTTAAATTAAAATGAGATTTTTAATTTTTTGAACATTGCATAAACTGTTTCAGAAAGTTGTATTGGTAAATTTGGTATCCATAATCTTTTGATTGATATTTCAGCTTTAATTAATTTCTTTATTAATGACTGTATCATCGAAATTTAATTATCAGTTAAGGCAAAGTATTATTAGATTTTTCCAACGTACGGTGATACGGAACGTATCAGTGATAGGGAGAAACGGAGCTTTAGTCGGCAATAGGCTGGCCCTTTTGTATGGGATTTTAAATATACGACAACAGTGAGTTATACACCGTGACTTTTTAGTCGTCTTACAAAAGTGGTCCGCTTAATTTAAGGTAAAAGTATAAATCAAACTATCCATAGAAATTCTATAAATAAGCTTTTTCGTAGCGTGATGTTATCTAGCCTATAGCCTTCCTTGATAAGTAGAATATCCGACACAATTTTTTAAATTCTATTTGAGCCAGTAGTTTCTGAGATAAGCGCGTTCAACCAAACAAACTCAAGTTTTATAATATTAGTACGTTTTTACATAAGTTAAACTAACACCCCGTTAAACATAAACGTAAATCTTATCGAATATAAATAAACAAACCAGTCGTGATGTTCAACCGTTTAATTGGATTCACGAGACAAAGGTCGCGAAGGTCACACAACAAAGAGGTTCCGCCGTGACCCCGAGTTGACCTCCAATGACCTCTCGTGACAAAAAACACGAGTACTAATATTGATGATGTTTATGAGATGAAATTGGTCGAGTTATTTCTTTTGTTATTTGAGTTCAAAAGTCTGAATGATCAAGAAAGCTTTTTGCGGTATTAATTTTAGTTGCCAATTTGCGATTATTTGTGGTTCGTTTTTCCTCAAAAACTTACTACATAATAACGCAGGGTTGGGACCCCTTAGGACGGTCTACATTGACCTTATGTAGTATGGTGAGGTACATAATAAAATTTGGTTAGTAATACTGGTGTGACCACGCAGTCGATATGCTTGTATGACCAGATGAGGCGAAAGATAGACAGAAGGTAAAGGCATGTAGTTTCTGCCTACTCCCATGGGAATAAGCGTGAGTCTATATATTACTAGCTGACCCGTTCCTATTTCGTTGGGCGGTATAATATGCATGATATCTTTATAATTTAGCTTTATACCAGTGAAACAAATTCTCAAATTGTTTCATTACTTCCGGAGATTACCCTCTACATAAAAACTTATAAACCAATATTACCTCTTTATAATATTAGTATAGATTACATCTGGATTACTATGTCTACCAGTGGACTGAAATGACTGTAGTAGGCTTGTCTCAATAACATGATATTTATTACCAACTTTCATCTTTGGTGTAAGCAGCTTTAAAAAATGTTTTTGCTCAAATTCATGTTGTACGAGTAAATACAGATTATCGTAACGACTCGTTGACTGCCTCATTATACCGATCTGAATAATCAATAAACACAGTTTATGAAGCAATAACAAAATCACTTATTTAAAAGTGAAACCGATGTATAATAATAACAAGTACGTTTATCAATATAAAAGATATAATATAAACTTTCTATGAGAAACCATTAACGTGTGCTGTAGCAGTTAAACTTATATTTAAACTACAGTTAGACTTTGAGGTTAACTGGCCTCTGGTTTATGGATTTTCATTTTTATTTGGATTAGTTTCGAAATTATAAGTTTTACTGAATAATCACTTTTTTTCTTAGCACTAAAATTGCCTAAAGTACGATTATTAATTCGAGCCAGTAAAATGACATTTGTTCATTAAAGAAATTTACTAAATTCATACTAAATTTCATTGTATTTATAGTTGCATAGTAGAGCAGTGGTGGTGGTCGTGGGTTCGAACCCAGCTTGGCGCATTACTTTGTGTAATTTATTTCATCACCACTGCTCTCAAAACGGTGAAGGAAAACATCGTGAGGAAACCGGCATGTCCTAGAACCATCAAATTCGAAGACATGTGACATCTGCCAATCCGCACTGGGCCCGCGTGGTGGATTATGGCCCACTCCCTCTCACAATAGAGGAGGCCTGTGTCCCAGCAGTGGGAACGTTATAGGCTGATGATGATGATGATGATAGTTGCACTTGTCATTTTAACGACTGGAATTAATAATCGTACTTTAGTGATAGCTTTTTGTGCATGTGAGTCCTTAATGTTTGTAAACGCACCGAAGATATACGCACTGAATAATATTTAAAAATCAAATCCGTTACCGACCTAGCTAATCCTAGCACGCACAAATTATTGAGGACAAAGTAATACAATTGTTGCATTTTGCTATCTGCTATTTCTTTCTATCTTATACGTTCCGCATTATTTATCGCTGTCGTAGTTTTAAATTACTATAATAACAACGCAACGATATCTGGACCCCATTCAGTATGGACATGGCGTATCTTTCTATATAATATCATTGTTTATAATATAAAAATGACCAAAATATCATACATCCATCATCGAAATGTGTGCCCGTTTGCAAGTCAGTCGTGACCGACGCATAGGTCACTTGCTCATATTCGTTCAGTAGTTCATTCACTCGTTCCCCAGCGCCATGTCCGCGCTATCTCTTGTGAAACTCCGGCTCGTGACCTTCTGCATCATAAATATTTATTGGTAGTAATGTTCGTATTGCTTACCGGTTGAAAGATTAACAATAGGATAAGTTATTTAAATTTTGATTTAGTAACAGTGAGATGGTTTTGTCATTCTTTAGATTAAAGAAGGTAATTTAAGCCAGGATTTTGCAAAAGTATTAATGATTGTTACAAGAGCTATTTCCATGGAAAATCTTCATTACGGAATCTATTTTCAATTTGGATTTCCAATTTTACAGTCTGTGGTTAACAGTTCTACCTCATTTTGATTTAGTCGTATCTGAAAAGGCAATAATAATTTGAATTAGAAATTGTTTTTCTGCAATTGTGAATAATATTGTACCTAATAACATTTACGGAATATGGCTCGTAATTATTTGAAAAAGTAATTAAGGTTTAATATAAAAAACATGTAATACCAACACAATATTTCCAAACCACTGCAAGTCCTGAAAGCCTGAATCAACAGTGACATGTCAACCGGCCACTAGAAAAGCGCAAGAGATGATGAAGATCAACGAGTCCCAAAAAATAAATTTTAACTTTCTTTTGGATCCTGCAACGAAATTAATCAGAAAATAATAGTGGGTAATACATAGTTTCCACTTAAATGATGTAAGTAAAAGTAACATTAACTCCAAAACGTACACAATTGCTCACCTATACAACTTCTAAAATACCCAGCTCGTAACAAAAATTACCAGCCATTACATAAGCACAAATAATTTCTAGAACAACAGGTGAGTTCGCACATAAATGACGTGGTGAAGACAATATGTCTCGCCTTCAGATTCACTCGGTTTTTACAACAAGGTTGATAGCCAGATAATAGGCTGAATGCAATTGTGCATGCCACACAATGGCCGCCGCATGAATCGGGTTTTACAATAATTTTTGATACTACAAGGTCGATTTTGAAAGTTTTATGAAATATCAGTTTTGTGGAAATGTACACTGAGTCGGTTTTTTTTGTTGAGCTTAGAAATTTTGTTAGTAAAAAAGATGATGCGTTGTTGTTATTTTATCTCTTTTTCATGTTTTCAAGGAAACTTACTAACTAAATATTATTTTTAAGAGGTACAAAAAAGTCATTGGATTGTTACGAGTAGGTTAGCAGGCTACAGCAGTTAATGGCACCCAAACCAGATAAGGTTGCTTTGTATTCAATTCAAACTCCCGTAGTTCGGTAGATGCCTTCCACCCACTACTTTTTAGTACCTATTTAATATATTATTATTCACTATATACAATTTAATTTACAAACTATAAATAAAAACCTACTAATAATATTTACAAGGAAAAATAATAATAAATAAATAAAAAGAAGAAAAAAACTAAGAAATCTAACAGAAAAATAAATAAAATCTAAATCTAACTAAACTAACTAAACTAAACCCACTACTAGGGTCATACATTGTCAGTATAAGTCCAGTCTACTGTACTCAATCTAGTATATACTAGATTGAGTACAGTAGACTGTATAGTGTATAATAGTCTCGTATTTCACTAAAAACTCTCAACTCTCCTTGCTTATATCTATTAATGTATTGTTTCTCTAGGTATCTGCTTATACTAAAACATTATAACAGCTTAAACATACGGAAGTAAACATTACAATTTGTCCAACTTAGCGATCGGTGTCCGAGTGGGCGTGGCAAACTACAGGGTGTCCACTTTTCCGTGGACAGCGCTGAGTTACATCGCGGAAAACATTTATTACTGTGGTTGTACAGGGCGGGTACTGTTGCAGCCTGTGGTTAGGACCTATATTTATCTAGATAGGAGATTGTTGTCACTGTTGAAATGTACCACTCCTCTGCCTAGGCCTTCGGGGATTGCAAGCGTGATGGTCTGTTAAGTCATACAAGAATGAGCTATACGGTGAAACTGGATAAGGGATAGTTTTTATTTCCTTTTTATGTTGTCGTGGGAGAATTTAAGGCTGCGTTTCCATTGCGGCGGATCATACTTCTTTAATAATAAATAATAATCAATCATTTTCCATATTTCTTTAATAATATAATTATCTAGTTAAATACGAGCTACAAAGGCTCTGTTTCCATTGAGATTACCATTGGAGTTTCCAAGTGGAGAAGAGTAGTGAATATTAAGCCATGTGATTGGTGTATCGCTCTCCGCTCTGCTCCACTCCGCGTCAATGGAAACAGAGCCTTAGTAGCTCGTATTTAACTACATAATTATATTATTAAAGAAGTATGTACAAATATTGATAATATTTAATTAAAGATAAGATTTATTACTACATGTAAATATGTGAAAATAAAAAATGCACACAATAAATTACATTCATAATCTGACTACACATCAAAAATGTTCTATCTTAAACCACATCATCGCATAATCGTTGAGATATTATTCAAACGAGAGTCAATATAAAAAAAAGAAATAGACTTCATGATAAAATAAATCTAAATATATATAGCTCAAAGGTGACTGACTGACATAGTGATCTATCAACGCACAGCCCAAACCACTGGACGGATTAGGCTGAAATTTTCATGCAGGTAGATGTTATGACGTAGGCATCCGCTAAGAAAGGATTTTGATCAGTTCTATCCTCAAGGGGATGAAATAGGGGATGAAAGTCTGTATGAAACTTTGTCAATTTGATAAAAATACATTGTTAAGTTCCGACATCCACGCGAACGAAGTCGCGGGCACAGCTAGTCAACTATAAGCGCTAAACACTTCACTAAATCATACTAGTTATACTCTTACACAATAGAAAAATAACAGATGTTAATAATTGAGCCGCGGTAGGCTTTTTAAACAATTCGATTGTTATCTAATGTGATCACGAATAATTGGTACATGTGATTGTAATAATAGATTTAATCGATTGTTGATCAATCATTGATGGTAATGTGGTTTAGAAAGTTTGTTCTATGAAGCGGTAGGCCTGTTTATTTTATTTATATACCTACAACCGCGGCGTTACCCGTGTTTCTGCGGAAATTAATCCACGAGAACGGCATGCCAGGTTTAAAAGTATCCTATGTGCTAGCCCTGGTTACAAAACAATCTGTTTAGAAGTTTTTGTGAGAAAGTGTAAACAACTTCTATCCATCTATGACATCCTAATAAACTTTCATGTTTAATTTTTTTTTTATCGTGTTAAAATCATCAAATGAGTCCTCTTACCCAGGGCAGGGTGGAAGGGACTGTCAGACTTGTATTGACTAAAATCCATGATGTCCTTCAGTAGTCATTTGTGTACCGCGGTATACGTGTGTCCCGCGACATGTGTAATTATAAGTAGTGTTTACTTAGGTTAATAAATAACCAATAAAAGGCCAGCGCTAATGATTCTCGCTTATAGCTGTGTTTATCGTGAATTCGAGTTCGAATCCAGGCACGCATTTTCTTCCCCTGTGTTGCAGAGGACCATAAACTACGGTGACTAGATTCCATCAGGTGTAGTATGCTTGCCGTACGACATATGCTTGTATTGCGTAAGTTGTTGTGATGTGTTGTCCATAACAGCATAAATAAAAACAGTAAAAATTCAGCCAAACAATATGCTGTCCTAAAAATATCCAACTGATTTCAACTCAGTTCAATTATTTCGATAATTATCTTGTCCAGTCCACTGAACAATAATAGTTGACATGATTCAGCGACTTCAGCAAGTCTCCACAAACAGGTCGAGGTCACGCGTCCGTATGATAGCGGCATCTTGTGCTAGCGGCCATTGTGTTGTTATCAGCGGCCGCATCTCTGAGTACGCCTACGCTGTTACAATGTTGGCTGAGGTACTGTTGTCTGTTGGACTGTAGACTGTACTGCGATAAAGGATGTGTTCTGTGTGATTTACTGCGTTTTATAATATTGATATAATCTTATTTATTCTGATATCAAAACATTTGTATTCACAGGCATCCACTCTCATAATATTCCTTTAGATTTTAAAGAAGTTGTCTCAGTTTTTGCAACGAAAATAATAAATTATCCTTATATGAAAATAGTATATCTGTGTACTGGTAATGTTGTCTCAGTCATTTAGAACTTTTATAGTTTCAGAATAATGTTTCTTAACTATAACACGTCTATAGAAATAAAAATAAATTAAAAGTTACGGTGCACCTTTTTAGTCGATTGCGTTGATGTCTTTTGTACGCGTATAATCTTTCTGCTCAATTTTCACATTTTCGGTGTGCATGAAACAATTACTATATATTACAGACTATATGCAGTATAACGTAAAAAAAGCATAACGTAAAAACACATGTTTATCTTCAAAGTATACTGCTATGTACAAGTTACGGTTTTTGTAATTACCAAATTACTGTATATTATTAAGTACGGAAGGAATAAGTAATAACATTAAATAAAATAGAAAAGAGTCCAAGTTGTCGGCGCGGGCGCCATCGGTTACCTAAGTATAAGTGATCGAGAAACGTTTCCTAGATCAATAATACTTACGGACAAACTATTTCAAAGTATCATACACTTTCTCTAGACACTGAGTGATGCAATTAGAATTAGATATCAAGTAAAATGGATATGTTTTTTGCTTATTTTTTCCTCATAATGTTAAAGTATTCTTTAAAATCATGAAATGAGTCATCACCCAGGACGGGACGGGAGGACTTCAATATCCCTTTACGTTCGAGGATCACGGTTACCTGATGTGACAGTTCCGCGACCCCAGCAGGCTTTGGCTATCCCCGTAAGATTACTGGCAGCTTTTTGTGGCACGCGTGGAATACGACTCACCGTCGACTCGGGCATGGTCCATGGTCCACGGACGGCCAGTCACTCATTACTCACCGTCCATATGCCCAATTAAATCTTTCTTGGATCCTCATGATATAGCGAACATTTTAAAGCCCACCGAAACAAAACGAACTACGAACACTTTTTCTTTCCGTACTTATATACTCATTAAAACAAAGCCTATATATATTACATAACTGTGACCACATATTTACACAAACCGGTCTCTACTTCAACGAAGGGCAAAATGTAGAGCGGTGAGAGTACAGCCTTCATAACGTAGAGTTTATGTAGAGTAGGTTACGAATTTCGAATGAGGTGCAAAGTGTAATGTAATGTTATGATTACTTTCACTGAAACTGTGTTGTAATGTTAAGGTTAAGTGAGGTAGGACTTACTTAGTTTGCAAGGTCAAACTATTTTAAGTTGAGAAAGAGGTTATTTTTTTTTAATTTTCAACTTAGTAGCTGCTGTTTCACATTGACATTGACAGTTATGATTATGAAGATAGAGTCCGCGCTACGACTAAAGTCCTGAGGAATATTCGTGGTACTACATTTTTCAATGCAATTTGATGTAACGACATAAATACTAACGCCGAGTCGAAAGGACTTCTATGTGGTTTTGTAGTTCTAAAAACAGAACTAATTAGTACTTTGCCTGTCTGAAATATCCCCTGCTTTCGTCGACTGAATCAGTGTCTATATTTCTAAGATAAATAGGAATCTCATCAGGATATAAGTTCCAGAACATCAGAAGAAGAAAAAAAATATACTGTAATTTCAAAAGGGTTAGGGGTTAATATCAACCAGACACTAATCTAGAATCCGAACTGCAGCCATATTTTTCGCACAAGTTTTTCACGTTTTTCTGACGATTTCATATTCTTATTCCAGATCTTATGCTCAGAAAAAATCAAATGTTTTTTTTAATCATTCCATAGATACTGACTCCTTACTCCCCAGGGTCAAATTAAAGAGAGAGGCGGCCATTTTGTCTCAAGGACAACAAGTCACAATCACAAACTTTCTTCCCTCTAATGTATAAAGTTGCACAGAACACAGTGGTCTATATAATGCCCTTAGGACTGGTTCGTGCGCAGGCGCAGTTCGGTCGCCAACTGGCACACTATTACATAAAGCCTACAATTGCTTTGTTGAAACTTTCAAAGTACTCGTATCTATTGTGATTGTACATAGCCTGAAGTAAATTGTCTGTACTGCCCAGCTATTAAATTTTAGGTATTTTTGTGATTACTGCCTCGTCGTAAAGTGTTGTTAGGAGTTTCTATCAGGGATTCCTCAGTAGCAGGAGTGATGTTATTCATGTTCTTGATCGAAATTAAGGTCCAGTAGTTCATAGTTACATTCGCTTTCTCAATCTTTAATCATGATTTAGTGGTTTTTGACCGCCCCGCACCCGTTAGAGGGCCAGAGCCTGCTGGGGTCGTGGGACTGTCTCACAACGTACGGAACGAGGTAACCGTGATTGTGGAAGGTAAAGAGCTAGTGAAGGATTACCCAAGATTTTAGTCAGTACGAGTCTGTCAGTCCAGTACCACCCTGGGTTGGAGGACACATTTGGTGGTTTTACCAAGATCAGAAGAAAAATGATTGCCTGTTTTGATGATCAGTCATCACAAGGTTGTATTGATGCTTGTCGATTATCATGTTAGGCAAACTATCTTTTGACGGGGCCAGTTAAGCCCAATTGTAAGACTGTTTTGCCAATGCGAGTTTGACCTTCCCTTCCACTCCACCTAGAGCGGGAGGACTCATTTGATGATTTCTCTTCCCAGAAAAGGCAAACTCTAGTTCTGTTTTCTATTCTTACTTTCGTTGGCAACAGGCTCACCTAATTACAAGGGATTTTAATAAAGACAGAAGAAAGGTATTTATCCCTCTGAAAGCAAGCGTGATGTTATGTTAATGTACCGTAAATTAAATAACAAATCAATAACACCTCGTAATGTTTATGTATTTGAGTGTGATACATGATTATGTGTGCAAATGTTTATGTGTGTGCAATCATGCGCATCTTCACGCTACTCGAGGAAATGGAACGTGATCAATTAATCAGCTGGTTCACGCATAATTGATTAACTATCACGCGAACTAATTAGCGATTAAAAAATATTTGAACTATCGTTTAGTGGCTGTTAACGCAGTGGTTAGGTCCATTAATTTCAAATTGTAGTGCGTTTGGTATTTTCTTAGACAGGCTTAGTATTTATTTAGGTCGTGGGAAGGAAGGAAAAGGTGGCTCTGGAACGCAAAGGGCAATTGAAGGACCAATGTGGTGTTCAGATAATATGTCGTAGTCTTAAACCAGGTGGGAAGAAGTCATAGTCTAGTTTGTGTATTGATAATTCAGTCGTTAGAGAAAAGCTTATTTTTCACAATGTTTGAGCGTTTTGCTGCTGCACTGTGGGTCACTGTTCCAACATGTTTATAAAATTTTTGATAATTTTTTCTTAAAAAAATAAAATTGTAAAATCACCTACAGTACAAGATATATACGAGTAGATGACGAAGGGATTTTTTTTTTCAAAAACTAGGAAACTTTTTGTGCTAAGATAGAACAATAAACAAAGGTACATTTGTGTAACAAAACCAATATTACTTCGGTATGCTATTTACAAACTAACAGTTACAAACGTTAATTGTGAAATTCAATTAGCTTAGAACCGAGAAATTATACAGTAGCTGTCGGCATCAGTCATTATTTGTTTGACCTATGACCAATTTCTGAGATATGGTTGAATTAAAATTATAGCTGACTGCTATGCTATGAACCTATGACCCATAGGTTATGCACCCGTTTTCTATAAAACTAGGCGTGTTTTGTGGGTTTTTGGATGCCATACAATTTTAGATTTTCTTTAAACGTTTTTCATTATTACGAACATATTTTAATTGAGACCAACTACAGTGAATTTGCGAAAAACAGCTATTTTCTACATTTTAACGATTTACATGATTACATTATGGAGAAGCAATTTTTTTAGTGTAACGTTGGCCCAGTGGTGGCCCATTTAAAATAACTCCGACTTACTAGTTATAGGACGTAGGTTTAAACGCAGACAGGCGTATTACTTTTTGTAATTTATTTTATCACCACTCACTCTCTCTCAACTCTCAAAACGGAAAACATTGTCAGGAAACCGGCTGTAAATGTCCTAGAACTAAAAATTCTTAGACATGTGACATCTAGTAACCCGCTCTGAGCCCACCTGTATTTTAGCACTGGGAATATTACAGGTTGATTATTATGCTGTAACAAATTTTCAATAAGCTTTCTTTCATACTCCACAGATTTATTATTTAATAGCAGGAGGTGTGACCACACAACACTTTACGATTGCTCAACACTATAACACATGTTTCTTTGTTTACACCATCATTCAAAAGTGAATGAAACACAGAATACATTCACTTTTCATTCATAAGCTTTCATTAGTCTACTACTGACACTTAAGTCCACTTCATAAAGTATAAATTCCCGTGACAGCTGCCAAGTTATGTATGAACATAACAATTTTATTAGCATACCTTCCTTGTGAGAAATAAACGTTTATTTATTAGTTTTCTTTTGTGACTTGTTATGAAGGAAATGTCAAATAGTTAAAGTTATGCAAAATGTTGCGTTTTACAAAAATGGTGAACGTCGGTAGTAATTGTTGAATGTGCTAGATATGAATCAACCAATGTAAGTTGAATTACTGAAAAAATGTGAACTGTATTCGCTAACTTAAAATTCTTTGTAAACATTGAAAGAGTGTTCTAAAGAGGAAAATGTCTCCCACTAAAGAAATTGAAATTGAGTGGAGACCACGAACGGGAAAGAGGAATGTAGGGAGACAACCGACTAGGTGGACAGACGATCTTGTTAAAGTGGCCGGAAGAAACTGGATAGCCATAACACAAAACCGCCAGAAGTAGAAAGATTTGGAAGAGACCTACACTCAGCATTGGGTGACTAAAGGTTGAAGAAGATGAAGATGAGAAAGAAATTGCGACATCACAATTTTTAAACTGAAAAATAAGGGCTTTGGTAAACAAATCTATACTAATATTATGAAAGAAGAGATTGTTTGTTTGAACGCGATGAATCTCAGGAACTACTGGTTCAAATTGAAAAATCTTTATGTGTGGCATAGTTCATTTATCGAGACTATATGCTATAAAACATCACGCAACAACCAATAGGAACCGAGGAGCAGTGGTGAGACCACGGGAAACAGCTTGTGAACACATAAAATATACGGCAATAGCAGATTTTTTGGGCTGTCTTCTGACCAAAAAACAGAAGTAGTAAGATTTGGAAGCCACCTTCAATGATGATGATGATGTATAGTTTATTTTTTTACTAATAGGATCACATTACAATAACAATATAAATTAATAAATTACAGAAATAAGTAAGAAAATACAGTGGCTAAAAGTAGAAAATGAGAGGAAGAGAGACCAAAAGCAAATTTCATTAACCAAAAAGTGCGCAAATTTTGGGCCAAACATATACTTTTAAATATTTTATCTTTAACGCTGAGATGAAAAATCCATTCACTTGTTGACCATAAAAAAAGCCAAATTCATTACTCAAGCCAAAACAAACATCCCATAATTCAAGATCACAAATATAATGATAGTCTCAAGTTAATGTAGGCCGTGCATCTTATGTTATCATGTGCCAAGATCAGATGCTGCAATACAGATCATCTGGTCAGAGGTAATGACATGTTTCGACATCATGGTGTAGTGGCGTGACCTTGGGAGTTTCGCATCTGATACGAATTGTTTTGGGTTTGATTTTGATTATAGGCTTAGAATACTTGCTTTTGCTTGTGACTTTGGATAGCCAAGGTTAAAAATTGTTACATGAGAAATTATGAGAAAAATATCCTATGTGATATTTCAGGTCATGCTCTATCTGCGTGGCAATTTCCATTGAAATTGGTTCATACATTTTGGAGTGAAACGTGCACAGATAAATGTAATCTTTCACACTTCTGGTTGGTTCATAAAATTGAGTTACTTATTTTTTTATCTATATTTTAGAGAATTAAAAAAAGCGAATATGACACTCTGTATATAAATCAAAATCTCACTTAAAATTTTAAAAAATAACTAAACATAAATTAGTTATTAGAGTTAGTTATTGAAAGATATTTCATCAATTTTGTTTGTTTTATTTGTATCCTTTTGTGAAAGTTTTTTTTTATTAATCAAGATATCAACTTTGAATAAATTCACCACGATAATTAAACTTTCTTCACTCTGAAAATGCTTTTTCCCAAATCTTTCTTGAAAGTTTCACAATTCAAAACATTTTAGTACCTCATAAATCGTTTAAGTAGTATATTCATAAGTTTCTCAGAACTTTAGCCAGTCTTTTCTCATCATTTTCTCTGAGCATTAATACAGATGCTTCGAGGTCAACATTGAGAAACGATGCCTCTAATATACACATATACCTTTCTGACGTAAACTAAAACAATAGGATCTTAAAAATTCGCAATTTCACACTTAATTTTTACCTTCTTAATTAAAGTTTAGTGCGTTATTACAACAATGGCATACGTATGAATTTCACAAAAAGTGTCAACAATGTTTTTAGTTATTTCACAACGCGTTTTTATGATTTTTATGTTTATGCCTGTTGCGGTATTCACACGCGTTTATTTTGTTTATTGCGTTATTGTGGTAGGTATGTTTTCTAACGCAAGTTATTGAGCTTTGCCTTTATAGAAAGCCGTCGAAGCGTTGCTGCTAAGAAGATAAGTTTTTCTGTAACTGTTTTATATGTTTCTCCTTCACATAAACCGTTTTCTGAATATCCAAACATTTTTATTGCGAAGTGTTATAAATCTTCCTACATAGATATTATGCTTGTCTTC
Organism: Agrotis ipsilon; assembly: GCA_028554685.1. Lineage (NCBI taxonomy): Eukaryota > Metazoa > Arthropoda > Insecta > Lepidoptera > Noctuidae > Agrotis > Agrotis ipsilon. The sequence continues at coordinate 18,031,769 of CM052965.1, forward strand.
TTTGTAAGACAAGCAGGCTTTGTCTATATTTTGCCAGATTTCTTCCACATTTATACCTTTTAAAAGATATGCAACTAGCTATAGGTCATATTTTGTTAACCCCCGACGGAAAAAGAGGGGTGTTATAAGTTTGACGTGTCTGTCTGTCTGTCGGTCTGTCTGTCTGTCTGTCATTCTGTCTGTCTGTCTGTCTGTCTGTGGCATCATAGAGCCCGAACGGATGAAGCGATTTCAATTTAGTTTTTTTTTGTATGAAAGGTGACTTACCTGCGAGTGTTCTTAGACATGTTTGATGAAAATCGGTTGAGCCGTTTAGAAGTTGTGGGGGTGAAAGTGAGGAAAGGTAACCAAGGGTCTGCAAATATACTCGAGTTGGGTATCAAATGAAAGCGTACTGAAAGGGAATATTGACGATTTAATCGGGAGTACTCTTAGCAACATAAAATGATATGAGAATGTACCTATAAAAAGTATAAAATCAAAAATAAATTTAAAATTTTAAAAACCCCCGACACAAAAACCAAGTTCCCTTTAAAAAGTAAAAAATAATATAAATACGTCGCGTTGGGGGACTGCTCCAAATTATTTACCATCACCTGTTTTTTTTGCAGTCCCCCAACGCGACGTATTTATATTATTTGTGTCGGGGGTTTTTTTAATTTTAATTCTAAACTGTTTCTATATGTTTCAGAACAAAATATGATTTGTATAGTATGTGACAACAACGTATACCGTGACAACTTTGTCTCAACATATAATATAAGTAACTATGTATTAAAACATGTAACTAAGCTGATTCAGAGGTAAATAGCACCAGTTTAGCGAGGAATGCGGAATGCCTTGCTACTCTTTACTGAGGCGGAATGTCGCCGGATATCAGGCTATTAATATACAACCTTATCAGTTTCCATGGCTACAGTATATTATGACTAAGTCGTGTTAGGTGTCTCTTGTAATGGTTGCACAAATTAATGGCGAGATGAACGCTTTTGAGAGCGCCAAATTCGTAGCCCAGTTTAAGGACTGTTCAATCTAGATTGACATAAACACGCTAAGATGAAGAATCATGCCTGTTCCACGCAAAGAGTTAAGAAGAGGTAATGTCTGCCAGGGTCGCAGGACTGTCTTCAGGGCCATTGAAGAAATACCGTAGACTTGTCAGTACGAGTCTAACAGTCCGTCTTGTCCTGATTCCCTAGGTCGGAGAACTCATTTGAACATGGGATCGAACCCAGCTAAGCGCATTAGTTTGTGTAATTTATTTCATCATCACTGCTCTCAAAACACTGAAGGAAAACATCATGAAGAAACAGGCATGTCGATACTAAAAATTCGAAAACATGTGACATCTACCAATCCGCACTAGGTCCGCGTGGTGGATTATTGCCCACTCTCCTGTGTCTCAGTAGTGGAGACATTATACATTGATGATGAAATAGTAAATAAATAAGGGAATCTGTAGGTAAATAGCGTGAACCTGTTTCCGAATGCGTCCATATAAAATAGTGCTACGAAAGGTCGCAGCTAGTATGCCTACGAGTACATTACCTTTTACACGATGCTCTTCTCGCAGTAATTGCCTTTAATTCTAAGATTTTAATCAGTGAATGAGTCAACATAGGCGTGTAAAATGTAAATATTTGGGTATTACATTTGATCCGATGACCTACAATTAGATCTATAAGTTATAGTAACTGAACATCACTAAAGTACCTAAATACACTTAGAAAATTACCAAATGTTAAAAATTTCTTGAACACTTGTCGAAAAAACTGTGTTCCATAGATGTTTTACTTTTAGAAAAAAAGTAGATAAGTATAAAGCCAAAGATTTTTGTTTTTTTTTTTTTTATATTTGATTATTGTGAATTCACATAGCGCGGATAGCAGGACAATTAAATAATAAAATCCAGTACAAAACTACCGAAAACGAGGACACAATGTGGAATCTGAACAGAAAGTACTAGGAGAACTTGATCAAAACTTTTTCTCGTGGAGAATATTTTTGTGGCGAACTTACAACAACTTGTAAGACGTTTGGACTCGCAAACTCATGCATGAGCAGCGAGGCGTTAATCCTCCGGGCTATCTTCAACGTTATGAGATGAACATTTCACAAAACCGGATGTTTAACTAATTAACCTTAAAATTAACTTACCATGGCTTTAGGGCATATAGCACTAGATATAATAAAAACCCATTTTATTGACATGAAACCACGCATAAAGTTTAAATCGTTTATTTACTCAGTAGTCCTTGTGTTTATAGTTTAAGCTCTTGTAACTTTTAAATGAAGTAATCTGTAATGTCAATCGCCGGAAATGTGCCTATTAAGAGCGAGGGCTGCTTATCGGAGGATCGTAGGTTCGAGTCTCGTGCGATGAACTTTGAGGACGCCACTCGTGAAGTGCTGTTAGCAATGTTTTATGAGGTTTATTTATTATGTATTACTTATGAGTCTTGCTTTAGTTTAGGGACTTTTCTGATTACATATTTAATTTATGAGGATCATGGTGACCCTGGAATGTTTGTGCCACTAATTAATTTTACCCGACTGAAAAACACAGGCGTTTGTTTTCAAGATCAATGCATTTTCTAGCGATCGTCATGCACAAATACTAGGGGCGTAGGGGCCTTAGTCAAACAGCATACGACAGTAAACGACAATCGTTATCGTTCAACAGTCAAAACAATCTGTGAACTTCATTAAATATTCAACTTTACGCGCTGGGGTATTAAGTTGAAAATGTATTGGTGATTGATGAACGATAATGATTGTCGTTTACTGTCGCAGGCTTTGTAACAAAATATAACTTGATTTTAAAAAAAAACAATGTTGGACAATACATAGAAAGTTGGCATCATAATCAGTGCTTGCTTCCTAACTTCCAGGCTACATACTTCGATATTTTATCAAACTGATATTTTATTTTCTAAATATTTTTCATTTCTGTGATATTTACGATTAAATACTAATGATTTTTCTTTTATCTTTACAGGTAAGTACACCAACCAGGCGAAATATCTCAAAACCTTTCAAGGAGCAAAACATGCAGAAACTATTTGCCGTAAGCCTTCATTTGTCTTTACTAACATTGCAAGCAACACGCATTCTATTTGATACATTTTGCCGTTAGAATGTATTAAGATATTGATAGTACTTATTCTTAGGTATAGTACATATAAGTCCCTACCTACTGGGTTTATTTCTCTGCATCACCTTAAAGTAGACTGGTAGAAAATGCCTAAGGCATTAAGTCCGCCTATGTACTCTGTGCATGAAGTTTTAATAAATAAATAAGTATGTGTGTCTCTATGGCTATAAATATGGGATATTTAGCTTAGCAAATAAAACAAAGCGCCCTTCAATCAAACAACAATAAAACAGTTAAAAATAAATCAAGTTTAAGTTTAATACGTATTTCATGTTTTTTTTTCAAACATAAATAGTTATGAAATAGATTAATTAACGACAAGCAGTTCTTGATAAACAGCCTTTAAATTCGTTTGGATCAATTGGGATACTAGACCCTCTAACGTAAATGCTAAAAATCTTCGACAATCGTATTCATGTAACCTTTCATTAAAAAGGATAGATTTGTTATCTCATGGCCTAAAATAATTGTTTTTTTTTTGTATTGGGAAAAACCCACCACACTATTCATAAACCACTGCAACTCCTGAGAGCCAGAACCAACAGTAGCAACCACCAGAAAAGCGCCTAGACAATGAAGCTCAACGTGTTCCGGAGAACGAATTTACCTGTCTTGGATCCTGCAACGAAATAAATCACAAAAGAATAGTGGAGGAGTAGGAAAAATATGTTTCCACATCATTGATTGCTTACTATCAAATCTGATCCTCAATTTATACATACTATTTTCATTATCAACCCAATGTCAACTACTCATATCCCATAAGTCGACCCCGTGAGACAGTCCACACAATGTATATCGTACACTACAGTGCACCGTGGCGGACACGGCCCGACCTTGCCGCAATCCTTTCTAATGCCATTCTTGCGCCCGCGCAGACGTCGTGCAACTGTTAACTGTTGGCGGTTGCCCGTTAACCTGTTATTTGTTTAGGCTAATGTGTGGTTGGTTTATCGGTTGTTGGTAATATGTAACACGTGTGAAATAATATGTTATCTTGGGTGTTTCAATTCTGGCAAGATTTGCAAAGTTCGTAGTATGTTGTGGGGTTTGGCAATGTGTAATATCAGCCATGTTTTTCTTATTGATCACGTTTCCAGCTTCATTTATAAACATGGTCAGCCTATATTCACACTGGTGGCAATCCAGGGAGGATTGTTTGATGTCAGATGCTCTCTACTTTTCTTTCGATTCCAGGATAGGTCGGATTAAAAAGGCATCGCGACTCTCACAATCCCTTCTGCAACACACTGAGATGGATCTTCCATTCAATGGATTACTTCCAAAGGTTTCAGTCACCTTTTTCGACACGGATTCGTTTGGCAAAGCCTTAAATCATATGACTCTTGTCACAAACTTCATAGGTTATATCTAATCGCGGGCGAAAACTAATAATATCGCGGCCTTAGCTACAGTTGACATTTGCGTCCATTTCGACATAGATTATGTGATCTGAATGTCGATTCCATTTTGTTAAATCAATAAAGATGAAGGTCGTTCGGTGATTAATCGTGATTTACTTACTAGATAGGGATTAACTGGGCTTAGGGTGGAGTTTGATAGGCTTGCGAACGGTGAGTAATGCTTGCCGTCCGATTAAAAACTAAGCTCGTGTCGAAGGCGCGTGGAGTTCCGAATGCAAACTGACGGGTCAAACACTTGCCGAAATCACGGGACTGTCTAAAAATATGTGGCCTTGGAACTCAAAGGGCAACAAAATGATAGGATGGATTTTTAATCAGTAAGAATCTGGCGGTCCCTTCTACTAACTCAGGGTGAGAGGAATCATTTGTAATTATCACCTTATTTCAGTTTCCCTCATAATTATCTAAAACAGTTCCAAGAATGCGTTCTTCTGTAAAATCTTAACCATTTTTTTGTTCTTCCCTGCTTAGCCTTCTACCTCATTAACACACCATTAATCCCTTTATCTTCTTACCCTGTTCCAAACAGATTTACAAACAGCATACCAACTTCACAAACATAAAATTATCCCACACATCGCCACGGCCTATTTACACGCTCCGTGACGATGACGCAACGACAGCGACGCGTCGTGTCGTGACGAGAGCGTTGCTACACGGATGTGTGTCTGTCTGTCCGCTTTGCGCCGTGACTTGCTGCACGCGACGATGTAAATGTGGCTTGTCTTGTGTTTGTATTACAAGAGTTGTTGATCAAGTTGTTTTATGTGTAAGCTTGTTGTGGCCTAATTACATGGTGTCAAATATATGACGTAACAATAACATAATTAATCATAATTACAGCAGGACCTTGACTGTACATAAAGGGCTATTGAAGGACACCGTGGATTTTAGTCAGTACAAGTCTGACAGTCCCACCCGCGCTGCCCGGGGTGGGAGGATGATTTTACCACGAAAAAAAAAGGCCCTTGACTGCAGGCTCAGGCAAAGGTGTACCACTTGGGGAAGCCTTATCGGAAGTGGAAAAGACTGTCATAGAGGCCCTATAGGTCAAACTGGAATTTAATATAAAAATCCAAGATAAAAATGTTTGGAAACATGCTGGTCCTGCTCCATAGTACAATGTAGGGCTTAAACAGAATCAAGCTGGTTGAAATTTTAATGCTCACACACTCCTTTATTGTATTTGTAAAATAGCTTTAATTGCAATGTTTTGTTAAAATGTGAACTCCATGTACCTTTTTGTATTTTTTTTATTTCTTATTATTTTATTTTTTAATCATATTTAGTCTAGTTTTTCAAGGTACATTGCTTTTACATTATTATTTCAAAGGATGTAAAAAAATATTGTAAAACATTTTTAAAAAGAGTAAGTATGGAGTTTCTTGCCCATTCTTCTTCATACAACCTACCTTTGCGAATGGGTGTAGAATCATTCCCATCCCATCCCATTTCCTTAATTTTAATTTATGCGACGTTTAAAAGTGCCTCTTTGATGGCCTAATTGAATAAATGATTTGACTTTGACTTTGACTTTAATCAGACGGCGAGTGGACTATTTGGTTTTGGTGCACATTTGGTAATTCGTATAAGTCTCACGTAATAGTAGGATTTAATAATCTGGCTGTCACTAAAAAGTTTTGTATATACTTTGCAACATATCGTTGCAGAAAACGCAGAGACATACACTCATAAATTATTTAAAAAACAACTTGAATTTTGTCAGTTCATCATTTCAAACCACAAGTTTTCGGAAAAAACACGCAAATCATTAACACTTTCACTCAGTTTTTATAATATCATCATAACTTGCGCTTGCGCACGCATTACATATTCAAATTATTGTATTTTTAAAAACAACAGGTCTGTACGTATTTTTTTTACGTAACACAAATTATTTTTAAGATAAAAAATCTTAATAATCAAGGCGGATAATAGAGAAAGTTTAATGGTTAACCATATAATTATAATTTGGAGGAAAACCTATTATTTTCTATGAGAAGACTCATGAGGAAATGTGGATGTAATAATTACCTTTATTGTATATCTAAATTACCCCCAGAGGCCAGAAGAAAATAATAATCAACAGCTGAGATCCAATTAATTCCACAACCGAATCATGGAATGAAACGGATTCCACAGGTATTTTGTGTACCTAGTTTTAAAAACTAATATTACATTGAGTAGCTATTGAAGTCTTAAAATCTTAATGGTACTGTATCAGGTGCTCAATATTACCTAATCCCATCTTTATCCGAGCCTCATCTTAAATTCGGAACCATGCCATCAGAACAGCTTTATCGACATCCCGAATTCTGGTCAGTGCCCATCTAATTTAGAAAGAAAGAAAGAAAGAAAGAAAGAAATAAAATTTATTGGTACAGACGCAGGGCATGGCACAATATTTAAAAAAAAAAAAAAAAACAAGTGATAAAAAAAAGAAAACAAAATAAAAATAATCTAAAACTACTTATTTGGTACAAAAAATTTGTTTGCCCCACGGCTGCTCCAAACAGGCCCAGTTCAGCATAAATGTCAGGCAACTAAGTGCCGGACGCTGGTTTTCAACTGGTCCTGGTTGAGAGGTGTGTACGCCGAACCAGTTATATGTAATTATGTATATACTAATAACTTATATAGATATATATAAATAAATATATATTATATACTATGTGTTACGATTAAAAAGTAATACATATAGTTCAAATCATAGATAAAATCCATAGTGATTATAAAATAATGAAACTAGTAGGTACCTACAATAAAGAATATTTCGCGCGTGCGATGCCGGTGCTTATCAAATTGTTATCAGTGCAATTACCCTCGGACAATGCGCTGCAAGCAGCGGAGTGCAGCGGACGATCGCACGCTTGACACGTTATATTATTTTACGACAGAATTGAATAAAAGGAAATTGTGAAACAGCAGACTAATTCGTTGAGATTGAGTTTATAAACCTGAAAGTTGTGAGTGCTAAGGTGAGTGTATTTTTATACTAATTAGGTTTATTTACATTGATTTTTATCGTGATAAAACGCAAAATTTCGAAAAGCAAACGGGATACAACGAACGAAGAAATATGTGGGTATATTAATGGATAGCTAACGAGTTTTTTTTTTTTTTTTCAGTGTTAAACTGGTGATGGTACTAAAGCCTATATTCAAAAATACAGTGACCACTTTTTTTGTCCGTTTTGGAAGAGTGGCAGCGTTGAAGCAAGAAACCATTTGTGAGTAAAAGTTACATAATTTGCAGCATCTATAGACGTGGTGTAATTGGATGAGCTGTATTTTTTTTCTGTGTAGTTCTCCTATACACGATGGCACGTAATTTCAAAACGGCACCCAAGCCTGAGATGGAAGAGGCAGCTAAAGAAGCATGCATCGCCGCGCGAGCGACAGCAGTCATCACGGGATTTTCAAGGGAAACGTACAGTACACATCGGAATTTAAACGGCATGACAACAATTTGTATTATTTTGTGAAGTAGGTACAAATCATATTATTGAAAAATTATGTTGAACCAAATCCAATTTTCGTTGCGCGTCTATCAAATAATGCCGCAGACGGGTTCTGAAAGTGTGTATCGTGCCAACCACCCTTATTGGTGGTGGAATATTGTTCCAAACCTTCGATGCAGCGTATCTGAAACTGCCCCTGAAAGCAGCCGTCTTGTGAGACTGTGTTGTCAGTTGCTGTGCACAGAGGCGTGGAGCGCAATCGCGTCTACTGGTCATCCAACACAGCTTGTCATATAAATATTTTGGTTTTTGTTGCTTGATTACACCGAAAAGTAAGCATGCCAGATGTAATTTTCGCCTTGACTTCATTTTTAGTATGAAGTGCTTGTTAAGGAAGGGGGTGATATGGCTTCTGGGAGGAACCGAATAACAAAAGCGCGCGCACGCGTTTTGGACTCTTTGTATGAGCCGGTCTGTACGAGCTAGCAAGCGAGGGCCGTAAACCGTGTCAGTGTAGTTTAATTTTGACAGAACAAGGGTCTCGACCAACTGCTCGCGTAGCTGCTCAGACAAAAAAGGCCTCATTTTGTACAATAGTTTCAACCTATAGAAACAGTTTTGTACCGAGTTGGCAATATGTTTTTCGAATCTAAGGTTGTAGTCCATACATAGACCGAGGTTGCGCGCTTCATTAACTCGGTCAATAGGTTCTCCCATGAGAGATAGGTTTAATAGTAAGGGAACCTTTCTCAACTGCTGTTTAGTACCAAACAACATATATTTGGTCTTTGCCGGGTTTAATGCCAAGCAGTGCTCTTCTGACCAGGAGGCTATTTTGTTTAAGTCATTATTTATACGCTGAACTGCCGAATTGTAGTCTTCTGGTCTAAAAGATAGATAAACTTGAACATCATCCGCGTAGATGTGATATTTGCAATTCTCAAAGCACTTAATTATGTCTGCACAATAAATAATAAAAAGAATTGGTCCCAAAATCGAGCCTTGAGGAACTCCCCTTTCCAATGAAGCTAGAGCTGAAGTCAAAGTAGTACCGTCATCCAAGCGCAATTCAACGAATTGTTTCCTGTCACTGAGGTAACTGCGGAACCATTGAATAGCATTGTCATCAAATCCGTAGTAGCTAAGCTTAGACAGTAACAGCGATATATTTAAACAGTCAAAAGCGCGGGAAAAGTCAAGTAGCACCATTAGTGTACACATGCCTTTATCTTGGGCTGATAAAATGTTATCAGTGACATCCAATAATGCCGAAGAAGTACTGCGTTGCTTTCTGAAACCGGATTGTAAGTCAGGTAACAGTCCATTTTCTTCCAAATACCGTGTTAGCTGAAGGCACACCACTCTCTCCATTACCTTTGACAGACAGGGCAGTATGCTTATAGGCCGCAAGTCTTTAATTTCTGTCGGGTTTGAATTTTTTGGAATGGGTCTAACAGTGGCAATCTTCCACTGGCTGGGAAACGTGGAAGTCCATATCGAGAAATTAATAATAAATGTGACAATTTCCAATGTTAGTGGCAAAGTTAGATTGAGCATATTTAAAGTAATGTGGTCGCAGCCTTCCGCATTTGATTGTAAATTAAAAATAATTCTCGAGATTTCATCATGGTCTACCGGGGCAATGGTGAAAGTTGCGTCGCTAAATCTATGAGACTCGTAGTATGTTACAAGCGACGCGCTGGCCACCGGGTTGCCAGGAACATCTAAAAAGGTAGTATTTATTAGATCTGGGTCTCTAAAGTGTGATGGTAGTTCTTGACCGCGCTTAGAGGTGGAAAAAGTGGATTTAATGTTTTTCCATAATAGTTTAGGATTTTTTATTTTATTGTTTATGTTGTACCTAAAGTATGCAGCTTTTTCATGGTACAGAGCGCTCTCCACTAACGCTTTTAACTGTTTATAATACCGTTTTTTATGTTCTGTCTTAGTCTTTCTATACGCAGCCAATGCTTTGTCCCGCAGCCGCATCATGAGCTTAATAGTGTCAGTGATCCAGGGATACGATACTTCCTTTATAGTACAGGTTTTGATAGGTGCATGTTCGTCAAATAATGATAATATACGTTCATTTAAACTATAAACCATTTCATTTACATTAGAAAAGTCAGCAATATTTTCTAAGTTCAATTGAGACAAATCGTTATTAAAACTGTCCCTACAAATATCTTTGATGGGCCTGTATCTTGCTACAAATGGTTTAAATTTTTCACGTTTCAAATGGAACTCGCTGACTATGAAGGCATGACCAGTACACGTTCCAAATGATTCCACGTTCGTGTATCTTGCGCTAAGGTCTGTGCACAGTAGGTCAATAAGGGTTTCGCTCGTATCAGTAAAATGTGTCGGGGAAGTGACTAATTGAGACAAGCTCAAGCAATTCAGGAACTCGAGTACCTTTTTAGCTTTGTGCTCATTGGTATTTAGCATATTTACATTAAAATCACCGAGCAAAATGTAATGATCACAATTTCCTAAAGCAGCAAAGGAGTTCGTTACAGCATCCAAAAATAAGTCAATATCAAACCATGGTGGTCGATAAGCAGTACCGATGGCAATTCTCTTACCTGCCATGGAATACGTAAGCCACATTTGCTCGACGGATTCGAATCTAGGGTCAATCGGCCCGGTATATGTTCGCGCACTCAAACCTCGCCGCAAGTAGAACCCGACGCCCCCACCACGGCCCGCGCGCACGCACGCTGGCCGCGGCACGTGTCGCAGGTGATACCCGGGCACCGCAGGCGCGCGCCCCTCCTCGCCCAAACGCAACCATGTTTCGTTTATAGCCAACACATCGAAATCGTATTTGCCAACTGCACTAATGAAATCGTCATGGCCTGTACCCAGAGATCCCGCATTTAGAAATCCAACTTTTAGAAACTTGTATTTATTAGACATTTATAAAATATGTTATTTCGAATATGAACATTACACAAATTAATATTATTTCCTGTGCAATTAAAAATCTTTCATTCATTGTTAATATAATTTTGCGTTGAATTTTAATTAATATAATTTTATAATTTGTGATATAAATACGTATGTTATGATAAATTGAAGATAATAGTAATGTAAACATTAAGTCACATATGGTTATAAATATAATAGGTGAAAACATGTGTATGTAAATACTATTAAGTGTCAGTGAGGTATAACTGTGATATAACCGGTTCAAGCCGAGCACTCTAAGACGCACGGCCGTGAGACAAACACATCTGTTGAAATCAGTAACATAAACAAATACCAAGACGCATTTGCAACATTGGGTGACATAATACTGTAAACAATGAACTAATGGCTTAAAATTATAAAAACACAGAGTATTAAAAAATGTAGCAACAAAACTAGGGCAAGCCGTGGTTGTTATTGGCAGTAGCCTGTATGGGTACGGCCTCAAAAACCCGATGTATATCTGCCTCGCAGCGGATCTGGTGAACTGAGTCCCCGGCCTTGTAGCGGGCGAGTATACGGCCTCGCTTGGACCACACGAATTTCCACCCGATGCGCCCACCAGCCTCTCGCGCCAGCCGAAACAACTCCCGATTGGTCTTCGTAAGGCGCTCGTTGACGTAGATGCGCGAGACTGGACCAGGCAAATCAAGGTCAGCCGAAGTGATACCACGACGCACTCGGGTGGCCTCCACCATCTCGTCGCGTAAGTCTCGGCGCGCGAAACGTACGACGAGGAATCGCGGGCGGGTTTCGACCGGTGCTGGCTGCGTCGCATTAATGCGCCTGCCCCCAACTCGCTCGGCACTCACGATGTCGCGCGCCTCGGCTTTTACGCCTAACTTTGACGCAACTGTCAAGGCCGTATGTACTGGGTTTTCACCGGGAGCTTCGGGCAGATTTGAGATCTGAATGTCGGTCGCTAGGAGCTCCTGGTCGCGATCGTTAATATCGCTCCGAAGCTGTGCGATGATCTCGTTCACCCCCGTTGACTCCTGCTCGTGTTTACGGGTCTCCAACATAGCGACCCTCTCTTCCAAAGCGCTCATACGGTCGTTCGATTTTTTAATGGTTGACCTTAATTCGGCCAGGTCATCGCGCATTAATTGGAATTCTTGCCTGATAGTACTGATAAACTCCTCCTTAAATTTATTTAGCTCCGCAGTGATGTCCGACGGGTGATGAGTCATCTCTTGTGTAGCGTCCAAAGCCGTGGTATTGATGGGACTTGTACTTGTGTCCATCAAGTTTACCAGGCTATCTTCCAGCGGCGCCACTGCCTGTCCCCTCACTGGTGTCTCGTCCCGGTTGTCACGCACCTGCTTCCTACTGCAATCTGCACAGTGCCAGGGGGTCGTTATGATGCCAGTCATGTTTAGCCTAGCGCACCGACGGTGATACCATCTAGGGCAGATATCGCATTTAGCGCCATCTATCGGTGACAGAAATTTCCCACAGTTGCCACACTTGTGCATGTTGACGTTCACAACGCGAGCTCGGTTTAAACGATCAATCGACAACGCAGTGCGTTTTATAAATAACAGATGTCGCTATTTCTAATTTAGGCGTTGATGGTGTTTATCACGGCGCTAAGTCGTCTTCAAACACCATAAGATGGTACACTGCACTAACGTTAGGATGCGTTTGCACTGGGTTATGGGCACAAGTTAGTTCCAGATAGTTAAAAAATAAGTTGTTTTATATTTTAAGAACAGGGTAGATAACTGCTAATCCACAATGAGATTTGTTTTTTTTTTAATGTTTTTGTATGTTTACACTGCGCACAATCACTGTATATTATTGTCACTTGTTATTTGCACTTAATGTAGTCTTTTTCTGATAAATGTTTTTGTTTGCAGCTTTTAATTTTATTTTAAATCCCGTTGATGAATATTGAGACTTGCACAAGTTAAAGGTTCGGTACCCTCCTCTCCATGTAATACTAGGGTGACTAAATTGCCATCAAATTATTAAACGGGACATAAATATAACGAAACGTTTGATAATATAGGGTTCACCTCTCTACGAGTACGATGTTATGTGAACTCTCTAACTCCGACAATCGATCAACAACAGACCTCCCACGATCTAAACGATGAATGAATTAATCACGCAATCGTGAAGATGATACGAATACTCATCTCACTATCAATCAGAGTAATGATCTCGCCGGTTGAGCGGCTGGGCAGCCCACCAGGTGACCACTTTCGCTAGATCTTGACCCCGTGCGACTCAGGACTGGTTCTCACGCGAGTGTCATGTGGTGCTGGTCATTAAACTCTGTTGCACGGGAAATGCATGGAGTTGTGTTGGGTATAATGTTTTTTTTTTAATTTATAATAGAAAAAAATGCTGCCATTTCTGTGACTGATTGATAGACACCGTATGAAATATGTTAATTACTGAAGAAACTTAATTGAGTATATGTATATCTTAGAAGACGGTAAATTAGCGATAAACTAAAAGATTATTTATGAAAAGTCTTAAATAACGACGGGTTTAAAACAACATCAACTAGTCAGGGGCAGAAATAATTGTGAAAAAACTAACTTTAAAAACACATTTCAAACTTAACATATGACATTTAACACCTTGAACTCACAATTAACTTGTATCTAAACAGAAACGCAGGTAATTAAAATCAAACTATCACGAAAAATCATGACATTAACAGTCAACTCCGGCTAACCCTAGCAAGGGCAGGCCGTTCACATCAACCATGCAATTAATAAAAAAAAGTGACGTTCATTACAAGATGGCGGCGAACTGTCAAGGTCAGCTGTCAAGTGAAAGTTTTGGCGGGAAATAGAATGCGCGAGATTATATGAATCGATATTGTTTAATGATTGATTTAGTTAAAGGTCGAGGTTTGACGATAATGCGTTTAGATTAACTAGAGTAGTTAGGTGGGAGTATTTCTTTTTGGCATGATTGGTTAAAGGAAGTTATTAGCGAAGTAATAGTAATTGCGTTCGGTTTTAACTTTACGCCTGACATTTTATGCCATTCCGGTTGTCAGTAAACCAAAGTAAAAAATAACGTGTTTCATTGCTGTTGTTAGTATTGTTTAAAAGCTTTATTTCTCCTCCTCCATATCTCTTTGAACCAGCCACTATTTTAAAGAGCGTTGAGGATACAAGTTTCAAGCATAAGGAAAATGTATTAGGTACAGTAATGGTGTACTTCTTTCGTAACTAAAAAATCTTTTTATAATTTCTAGGAACATACCGCAATTTTATAAACCACAACGTGACCATATAGCAGTAACCTCGCCGGCCTATCAAAAGTTCACGTTGATTGATGTTGCCAGCTACAAAAATGAGACAATCATTTTTACTATTGACTACCCTTGAATATTATGATTTGATGGGTGGGCTGGTATCTTGTTAACTTTACGAGTTATATTATGAGATTTTAAAGTAGCTAGAGTATTGGCACTGCTAAAAGTGATTTTCCAATAACTTTATAACTAAAAGTAATTTCTTTATCAGTATATGTTGTTCTTGTTTACGTCTAAACTTTTTACAAAGGAAAATACGACGATGTCCAGGCTCTAAAAAGTCCATTTCCTAACGCAGATCATTGTCTACTAGGGTGTCCATCTTAATGGTGTTATCCATTCCCGCGAGAAACAGAAGTAAATAGACCATTAGCACTTATTCTGCTACTCACAACGACCAAAAATGTAATACGTTGTACAATTTCCATTGTTCTGATCGTATTTCCCAATATCTATTGCAAAAAACCATTAGTATAAAATTAACAAGACTAGAGTGCTTCAAAAAGTTGCCCAACATCATACATAAGTGATGAAAATAAAAGACATCTTTAATTTACACACTTCAACATAAAATACGAAAACCAGAGATATAAAACTTTTGATGTACTCTGATCCTAGTTGAGTAAGCATCCAGTATGGACAGAAATATTATTTTCATTATGACTGAGGGAGACGATACTTTTTAAAGAGCACTTTTTGAAGCGCATTTTTACAGTCCCCCAAATTGCCAGTTTTTCGCAACTAAGGAAGTGTTTCAAAAATCCTAGTGATATTTTCGTAGTGTATGATCATTTCAGCCTATTTCTGTCCACAGCTGGACATATGTTTCTCCGAGAGAGCGTCACAGCGCACGATCTCCCGTTCATCCAACCATTTTATTACAATATGTACAGTTTTGTAACATCTCTAATCTCTGAGTGGGGGGGCTAGGAGTCCATAGCACAGGGTATCCTAGTTTGGATTCCTGACTCCCACAAAAGTTTTGATACATATCGATAAGATTATTGTACTAGCAATCTACTTTGTGGGAGAAAATAAAGAAGTTATTATTATTATAACCACCGCCAGCTATCTTCTCCAGATTATCTGTCCACGAGAGGGTCTCACCCTACGTTTACCCATGCGTGGTCTCCATTCGAGAACCTTCCTGCTCCACTTTAGTAGGCCTAATCTAACGATTTAAATATTTGGCCAGAAAAAAGTGTCTTGGGCTTATTATCGATTCTCAGTGCGTGTTACCAATTTTCAATAGTGCGTGAACGTTGCGACACGTTTTATTTTCGTAACGTTATTATTCAATGTTTTTACTGACAGTAACTGTACAGTTCACACATAACGATCAAGGATATTTGCTATAAATATTTATTTGTTTATTGTTTTTGTTTTTAATCGATTGGAAACAATTGGAAATTGATACGAGTGCATGTATTTTATTGTTTTGTGCGCATGACCTGCATTTTTGATTGGAAACGCTTCTTGTCCTTGTGTTTATAAATTATCATGGTGTAACAAAAGCAGTGCTTGCTAACTTTCTCAAATCTGTATTTACAATATAACAATTATAACTAAACCTTCCTAAATCTGTTTCATGGTAAATGAAAACACACAAAATGTGACGTATAACCATACCACCTTTTGCCATCGGCTTCGTTTCGTCCCTTCCACATTTTCTTTTCTCCCATTACGCAAATCTAAATTAAAACCTAACTCTTGAACTGCTTCCACTGTCTATCTGTCTCCGTACCAAAATTGATTCACTGATTTAAGCCCTGCGTACACTAGGCGACGCAAGTATGCGATGCCTTACGACTTTGACATCCATTGACGCGTGCCTGTGTACCTCTATGGATTTGTATTGCGAAAATCACCTGATACCAAAGTCGTAAGGTATCGGAGACTTCCATCGACTTGTATACGAAGGGGTTTTGTCCAAAAAACGTAACAAACAAACTCACTGCCGCAATTATTTCAACTCAATTCTAATTAAGATTAGAATTCTTCGACGCCCTATGAATGTTTTTTTCTTCTTTTTATTTATTTTTTATTATTTTTCCTTGTAAATATTATTAGTAGGTTTTTATTTATAGTTTGTAGATTAGAATTTTATATGTTAAGATTATGACCATTATAACAAAACAGCGTTAGTTGCCAGTATATCACGTTGAGAAACAATTAATTGCTGGTTCTTATTTGCCGCTAAAAAATTGTTAGCATTTAGCAAATGCCACTTCGCATCTATAAATCATTGCTATCATACAAGGAAGCCCATACATCATACAAAACTCATGTATTTTTTTAGATACGGATCTAAAAACACCTTAGTTGTTCTTATTGTATGCAAATGATACAGAATTATGTTTGCTTGTTTTAAGATTATGAAATCACAAGATTTGAGCTGAGTCTTGAACTTAAATGTTTCTAGGATCCTATCTATCTCTGTTCTAGAAGTCATCAAAATTGGTCCTGCAATTTAGACATTAAAACAGAACAAAAAACGAAAAGAAATAAAAAATTTTTCGTCATCTATTACAGTTACATTGAGTTCTAAATCTTTTTGAAGTGTTGAAGTCATCAAGTATTGAAGCTTCTAGTTTTTTTTTTTTTTTTTACGTGGTAAAATCAAATGAGACCTCCCACCCCGGGCACGGCGAGAGGTACTGTCAGACTTGTACTGACTAAAATCCACGGTGTCCTTCAATAGCCCTTTATGTTCCGGGGTCACGGTGATGGTATACGACCCGCGACCCCGGGAAGCTTCTAGCTAGATTGACTTTGAACTTTCAACCAAGACCAAGGTAGATAGATATCTATTAAAAACTATTAAGTACTGTTTAAAAATAAGTAAAGGTCATTAGGCATCTTATCATATACAAACTATATCCATGGTACGGCTAACACAAACGAGAAATAACAGATTGTATTCATCTATGATTGTTCTGAGATTATCTGAGGAAAGAAAAATTCTACTGTGAGCAGAATTTGTACTTCGTCCTCCAGATTCAGTACATCCGACAGTCTTACCAACCGAGACTTCCTTCGAGCGTCGAATTCTTCATCGAATCCGGAGGTCACAGGTTAAATTACTGCTCGCGGTCGAATTTGTCTTACCACAGAATTTATTGAATTTGTGGCTCATGCTTTAATACGACACTATTGTTCTCATGTATACAATCAAATTAAAGTCAATCAATTAAGTTTTCTGTGTTAATTGTTACAATCCAAAATAGATAGAGTCATTGCATAATTATGATTGTTACTAAATGATCCATTGTCTAACATTAATTTTGTTCAAACATTATTAAGCACTAACTGAATACGTAGTTAATTACATTTAATAAACGATAGCAAGTCAATTGTGTATCTAAAATGAAATACATTATAAAAGAGCCAATCAATTTTTAAAAGTCGTTTATTATAATAGTCTAAACTTTATTTATATTTGACTGCAAAACAAACAAGATAAAACTTAAGATTGAATTAACATTAGTGACAGCTCAAAAACATGCTAACTAAACTAGACATGACAGCTTAACCAACTCGATATTATTCTAAACTAATTTCACAATATCGATTCTTATACCGATTATCGAGAATCGATTCCGTCTTAGAATACTCATTATAGTTACGATAGACTTGTGAAATACACGCTCATTCATTAATAATAATTTCTTCGATTGTTGTGATGTCGTAAACCGATGTTGTTTTGAAAGAAAAACATTGAAACAATGTAGTGTTTGCCCCGCGGCTGTACTTGATACAAGTTTGATTGATATGTTTGGGCGGACCTTTATGCTGTCAGTATTATTAAGATTTTTGACCTCTGTGGAAATAATAAGTTATTTACAAGTACTTACATAGTGAAATACTGTTTGAAGAAGTTTGTAGATGGTTTTGGCTCGTAAGGAAATCATTCCTAGCTTTGAAAAGCTATAATACAAAACATACTTACTTTCTAATTAATTTGAAAGGCATTGTTTCACCTGCGTTTATTTCGAAAATAATCTTACGGAAACGTAAAACTGAGATAAAAGGTATCCTGTGTGTAATTGTAACAAACATCCATCTATCTATCGATTCTTTCTCAAAAAAAAATGCATTTATAATATTGGTAAGATTAGATTGTTTATGTTCAGGATCTAGAGGAATTATAATCATACTCCGATCTCTCTCACAGACATGTAATCTTTAATTTTTTTTTTTTTTTTTTATTCAGCCTACATTGTCCCACTGCTGGGCAAAGGCCTCCCCCAAGTCTTTCCAAGAGTCCTTGTCCAGCGCCACTTCGAACCAGCCCTCATGGTACGAATCCAACTCGTCTCTCCACCTCTTTCTGGGCCGGCCTCGGCGGCGCCGTCCATCTCCAGGCACCCACTGTGTGGCGGCCTTCGCCCAGCGGTCAGGATTCATGCGGCTGACGTGACCCGCCCAGTCCCACTTCAGCTGGGCAGCCTTCTTGCCGACGTCCAGGATGCCTGTTTTGGAACGCAGCGTGGTGTTGCGAACTCTGTCCTGTAGTTTGATGCCCAGAATACTGCGTTCCATTGCCCTTTGGCAGACTCCAAGGCGGAACCTCTGCGACTCGGTAAGCGACCAGGTCTGAGCACCGTAGGTTAGGACGGGCAGGATGCACATGTCGATGAGTTTGCGCTTTAGGGAGATTGGTAAATTACCCTTCATAAGCGTCTTCCCCAATCTTTAATTAATCTTCGAAATCTTCAATTATCACCCCCCCAATCTTTAATTAATCTTCGAAATCTTCAATTCAAAGATAGCTCAGTGTTTAATCCATATTAACTAGCTCTTATGTAAGTAATGCTATTCAATGTCAACATGTATTCCATTCCATTTAGCCAAAGCCATTAGTTATTGTTCATCGTAAATGCATCATCTTTCTTTTGGAATCGTCGACCATCAGCTATCGGCGACCATCAGCCATCATCGACCATATAGTCAATGGTAGTCTATCACGCAGAGAAACTGCTACGTGAAATAAAAAAAATCACTTACACGTTAGGTAATGTAAGCGAAAGAGATCATACAATTGTTTTCCTCTCTAGAACTTGGCCAAAAGAAATAATTTGATCATACCGATCAAATTATGTCTTTTGGCTAAGTTAGGGGCACTGTACATCCTCTAAGTCTATGGTCAATACGGATATAGACATCGCTCATAGACCATCGTCCATTACCCATGAACGTCCATCGGTCAGTGAAACCGTTGGCTTTCTAAGTCACGGTGCGCATGCGCGATGCGAGCGACGCAGGCGCAGCGCCGGACGTATAGTGAAAGCGACAGTGATCTAGCTTATTGACTTGTCATGTTTTAGAATAGAATGGAGCAGTGGTTATAGTGAGGTATAGGGGGATGGGGTTCGATTCTCGGGAAAAAAGGTTAATTGATTTTTGATAGAGGTTTTGTTTTGTCTATGAAATTGCTATGGATAAATCTTCACTGACTCAAAGTGATTTTAATCTTGATTCTACTCAGTCAAACTCATGATTAAATCCAATCGAACACAGGGCCTAGAAAATAAGGATGCCGTGGACTTTAAGTCTGACGGTAAGAGTTTGACAGTCTTCCGCTCTAGCCAAGGGCGAGAGGTCTCGTTTGGTAATTGTACCACTCCAAAAAAAAACGGCCTAATTTGACAAGATTAACATAAGGCAATTGCCCTGATATGTTGTATCTTTGTCACATTCACATTTATTTCACTTTTAGCATTTTGTTACCCACTTCCGGCATTTCCGTTTCGGTACAAGATAAATTACTCAAAAACGACATTCCTTACTTAAATTAATATTCTAACTGTCTCTGTAACAGAGCATTACATACATAAGAGGGCAATTATCACGTAAATAGCGGTCACCACACGCGTTATGTGGCGTGTTGTACATAACCAATGACTACGGTCATCTTACGGTGGTCTAGCGGTACTGAATATGAGTTTTTGGGTTCGATTCCAAAGCTGGACAAAGTTTTATGAAGATTACTACGAGGTATTTCTTAATAGCAGCAATTTGTTTACATTTTAGGACGCTTAACAAATAAGTCCTCCCGTCCCGGTATGTACACATAGGGAAAGGGAGAAAGGGACTGTCAAATTTGTATACTGGCCTATTCCCAACCTTTTCTTTTAGTTTCCCTTTGCGTTCTGAGACTGCGGTTCCCTCTTTAGACAGTCCCGTAACCAGCAGTTTTAAACAGTCCCGGGATCCTGGCAGGTTCAATAGTAATCTAAAGTCAGAATTTGTGCCTGCTATAGGCTTCTAATTACATGAAATGTTAACTGATTAATTGTTTTTGCCAAGTTTTACAAACTTTTTTTTAACGTGGACAATCATCAAATGAGTCTTTCCACCAAGAGCAGGTCAAGAGAGACTGTCAGACTTGTACTGACTAAAATCCACGGTGTCCTTCAATAGCCCTTTACATTCCAGGGAGCGTGTCAGTCCTGTGATTCCGGCAGGGTTTTTACAATCTACCCATTGGAGTTTCCTTTTAGATGTGTTAAGCTTGTGGGTAAGAGATTCTACCGTACCAGGACTTCGGATTTAAGATAAACATACTTTTTATACATTATTACATAAGCCTGAAACAGTGCTAATGAAATGTGCCTCTATCTCTGCCTACCTATTCGCGGGTAAGTTGCGTGACGATAATGAGATTATGTAGTCTATCGTGCATAAGAAATGAGTTGCGAGCATTATGTGATGGCTTGACATGCTTGTTGGTCATCTAGTGCGGCATAACTGGATTGGGGAAAAAATGTGGTTTGGATTATGGTAATCTTGTTATATGCTGAACCTCGAATTTTAATACAAGAAGCGACGAAGCGTGTCGGAGTTTCAAACCTGAACACTTTGAAAAGAGTGACTTGAACAACTGAAAAAGACTATGACCTAGGGGTCATAGTCTCCTGCCGGGGTCGCGGGACTAACGAGCTGTCGTGGCCTCGGAACCTAAAGAGATATTGAAGGACACCGTGGGTTTTAGGCAGTAAAAGTCTGAAACTCTCGCCCTGCCCTGTGTGCAAGGACTTATTTTATGATTTTACCACGTAGAAAAAAGCGGTCATAGTCTAGACCAAGTGACTCTACTCAAATCTGAATACTTTGACATCGCGTTCACTTATTACTAATTTCTTTAGAAAACCGGGAGGCTCACTGAAAACTTCTTGGTTTTGGTGTCGGGTTGGACCGAACAAAGTGTTATTGGGAAATACCTGTCACGAATTTAGAACTCAATGTTGTCTTTTTTTTTGGGACAACCCCATCACACTATACCCAAACCACTGCAACTCCAGAAAGCCAGAATCGAAAGTGACAACCACCAGAAAAGCGCCGAGACAATAAAGCTCGACGTGTCCTGGAAAATGAATTTAACTATCTTAGACCCTGCAAAGAAATTAATCAGAAAAGAATAGTGAAGGAGTAAAAAAATACGATATTGATGCTGTCTTATAGCCGCTCAGGCATCAAGTCCGCTGACAACTGGCGCATGAAGTTTAAATAAAATTTAACATTAAAAGTACCAAACAATAAAAAAAGAATTCAGTCAATCAAACCCGACCTACAACCAACTTTACGTTAAACGGTGTAATTTCTACAATCGTGCACATTTACTGTCAATGAATCAAACGGCAGTAATCGTGTCCGTAATGACTTGATCGTGTACACTCAGCATTAGTTAAAACTATGTTAAGTGCTCTGAACTACTTCCGATACAAATTAGACAGTTGTCTGTTACTAATTAGGGGTTGTAAGACTGATTGTCATTGTTTATTTGAATGACTTTGTTATGTTGTAGCTGGTTTGTCCGTGGTTAAAACTGCCGTTCTCTTTGGATGTCCTTTCAATTCGGATTAGCTTAATCTTGCTGTGTTTTAGGACTAGTATATATGTTGTTACACAAGCTTAATTGTTGGGGGGTGTGGGGCAACGTTTAAAAAAAAGGCTGTATTTCAAAATGTTAGAATTTCTTGCCTTTGTAATTATGTGTGTAAGAATTAGTGTTGTAGAGATGGTTTCGTCGCTGTGATGTTATTGTTATTTAATATTAAAAGTGTGTTTTTGTTTCCCTTATTTTCTTAAACTAAAATTTCTTAGCCTAACAGCAATAGCCATAACTATTTATTGAGCTCCTTTAGTTATGCGTCGAGCTACACGATAACTGAAAATTCTTGCACTGACTGGGCAGGTCCACGCAAATCTGTGTAGTTCTTTTTTTTAAAGATCACTTCAGACACCTGCATGGTCTTCGTATGGCTTTAACAGTATACTCGTAATGTCTGGACTCTAAAAGAGAAAGTGACCTCTGTGTTAGTTTCTTCTCAGAGTAGTCAGGTCTTTTAAAATATCATATGACGTGTAAAAGTATTTTTTAACAACCAACTTGCAAAATAAACATCATTTAATATCATTTATAGGCCTGTTCTTTTTTAGTAAGAGATACATTTAACTCAATACTCACTATACTTAGGGGTATCGTACTGTTGCAAGATACACACTCGAAATGCAGATAAAAAATAACTTATAAAAATAGGAAAAAAGTTTAAAATGACACCTCTTACCAATTCTTTTAATGAACATCAACATGCAACAGTCTGACAGAGAGTGTCGAAAGTATCAGAAATTGTCATTTGATTACGTCTATTTATTTGTCGTTTGTACCTTCCATCTGTTGCGCTTGCGCCGGTATAGGTCGCCTGTCGACACTGCAAATTACCTGTGTGAGGCTGTGACGCCATATTGCTGAAATATGAATGAATATTGACAACATCCCATACGAGGTACTTGAGTAGGGATGGTATCTTCACGTGGATTTTCTATGGGGTAGTAAATCCATCAAATTTATTGACCCGTCCTGTGGGGAAGTGACTGTAAGACAATTACTGCCTAAAAGTCCATCCTTCGATTGCTTACTTTCCGTTCCAGGAAAGTGGTGGTATCCTGCTTAGACAATTTACTAACATAGAAACTCACAAACACCCAGACCCGGAACAAGTACTTGTAGGTCATATAAATTTTTGTTTCGTGCAGGAATCGAACGCTTGAATCGGCTACGCAGAAGCCGTTTGCTCAGAATCCGTAATCATGGCTTCACTAAACAATATAATTATACGGTTAACAGATGAGACTAAACAGGGACACTAAACAGGGGAAAATTAGTCAGATTATAATTACACTACCTAGAAGGCTCTTTGCAAAGCTGAGCCCTGACAATTACTGTTCGTAAAAAAATTTGGATTAATAATTTTCACGGCTCTGTTTCTCTAAATTGATATAATTATGCAAAAAAGGCGAGAGTTAAATAAAAAATTAGATAATCATGCTTCCTAAAACAATCTAGATTATAATTTGAGCCTGGCTAACCGCTGAACAAACCTCAAAACCCAACCTTGGCCAGATAATTACTAGAGCGGCAAGTATTTTGTTTAGGAAGACTTTTTGCTCTAGCATTCTTGTAGTTTATTTGTTTGTATCTTTTATTATATCTATGCTATTAAGGATATCCTAATGTAGTTGTGTAATACTCGTATTTAGTTTGCTACTTTTTTCATTCGTCTTTTGTTTTATGATGTTGTTTTCCTGTGGCTAGATTTCAGTTTAATAAGTTTCAGACATCTTTATTTTAATTCGGTGATAGGTTCACGTTTCACAGCGGCATCAAATGCAGTGAATAGGTATCAGCTAGCATAAAGGCAAAAAGCTAGCTAAGATATCGAAAATCGGAAACGCATTTTTTCCATGTCGCTAAGCAGAAAACCATAGTAAAGAGCATTGAGCTATTATTACTACGTATAGAGACACCACGTATCACCACTATGTCCTATCCAGGATGAGTGCGCACGCACAAGTTCATTCAATTGTTTTGCGTGGTGATGCGTGGTGCCGTCTCTATACGTAGTAATAATAGCTCAATGGTAATGAGTCAGTTTATGTCAGTAACATACAACGTATCTATATTATCATTATACGATCTCTCTTCAATTTGACGTCCACTGCTGGACGTAAGTCTCCCCCAAGAATGCCAACTAACCCGGTTATAGGCAACACGCATCCATACACTGCCAGCCAAATCACCAATTGATTCAATGACTATTATTTCTCAAGTTTCAGGAAATGGACCCCAGTTTATTGAGCCATAACTTTAACACTATTCATAACTTATAAATATAATGTGAAACCTACTTTCTCTAAAGACATATCTTTCTTAATACCAACAGAAAACTATTAAATTCAGCCTACTGAGCAAAAATAATAATAAAAGCTATAATAACTATCGGCACCCAACCATTAAATGAATCTCGAAGTTACATTTAGCATTAATAAACACATTACATCATGACATTACACATTACATTACATTCGCCCCAGTTTTTAAAACTTGCTCTTTATTTTTGTAAATTATACGCAAAATGAATTATGACATATTGTTTGATGTTATGTCATACAGTCGTGACAAGTAGTGTCGTTTTTCTACTTTATATGAGAAAACATTTTGTCATGTTTGCTTTGCTTGTAACGATCTGCTGTAGGGTGTCGGATTCTCGGTGAGTAAAGGGCAACTCGCTGTCCGACCATGGACCATGACTGGGTCGAAGGCGCGTCGTGTTCCACGCGCTCCTCAAAGAGCGTCTGCATAATGACGGGGCCCCCTCTCAGAGGGCCAAAGCCTGCCGGGGTCGCGGGACTCATTCCATCACCGTGACCTCGAAACATAAAGGGCTATTGAAGGACACCGTGGATTTTAGTCAGTACAAGTCTGACAGTCCCTCCCGCCTTGCCCGGGGTGGGAGGACACATTTGATGATTTACCATGTAAAAAAAAACAAGGGTGTAGGATTCTAATTCCTTTTTCCCACTAACAACGAAAATCTCACGTAGCTGTCTAGTGATAAAAAGGTCAGTAAAGTTAACTAGGGCTGATTTACTTGATACCATTCACCGGCTAATGTCCATCCCGTTGAAAAAGGCGTAAAAATTTGAAGCGCTTTTAAAAGTTGCCTAAGCTTGAGAATATTAGACAACAGGAATATTAAATTAACTGACTGTCAACAATTTTTATAACAAAATAATGACGACTCATTAAATAAATCCAACAATATCCTGAACATTCAGTACGATTACGTAAATAGCTGGAAAAAAATGAACATCATGGCATAATTAAGTGCAGTTCACAGTGAATCAAGAAAACCAGAAAGATAGAGCCTTACAGTAGTCGCATATGACAGATTTCAGCAAGAGTTGCTGCCATTGGACGGTCGACTCTACCACCCCGTCCTATTTGATTTGATTCTTTCCTTTTTTTTTGTGCGGCATCTCGCAGGTCAACCTAGAAGAGGTTGTGTGCTGCTTAATCGGACTTTTCTGTGGATGCCATAGATTTTACTCTAAGGCCTCCAGCCAAAGCTTATAAACTAAGCAAAGAAACTACAAACTAAGTGACCGTTCGCTAAGGGCACCTTGTGGGGTACGGACCTCGGCTTAGGACGTCACTAAGGGAGGACTGCGCAAGAGACAGGCTGGATTACAACGATATCTTATTTAGAGATGATTTGATCCATCCTGTTCCACTTCAATTTACATTTCACACTTCCGATATACGAAATCACTTCCAAAGAAACGATAGACCAAATGCTACACGTAAAAACGGAACTTATATATAATACTATCTGAATTCATTGCATTTAGTGTTCATAATTTCTATTTCCTCAACATTACAAAACATTAAACCATTATAAGCAACTAATTACTACACTCGGCTGTTCTAACGTCCAGATCAAAGCGGAGTTAAAAGTAATTAGTACATTATAAACAGCTTTATATCATGCATGCTCTGGTTAGCATGTGAGTTGGATTCCACGCGGGCTAAACAGATAGTCTTATTATGACATTGTGGTCTAAGTTTATGAACGTCTTTATGAATGTCAAATGAAAAGATTAAAGAGGACTATTAAAAATTTAACGTTACTTCAAATATGAGGAGATAAACTA
This sequence comes from Agrotis ipsilon, assembly GCA_028554685.1. Classification (NCBI taxonomy): domain Eukaryota; kingdom Metazoa; phylum Arthropoda; class Insecta; order Lepidoptera; family Noctuidae; genus Agrotis; species Agrotis ipsilon. The sequence continues at coordinate 18,058,054 of CM052965.1, forward strand.
TTATTTAATCATGTAATTGCGCCGCTCCCAACCAAATTGGGATAAGGGACAGGGAAGTGATGATGGTGATTCAAAGAAGACGTGTGTTTGATATAATTCCCAAGTTACCAATTTAAGTACGTGTGTAATTATAAATCTCGTGTAAATTCATGTAAGTAATTAAAAAAAAAAAACAAAGAAGGTCGACCCACACTAACTATTTCTCCTGTGTCGTGGATGCGTTTACAAACAGAAACAAACATACACAAACACTCAAACCTGGTGCAACTTATTATAGGTAACACAAATATTTGTTCCGTTCGGGGATCGAACCCGTGACACCCTGCCCAGCAGTCAATCGCTCAGCCACTATGACAAACGTATCGCCAAGATTTGCCATCAATCAGGCTCGATTCATAACTCTACCAGTACAGCTATTTAGTTTCTGGTCATACCTAATTAACATTTTCCGTGAACTGGACAAACACATAGGAAAGTGCCGCAGTGTCAAGTATATTTATGACTAAAAGGAAATCATATACTTGACTGTGGTTTTCCTATGCTACTGTGCACGTTCCGCTTTTTAGTTTGTTTCAAAAGTACTAAACATAAACATGTTTTTTTTTTGTATCCTTGTTTCATATTTATTGGAGGAGTTCGTGGCAAAATTAGAACTTACGGGTTAAACCGCGCTTTCCGAGGTTAGTCTGGGGATGGGTGACCATCTGCCATAGCGAGTTTCCTCCGTGCCTCGGAAAACCGTTGGTTCGGGCTGTTATTTGTAAATCTTTGACAAATTTCGTTACTATTAGCTGTTAGTCAGAAGCTCTAAAAATCTGACATCCATTCTTACATTGGGGTATCGTATAACCCAATTATAGGTTTGTGGAGGTCCGATAGACAGTCACTTCATCTAAAATACTGATATTCAGCTGCATCTGGTTCGACTGGAAGCCGATCCCAATATAGTCGGGAAAAAGGCAGGCAGATGATGTTTCATATTTATTGCATACTCTCATAGATTAGAATAGCGATTTCCAAAAGAACTTATCATCACCTTTCTAAACACGTACTGAGTGCCCCTTTATCCAAAGTACCAGGGCGCCAGAAATCGACAGGAGATAACAACTTGAATGAATGACTCAGTGGGGAGACACGACACTCTCGTGACTCGTGCCGGTTCGAGTTCCAAACACATAATTACTTGTTAAGTAACCCACGGTCACGACTTGTCGAACTTCGTCTTGGTAATGTAAGTGAGGTGATGAAACTGGAGCGGTCTCCGAGATCTTGTTAGATGATAGCCCTTTTTGGTGGTGACTGTGTGGGCGAATTTTATGCTTTATGACTTTCTCTGTTTCAATGTGTATTATATCATAGTTAGTTTTGTGTAATTTAAATAAAATAGAATTATATTTTAAATGACTCGTTGTTGCCTAAGAACTAACTCAAACTCTGTACAATTTATTGTGATGTGCATTGACAAGTCAAAACTATCGACCAGTGATTCACATAACCACTAAGTATAGAAATAATTGAAAGTCTGTGTAAAAAGGGATCTAGCAGTTGGAGGCTTGGGTCGCGGGACTTATTTCCATCACCGTGACCCCGGAACATAAAGGGCTATTGAAGGACACCGTGGATTTTAGTCAGTACAAGTCCCTCCCGCCCTGCCCGGGGTGGGAGGACTCATTTGATGATTTTACCACGCAAAAAAAAAGCCGTTGGATGCAGTAGATGTTGACTTATTATTTTCACAAGAAAGAATTGGGAAAAAGCATCATCAGCCTATAATTTTCTAATTGCCTTGACTTAGACGTACTCTCTATGTGAGGGAGTGGGCCATAAGCTACCACCTAGCCTAATGCTGGTTGGTCAACTCAATTTAATGAATTTGTGTATTGAATTCATAGAGCAAGTTGATAACCCATTTTCACCTTCCTAATCTTATTAATAAAAATCAATTGCTGTTCGTTAGTCTCGCTAAAACTTGAGAACGGCTGGACCGGTTTGGCTGATTTTAAAATTATTTTGGGAAGTCCAGGGAAGGTTTAAAAAGTTTTTTTTTAATTGTTTCTGAGGCGGTACGAAGTTTGCCGGGTCAGCTAGTTATCTCTATTTTTCCTGTTATCTTACCGTAGATATTCTAGTGAAAACATTACCTCTATTAATTGACCTAGACTGAAATAAAAGTAAACAGAGTTACGTGTTATGAACTTGATTCTAGATAGTAAATAAAGAAAAAAGCATTTGTTTATTTAAAACCAGTTTCTTCGAGGTCGACAGCCATTTTATGTAAATAAATAAAATCAAGTTATTAGTCACACTCGCTGTTGATTTATTGTTCGATTTATTTACAGAAATTGCATTTTTTTGCTGTTTCGAGCAAAATTGGAAAAAGGAATGGAATCAATGTGTCATAGTCTATTTTCTCTCAAGTTATTAATTTGAGTAATTCAGAGGTATTTCGCTTTTCAAATAAGTCCCACATAAAAGCAGGCCTTGATAAGAATATTGCCCTCAACCGGACAAAAAGCGTTGTGCTAACTTTGGGGATAGCGACTGTTATTTTGGAACAGCGATTGTTCATGTTAACTTACTAACTCATATAGATTTTTTAGGAATAATAAATTCGATTGCAGACAGGACTCAAACTGCGACCTTCCAATTCAGTACATCAGACGCTTTACCAGCACGATTAGCGCAGTGGCTGAGCGATTGAACTGCTACGCTACGCGTCGCGTGTTCGATTCTCGTACGGATCCAATATTTGTATGATCGACAACTAGTTATTCCAGATCTTCATCATTAAGATCTGCCTTAATAAGTGTTTGGAGGATAACCCTTAATTCAACAAGGCATTGTTAACAAAACACATCTAAGTACCCATAGTTGCACAACATTATAAAGGACGAAACACACGTTCCTTTCTAAGCGCCGACGCGCGTCGCATCGATGACATGCCCTTAATATGAATGTATCAGATAACTTGATTTATGTACGTTAATCTGCGTGTTTACTGCGTCAAGTTAATCAAGTATAGTTAAGTTAAAGGGCATTTGATGTGGTTGGTAAGTAAGTAAGTAAGTAAAAAGTTGGCTAGACTACTTAATGGTAGAGTGGTTCAGTGATTGATTTGTTACGGTTACGGTCGTAGATTCGATTCGCTGTATGGATAAATATTTTATAGATTACATTTCTACGGCATCGCGGGACTGGCTTAAGGGCTTAAGGGAATATCTTGGTCCTGAAACGCAAAGAGTCACTAAAGGAACAACTTTGAGTCTGAAAAAGTCTGAAAAATCCTTCCAATCCAACCGGAGCGGAAGGGAGGACTTATTTGATGATTTATCGCCCAATTTTTTTTACAAATAGTAAGTTTTATCTCTACAAAATATTATTATTACAGGAATCTTCTAAGTCTGAGACAGCCTCATTTGTTATTTTCAGTCACTAGATCGATATAACATAATAATTTAAGTAAAATTTGTATAAAAGACGCCATTTGATCGTATCTACATATTATTTAATCTAAATATCTATCACAAGAGCGTAGCACAATAAAACCGCCTACATTTTTTCAACCTTACTAATCGTAACTATTCAAACAAACAGTTCTATTTATTATTACACCTGCGTACCACACTTTCGCTACATTAAGTAACTTCATTGTATGTATTACATTATATACATTCAAATGTGGTCCGCTTTTCTAAACATGGCTAGGTTTTATTATACCCTGGGGGGTAGGCGCGTGCGCAACCGTAGTACAAGTTACTAGTGTGTGTCAATTTTTATTACTTCATCTTTGCATAATAAAGGGGGCCTTATTAGGCCTACATTGGCCTGATTGAGTGTCCTAAAAGGAGTTCATTGATGGCTCTAGCGATCTAGTTTTTAGTAAGTATTTACGTTTAGTTCTATTTATCATGTAGGAATGTTAATTAGTGAATAAGAGAGAACACACCTATTGATGTGGTTTTGACTTGAGTCGATTTGGTAGAGATTTATGTCTATGTAATAAAAATGAAGAATAGTGTGACGCGTTTTTAATTTGGGTCCACCGTTTTTTACACTTTGGTTTTCATAGGTTTTTCTCAAGCCATTAAAATTTATAAAACAGCTTTACGTCCTTGTCATAAATGCGAAGAATAGTCTGACGCATGATTGATTCGCATTTACTGCTTTTTTTTTTTTTTTTTTTTTATTGATTATTCAATGTTCATTGAAATTTATAAAAATCATTTTTTTTTCCAATTGTCAACACAAGAGATATATGTATGGAGACCGCTAGTTTCAAATGACTATATGTTTGCTAAGTACAGCCAAAGACTTTTATTCGCAGACACTTTAAACTTATAACACTGTATCCTACCACAATTAAATCAGTTTCACACCAAAGAAGAACCTCTATTCTTGAAATGAACTTCGTCAATATTTATTTTCAGAAAAGTAAAAACAATAGAATTCCTCAGACTCATACCATGGCCGGAATATGAAACCTTGTCGCATTACCCGGCGTTAAAATATGTATTCCCACATAAATCTTAGGTTCTACTAGTTGTACTGGTTATCCTTGCGAGCCCGTGTTTAAGGTCTGAACTCACTGTGGTGTAACATTTTATACTAGCTGTGTTCTGTGAGTCATGGACATATTTACATTTAATCACAAAGTGATATATTGTCACACTATAAATCTTTTAATGATTATTGCACGTAGTAGGTAGTAGAATTTATCATTCAAATTTAATCAATTATTTTTTGATAACCATGACTTTTTAATTTAAGTGAATCATTTATTAAATTAATTAATTAACTAGAGCATCTATATGAATATTAAAAATAAGGATTAATACTGTCTGGTAGTGGCAATGTACATATATTATTCCAAAGCTACATTTCAAAGTAGAAACGAGTTTATCGACAAAATTACAGAATGTAGAAAGGTACAGAAACCTTTCTCTGCATGGCAAAGATAAAAATGTAGTATTTGTTTTTCTATTCTTCAATAGTCTATGAATCATCGGGAGTACGTGTGTATAGAAATAACTTTGTCGATTCTTAATTCAGTTCAATTATTTTGAATCTATGCGTGCAAGTTTAGTTAAGGTTCATAAAATAAAGCGAGTATTTTGCCATCAACAAAGTTTCTGACTAAATGTTCAGCAGTGCCGCTTGCAACCACCTAAAAAAAAAACTTTACCTAATCAATAAAATGATCGTAAAGTAATTAAGATAGCATACAATTAACTTTAGACCCACCTTCACATATACAGGTTGCCACACGAGTGTGATTTCTGATTTAATTTCAATATAATTAAAAGATTAGAAATCGATTGATTAAATCAAAACTCTTGTTTTAATTTTGTAACATTAATATTTATTGGGGTATTAAATAAATTTAAATTGTAACATAAAATATGGTAATTTATTTTGTGCATGTTGCTTTAAGAAGCATTGTTTATATGCAGTCGATTAGTTTGTGTTGTATTGTAAGCTTCCCACATAATTTTATGGTTAAGTTATTTAAAGGATAAGCCACCTACAATAATTATAAATATAATGTAAATTGAGGAGATTCTTCGAATACCTACATTTTAACATCAGACGTCCCATGTACAACGTCTCCCCATGTATGAATACAGAGCACTTTACATAACTAGGTCCAAAGTGAGATTTTAAAGTTTGAAACCACTTTTTCGATCTGGGTATCTAACTGCATCCTATCCAACTATCGGACCAAAAATTTGCAATCAACAACGAGAGGATACAGTTTTTGTTTGAATAAATATACGTTCTTGATTTATGTTGTTGATTTTCTTCTTCTTTCTTTATTCCGCGGTATATAGGACTTTTATCTGATAAAATGTTGGTTTATTCTGAGCACAACCTCTATCTAATCCGTCAGAAAAGAAAACCATAGTATTATGTTATCATGTTTTGTGTTGGATAATAACCAAGTACAACCACAAGAACCATTACCATTTCACATCACTCGTCATTATTTGCCTATTAAGATTACATCTCAACTGAATGCGCGACATTAAAATATTCACAGCGGACGTCTCTAACAACACAATGACACTTTCTCGGTAATAGCCTTTATGAAAGGCATTTAGAGGAAAAAATGTAGATAAAGTGACGTCATAATGACAATTGCCTATTCTTATTGTTACGTTTAGGCTTTCACCGCAGTGGGTGCGTGCGTTAAGGAAATTGGACTAATCTTTAAGAATAAAGGGCGTTTTACTGAGAGCGTTTCAAATTATGATTTATGTATTGTTTTGTTGAGGGCAGGAAGTATTCTTTGGAGATCAGATACAGAAAAGATTTGATTATGTTGATTGGCTTAAGCATTTAGAGAAATTTGATACTGGGCAGGCTATAATTAGAATTATTTTGATTGCCCGAAGTGTCCACTACAGTACCCTTACCGTGAGTTGTTATTAAGATACTAGATCATCGATATCGACCGCGTTTTGCGCTCTCATGAGCCCGCTCCAAGGTTGTATGAACTCTTAACCAATGAGAACACCAAACGCGGTCGATGCGTATGATCAAGTATCGTAATGACCACTCATGGTATGGGTACTGAACAGAGGCCCACAATTCCAACTCCTACTTTTACTAACCACAGTACATTCAGCATGTCTTAAAGAAAAATTAGGACAACACCGAAATAACTCGATTAAGTATAACCTTATTCGGTTCGGTAATTTTCGCGTTATTTTCGGTAATTCGTGAGAAACGTTTATGATTTTCCTAATAAAGTTCGTCTTAATTAAGCTGTGGTGAGTGACAGGTGATTGGGGCCTTCGGATGCCGTGGAAATAGTTTGCTGGTTCATTAATTAAAGTGTCCACGGCTTAATTATGTTTGGGTCCGTTCAATTTGTAAAGAGTAGTTTCGTTTAATTTGTATATAATTTACCACTTTTTAAAATACCATAGAGGGAACACTCAGCAAATCTGGTATTCACCGACAGTTTTTTTTGTTTAAATACGTATTTTATTATAAATACCGAGAAGTTTTGTTGACGTAGTAAAATCACCAAATGAGTCCTCTCACTCAAGGCGGGACGGGGCTAACTGTCAAACTCGTACAAACTTAAATCCTTTTCCTTCGAGGGTTACGTAGTGAGACAGTCCCGCGGCCCCGGCAGGCTTTAGCCCTCCAATGGGCGCCACGTCAAAAGGGGGTCGAGAAAAGGGAACGCTTGGAAAATCTTAAATAGATGCCAAAATATAGTGACGCCTTGAAAAGCCGATAGTTTATTAGTTGTTGTTTAATGTTATTGAAATGAGTCTCGTTAATGCATTTAAATATCATATAAAACTCTTTTTTCTATTTAAAAATAATACTAATAACTAATTTCACGAAGTTTTCACAGTTCACGTGACACGTTTTACTTGCGTCACGGTCTCCCTGCGCGCGCGCAGTCGCTCGGAATGCGGCCAGTTTTGTAATTAACCACAGTTACGACAATTGTATCATGTCAGTACAATTACGTGTTATCGAGTTACTCTACTTATTACTTGACTACGACGCCATTTCTCTGGTTCGATGTTCGACTGCGAATAAATACTTAAGAGTAAATCGCATTTTATTTTAATGTCTATTGAGAATTGATGAGATGATGAGAATTAACAAAAAATCTCTTAATAACAGAAAAAATACTTCCTATATCTGAGATGTTGTGGTGACAATAGTATGCACATGCGAAAAAAATATGCACTCAATGGGTGCCTGAAAACGGACGACGCCGCTAAAGCCGGCCCAAAAAGAGGTGGCAGGACGATCTGGACGCGTAACTTGATAACTGGCCCAAAGTGGCAATAGAAAAGAGCACTTCAAAGGATATGGGGGACGCCTTTGCCCAGCAGTGGGATATTAACGGCTAATAAAAATGGAAAGCTGAATGAGAGGGTGATAGGCATATAAGCGTACGTAATAGATATGAATGAGCAGCAAAATACTTCTTAAAAAGCGAGTTTTAGATCTAAAATTACAAACCCTCAAAAAACAAAAGGTAATATTCCAGGGCATGCTTTCAGTGCAGCTTTTATTGATATCGTGAGATATTCCTCGGTCTTTTCAAGAAGTATGATTAAGAGGGAAGAAGGCATTTCTACTCTTGTCACCACAACATCTCCACCACAGAAACTCGTTAACGTATAATCTGCGCGTACGCATTATATAATAGAGTTGAATGTCCGCGATGAGCTGACCTCAGCTGTGGGTCATTATCATTAACGAAGGGCTGGGGTCATCGTGTGATGTGGTTATTATATACGTGTAGTAAATAATTTAAATATTTATAGAGTTAGGTAAGGTAAGATGATTGACTTTTCTTGATGCAAGAAGATACTTTGTAGCCAAATCCTGCCACGGTCGCGGGACTGTATCATCAGATGACCGTGATCCTGGAACGTCGAAAGGCTATTAAAGGCTTCTTCATCAATTTATTTTTCGTCTTAAGCTGTCATTTTTGAGCCTAACAGACAGAAATCCAATAGGAATTTTGTGTTTTGTCGAAAACTATTCTTTCTACAAATTTTCGCATTTCACATTCTACTCGTATTTTCTTACGATGGCTAGATAGCAGATTTATTTATATATATAGTTAATTACAATAAATAGCATAACAAAAATCTGAAAGCATAATAATAATAATAATTTGTTCTGCGAATAACGGCCTTCTTTCGAACAAGAATATTTGTTTCAAAAGAGCTTTGTTACTAAATGTTTCAGCATTTTTTAGCAATGCGGATTTATGGTTGAATGGAACTCACAAACGTTAAAGTTACTCAAAGTCATTTCACATGGTTTAGGAATTTAGGACGAAACCTTATTACTACATATATTATTATAATCGTGAGTTTACTTATTTATTAATTAATTTTCTAATATATAAAATTCTCGTGTCACAGTTTTCGTTGCCATAGTCCTCCGAAACGGCTTGACCGATTTTGATGAAATTTTTTGTGCTTATCCGGTATCTATGAGAATCGGCCAACATCTATTTTTCATCCCCCTAAATGTTACGTTAAATGTAGACGTTATTTATATGGCAAAACAACGTTTGCCGGGTCAGCTAGTGTACTATAATATTCTGTCAGTGTAAAGAGCAGTGATGGCCCAGTGGTATAGGTCCCGACTTACGAGTTAAGTACGTCATGGGTTCGAACCCCGCTAGGCGCATTACTTACTTAGTAATTTATTTCATCACCACTGCTCTCAAAACGGTGAAGGAAAACATCGTGAGGAAACCGGCATGTCCTAGAACCAAAAAAAATCGAAGATATGTGACATCTACCAATCCGCACTGGGCCCGCGTGGTGGATTATGACCCACTTCCTCTCTCAGAGAGGAGGCCTGTGTCCCAGCAGTGGGAACATTATACGATATAGATGATGATGAATATTCTGTCACATAAACACTGCAATGAAAACTGCAATAACAAAGTTGCTCAAGTACATAGTTAATTAATCCGAGCTCAAAATTCAAGCAATTAGTCACCTGTCTGTACAGTCTAGAACAAAATACACACACATTAGTTTAGTTTTCAGTTTGGTAGGTGTCGAAACTTGGGAGATGGATTGTATGAGACCGGCCTTGTGGGTAAATGTAGTTGAACTGTTTTGTAATGTTGTAGGAAGCTCAGTATATAAAAATGTATTTACACAGTGGTTTTTTTTTGTGTAGGTTTAACTAAACCATGTTTTTATTTTGTGAGTTTAGATTGATTATGTCTGCTTATCCTCTTTAATCTGCCTGGCCTAGTGTTGTGCGTGGGATAAGACATGAGTCACCAATTTTTATTCACATTTAAACTGACGAAAACTAAAAGATGGAGCTACTCTATCTCTTTATAGTTATATAGGCTTTAAGTGCTTTCCTCTATCATCTACGTCATGACGTGAGTCATACTAGAACTTACGAGCAGTTAGCCAAAGAACTTCTTTTTTTGTCCACTAAATTATACAGAGCCCGCGGTATTCTGCTCTGGGCAGATAACGCCCCTTCTGCAAGTTTTCCCCAGAAACTGAAAAAAAGACAAGTTAGGTTGAATATTGTTTATTGCCGATATAAGAACATAAATTGCATAGCTTGAACCTAGCTACAGAGGCCTTATCACAAGATTTCAGTATTTTATTTACAGCGTACTTGAAGTGTTTACTGCGTTTATTTTCACAATAAACGCAGTTTGCGAAGAAGGAATTATATATAAGGAATTATATATAAAGAATTATTATAATTATATATATATTTTTTGAAATTAATGTCAAAGTTCCAGTTAACGTCACAAATACTGTAAATTCATGATAAGGCCTCAGGAAAGACAAATGAAGGACTTTATTTCAGAACTAAACATATTTTTGAACTCTCCAACTCACGAACTGCTCCAATTGTTTCTTCTCTGTTTCCAAACTGGACCTAACCATCTCCCTTTTCCTTCCAGATGCTGTGTGTACTTCTGAGTGTGGGCCTGGCAGCAAGTGCTCGGCCGAGACCCAGGCTGCAGCAGCCCATCCAGGACGAGTACGACTATGAACCGCAGGCTGAGGACCGCGCCGCTGGTGATCAGGTCAGACATTGAAAAAGACCTTCGAACCTTTTAGCTAAGGTGTTGTTTTTTAATGCGGTTCTTGCAATCTTTGATTTGATCAGATTTGTCAGGGAAAGTGTATTATGGTGTTTTACCGACTCCTGTGCGATGAAAATCAATCTCTTAGTTAGAAGTTAAGATATTGATTTTGAAGAAAAAATAGACGAATGATCCGAGGATATCGTCGTTTCAAAATAAAATGAATATCCAGTCGTCTTTCAAAGCTCTGGAACCCCGAATCAAAAGTAATAAAAAATAGGTCTATATAACTAAATATTATAAATCCTGTAGAATGCCAAATATAAACCTAACCTGAACGCAAAAAAAAGATTCATCAGTTTCTCGAAATCGGTTAAAAACAAAGTCACGTTAGAACTGTACAATTCGACTATGCAAATATCTCTGTACAAAGCACAACTTAACAACTCTACCAACTGCTTCCAGGTGGTGCTAGTAGCAGCGGATTCGTACGACGGCCTGTACCGCGCCTCAGACCGCCTGGATGATGAGTACGAGCCCAGAGCCCTGCAGCGCCAGCCCGCCAGGCTGAGGCCGCAGCAACAGCAGCAGCAGGAGGGACCCAAGCAACCGCCAGTCCAGACCATCAGGAACTACAACAAGGTACGAAGGGGATTTGAGGGAAATCCTATTAGATATAAAACAAAGACTTGAGAAATTTTAGATTCCACCTTGGTGAAGTCTTTTAAAGTGTCTTAAAGTCTAACAGCAGTCTTATAGCAATCTTGTTGACACAAGAAAAGAGATGACTGTAATTTAGTGTCGATTTCTAGAGCTCCTCTTAAAACTGTCTTTTCTACTTTTCAGGTCAATGACGATGGTAGTTTCACATTCGGTTACGAGGCAGCCGACGGTTCCTTCAAGGAGGAGACGCGAGGCACTGACTGCGTGGTCCGCGGCAAGTACGGCTACGTCGACCCCGACGGCAACAAGCGAGAGTTCACCTACGTCTCCGGCAACCCCTGCGACCCCAACAAACCCAACGAGGAAGAAGACGACGAGCCATCCGCGCCCAACTCCGCAGAAAGGGATGACCCCGAGCCCAACTACCCCAGACGACCAGTAGCGGCTCCCCGCCCCACGACCCCACGACCCCCTACGACCTTCTTCCAGAACGATTTCCGTGATGCTGATGAAGATGAAGTTGAAGAGGAGCCCCTGCAGCATATCAGACAGAGAGTTGTCCAACGCCCGCAGCCTACTAGACGCCCTGCCTACCAAGCTCAGCCCATCGCTATCACTCCTCGCCCTCTGCAAGTAACTTCACCCAGGACTCTGCCCCCTGCGACTACGTTCAGGCCACAGCTCGTTCAAGTGACCGCTAAGCCTCAGATTCAGTACAGCCCTCAGCCAAACTACTCACCTTCTCCTGCCCCGGCAGTGATCACCACCGCTAGCCCAGCCAGGCCTGGTCAGATTGACTTTGCTGCTGAATTCGCCAAGTTCCACCGTGAGAACCAGCAACAACAGCTGCAATCGACGACATCTGCTGGACCCATCCCCACGAAGGCCACATCTATCGCTGCTCCCGCTCCTAGTAGCAACCCTCTGTACTCCACCGAACTCGTCTACGACCCCTCAAGTGGTTCCTACAATACCCAGCTGTACCAGAGCTTGCCTCAGACTAAAGGAGAGCTGAACTTGAACCAAAGACTGCAGCCTTACGTTGCTACTCAACAGCAGCAGCCGAGGCCATTCGTGCCATCTCCTCAGCTGCCGTCAGTACCTTCCTCCCCGGTGTCAAGTGGTCCTCTGTACAGACACCAGCTACAGAACACGCAACAGGAGTACCAGAGACAGCAGGCTGAGAACCAGTTCCAGAACTCGCAACAACTGTTTGCCCAACAGCAACAGTTGCAGCAGAGTCAGCTTCAGAGGGATCGCGCGGCCGCGAGGGCCCAGGCCCAGAGGCTACAGGTGTCGTCGCAGGTGCAGGACGGAGGGCCGCAGTTCTACTACGTGGCGCCGCGCGGACAGTCCGCCTCTTCCGGACAGATCGACGCCTTCCTCAGAGGGCACGGCATCCAGTTTTAGTCCGTTGAAGTAAAGTTAGCTGAGCTAGTTAATCGCTATCGACCAGTCAGCACAGTCTCTCAGTAAGGCCATAAGCAATGTACAAGTCTCCGATTGGTCGAATAGTATAATCGAGTGCGAAAGTGTGTATGTTTTATATCTAGTGTTTATGGACGGACAGTGGTCGTCTCTGTGTACATAATACGCTGTGTCTAATCAGTACCTTAATGTAATTGTAGGATATAATTGTAAGTATAAAATAAATACTGTAACGTATGAAATGAGTTTCGTGCGAGACAGTCCCCGATGCGCGTTATTGTAAAAACTTACAAATGATCATTTGTAATATTTTGTTTTAATAATAAATTATATTTTTTATAACATTGTGTGTGTTATTTGCTTGTGTTCAATGTTATTTACCTATTATTGTAACTACATAATAATGAGTTGTTCGCTGAAGCGGACAGTGAAGGTGAAGGTTTCGTTAAAGATAGAAATAAAAACTGGCAAAGCGCACGAAACTATTACAGCTATTATTGCAACTGCATCGGATTTCCTTAATATATATCTAATAGTAGCTCTAAAACAGCGGGCAAAATCATAATCAGCTGGCTAGTAAGGCGCAACATTTTACACCGTTACCACACTAGTGATTTCTTAAAATATACCAAATTAAATCGATTCCCTTAAAGAACAAAGAGTGTTAAATGAGTTAACTCTACATTTACTAAACTTTTATTCACAAACAGCTTAAAAAATTATGATGTTATGAAAGGTTCCAATAACGGATAAGTATACATCCTACAAACCTTTTGCAACACAATCTTGCAGTCTCTCTGTTCGTTACAGAAGGTGATGGACTGTTCGGAGAGGTTAAACTCGAGGTCCAATTCTGGGCAGAGTCAATTTAGATTGTCATCGACACGAGAAGAACAAAAACTTATAAGTATTGGTAAAACTAGCTGTTGCCGACCATAAGCACTATATTCTACCTCTTGTGCTAAATTTCATAAAAAAACAAATGTTCATCCATCCATCCTTCTATCCAATCTCTCGCATTTTTCATATTGAATAAGGATCTAATTCCCATGAATACCATAGCCGTCATAAACCTACCAATCATAACTACTACTTGTCAATACCTTACATAACCAGCTCAGAACTGCCTACCCACTTTACCAGAAGACTTACGAGTCAATAATTAACTCGTTCATAATTTACTAGTCGCCTGCGCCCGCGCACCGAGTTTCCGCATTTTTATTGGAGAAACCAGCGATAATAGTCAAATGAGTTACTTTCATAATTCTTAGAAAGACTTTTCTATTTACTTAATTATTATAACGTAGCTGTTACGTTTATGATGTTCGAAGTATTACAGCAGTGTTATGTATGACCAGTGGTGTAGTTACGCCAGAAAGGGCCCCGTATCTAAACTTGTTTGGGGCCCTTTTAATCTAAGTGTATAGTTTTGCAGGATATAGACAATAGCATCCTGTCTCGTGTAACTAATGCTATGTCTACTGATGTCATTAAGAGAATTTTGAAAGGACCTAGAAAAATGGAGAATGCTGATCGACTGATCGTAACTCAGAAATGATAACCACATTACAGCCTTTTTGAATATTGAGCTATATTAGGATTTCGATAATTCCGCAATAAATTTTCATTTAAGAGCAACATTTTATGTTTTCATTTTCATTTCAATTATGAGGGGCCCTTGACCCTTGAGGGCACCGTCTAGTCTGTGGGGCCCCGATACGGTACGGCTGATACGGCGGTAGCTACGCCTCTGTGTATGACGCACACTTTACTGTAATCGATATGCTTGGTTTTGGCTAACTCTTTTCAGCATGTAAACACGTCAAAATCACTATTTTGAAACTAGATGAGGGCGGTGTCTTGTACCTGACTATTCTGAGAAGAATTCTTAGAAGTGACAGTCTCTTAAAAGTACAGACATAGTGACCAATAAATAAATTAGCTACTTGAATACCACTAGCAATCCTAGTGGTATTATTTTTGAGTAAGAATCATAAAACGACTCCTGCCTGACTGAAACGGGGTATTGCGAGACTTGTGCTGACTGCTCCATCAATTCCTCTGCGCGTTCTAGAGCCACAGTAAACTCTTCAGATATTCCCGTGAACCTGAAACCAGTGATCTCCACCATAAAAAACAAAATCTTCGCTACAGCAGCGGCAGCGTATTTAAGATCGATGTTATTTAAGCACCCTCTAGCGTTGAAGCTTTGAAACTCTATCAAACAAACGTGAGCAGCTGCATGCTCAAATCGTTTGCTACCAAATGAAGATAAGTTACCTTCAATTGCAAGTAGTTCTCACATCTGACACCAGGTGGCTCTAGTTTCGTTCAAGTTTAAAGATCTCTATGTACTTCAGTATCGCTTTTGGGTATGTAAACAGTAGTGTCGAGGAGCAAAATCAAAATCAAAAGTCATTTATTCAATTTAGGCTGATTTATCAGCACTTTTTCGAGGTAAATTTTTACATAAGAGAGCCCCCCAAAGCGCCCCCCTTCCACACTTCCAAGTGTTTTGGCTGGGAAGAAAAAGTGGCGGAACAAACTCCCCAGCAACACATCTGTCTGTACGGTTAGAAGAACCAAGATTTAGTACAATTTCATAGAACATTCACATTATACATCAATCCGAAATTATAACCCAATCGTGTCTAGAAGGCACAAAAAGACAAACTTGGTGACAAATGGTGCTAGGGGCAAATGTTGTGAAAATCGTGGACTCTTAAGTCAGCTTCTAATTAAAACCCGCTTGTCAACCGTATACCTTGGTCGTTTGGACCCGCGGGCCCCGCCAGAGCGGGGTCAAACGACCAAGGAGCCATACCAACAACGTAATCTTTCCTATTTCGGCCACATGGATAGGCGATGAAAGCTTGGAAAAATTGATTGTGGTCGGGAACACCGATAACAAACGATCACGCGGTCGTTCACCGCCACCATGGACCGATCAGGAAAAAGATCGAGAATATGTTACACAAGCGAAAGTTGACCACATTAGAAATGATCTCTCCCATGCCTCTGGGCAATTTGACAGGCCTGTTGGTCTAGTGGTTAGTGACCCTGACTGCTATGCCGGAGGACGACCTCCGGCATAGCAGTCAGGGTCACTAACCACTCGGGTTCGATTCCCACCCAGGACAAATGTTTGTGTGATGAGCACGATTATTTGTTCTGTGTCTGGGTGTAATTTATCTATAATATGTAGGTATGTATTTAGAAATATATAAGTATGTGTATCAGTTGTCTAGTACCCATAACACAAGCTCTTCTTGGCTTGGGACTAGATGGCGTGGTGTGATAGTTATGGAATATTATTATTATATTATTACTAATTTGACATTCTTTCAGGGACTAACTGTATAAAGCCACCAACTTTACTGTACCGATGGTAAAATCGGAACTACAGCCGCCAAATTGAAAACGTCATTAATCTCAACATTTTAGTGTTTAGCGGAGAATTGCCACCATCCGGACAGATTGAAAGTTGGCATATGTTGACACTCTGTTTATTTATTCACTGGACCACTTGTACTAGTTTCCACATAATTTTGCTATACACATATGGATGATGTTGTTGAGCTCCTTGTGTTATGAGTTGAGCTACACGGTAACTGACACATGCTTGCACTGACTGGACAGGCCCACTCAAATCTGTGTGGTTCTTTCTTCAAAAGAACACCTCAGACACCTGCATGGTTCTCATATAACTAATACGAAATTGTCTGGACTTTAAAAGAGACTGTGACCTCTGAGTTTGTTTCGGATGTTTCTTCTCAGAGTAGTCAGGTACGAAACACCGACCTCATCTAGTTTTTAAAAATAGTGTTTTTTGACGTGTAAAAGAGTTTGCCAAAACCAATTTGCTAAATAAACATCATTTATCATTTATTTATCATTTATGTATTTTATTTATAAAGGTTAAGTACGTGGTACTTAGGAGGAGCTCGTGGCTAAATAATTACAGCCGCACAGGCTGATCTTCCGGGTTAAGCCGCGCTTGCCTAGGTTGGTCTGTGGATGGGTGACCATCTTTCATAGCGAGTTTCCTCCGTGCCTAGGAAATCACGTAAAGCCGCTGGTCTCGGCTGTCATTTGTAGATCTTTGACAGTCGTTACTGTTAGTCAGAAGCTCTAAAGTCTGACAACCAGTCTTACCATGGGGTATGTATTACCCAGTTACTGGGTTGTGGAGGTTCGACAGGCAGTCGCTCCATGTAAAATACTGATATCCAGCTGAATCTGGTTTGACTGGAAGCCGACCCCAATATAGTTGGGAAAAGTTACGTGGTACTCACACATTCACATTCCTCATGCATATTTAACAGATCTCAGTCAGTCTTGTATTCTGAAAAGACCATCATTGCAAAACGCCTTGTATCGTTTTTGCTTACGGTTTACTTCCAAGGAAACGCAAAATAATGTTTGCTCGTAATGTCCAAATTCTGAAATTTCAATGTCCTCGTGGTTTTCACCATACAAAGCCGAAACAAAATTAACAAATTCATATTTTAAGACCCTTCACTGGAGTAGATTTGCAACCATTTCGTGGGAACGTGCACTTGCGAGCACAATCACATGTAAGCCACAATCGTCATTGTTTAATAGTACATACGGAGATTTATTATGTGCTTAATAACTTGTTGATGTTTTTATAATGATCTGTGCTCTACAGTTTTCATTATCGAGCTCTAATTTTAGTATAATAACTGATATTTTTAAGTTTTAGAGCATTTTCCCAGAATTTGGGGGCTGATTGCTTTTCTATTTCTAATTGTGTCTTACTGCAACAATAACAAATTGACATGAAATAAATTTTCGTTTTCTAAAAAATTGAGGTTTTATTATGACAAACGTTTAATGATATCAGACTTCGTCAATAATAAAGAATGGTAGTCAACGACACGCCGATCCTAGAGACCTAAGGTGATACCTCTGTAATTAAATATCTATATATATAAAATTCAAAACTGACTGACTGATCTGACAACGCACAGCCCAAACCGCTGGGCCTAGAAACTTGAAATTTGGTATAAACCTTCCTTATGCCACGTAGGTGAGCACTAAGAACGGATTTTGCGAAATTCGGCCCCTAAGGGGTTGTTTTTGGGGTTGATAGTTTGTATGAAACTTCGCTACTACAGGTGCTAGGAATTCCAAATTTTGCATAGGGTGTCTTTTTAGAACGTAGATGCTAACTATGACGGGATTTTGTGAAATTCGACCCCTAAGGGGTTTGTTTTTAGGGTCGATAGTTTGTATGAAACTTTGTTACTGCAAGTGCTAGGCGTCTCAAATCTTGCATGCCGGTTCATTTTAAGACGTAAATACTCAACAATGTAAAAAATTTGTGAAATTCTACCCCTAAGGGGTTTTTTTGGGGTTGATAGTTTTGAGACTTCAATTTTTACATATGGGTTCTTTTTTGGACGTAAGTGATACTAAAGACGGGATTTTGCGAAATTCGACCCCCAAGGGGTTGTTTTTGGGGTTGATAGTTTGTATGAAACTTTGTTACTACAACTGCTAGGAGTCTCAAGACGTAAGTGATAGTGAAAACGGGATTGATGTATTGATAGTTAGAGGTCTCAAATTTTACAGGAGGTTTTACTTTAGACACAGGTTCTCACTAAGTGAGGATCTTGCGAAATTCAACCCCTTAAGTAGTTTTGGGGTTGTTAGCAAGGAATCCCAATATATTCATTGGGGTTATTTTAAGAACGTAGGTACCACCCAAGACGGGATACTGCGAGTAGATAGAAATTTTGTTGAATATTGATTTAGATTTTCGAAAAGTATCCCTTATAGAGGGTGACTGGGAGTAAAAATTCACAAAAGCAAAGTTCGAAAATCACGCGGACGAAGTCGCGGGCGGAGTGCTCGTACATTCATATTCTTCAGAATTAACAAATACTGACTATAAACACCGTAGGTACAGATCTACCTAATCCGCCTGGCAATTACGGACATAAACGTAACGTCACATTTGTTAAGAAGGTGGCTTGCTTCAAAAACGATCCCGTGCTCTTCAACATTCGTGGTTTTGAATGACTTGATGTGTTTTCATGACTGGAAATCGAACCCCAGCCATAATTCACAATCCAAAAGTTACAACCACTTTACTGTATGAAGTTAAATACTCGTAATAACTAACAAAGACAAATGAGCAAACGTTTATATTACCCGTGAGAACTGATATAGATCATCTGTCAGTTTGACCAACAAGGTGAATGAATTGAATCGCATAGGAGCGGAGTTTCAGAGGCCAATGGCTGCTGCAGGGGCCAATGATGTTGATGAAGATAAAGGACCGACTAACATGATATTAACAATGGAATGGAATAATTGAGATGAGAAAAAGTGTGTAGATAGTAAGATAGTGTATAACACAACCTTGGATACACATGTTTTAAATTTGCAATGCAACAGAACAGATGCAACTATGAAGTTATTCAATGTTGATACACACGTTCCGCAGACATGGTAGTAATTAACATTGGCATGACCTAAAAACGGCAAGTGGTTATTACGAATTTGACTTTGACTACCGTGGGAGCAGACAGACAAACAGACTGTCTCTTACCACCCATATGATACACAAACACAATCGAACAATTAAAATAACACCAGCAGCCGAAATCTATAACGCCCTAAAAAACGAATCTGTCCACATACAAGTAATTTAACAAAACTATTTGGACAATTAAACAATTGGGAGCTTACGGCACAAGTGTAGCTAAAGAGAAAAAGATTTTCCGTTTCAGATAATGAAATGACAACAATAGTGGCGCTTGCGCAATATTCGCACGGTGGCTTTGAGAGTGGGGCGATATTTTTATATAGGGGAGTCGCGGGCGCGGCGCCGCCGTACCGTCGACATGCCGACAACCCGCCTGACGAGATGATCGTCCTCATCATCATCGCGTGCATTACAACAGCAGCTGCGACCAACTCCACTGACCATGCTACCACAGAGTCACCAACCAACTCCACCAAAGAGATCCTCAAAGCCAGTGAAACTGCTGACCCGAAAAAAGTTCAGATCGTGAAACAAATCCGTCGGTTGAATGATGATGGTTCATACACCATAGGATACGAAGCCGACGATGGAACCTTCAAAATCGAGAATAAAGATGTCCTTGGTAATGTTAAGGGCACTTTTGGATACATCGATCAGGATGGCGAGATCAAACGTGTGACGTATACATCTTCGAGTGACAGTACACCAGCAGCGGTCCCGGTCACCACCAGTACGACGCCGAGTACTCCGACTATGATAGTGAGGGTGAATAAGACAGTGTCATCGACCACCAGGAGACCTTTGCCTACCGTTGTGTATCCTACGAGAGGGTCGTATACTACGCGGGGAACAGTGATTCAAGCAATTCCAAGAAGGCGAGCTCATGCTAGTTCAACAAGAGCCCCGCTTGTGGAAACCACAACAGATACACAGAAAGTCGAAGAAACGACCACAAACATCCTAAGTTTATACAAATCGAAAGTCGACGATATGAAAACACGGACGCAGATTTTAAAACCGATGTCGGCCACTGTGAAAGATGACTTGATAACGAGACAAACGACTACGAAGATTCCCGCGACGTTGAAGCCAGTGTATGAACGTGTTACTGAGAAAGATCAAGAAAGTGATCCGAATAAAGCTAATACAATTCGTCGCGAGTTAAGTGGAACCAGCCCTAACCCCCGCATGATCAGTTTACAGCAATCTGTGGGGGATGATTCTACTGATGTTTATGGAAGTCATCTATCCATGGGAACTGTTCGACCGTTGTTCACGACCACCACTCCTCGACCAAGACTAGTGCCTATACACTCCCTAGTGGCTAACAGACAGAAGATACACCAACATTATCAAGACGTGCCAATCCAGGAGCAGGAGACCACCATCGAAGCCAGTACCGGCCGTGTTTTTGATCAGGACCATGTATTGACAACAAACGCAGTGCCAGTAGTTCACATTCAACCACAAAGGCATCATGATGACCAAGAGTATGAGCACCAGCAGCCTATTTACCGGCGACCACCAGCAGCCGTCCATTTCCGTACACGAGAATATTTGAGAGACAACCCAGGAGCACCGGTGCCCATTGGTAACACGCGGCCCTATGTTCAATACGAGTTTCAGAACAAAGTGTTGGAGCAACAGTATCTGAAAGAAAACTCACAGCATCCTCAAAAACAACAACCAACCGCAGAAGTGACACAACAACCTTATGAAGTGCGACCAGTGACCAGAATCATACCGATTCCTGTTGACGACAGAGGAGTGCCGCTCCAGGGTTACCAAGGACGTTTCGTGAACACCTATCAGAGACCAGCCCTCTTCCAGCCGAGATACGACCCCGTGGAGGAGATGACCTCCATCGCCGCCCCTGTGAGTACCAGAGACTTGCGTCGCTTGCTCCACATTCTGATATTACGGCAGAATAAGTTGCAAGTGTTGATGGACCAGATGATGCCTGGACCGTCCTTGTATCGTCCGGAGAACGATTACCGCTACCAGCAGCGATACCAGGACGATGACCGCTACGATTATCGTTACGACCAGTATAGGCAGGAGTATCAAAACCAAGGTTACGAGAACCAGTATGAGAGTCAGCGGTTTGTCCCGCGGAGGAGGTTGTATCCTCGGCCATATGACACAGCTGGCTCCTCCTCCAACCATATCGAGGAGATGCCGGAGTTCCTCCCACCAGAAATAAGAGAAGCTTTGTTGTTGAAGATGCTGATTCTGGCCATCAGTCCTGACTTCATGCCCACGGTGGCACCCCCTACGGAGCTGACCACGGCTGCTCCCCCCAGGAAACAAGTGAGGAACATCCAGATCCTGGGAGAGGAGGGGTCCATGGATGACAAGCGCCAGAGGCACTGAGGTAAATATTTATTTTTAAATGTTTTAATAGAAATACTCATGTAATGTAAATAGTACTTTTTTATGTGAACTTTATAGTAATGAAACGATTTAAAAATTTAGATTTGCTGTTTGATTTTAAAACCTTGAAATAAAATATCTCAAGTTCTATAACTCAATCAATGCAAGCTTTGTAACTGAAAGATACGTAATCACATAAAACTTCAGATATGAAATATCGAGTCTATATTTAATCTTCATAAAAAATTACCCTAATTTCTAAACAACGGAACATGTCCTCAAAGTACGAACGACAGTACTTAGAAAATGGTCCAACATTTATGATCATGTGTGCAACAATACAAACATACCTACTATACTATCGCAACTTCCGCCGTACGCATCTAATAAATGTTCCGAATTAGATACGCTTCCATAAAGTTAAAAACATGAAGTAACATGTTAAAGAATAAAACAAAAGAAAACATTACAAAGAACACATTAACCTAACCCATGTTTAATCTTAACAGTGTCATTGCTCATTACAATATTATTCTGCTTAAGATAATTATCTTCCAATTCAGTTAATGATTAAAGGAAGTTATCATATTCATACATACGGTCATTAGTAGAGATCGGATTATACATGTAACATGCATAATTTCAGGCATTTATGTTGCATATTTGCATGCACCCTTTCTTCAAACCACCCAACGCTGAATGTAGGCCTCTTCCAAATCTTTCCACTCCTGGCGGTTTTGTGTCCTGTATCCTGTTCAAAATAGTTGTACCTACATTCTTGTTCCCCGTTCATTGTCTCCGGTCCAATATATTCCGCCCCATCTTCTATCTAGTCTACAGCGACTTGCACATTTCCAATTTTTTGGTTCATACTAGTTCTCGATTTTCAAAATAACAAATCTTTGGATATTCTCCTTTTTGAACTTTACTTTCTTAAGGGCTGATTTTCTATTTTCTGATAATTATTATCTGTTGAATAAAAATTGCGGTTTGACAGCATAACTATAGAAAATATGACAAATCGCTATTTTTCTTCCTCACATAAGAGTTATCTGACTATGAAAAATCAGCACTAAGAAAACAATCACGATTCATTCAAGCATCATACATAAACTGCTCTAGAAGCTCTATTAACACATCTACATACAATGTTAGCAACATTGCGACAATTTCCAAGCTCCTGCCTATCCCCAGTTGGCTAAGAGTCGCAGGCGTGAAGGTTGGCCATTGTTTGCAGACTTGCTAGCAATATTTTGGGAAAAAACCTTGGAATAACTACTCTGTGTTTCTCTCTTGATTAATTAATGGTAATTTAAGTTTTGTTTACTTTTTCCCATGGGTTTGGGAGTGGGGTATATGGTTGCAGGTGTTTTTGCAGTCACGTAAACAACCTAATCATTTATATTATATGGAACTTTCGTGAAGGAATTGGTTGATTATCTTTTCTGTGTTGAAAATCTAAATGGCAGTCAAAAAGTAGGAATCTTGCATAAAGAAAACTTAATTGAAAACTTAGAAATTAAGTCAATTGAAATTAAACATAAAAAGTAGTAATTACTGTTGTGTTTCAAGTGTCTGTGTTTTAGGTTCAAACGAGAATTATGCTTTGAATTAGTTTCTTAAAATGAAAAGGAAAGAGAAATAAGTGATTTATTTTAATCGTGCAGGATAATTGTTACACTCGTACCGATTCAAATTCACGTTTTCCCTTCAATAGCCCTTTAGTTCCGCAGTAACCTGCTTAGACCCGTTGTAGCCCCGGGCCAAAAGTGACAACGTCTTTGATTTGCTTGCTCTATTGTATCCTTCAGCTTATTTACTAAGAAGGTTTTCCTTAAATTATCAACTAATTTTGGCATACCTAGTTGGAATGCCTTTTTTTCAGGGCCCGTCAATAAAACCAGGATAGACTGATTTGTTAGCCTGCTTGCAGTGCAACCACAAGATTTCATGTTCAGTTATACATCCTTTGGAAATGCTAACTTATGTTTTTTTTCTGGCGTTATATTGTATGGAAATACGGAAAACGCACCTGTAGTTTACGAGGAGAAACCACTTCCATCAAAATCACACATCAAACATTAACGTTTCAGTTGACTTTGTCACAAATCGTTGGAAAAGGCGTCTCTAATCTGCAAAACCTGAACACTTTACATAACCCCTAGTCTTCATTACAAACGTCAAAACAAACATAAAATATAATTATCCAAGAGTGGTAGTTATGCTTCAAGATAATTATCATGCTCCTATACAAACAAACTGCACATAAGCAATGAGAACCCATTAAGAACGCATCCTCAAGTGACTTAACTTGAGACGATGCTATCTCAAGGGGTTACGTATTACAAATACGAAATTTAAAAGACCGAATTTTAAAATCACCGATGACGGGAATCCGAAAATTTGAAACGCCCGAATGCGTTGTTTGGACGAAAGTTTTAAAGTTTAAAATCCCGAAATTTAAAAACCTGGAGTTTAAAATGCCGTAAATTTCCTTCACAGGAGCAAGTCGACGCCGACGGAGCAACCGCTCCGCGGGGCTCCTCTTCATCTGTCTGCTGTTAAAAAAAATACCATCGAAGGAGGTTCGGGGTCTGAAAGATCTTATTAGTACTACCTCTTAACGGTTTAATTCTTAACTTTTAAATTGGTATGCATAATATATTCCTTCAAATCCACGCCATTATTTAAAGAGCTTTTATAGAGACAGTTTTGCTTGTATGTTCATTAACATTTATGCCTACGACATAAAATTGTATTTTTTACATATGTTCGGCAATTACTAGTTGTTTAAACTTGTCATTAACACTAAAACTTTATGTCGTAATCACTTGTATCCAACATGTTTAAAAAGGTGGCCTGACATAGCGTTAATCTGAAAACAATTACGAAACTCGAGTATAACTCTTGCCATATTACTTTTAAGTATGCAAAAAAAAGATCCCGACGAATTAGAACCGCAGATCTTTTTTTGAGGTCATAAAAACATAGATATCAACGCTCAATGGTGTCACTTTGAAAACTAAAGTTGTACAAAGCATGAAAACTAACTCCTCTTCAACGCTGTCCAGTTTGAAAAGTATTTGGCCTAATAAATTTTCTTCACAATTCCGTCTTAAGTACTGTATGTGGAAACAGTTAAACACATTAAGTTCAATCGCGTATTTATCACCGGAAGTTAAAATAAAACATTGTTCCTTCTGAAATTAACAGTACAATAGCGATAATGTGGATTGATGTGCGATTGTTTCATGTACCTATTATAAAAAGAAATTAAATTCATTAAAGATAATGTTGTTCTGATTCAATGTTACTTTGTACCAAAATCACAGGTTATTAAATTTGTCTTTTTCTACGTCAGAAAGCTCGTATGTTAAAATATTAAATTCTGCTTAAAACGAGACCATTAATCATAAACGACCATTAAAACACATAATTATATTTAAAAACAAAACGTTAGACAATCAAAATGCTACTTATTAAGAGGCACAACATTCTAAACTAATGCATAACGACTGTTGTAAATTGCGCAATGTTCTTGAGAAATATGCCACACATACGTACATACATACGAGGCTCCCATGCGTATAGAATGGTGGGAATAAGTCCCACGTCCCACTTGTGGGTTAGCAAAAAATGACACAAAGATACATTCAATAATGTAATGTGTTTCGTCATTGTCTTATGGTGTTTGGATCGATGGGGAAGTGAAGTACTTTGTGGCTCAAGGTCGACGGTTTCTTGATTAATTAAATTATCCATTTATAATTAAAAGTTACTGTCTTTATAATGGTAAAGCCCTTATTACAGAACGTCACTCAATACAATACTCAAGCATTACGGTTTTTTTTACTTTGTAAAATCTAATGATTAAAAAAAAAAAGTTTATAAGCTAATTATGTACTAGTAATTCTCAGAATTGAGAGGACTCATCAGAGGACTCCTTATTAAATAAGTCTTCTCAACTCTGAGAATTACTAGTACATAGCTTTTAAACATTTAAACTCACATTCACAAATGGCCAAACCCGAAACAATTTTACATTCAAACATTAAATTTTGTTCGAAAAGGGATTCAAAGTTGTGACATGGTTGGCACAGTTGTTGAACGATATGCTGCGCAGCGTGTCGTGGGTTTGTTCCTCGCACGGAACAAATACTTGTACAACCTACAAGTAAATGATCCGGATCTTGGTGTTTCTGTATGCGAATTTCAATGTTTTTAAACACACCCAGATTAATTTATTGAGCGGGGAATATATTTTTAAATAACAATGTTTCCCCTCTATTTTTGAACACTGTCCACTGTTCTGACTATCGAAGTGTTCATATTCTACCGGCTTGAATGGACACTTAGTGACGTCACAGTGGTGGGTCAATGCCTTTAAAGAATACGGAGGTTACAAAAGACAAAAAAAACCTGAGAACGCTATAAATTACACTACCTACAGTCATGTGATCATTGGTTTTCTTATGTCCACTTTGTGCTCGAAGTTTTTCGATTATAAAATGATTATGTAAGTCACATGGAAGAGCGACACATTATAGCTCTCTTCTCTAAAACCACTCTAGAAAGCATTTCAATACAGTCATCGTCATCAGACTATAATTGTTCCCACAGCTGGGACACAGACCTCCTTTCTGTGAGCGGGAGTGGCCCATAATCTACCACGCGGACCCAGTGCGGTTTGGTTGGCATCGAATTATTTATTGGTTCTAGAACATGTCGGTTTCTTCATGATATTTTCCTTCATCGTTTTTAGAGCAGTGGTGATGAAATAAATTTTATAAAGTTATGTGCCTGGCTGGATCCCAACGTACGTCCTACAACTTTTATGTCGAGGCCGATACCACTGGGTCAACACTGCTCTACGAATACAGTCGCTTCGGGTGAATCTCCGGCTAGGTGCCATCACCATTAAGTCATCAGTTCAATGTCAAGTTCTAAACCATTATCATCTACATCTACACTAATATTTTAAACAGGGAAAATTTGTAATTTTGTGTGTGTATCTTCGTAATTAATAAATTCAAAAACTATGCAACGATTTCAAAATTTTTTTTCATCGTTAGAAAGCTACATTCACCCTGAAGCCGGATGCTTCCGAAGCCGGGACGGGTCTCTAGTTACTTCAGCCAAGACTGGAAATTAAAGTTTCTCCCTAATGTTAATGATCTGCGTGTGCGCATCATTTCCAAGTTTGTATATTCCTTATTTTTTTTTGTACTGTGGGCTTTATCAAATTTTACCCCTAACGTACGTACCTACGTACGGTAGGGGTGTAATTTCGCTAATGTTTTTTTATGTTAGGGTGGTTTACCTTTGACTTAAGTCTAGGTGAGGGACCAAGTGACAGGGAAAAAGTCGACGATGGAGGGAGCTTACCCAGAAGAAGCCTTATCGCTGTAACTTTGAAGAATTTTAGGTTATTTATTAAATATTTACATAAAGATCTTGAATAAATAAAGGTTATGTGTCAATTTGAAGATGTTTTTTGAATAGCAATAATGAATTCCTATTGTTGGGAGATAGACCTCTAATGTGAAAAGAAGAACCCAGTGTTAAAAGGTGCATTTCGAATAGCATCACTGCCTAAGCTTTTTCTTAACTATGTTGTTGCCAGTATTTTATATATAGAGACTGCCTACTTGACATCCATAACTCATTAAGTACACGGAAATACAAAAAATACCTCCGGTAAGATCAGTTGATCGATTTTCGGAGCACTACCTGTAAGAGGTGTCAAAGATCTAGATCTACTAACTAGAACTAATGTACTTTGGTAAATAATCGACAGCGATCCACGGACCGACCCAGGTTTTTACCTAGACTGCAACTTAATTTGCAAACTGCAAAGTTTCTGCAATACAATTTAAATTATCTACTTATGCCTTCACTCTAGTTAATTGTAACAGTAAAAATGTAATTATGGGCAGATTTTTATAAACATTTATAGTAAGACAACTACAATATTCTTGTATTAAACACATATTGTAGTTTGAGAGCTTTTGGTAAATAGGTCTGTTATATTTATTTTACAAAATGTAATTTTCTGAATACTATAAAAATCTATTCGTATAAGGATTTCCCACTCAAGTAACAGGGTACCAGGATTACCTTTGCTTCACCCAGGAAAGGGGCTATCGTTTGAATATTTCCGACCCAAAAAATGTAAGGAACAGGGTCACCAAACAACAAACCAACGTACAAATATAAATTTTCTTTTACCAAAATAAATTGATAAAAAGAAAACAAAACTAGTTTGTTTTTAATAATTAATAAAAAAATAGTCTACATATTTACAAATTGACATTGAGATTTATTCTTAACCTAATAGGAGCCGAAAGTGATATCGTGTAGGGGGGCAGCGCCATTCTTGGGCAAGCTGTATTCCTTGAGCAGTTCATCGAGCATGGAGTAAGGCTGTTGCTGCCTCTGGGGAGGTTGAGGAGCAAGGTGAGGGTTCTGAGGGTTGAACTGGCTGGGAGACGCGTCAGTGAAGTCCGGGAACTGCAGGGGCGCAGGCCTGTACTGCTTGTTCTGGTTGAAGGTCCTTCGCTGAGGAGCTGGCTCAGGGTTGAAGAAGTTATTGTTGTCCTGGACGGGCGCTGGGGCGGCGCCGGCGAAGAATGCGGGCTGGAAAAGGGATGGAGAGATTAGTGAAAAACCACACATAAATGTTTGGATCAGTTTGATACAGCACTGGGTGGAAAAAATTAACACAGAGTATTTTTTTTTTGTAATGTTAGAGATTGAAGTTGTTAAACAAGATAGATTTGAGTAATTCACTGAAATTCTGCCATTGGTTCGATTCTCGTTCGAAAGGTAGTATTCTCTTTCTAAGACCTGTCTGTTATATTTATGAGAACTACAACAAGTTGTTCCGGGGCTGGCTACTTGGGCAGGTGAGTTTAAATGTTGTAAGAAAAGAAATTCCTGGTGTGGAGCATCACACTGGGGGTTACTTCTGTATCTGAACTTTTGTCCGACAGTTGTTGTCGATTTATTTTCTTTAAATTAATTTAATCCGCTAAAAATACATTACCTTGGGTGGAGCAGGACTCTGCTGTGGGGCTGGCCTATACTGAGGCGCTTGCGTCGGCGACGGCACTCCAAACTGGTGTTTCGATGGCTGCGGCGCTCTGTATTGCGGCTGGGGCGCCGGTTGCGGGTTGTACTGCGGTTGCGGGGCCGGTTGCGGGCGGTATTGCTGCTGCGGGGCCGGTTGCGGGCGGTACTGCTGCTGCGGGCGCGGTGCGGGACGTGGTGCCGGTGCGGGCTCATCATTGTAGTCGTAGTCTATGGCTTGAGCTGGGGCAGGCTGGTATTGGCTGCGGCGTCCCTGTGTATAAAAAACTATTTAGATGCGAGGTCCAGGACACGATTAATTTTGTGATATTCTCGGTCAGAAATGGTCAGACCCGGTCAATCTCGGTCAGACTTAGTAAGACTCAGAAAGACTCAAAGTCGGACTCGAACAATTATTTTCTCATAGAAGGTGATCAAAAGTAGAGTGTCTACACCGGGAGCAAACAATTTTAATCTCACCTACTTTGAATGCCTCGCTTCGCTCCTGATTTTATTTTAGTTTTATTTTCAATTTCTAATCTAGAATCCTTCAACTCTAGTTTCAAAAAACACTCGCTTTTTAAATAGTTGTTTGATCCCTTGGCAACCTACTATTCAGGTAGTATGGCTGATGTGTGGCTGTTTCAGTCTTGGGGATTCCAGTCGCCACTGTGATGCCCTCATCCACCTCTCTCTTCTATTCTCCATCAGTAACAATTGTGTCATCTCTTACCTGTGGCTGCTGTTGCTGCTGCTGCCTGTTCTCTTGTCTCTCCCTCTCCTCTCGGGTCTCGTCCACCAAGGTAGGTGGCGCTACTGTGATGCCCTCTCCGGCAGGCTGGAAACCGTACTTGTTAGCTCCATACTCGATCACTCTAACCTGGAATTTAAAAACATTCTTGTTAAGAATCGCTGAAGTTTGTTAAAGAATGAAAGTCGTAGTAATCCTTAGCATTTTGTAAAGCTTAAGATATTTCGTTGTGACTTTTAGGGGAGATTTTATATTAAAAAAGCATGACTTTATAGGTAAGTCGTAATAATGAATTTAGAAGCACCCGATACTCTGCCATCAGACCCATCGGAATACGGTATTTTACTGCATAAATAAATTGAAAATCTATTTAGTCCGTCAGTAATAATACTGAAAAATAATGGACACGTATTTTTTGTTTTTTTTTTAAACAATGAATATTCACAAAGATAAAACGCTTCTAAATTCGGGAGTGGGGGCTTGTGACGTCATTACGCTTGTTAAATTGTACCGACTGAGTGACATTTTGTGATTTTTAGAAGTGTTGTATCTTAGTCAATTTTGGTTTGTGTGACAAAAGAAAAAATACGGGTCTAATATTTTTTAATAATCTATATTTCGGCCTAATAAATTTTTTTGAGTAAAATACCCTATTACAGTAAAATTTAATGTTAATTTGAAAATGGAAACCACTAGAGCAGGGTTATAATGCTTTTTTTTTGAAGTCGGTAAGGGAGTCAGTAGGCATTCAGAAAACAAATTATAAAATATTGTCCTTGTTTGACTCGGAAGGAAGGACAGAAATCCTTTTTGACTTGGATTGTGGTTTACAAAATGGCGAGGCAACTTTAAAAAAATAATAACTTAATGTAGAAGTCACAGAACAGAATGTTATGGCGCAGTTACACAGAAGTTTATGTCCAAAATTCTGAGAAACCCAACCTTGGTACTAATGATCAGTCTGGGTTTCGATGGAACCCAACCTAGATACTAATCCTCTGGGTTATTTTATTACCTACCTTGCCAGTATCATCTTTGTATCCGTATTTGCCCTTGACCTCTCCGGCGGGGGACTTGGTCTCGATCTTGAACGATCCATCGGCAGCTTCGTACCCGTACGTGTAGGACCCATCCTCGTTGTGCCTGTAATGTATGATGTACAAAGTTAGATTTAGTTTGTTTTGTTCATGGGAACAAGATGAGGAAACAAAATAAATGGCCCGTAGGTGAATAAAATAATTATTCGTAAATATTAAAAAAACCCGTAGATTACTCCCTATTGCTAAAGGAAGAAATTATCCTAATTTCTTCGTTGTAATAGATCTGCCAAAGTTGCGGTCATGGTAAAACTGGGGAATTTGTTGAAATAAATATGATCAACACAATCTCAGCTATGTATAAGCCGTTTATACAAGAAGGCGCATCACAGGCACTTTTGAATTGTCAAAATAAATAATAATTTTGAAAAGGGTTCAATGAACGCGTGTCAAGTTTAAATAAATATTTTAATGCAATACGAACGCCTGCAGTCGCGTTTTTCGTAAAGATTGAATGAAGAAGAAAAGATCTGCTGCTGTGAGTTGGACACAAACCCAGACCTTATAGATAGTATTCCAGACCCATTAACAACTAGGCTAGTCGTCCGTAAAAAGTAACTGTTAAACGTTGAATAGGAAAATGAAAGATTCGGCTGGATGAATGTGTTGAAAGTGTGTTCGAGTGCCACTCGCAGCTAATTTAATCTTTCCTCAAAAATATTTAAGTAAATCTGTTTCTAAAAGATCAAAACTCCTTTACAATGTTATATAGCAACAAAAATAAAGAAAACACAATGTAACACTAACAACGATAAACCACAATCAAATTGTTTCATTGCAGTTCCTATAATAAATAACAAGTTAGACTTGAAACCAGTCCTTTACGTCTAGGTATTTTAAAGCTACGCCTTGCCCAATTCACTTAAGTCTAGATAGCCTAGGTCTGTTAACAAATACTCAAGGTTGTGGGCGTAGGACCAGACTAAAGGAAAACGTGCTGGACTTGTTCAAATTGTTGTTATATTAATAACTAGCTGTACCCCGCGATTTCGCCCTCGCTGCCCAACTCCTATTGGTATTAGCGTGATGTTATATAGGTTCTTCTTAAAATTATTATAATATTCAACAACTATCACGCAACGCCATCTAATCCCAAATTAAGCAGAGCTTGTATTATGGGTACTAGGTAACTGATAAACACACTTATATATATTTCTAAATACATACACTTATTATAGATAAATTACACCCAGAACTATCATGCTCATAACACAAACATTTGTCCTGGGTGGGAGTCGAACCCACGACCCCCGGTATAGCAGTTAGCTAATGCTTTTATTAATCTAAAGATATTCTCATAGATTCATGCTAGCGACCAAGTATTATCCCTTGGAATTGTATTTGACACACATTTTGAT
This sequence comes from Agrotis ipsilon, assembly GCA_028554685.1. Lineage (NCBI taxonomy): Eukaryota > Metazoa > Arthropoda > Insecta > Lepidoptera > Noctuidae > Agrotis > Agrotis ipsilon. The sequence goes on from CM052965.1 coordinate 18,089,876, forward strand.
AATTACTCATTTAAATTATTTTGAAGTATGGATAATTTTAGTGTTTACTAAAACTACGAGCAAGAACACACACACAAAGAAAGGAAGAAAGGGAAATATATTAGATTTTTCGCATTCGTATCTGCCCTATTTTGAGGTTTTAGAATCTTCAAATCAGTCTTGCCCACACCTGGGTGGAGCGAAGCCTATCAGACTCTTACTAATTAAAAACCACCCTGTTCTTCGACATGCCCTTTGCGTTCCAGGACTCCTTCTAGTTTTGTTAGGGACTACAATGAAGAGTATTTGATGGTAAAAGGTAGGTAAGTTTATCCCAAAGATTGAAGTGGCAGATAGTAAAATAATGATTAAATACCAAAACTGTTCTAGGTTCTCTTCGTTCAGAAAATTTGATATTTTTCCAAGGTGGTCGAAGAACGATGATCGCATCGGGTATTCTGGTGTCGTAATATTGTACAAAATTTCATTTTCAAGCCTTGAAATAAAAACTTATTAATCTATTACGGTTCCTGGACTGTTAAAGTGGATGTTTATATATATATTTTTTTAATACTGCTCCTTTTTGATTCATAATCATATACTTTGGACTCCTTGAAACAGTAACCAGTTACTGGGTAACAATAAGCAACTGGTGTACGATAACTTGTATGTACTACACACACATTTATGAGGCTTTTAAGGCAACCGTACCCTGTTTGTATACCTTGCAAGATGTCGTGTGGGTTACAAGTCAGTCTGGTCAACCATAAGCCATAAGATCCGTAATTGTGTTAGATTTTCTATTTATTTCCTTGAACCCTGCCATAAGATCTATAATTGCGTGACATTTTATATTTTCTGCTTGAAACAAGTCATTAAGATCTATAATTTCGTGACATTACCTGTTGATTTGCTTGAGGATGGCCACAGGTGGGGCAGCGGTCTGCTTGGGCTCGGACGCGATGTACCGCGGCGCGCGCTCCTCGGAATACTGCGCGTGCGCACACGCCACTAAGGCCAGCACCGCCTACGCAGAAGAGAAGATTGTGTTAGTAAACACACATTAAAATAAAACTATTTAATAGTCGTGTGTTCTATGTTAGTTTTATACGAGATTTCGTGAGGATCGAAAATTGTGAAATCTGGGGGAATATAACCAGATTTCACCACTCCAGCATGATCCCAAACTCCATATAGATATTATGAAATGACTGCTTGTTCAAATTGGCCTTTTCATCATCATGAAAATCATCGTTCCAGTGCGGAGTATCATCACAAGAAATACAGCATTTTCAGTTCGGCGGTTGAGCACAAGCATTTTTCTGAATCTAAATAAAGCAAACACTAGACCTGGTTTATATGAACTGGCAACACAAAATATAAGTTGTCAACGAGATAAATAAGATAATGTGCTATTATTGATTGAAGCATATGTGGCTTATAAGGATGTCCAGATGTACAAACGCCAGTAACAAGTTCGTCACCCTATCCCAAATTTCGGACATGAACCTTTTTTCTTTTGTGATAATGTTAGAAATCTAGGTGATGAGGGCTGGTAATAAAGATATTTGGTTAGTATAACAGTATATTTTAAGGAGGATTGGGCAAAAAGTATAACAAGGACAAAAAAAACAACTAACTAGGTAAAAATTTCATTGTTATTTCTTTTACTGTCAAAACGTAATTTACTGTCTAACGAAATAGCAGCCACACTTGGAACATATCAATTAAAATGTCTAATTAGTTACCGTTAGTGTGTTTCAACCAGAATGCTTACTGCCTACTGCCTAGATACTATTACTTTGTTGCAAAATAGGAGGCCTTGACACCTGCATTTGTTATATTAAAGTGTAATATGTCATGTTGAGGTAATTGTGGGCGGTGGTGCGTGTCATAGGCGGCAGCGGTTTAGGGGGACAATTAAAGAAAATTATCAAAATGTTTACGATAGGATTTTGACATTGATGAAGACATTGAAATAACAAATGTAACCTCACAAGACAGCTTAAAAGTTACAGTATAACATCTCAATTGGATTAATAATAGGACGAGACTAATAGAATAGGCCTCAATAATTAATAACAAATTAGATCTCGTAGTAAGGAACAGGTCAAAATTGCTGATTTAATGTTTTCTAGTATATATGAAATACTAGAAAAGTTTCTCGGTTTCAAGCCAGTGCAGATGTAAAAATATTGAGAAAACGCAAATTGAAGTAGCTTATAACTAGTCATTAACGACAGTATATGTACTCATAGACAAAATAATTACTCTATATCCTCCACGTTTTTGTGTGATAAAATCATCAAATGCTTCCTCAGCCTTGCGTAGATCGGCAAGGGCAGATCTTAGTCACTAAAAATTCGACCTGTTCCTTCAGTTTCCCTTTGCATCTCAGGGCCACCGTATCCTACATAGACTTTCTAGAAACCCTGGAAATACTCTCTACATTAAAAAAACAAAGACGTGCGACCAAATGCTGACAAAGTAAATTGCTGATTCTTTACTGACCACTCGAGTGGTCCACACGCTACATTCTGTACCTTGTACCACACTCCCAATGACGAAAGTTCACGCATAGATGGCTTAACGTGTCAAATATAACTGTCTGTCACAATGTAGTGATCTAGACTTAGGTCCACTGTACCAACACTGGCTATTTGTACCTTATAACAGTTGCTACATAAATGTATTGCACAATAAAGCCATTTCTGCGATGTATTGTGGCCAATAATGTGCTACTTTTTCAATGGACTTGGTAATATAGCAGACTTTTCATTGATTGGATTGGGAGTTGTTTTCTATTGTAAACTCACATTTTGCTAGTTATGTTTAAGTATGTGTAATTATGGATGAGACTTTAACTGTCAATTTGGACAAATATGGAACAAATATTGGCTGCTACTGAGACATCTAATCTAAACTAATTATAAAGCTGAAGAGTTTGTTTGATTGAACGCGAAAATCTCAGAAACTACTACTTCAAATTGAAAAAATCTTTTTGTGTTCGATAGTCTATTTATCGAGGAAGGCTATTGGTTATAAAACATCACGCTACGACCAGTAGGAGATGAGCAGAGGGCTTGAAAACACGGTGTAAGTTTCTAATAGAAAACTCAAATTATTATTTGCTCAATCTGGAAAATGAACTTTACTTCATGCTCTGAAATATTATTTGAGACCATAAGACTTTTGGTAGAGTCTTTTGGAGTAGGTAACAATTACCTTAAATACCATTTTTATTAAAAATATTGTCTTGTCAGATTGGATTGTAGTTTCGTGGTGTTCCACTATAAAATAAGAAACTCTTGACACTGATTTCATTCGTTAACTTTTACGATCACCAGACACCATACCATGTAACCGAATTACTATTATGTAATATTATACACAACAATGCTGTGCGTAGTTCTTTTTACCATAAAAATAACATGCCTATAAACGGTTCGTGATAAAAATAAGAGCGCTCAGTGTTATTGCGTAAAAACAATTTGTTGTTATTGTTATTGTTACAAATAGTATCGACGTTTGTTACAAATGAAAATAAATTTAACTTGAGTATGATTGGGTTCGTATCTAAAATAATTTAGAATAACATATTGTTTTAATTAACTTTTAAATAAGAAACCATTCAGTTATTGTTCTTACAAAATAGTATTGGCGTTTGTTACAGATTAAAATAAATGTAACTTGAGTATGATTGGGTTTATATCTATAAGAATAATTAAGAATGACACATTGGGAATTGTTTTAATTAACATTTAAATAATTTGAAACCAATTTGTTGTTATTGCGAAATAATACTGAATTTTGTTACAAATGAAAAACATTTGGACACAACTGTGATTGGAATGTTTATCGAAAGTAATCAAGTATAACATATTGTTTTAATTAACTTTTAAATACTCGTAATTCACATTCAAAGAATTGGGGGAGACCTTTGCCCAGCAGTGGGATAGCATGATATAACTAAAATCACCAACAGATATAATCGTCGTTAGTGTTATGAGAATCTTTCTCCTTAGTGCTGTCTCCCTGTTTATTATGAGATCGTAAGTTTGGTTAGTAGTAGTTTATACGGATCGGGCAAAGAAATACTGACTTTTTTTTCAAGTTTTTCTCAGTGTGAACTCTGAGTATGAACCTGTATCCAGTTTATTACATTTGTATCCCATCAACTCCATGAAAATTAAAAGTAACTCCTCTGCTTATCACTTCGAGGTTACAGGCGTGATGTAAAATTGTGCTTAATAGATTAATTTAAGCTAAAAACGCATAATTTCACGTCCATTTTCATGGTTGATTTATCGTTTCACGTTTTTAAGTCGATTCATTCACAAAAAAATCTTGAACATTTTAATGTTAACTTTGAAATGCCACGCACGATTCCTGAACAAAGATATACCGTGATATTTAGTCCTGCCCATATCAAATGAACGCATATTATTCGGATCCAATTTCAATATAGCTTTTTTATTTCCTTATATACCTAAAGGTGGACCAGTATATAATATGTACCTACATAATTATAATAAGGCACAAAGGGGCTAGGAAAGTAGTCGTTAGAGGCCACGGTCCGTTCACTGTACACAGAGCAACAAATCCAGTACGACAAGTCTGCCACGCCCTTGGATTGATATTCAATATTGATCTGTATTTTATCAAGTGTAAAGTTCATACTTCTTTGGATTAAAAATCAGGGCTAGTTTACTGTAGAATCTATATAATAAAGTGCATGTAACCTGTCGTCTGGTTTCCAATCGTATTGCAAAGGTGTAAGATTGAGATTCGGTTGTGTTCATTTAGATTTATTTCAAAGAAAGTATGCGGAAATTAAATGCATGTATCGAGACAAGATATTACTTTTTGTTTTACTGTCAAGGTCGTACATAAAGCAGTTTTATAGCAGTGAAGTTATTTTACAGTATTGCTTATATATTTTAAATATTTTATGACACTTAGACACAGACGTGAAATTAGAGGAGGCTCAGTCGCAAAATGTCCACAGGTAACCAAATGTCTCATTCGCATAATGTCCCTTTCGCAATGGGCTTAACCGTAAAAGAACAAGAACTTAACTCATTATAAAAATAGCTATAACATTCATGAGGAGAGCTAAATTGAAACCATACTTTTCATGATTAAAGATAATAAACGGTTAGCTTCGTAACAATGACAATGATAGTCATGTTAAGTAATGATAACTTTAAGTAGATGTTATCATAACAAGTGCAGAAATGTTTATCATTGTTCATGCTTACTTGATTCTCATAATTTGTTAGGTAATTAGTTATTTACACACTCTCTTCACATTTAGATCCTCTTGACACGCAAAATAAATGTTTTTTTAATTTTTAGTATTTCAAATTAATCTCTAATAAAAATAGTTTTGATTTTGAAATGAATTGCTGTGAGTTTAAATGTATTACAATATAGCAAAGACCCGTCTGTACTTGCCACACTAATTTCATCAGTATTTAAGAAGTTATAGTAATTAAATAAATCTTACATACGTATCTTTTCACTGGTGACAAATAGGATTTGTTCCCATTTGTCACCAAGAGGTAGACGATCAAAAGTGATTTAGTTGTTTTACTGCACATCTTCCTACACTGTGGCATTGCGAGGGCGCTGGTCCCCGGTAGTAAGGTATGTCACAGATTGATTTACGGCTTATTGCCACTCTGTAACCTGCCAAGTGACCATTGGCACTGCACTGATAACTCGAGGGTTATGAAATTTAGTGGTTTTGGCAAAAAGATAATAAATTACCCTTTTTACAATGGTGAATATTTTCGTAGTATTTTTTTGTATTATTGTATAAGGCAGCAATTGAATTTTGATCATAAATTGGTCTATTATGTTACTTTTCCCTGATTGATGGAAATTGCATGGGACCTAAACACATTTACTTATAATATGCATGACATGTGTTGATAACTAGATAAGAATGATGAATTTTGTAACAATAACGAAATATATTTATTTCGGACAATACCGACTCAAATTTAATAGTAAAATTACAACATTAAATATCATAAAACGAGACCTTGTAGTAACTTTAGCAAGTGTTAAGCCAGTATTATCTCTTATCGCCCAGTTAACGTTTCGCAATTACGTAGCCAAGTTTGAAATAACTTGAAATGTATTGCTATCACAATCTAGCTCAAAACTCTAGGACAACCACACTTGTGTTCAACCAGTGTAAAAATAATAAAATATTTCATCACTTTTTGTGGAAAACTGCTTTGAAACTTGAAGAGAATCTTAGCAACTAATACTTATCTGTTGAATTGTTTCCCGCTTCCAGTCCATATGCATGCTTATATCTTTAAAATTTCAGGATTTAGATGCGGTTTTTTTAATAGGTAGATAGAGTGATTCAAAAGGAAAGTTTTTATGTATTTAAGATGCATAATATAGAGATTGCACCCGTGCGAAGCCGGGGTGGGTCGCTAGTAATCAATAATACTCACGAAAAAAAAAGAAGTCATGCCCTTTCTCTAACACTAGACAACGCCTAAAATAAAGCCTAAACAAAACCATGCTACAGATCTTTCAATCTTAAGACTCAGCACTAAAAGTTGAAATTCCGAGAATGCGTTTTTCACTACTTCGTAACTTGCAGTTTTCTAATCATCATCTGTTGTTCATCGTACTATCACAATTACGTTATCAAACACACGCGAGTCTTATCAGACACATCACAAAGGCTTAACAAAGGAAACACTTTACTTCACTTGTCCATTATCAACTTTCACTTAAATGCAACTTAATTCATAAAACACTGACTGAAATAAAATCATTAGTAAACAAAATCATTAAAAATATGTAGAGTAATACAATGGTGTAATTATAACAGTATTTTTATGGCAATATTTTATAAATAATGGGGTTATTTTGCAAGTACACTACATTACATTTGAAACAAAGAGATGACAGCAATAATTTATTATGATAAACTTGAATTAATTATTAACCATAGCAACCAAAAACAAAAGAGTTAACAATTCCAGTTATTTTTTTAAATATATATTTTTTAAATCTAGATTGTTTAACTGTCAAAAATGACAAATGATTATTACCAAAGAGGTATATAGTTTTCGATTTTTCAAAAAAAAGGTTGTGAATAAATCGAGTAACGTACCAATCGCGTGAACGGTGTCATGTCGGCAAGTCGGAGGCGCGACGCGGGCGCACTTGTCTTTTATATCAACCACGGGGCGAAACCTTTCACTCAATTTTTATAATAATCCAACTTTAGGGGTGTTTGAAGTAATAAAAATGAAAACTACACTATCAAAAGTCTTACACATAATAATAAAGTTAGAAAAAAATACGACAGATTAAAAATAAAAACAAAAAAGTTTTTATGCTTGCACAGTCGCATCTGCTTACATGAATTCAATTTTATTTTTAGTACAAATAAAAATAAACCATTCAAACTTACTGTTTTAGTGTTTAAACAATAAAAAAGTAAATAACTATTGTATCATTGACTTTCTATGTTAGTGCAGGTATTTGAGAAGCTGATTTTGATCCAACCTTGGCTATTATATTTAGTTATCACTGAGTTCTTGTATACTTTGACACTATTATATTACTGAGGTGGGGTGTCCGGATTATAATAGTGCCTAGACTTAGCAAACACATTGTAGAATAGGTACTGTAAGGATTGGCGTAGGATCAATTAGATAAAAACGAATATTACTCTAAAGGTAAAAATCTTATATTGTTAACTTAGACACACATACATAGCAATTGTTTCCCGGAACGTATTATACAATTCTACATCCTGTATTTTAATATATTTCAAAAATCATTTGAGCATCCACGTTATTTATAGTATTTCGCTCATGATCACAATATTCCTCATACCTATAGTAGATTTGCTGTTGCAAGTTTTCAGGACTGGTTCTTTTCATGCTGGAAATCTGTGTTGATTATATTGGGGCACGATTTGTTCCCATTAAATGCTTTCATTATGTACAAGGGTTATTTATATTAAAACGTTGCCTAGTGTTGCTCCCAGCCGGGGTCGCGGGACTCATACCATCACCGTGACCCCGGAACATAAAGGGCCATTGAAGGACACCGTGGATTTTAGTCAGTACAAGTCTGACAGTCCCTCTCGCCCTGCCCGGGGTGGGAGGACTCATTTGATGATTTTACAACGATAAAAAAAAAAGTATTGTTCCCAGTGCTGGGACACAGTCTTCTCTATGAGAGGTATACCAAACTCCCAGTGCGGTTTGGCAAATGTCACATTCGTCCGGATTGTTGGCTCTAAGACATGCCAGTTTTCTCATGATGTCTCTTCACCGTTTTGTGAGCAGAGGTGATGAAATAAAAAAGTTTTGCGTCTGATTGGGTGCAAACCCACGACCTACAACTCGTAAGTCGGGTCTGATACTACTGAATCACATAACCAATGAGGGTTGGTAAATGATACCTACATGTCATGTCAAGAAATAGCCGAAAGAAACTCAAATGTCAATGTCTACCTCTGAGTTTCTTGTAGTAAGTAAGTTAGTAGTCATGTACGTAACACCCTCATCGAGTTTATAAAAAGACTTGTCAAAATGTTGTTTTTAACCAACATATAAAATAAATTACATTTCATTTTATTGTCTTGGACATGGATACCGGCTATCCCACGAAACCTTCTTGAAACTGGTAATGACGAAGATAGCTTATAGTGCAGATATGCTATTCAGATTCTCCTAACGCGTAAACATCACATACAGTACTTAGGTACCTATGATAGAGGTACCTAGGTACTATATGTGAGGGAAGCGGGTCATAGTGTAGAAAAACATCTTAGCTAGGCTTGGGACCTGCCTGATGTAACATGTCATACAAAAACATGATTAATTCATAAGTTTCTTTATCAAAGTAGGGTGAATATTGTGTTAAGAGAACTTAGGAAGAGGTTCACTTAATAATATTACAATTATATATGCCACAGAAAGTAATATCGGGATAAATACTACCCTATATCTCTATAGGTACCAAAATTCATCCAAATCTGTTCACTCGGGCGGCGAGTAAAGGGCAATTCGCTGTCCGACCATGGACCATGCCAGGGTCGACGGCGCGTTGTGTTCCACGCGCGCCCTAAAATTGCGTCAGCATGATGATGACGGGGCCTCTAGAGGGCCAAAGCCTGCCGGGGTCGCGGGACTTACTTCATTACCGTGACCCCGGAACATAAAGGGCTATTGAAGGACACCGTGGATTTTAGTCAGTACAAGTCTGAGAGTCCATCCCGCCCTGCCCGGGATGGGAGGACTCATTTGATGATTTTACGACAAAAAAAAAAAAACTTTTCACTCGTTTTTGCTTGGAAGAATTACAAACATCCTCCCATACATATACTCGCAAAATTCCGGATTTAAAATAGTAGTATATTAAGATTAGATAGTAAGAACTAGTACCGTAAATAACGGTTCGGCAACGGTGCCCAAACTAGAGACTCTACAAGGGCTTACAAATGTTCAGATCAGGACCACAATTGGCCAGTCAAGGGCGCAGTTCAAGAAGCTCGTACTGGTGCCGTGTTATGACGCCTTAAAACCATGATTGTTCCAGTGAGTGTACGAGATGGCGCTAGACGACTTGTATAGCTCTCTCTTTTACTCACTGGAACAAGCCTGGTTTTAAGACGTCATAATACGAAGACGCATAAAAGAGCTACGGCACTTTCAAAAGTAATTAATTACTAGGTAACTAAACCTGATCTTGAGACAGAAATTAACAAAAGAGCAGCGGCAATAGATTACCAATAACATACAATAGGTGTATTGTCGCGTATCAACGAACTAGCACGTGAACACGTGAGGTACAACCTTCAGAGTAACGGAAGAAAGTGGCGCCGCAGCACACGCATCAATGTCGAGGCTGGGCAGACTTACTGCTTACTTAAATGTATGGGTTGGCTAGGCAGACTGCCTATTTACTGAGATGTATGTGTAAATGTCTTATAAATGCACTAGCTGTTGCCAGCGCTTTCATTTGCTATAACTTGGAAATTACCCCACGGGAACATCATTTTCTCCCAACGACGATATATTACTAGACTCCTAATAACAGGCGACCGATGTCTGTCAACACATTAGGCAAAAAAAGTCTTATATCCGTCTTATTTGGACCACTCCTGTCAGCCGTATAAACATGCTTTGAGACAGAACAGACCTTGAGTTAGCCAATCACAACGCAGTAACCCGTCCCCCTCGATACGTAGTACCTCAGCGAGTTGACAGAATAGTTTTTGTTCCTTAGATCGTGCATGCGGAGTCTAGTAATAAATCGTCGTTGTTTTTTCCAAATCGGTTAAGTAGTTTTTGTGTTAACGAGTAACATACGTCCATCCCCACAAACATTCACGATTTTAATATTAGTAGTAGGATTCACGGTACACAAAATAAATAAGGTACCTTGTTTCTTTCCATTTCAGCCTATTGCAATCCACTGCTGGACATAGGCCTCTCCCAGGGAGCGCCACAGCGCACGATCTCCTGCTTTTTTCATCCAGCCACTGCCAGCCACCTTCTTCAGGTCATCGGTCCATCTTGTCGGAGGCGACCCACGGTACGCTTACCTACACGCGGTCTCCATTCGAGAACCTTCCTACTCGTACTACTACGTGTTTCTTTGGTGGTAAAGAAAATGCTATGTGATGATTTATTAATTGAGCAAATATATTTCATTATTTTATAATGTGATGACTTAGTTTTTAGTCCGGTCAATTTAGACCAAAAAATGAGAGTGAAGTTAGTTAGTTAGTAAGTTATTAGTTTCTTAGTTTTTTTCCTTACAGGGGAATGATGGGGAACTTCCAGACATTGTTTATAATTATGTTTTGAACAACTTCACAAAAATCCAGCTTGTTGGGACTTTATGTAACTTCGAATGTCTAAATTGACCGGACTATTTACTGTACTGATATTATTTTAATCCACTTTCTAATTAAATCTTTTGTCATCCTGCCTTTATTATATTTGTTTGTCTCCATTTAGTTTTGTCCGCCATTTCTTGGCAAAACATAGTGTACATCATTGAGCTATTATTACTAGGTACGTATAGAGACAAAACCACTCATCACTACTATGTCCCATCCAGGATGAGTGAGCGCGCCTATGTTCATTCAGTTGTTTGACAGCTCTGTGGTGTGCTCTAGGCGCGCGCCGTGTAATAATAGCTCAATGAGTGCACATACTTTTGATATATTATTATCTATAATCTACGTATGTTTTACAAAATTAAATATTTGTATTAATTTTATGGTAACCCTGGGCGGAGGCGCACAGGGATCTTGATTTCGAGGCTTCCTAATGGAAACCATATCAGATAGTTATCTCATATAATATAAGAGAATTGAAAAAGGTTGAACCTGAGCTGAACGTAAAATAAATAGCGATAATTTAAGCTTTTGAAGGACCACCCAGACCGTAGTCCGTACCTGATATATTTAGGAGTCCACACCAACCGTATCAATGACTTCCTCTACCAGCACGAATGTCAATGAGCCTGGCTTCCTGACTGATCCAATATTGCTCTATCGTAGCTGATCGCATATTCATTGCGATCTAATATTAATTGGTAACAGACGGTAAGAAAAGATGGTCTAAAACAGCCACTTTAAGTGATATCCCTTTTTTTTTTTAAGCGTGGTAAAATCATCAAATGAGGCCTCCCACCCCGGACAGGGCGGGAGGGACTGTCAGACTTGTACTGACTAAAATCCACGGTGTCCTTCAATAGCCCTTTATGTTCCGGGGTCACGGTGATGGTATAAGACCCGCGACCAAGTGATATCCCTAATGATTCTCTTCGTGATTAATAGTCATAATATTCCACAACTATCACACAACGCCATCTAGTCCGAAGCTAAGCAGTGCTTGTGTTATGGGTACTAGACAACTGATAAACATACTTATATATTTCTAAATACATAAATATTATAGATAAATTACACCAAGATACAGAACAAATGATCGTGCTCATCACACAAACATTTGTCCTAAGTGGGAATCTAACCCACGAACTCCGGCATAGCAGTCAGGGTTACTAACCACTAACCCAACAGGATTTCCAGCAACATCATTGCCTATTCTATTATTCATTAACCAAGTGAATCGTTAGTAATATTGCTAAGTGGCCGTTTTAGACCCGCAGTTAGTATGCAGGTATTGTTAACTTTCATCTTACTTGTGTTTTGTATCACGTGTGTGGATTTGCCCTTATTGAATAAGCGAAGGTGCTATATGTGAAGGAATGTTTTGTGTAATAGTTGGTCTGTCCTTCGTTTTGAAGGAGTTCTCGAAGACTTGAAGACACCAAAAGACCACACCATTTGCGTCGTTTTCGGGAAAACATATTTTTATTTTGTAAATCGATGCGTCTTAGGACAAAATTGCTAAGCAGTGTACCGTGGTTCTGTAATGAAAAAGGCAACCGAAGGAACGGGGTGAACTTTTTTTTTATAAGAGTCAGACAGTCTCTATCGCTCCACTTTGGGCGAGAAGATTCATTTGATTTTGCTTGGCAAAAGTGAATAATAAAGTTACAGGTATTAGAATGCGGCTTGGATATTTAAAACTAGAAAATGATCTGCAAAAACAAACGTAATTGACGAAACAAAACTATGAGAAGATGCTACTATCAGGTACTATTAAGTATTTTGCGCTATTAGTAACAAAGCGATAGATTGCTCATCTGCAAACTTGAGGCGATGATCTACAATGTTAACTTATCATTCTCTACAATTTCCAAACATAAGCGCGTCGCTGAGAATTGATTGATTTGACAACACGCCGCAGGTGGCTGCGCGTTTACTCCTGTGTTACATGTTGCGGGTTCGATTCCCGCACGGAACAATTTAATTCGTATCATCTAAAAGTATTTTTTCCAGATCTGGGTGTTTGTGTATGTGAGTTTAAATAAAGAAGCAGAAGTAGAAGGAAATTACACCTTTACGCACCCACGATACAGGACAAATTCCAATGGAGAGACAAAGTTAAAAAAAATGGTCAAGAACGAGATCTAACATTCATAAGCATCTATTCTTTCAGAAAACGCAATATTTCAGATGAAACCCCAAAAATAAGCACTAAAACGACATCCATTAAATTACGTAAATATCGATTAGTGTTCGGGTCGCGTATTCGTGTCTCGGTTAAAATCTGCACGTTTTGGGTGCGATTCACCGGCGCATGGCACGCAGGGCAGCCATTGGAGTTCAATGTAAGTTTTATTGGACATTTAGTAGTAATAAATTAGTTATTTTATTGGGTAGAGACAGTGGTTTTCTTTTATTTAATTTTCTCATTCATACACAGTATCTACAATTTCTGAAATTGCTATTGATTATTTTGCTTAATTAGATACCATTGTTATAATAATAGTGGACTAAATATAAAAAGTGTTATACAAACAGGTGATGATGATCATTACTTATTTGTGTTGCTGAAGGATCACCGTGGATTTAAGTCAGTATAAGTCTGACAGTGCCTCCCTTCCCGCCCCGAGGCCTTATCACAAGGTTTCAGTAGTTTATTTACGGCGTACTTGAAGTATTACGCGTGTATTGTATGGAAAAAATGGAACAGCGCTTCTAGTGTGCGAAGAAGGAACTGTTTTTTCCCTTGAAATTAACGTCAAAGTTCCAGTTTACTTTAAATCATAAAAAACTGTAAATTCAGGCCTCAGGGTAAAACAATCAAAACAAAAACAAATGTCATATTATTGCACCAAAATAACGTTAAAAAACCTTACAAAATTGAATGGAACTGAAAGTAGTATTTTTATTCATCAAAAAGAAACATTTCCGAGTCTGAGTATTTTTCAGATATTTCATTCAAGACGATAATTACAAAATGCCTCCGTAATCTATGTGACCTTGGCTCACAATTTTCTCCGGCAGCTCTAGATTATACGGACCAAATGGCACAGCGGAGCAGTGTCCGCTTTCTGAGCTCAAGGTTATAGGTTCCAAACAATACGATACTTTTTTGTTTAACTTCCGAGACGAGGAATAGGATTCTCTAGTTTATAAATGCCTCATAATTAATAACTGTATGGATACTGACCATAATTTGGGAAAAAGGAGATCAACAGTTTTCTCTCGCGCGAAACCTTAACCTACCTCAATAAACGAGGACTCATAGCGGCAAATGTTACACCTAAATCTATGCTCTACTCTTTCATTTTCTTTAAGTCTGTAACACTTTGCGTGCGGCGAGTAAAGGAAAACTCGCTGTCCGACCATGGACCATGCCCGGGTCGACGGCGTGTCGCGTTCCACGCGCGCCTCAAAGAGCGTCAGCATAATGACGAGGCCCCCTCTCAGAGGGCTAAATCGTGGTCGCGGGACTTATACCATCAACGTGGCCCCGGAACATAAAGGGCTATTGAAGGACACCGTGGATTTTAGTCAGTACAAGTCTGACAGTCCCTCTCACCCTGCCCGGGGTGGGAGGTCTCATTTGATGATTTTACCACGTAAAAAAAAAGTCCGTAACACTTGAATAAAGCTAAGTTTAAGGTGGGGGTGGTTCGGAAGATGATTATGACGAAAGTTGATGTGTATGGCGTAGTAGATCTAGTCGCTTGAGAAGATCTGAAAAGTTTGAAATATGCTCTGCCCGGGCCACACTTACGGGGATGCTGTTAATTAAGTAACCATAGAGTTTTTTGCCGGTTCTTCTCCAAGGAATCGACCAACCCGAACCGAGCACCTTTTGTCGACGTTTTATAAGTGCCCTCATGGACCTATGTGAAATAAAAATATTTGATTTTGAATTTGAATTTTAGCTATAATAGACTTCAAGTAATCACAAGAATGATTTAAATTGGTCATTGTCAAAATGGCGACACTTATTGAAGTTTATGATAAAGACAGAAAGGTGAAAGATAATTAATTGTGAACAAATCTGAGCATTTGTTATAAATCTCTGCCTCTTTTTCTGTTATATTTGACAGCCCTCACTAACCTTGTCAGGGCTCGCCCGAGCCCTGAATACCCAATCATGCATTTGGCACAGAATTCGTGCACAAAAAGACACTTGTTTTAATTATTTTAGCATACGTTCCATTCAAGACATAATGGTTTGGTGAACCTCGCTTTATTTGGTCATTATAGACCAATTGAGCAAAACGAATTTAGGCATAGGCTGAATTAAAGATGCTTTTCGGTGCTCAATAGATTTTAGTGTCTTTTAATTGCCGAATATATTAGGACGATCTTTTCGCTGGTGTTCAACTTTCGCCATGCTCCTGTTCAATTTGATCGACACTTCCCGGAAGACCCTGTATATCCATCTGTCTTTATTGAAGCCATCCCGTCTTACTGCAAAAAGTTAAATATCTGTTGAACACTTGTTTAACTAAAGTGTAAGTGCCGGAGCACAAGACGCGTTGCGGCGCCGCACCGCAAAGATTTTTCCTCACAAATATTTGTCTCGTGTTTCTGCCAGTAGGATATTTTTTTTGCGGTGCGGCGCCGCGACCCTTCAATCAACGTCAAATGCAGTTTAGCAGTTAAAAGTTGTTTTATACAAGTGTAGTAAAACAGTTGGTGCTTAGTTTAATCTTCTCAATTGTTAAGTTTTTAATAATCTGTTTACTTCATCAGAGGTTATTTAAATAACCTCTGATGAAGTAAACAGATTATTAAACACAGATTATTATACAGTTAACTGTAAGAAAATTTATAAGAATACAGTCCTATTCGACTGGCCTGTTGGTCTAGTGGCTAGTGACCCTGACTGCTTTGCCGGGGGTCGTGGGTTCGTTTCCCGTCCACCCAGGACAAATGTTTGTGTGATGAGCATGATAATTTGTTCTGTGTCTGGGTGTAATTTATCTATAATTTATGTATTTAGAAATATATAAGTATGTTTATCAGTTTTCTAGTACCCATAACATAAGCTCTGCTAAGCTTGGGACTAGATGGCGTTGTGATAGTTGTAGAATATTACAAAAAAATAATCCTATAGAGGTTTAAGTTACTACGGACAATACTAGAATCCTTGATACCAAATTCACACAGAACATAAATTTCGTTACGCTGACCACAAAAATGCTAATTATATTCCTTAACAGCATCCGATGTGAGAGATAAGTGCTCACGTAAAACTTGTAGCCTTCGTCTGTTCCTAATTGGTACAATCTTATCTATGTTAGGAATGTCGACGGAACAGACTGTTCTTATAAAATACTTTTTAGTTAAGTCATCTAGTTTTATTTTATGTAAATTTGTGTTCTTTTTATGTCTGTGTTTGTGTTTGTTTTGTTTATTATGTTGTAGTTTATTTTTTTTTATTTTCTTTTTAATACACAGTTTTGCACTATGATAAACTAGCGACCACGACTGTTTATTTTAATGTTTTTTTTTTTTTGACTGAGGAACCGGCAGCAAGTTGTCATGCTCCCTTAGTGACATTGCTTGCGGTAGCGTCAGGGGTCGGGTTGCCTCCTACCCACTCACATGGCGTGGGGGACAACGGCTGATCCTAGCGTTATACTCGTGAACGGGTGCTGCTTGTGGTGACTGGTCGACTTGCTGACCTTTGGTTTTGTTAAATGTATTTTAATTTCTTTTATGTGTAGGTATTGTTATTTACTGCAATGGTCCTAGTTTGTCTTTTGTGCCTTCTAGTCACGATTGGGATGTAATTTCGAATTGATGTATAATGTGAATGTTCTATTAAATTGTATTAAATCTTGGTTCTTCTAACCGTTCAGACAGATGTGTTGCTGGGGAGTTTGTTCCCCACTTCTTCTTCCCAGCCAAAACACTAGGAAGTGTCGAAGGGGGGGCGCTTTGGGGGACTGTCTTATCTAAAAATTGACCTTCAAAAAGTGCTGATAAATCAACCTAATTTGAATAAATGACTTTTGATTTTTGATTTTTTTTTTTTGATCTTGTGGTTTATAACTTTGTTAGAAATAAACTTTTGAACTTATCACTAAGTTCGCGTTCTTAATGAAAAAAGTTAATTCACCTAATTGCGCGGAGTGCGGAGTTGTGGAAGATTTACAGCACTTATTGATGGATTGTATTCGATTTGATTCTCAGAAGAAACGATTTGTTTAGGGTCTTGAGGTTGAACCGACTGGACGTAGGCACGTTCCATAGACTTATGTCTCAACCAAATGGTGAAGAAGCGAAAAGTCTGTTGAAGTTCATGGCCCAAATACAATCTTAGATAGGTACCTAGTTCGTATTTAGGTTATGATGGGACTGCCATACGCATAGCCATTATAAAATTCCCTAATTAAAAAGAAAAAAGAAATAAAAACTTATCACTACAATGTACTGTAGACTCGGTAAGCAGAGATGGTTATTTTATTAATTAGATATTTGTAAAATATTCATATTCATGTTCAATATTCATGTTAATTTTATGAGTATTTAATAGTCACGCTGGATGCAAGCCACTTCCAACCGGTCCTATTGGAAGTCTAAAGGGGAGGCCTATGTTCAGCAGTGGACGTCTTACGGCTGATATGATGACGATGACGATGATCTTAAGTTCAAATAGTCTCTTGCAAAAGAATGTAAATAAACACTTGATTACTATATTTTGTTTAACCTGGAAATAAAGCTCAGAACTCCACCAAACACTATAGAGGCAAAAAACTTTACAATATAGTCAAAAAGAAGATGTAAAAGAAAACGTAGTTGGAAAAAGGATAAACAAATCATGATAAGAACTGAAAACTTACTCATTTAATATTCCTCGATTCCAAGACAAGATCCTTGAAAATAAGTCAATATAAGCAAGTCTACTTCTACATCGTCCATTTTGTTGACGAGCATGAATGATTAATATCTTAGTAACGTAGTCTATGGTCTATAGTCTATAATAATCTATGGCTCTCTATTACAAAGACATTAACCTTCTTATCAGTGATCACGAAATTATTGGTAGCGTGTGTTCAACTTTACATTCCAGTGCAATAATTGTCTGTTCAGAATTTTATTATTTTATAATAATACCCTGCTACATACTAGGTCAAATTCCTTCCTTTTTTCAGGGGTTATAGGTATTCATATCTTTCCAATTTGTCAAATAAAATATTCGAAGATATCACCAACACATATATTAAGCAGCTTTAGTTATCTCGATGTCCGATGCATTGAAACAAATAAAATAAGATACTGAAAAACGAGGAGCACAATGGCTCGGTTACCGCAGTGGTTGAGCGATTGATTGTAACGGGTTTGACTCCCGCACGGAGCCATCATTTATTACATGAGAAATTCCTAGTGTAGGGCAACGTTTTTTTTTTTTTTTAAAGAAATGAAATATCTACAAAATTCCTTAAATATTCTTATTAAAATAAACAGTAAAAACTAAGCCGACCCATAGCATGAAGTTAGCTAATTTAAAAGCTTCAGTTTTTAAACCGATGTCTATTGGATGAATGCAAACAAATAAAATTATTAACACGCTCGCAGCCCGCCCCGGCTGCACATGGGTTCCCGATGGATTTTCTGAAAACTCTCTCATATACAATCCTTGGCCTGATAATAAATATGTAATACCCTAAATACAACAACAAAAATAATTAATTATCCAATTTGGATATGTACAAACAGACTTAACGACTTAATTTTACACTGTGTTAGCAAATGTGGTTTTATCTTTAGCATCTCGCAGTATTTTCATCTTCTTTTTTTAATTTTCCACAACTATAGTGTCGAGTAGACTCTATCGTTGACTTAGTTTAAATCCTAGAAAGGACAGGTAATCATCCGGACATTGAACCAGCAGGTTACCATAAAATTCCCTTTTATATTCAAACATGTTAATAAAATAAAGCCAAGATGTCGTCATGCAGACCAAAGCTGCCCACCTCGCCAGTTCAGCATTCTTCGCTCAAAGGTCAACAATCAGGGCGAGACTGCATTAAACTGTCTCAATCACTACAAATTGTATTAACATAGAATAATTGTTGGAGTGTTGCAACGTCTGGTTTGTTTGTTGGTATTTTAACTTAAGGAATAGCTGTAACAATTATTTTAAAAGAGTATAAATACAACGTGTAACGTTAAAAGCGCAAAAGCTCTCGTAGGGTAACTCAGCCAATGTTACTGAACAATGTTTGTTCTAAGACTTTTGGAAATTTGCAAAAAAAAAGATTTTTCATACTGATGGGCTCGATCAATTTCTCATTTTGTATGAAAAACCATTTTTTTTTGTGTATTTCCAAAAGTCTTAGTACCCCACGAGAGGTTTTGCGCTTTTAACGTTACACGTTGTCTAGGTAAACATGGAGTTTCTTGCCTGAACTTCTCAATGGAAACGACCAACCCGAACCGTGCCATTTTTTTTCCGGACTTTTTATAAGTGCCCATTGAGGCCCATGTATGTAAAATAATATATTTTGATTTTGAATATCAAAAAACAACATCACAGATAGATATTCCTGTCCTAACCAACAAGGCAAGGTTAGCTCAGTGGCTGAGCGATTTCTGCGCTGCGTGTCGCGCGTTTGATTCCCGCATGGTGCGAATATTTGTATGATCTACAAGTATTTGTTCCGTGTCTGGGCGTTTGTGTATGTGAGGCGCATCCATGATCCAGGAGAAATTCCTAGTGTGGGTGTGGTGTGGGGCATAGTGTTATAAAAATCATTAACAATACAAAAGTAACAATAATTGCCTGCCGCCTTTATCCTTTCTCACATAGCTAATATTCTGGAAGGACTATTAAGTATGTCGGAATCGAGTCGTATCCGTAACGCCAGCGCCATCATTAGTGCTAAATAGGAAGAATAAACTAAGTTGATTGTCAAGTGTAAAAGACTGCTTTCTTTATCCAACACTACCCACCGACGAAGTCAAGTCCACAGTAAAGAGGACCCACTATGAGTGCCAATACTGACGATGGAGGCGGTCACCCTCCGACAAGTATAATATCTAGAAACGCAGAAATACCATATTTTTTAAACAAATAATTTAAAAATGCATTGGATTTAACAAATTGTTAGTTTACCTAGTGATCAAACCCTCCGACAGTAAAGTTTTCGTACTGCTCTGATAAATCACATCACCCGCTAGATGGCGTTACAAATCATTTCGCTCGCAATAACTTACATGCAACTTATAACTTAAATGTAAACCAGTTCTCAAGTTATGAACTTAATACGGTATGTGACACAGCCAGGAAATGAACACCTGACCTTGTGGTCACTTTCATACGTAAGTCACGGTTAAGTTCTGCTGAGTTTAAGTTATGAAAGTTATCGAGTTAAGTGATGATTAAGTTGATTGTTATTTATTGGACTTTGAATAATGTCTTTACTTAGCAGCTTCATTATACAAACCATGGTATTTCTTTGTGGTGCAAACATTATATGCGAAAGTACCTTTGTTTTTTGTTGCGCTTACACGCTTAAAGCGCTGAATTGATTTTAATGCTATATGGTACAGGGATAGGTGAGATCCTGAATATGGTTTTATTACCCTATAACCATCCTGCTGGAGTCGCGGGACTTACGAGCTACCGGCGCGTAACGTAAGGGGATTTTAAAGGACACCGTGGATACAAGTCTGACAGTCCCTCCTGCACTGCCCTGGGTGGGAGGACACCCGTAATGATTTTACCAGGATAAAATAAATCTTAAACAATGGCCAGGGCCCCATAAATGGAGGAGGGGCGAGCTAAGCCGCTGGCAAAAGTTAGTTCTTCATAATCCTAACATAAACACTTCAGTTTAAATTATATACTTTTACAACATAGTTCTACATCAACAACGTAGTTGGCTCGCTATAGGCCTTCGCTTGGGCGCACCTTGTGTTGCTCCGCATCGTTGCCACTGTGGTGAAGCTGTCGACAACCTCGGGCATCATGGCTTGTCTTGCAGCAGAAGCGCAGGTCGCATAGCTCGTCACGCTAGCATCAACGACATCATTCGTCGAGCTTTTGCCTCCGCCGGCGTACCAGCGGTTTTAGAACCAAATGGCTTGGTACGTGACGATGGGAAAAGACCAGACGTTATGACGTTGGTGCCTTGGAAGGTGGGTAGGCCTCTGGTATGGGACACTACTTGTGTCGATACCCTTGCGCCATCCCACGTTGCAAGCACGGCGGGCTGTGCTGGCGCTGCTGCTGCGGCTGCTGAGAACCTCAAACGGCGCAAATACTGTAACCTTAATGGTTGCTACAGTTTTGAGCCGTTTGGGGTCGAAACGCTCGGGTCATGGGGTCCGAGTGCGCGTCTTCTTTTCAAGGAAATTTTCGCCGACTGATCGACAGTTCCCGTGACCAGAGGGCTGGTTCCTTTTTTGGTCAAAGAATAAGCATTGCCATTCAAAGTGGCAATGCTGCCAGTCTTCTGGGCACGTTTCCGGATGACAGCGATGCGGAGGAGTACTTTGACGCCTAAGTGTCTCTGCCTTTTTGTGTTTTTGTTAAATTAGGTTTTTTTTTATTTTAGTTTAAGTTTAGTTGTAAATGATTAGTTTTAATTTTTTTAATTTTAAATTTCTAGCTTTAGTTAACTATGTTTTTATTTAGATAAGTAAATATTTATGCTGAATAATGAATCACCATAGTTAAATTACTTTCAAATACCTTCTTCTTTGTCGGTGGTCAGCATGTTGCAGCGAGACATCATGCTGCCATAATTCGCCTCACAATGCGACGCCATCCCTCCCTGTCGGCTGTTACTCGTGTGCACTCATGTAGCGGACCACCAACTGCAGACTTGATCTGGTCAGTCCATCGCATGGGAGACCTGCCACGTGCTCTCGTGCCTTCCACCGTCCCCTGGTCAACATGCTGCTCAATAGAGTCGTTGTCTTTCCGGGACACACAGAAATACTTTTAAATACCTACAAAGATTAAAAGCAATACTTAATTAATATACTTTTGTTGCAGTTTTTTTATATTTTGATATAGAAGCGGATAAGGAGACGGAAGTGAACATTTTTTGCGTTCAACTGACATTTAATTTGTTTTTAGCAAGTTATAAGTAGTTTATATAGGTGACCTAAATCAGATCCTGAATCCATTTCTGACTTAACGTAACTAAGATCACGAGACTGTGTGTGTGACACAGATTACCGTAACCCTGGAATGTTAAGGGCTTGTTGCAGGAACAACGTGGATTTTAGGCAGCAGGAGTTAGATAGTAAAAAAAAAATCTGTAAATCATCAAAATTAGACCTCCCGTTCCTCCTCCATCTTCTGAAAATAAAAGGATACACGTATTGCAAAGAAAGGTAATTTGCAGTTTTTATCTTCCTTTCATATTTTTTTTTATTCAGTGCTACAGTCCTATTTATCATCATCATCATCATTACTATGCCTCGATAGTGCCACGGTTGTACCACTGGGTACTCCACGGACGCGAAATATGACAGCTGAAATAGAGGAAACAACCTTGCTTTTCCATACCAATAGATGTTTTAACAGTTCTAAAATGCACTCGCGAGCAAACGTAAGGAATCATTATGAACAATTGATAAAATATAGCTCAGGATAGCTCCGTAAACAAAGGTTATAACAAACATTATTATAATCCTTAACTAGGAATCGATGTTTTTCTTTTTTACGTGTATTTTATTAATATTTGTACACAATACTAGTTAGTTTCTATTTATAGTTTAGTTTATAACTTGTAATTTATGAATGATAATTAAATATTATACTAGGAACCGTGGAGTAAGTGATTCTATACTTTTGTTAGCAAGTGTATTAGCAAGACTTACTGACCGTGCAAATTGGTTTGTCTAATCTTTAAGATAATCCATAAAAAGAATTGCCTACGGGCTCTTGACATTAAGAAGCTGATTACCGGAGTAGATGTAGCTGGGAGCAGCGAGGACGAACACTGAGGACATGGAGAGTGACATGTGACCATGGTCATGTAGTTTACGGTTCACATGAGGAAGTGACATTTAGTAAGTGTATTACGGTTTAATTCGAATTGTGTGCACAGATAGTTGCAAGACAGAGAGTTTGCTTACACATACTTATGCAGAACTAGCTGGTGCAGTACCTATGCATATGCGACGAATTGTGATTGTAATACATATACTAGATAATCCCAGCTAGTAATTTTATAAATATACCTGTGTTTGTTTGTATGTATGTGCGTTTTCGCGTCAAAACGGCCAAATGATATACAACAGTACCTTTATGTTTAAAAATACAGCAAATCCGATACAATTTTAACACGTAATCTGCGCGTGTTATCTATCATATTACTATACTACTTTACATATCTGAAAATATTAAATTTTTCTCACCATCATATTTCTGCCATTGCCCAATTTTACTTGAGGTCGGTCACATGAGTATTCAATCTATCTGAGATAGAAATTGTTTTTCTATCATTATTATGGCAATCGCATAAATTGGATATAGGGAATGGCAAATAACTACACGTGCATACGCATCGAAATAAACAAACTAAAAATCCTCGTATTAGTTTATTCTGAACTCTCTGATCGTCACTACTCTATGCTACATACAGGGTGTGGCCAACATTACGCGACGAATTGGTTTCAAATCAAGTCATTGCTCGCGTTTGGAGGTCCCTCCGACCTTAGCCGTTAGCCGATTATTTTGTCTATTTATTTATTACCTAAACCTTTTACTGAGGCCGATTTTAATATGGCAATAATGTATTTGCATGTAAAATGACGATAGTTGTTTTTGTGGAGCTGGGCTGGGTTTTTAAACAAATCTTACTTCCTTATTATAATCATAATATCCTTATTAACTTTAGCCATTTCAGATGAGAGTTGGGTTTTTCTATAAAAATCGTCCTCTGAAGACAAATAATGTCGTCCAACCCCATTTTATGTACACTTTCTCAATACCTTGCCATTGCCATTACCGCTTTTTCCCAACTGCTCAACTAAACTGCCGAACTGGTCAAAGCTGCTCAACTAACTGCCCAACTGAGTTGTGCCGTTGTACATTCCCAACTGCTCTACTTAAAACTGGTCAACTCGTATTATACACCAAATTGCAGTATAAAATGCAGTACCACGAATTTTCCGCAGGTCCGAAAAATGGAAAATGAATTGAAATTCGGAATTTTCCGGTGGCACGGACTCTAACCCATTAAAAGATAGGTTTAGCCTTGGCAAAACCATCAATCATGAATGATGAAATTTTTATCGCCTACAATTTTCGTCATTAAAACGTCCATCAACGCATTAGATGAAAGGTTTTCCGCCAGTCAAAATTTTCTGCCATGGGAAATTTAACCTACCGTCTAATGAAAAAACTCTACATCCATTCTTAACTCGGGCTCGCTGTCAAACGCCCGTAACTAAGGCCGAAATCACGAGTTTTGTGCTAGAGATAAGACTCCCTGGCCCTTGCAGTGCTTCACCACCACCACCACCACTACCACCACGTTTTTTTAGGTCGGCTTCAGCGACGTCAGCCACCCTTGATATGGAATTTCGGAAGTAAACCTCAAGTTAGCAGTAAAATCATTGTTGGTATACAAGTTTTTAATGACTTTAAATTGTAGCACGGTTTTAAAAGGTCAACTTGTCATGGATAACGAATAAGTATTTTATATTTTATTACGGTCTTTATGACTCGGATGTAACTGTTGACATTCTTAAAATTACTGTCGTTAACGCTTTCGAAGTGAATGTGGGAGTTTATTGAATCCCAATCACTACATCATTAATAAAGATAAATGGTAATTTACTGCCATTAAATTAAGGTGGCTTTAAACTCATTATTCTTATAATGAGTTTAAAGCCACCTTAATTTAATGAATAATAATTCCCAATGAGTTTTTTGGAGAATTTTCCATAAAATTACGTATAATGTAAGTGACAAGGTGTGCACTCTACATAAAACAACTTATACGTAAATCTTTTTTGATACTCCCGCCCTTGGGGACTGTCAGACTCGTACTAACTAAAACTAGCCCCTTCCTTCTTTCTCCCTTTGCGTTCAAGAGCCGCCGGTAACTTTATTTCCATCAAGTTTTTATTGTTACTTCATATCGTATGTTTAACAACTGTACAAGTTTAAATTATTACCCAAGAAGTCGCTATGAAACTTCCAAATATGCAACTTATCGTTAAATCAACTCCGTAAACATTTGCTCTTACATTAAAATGCTAAACTACTAAAATTGCAACTTAGACTCATAAAGTAAGAACTGTATCAACTTTAATGTCACTTAGTCGTAACTTGATCCGACCTTGCGACTCACACTTGACATTTTGACTATATTATGCAACAAGACGCCGTTAATGAATAACAATTAATTTTGCTCCAGTTTTATAACACCTAACATTGTAATTTATGATGGTAACTTGCTGTTCCCCGTGGTTCCCCCGCTGCGCGACTCCCATTGGTCATAGCGTGATTTTATATAGCCTATAGCCTTCCTTGATAGATGGACTATCCAACACAAAAAGAATTGTTCAATTAGAAGTAAAAGTTTCAGAGATTAGCGTGTTCAACCTAAAAAACCCTTCTGCTTTATAATAAGAGTACTAGCGGCCCGACCCGGCTTCGCACGGGTGGAGGACCCAGTCTAAAATTTGAGATTTAAACTATCCTATCTCTCAAGTTGGATCGAACTGCACATGGTGTGTGAATTTTATTATAATCGGTTAAGTGGTTTAGGAGTCCATTGAGGACAAACATTGTGACACGAGATTTATATATATTAAGGTAGATTAATTATGCTGTAAATCAATAACTTATCTCGCTTGCATTCTTTGATTGGATCATTATCTGAAAAAAATCAACGGCCGAATTTACCTACCAAATCTTTAAAATATTTAACAGAAGAAGCCTTCAAAAACAATGGATCGGGAATTTGATTGAAATTGAACATTAATTTCAACCATTAATTGATTTTGATTATTGCGGAGTTTTGCGTACATCAATGTATGGTTTTTTTTTCAAAGCCAGGAACGCTCTTAAGAGGACAGAAATTTTATAACTTTGTCAAAGGTATAGTCATCATTGATAACAATAAATCATGATGATGACACGGTTGGCCCAGTGAGTGAGCGATCCACTGCAGCGCAGCGTATCGCGGATCCAATACCCGCACGGAAGGAATATTTTTTATGACCTACAGGTAGCTGTTCCAGGTCTGGATGTCTATGTGTGTTAATTTGTTTATAAACGCACCCACGACACAGGAGAAATTCTTAATGTATCAGATATCGAGGACATTTTTTTTTTAATGTTGCCCCAACCACATATCTGCAAGTCTCTGAACAATACTGTAAAATGTAAACAATTCCATATCACTCCTACATTAATTTATTTGGCCTGAGTGACTAAGGAGTAAGGCCGCCCGCTAGCGAGCCGGATATAGAAGCCGCCTACGGTATTTCCTCTCGACACTTGAATTACCAGTTTGTGAACGCCCTTATAATTATTGTCATACCTACTTCCCAAGATACGGCGCCTGATTGTAAAGGTCTTGAGTTCATTACACTTAGTGGATTGTAGGAATAAAATGTAAATCAGTGTAATCATCACACCTTTATCTACCACACGCACAAGTGTCACCACAGTTTTACCTGCGCAAATTTCCCACGGACGTACACGGACGGCAACACTAAACGCCCAACCACACACACAGGCAAGTAGGTGCAGGCCGGGCTTGCGCAGACAAAACTGTGTAGACGCTTGTGCGTATGGTAGGCCCATAACATACTTGATGTCATGGTTGACGCAGTGGCTGGCGATCAACTGCTGCGCCGCGTGTCACGGGTTCGATGTCCGCATGGAACAAATGTCTGTATGAGCTACAAGCAGTTGTTCAGAGTCTGGGTGTTTGTGTATATCTGTTTCTACGTTTGTAAACGAACTCACGGCACAGGAGAAATTTTCAGGGTGGGGAACCTTTTTTTAACTTTATATGGTCACTTTGGGTTAAAAAGCTCCATACTAAAAATCCCTTTTGCTCCACCCATAGCGTGTTGACTCATTTGAATATTTAAAAAAAGTTAAACTCAAGGCGGAAGAGAATATTTTATTGTATGTTTTAGACCTATAATAATATGTCTATTACTATGTCGTTGCCTACCAAAAAGCTAAGCAATCTTTATAAGATAGGATATTTTAAAATTAGGTAGGAAGCTACTACTAACCAATCCAGTTGTTTAGGTCTAGGTGTTTATGTATGTAAATTTCTACGTTTGTTCACAATACAGGAAGTTAAAAGAATGCTAATATAAACCAATTAATTCAGGAAGAGGAAAATTGTGGATCCGCTTGCCCCATCCACGGCATATGACATCAATATTGCACACCAGCTCTAAATAT
The DNA here is from genome assembly GCA_028554685.1 of Agrotis ipsilon. Taxonomy (NCBI): domain Eukaryota; kingdom Metazoa; phylum Arthropoda; class Insecta; order Lepidoptera; family Noctuidae; genus Agrotis; species Agrotis ipsilon. The sequence goes on from CM052965.1 coordinate 18,117,145, forward strand.
TGCAATCACTCCCTATTTGATCATGTGCATGACAAATACTTTGACCGGTAACTAGTGCACTTTCTCCTTAACAATAAAAGGAAACACTTTTTATTACATAACACTTTATTTAATCATATATTTACAGTCGACACACGTAGCATTTCGCACGAGCAGCCATTTTGAAATCGCGTTCGTTTATCGAATGCTTATTTCGTTGTTAGATACTATTATGTTTTTATTGGCAACACATTAATTTAATTATAAAATGTTTATTGTACTGTAGTAATATAGTCTAAGAATTAAAATTTCATTCGCAATTTTGCAATGCAAATAAAAAACATTGCTATCAAGTTATTTTACAGCAAGAAAACTAAAACATGACAGAAGTGGTTGGTATTTAAAATATACCTGTCTAAATACAAAAGCAAATATTTTTGTAGGTGAATTGCTAAGGTTTTAGTATAAGGCAGAAAACGCAGAAGTAATGTATGCGACTTACACAGATACTAACTACTACGTTAACTTTGAGTGTTAAATATTTAAAACTTCATCAACTATTAACAGAAATATAAAAAAGCAAGAAAAAAAATTAACTGTAGTTCTATAACAGTAATTTTACTTCCGTCTTCTACACCACTGTGAAAATAACATTGACAATACCCTTAGCACGAGTTTTCACTCTTTTACTTTACAGCGTCTTTCCAGTATTTACAGCGGTTCTTGTATGAAAAAATGGAACAGCGCCTCTGGTGTGTGAAGACGCAACAAATTTTTACCTTGAAAATTGTCAATTTGAAATTGTCAAAGTTCCAGTCTACTTTACGTCTCAAATACTGAAAACTCGTGCTAAGATTACTTTTACCTGAGGAATAAAAATGTCGGTTTGACAGCTTATCTATAGAAAATATGTCAAACCGCTATTTTTATTCCTCAGGTAAAAGTTATCTGACTGTTGAAAAATAAGCCCTTAGTGAATTATGTACTATGTGAATGGTTTTGGAAGACTTTCAGCTAATAACATCAGCCAATCTGAAGTCCGCAGTATGTCTGCCATGAATAAGTGGTTGCAGCAGCAGCGACTGGCTGATGAGGACCGGCTTTGAAAGTCTGGTGTGTGTTGGTTGACTTAAATCGTATACAGGCACTTAAAATGCGATTTTTACCTTATTTATTTTTGTATATATCCCGTTATAAGTTAATAGGCATACAATATAGATGTAAAGTTTGCGATCACTTGAAAAATGCGAAATCTTTTTTTTTAAGATAGAATGTCGTTAGAATATATTATTATGATTTCTTCGTCTTTTTTAGATTTTTTGTTTAAAATATAGACTTAGAATATAAGACAAATGAAACAGTTCAATCGATTTCCCAAAAAACTAAAAATATGCCAGCTTATGCTTGTGATCACAAACTTCTTATGATTGTATGTCAATTTAAAAATTTTGTAATTAATATCAACCTTTATCCTTGGAATAATCTTAAATACTATAACGTCTGTTTGTTACGCTTTCGTAGCTAAACCGCTGAAAATATTATGATCAATTTAGTTACACAGATAGATGGGGCCCGGGAGACCGTTATAGGCTACATTTTTTTTTTCTGAAAATAACATGCTATTTATACTTTTTTAATCATTACTTAAGTTAGTGTGTTGCCAAAATTAAAGTAACATACGCATTGCAATACTTATGTTATATGTACATATTTCTAGTAAATCTTCATAAAATATTGTTTACAGTATAATAATATATGAAAATCTACAAATCAACTACAATACGATTATCTATTTAGATGTACCAATAGAATAATGTAATAAACATAATACATACATACACATCATATTTTATGTAGACATATTGATTTGATTAAATAATGATAGATAAATCAAATACATACATACAAATAAACAACGATAAGAATTATAGTATATACTCGTACATACATACGTTTAGTTACATAAAATAATGAATAAATTCTTACAACAAAAAAGGTATGAAATAAATAATTTAATTCATATTGTTAAACACAATATAATTAAAGCTCCTTCCCTCAGAATTTTACAAAATACTCCAAAATTAATTGACTAGTTCTAAAAATATACAAAAATCGTAAAAAGGTGTCGTTCGTCACTTTGGGAGATACCCTAAATATTATGAATATTTTGTACAAAATATTTATAGGTTGATTTTTCAACAATATTTCAGATAGGATAACTTAAATCTGAAAAATAAATATAGGGCCAGGTACACTTAACCAAATAGTAAAACCTCTATAATTTATTCTTCAGATAAAACTTATCTGACCGATAAAAATCTGGACTTAATGTTGGTGAAGACGATTCATATTTTACAGGTCAACCGAAAATAAAATATATGACTGGCGATTTTATTATGTAATTTTCATGAAACCAAACCTTGCTGCTGAGTTTTTATATATTTAAATACCCTATTCAGCAACTTTTTTCCGCAATAGCTCTTTAATTTTTAATATTTTTGGACACATGAAGCTATTTCAAAAAGGCCAATCAGCAAACCATGAATCGTCTACCCCACTAACCTAACAGCTAGCATATCCTGAAACAACCACGAAGCAACCCATCACTGCTTAACCAGTAAAGTTAATAGAGTAAGACCCAGAGCTGGGATCAAAGTTCTGGGCAGGATGGCCGAAGAACGGGTTGAAATTCTGGTTCTGACCCTGGTATTGCTGCTGCTGCTGCTGCTGATATTGGGGCTGGAAGCTCTGGCTCTGGAAGTTCTGGTACGGCTGAGGAGTGTACGCCTGGTAGGAGAACTGAGGCTGCTGGTGGTAGACCTGACTTTGAGGACGGAACTCCTGATTCTGGGACTGGAAGTTATTCTGAGCAGGGAACTGCTGAGGACCTTGATTGAAGAGGCTGGTCTGCTGGGTGTAAAGAGGCGATGATCTGAACTGGCTCTGCTGCTGGTATTGAGGAGTTGGTGCAGCTGTGGGGAATGGCGCAGGAGCAGCCTGCTGGTACTGCCTTGCAGGCGCAGGAGCCGCTGGCTGGTGGTACTGCCTGATTGGAGCTGGTCGTGGCTGGGCCCGGCTGTTGTACTTCGGGTCTTCGTAGATGCTGGGGTCCTCGCGGTACTGGCCATCGTCTTCTTGGCCGTCGGTGAGGGCGTTGGTGGAGTGCTGGTTGTTCAGGGTTGGTGGGGGCACCATGATGCCGGGACCTGGAAGGTAATAGAGGTTGTAAGAAACTGGGATTATAACCGAAGTACCCCGTGTCTGAAAGTTGATTCTCACATCTCAAGATCTTTTCAAAAGACGCAATGAGTATACACCAAAATAATGCTACTTTTATTTGAAAGTGACAAATTCAGTCATCATCTTTTGAGTACGGTACCCCGTCTTTAACAAAAATCACAATACGCATTTACATTTCTAGCGAGAATTATCACACATTTTCCAAACTAGAACAGTTAAACTCCTGGACTGGAAAACTCATACTCCACGTCTTGTAATTACCACCCGAGTGGCACTCTAGCAGCGACCTTCACGCCCTGATAATCTACCTAACAACATAATCCTCGCTAACTAGAAGATTATCTTACCTAACACTAGCTTACTAAGTAATATTAAATTTGCAATAACTGTAATTCATTTAAACTTGACTTTTCATTAATTTGTTAAGCTCTCTTAATTCTGTCATTAAAATAACTGTTAATTAGCCCGTGAATTATGGCTGCCTTACACTGAAATAATCATTACTTTTCTTGGTGGTAATACAAATATTTCTTTCTTGTGTATTTCGAACCAGCCACAAGCAAGCAACCATTGCTCCATCCATGCCTATGATTCTATCCTTAAACATTATTTGTACCTTCTCTTCTGGAGAAAGGCTTGTTGTCATCTTAACCGTCACCACATTACTCTTTTTCTGGCTTCTGTATATTTACATTTGCCCTTCGAAACACATCGTTTGAAAGAATATAGATAAGTGGTTATTTCACTCCATTAAAATATATGTTTAAATATGTAATGGGCAAATAACTTCACCCATAACTTTTCACACAGGGACTAATCGCTGCGTATGAATTCGTTGCGAGTTACAGTGAACATGCACAAACAGTGAATACTCGCGGCGAGTAAGCATTCGCAGCGATTAGTCGCTGCGTGTAAACGAAGCTTTATCATTTTTACCTGACCGATGTCGTGACAGTCCTAAAGTGCATGTAACTGGATTATTTGAAATCAATGCCTGTGCTTGAACTTATTGTATTGTTCAATGCGAGACAAGTTGTCAACACATTCCAACATAATATGAGTACAGTCGACAAATCAATTGTATTCATGATCTATCCTTGGGACTGGCACCGTCACAAGTATTATTGCTTGTCATGCAACATACGTAATAATGCAATCAATTGGTTTGTATGTCTGTCACACTACAGTATCAACTTTCATTGTTTATTACGTCGTCAGAAGATTTATGCTGCATCACATGTTAGGTTGTTAGGTTCAAAATCCGTATCGTGGTCAAGTTGTCATGCTAACATCGCAAATTGGCAAGTCCAGTCGAATTGTTGAGTACACATGACTTTTTAAAAAAGGTTCCCACTGCTGGGACACAGGCCTCTTCTCTGTAAGAGAGAGTACCCTAATCCACCACGCTTCCCCAATGCGGGTTAGTAGATGGTACGTGTTCCTCCATGTCGGATTCCTCAAGATGTTTTCCTTCACCGTTATGAGAGCAGTGTGGTGATGAAATATATCACATAAAGTAATGTTCCTGGCAGGGTTCAAACCTACGACCAAGAACTCGTAAGTCGAGGCTGATATCACTGGACCACCGTTGCTCTGCTCTGTCAAAATATTGTCATACTTAAAACTACTTCATAAAATTACTATCTAAGAAAGGCTCTTAGATTTTTTCAAAAATAAACAAATCCCAGCCATACTGAAGCTATGAATCGCAGCACAATTATATATTATGATAGTTGATCTGTATCTAATAGCCATTATTACTAAACACAGATCTATAAAAGACAAATGATCGGCTACCGTCCACCATACAGTTACACCATGATGTGAAGATTGCCTCACAAGTGAATTAGAGAGCGATGGTGCAAGTGCTCCATTTGTGCTCAGCTGTTTGTGTTACGGATACACTGGCTAATTAGGGGAGTCCATAATTGATGAGTGATTTCTATTGTGACATCGTAATCTTTAATAGCTTTGGTAGCTTTTTAAATTGGCCCACACTAGGAATTTCTCCTGTGTCTTAGGTGTGTTTTCAAACATAACTCACACAGGATCTAGACCTGGAACGTCTATTTGTAAGTCAAATAAATAGTTGTTTTTTTTCATGAGGGAATAGATCCGTGACAGAGGGCCAAAACCTGCCGGGGTCGCGGGACTTATTTCCATCACCGTGACCCCGGAACATAAAGGGTTATTGAAGGACACCGTGGATTTTAGACAGTACAAGTCTGTCCCTCCCGCCGTGCCCGGGGTGGGAGGACTCATTTGATGATTTTACCACGACAAAAAAAAAGACCATCTTTCAGTTAGCAATCTAATGAATTCTCGATTGAACGTATTTCTGAATGTTGGCGTAACTAACTTTATTGTTAGTTTAGCTACGTCTGATTGGAGGATACAGACTTTTAAATATATGTCTGACTGGAAAATTTAGAACCTACCCAGATTTACTTCTAGCGATAAAGATGGAAGTCAAAAGTATACCGGATATCACTTAAGCTACTAAAAACCTACGATCACACTTGGGCTTTCATTGTTTTAAAGGGATTCCCATTACCTTAGGACCTGTTATCTCAAATCCCGTCTTAAAAACAAAACAGCTAACACAACAACAATCCTACCTTCAGGTTCAAACCCTCTCTGACTGCTGGCTCCATAGGATATCTCACGCGGCTTGCCATCCTCGTCAACATATCCGTATTTCCCCGCCACATCTCCATTGGGGTACTTCGTCTCAATCTTGAAGGACCCATCAGCGGCTTCGTAACCGTAGCTGTAGGACCCATCATCGTTCTGTCTGTTGATTTGCTTGAGGATCGGGACTGGGGTGGTGGTGGGTCCGTTGGGGCCTTGGCAGAGGACTGCTACCCACGCCGCGCAGAGGATCAGAGTCTGGAAAGAGAGAAAGTTTGTGTAAGATTGTATCCCACCAAAAACATTCTGTAAAAAACTAGCCAAAGTCTCGATAGAGCTGCTTATTTATCTCTAAAAAGTAATGAAATCTAGACAAAGTCGTGCCAAGTCTAAGGTTCCTTACTGCGGTTTCTTTATTATTATAATTAATGTTGTGTTACTTGGCCGTTGAAGGACATACAACGGTACAAAACTAGGTACTACATGACAACATTGTACCAATCTTGACTTGTACCCACTAACCATTGCTCTGATAAGAAATACAGAAATCTGTTTTAAATTGCAGACATAATCTTAATCAAGGTACTTGAGAATAAGCATGATTAATTTATTGTTTAACATAATATTTTCCGGAAATAATCATTCGAGTTGTTATTTTTTTAGTGTGCCACAGGACTCATAGGATATGGGACCTAAATAGTTATCTGCCACATACCATTATTGAAACGCACAATGGTCCACATGAAGGACTAAGTGCGGAAACCAAAACCCCCTAACAGTAACAGTAACAGTACCATTATTGAAAAAATTAAACAGTTGTATAGCATTAAAAGGTTGAGTAATTGCATGTTGAAACATTTACTGATTTTATTTAACAGTTTTCATTCAGTCTCTTGTTTGACATCACTTTATTGAAAAAAATTCGCCATAACAGAAGATTACTAAACTTAAAAAATATACTTCAATTATAATTGCAGATTTCGTCATAAAAATATCTGATGATTAATCTAAATACCAGCTGATTTCGGAAGTAAAAATAAAACAAGCTAAATCACACTATCATTAGATTAATCACCTCTTTTTACTAACTAACCACGAACCGTATAACTGAGTTAAAATTACACAATATACAAAAAATAACAGCGCCAAGTTATTTGGAACAGTTAAAAGCGAGCGCCCTTGATCTTGCCGCTTAACCGCTGCGTGCTCGTTACGGTGTAATTGGAGGCTTTTGTACTTACTAATTATATTGTTGTTTGTTGCATTATGGTGTAAGTGGGTTTAAAAAGGGAGTGGTTTTGTTAATTGAAATATTGTTACGACTTTTGTACGTAACGCTATTGAGCTTATAATTAGTATAGTGCAATATTTTGCAGAGGTTTCATTTATTAATTTATTTATTTTTATTCGTGCTGGGTTTATGCTTGGCTCTCAGGTCAAAGGTGACAGAAAACAAATTCTACAATGGATTGAGCTTACTCAGAAGGAGTCTGTTCGATCTAACTTTACAAAGATTTGGGTTATGGAATAATTAGATTAGACTATTCACAAAGCTGTTCAGAAAAGCTTCAACTACCGTTTAAATCTGTTAATTTATCATTCAAATGAAGGACTAAAATAATAATCTCGGGGCTCAAATTAGCCAATTAGAAGAATTAGCACGATTTGAAGTCATAGCTGTTACTTCTAAATTAGCTAATAAAAACCAGGTCTGTGCTATCTCATATAAATCTAAAATGAGTAACACTGCAAAATTTTGTCTTAATCTGGTTCATAAAACATCATAATTATCTCTTCAAATAACAAAACACATTTTCTGACGCCATCTAAAGCTTTATTAGGACAAAATTCTAGAACAATTTGCTACAATTTTCTTGGTAAAATAATGACACAAGAAACTCAGTCGATAAATCGAGTTAACGCCCACAGTACAGTATATTATGCTAAACAGTAAAGCAACTTTGAACAAACGCACGAATTGATGAACTCACACTACGCGCTCGCTTCCCACGGTGCGTGACGTTATCACAAGAATCGTTCCCACGGAGGTGCCACCACGCCCCACAGACGTAAACTGACAGATTTGTTTTGAGTTTTCAGTGCGTTTAGTGGTTACACTTTACATAAAGTTTCTACTTGTTTTTTCATAGCTTAGCATAGCAATCAGCCTATAAAGTTCTCATTCCTGGGACACAGGCCTCGTCTCTTTTGAGAGGGAGTGGGCCATAATCTATCATGCGGGCCCAGTGCGGGCGGTGGCAGTCTGGCAGATGTCACATGTCTTCGAATTTGTTGGTTCTAGGTCATGCCGGTTTCCTCACGATGTTTTCCTTCGCAGTTTTTTGAGAGCAGTGGTGGTGAAATAAATTACACAAAGTAATGCGGCAGGCTGGGTCCGAACCCACGACCTACAACTCGTAAGTCGGGGCCGATACCACTGGGCCACCACTGCTCTCACTGTTTTTTGATGCTTTTATTTATTTAATTTTAGGTAGGCATTATAAGTAGTGTGAACATTTGTGTAATTAAACTATTTATGACAAAATATTCAAGTTGTAATACTGCTCTATATTTTCACTGTGGCCAGAGAGAATGTCCTAACTTAGCAACTTAGCCTTGTGGTCAACACGGACACGCGATACTTTGTTTATATAGTTACCTATATACGTATTTATGTAAGTATATAAAATTAATATCGCTCGCAGTAAGTGGAAATTGGTTTATGATTAAAACATGATGGAAATGCTTACGCTAAGTATATAGTTTGAATTACGAAATGTGTGTACATTAATGAAAGGTGATTTGTGGATAGATTTTTATGTGTTCATGACAATATACATGGTGAATATAACAGCATGGATCGATAACCAATTGTTGTATTAGGTGTTTTTAAATCATTTTATTATTGTAACTTTTATGTTTTTTTAATGTTTTGTATTTTTGTAGATATAATAATTACCATTATGTATATGGTAGAATGCTATATAATCATTTACTTTTTCTCAATTTGTAGTTTTATTTTTCAATACTGATACTTACTTACATTTCATAAAAAATAGATTTTTATTTAAATCAGACAGAATTGAATACATCATAAACTACTTTACTATAAATAAAAAAACTTTGTATATTATTATACTTTATATCCACTGTATACAGTGACACAGTAAACCTTGAGATCCTGAGTTCGATTACCTGTCCAGTGTCCGTGTCAACTGTCAGACTTCAAGTCAACAAAAAATAAATTAAAAACCTGAACTGAAAAAAATTGGAAAATCCTTGATCGTTGTAAGTAAAGGAAATAAGTTCTCAATACAGAATTGAAATGGACCACCTAGATCAGAATCTAATTAAAATATTTCCACGTTATAATTTAATTACCAACACATACTATCGATCATACTACCAACGCAAAAACATTAAAATGTTTAAGTCTTGCCTTTTTCGATCACTATCATGACATTGCACAAATATCTTTGTCCAGTTTGTATTTAATAATGTAGGTTTTATTTGATACACAAAGGTAGGCTTTTGACAAGATTTATGAAGTATTTTTCATCGTAAGGTTCACCCACTATTTCAGAAAATTGTTTTATTTTTGTTTTAGGGTTACAAAACCGCTACAAGCCCCTTTCAAAACAAAATGAGGTCAGTGTTTCGCACTTAACTAGTCCGAGAAGAAACAACCGAAACCAATTAAGTGATCACGCTTTTTTTTTCTGTTGTATAGATCAGTAGAAGAACAAACAGATGCAGGTTACCGCCCCTGATTGTCTTTTGAAAAATCAAACACATAAATTTGAAACATAACTTGTGACGGGCAATGTTAAAGAACCTACGGTTTAAAGGGTTTAAACCTTATTATAAAGCAATCCACACATCTACCTAACCTGCATAACAGGCGTCATATTAACTCAAGATTACACAAAATAGCACCTGATACTAAAAGCTTGAACGCACTAATGATGAAACTTATTTCAAAACAAAACAGAAATGAAACAAAAACCCTCATTCATCTAATACTTAGCTAACTAATTTCTTCGGAAAATCAAAGTGAAAATCGATCATGTATTCCATTAACCACTGATTAAGTATAATAACCATTAATTCTTGACAAACTAGTCGCCAGTCAGGCATTATAGATGTGTACTACATAGCGGTCTAGATTCTAGGTAGATCTAGTGCTTATGTAATATTCAGGACATTTGTTAGGCTTGGGACAACTTCCTACACGAATAATGTCGGTGAATAGCGCATTGATATTCACTTTGAGGTACAAATATTGCTAATAGTTACATTTCTGCTACTAGTATTTTCAATTCAAAGCTGTAAGTGAAGCGCGGGCATCCGAAGGGAGAATAATCGGCGACTCGCTGTCTGATTATGGACCATTTTCGGGTCGACAGCGCATCGTGTTCCACGCGCGCCTCAAAGAGCTGTCAGCACAATCACGGGGAAATAGGGCTAAAGCCTGCCGGGGTCGAGACTAACGAGCTACCGTGACCCCGGAACGTAAAAGGCTACTGAAGGACAGGTCTGGCAGTCCCTCCTGCCTTGCCTTGTCTGGGAGAACTAATTTGATGATTTCACCAATATAATTAAAAAGCTTTATGTGAAATATATCTCGCAATTTTGCAGTAGAAGAAGATTTACTATCAATTTTTAATTTCATACTAGAAGTTTTGATTTTCTTTTTCTTTATCACTACAGGAGCTATATTCTTGGACTTCGCTACTGCTACACCTTATCAATATAAATGATTCAAGCTTGTTTCTCATCTGAAAGTATAAACAAATCATCTCCATAAAAGACAACACAAAAACTAATCAACTTAATCAATACAAGAAAATGCTCGAAGCTTCACGTGGTTTCACGGAAATCAGGTTTTCATTCCACTACAGATGGTAAACCCAAGGTGACAACCAGCTACCCATATCAAACAGTACCCATTCATTAATATTGATATTATTTCACATTGCATACTAGTCGAAGAATGTGGTTTAGTGCGCGTTAAATGAGATGTATAAGGGTGTGTTCAGACGGTTAGACAATCAGGCATGTCTGGTTATCGTGCTGGTTGAATATGTCGCATGCATATTGGAAATCTATGAATATGTAATGTCTTGTTGTTTGGTGTTTATAATGCCAGATCAAATTGCTTGTAATGCTTGATACATGTAGGTCGTATTACTCATTTCATTGCTAAAATGGATCAATGTCGTTGATATCTTAGGTATAGTTGAAGTTTATAAGATGACGTAAGTAGAAAAGTTACATTGTTGTTGTTTATAGAATCGTGCGTAGCCCGGTCTCTGAATGAATGCTTATGATTTTAGCATAAATAGAAATTGAACATATTTATCCTAGATTTTCTTTTTTATATGCCATAATGGTGTAGAATCAATACCATCCCATCCCATTGCCTTTAATTTTTAACCGACGAAAAAAAAGGAGGAGGTTCTCAATTCGACATGTATTTTTTTATAATATTCGACGTTTAAAAGTGCCTCTTTGATGGCGTAATTGAAACAAATGATTTGACTTTGCTAACTTACGCCTAAAATAATACATATTATCGCCTCTTTAATGTACTCACTCACATTTAGTCAAGTATGCTCAATTCCCATGTAATTAGGGCAAACTTATTGCCAAACAATACATCTATTCAAAACCAATCGAACATGTTTGAACTACTTAGGTTCGTAATCACGTCCACCACCACCATAACATTTCAACAGCCAACTATTTATTTAACCACGGCATGTCTGTCGCACGTAATTTAAATTCGTCTAACCGTCTGTCCACGGCCTAATTTTGGCGCACTCAAATCTATCATAAGGTCATTTTTTACATCATTTCGTTGATCTGTTACTTATAATTAGATGTTGTCGTATGGTTTTTGAATAATAATTAGGGCATTAAAGTGATGTAATTATTTGAAACAAATGTAACAGCTGATTATTTATTATATTTTGATTTTCGAGGTTATGTTGCTACATTTAAAATTAACAGTATAAAGTTTATATTTCTTTATTTATTTGCTACTCCAACAGCAGTAGATACATGCTTTTACAAATGAGTCCTTCCACACGGGGCGTCTACCGGGAGGGACTGTCAGACTGGTACTGACTAAAATCCAAGGTGTTCTTTAATAGCGCTTTACGTTCCAATCACGGTTACTTGATGAGACATAGAGTACAGGCTAAGCAATTAATGGAAAAAGTTGAAAAATTATGTAATAAAATTAATAGTTATTATGACTATTACAAGTATTCGCAGCTTTCACCATTGCAACACACAAAAACATCACATTGTGTATTAAATAACCACTTGTAACAGCTTTATGGGAGTTTACGAAAGAGGAACAATAATTTTTCAATGAAATTAACGACAAAGTTCGCGTTTACATCCACGTCCTAAAGATGTGAAAATATCATGTTTAATTCTCTATTCTTAAATGTTATATGTGAATAACATTGTCAATTTGTAGCAACATTATACAAAAAAAAACTAATAATTTTAATTATTTTTTTTTCTCTTCAAATAGGTAATTAATTATCTGAATATTAATTACACCACAATATAGCTTATTATTGCTATATTAAAGGAAACCCATGACCATATACATACAAAACCATAAATAAAACTCGTGCGAGATCTATTTCCTCAAATTCGTCATATCCGCTTTTAACCCACGTAAAACCATTCACTTATTTTGTCTAAATAATAACTTAAGCAATACAATATAATTGGTAGATTGTAATTATTGATAAACGATCACTATTGACCAATGCTGAGGAAATATTGCGTGTTAAAAGCCAAAGTCTTAATTTAGTTTCTAGAAAAAAATATTAATTGCATGAAAGGAGCTGCAAAAGGTAGCCTTGGTTCTATTTATTTTGAAATGTTTCAGTTTAATTTACAGTAACTTTATGATCTGTAATGAGTATTTTTTTAAGTCGACATTTGGTAAACAGAACTACATTATAGAATCCCAATTTCAAACTAATATTACAAATACGAATGTTATTGTATTCCTGTATGTCTGTTGCCTTAAAAACTGAACGGATTTTGATCAAACTTAGCGATTAGATTGATCGTTTTTTGTTAGGACATACAATCCAAAAAGTCTTATTGCGATAGTATGTTCCTGTGGGATATTTCCTGAAATACGCACGCGCGATGCTGTCGTAATAGTAGATTGTTATACAAGGGTGGAAAGAAATCAATTCCCATACGAGGTATTTAGACGCACGAGCGAAGCGAGGGCGGCTATAGTCCGAGTGGGAATTGATAACTTTCACCCGTGTTAAACACTCTACTTTTCATTTCAAATATAAGGAAAGTAAAAAATATGCTTTTTAATTTAAATTTCAAATATGGAACACACCGTGCGCGTCACCGCCGCGGGCCATCCCACTTTAATAGGTATAATTTTTTTTTAATTCACTTTGGCCGTATACACTCACAAGACCGCAGCATTTTTTTTAATCGATATTTTTCTTAATTATGTAAAAACGATATGAAAACCCGGCTTCGCTCGGGTGAAACGTGTCATAAATAATACACATCTAGGTACTAAATGTAGGTGTCACGGTAACTCATAAGTTTATAGGTTTTTCTAAGGAGGTTTAGTAACTACATAATACACCACATGACACTGGCCGAAAATAAAGAAAAAAAATAAAAACTTCTCAACATGATAACCGATGTCAAAAATGGCGGCTGCGATCTGTCTGGTCGGAAAATCATTAGAAATTTACAAAATACTCGACTATCCGAATTTTGCGGATATATGTTGTCGACTCGAAATCTTTATTTTTTAATGTTTTATTATTCTGGTTAGCTTTAGCACGAAATTATTAATACAGAAAATTATAGCCGACTAAATAACCAATTTTAGTTCTATTTTTAAAATTCATTCCCGCCCTAGGGAGGTAAGCAATTACTATGAGTCTTTCCCGCCCAAGGGAGGGAAGCATCGTTTTCGACCCGCTGCTCTGATCAAACAAACACTACTTTCCGAGTATGAGAAATGAAAAAAGCTTTTGTTGACTAAGCATTGGAATTATTTACAAAAACGGTGTTTTTTTTATCGTGGTAAAAGCAACAAATGAGTGCTCCCACCCCGGGCAGGGCGAGAGGGACTATCAGACTTGTACTGACTTAATCCACGGTGTCCTTCAATAGCCCTAAAAACGGTGTCTATGGCTAATTCTAAGATGTATTATAACAATGTAAACAAAGGCATAATGCTAATAAGTAACATACGAGTAAGTCAAATTCTTAGTAAATTACCGAATAACAATAATTACAGAAACAATACCACAATTATCTAATCACAAAACTGAGAAAAACTGATTTCACATAGTACCCATTGACAACTGTAAACAACACATTTTTTTTTAATAAAAGGCGCCATGCCATTGAATTAATTATTCTTTTTTTAAACATAGAACAGTGACATTGCCAACATTCTGTACAGCCAATATTGTCATGCAAACTCGAACTGTCAAAATTAAACGACATTTAAAATAAAAGTAAAATGGAACGCAATTGTTTTTGTAAATAGCCGTTGCGTAATTAAAAGTAGGTTGCGTTGCTTTGTTCTATTTAAAGACAACACTTGCACACTGATTATTTGGCCTATAGAATAGTAATGACTGATTGGTTTTGGGGTTAAGAAGTTGAAGTAGAATTGATATTCTTTTGTTTTGGATTCATTCAATGGGTGCCTCTCTGGTACTGTCAGATTCTTACTGACCAAAAACCGGCTTTTTACAGTGTTCCAGAGCCACAGTACCCTTTTTAAGACAGTTCCGTTAATTTCATTATTATGCTTATGCTTAAAAATTAGGAAAATGTAAAGCTCCTGACTGTTCAATAACACATTCTTGACGATCCAAAACCAAAGCGGTGTGTTAATTTTTATTGAGGACAATTAAAGGCTCTTAATTGGTGATTATTTTAACAATCGTTTATATAATAACCCATTAATAGTTAACGTGGAATATACGAAAGATTGTAAACGTTTAATATGCAAAAAAATGATAATAAGAACTCAATACTGATCCGACACCTTTTTACGCGTTTATGTCTTTTGTACGCAGAGATGAGCAACGAGAAAATAATGTTATATTATTATTGTTTCTTTCAACTAATACATGAATTTCTTACCGCATATTACGAAATATTATGTTAATATCGGTAAGTGGTCGATTATGGCCCACTCTCTCACAAAGAGGGAGCCTTGTGGGAGACTTGTAACCCAGCTGGGCTATTGATGATAACGAAAAAAAAAAAAAAGATTGAAAGAGAACCGTCTGTCTTGGTATGAACATCTGACGACGAGGTATGACACTCATGTAACTAAGAGAGTTATTAGTATTAATGTTGATGGATGGTGAGAAAGAGGAAGGCCAAAGAAAAGTTTGATGGATTGTCTAAGGAATGATAATTATGAATGAAAACTGTGCTTGTGACGTCTGATAGGGAAGAATGGAAGAAAAAACGTGTTGCGCCGACCACAAGTAATATGAGATAGGGACAAGAAGATGATAAAAACGAAAGTAGTCATAAAGAGCTTACTGCCCAGTATTATTAAATTAATGTTTAAGGCAGTTCGTCACAATAGAATCCATAATTGCTAATTACTCCCCTTCGTAGCAATCTTACCGCTCATAGCTCAAACAGCCATGATAGCCGCAAGTCTATCATCGGAGTGAGGCAACCCAGGACCGCGCCCACGGACCGTTGTGTTACATTCCGACTTACAACTTGTGAAATAGATTACTTGTCGGATATTATTGGAATTTCTATCGATTGTATGCTAAATGTTTCGGCAAATTGGTCTGGTACAGATGTATAGAAATTTGGAGCTGCTTATCCAATAAAGTCTTGAAGATGCATTCAAATGCTCAATTATATTTTCGTTTACTTAAAAAAACGTTGCCCCACACTAGGGATTTCTCCTGTGTCATGGGTGCGTTTACAAACATATAAACTCACATACACAAACGCCCAGATCCGGAACAACTACTTGTGGATCACACAAATATTTGCTCCGTGAGGGAACCGAACCCAAGATACGCAGCACAGCAGTCGAATCGCTCAGCCACTGCGCTAACCGTGCTGTCAATCTTTTTTCCGACTCCTTCAGGAAGAAGCCTAGGTTTTCATTTTGACCATTGTGTATGTGGGAATAAGAGAGTGATAGGTATTTTGATGGATGGAGAGGAAGAGGAAGACCAAAGAAAATATGGATGCATTGTGCAAGAAATGATAATATGAAAGAAAATGGAGTAAATGATGTCGTGACTTCTAATAGATAGGGGAAAAAAGAAGAAGAAAAGTGTTGCGCTGACACCAAATAAAATGTAATAAGTGTAATGAAATGATGTGAATGTGGCGCATCCCAAGGCATAGTTTTACTTTATTAGCACTATCATTATTATCCTTTGATTTTAACTGTAAACGATAAAGCACAAACAAAGGTACAGTTGACTGCACATCATTTGTAACAAATTAAAATTTACAACACTCGCGACGACGCAAGTGCGACATTCGTAATTCTAGTGCTATCACTACCATGCGTTTGACTGTACCTGCATAACGTAATGACATCAGCTAAGTATCACTTTCGATCTCATCTAATATTGCAAGATGTCCTTATTGGTAACAAAACAATAATATCGCGGAAAACATACAGCCTGAATAAGAATTCAATTTAAGTTAACTTACTTTCTGGCCTTGTTCACGCATTTACGTAAACTTGTTTACTTTGCAGTTCCCTTTAGGCTACATTCAGATAGACGCGTCGCGAGTGACGTTTGTGCGTAGGTTTGGTTATAAAAAAAAAGATTTGGTTTTGGTAATGTGAGGTATATTCAGCCTATAATTTTCCCACTACTGGGGCATAGGCCTCCCCTTTGTAAGAGATAGGCTGCAATCCACCACGGTGGTTCATTGCAGGTTGGTAGATGTCACATTTCACGATTTATTTATTTATGTAATCATATTTATGTAAGATAAAAAAAAAATACGCGTAATTCCTGCATATTTGAAAAAGTAGGTTTTCCGCCAGAAAATATTGCACAGACAATTTTGCAACTTTGTAAGTAACTGTATATTTTTGTATCGCGTTAGCTTAACTGATGAACCACATGAACGGCTATTAAGCAATTAATTTTAAGAATATTTTAAGAAAACAAAAAATCTATAACTGTTGACAGTTGCAACAAATGCCAAATAACGTCACACATTAAACATTTAATTTATAATTCGTCATCTAGGCCAATTACACCTCGCAA
The DNA here is from genome assembly GCA_028554685.1 of Agrotis ipsilon. Lineage (NCBI taxonomy): Eukaryota > Metazoa > Arthropoda > Insecta > Lepidoptera > Noctuidae > Agrotis > Agrotis ipsilon. The sequence continues at coordinate 18,134,304 of CM052965.1, forward strand.
CCGCGACTATCTGTACAAAGCCTTAGCTAGCTATAACCTGTTGGTATTCATTGTAATATTCCATCAAGTTGTCAACTTTATGGAGGCAATACTGCGTTTGAGAAATCGTGCAAAATTGCAATAGCTCCCGTGTTATGAGTTCTAGAAGGCTCATTTAACTTAACAAAGCGTTTGGAAACTAGATTCGTATCTTTTAATGTCGCGATACACTTGTAAAACAAGACCATTTATAAAACATCATGATTTTAATCGAAAACGGTGTAAACAGAGGTGTATTCTTATAATGAAACAGTTTTTCGTAAATTTGTAAGGCTCTAGTTTGGATTAGTATCCACACTCCGGGCTCCTACCGGCCAGTTCCTACTTTACGCATTTAATACTTTCCTGGCCTGAGAATTAAACCCAGGACTTAATGCTGACCAGTATTTGGAACTACTAAACCAACGAGACAGTTTTGTAAAACAGTCAACAAATGTTAAATTATGACTGTTCTATATCGATGACTCCAATAATTACACTGTAAATCAAAATTAAAATAAATAACACTAAAAAGCAAAAACAGAAACACTCACGCAATAAACATTAAATTAAATGAAACAATTAAGAATATAAGACAGACAGGCAGTTAATTTTAATGTCTAATAACTCACTTCTAAAACACAAAGAGCACTTAACAGAAACAGCAGTTTTCCGTCAAATGGAGCACATTGCTTAACATTACACATTGGACGCTAAATGGACGAGCTTAAGCACTAACTGTAACATAACAAGTTACAACAATCCCGTGAGAAACTCACATTAATTCTGAAGTTCTAATTGATGTTGCTAAATTAAGGTATCATGGCAGATGAGATCACTCCAAATTATGGCAGAATTGAAATAATTGTTTCTAATTATGCCATGGGACTGTTTTGTTGCGAGAAACTTCATTATTTTGTTTAAGTAGCAAAAGGTTTGTCGCAATAAATAGATAAGGGAGCACTTGTTTGATGATCTCAATATTGTTTTTGAATTTCCAAACAATTTATAGAATGTTGAACACAGAAGCTGACTTGAAAGGAGTCTACACACCGAAGCCGCCAACCCGCCGGCACAACCCGGCGGGCAAAGCCGGCGGCCTAATTGTGACGGCCGGCGGCCTGATTTTGTCGATTTTGCATTGTCCAATCAGGCCGCCGGTCTTGCCCGCCGGGTCGTGCCGGCGGGTTGGCGGCTTCGGTGTGTAGACTCCTTAAGCTTATCTTAAAGATCACAGGTTTAAATCTATGTCCAATACCAACAGTTGTATAAATAGGCATCCATAAGAAACCATAAGGTCACAGAACATTCCCATAATACTATTCAACGTCGAATACTCAATGGTTCACACCTTGATAACTATTATTATCGCACTATTACATGACAAAACGAACAATAACAAACACTTTTACAAAAAAAAACTCATTACCGGCACAAAAAAAAACACAACTTGAATAGAACCTCATTTTACAAAGACACAAATTAAAAAAGAAAGTTTGAAAAAAATGGCCGCCGAAACGTCAAAATTTCCCGCCCAAAAAGTAATGTCAAAATTTTCCCGCTCCAATTTCTAACCATAAACTTACCTTGAGAACCAACATGGCTGCTTGTCAAATTTCCCGCGTTTCGCGCGCGTTATGGCGAGCGATCACAACACACGTCTGCCGTTTGCCACACCGCCACTTGTATTTATAATGTCGCTAAGTTACCACAGTGGTTGGTCTGATATTGTTATTCTCCGCAGAGCCCTATGGTAACGTAACACCCCTGTTGGCCAGTTATGTTTCTGTTGACACATTTACTAATGATTCATGGAGGAAATACGCTTGTTATTTAATCCAGTTTTTTTTTGTGTGCAAATGACTTGAACAGTTTAGGCTCGATAAAGAAACATGGGTATTACCATATTAAGACAAATAAGAGACACTACCTGTTGTACAAAACTAAAATGAATGAGTGTGAACCATGGTCTTAACTACGTGGCGTGTGGAAAGAACTGCAGGGGTACCCAAATCATCGTAGGTAGAGGATGTAATACATCCTGTATGAATAATCCTTTAGCGACTTTTGGAAAATGATTTATTTAGCTCATAAAGCGAAGGAGGATGTATACAACCGCTATGCAACTGAACCATAGACTAAACTTCAGCATGGCTGTTAAAAAAACGATACCATGGACACGACATTTTGGAAGAAACAGGTTTGTTTGGATTTCAATTAATCAGTCGATCAGAAAGATTGCTTTTAGTGATAAGACCGCCCATTGTGTCACTCAAGCATTATAATGCTTGTAATTTGAATGGCGATATTATAGAGTGAGTATTCTCTATTCTAATTAATTACTTTAAAAACCGATTTGATCCTTGTTACCGTTAGGTAACGGTAAGACATTTACGTAATTAAACGTCCATAGAGTAAACAGAAATGCCCCATATAAGATAAATTGCATCTTAATGTGACCTGCATACCGTTTTTTCTTGGCCTTACTCCAATTATACTTATTTTCTATAGTTTTCCTGTAAAAGCGTTTCGCTGTCAGTACATTGATGTTTTAATGAGGTCAAAGCTAAAGAGTTTTGTTTTAAACATGCGTGTTTGTGCACAACAGTCACGCATTTCTTCTTTAAGGTCGTTTACGTCCGATTCTTAATGTGTTATTTACCATTTAAAACTATTTAACTCTATCTCTGTGGATTATCCCTTCTGACCTTCCTTTTCCCATTAACGAGTACGGGAGGGGGGGAGATTGACTTTTTTTCTTGAAACTTTCTTCCTCTTAAGATTATAAGATGACTTTAGACAATGAAACAGTTTATTTTTTTCTTCAATATTTTTCTAAAGGCACAAAAGGTCATTTCGAAAAAAGCTGTGAATGAAACCTAAGTTATTGTTATTATTTGGCCCATACAGAGAATGACTCCTGTAGATATCGTGAATACGTTTACAAACATTTTATTAAGCTCACACACAAATATCAGACTCGAGAAAACTACTCAGCAGAATCACAAAAATATTTATATCGAACCCACGACACGCGGTGCAGTAGTCATTTCATCAGCCAATGCGCCAACTGTTCTATTTGCGAGGTACACCCTTAAATTGAACTCTAAAGTCAGTCATAATAAACTTAAAATACAGAAACTGTACTTTAATGTAGTTAGTAGTGCATTGCCCAAGGGCCCGTAGTATAAACATTTAAGTAAAGGTTATTCTAATTTTGCTAGTTACATTCCTTGCTGGACATTCAAAAGTTCAATAGCTTGATATAAGATTAATTTTAACCGCTCATTGTTCTTGTTTTAATTCGCAATAAGTGATAAAATACAGTCAACGTTTTTATTTACCATTTAAATTGAGTTTAGATCTACGTATTTTCATAACCTCTTTAATTAAATACTTTCTTACTTTTTTTTAATGGAATTATTTGCAGGAAATTGCTTGTGCACATACAGTCTTTATTTCATGAATCAGTTTTACAGGTACGCGAACAAAATTTTAGTTTATAGGTTTATTTTTGAAAATGGTACACAATGAAGAATATAAATAAGTCTGTCTGTTAGCACATAAGTTCCGAAAGTTTAAGCCATTTTTTTTTGTTGTGTTCGATAAATCAAATTCAAATTATTAATTATTTTGAGATATTTAGAACCTAAAGTTAGTTTACAACAATTTAGAAACTATTTTTATTATCGTGACAAAGTTTTCAGAATTTCATTTTTCTTACATTTTCAAGTAATGATTACCCAAAAATATCCTTGAAACATATGGTAATAAGACTAAATATATCATCATTATAGCCTGCAGGCATAATTTAACTGTTATAAATATGCGTTATAATTAACTTGGGTACCTTATTTATCTTCAAAAACTCCTCACATAATAAAATGTACTGGTTCTATCAATCATTACTAAAACTTCCTTACATAGGTAGATTAATTATCCAATTACATAACAAAATTAAGTTTTTTTAATATTTATTACATGTCAATTATTATTTTTCACACTAGCGTTACAATTTAGGTAGTCAACTTGTTGACAAATAATCCTCATTTAATTTATATTTGGACTTTGAATTGCCTAACACAGTTCTTCATACACAAGGCGACGCAAGTCTCCGATACCTTACGACTTTGTTATTTACTAGAGATTAGCACGTTCAACGAAACAAACAAACTCTTCAGCTTTATAATATAAGTAAAGAAGTAAAGATTAGTTTTGATATATACCATTAAACATAGAACACGTTTTCGCCCATGAAGGAAACCTATAGATCCTGACATGTTCTCTTTACTTCATCTACTTTCATACATCTGGTCATATCCTTCGCCAGTAGCAAGTAGGTTAACAAGTAGGTTAGGCAAGTTCTAAAAGGGGCCCCCTTTAGAGGGCCAAAGCCTGCTGGGGTCGCGGGACTCACAAATTATCGTAATCCCGGAATTCAAAGGGCTATTGTAGGACACTGTGGATTTTAGTCAGTACGAGTCTGACAGTTCCTTCCGGTCTGCCCTGGACGGGAGGACTCATTTGATGACTTTACCACGCTAAAAAAAAGGTAGTAAGTAGATAGGTACCCACTACACATGTAGGTACATAATAATTAATTACTTTACAATATTTAGGAAGTCCCACAAAGACTAGTTGACAGATCAAAGGTAAGTACAGCTATACAAATGAGTCCCTTGGAGCCCCCACGACAAGTCGCAGACGCAGCAAGGCCAAGTACAACCGGACCAGTCTCTCTCCGAGTATGTAGTGTAGGAGCTAGTGTACGAATGTGAATTTAATCTCGTTTTAAAACTAACGTTTATTAATGAGTATTGTTTTAGCTAGATGCAGACTCTGTTACTGATACTGAATTTGTTTTTAAGATCACTAGTTAGGTGTCTAAATACAACGTTTTTTTTAGCTGGTTAGATCATTAAACGTGTCCTCCTGCCCTGATTATATTGGAAGGAACTGTCAAACATGAAACTCACTAAAAAGTTGTATTTGTGGCAATTTCACGCCTAAACCACGGAACCGATCATCCTGAATAACAATACTTACAGGACCGAAGACTCGGGCAAATACTAGTTGAAAAAAATGCGTCGAAATCTGTCAAAAACAGTTGTTACTTTAGCCTAGCCACAGTTTCTTACTCTTGTCTATTCTATGTATTTAAATCAAAATGTATTTCTTACCCAATTCCAAACAACACATGTGCACATTACGTATTATGCTGTAACAAAATTGCCATTATCTCATGATTCCGATGCAGTAATAATTAGGACAGATGTAAGAATAAGAACTGACACAATGTGGCATTGTGCTAGTACGTACAATGAGCACTAGAAGGTACCTAACGGCTCATTTAACATTGAAACTGCGTGGCAGTCTGCAAGCACGTAAGCGAAATTGAATTCGATTGAAGGTAAGTACGGACATTAAAAAACTGTCAGTTTGTCTGTTACAAGCTAGTATTGTACTATACTTATAAGAAATCGAAATTCTAACAAAAAATATACCTAAATACTGTATTTAAGATGCATAGGGTAGAGTTTTAGTCAAAGTTTAACATTCCCGATCCAGTCAGGGCGAAAGAACTCATTTAAAGATAAAAACAGACACATGTTTCATTGTCTGGAACAAAACAGGACACAGTTTAGTAAAGCTTTAGAAAATGACACCTCCCACATAGAGCTACTCGTAAAACGTTATAATGCCTATCATGGAACCTAAATCAATTTTTGTAATGTATTTATCATACCTAAGAAGTTATTTGAAGAAATTTTTTTCCATCAGTTTTGTTATATGGAGCTTTAAAACATTGAACTCACCACAAACATACTGGCTTTCCGACTATAAAAGCGTCTTAGATCGCCACAAGTGCTCGTAATGTATGCGTACGCGCACAAAGGACACAGATTTCATCTCCCGCGCATTCCACTGACAGGCTTTTATTTATAATGCGGCGTAGGTGATAAAATAACGTGTGTCATTAATAATTTTCTCTCAAAATAAATAAAATTGATTCGTGAATGAAAGACATCCAATAACACCATATCACATATTTGGTGGAAAACCACCCTTACGGTCTCATCTTCTGGCTTCTGGGTCGCGAACTAGTCTTACGAGGTAACCGTGGCCCCGGAACATTAAGGGCTATTGATGGACACTAGGGATATTAGTCAGTAGGTGCACTACGAGTCTATCTGTCCCTTCTGCTCCACCCAAGAGAACTCATTTGATGATTTTATCACTTCAAAAAAAGGTCGAATTTCAACCTCTGGGCGACCAATTCCTTATAATAAATTAATTGTTTCAGATGAATCGAATACCGCTAAATTGATTTATGAATTAGTTAAAACTAATTAAAACTTTACATAACATATTGCTAGGTCGGTATAACATTACTTAATATATATTATTTTATTCTATTTAAGTAAGACATATACATAGTATCATAAATTATACTTAATGCAAGTTAAATAGGTATATAGTGTCAGCGTTCCACTCTAGATAGCGGGCAAACTGAATGACCTACAGATGAACAAACTAGTTTGTTTATTTATTTTGCTACGCAAGTTAATACGACATGCGAGTACAATAAATAATGTCTGTATACTAAAAGGAAAACTGTGTTATATTGTTAAGAGGTTCAGGCTAATTGGCATAAGGGAACATTAAGTACCACGATGCCCAACGATACAACAGACAATAGTACTGTAGTAGTTTCATGCCTGTATTCGTTAGGGAAGGAGGTAAGGTGAATCCATCCCATTGGCATGACCCCTTGTCTAGGAATCCTAATTCCTAGATAAGGGTCTCAGGACAATAAGGGCTGATTTTTCAATAGTCATAGATAACTTCTATCTGAGGAATGAAAATGGCGTTTTGATAGCTTATCTATAGAAAATAAATGTCAATCAAACCGCTATTTTTATTCTTCAGATAGAAGTTATCTATGACTATTGAAAAATCAACCCTAAGTGAACATAAATCTAGACTATAGGGCTGCTTCTGAAAAATATGAAGCCCAACATCCGGCCTAGTTTAGGCCTAGGCCACCAAAGTAGACCATAACACATCACGCCGATATATTTTATTTTATTTATTTAGAAAAATAAACAGTTAGACACTACAATAACATACAGACAATTCCTACAAAGTGAACAAGTGTATAACCCACGACATTTTCCACAGATTATAAAAGCATGATGATGCTTCTAGCTTTACACAAGCCAGGAAATCAAGGCCCCGCCGAAAATATTATTATTCTGCATGTTATTTCTTGAATAACATGACAGAGGTCCCTAGGTTCGATGCCAGGTCAGTCAGTGTTATTTAGGTTTACCATCACCAAATTCTCAGTATCAACCACGTACGTGGTCTAGGGGTGTGCTTGGCTGAGGTATGAGTGAACTATGATATCTACTCTTCTAACTTAGATTACAAGAGTTAGTCCACCTGTTGTACCTAGGACAGTTTTTCAGATATTATTTTTTTACTGAGATTCGACGTGTTGTATACAAACCATATTTGCATATTTTGAAAGGTCAATTATTTGAGTATTCACTACAAAAATATCGAGAATGTATATGCCATACTAACATGTGTTTTATATACTTAAAAAAATATAGTATTTAAGGCCGAGGTACAACAAACCCTATGTACCTCGGCCAGTACTATGGTGTACCTAGGACACAACGAGAATTGGGGGGTAATTTAAGAAAACTATTAACTTTTCATAGCCTAAATCATCTTATTCAGTCTAGTGAAATATTTAAGAAAAAATAACTAGCAAATTTTGAATAAAATCAAAGCAATAATCGTATTTTTATTTTCCTTAAAAACAAAATTTTTAAACAAAAATATCACAAACTTTTAATCACTGTTTTATCACATGACAAATTTTAAAATTATTACATACATACGTCAATACATCAAGCTACCCCAATCTGTCAAATTTCTTTTTCGGTTCAGCCAAAAGCGAGATAATAGTGGACAGACATACAATCGACTTTGAAAATCTACAATCTCAGTGAACAAAAATGGAGCCTTAAGGGCAACGTCACGGAATATCCATTACTGTTATATACTAAAACCTTCTCCGGAAGGTAACGAACACTTATCTGAAAACCGCATCAAAATCGATTCAGCCAATCGTGAAATAATCGCGGATATACACACAAACAAACATACAGGTCGAACTGAGAACCTACTTTTTGTTTAGAAGTCAGTTAAAAATATTTAAATAGTTCAACTGGCGTTCTTTTCTTCTTCTCTTTGCTTTTAGGCATGATTCCTGAAATAATAAATGTATTTGAATAGGAACGTATTACCGGAACATGAAATAATTTGATCAGTTGTAGCTTGGCCACTGCCAAGGTACAACTGATCGACAGTGACCGAGGTTCAACACCACTCCAACTTCAACAAAATGGGTGGATTTCAAATGTTTTGAGGTTACTTATCCCGCAAGTTTATGATTATTTGAATACTTACTAATCTAAAGAACCAATAGCATATACAAGTTAAGTGACAATTATAATACGTTGAGAGCTATCAGACTGCAAAGTAAATTAGGAATACCTACTTGTTTCGTGAAAAAAAGTTTTGACGTCGATAACACCAAATACCTGCTTAATGGCGGTAAGTGACTTACTGCACATCGAATAGTTGGTAGTGATGTACCGAATACCAAAACTATAACAATTTAGCATTGCGGCAACATTTAAAACGAGCCTAATGGCCTAGGTACATATAGTGCCAAGGTACAACAGGTTCCCCTATAGGTATTATTAAGAGACAAATCACAACCGTTTTCTTCAAGAATCAGGATAAACATTATACTCTTCCATCATCAAATTGTTTAGCCCTTAGACACATCAAAGCGGAAATCGTAATGAAGACTTCAGTTCCGTATCGGAATCGGAAGTTACGACGAGTGACATAGATATGAATATTAGTGTTATTATAATCCTTCCTGTGGTATGGCAGACATCCGTGACGATACGGTTATGTACACATGGTACATAGGAACTAAATTTAAATCACTAACACCAGCATTGTCGCAAGACGACCTCCGGCCACCGTAGGCGCGGGCATGCGGACAGCGAGTAAAGGGCAACTCGCTGTCCGACCATGGACCATGCCCGGGTCGACGGCGCGTCGTGTTCCACGCGCGCCTCAAAGAGCTGTCAGCAAAATGACGGGGCCCCCTCTCATAGGGTAGGGCCAAAGCCTGCCGGGGTCGCGGGACTTATTTCATCACCGTGACCCCGGAACATAAAGGGCTACTGAAGGACACCGTGGATTTTAGTCAGTACAATTCTGACAGTACCTCCCGCCCTGCCCGGGGTTGGAGGTCTCATTTGTTGATTTTATCACGCTAAAAAAAAAAAAAAAACACCAGCATTGTATACACAGCTACTGCTTATTGTGGATAGGGAAGGATTCAGTCTACCGCCTGAGCGGGATCAAACGAACAAAGAGCCTTTGAAACCTAATCATTGGTAATCTATGATCTGTTTATTTTATTCCTCCACACTTTCCTTTATTTAACTCATTCAGACCAGGACCGTCATCATCATCTCAGCCATAGGACGTCCACTGCCGAATATAGGCCTCCCCTTTAGATCTCCACATATACCGGTTGGAAGCGACCTGCATACAGCGTCTTCCGGCGATCTTTATAAGGTCGTCTGTCCACCTTGTTGGTGGACGTCCTACACTGCACTTGCTAGTCCGTGGTCTCCACTCTAGCACTTTTCGACCCCATCGGCCCTCTGCTCTGCGAGCAATATATAATAATATTCTAGCTTTGTATATTATAATATGGCCTTCAGTGAATCGGCCAGGATAATGTTCTTAAAAAAACAATTTAATACAAATTTATACGGTGTGATATATCTTCGGAGAATTAAATTAAAATAAAATAAAAGGAGAAGAATTATCTGCACGATATTCATTGACAAGGACAGCGAAAGTACTTCCGTGTCCAATTCTGAGGTTCTAGCTGAGTCACCTACTGCATGCGTCAGGATAACTTGCCTACTTGGAAACTTACTATTAAATAATTGCAGGATGTTGAAATTAACCTTTGAAGTTAGGTATACTTCAAGCAGCACAATAATTGCTCTAAAATTTTATATACCTTCAAAAATATTTCCACGCTGTTTAAATAATTTAATGCGAACTTTTTATATACACATCTAGGTATGTACGCAAATACCACTTTAGAAGACTACACAAGCGTAACAGAACAACAGTTAAGAACGTTAGGCCGTTCTAAAAACCCTGGATTCCGTTCTTTTAAGAATTTCATAGTGTCAATTGCTAATTCTTAGGGAAGGATTTCCTGTAGGGTTTCAGCATTTACAATTGCCTTATCAATTAACTTGGTGCTTGCTTGCTTTTTATTTTTGGTGTGGTAAATTCATCAAATGAGTCATCCTGGGATTGTCAGACTCAAACTGAATATGACGCCATCCTGTTCCTGCAGTTGCCCTTTGCATTTCATGGCCACAGTGTCCTTTACAAGACGGTGTCGCGACCCTAGTCACACTCCCTAATACACTACTAAACCTGCGCCTGCCTCATCCCAAAAATGAATGCACAATACAACTGTCTAACCCCTGAGGAATCACAACCGTAACATAAGCGTTGATGTGTTGTACTGCGACCGCCGTGAATCTAGTGCAGTGTGGCAATAGCGAGAAGATTGCAACAGTAGCAGCGAACAAGTGATAACTTGTTATCATCACCTACGAGGATCATTAGCCATTAGCCTCTTTTGCTACTTACGATTAGGTAAAAGAATCTGAGGTAGATACCTATGTTAATGAGGAATTTCTCCTGTATCATGAGTCCGTTTAGGTCGCGAGACTGTCTCATCAGGTACGTGACTCTGAAACATAAAGGGCTATTGAAGGATCACCGTGCGTTTCAGTTGTCAGTACAAGTCTGACAGTCCTTTCCGCCCTGGCCGGGGTGGGAGGAATCATTTGTTGATTTTACCACGATAAAAAAAAGTCGCTTGCTGCGATCGATTTGAGTCCCAACTACCGATAGATACACCCACGTATAGCCAGGTTCAGCTAAAGTCAGAGATACTCGTAGATCTCAATGTTGTTAGCGAGTCAAAGGCTGTCGCAATCGTAATTCATTGGCAACGTCCCAATAATGGCATCAAGGGCTATGCTCTTGCACATTGACACATTGTGATCGTTATCAACTGTAGTCGAATAATGTATTTTGATGGCATCGATAAGCCGAATAACTTAGCTTAGTGTCTGAAGAAAGCGATTAAAGCAAAAACTTCTTGGTCAATAAAAGCTTTTTTTTTAAAAATGTAACCGCCTTCAAAACCAACCACTAAAAAAGAGTAAAATAACCTACAAAATAATTTTTCTTTCGGAAGTCGGTGGTTATTTTTTTTCATTGTCTTTTTTGCCACCGACTTCCGAAAGAAAAGTTATTTTGTAGGTTATTTTACTCTTTTTTAGTGGTTGGTTTTGAAGGCGGTTACATTTTTTTTTAAAAAGCTTTTAGTTTACTCTTTTTAGTTTAAATATTCAACCCAAATTCTTGTCAAATAGGTACATAATTTTCTTACATGAGCATTGGAATTTTGTAATCCGTAGCACCCGTAATAACATCGCTCATGTACAAAATTAGCTAATAAAATTCCCTATCTCAAAAACTACTGAACCGATTTTGATGAAACTTGCAGTGTTCCCTCAGTTGAACGATACCTAGTATAACAAAAAAAGGATGACTTAAATCGGACTTGTAGTTCCGGAGATAAGCGAACACAAACTAAATCAGTCGATGCCTACTCCTTACAGTTAAGGAGTTGTACCTTCCATCATCAGCCCAGCTACATGAGATTATGATTACCATACGCAAATACTTAAATTACTTCATAATATTTGCGAAAAACTACTCCAGGATCTAATCATCAGATCTCGACTTGGTGAATATGGGACCACTCCGAAAGCATCTTCTTTCGAATAAAAAAAGAATTTTGAAAATCGGTCCACAATCGCCGGAGTAATCGCGTAACAAACACACAAAAAAAAAAAAACATACCGTCGAATTGATAACCTCCTTCTTTTTGAAGTCGGTTAAAAACACAGGATAACAGGACTAGTTGTTGAGGAAACGGTAGGTAGGTAATAATTATTTTAAAACTTCCTAGTATCGTTCCTAGTATGTACCTTGTATTATAGGCATCTATAATACAAGGTACAGGAACGATACTAGGAAGTTTTAAGATAATTATTATCAGAATACATAATTTAACTAAGTTACTCTTGATTCTCAGAGGGCCAAAGCCTGCCGGGGTCGCGGGACTTATTTCTATCACCGTGACCCCGGAATTTAAAGGGCTACTGAAGGACACCGTGGATTTTAGTCAGTACAAGTCTGACAGTCCCTCCCGCCCTGCCCGGGGTTGGAGGACTTATTTGATGATTTTACCATGCTAAAAAAATAAAAAGTTACTCTTGATGTAAGTGTTTCTAGAAATGGATGCCACGTGGATGGAGTTTCAGTATCTGAGAATGACAACCACTAAAAACGAATCATGAGAAGAACGTCCTTCGCGTAAATAACGGAAGTCTGTTACCTATTAGGAAATCCTCAAAAAGAAAATTCCAAAACAAACACCTTGTCTAACCATAGCTATAAGTCCTTATACGGCTATCAAACAAAATTAACAAAGGTTCTATTGTTACTTAATTTTGTTTTAGATTTTGCCGTTTACAAAGGAAATTCGAGGACTCGGCATGTGCTGCCGCCAAAGAAAAGCGAATATGAAACGTTTTTAGGGCTAGGTCAACAACAGATACCTACGTCGTACCCAGCCGTAGTTACATACGTGCATGACAGCATATTTGTAATTGATAGAGATCGATCTAATTATAGTGGTTGGAAGAAATTGGATAACCCATTGGTAGAAAATTGAGAGCAGTGGTGGCCCAGTGGTATCGGTCACGACTTACGAGTTGTAGGTCGTGGGTTCGAACCCAGCTTGGCGCATTACTTTGTGTAATTTATTTCATCATCACTGCTCTCAAAACGGTGAAGGAAAACATCGTGAGGAAACCGGCATGTCCTAGAACCATCAAATTCGAAGACATGTGACATCTGCCAATCCGCACTGGGCCCGCGTGGTGGATTATGGCCCACTCCCTCTCACAAGAGAGGAGGCCTGTGTCCCAGCAGTGGGAACGTTATAGGCTGATGATGATTGGTAGAAAAACCCAATAACACTTGTTCCAAGCTCGTCTCTGACCACCGCCTGTTTATGTATACCTATGTGTTGGCGACATCTGCGGGAAGAGAAATATTTGTTACTCAACCTCAACACAATTTCCTCTGCCAGTCATGCAGGTTATCCAGGATCCGGTGGCTGTAAGGCGTAGGCAATGACGACTCCGGAGTTGTTGGGCATGCAGATGCTGCTCTGGCTCTCGTCAACATCAATCCTGTTTATGATTGTGTTCTGTACCTACCTGACCAAAAATAGTTAAACCTGCGACCTTGAAACCAACAAACCGTCGTTTTTCGCAAACCACCTAGGTATGGGGCAGGTATCTAAGCACCGAATTTTCACCGCATTACGTCCCCAATGCGCGTGCGCAGACGGCCATGACACCGCCGCCATTTGTATTCGTCGCAGACGCATGTACGAAACAGTAACCGATAATTGCATATTATTCCACTTGTTACACGATGGTGTTATGCATGATTTAATGACATACTTTTCGGGTTCCTAGTGCAGTGTTGCGACAAAATGACATTGATGTGGTGTAAGCAGGTTGAAGTCCGGAACGAGTTTTGATGTCATTTTTAGCGATTGCCCGCTAAATTACGATAATGCCTATGATGTATGACGAGCTCTACCTATGATCTGCTAATATCAGAGACAAGATAATGTGGATGATTATCAAGAGTAAGTAGGTGTGTACACTTGTGACATAGTAAAAAAATGAGAAAGGGGAATCTTAATAAGTTGGTAATCTGAGGCTTTAGCACAATATTTCCGTATTTAACAGTAGAGCATACTTGAAGTAGGTAAGTATTATTAAGAATTGTATGAAAAATGAAAAAGCGCCTCTAGTGTGCGACAGAGGACTTTTTTTCCATCGAATAAACGTCAAATTCCCCGTTTGCTTTACATAACATAAACGTGACATCTCGTGATAAATTAAAAAATAACAGAACGATGACAGACGTATCAATTAGAGCAATCCAATCCGAGTAGACATTTACAAAATAAAAATCCAAAAATTATATCAATAAAAGAAACTTTATTAATTGCTAAACAGAGAAAAAATATACTAAAAATTACATGAACAATGGCTTCTATGCGCTTACACTATCTTACAGTAAATAGAGCGAAAGGAAACATCCACAATTTTGTACACAAAGCTTCCTGCCCACTGCGGTGTAACATGACATTTTTGACAACCATCTAAATGACAACACATGCACAATCACAAACACCAGTACAAGGAATTTTAAAACGCGTGTTCAAAACTTCACAGTCGTTATTTTATTTAAGGTTTTATTCCCATGCATTTTCTAAAACAATTTTACTAATGTTACCAAGGGTTAACGTCACTCGATTGTAGTCCTTGCAAAACTGTAGTATTTTAATCTAGTTTTTTTTACCAAAATAGTTTATTGACAGAATGTCTATTTATTACAAAATTGTTTGCGCTTATTTACATTTAATAAAAAAACTTGTGCGTTCTGTGACAAACATGTTACACCCCAGTGGACAGAGCCCTTAAACCCACATAAAGTCAATTCATATAAATCCGACAACACGACACGTACTTACATCAACCTCACAAAATTAACAGCCAAACTGACTTTTTGGATTTGACAACATTTACTAAATCAAAGATAGGTAGGTAGTTTGTAATTAATAAATGATTTTAGTAATTTTGCTTTAAGTATTACATTATTTTATTCAACAATTTTTATTTCAGTTTCCTTTTACCCAAGTTCTAATGCAATTTTGCTGTTATTACGCCTGCAAACTTTGTTAGATACGTCTTTAGCTCATCTAGGTTGCGAAAAAATGATCGTACTAAGAGGAGTGCTGGTCACACTATGGAAAGGAACCTTACATCTTCTGCTTTTAAAGAAAGATACGATTGAAAGAGTGACCGAAACAACACTATGTATTATTTCACTGTCAGCCGAACAAGAAGATTATCACTTTGTAACAAGGTATAGCAACTCTACGGTCTAAATCTCTAAACACCCGACCATATTACGCATCTGTTCAGCCTTTTACCAAATTAATTTAGTATCGGCCTCCAGTTTAATCGGATGCAGCTGAATACCAGCATTTTATATGGAGCGACTGTTTATCTGACTTCCACAACCCATTCAGTACTGGGTAATTACCCCTTAGAAAAACTGAAACTTTAATATGTAAGTTATCACAAAACACGCAAGTGCCGACGTTTAGCGGGACGTTGGCGCTATTTTCATTCACTAGTAAGCATACCACGCTAACGTCGCGGCACACCGAGCTTGCTGTTTGGCAAAGCTTTTAAAAATCTAGAATGAGAGCCAAACACCAGCTAAGCGTTCTTATTCGGAAAAAAAACTCGGATAATAGATGATCACTCTTGACAGTTAACGGACCAACCTAGGCAACCACGGTACCTTGAAGATCAACTCATGCAGCTACATCAAGTAAAAGGTTGTCAAATCCATAACCTATACCTACCATGACATCTTAAAGCAAGAGTTATTCCAATGTGGAAAAGAAATACAGCTATACAAGTCGTCTAGCGCCATGTCGTTCCCACACTGGAATTATTCTCGATCTAAGACGTTATGGTAGGATACCTATATACCAAAACTACATAACAACAAGCACACTCCCGTAAAACATTATGTACAAATTCACATTCCACTCTGACTTCACATAGATCACAAGATTCAGACGCACATATAACCATTATTAGTGTTTTAGTTATTTGGATAACTGTACCGGAGTGAAGATCTTTTTTCTCTGAAAGGGTAATTTCCCAGCAAACCTCTATACTAATATTAGAAAGCAGAAGTTTGTTTGGTTAAACGCGCGAATCTCAGGTACTACTGGTTCGAATGGAAAAGTATTTTTGTACTGGATAGTCCAGTTATGGAGGAAGGCTTTTTAACATCATGCTCTGACCAACAGGAGCCGAGCAGCGGGTGAAACCGCGGGAAACAGTAACATTATATTTTCACTGGTCTGATGATCAATTATTATCATTAAATTTTGTTGATTAGCCATCAACACAGCCTGAAGATATCCAGAAAGTGAAGTTATGGAGGTCAGATAAGCGATGCTCCAATATAATTGTGAAAAAATGACTATTGGTCTAAAAGAAGTTTTTGAATAGCGCCTGATATTGCAATTTAAACCTTATTACGTAAATTTTATTGACCAATATCCTGCAGAAAGCGGTTAATAAATCTATGATCTATCACTCGGTATAATCAATCCAAAATTAGTATTAAATACAATGTAATATCAGCAATAAGTTTACAGATTTCTACATTTTGTAACAGACATATACAAGGGGTTGTTTAAGAAGTAGTTCGAGTAATCCTCATTAACTCACATTTACCGTTCCGAGAGGATCTCGAGACCTAACAGTTTAATAATATTTTTTGTAGTTGTGCTCTTTTTGAGTAGGTATACAGGGTGTAAGGGACAGCTCTCCACAAACTTTCAAGGCTTTCTCACTAGACGAAACTAAACAATCTTCCACAATTTCCTCACCACAAAGGCCTTATCTGGTGTCTGGTGAGGCCACTCACCAGACAAAATTAAAACTTGATTGGACAGTTTGTATGGAGAGGCCTATTTTATTTATTTCCTGAAAAAAAAATGTGGAAGATTGTTAAGTTTCGCCTAGTGAGCAAGCCCTGAAAGTTTGCGGAGGGCTGTCCCTTACACCCAGTATAATTTGTTAACATAGTCAAGAGGAGAATCCCTCCTACTTTTTATACAACTTCTACAATAAAAATAAGAATTCGAAAAAATAAGGCATACAAATGGTATTTATACTAATTTATATAAGAATAGGCACTGTTATAATTATGGTCAAATTAATATAAAAATTAAAACAAAAATGCAATATCGTAGATAATTCCAAATATATGAAGAATACTATTCTCATGTAATAATTAAAATAATAAGGCATTCGTCGAAGTTCAAAGTTTAAAAGGCACTATAACAATATATAAATATATAGTATGTTGCGTGTATTTATGACAACAAGCCAATATGTTATATATGAAATAACATTTTGTAAAAGAAAATATAAAGTATACGATTAAGTTACTGTATACGAAAGTAGCAGAGTCGATGTATGGATTAAGACATTAAAATATAGAT
Source organism: Agrotis ipsilon (assembly GCA_028554685.1). NCBI lineage: Eukaryota > Metazoa > Arthropoda > Insecta > Lepidoptera > Noctuidae > Agrotis > Agrotis ipsilon. The sequence goes on from CM052965.1 coordinate 18,151,720, forward strand.
TTTTCCTATACATTTAATTTCATATATTTCACCCCATCCGATTTGTCGGCACACATGTTCGACTTGCACATCACTAATTTTTTTTTTCTGTTTTACCCTTGTCTTAAACATAAGGTAACAATTTCTTCTCAAAATCTAAAATCTTTTAGTTTAGTAAACTAAAGAACAGTCACTCCGCGTAAAAATAGAGTCAATGTTATAGATAAAGCTGATCTTACACTTGCACTAATGAGCATAAACCAGTTTCTATAAACGAAGATAATCATACTTACCCCTCAAAATACGGGGTAAAAATAGTCACGTCTTATTAGATTGCCCTGAGGAATAATTATCACAAAATGCCGAAATCCATACAAAAACTCGCTAATTACTGGACGGTCATACAAGCTACGTTGAGGCACATTTCCGAGGCCATAGGTTTTGTAACAACACGTTCAAATGTATATGAAAACCATATTTAGTTGACGCTGCTATTCTTAAAATTTATTAACAGACTTCATAATACTTCAAGTTTAATTTTTTACGTTCAATAATTGTTGGAATGGCTAATAGCTTGATGCCAAGATTAAAACCTATGAATGTGAGTTTTGACAGCCCGCCATTCGGTGTTCTCTCTCAAGTTAAGGTGGTAACGGAGAATAATAAGAAGGAAGAACAAAATACCTCTAACTCCGACAGTGATTTTGTTATTAACAAAATCGTGCAAAATAGGAACAGGAACTTGGCAGAGTGCGCTCTAGAATACTTTGCTCGAGACAGATGGGAAACTACAAAATGTTTACTTGATACAGCTGCTGATGAATGCTTAACTGGTATCCAGAATGTTAATGAGATGTTAGGTGCAAGTTATGTAAAAAAGAAATGCGCCATTCCAACAATAATCATCATCTTCCGGCCTTTATCCGATTTTATTTGGGGTCGGCGCAATTTATTCTTACGCTCAATATTTTTTTTACTGATTTTTAGCGAAACTTCTTCAGTTAAGGTTGACATTGTTTTAAATTCACAGTTAGAAGTTTAAAATTGTTATTTTTCTTTATATTTGTATAACTGTACAATTAATTTACTGTTAGGTTAATTACATAAATAGATTTTCATATTATATTGGAGTTTTTACGTATATCTTAATGCAGCGTCAACAATAAAATCTTTTAATTTATCATTTCTATAGTCACTGGATTTTTAATTTTTTTACCAATCAATATTCAATGCCATACATAAGGCGTTTATTGGCTACTATTACACAGGTGAAATAGTTTTTTAGACATTAGGTATTTTGAATTTAATAGAATAAATACTGTTCATAAGAAACCGAGCTATGTTATCTCCTCGTTTAGTTAGACATGTTTATATTACTTCATCAATATACTATTTATGATGTTATTTAACATTTTAAGCTATATTTGATAAACAGCTGTATTGCATTCTATGAACATTGCAAATGAATATCGCTTATCAATGCATTTATTTTATGTTTAATAAAGTATTATACTATTCAGCTCAATGCATCTAGTTATTATTGTTTGATTGTAATTTAATTTACCCCAAAATACCTATAGGGTAAAAGATGACAGATTAATTAAGTATTGAAGAATTAGTTTGGCTTTTGATTAGTTATAATTGAAAACGTTAGTCACTGCAATATTTCAATAGAAAATATATAGGTTTTACATTTATTTTATTATCTCTATTATAACTGGGACACGCAACAGTCACTCTTTTGGAGGAACTAAATCTTTTCTTATTAATATTTTGAGATCAATCACATTTTTTCGTTACTTCTGCACATGTCCCCTGATTTGGTTTTAATTTTTGTAAAACTGTCACTCCCTACAATCTATGTTCAAAAATCTTGCTTAAAATTTTGCCGACATCTTTGTTAAAAAATTCCGAGATTATTTTATTTTAAAATAAAACATTTACAATATAAAAACAACTACGAACAAAACGATTTATAATGAAATTGCAACATTCACATTTTACAATTTACATGACAAAATAAATTCTGTCAACTTTCATGATGGCACGATTTTAAATTATTGTCAAATGAATTTTTCTTCGACTCGAATACCGCCATTTTGTTAACCTTCGCTATCTATCTCTCTCTCTAGCATGCAAGCAAACCCTGTGTCTCTCACGTATATCACACTCTACACATTTATAACTATAATCTAAATATAATTTTCTCTAGAATCGATTCGAGTCGAAAAAAGTGATTTGACATACTTATAAAAATTATAAATACAATTACTGTAATATATAGAACACATGATCGTCACTATGTTATGTCAAAGTTAAGTTTTGTGGCTCATTTGTATAGATATTTTTATACTTACATTTATTTTTTACCCCAAGTTGGTTATGTTTAGAGCAGTTTCAGCTTAGTGGCGTGTTTGTACCTATTTAACAGCAGTTAATAATTTAGCAGTAGGTATATTGTAGAATTACTTATGTGTAAATAAACATATAACAGATTAACCAACTCGCCTTAATACTTTTATTTTCCGCAAAAAAACGATCTCAATCACACAAAGAGCCACAAAACAAAATAATAATTATTATTTTTATGTTAGTTAAAATAAAAATTGCGTTAAAACTAAATCTAAGCTACTATAAAGTATATGAAACTTACATACATGTCTTAACTTATTTTATATATGTATTTATAATTATATACTAATATAATATCATCAATATCGAACGAATTTATGGCGAACTTAGACTTTTGTGCGTGACATTACAAAAAAAATAAGCATTATTTATTTACACCAATAATATCTTTTTCTACCTTGTCATAAATAATATTGACGAGTATAGTAAACCTTAATGTCTTTATTCATTATAATACGCTTACAAATTACGATTCAATAAATTGGACACATGGTTTGAGCTGCATAATTGTAAAATGCCAATTGGGGCTTTATTACAACACAAAACATTAAAAAAACAATTAAAAATATTCTGTCACGTATAAAATACAAAATGCAACGGTTGAAATGATTTTTGAGATTAAAGAATTTTAATACCGGATACCAAAGTACGGTGGGGGGTGTCGAGTGTAGGCGAACGATGGCGATGCGGCTAGGACACTGACGAGATGGCGTTGTGCGGGGAGCCCATCTGTGTCAGAACCTTGTCGAGCCACTGCAGCGGCCCGTGCAGGTGGATCTCTATCCAGCAGGGCGTGGACGTCACGTCCTGGCGGTGGTACTCCGCCCCCCAGCCCTTCACGAACGACATTCGAATCGTGCACATTTTCGTTAGCTCATAAACCGCTTCGAAACCATGATTGACGCTTTGAGACAACAGTTGTGCGAACTCCCGATTATTAAAGATCTTTAGCGAACAACCAGGAGGTATTTTACACACAGTAGACGGATGGAAGCCGTGGTGATGGTTACAGTTGCGGCTCTGAACGAAAATGGCGGCGTCTGACAAACATTCCGCGTACACTTCGCCCCCAACGTAGTACAGATGCACCCCCTTCCCTATGTGACGTCTCGTATTCTCGATGGTCGAATTCCTGTTCACATTACTGAGCTGACCTAAGCAGAACCTGTCGCTGTTATTCGAGGGATCAGTGAAGCCATCGACCACGACCGAATGGGAGTTACAATGGAAAACTTCGCCTACACGACAGTTCAACTCGTAATAGGCTACCGATGCCCAATATAGAGGTTCCTGATAAGAAACCGGAGCGACTTCCCCAGGAGGTTCCGAGTCATCTGAGGGTGGGGAATATGCGGGTGGTGGAGTATCAGGGAGTTCCGAACTAGCTGACGGAGGAAACCCTGACCCCGAGTAGGAAACATTGTGAGGCATCGACGGTTCCGCAGTCCTTTGAAAGGGGAGTAATGAATGTCCAGGAGCAAATTCAGAATGTCGTGGTACTAACACTGGCGGGAGCACGGGGCTTTCGACTCTCTTGTAGTGGTAGGGGTTGATGCAGACCTCCTTCTGTTTCGCGCTGAAGGGGTACTGGCAGATCTCCAGGGGTTTGAGCTCGTGATGGCTCTGCAAGTCTGGCCAGCGCCAGACGCGGCAGTAAATGACATGTGGAAGTCCTTTGCGATGTGATACCTGGAATTGTTGGGTTTTATGTCAAATCTTCGTCTTTTGGAAAATCTCCAAAGTTTTCTTACAATAGATTTTAAATTGATCACTATCAAGTCAAACCTGAATTAAAAGATGCAAACCATCAAAGTATGTTTACTACCAAGATTGATTTGTTTTTATTGTTCTTGTTTGGAATCAATGTTGCCTAAGTAATTTTCTAATCTTCCTCTGTGAAGCCCCTTCAGCCGCAAGACCATTAGCCACCGAAGCCAGATCATATTGGCATTTTGATTTCCAAATCAAAGCATTTATTTCAACTAGCCCAGTTACAGGCACTTTTGAATTGTCAAAAGGTAAAATAAAACAAAAGACTTGAGTAAAATATGGTGCTACAGTCCCAATCAAAATCACAATTACTTCGATAGTAACATGGGTAGCCATTCCAATGAGTGACTCTATGAAGAAGTAAAGGCAAGAAACTACAAGGACACTCTTTATCAACTTGTTGACACTAACCTGTAATCTTCCATCAAGTGACCTAGGAATAGTGACACACTTGGACGGCGTGCCAGGACATGACAGCGCCCTCTCCAGCTCCTCGATCGCACCCTTCCGTTTCTTCAGCTTCTTCACCAGACTGTCTACTGCTTTTTCTGCCCATTTCTCTTCTTCATCACCCTGTAAATTCAAGATGGGTGTAAAATTAGATTTTTTGGAAAAAAATAAAGTGCAGTGTCAAGATAGAGTTGATGAATGTAGCTGGCAGAGGTTGGAGCATTCCTTGGAAAATGCCTATGTCCGACAGTGGACTGCAATAAGCAGAAATGATGAAATTTAGAGGGCAGGGTCAGGGTCAGGGCAGGGATGGTTCAGTTTTTTCAGTCTCTGCATGCAATTTTTTTCTTGTTCACGTTATGAATTATAAACAACACCTTAAGTCCTAATAGTAAGCAATTCTTAAAATATTAATGTTGTCTTTAGCTCCCTGCACTATTAATTAATTATGTAAGCCGTGTGTCGTGCGTTCGATTCCCGCACGGAACAAATAATTTTAGAGCCTAGGGCAATTTGAGTTACAGAGTTAAAATGTTTGTAAATACATTACTTATTTATGTAACAATATTGAGAATGTGGCCACTGTACAAATGGAAGGACCCTATGGTGACGGTCGTATATGGATGAGTAGGGCGAATGAAGCCATGGGCAACAGCCAGGATTACATCCACTATGTATAATTCAATTAATCAACATACCTATTCCATTCAAAAGTTGTGTTACTTTTACACATACATTCAATTCAGTCATTTTGCATAAGGAAGGAAACTAGATAGACTGGCACATTAAGTCATTAATCATTGATTCTAAGCATGTGGTGCCTCAACAATACAGGCCACACATTAAGATGCACTGCCAATGTTAAGTGCATCATTCAAATTACAGAATTTCACTGTTTTATGGAACTTTAAAAGCTTCTAAGATAAATTGATAGTTAATGTTAATTTTTCAGATTTTTTCTAAAAATATTCAAAAAATTAAACTGTGTCAACACTTAATTTTTTTTAAGTCTTAATACTTTTACTAAAAAAACTTTCCCCAAGTTTTGCTAAATATTCACCACAATTTATTAACAAGTGAAGCCGCAAGACATGCCCCTGATTTGAAAATGGCTAACAGTCTTAGTTCTTCTTTTACTCACTACAAAAAAATATTATGAAAATCTATACCCAAAACTTTTATCATCAAACAAACAAATACAAGGTCAATTGTGTCACTCAAAATTCTAAAAAATCAATTTTTTGGCAAACAACAAAAAAACATCCTTAAATTATAACTAGAAAAAGAAAAACCGATTGTGTTTGATAGTAAACAACACTTATGATTCACAGTTTCTAGGAACTGGCTGACTGGAAGTATGACTCATTTTAGTTTATCAAAACTACTGTTTATTTTGTAACCTATATTCACTCCTGGGTTTGTCCCGATCCAGGTGTGACTGTGAATAGAATTAGTTTTTTATTTTGGTGGTATAGTTATGAAAAAAGTCCTCCCAACTTGGGTGGTGGAGGGGAAGGGACTGTTAGACTATTACCAACTAAAAATCCACCATATTCCTTAAAATGCCCTATGCAGTGACAGGGCCACAGTAACATACTAAGAAAGTCTCGCAAAGAAGTACTTGAGATGGCTTTGGTAATGTGGAATACTGGAGTTAGGGCTTATGGCTTTTTTTTTTCTTTTCTAGCATTGTACCAAAACTTGATTATAATACTGTATTAAATCCCATTTTAGATCTGCAGTCTTTAAAGACTATGTGTAGCTCAGTTTATTAAAACTCAGATTGTTGCCTATCTTGGTCATTGAAAGGGAAAAATTAAGCTTCGTAAATAACTGGGGACAGGCTGCAGAAAAGGGCCATCCAAGCTATATACAATCTCCGAAAACACGACTCTCTGAGAGAACTGTTTAAGGATATTAACATCATGACGGTAGCCATAATTCAATTTCACTACATGATCCTTCTACGATGGAGGGCAAAATTTTTCATTATATTCATTACCTATTATATTTTATTTTATTGACTATGGAGTGGAGTCCACAGAGGGTAAAAGGGAATGTAGGGAGATTACCAACAAGGTGGAAAGACAACAATCTCGTGAAAGTGGCCAGAAGAAACTGGATCACCATGACACAAAACTGCCAGAAGTGGAATGATTAGTAGCGACTAAAGTTTAGAGGAGAGACTATTTCTAGTGAATCAATAATCAATGCGAGTTTTATTCTTACACAGTTTTCGTCATTTTTACTTCACACAGTCATACTGATGTCATGTGTTACACTTTTTTCAATAGTCACCTTAACTAAAAATAAAGTAACCTTATCCAAAAATAAAACATTGTTTTGTTTGAAATGACATCAGGAACCTCAAATAAAAATTTATAATAAAAAACCCCGACACAAAAACCAAGTTCCCTTTAAGTAAAAAATAATAAAAATACGTCGCGTTGGGGGACTGCTCCAAATTATTTATCATCTCCTGTTTTTTTGCAGTCCCCCAACGCGACGTATTTTTATTATTTTTTACTTAAAGGGAACTTGGTTTTTGTGTCGGGGGTTTTTTAAATTTTTAATTTAATTTTTATTTTATACTTTTTATAGGTACATACTTCTATCATTTTATGTTGCTAAGAGTACTCCCGATTAAGTCATCAATATTCCCATTCAGTACGCTTTCATTTGATACCCAACTCGAGTATGTTTGTGACAGTGCCAACCCGCACTGGGCCCGCGTGGTGGATTATGGCCCACTCCATCTCACAAGAGAGGAGGCCTGTGTCCCAGCAGTGGTAACGTTAGAGGCTGATGATGATGATGATGATTGTAGACTTTGTGTCTGTCACCTTTGACCGAGACTAGAGTCAAGAGTAAACCTATTTAACAAAATAATAAAAAAAGTAATGAATAATAAATAGGGGAAAGTTTGCAAATGTAATCATTTATATAAATATTAAATGTTTCGAATTTTTGTTTCCAAAGAAAATCTTTGAAATTTAATCATTTATTTTCTCTATTGATTACTGTAAAAAGTGATATGAAGGAAATTGTATAATCAAATAATTCAGCTGATATGAGGTTGATGAACTTTCAGAGAATCCAAGTCATGTTGGTACACTACATAGTATTAGTGTAATAGGAATGGAGAAATTACTCAGTTTTAGTAGTTTTATACAGCGGATCTCAGGTCACACTTCCAACTAGTTCCAAATTCACAACAAATGCAATAACTACTGATTGCAAACACCAAATTTTGATTCAGCGTTTAATTCCTAAAAGAATTAATAAGCATTGAGAATTTTGATGTGTCCTGTTGCTGACAAAAACAGTTACATAGTACTCCAACATAGTAGTAGACCTTTACATTCTCTGGGTCATAATTATATAAAACAGACCAAAGTTAAGATATAATAAACAAGTTCTAGGAAATTATGTAAACCACAGTCTACTTATTTTGCAAACAGCTATGAGGAAGAAAGAGTTACTGAAAGTTCTAATAAACTTAAAATAAAAGCATTCAATTTATATTAGACTTATGGCAACTTGAACAGTTTCATTGAAAAATAACATGAGTCTTTTTTATGGTGCCATACCTGCTTCCATCCCAATAATTTCTTTACGGCTGGACTTGTGAAGGAGAACAGGCTGTTCAGACTGGACATAGGGCCGCTGCTCGAGGACTCTCCATCATCGGTATCCATGATTACCAGGAAGCACCAGCGCGCGAATGAGTCACCGAACTATGGGAGCCCGTCTCCCGCCAATAATTACACCGAAGTAACACTCAAACCGCCATCGATCCTAAACACCACTTGGTATTCCCCACAATCTCTAGGAACCAATTATGAACAGTACAAAATAGTGATTAGCGTGACAAGCGTCGGTACCTCTAAATGATTTACGACGACACTACTACGCAACAGTCATGGTTCCATTTACACATGCACAAAATTCACAGCCTTGCGGTGGGCATCGAACTGATTTTGTGTGATTTAATCAAGAGAAAACTATGTAAAAATAAAATAAAACACTGGTCAAGCTGCATACAGCTCGGGAGACATTTTTCAATGTACAGATAAAATATTAAAAAAGAAATAGTTGTAGGGTTGCAAGCTGTGAAAATTGACCGCGAAAACGTCAATGACCTCCATCGTCCAACTGTCAGTTGAGTATGCGAGCCCCAAAATGAGACCATTCGCAAGGTCGCTTTTTTGGGGCGTTGAAAAACGGTGAGTTTTAACAAATAGGTAAATTGAACTTATATATCACCGCCCAGTGCTCCTATTCAAATACAGTCACGGACTAGATAAATACAGTTAAAAAAAAACGCCGCGTTTTAAGAGCACTGACGAGTGAACAGAGAAAGGGAAAGTGAACAAATACATGGGAATGCATTGTTCTATTTCCGACGCTTTTTTAACACCCAGAAACAAACGGTCGTGTTAAAAATCAAATCCAGTTCGAAAAAAACACCGCGCTTGAGACGTGAGCATATACAAGGAAATTCATTTATTTCGAAGCTTTTTAGCGCCTATTGAAAAAGCACCCGTGCGGATGGAGCCTTTTTCATTTCATTGAATTTAGCAAAAAATGCTGTGTGCAAACTAAATTACAAGAAATTATTAACGTTATTATCTTGTTATTTCTAGTATACATACTTCGTATCCTTACACTTTTTCTCTGGCAGGAAAAGAGTAAAACAATAAACTGACATACAACTACAATTCACGTTGTATCAATCAGCTGTAAACGGTCTAAAAAGACTTGTATTCAAACACGTTTTTAGAGAAAAATATTCTTGATCTGACTCATTGTTCCAGTTACCATTATAAAAATTTGGTGGTTACAATAAAATCGAGAGAGATAACTATATACAAAACTGTGCGAGTGCAAAAGAGTTCCATCTATTTCTGTTTGTTTCACTATGTTTCGAAATGTGCATAAGTTCTGGAACACCTCCTTTATCGCATTTTGGCGAGAATTTTCTCGAATTTGAAGTGTCACTTCTAGACTTCGTGTTGCTTGTTTGAACTCTACGAACAAATTAGTGAATTAGAAGAGAATTGTTGAGCGAGAAACTCGTGTATTTAGAATTAAATATTATATTGCAAGTGCATCTATTGTTTTATAAGTTGTTAGCAGCAAACAATTATGGCTCAGGTAAGAGGTTATACCGACGCTTTACGATTAGAAATTTTGAATGAATGAAGTAGCATAATTTCAAAATGGGCATCGTTTTTAGGTGAATCAGTTAAAGGAGCAGGGTAATGCGGCGTTATCATCGGGGAAGTTCGACGAGGCTGTCAAATACTACACTGAGGCGATCGCCTTGGACCCAAAGAACCACGTTCTGTACAGTAACCGATCGGCAGCTTATGCTAAGGATGAGAACTACGCTGCAGCTCTCGAGGACGCTAACCAGACCATCGCTCTAAATCCCACGTGGAGCAAGGGGTACTCGCGTAAAGGGTCAGCATTAGCATACTTAGGTCGTCATGACGAGGCTATCCAGGCTTACGAGAAAGGTCTGGAGCTTGAGCCTGGCAACGAGCAGCTGGCTGCAGGCCTCGCTGAAGTTAAGAAACAAGCTATTGAACTCAAGCTTAAGACAGAACAGGTATTTGAGAAGCTCCGAAACAACCCACAGACAAAGGAATGGCTGAATGATCCGGAATATGTCAAATTAGTTGAAGTAAGTATTAATATTATTCTTGATGGCTTTTTGGAACATGCCTTTTTGTATTACATTATTATTAATTTATATTCTACAAGATAATGTTTGGGTCACAGAGTCACAGGGTCATTTTCAAATATTTGCTCATAATACTCAGTTTACTATAATTTTGCCTTTATATGAGTAAACTGTAGGTTATACCTATATTGATTTATGTGTTGCATAAATTACCATTTAAATTGGGATGACTACATATCCATGGATAATTAATTGTTCCAATTAAAAATGTCATTGCCATAGCAACACTTTCAATATGAATTTCTTTCAGGACACAAAATCTAGTAAACTCTGCAAATTGAGTCAATCTTTTCTAAACAAAGGGCTATTAATTTAAGCCAGCAGCAAATCAAGATTTTTTTTAAACTTATGCTTTATTTTTAGAAGGAAACCTAGGCTTTTTGCCATACTGTTTAATCAATGTTTAATTTTTTATTTTATTTAAAAGTTGTATGTGAATAACATTCAACTTTGGTATATAATTATCCAACAGAGTAGGTAGTTATGAGTAAAAGGCTTACACAGTTGCCAGTAAAAAAAAGTTTTGATAATGTAACCAACCAAATAACCATTTTTATTTTGAATTAACTCTAGGTATTATACTTATGTGTTAAATAAAAAAAAGTAACTTATAAATAGAAACTATAACAATTTTTAAAATCCACAGAAAATAGTACAGAATCCCTTTGATGTACAAAACCTCGGTGCTAAAATGGAAGATAAACGAGTCCTTGCCATAATCAGCATCATGTTTGGTCTAGACATTCAAATGCCCATGGACGTAGACCCACCAGCTCCTGAAAAAAAGCCAGCGGAACCACCGAAGAAGGAAGAACCAGAGAAGCCAAAATATGATGACCTGCCTGAGAACCGAAGACTTGCATTACAGGAAAAAGATCAAGGAAATGAATTTTACAAAAAGAAAGACTTAGAAAATGCCTTGAAACATTACCAGAAAGCTATGGAACATGATCCCACAGATATAACATTCTACACAAATATGGCTGCTGTCTACTTTGAACAGAAAGAATATGAGAAATGTATTAAAGAATGTGAGAAAGCAATTGAAATTGGAAGAGAAAATAGAGCTGATTTCAAGTTAATAGCCAAGGCATTCACTAGGATTGGTAAGTTGAATTCTTTGTTTTTTACAATTATGCATGTTCTTACAAGGGTATTTATTGTCTGCACCAGCGGTCGGCAACCTTTTGGTAGGCAAGAGTCACAAAGTGACAATCAAGTTACGAAAGGCCGCAAAGACGTAATGACCGCGCGTTGCCGACCCCTGGTGTACACTATTGTTTTTCTTACACTGTGATCACTTATTCTGAAGCCACGTTATACATAGAGGATATTTATACCGCGATTATTTCACTTGGAATTGCGTGTCCTGTTCAATAATTTCTGATATCTACTGGTTGGGGATTTTGACGCTATTCCATGTTCCAATAGACTCAACCTTTGCATCGCACAACAAGTTAACTCTAAATGTGTGAAGCTGCTAGCTTAAACATAATTAAAGCAAATGTTAATCTTTTAGGTAAAAGACAAAATGAACTATGACCAAAAACTGTTGAGGAAATAGTTATAATGTAAAAAAAATATGTAGAGACAGTATTGCGAGTTTTTCCCACAGTTTTTTTTGTTTATCAGCTATATTATAATAGATAACAACATATATTAGAAAGATAACACATTATATTCTGGATATGGTCTTCAATACGCACAAAATAATTTACATAAGTGATTGTTGTCACAATATAATTATTATAATCTATGGTATAGACTTCTATATAATTGCACAATTGTGCAAAATTTATAATTACTGAATTTGCTTTGTGCTTATTCTATCCTATAAGCAAAACATGAATCAAAAATTTCTCTAAGTTATTCTAACGGCCGCGGTGGTGGACGCCCACGGCGTCGGGACGTCGAACATAAAGGGCTATTGAAGGACACCGTGGATTTTAGTCAGTACAAGTCTGACAGTCCCTCTCGCCCTGCCCGGGTGGGAGGACTCATTTGATGATTTTACCACGATAAAAAAAGCATCTATTGGCACAGTTTACCTATTGGTGTATCTTAAACCTTATAAAATTAAAGAGCAAAAGAGTCAGTCGTCTTTAAGCAAGGGTACCATGGCAGACCTCATCTTCTTTTCTATAAGGCCAGCAGACTGTTCAGAAACTAAGATATACCTTGTTTTCTGTCACATGACTTTCTGTACCCTTAAATCTCCATGCTGTGAAACCAAGTAGGCGATAAAGCGATTGAAGCCCTATGACCGTCAAATCAGCACATTTATATAAATCGCATTATCAAAGCAAAATAGTCCTTCTGCACTAATCTTTAGAATGTAAATTACAAAACTCAGTAACAAGGCAAAATCGTCCTTATGTAATTGTTATGAGAACTTAAATTCTTTCGTTTCAAAACATGCCGTGACGCTTAGCAACCCGACCTACAGTCATTGGGCGTTGGCCCTTAGATATCTTAAGTAGTACAAGTTCAATGACTTTGAGAGCACGAATCAAAACAGTTTTTATCTGTGTAATGTAACAAGAGTTATGTATAAGTATTATGTTCAGTGATTTGCATAAGTAATCAAAAATAAGTAAGTATGCATGGCATAATCAACTTATAATGTTCCCACTGCTGGGACACAGGCCTCATCTCTCTGAGAGGGAGTGGGCAGTAATCGACCACGCGGGCTCAGTGCGAGTTGGTAGATGTCGTAATTCCTCGAACGACTGCTGCGTGCGTGTCGCGGGCTCGATTCCCGCATGGAACAAATATGATCTATGATCTACAAGTAGTTGTTCCGGGTCTGGGTGTTTGTGTATGTGTGTTTCTATGTTTGTAAACGCACTTATGGTACAGGAAAAAATCCTATAGTGCTATAGTGGAGCATCATTAAATAAAAATCTCTGATCCTGCTACACCAACGACGATATATTACAGACTCCTAATAACAGGCGACCGATGTCTGTCAACACATTAGGCAAAAAAGTCTTATATCTATTTCGACCACTCCTGTGAGCTGTAAACATACCTTGAGACAGAACAGACCTTGAGTTAGCCAATTACAACGCAGTACCCCGTCCCCCTCGCTTACGTAGTAAGTCAGCGAGTAGACAGAATAGTTTTTGTTCCTTAGATCGTGCATGCGGAGTCTAGTAATATATCGTCGTTGTGCTACACGCAGTGCAGCAAACCTGTTCCTTCACATGTTCTAGGGCTTCGGTGACCTTTTAATACGTCTCCGCGAACAACTTCTGGTAACGAAAGTAGGTTACACAGTAAAGTGGGCGAGCGAACTTATTATTTATAGCCGTCAATTGAATGCATTTCTAAAGCAGCCGGAGAATCAATAATCTGTTAAGCAAGCGCAATGAACCCGCTACTGAACACTAAAAATAGATAATGAATGGCCGGTATATTGATAGATGATTTTTATAATTAGCTACAGTGATTCTGATCTGCTGTGTGTTGATTATCTTTTTTTTTTAATTTCAAGAAGTTTTCGGCTTATGCAGGTATCTGCGTTACATGATAAATTTTTGTTTTTTTTTCAAACGTTTTCCCTCGCTTGGTATATCTCCTGTATTGTAGGTGCATTAACAAATATTTAAACTAGCATACATAAACACCAACACCCAGAAAAACTACTTGTTAATCAAATTATATTTGTTGCGAGAATCAAACCCAGGACTCGTAACGCAGTAGTCCATGTCTTAATCATTGCGCAAACCGTGCCATTCATATTTTAACTATTATTTTTTTAACCATAAGGAAAAGTACCCCGGTACTTTGCTCAACTATTTTCCTCATATAATATATGTTACATAGATAGAGCCTTTAACCTTCTGTATGGTCCCATCTATTCACGTACCAAAATATATCAAAACCGTTTCAGCACTTTCTGCGTGAATGCTTAACAAACAATCTTTTATAATAATTGAGTAAGGATTCAACTGAATATTTGAATGTAATTTGTCTATAAGTAACACAGGTAAAAGTTATCTTAAAAATATTAAAACATGCACTATGTAATCAAGTGTTTTAAATTAACATTTTCCGCAATATTACTGAGGTGTAATGTAACTTATTGTAGGCTAAAAACCTGGTGGTGCTAGTACTCTGAATCACTATAATTATAGTTACATGTAGGTACTCATACATAATGGAACTCAGTTTATTATAATGTATAGATGGCAGATAAAATGGAGCACTCTCCATAGACATTTCTTTCTGATAGCCTAGTTTGTGCCTTACTGCTGGGCAAAGGGCTCCCCTTCTTCTTTCCAAACCTCTCTATTTTGGGCAATTTCTGCCCATGTCTGCCCTCCGAACATGATCAGATAGTCAGTCGTCAGACCACTTCCATCGCGGTCTACCTCGAGGGCGATGTCCTCCCTCAGACGTCCAGTGGGTGAAGATCTTTGCCGATCTCTCCGGGCGCATACGTTCAACTGAAATTCAGTTCGTGGCCCGCCCACTCCCACTTCAGCTTAGCTGCTTTTGCTCTTATATCAGCTATTTTAGTAATGGAACGCAGGGTGGTGTTTCTGATTCAATCACATTATTTCTGGTTTTTTTAAAAACATTGTGGCACACTAGGAATATATTCTGTATCTTGCTTACAAAAATTTAAACCCACCTAAACCAACTTCAGGTCATACAAATATTTCCTCCTTGCTGGAATCAAACCCCCGAAGCGCATTGCAGCATCCATTGGTCAGTTACTACATTAAATGCGCTGTTACCACAATATCTGGTCGTGTGGTCGTGGAAATAAATATCCTTACGGTGTTATCGTGTGGATTCTGGCATTGAGCCGTATTGTATATAATGTTTTGAGAGAGGATCTTTCTAGATACGTTATTGGTAAATGTTTTACGTAAATAAACAAATACAATGCCAAAATAAAATAAGACTTTGACGTCATTTGATTGAATTGGACTTATGTGGAAACTACTAGACTTGTTTTTCTTTTCTTATTGATGAAGTTTGATTTATGTTATATTCAATAACTTGTAGGTACCATTTTTGTATCTCAACTTCTCAAGTGAAGATCTAAGACGCATTTTATCGGATGACTAATCTTACGTAGTTTGCGCAAGGATCGCATGCGTCAACAGTATTTCTAAGAAATAACTTAGGTACTACAGAAAGTCTTCAAGTCAAAAGTCAATGTTTACTAATGTCCCGGGTAACAGCGACCCTGGAACGTGTATGGCTAATTATGGAATACCGTGGATTTTAGTCAGTACGACTCTGACCCTGGGCGGGAGGATTCATTTTATGATAAGAAAAGAAAATGCTTACATATTCCCCATTCTTACTTTTAGGACGGGTTTAATCCATTTCTAACCCATTTTTATTATTATAAGTGTCGTCCCACTGCAGGGCAATGGCCTTCCTTCCCTCCTTCCACATTTTGCGATCTAGTGCGATTGTAAGCCAATCCTTATTCTATTGAATTAGGCAATAACATAACATTCTTTTTATTCAGGTAACGCATACAAAAAGATGGAACAATGGAAGTTAGCTAAAACATATTTCGAGAAGTCAATGTCTGAGCACCGCACTCCTGAGATCAAGACACTGCTCAGTGAGGTGGAGAGACGGATAGCTGAGGAGGAGAAGAAAGCCTATGTGGACCCCGTGAAGGCTGAGCAGGAGAAAGAGCTGGGCAATGACTTCTTCAAGAAAGGTGAGCTCTTTTATCCAATTAAACAGACACGCAAGCAAGACGCCTCGTCCGCAACCGCGCCTCTTCTACCGATCTCTTGTCAGTTAGATTATCAAAAAATATGTTGAGCAAAATTAACCACGCTTTTAAAATTGGTAATACGTCAAAATTTAGTACAACATTTATTAAATTCTGACGTCAGTAGTCACTCTCGAGTTTTCATGGATAACCCATGAAAACCATAACCCATCTTTTTTATTTCACAAAAGTGTCGGACTTTAGAAATTTATTGACACTGTCAAATAGTCATTAGGTGCGTCCACACAGAGGGAGCAGCCTCGCGAGGCATTTGCCGCCCGAGGAAACCACCTCGCGAGGCTGCGTGCCTAAAAAATCATGTTCTGCAATTCAAAATTTTAAATCCACCCATCCTTTCCACAGGCGACTACAGTCAAGCAGTGAAGCATTACACCGAGGCAATCAAACGCAACCCAGATGACCCGAAGCTGTACTCCAACCGTGCCGCCTGCTACACCAAACTCGCTGCCTTCGACCTGGGACTTAAAGACTGTGATCAGTGCTGCAAACTGGACCCCAAGTTCATCAAGGGATGGATCCGGAAGGGAAAGATTCTTCAGGTAGGAATCCGAACTAGTATTTGTTAATTTCTTGTGTAATTCACAAATGGTATAAAGTTAAATGGTTATTATAATCATTTAAATATGTAGAACTTTTGCCATCTAAGGTGAGCGCTTGATACTTGTTCGGCTCTGTATATTCAATTTAGTAGTACTTATTTGTTGAACAAGAAAGCGGAGCCGAAACATTTAAAACACAGATTCGGCTTTCAATCGACTCATTAGCTAACCCCTTTTGACATTGGTCATCATTACGGTTTGAATCGCGTACATTTTGTTTTGTTGTTCGGCCTCACCGAAATAATACTGTGTAGCACTTTATTATACGGTAAGTATAATCATGAAAAATCATCATTTCAAAAGCTACATAATGTTCTCATAATCACAATGGCGTTCTACAGACGTGCACATCTCCATCTCATCCAGTCTTTCCGTTCTAGTTGACAAACCCCATTCGGCGTGAGCGTGAAATGCATGCCTCGAAAGCGCTGCGTAAGCGCAGGCACGCTGGCGACACGTGCACGTCTGCAAAACGTCAGTGTCATAGAGGCCTCAAAATTTTGGTGAGCGCCATAGGGAAAAAGCGGCAAGACTATACAGCTACAGTTTTATATTAGAAATCATTTCTTTAGATAAAAGTTAAAATCAGTTCATGGGATTCGGGGTGATAGTGTAACAAAGAAATTTTCATGTTTTTTGTTAGTAGTAGTTCAATAAACTTCACACACATAATTTGAGAGTGACAATAGAACAATAACAAATTGTAAAATAAAGAAATACAATGAAAAAACTTATCATTTTACTCTATCTTTAAAAGTTTTACCTCTATTTATTGTAATGTGTACAATTATATTACAAATTATGCTAAATGTGCTTCAAAACTACACAAAAGAGGTATTCCACAAAGGTCACCTAGCACCTGCCAAACATTTTGACAGGAACCTTATGTCGAATTGATAAGGTCCAAGTAGCTCAGGTGCCATTGTCAGCATATGACTAAAGTAAATAATTCTTTACAGGGTATGCAACAGCACTCGAAGGCCCTGACCGCGTACCAGAAGGCTCTTGAACTGGATCCCAGCAATGCGGAGGCGTTGGAGGGCTACCGCGCCTGCTCCACGCAACTCAACTCCAATCCTGAGGAGGTAGGTTCTATTACTTTTTTCTTGAATCTATGGAAGTTGCTGCCAGCCAACTGCTTGTCAAGCTTGATGGCTATATTTTATTGAGAGTTATTGGTAAATAAAAGGCTTTGAATTAACCGGTATGAGGACACTGCAACGGACACGGGAAACTGGCAGGTATTTTAGTGTACCTGTGTCATGAGTCTAAGGTCAAGATCTGTGCAGTTAAGTGTCGTAACTGACAGGCCATGGTTGTTAAAGTTTTTTCTATTGTCTGGCTTTCAAACAGTTTTAATTTGCATTATTTAACTAGTAACTTGTTGATTCTAATAAAACGCTTATACACAGGTTCGCAAACGCGCGATGGCTGACCCAGAAGTACAACAAATCCTCCGCGACCCAGCGATGCGCTGCATCCTCGAACAGATGCAACAAGACCCGCATGCTCTACAGGACCATCTCAAAAACCCAGACATCGCCGCCAAGATTCAGAAGCTTTTAGAATCTGGCCTTATCGCTATCCACTAGTTTATGAATGCCTCGTTTAGAGATTAGGTTTATTATATCAATTAGTATTTGAATCGATTACAAAAACAACCATTATAGTAGAAATTGTTTCGTTGCTGGCAACGTTTCTCCAGTGATTTTGTTTGTACATGAGTTGAAAAGTTTTGCTGATGGCAAAACATTTTGTTTAACAATAACGAGACCCAGCAGTAGGAACCTATTTTAGTTTTTGTAATCGATTCAATACAAGTTCAGAGTCTCGCCATCTCGGATACTTTAAAATGGAGATCGAGTTACTGTTTTGAAAAGGATTTTCGCCTACCATGTTGAATGAAACTAATTAGGTATTTAAAAGTCATCGCTTTTTTACTGTGATTTTACTCAGTTAACGTGTTATGCTTGTCTCAAATTGTAGGCTTGTGGACCATTCCAAAGTATGCTTTTTCAGTAAGTTATGCAGTTTGGACTCTTTCGGTTTTAGATTTTATTTTAGCATACCACTTAATTTCAAGAATATCTTTATGCAGATATACTGCGTGAATGGAATTTACATTAATAGCAATTTTTGTAATTTATTCAATAATAAAGAAATATGTAGGCAATCTTTTGTTTTTTTTTAAATACATATACCACTCACATCACACAAATCTTTATCAATATTCAGCTTTTCGATTCTATAATTCAAAGTTGAACTCCGCTTGACATTCGAAAGCGACATGTAAACTTATAAATAACCATGTAAAACGCCACAGGTGCAACCTGTGGGTGCCACCAAAATCGAAAATGGCTGCTCGCTGAAATATACACGAACTACCAGTACCGTCAGCACGAGTTTTCAGTATTTGAGACGTAAAGTAAACTGCAACTTTGACAATTTCAAATTGACAATTTTCAATGGAAAAAATAGTTCCTTCTTCGCACACCAGAGGCGCTGTTCCAATTTTTCATACAAGAAACGCTGTAAATACTGGAAAGTTTCTGTAAAGTAAAATAGTGAAAACTCGTGCTAGGGGTACAGTACCTTCTCTCTCCATGACTTCCAGTCTCACAGATCCACGATTAAACCGTACCTACGTGGTGCCTACCTACCACTGGTTGATTTTGTCCAGCTCATAACGCCATCTTTTACGAGCTGTAAACCGAAGGCTAATGAGAAATAAAGGAAGTGGTGTTTTGGCCAACAGTTCACTGGGCATGTGACAGACTTGCTCAGCCCCGTCCTATTCTAGATTCTTTTTGGAAACGTTTATTGGTCTTGCAGGGCTATTGGCTATACTTGATAGTCACTGACCAACAGTTGTCAACTGATCTTGGATGCTTTACACATATTTTTTCGACTGTTATAGGGCTAAGTTGAGGAGTGCCTGTGTTGATTTTAAGGAAGATTTACATTTATCAGTTTCATTGAAAATGCAATAGCCAATACAAAATTTAATTTTTGACAGCTATTTGATGGTCACCAGTGCAAGTGATCAGGTGAATAGCTTGAACTGTCAACAGAGATACACAATAGCCCCGCTGATTGGCCCGTTAGCTTGACGCCTCCTCTTTCGATGACACGTTGACAATTTTTTATTTTAGACTAAATTAATCAAGTCATCATATTGTCATCATATTTCAAGAGAACAGCACGCGTAGCATGGCGATTCTATCTCTATTCTACCAAGAAAAGACAAAGTTATTTCATCGCTATTTCTTTAAAAATCGACTGTTTTTTTGCACAAATATGATACTATTCTTATACCAATAAAGAATAGAAACATACTTAACTATGTTTGAACATTGCTATGCTTAAACTGATAAAAATCTTTTACTTTCCGTCATTTTGTCTATTCTCCCGTCGACAAAACCTGTTTCTAAAGCGCCATGCTACGCATGCAGGCACAGACTAGATGCAGATGAACGAACAGTCAACTGGAGTTTCGTTGGAATAGTAGAAAATAAAACTATTACGCTTGTAACCCTTTATAACTGTCATTATAATCTATTTTGACTTTGACATTGTTGACAGACATCGAACCATTCATGATTTTATTCGCGGAAACACTTTACGTCGCTTGGACGTAAAGTTTGTTTACTTATTTATTACGTTTTTACTGCAAATAATTAATTAGTGTTGTTATAAAAACTTACGAAGATGTTAAGGAGTGTTTCACGTGTTTTATATTAAAAATAAGTGCCGGCACCAAACGATAAATTCGAGATACGTGGGTGAACAAGTGTTTTGTTTAGATATCGTGATACATGAATACTGTGAAACGTAAGTAACTAATAGTCTTATCTAATCTAATTATGTTTAATTCTAGTGCTTACACTGTATTTAGTTTAAAATAGAATAACGGATAAACTATGACAAAGGCGCTCGAAGTTACTCTTTTGAACTTTGGTCAAATAAACTTGAATATTACTTTTTTCCCAATTATTCTGTTATAATAAGTAAACTAGTAAAATTAAAACCTATTTATTAATATTAAGACCCTGTAAATTCCTACTTGAACTGAAAAAATACGCCTAAAACAATAAATTATTGCTTGCAATTCAGTCAATGACATAAAATCATCATTTTATCTCTACGACCTACTTGATTTGTTTACAATCGTAAACGATAGCAGTCATCAACTAATAGGTAGCTATTATAATAAAAGTCATTTGCAAATAAATTGTGTCTAGGCCATATTCTGTGATAAAACATTTGAAAAGTAATAAGTTAATCTGTCTGTTCTAAATTATTTCCTTTGTTAATGTTAAGCTGTATGGCATGTTCATTGTTAATGTTAAGTATTTGCTTTTAAATACTTAATATTTTTTTTCTATGTAGTTCTTATTATCTTCTTCTTCTGCATTTTTTCTATTATTTATTCTAATCCAAGACATAGATGTAAAAACAAAACTTACATTATGTTTAACAGCATGGTCAATACATTTTCTACAAATATTTTTATTATGTAGATATTGATGCGAATAATTTTTATGTAGATTCTCATAAATGTCATGCACCAAGTTATATGTAGGTTAGGTTATTTTCCACCCAGGGACCCACGTCACTTAACTTGCCCTGGATGGAGCGGAAGAGGCTGTCAAACTAGTTCTGACTAATATCCGCAGTGTTCCTTCAATAGCCCTTAACATTACTTTGTCCAGGACTTGAAGACAGCCAATGCGATATTTATGTAAATCATGTGATAGCCTACTCAAGAATTCTACTTAGCATGGCTGTATAATGATACTTTTGTCACTTATGCTGATGCAATTTTTTGTAATTTCAAACTTAGTTTTTTAAGAAACTTCAACTGTGTCCAGGTCATTATCCCAAAGATAAGCAATATGTGTCTTGTGTATCTTTTAGTTAAACCACAGCTAAACTATCAAAATCCGTTTAGCCGTATTGATTTGATTAAATCACACAAATCCACGGCACAAATCCATTAGATTATATCATTGACATAAGACTAAAAATCATTGATGATAACCTAATTAGTTCTTAATCTTAAGAAAATTAAGCATGAATTAAAATGCTTTTACCATTTTGTCAAATGCTTGTCTTATATTATCTTCCTAAGCAATTTAAAAGCTACATAATCTAACGCCGATTAGATGATAAGTATTTTATGAATCTAGTTGTTATCAATAAGTCTTCATTCTTTCAGGTTACCCTTTAAAGATAAAGGAATAAAGAACTCAATGTCCATTTACACTAACATTAAAGCAATGTAAAATATTGCTTTAATAGATTTTTTTATACCTATGTTGTATGCCCACTTGCCTACTGTAGCGATTTTATTTTGGCAATATAATTAAATGTCATCTAATATTAATGAATAATTATTTTTTTTTAAATATTGCAAGCCATTTAAAATAATATGTTATTTCAAAGTACCTAGGTGCATACTACGAGCAAGCGGTTCCCATGTAGAATTGGTGTTACATTACACGTTACACCAGTCTGGCCCCGGCTTTAGAGTGAAGTAAACTCGGAGTGAGTTAACTTCACTCTAAAGCCGGGTCCAGACTGGTGTAATCGTAAACTTTGTCACCTCTGACCTAAACTGGAGTCAAGAGCAAACCTCAAATATTTTGAAACCATTTTCTTTAGTTTGATAATGATTAAAAATTAGGCCACTTTGTTCTACTTAGCTTTGGTTTTACGACAAAATTCTCCCGATAATTTTATGAACCAACGCACAATGAGTAGGTAGGTACTTTTTTTTTTCCGTGGTAAAATCATCAAATGAGTCCTCCCACCCCGGGCAGGGCGGGAGGGACTGTCAGACTTGTACTGACTAAAATACACGGTGTCCTTCAGTAGCCCTTTATGTTCCGGGGTCACGGTGATGGAATGAGTCCCGCGATCACAATGAGTACCTACTTGTAATTTAATAAAACTGAATGTCCCCATGGCTAGACCGACATTGTTCGGCTCCTATTGTTCGTAGAGTGATGTTTTCTAACTAATATTTTTTCAAATTAAATCTTTAGTTCCTGGGATTAGCGCGTTGTGCTACCAAACGAACTCTTCAGCTTTATATTCTTAATTTGATTTGAAACTTCCTCATCATCATCTCAGCCATAGGACGTCCACTGCTGAACATAGGCCTCCCCTTTAAATCTCCACATATACCGGTTGGCAGCGACCTGCATCCAGCATCTTCTGGCGAACTTTAAAAGGTCGTCTGTCCATCTTGTTGGTGGACGTCCTACTGCGCTTGCTAGTCCGTGGTCTCCACTCTAGTACATTTCGACTTCGACCCCATCGCCCATCTGCTCTGCGAGCAATATGGCCTGCCCATTGCCACTTCAGCTTACTAATCCGGTGGGCTATATCGGTGACTTTAGTTCGTCTACGAATCTCCTCATTTCAGATTCGATCACGCAGAGACACCGAGTAGGTATAGCCGTCTCCATAGCTCGTTGAGCGACTTTGAGGTTTGAGATGAGGCCGATAGTGAAAGATCTTATGAAACTGAAGTCACTTTTACCATAATGAAACTTATAATAAAATAATACTAAACCGATAATGTAGGTAAGGTATAAACTATCGGCATGTGTACCAAATTTCATCCAATTCTATTCAGTCGTTTTTGCGTAAAAGAGTGACAAACATGCACTCGAAAAAAATTTGGCATTTAAGTAAGATTATTCAATCTTACTAACATTATAAATGTTAAAGTTTTAAAAAAAAACGTACCTATCAATAAGTACTATACCTACGTTTTGTTGTGGACCAACATTCAAGGTGAAGTTTCATATTATCATTTGGAATACAAAACCTTTCATAAAGTTCGAAACGTGTCTATGACTAAACTAATTGACACTAAAACAATTAAGTCTTATCATAGTTATGCGTTAATATCTGATACCAGAACACTAACGTTATCAATAAAGTTAAGCCGCTGTTATCAGTAAACTAGGCGTAGTAGTAGATCATCCATCCATCCATCGATTCTTGTCCATATTTCTCCATAGAAATAAAGAAGTTTTTTTTTTTATCGTGGTAAAATCATCAAATGGATCCTCCAACCCAGGGCGGGCCGGGAGGGACTGTCAGACTTATACGTACTAAAATCCACGATGATCCTTCAATAGCCCTTTACGTATCAGGGCCACGGTTAACAGGTTAGAGTGAGACAGTCCCGAGACAGACAGTGACAGGATTGCCATTTTATGGTCAAATGGAAATAAATGCCTTGAGTAGGTAATGATTAAACTATATAGGTTCTATAGGCCAGGAAAGTATTTAAATCTTATCTAATGAGTTCAATTAGTTTGTACTCATTACGCATTCAATTAAGCACTAAAGAATTTCTAATTAGCAACCTAATGCTTCCACTATAATTATCCGTTCAGGGAGTTGACGCTCAAAATAGTTAGCATTAGTGCTTGCGATTATTAGATTCACCAATAAATTACACACCAACATTCCTCATGAATCACTCTGCCCATTGATGAAAACCGTATGAAAATCAGTTTTGTTGTAGTTTTAGAGTTTATCGCGTTCAGAAACACAAACACGACGGGGAGATTTTGTTTTATAATTTACCAGAGGCTTCGCCCACTCAAATTATCTCACGGCATCATAAAATTGGGAACATTGTGATAAAAACTATTCTCCAGATTATGAACTATCTTTGTACCAAACGTTCAGATCCGTTCAGTACCTATAGTTTTTATTAAGAGTAACATACATACACACTAACACCTAACTCCAATTTTAGACTTGGTGGTTTTATGATAGCGGTAACCGGTATGACTGCATTTTGTCCGAACCAGTACTTTGTATGTGTAGGTCACGCTTAGAAAAAAATCTGAGATTATCTAGCCAAAAAACATGAGAAGTATGCTTGTAGACGAGACTTCTTTACCTCATTGACAGGTGAACTTGCAATGTACAACCTTTGTACAACTACCAGATAATTCAAGCACGTCTTCCCGTCTAAAACAAGATGAAGTGGCGAAGGGCTGGCGTAACGCTCATTTTAGAGGTATTCCACGAAAGGAAGTGCCTTTCGTGGAATACCTCTGAAATGAGCGTTAAAAATCAAAAGTTATTCAAACTAGGTCCTCGTGAACGATAAAAAAAAAACAAAACCCTTCGTTTATGCTGACAGTGGCACCTGAGCCATTTTCACCTTACCTATTCGACATAAGGCTCTTTAAAAAATTTTCGAAGGTACCAGGTGCCCTTCGTGGAGTACCTGTCATTGCAACACTCCGCAGTGAACCAAGTGATTATGAATGATGGGTTGATAAGACTTTGGATTAAAACGAACAACCGTGAACAATTACACACATTGATGCGTTAAAAAACAGTTCAAAATACTGAAATTAATAAACCGCATGTAACAATCACATCAAAATCTAATCCGTCCTGATTGATGTCTTAATATAAAATACGTCACGGTTGGGCGCAATGACTGAGCGACTGGCTCCAGAATTGCGTGTCGCAGGATCAAATTCCGCACGGAACCAACATTTGTAACTTCTAAGGCCTACAAGTTGTTGGGACTGGCAATTTGTGATTATGCGCTGCTGCTATCTTAGGTGCTGTGCAAACGTAGACACTTTGTTGCCGACACGGCATACCATCACAGGAAACCGTAATACATAAGTATGTGTTAAATGGAAGCAAATGAACAACAAAAGGGAGTGGATGATTTCATATTGGGCCTATAGAAATCAAATATTCATCAGTAGCTTATATCTGACACAAGACACAAAAGTGTCCAACGTTTCCGCCCTATTTAAAAAAACCTATAATAAATAATCTTACTCAGAAATTAATTTGTTATTTCTCTTTCAGGTAATTACTAGAAATCAAGATGGTGTCCACAGGGTGGAAGAGCGGGCTCTTACTGGGCTTCGGCTCCTTGTTGGTGGTCAGCGGAGCCGTCATGGTGGTGTTCTGGCCACCATTGTTCACCTCACAGTTACAGAAGGTAAGAAAAGCTGATGCTTTTACATACTTGGACTTATCTCATTACCGTGACCCCGGAACGTAAAGGGATATGTAGAGGACACCGTGGACTTTAGTCAGGCGAGTCTAACAGCCGCTCCCGCTCTGCCGTGAGTGGGAGAACTCATCTGATGATTTTACCACGCAAAAAAAAATTAATGAGCTATACACACAAGACTAAAATGTCCGCATTTTTTAAAGTGGTAAAATCAACAAATTAGTCTGGGTTGAGCGAAAAGGACTATCAAATTCATACTGACTAAAATCTACGTGTTCAATATAGTCCTTCATGTTCCAGTTTCTTCAGTGCCTCGGAAAGCACGTGAAGCCGTTGGTCCCGGCTGTTATTTGTAGATCTTTAACAGTCGTATCGTTACTATACGTCAGAAGCCTGTCTTTACCCAGTTTCTGGGCTTTGGAGGTTCATAAAAACCGTGTAAAATACTGATATCCAGCTGCATCCGATTCGACTGGAAGCACCCAACATAGTTGGGACAAGGCTAGGCAGATGATGATGATCCAGGGCCAAGGTTGCCAATTTAGATAGTCCCGAAACTCCGGCAGGCATTTTGTCATTTATGGGACCTCTTCAGTATAAGGGATGGCTATGTTCAGCAGTATATGTCCTGCGACTGATAATTTTGGTGATGATGATGATGATGATACCACGGAAAAGGCCATAATTTCCTTACATATTATTTCGTTAGCCACAATTATCATTATCAGTTATTAGCGTTAATCAACTAAGTAAACACGTGAATAACCTTATCACAGCTCAAATATTTATTCATAAATCTGTTGACTGTCCTATCATCAACATACATCACTTGAAAAATATGTAATAATAATATTGTTTATGCGGGGCAAGGGCTATTGATGGATTTTAGTTAGTACGAGTCTGATAGTCCATTCCGCTTCACCAAGGGAGGAGGACTCATTTGATGATTTTACCACGTTAAAAAAAATGCCTCCTCCATAGACTGTTGGGGCAGAATAACCACTTCCCAAAATGTACAAATCCCTAAATATCCTATTTTCAAAACGGCCAAAACCAATAATAATTAATTTTCGATATGTCCAACTCCCAAAATGTTTTCCCTGGTTGGGAGGACTCATTTGACGATTATACCACGCTAAAAAAATAGGCCATTTTTGCCAAGACTGCTCGATTCCACTTTAAGCATGCGCATGTGGGCTGTGACTATCGAATGCCGTCCACACACGTTCCAGTATACTTGCGCAAGTCTGGACTTGCACAAACATAGAACCGTGAAATGTTAGGAATTTGTTCAAGTATTTTCGCACACACGTTCCAGTATACTAGCGCAAGTCTGGATTTTCGCAAGTATACTTCTACTGTGTATGGCCGCCATATGCTATGGCACTGCTAACCGTATCAGAAGACCAGAACCTTCCATTCTATTGAAACTCTTCTTTCCAGATGTTGACACTGACAACAGAATCCATGTCGTTCAGCATATGGCGGGAGACGCCGATACCCATGTACTTGGAGATCTTCTTCTTCAACATCAGCAACGTCAATGAGATCCTGGCAGGGACTGCCGAGAAGGTCCAGGTCACGGAGATGGGACCCTATGTGTTTCGGGAGTCACATACGAAGGTGAGTGTATATTTCTTTATTTTAATGTTTTTACCCGACTACGGCAAAGCCAAAAGGAGGGTTATGGTTCCACCTGCGATTGTTTCACGCAATCTTTATTGGCTAGGTGGCATGCGACCACGGCTAATTTATAATTGGAAAAAGTTTCGTTCATTAACATTGAGCTATCTACGTATAGAGACGACACCACGTATCACCACTGTGTGTGTCCCATCCAGGATGAGTGCGCGCGCACAAGTTCATTCAATTTTTTGACAGTTCTGTGGCGTGCTCTAGGCGCGCGCACTCATCCTGGATGGGATACAGTGGTGATGCGTGGTGTCGTCTCTATACGTTGTAGTAATAGCTCAATGTTAATAAAGATATTGTTCTTGTTTTATACTATTCAGTGCGCAATGTTTTCGTAGTCGGGTTTTAGTTATTTACTGTTAAAAAATGCCCTTTATTGATAATTAGAATAATCTTAGTGTACTTTGAATAGTCACATTCCATTTTATAGGAAGGCATTTAATCAATTAGGCGGAATTATCGCGATAGAGTACGATAAAACCGCGTCATCAGTTACGTTTAGAATTTATGATGCAAGATAGAAAATTATGTCCTAGTCAATTTCCTAGTGGACTATACTATAATTCTTCTTGTAAAAATAAAATAAATTATTTCGTCAGTTAGGGTGAGGCCAAACGAGCGTAATATTTGAGCCGTGAGTCTCAAGAATTTCGGTCGCTTTTATACAAAACAAAAGACGCGAGGTTACGACGCAAAACATTTCGAAAAATAAACCGTTTTTCGGGCCCGGGCTGCAGTCATCAGGGCACTAATTAACGTTGTTATGGTGCTTTCTACCCTGCGGTTGTTACACAACATAAGTATTCCCTACACAACAACAACATAAGATCAAAAGATGTTTCTTCAACAAATTGCACAAAATCATCATCATTGTTAAATGCGTCACTCTCGTCTCAGAAACAAGTATACAAATTAGTTTTGCTAATGTTTTTTCTACGATGTTATTATGAACACGTGTTGCAGTTTTTATCTAACTAATTATTTTGAGTGGCTTTTGTCTGGTTATGTGTTAAAAAAATAGTGCTCGAGGAGATTCCGTAGAGCTCTTTGGTGGGTCTTAGCCGCCATGTGTACACACAGTTTTTTTTTGTCACACTGTGTATGGAAATAAACTGTTCCACAGGCCACGTGTATCCAAATGTCACACGGATGAAAATCCAAGAAAAACAAGGGAAAAAGGGGGGTGGTGAAAAAAATAATATTATTATGTAGTATTAAAGACGTTCGAACAAAAAAGAAGGAAATTTTATTCCTGGCGCTTTGGGTGAAGCGTGAGTAGTTCTACTGTAGGAACAAGATGGTGCTACACGAGTTGTATACTTTAGCTCTGTCTCTTTACCGCAGAACAACCGCTTTAAGACGTCCTGGTAATTCACCTGAGCAGTGCCGGTTTTAGCAATACCAGCGCCCTAGGCGAGATTTTCTACGGCGCCCCCTAACTGCCATACAAAAAACAGAATGAAAAAGTTCAAATGCATTTGTGCAAGTTTGCAAATGCGTAGTTTCGTTGCAATATATGGCGTTTTACTCAATTGAATGACGAAAAGCATGTAATTTTGCACAAACGTTCCTTGAATTGTGTAAGTTTTGCGTTTTCTTTAGAGGGGTTTTGGGTTTATCCCCAAAAATGGCATGAAAGAAATTGGGAAAACTAGAAAGTAGGCCTGCGGCGCCCCTTCGTATTCGGCGACCTAGGCGGGCGCCCAACCGCGCCTTACCCCGCCGGTAGGTACTGCACCTGAGTGCCAACATTCTCTCTTCCAAGATTTCCTTATGTCTTTAATCGAAAACAATACAGCATTTTCGAATTAAAAAGAAAAATGAAAACAGACGGCAAGACTTGCTTTCGCAATAGTTACGATGATTATTTATTCAAACAACAAAAAATATGTTAATGATGGCTGTAATCATGTTCAAAGACTATGATTTAAAAGAACTTTGGACCGCAAATAATAGTCTGAATCATTCGCATTCTGTGCTTGTATTTATGGTTTACTTTGCTTTACTGATAAAATGGTTTTAGTAACGGCATTGTATTTGGTTTAGTCATAGGTTGACCCGTATATTATATTTACGTCATAATTTATGGTTCTCCAAAAAAAATGTCATTTCTGGATCTTTGACGATCCCTTAGGGTCTTCTAACATTTGTTTTTGAAGAACTCTTCATCACCATGATCATCTTTGGCAGCCTGTCACAGGCTTTCTCCTGTTTGTGCCATGCTTTCCTGTTCTCTCGTTCTCTTATAGGCATATTTAGACAAGTAGCAAACTATATTAACATTTGCCACTTATCTTGACAACAGCTCATTAACCCGTCTTGTTTTTCCTACTCCTCCACTATTCTTTTCAAATTAATTTCGTTGCAGGATCCAAGACAGGTAAATTCATTCTCCGGGACACGTCGAGATTCATTGTCTCGGCGCTTTTCTGGTGGTTGCCACTGTTGATTCTGGCTGTCAGGAGTTGCAGTGGTTTGGGAATAGTGTGATGGGTTTGTCGCAAAAAAAAAACTAACCCGTCTTGTTTTTGCATAAAAATCACACGTAGTTACAAATTGCTTACATTGGCTGAGGATTTTTCCGAAATTTTCTTACATAAAGTTTTCAATATCATCATCATCATCATCATCAGCCTATATCGTTCCCACTGCTGGGACACAGGCCTCCTCTCTTGTGAGAGGGAGTGGGCCATAATCCACCACGCGGGCCCAGTGCGGATTGGCAGATGTCACATGTCTTCGAATTTGATGGTTCTATGGCATTACGGTTTCCTCACGATGTTTACCTTCGCCGTTTTGAGAGTAGTGGTGATGAAATCTATACATATAATAAAATAGTAGGAAAGTCAAAACTGTACATTGAATATTTTTTTTAAAGAATACTTGGGGTATGATCTACAATCGATACAGAAGCCAAAAATATAGTTTTTAGAATTTTTGTCTGTTTGTCTGTTTATCTGTTTGTCTGTATGTATGTCCGGGATAAACTCAAAAAGTACTGGTCGGATTTGAATGATTCTTTTTTTGTTGTATAGGTATTAAGTCTGGTCAAAACATAGGCTATAATTTATTTTCAAAAATTGAAGAACTGGCGCAGAATCGCAACAGACCAGCTAAACTATAAGAGATACAAAAATGGTGCGATAGCAAAAATTGTTCCACGTGATGAGCATTTTCTGCTGAGAGAATTAGTTTGAAGATCTGGAACACCTGATGTGGAACTCCAAGAGCCCAGCTACACTATAACATATACAGGAATAACGTCTCAGCAAAGTTGTTGGGCCTGATGTGCACTCTCTGTTGACGTATAAAAATTGAAGATCTGGAACACCTGATGTGGAACTCCAAGAGCCCAGCTACACTATAACATATACAGGAATAACGTCTCAGCAAAGTTGTTGGGCCTGATGTGCACTCTCTGTTGACGTATAAAAATTGAAGATCTGGAACACCTGATGTGGAACTCCAAGAGCCCAGCTACACTATAACATATACAGGAATAACGTCTCAGCAAAGTTGTTGGGCCTGATGTGCACTCTCTGTTGACGTATAAAAATTGAAGATCTGGAACACCTGATGTGGAACTCCAAGAGCCCAGCTACACTATAACATATACAGGAACGAGCACTTCGCCCGCGACTTCGTCCGCGTTATTTTCGAATTTTGCTTTTGTGAATTTCTACTCCCAGCCACCCTTGGGATTCCTTGCTAGCAACCCCAATTTCTCAAAATCCCACCATGGTGAGCATCTACGTCCTAAAAAAGGACCTGATGTAAAATTCGAGGCTCCTAGCACTTGTAGTAACAAAGTTTCATACAAATTATCAACCCCAAAAACAACCCCTTGGGGATCGAATTTCGCAAAATCCCGTCTTTATCACTTACGTCCAAAAAGAATCCATATGTAAAAAAATTAAGTCTCAAAACTATCAACCCCCAAAACAACCCTTTAGGGGTCGAGTTTCACAAAATTTCTACCTTGTTGAAAATTTACGTCTTAAAAAGAACCGGCATGCAAGATTTGAGACGCCTAGCACTTGTAGTAACAAATTTTCATACAAACTATCGACCTCAAAAACAAACCCCTCAGGGGTCGGATTTCGCAAAATTTCGTCATAGTGAGCATCTACGTTCTAAAAAGACACACCATAAAAAATTTGGAATTCCTAGCACCTGTAGTAACAAAGTTTCATACAAACTATCAACCCCAAAAACAACCCCTTAGGGGCCGAATTTCGCAAAATCCGTTCTTAGTGCTCACCTACGTGGTATAAGGAGGGTTTATGCCGAATTTCAAATTTCTAGGCCCAGCGGTTTGGGCTGTGCGTTGTCAGATCAGTCAGTCAGTTTTGAATTTTATATATATAGATAGATAACGTCTCAGCAAAGTTGTTGGGCCTGATGTGCACTCTCTGTTGACGTATAAAAATTGAAGATCTGGAACACCTGATGTGGAACTCCAAGAGCCCAGCTACACTATAACATATCGTCGGGGATAGTTCAAATCCGCGTAACTAGCATTGGATAATTCCGCGTATATGACAAATGTAGCCATTTTAAGTTTTTGCGGGCAATTCACGCAAAATCTTGATAGGCTGCCACCGACTTGACACGAGTTCATTTCCACCAATCGGAAGCCAGAAAACGCCAAATAACAACACTGCGTATCTTTCGCGAGCAAGTGTCAACACCGCGTATGTCATTTAGTGACACCTGATATATGATAACTTTTAAGTAAACTGTGTATTTACTTAAAAGTTATCATTGCCATCATCAGGTAAGTGTAAATGTAATGTTTTTTTTTCATATATTTTAAATTAAAATCACCTCAAAGCCAGAGATTCTCGCTGAAGTAGAAAAGTTCTACGGAGACTTCTATGCTCAAAAAACTTGCCCACCTCAGGCCCACGGCGCGGATGACCAACGGGCCAAACTGACACGCCATCTCACAGACGAGCTTCCCGACATTGACATGGGTGAGGTTGGAATGGCTATGAGACAGCTTCACCAGAACAAAGCTCCGGGGGATGGCGGAATAACCATAGAGCTGCTCAAGGCAGGAGGAATACCTATCTTGACAGAGCTTGTAAAGCTCTTTAATTCCGTCATCCACACTGGCATAACACCTGAGGCATGGCATAGGAGTGTGGTAGTATTATTTTTCAAAAAGGGCGCTAAAGCGCTCCTTGACTTGGACTGACCCTCGAGAACAGCTTATAGATATCTATAAGCTGTTCTCGAGGGTTATTCTAAATCGTCTCGCCCAAAAATTCGATGACTTTCAGCCACCGGAGCAGGCCGGGTTTCGAAAAGGCTACAGCACCGTGGACCACATACACACCCTTAGGCAAGTGATTCAAAAGACCGAGGAGTATAACCAGCCTCTTTGCCTAGCGTATGTGGACTACGAAAAGGCTTTCGATACCGTCGAGACCTGGGCTGTTCTGGAGTCCATGCAGAGATGCCTCATCGACTGCCGCTACGTTGAGATGATGAGGTGTCTGTATAAGGCCGCAACAATGACCGTCCAAGTACAAGAACAAAGCACAAAACCAACCCAACTGCGTCGAGGGGTAAGACAGGGAGACGTCATCTCTCCGAAACTGTTTACAAACGCGTTGGAGGACGTTTTCAAGACGCTTGATTGGAAAGGACGGGGTCTTAATATCAACGGTCAGTAGATCTCACACCTCCGATTTGCGGACGACATTGTCATCATAGCAGAGTCTCTGCAGGAGCTGGAAGAAATGCTGAACAGCCTGAGCGATTCTTCAAGGCGTGTGGGTCTCGGAATGAATCTGGACAAAACCAAACTCATGTTTAATGGTCATGTCACCCCGAGACCTGTAATAGTGAATGGTGCTGCCCTCGAGGTTGTGCAGGAATACATTTACTTAGGCCAAAGTGTACAAGTTGGGCAGGCACAACTTTGAGAAGGAGGCAGCCAGAAGAATACGCTTGAACTGGGCGGCATTCGGGAAGCTGCGTCATATCTTTGAATCATCGATCCCACAATCCCTTAAAACCAGGGTTTACAACCAGTGTGTCCTTCCCGTAATGACTTACGGAGCCGAAACGTGGACACTTACCACCGGCCTGGTCCACAAATTTAAGGTTGCTCAGCGTGCGATGGAGAGAGCAATGATCGGGGTTTCTCTGGTGGATAGAATTCGTAATGAAGTCATTCGCCAGAGAACCATAGTAATCGACATTGCGCTTAGAATCAGCATTCTGAAGTGGAAGTAGGCCGGCCACGTTTGTAGACAGACAGACGGCAGGTGGAGCAAACATGTGCTGGAGTGGAGACCGCGAATGGGCAAACGTAGTGTACGGACGCTCTGCTGCAAGATGGGTCGATGATTTGAGGAAGGTGGCTGGCAGTGGATGGATGCGGGCTGCCCAGGACCGGGATGGTTGGCGCTCTTTGGGGGAGGCTTACGTTCAGCAGTGGACGGCAATAGGCTGATAATATATACCTTCAGATTGCCATGAATTCTATGACAACTTGCCATACAGAAATACTAATAATTTAGTTTATAAGAGATTTTTATAAGAGTAATTCAAAGAGATTTTAGAGTCTATGTTAATTTTGTTACATTTATCTAACATTTATTCATTATGAGTAACTTTTGTAAGAGGCAAAATTTTTTCAATAATTTTGTATAGTTTTATTTTTCACATTGAATAATATTTTTGTTAAAATAATGATATTTGTTTCATTTCAAAACCGCGTACTTTCCCCTTAAGTTCCAATGTTATAAGTTTATGGTCAAAGCAAATCCGCGTAATTGTCATAGGGCCTTAATTATTTACTTAAATTGATATATTTTCTACCAAGAGATAGAACACATTACTAATTACTTATAGTGTAAAAATGAGTTTAAAATTAATTAAATTAATAAAGTTATTAAGTTTTAACCTTCCCCTGTAAAACTGGATCTATTGCAGATACGCACACTTTACTTATGGTAGATTCGCGGATTTGCACTATCCCCGACGATATACAGAAATGACGTCTTAGCAAGAGTTGTTCAGCTTGATGAGCACTCTCTGTTGACGTATAAAAATTGAAGATCTAGAACACCTAATGTGTCACTTCAAGAGCCCAGCTACCCCGCGGTGGTGGACGCCCACGGCGTCGGACGTCACAAGACGATCTCCGGCCACCGTAGGCGCGAGCATGCGGGCGGCGAGTAAAGGGCAACTCGCCGTCCGACCATGGACGGCGCGTCGTGTTTCACGCGCGCCTTAAAGAGCGTCAGCATAATGACGGGGCCCCCTCTCAGAGAGCTAAAGCCTGCCGGGGTCGCGGGACTTATACCATCACCGTTACCCCGGAACATAAAGGGCTATTGAAGGACACCGTGGATTTTAGTCAGTACAAGTCTGATAGTAAGGGGTGGGAGGACTCATTTGATGATTTACCACGAAAAAAAAAGAGCCCAGCTACACTATAACATGATTTTTTTCAACTGGGCGTGGATGCCTGCCTATCGACCGGAACTATGAGGAATATCGAAAAATGTTGAAGACTCCTTTCAACAATTCTGGGAAGTAATCATATACGGCAAACTTAAGAAAAAAAAAATTGAAAAAAAAACTGATCAATCTTCAAGGCGATGACTGTATTCGAAACTTAAGTTAACCTTTTCTTCTTTGAAATCATGCTTACATTTGTGTAACTCAACGCCCAGTTGAAAAATTCAACCTGTATAGGAATGCCGTCTTAGAAAGAGCTGTTCAGCCTAATGAGCATTATAGTTGAAATAAACGTTTTGATTTGATTTGATTTGATTTGATCTATTGATGTATTAAAATATGAGATTTGGAACACCTGAGTGGAAATCAAAGCTATCACTAATTTCACGGACTGATTTTCGATGACGATTAATATATTAATACAATTTTTATTCTACTGGCCAAACTCCCATGAATTTTTTACCCGGGCTCTTGGAGTTGGGTATCAGACTTTACAGATCTTCGATTTTGCCGACCCCATTGTCGCTGGCATAAGCAACAAGATCCGCGGACGAAGTCGCGGGCAGAAGCTAGTAAATTATACAAAGTAATGCGCCTGGCGGGGTTCGAACCCACGACCTACAACTCGTAAGTCGGGACCGATACCACTGGGCCACCACTGCTCCAAGTTTTCAATATAACCAAATAAAAAAGAATTGCCTAACCAATCAGGTGTAGCCGTCTTGTGATGTGTATATTCATGTCTTATGTGATGCGCTTACACACAGTCAGCAATTTATTTTGTTTATATAGATTTTCCTACAATAATTATGCCTGCCAATTGTTTTAAAATTGGAGTAAGCAAAGTGATTGGCCTCTACAGTATGCATGTAGGTATGTGAGTGTCCGTATAACTCATTGACCTGGTTTTTTGTTACTACAGTACCTATCGTAAAAATGTAACTGTAGTAGTAACGTTACTCGCATGTTACGTATTTTGTGTAATTTTTATTTTTCTAAGTTATGTGTATTATCATACTTCGTCATCAGACTTGCCTCTCTTTTGTAGTATGATTGCGTATAACACCATCTGTGATAGCAGTACGCAAACTGAGGTATTCCACTTAGGGCACCCGCTAACAAGGGCACTTGAGCTACTGGCACCTTATCTATTACACATTTCGCACCTGGCAGGTGCCCTATGTAGACTTAGCGATGCTAAATTTTGCATTGAAACTTGGATTTTTGGCGGATTCGAATTTAACTCGAAACAGATGAATACGCAACGTTTTCCTATCGACTGCCTATCTGTCCTGCACAGTCCACACCACAGTAACTGTATTACTAAGGCCACCTTTCTTTATTTAGAGACTTACGGTCCCTCAACCCTTGGGGGTTCATTTCCTTCAATCAATATAAACTTCTGCTTCTGGGCAAAATTAAGGTAAATAACGAAATAATAAAAAAAATGTGCAAAGAGCTTCTGATACGAGTAGGCTAATATCATCTGTGGTAAGACTAGTACAGCAGTGTCAGACTTCTGACGACGAAAGAAAGATATAGTAGGTGAAGATATTATGATGTAGTTAAGATATTGTTATGTAAAATCTGTGTTTTAATGCATTTACGACTGTTTTGTTTATAATCGTAATGTTTGTAATTCAGTGCCATAAATATTGTGGAATGCATGTTCGTTTCCGTCCCTTATCGCAAAAAAACAAATGGTATGATTGTAGTAAGTACTGTAGTAGCATGCGTATTCTGCACTCATGCATGGCGTAAACAAATACCAACCTATTTTTTTATATTATTTCACGATTTCGCCATTAATATGGATATGCATGAAGTTTCTTGCCAGTTCTTCTCCATTGAAACGACCAACCCGAACCGTGCCAACTTTTTTTCTTGACATTTTATAAACGCCGATTGAGGCCCATCTATCTATCTATCTATACATATAATAAAACTGTAGAAAAGTTATTTTTGTACATTAAAAAAAAACTCAAAAAATATAGCTAGGGTATTAAAGGACAACCAATAGAACCTATTTCTAGCATTTTTAGAATTTTTGTCTGTTTGTCTGTTTGTCTGTTTATCTGTTTGTCTGTTTGTCTGTGTATTTGTCCAGGTATCACATAAAATGTACGCAATAAATGTAGATAACTTTTATACACAACGATTAAACGTAACTTGGAGAGGAATTTAGTTTTTGTTTCATACAGGAATCGGTTCAGTCTACCAAAAGATATTTGAATTTTAAGTGTTTCAGAAGTAAAATTACGGGTGCACTTTGGTCTCACACATTGATTTCGTACGTCAGTCGCGCGATCTAACTTCGAATAGGAAAACTACATTATTTAAATAAATACATATTTCTACGCACGGCAGATGGCGTTAAAAAAAAACCTGGAATAGACGTGTTTATGTTAAAATAACATTATGTATTTTGTTTCATCGTAATCGGTTCACATAATATGAATGGACTGGAATGGACTGGAATGGACTGGAATGGACTGGAATGGACTGGAATGGACTGGAATGGACTGGATGGAATGGACTGGAATGGACTGGAATGGACTGGAATGGACTGGAATGGACTGGAATGGACTGGAATGGACTGGAATGGACTGGAATGGACTGGAATGGACTGGAATGGACTGGAATGGACTGGAATGGACTGGAATGGACTGGAATGGACTGGAATGGACTGGAATGGACTGGAATGGACTGGAATGGACTGGAATGGACTGGAATGGACTGGAATGGACTGGAATGGACTGGAATGGACTGGAATGGACTGGAATGGACTGGAATGGACTGGAATGGACTGGAATGGACTGGAATGGACTGGAATGGACTGGAATGGACTGGAATGGACTGGAATGGACTGGAATGGACTGGAATGGACTGGAATGGACTGGAATGGACTGGAATGGACTGGAATGGACTGGAATGGACTGGAATGGACTGGAATGGACTGGAATGGACTGGAATGGACTGGAATGGACTGGAATGGACTGGAATGGACTGGAATGGACTGGAATGGACTGGAATGGATAGTGGAGCGGAGTGGAGCGGAGTGGAGCGGAGTGGAGCGGAGTGGAGCGGAGTGGAGCGGAGTGGAGCGGAGTGGAGCGGAGTGGAGCGGAGTGGAGCGGAGTGGAGCGGAGTGGAGCGGAGTGGAGCGGAGTGGAGCGGAGTGGAGTGGAGCGGAGGGGAGGGGAGTGGGGTGGAGGGGAGTGGAATGGAAGGGAGTGGAGTGGAGTGAAGTGGAGTGCATAGAGCGGGCATTAGGAAAAATAGTTCTACATAAACCTGGAATAGAAGTGTCAAATATTCTTGATAAATCTTAGAAAATTCTAAATACAGGGTTTATATGAAAAACGTGGCCAGAATTAAGCGCTTCGAACTAAAAAAAAACATTGTTCGATTCCGACATCCACGCGAACGAAGTCGCGGGCACAGCTAGTGTAAAATATTTTTTATTTATTTAGAATAGCCAGATTCTGAGCTTCATATTAACGGTCCGTTCACGAATTTGCCACTGTGAGCAATAACTTAGCGCGGGTCTGGGGCAGCGAGCGGTAAGATCAGATGTATAACAATGTCTGACACACGCCACGATGTGCCGTCAAGAGCGAATTCGCCTACTTACAAAGTAAGTAATGTCTTATTTGCGCCGCTCGTCGCACCGTTTACCACTTAAACCAAAGTCGTGAACGGACCGGTAGATGGGAAACCTTCGAACCAAATTCTCTCCGTATCTGAAAAGCTCGTCAACCCGTTAGTTAAGGCCGTCAAGTCATCTAGAACTTTGGCAGTTGGGATACAGAAGCCCTAATCTTTGTTGGTTGGGGCCTTAGAATTCATAAACAGATTTACCACAAGGTGTCGTTTTACCCAGTAACTTGGTTGTGGAGGTCAGTTAGCTAGTCGCTCCACTCCTCTATTTGGTGGCTGGACATTGAAAACTTGGCTGAAAGAAAATGATGATGAACGCAGCAGTGGTAGCTGATGGTGACGGGTCTGGTTTACTTGTCGTTCATCACCATGATTGGTGAAGAAAATCAAAAATATTCGTGTTTCTAACTTTGTATCTCACGTTCACAATCACGATCGAGCTCGCGCATTTTCGACAATTCGTAAAAATTGTTTCAGTGGTTTAGGTGTGAACGCGCAAAAATAAACTCATTTTAGCATTTAATTTGGTTATTATTGTGAACAGCCGTTTGACACACGTGAGCATGAGCCATTGTCCTTTTGGCTCTATTAAGCCGGTACAATCCCGCGTCCAATGTAATGACAAACTTTAATCACTCGTATTCAAAATGTAGGTACCTACTGTTACGTCATAGATCATGCCACATTTAAAATAAACATGACTCTATGTAAATATATAAAAATATACATTCTTCAGGTAATCTGAAAGATACGAAACGGTGATAAGAACAGATTTCTAGCTCGGTTTGTTTTTGGATACTCCAAGGGTAAATATTTTGCCTTGAACTATCATTAAAAATACCTATCTTAATCCTTTTGTAAACAGGATTATTATGATAATTATTTTAATAAAAAAATCACGTGAAATGATAGGAAGGAACATCTTTGGTTGCCTGGTAACTACTAATTTTAATTATAATTAATCTTTTAATTCAGTAGCAATCTACAATATTGCAGATTATAATCATTTCCAAACTTAACTTGCTACGTTTCTATGCAAAGTTTAGCAAAGAAAGTGGGTCAATATTTTTACTAAATTGTCGTACTATTTCCTATTTAACTTTAATAAAACTTTTTACTTGCTACATCGGTCTCACAGACATAATGTACCTTCCAAAGATGAATGATATAACAGCAGTTTTGGCCATTGAAGAAGAGTGTCGATGGACATTATTGCCCTTTCTTCTCCATAGAGATCTACGGAATGGGCACCTTAAGTACTTCCATAATTGTTATATCTTGTGACTCTCTAGAGTCTAGAGACCCACTCACAAATAAAACATACAAATAATAATCGACATTATTCAATACTGGTTTAAGATTTTGCATATTGCATGCAAATCCGTTCAGTAGTTTTTGTGTGAAAGAGTAACAAACATCCATCGATCCTTGCAGACTTTCGTATTATGTATAAGGAAAATCTATACAAATTTTTGAAGCAAAAGAGTTATTTGAAGGTTAGCGAGACTTTTGGAACTACTGGCTCGAATGAAAAAAAAAAACATTTTTGGGTTGGAGAACCCATTTATTGAGGAAGGCTATAGGCTATGTCAGCAATCAGGCAAAAGCCTGCCGGGGTCGCCGGACTGTGTCACCTGGTAATAGTCTGACCGTCCCTCCCGTCCCGCCCTGGACGGGAGGACTCATAGGATGACTTTACTGCGTGAAAAAAAAGGCTATAGGCTATTTAACATTATATTGCGACCAATAGGAGCCAAGTAATACCTAGATAAAACCGTGGGGAACAGCTCGTAGAGAAAATAAATTCTATTCCTACGTAATGCAAGCATAATTCTATTTCGCAGCTGATTTTCTTAACCACAAAGATTTTAATGCGAAGAATTAGGTATTTAATAGTCTGCGTGTGAGTTTGTTTGCCGTCGCTTTTCCTTTAGCGAATCGTACGATGAGAAAGTGCGATCGAGAAAATTATAATGATGACCAAATGCATGACTTTATGATCACGATTGAATGTGCAACTTTGTTAGAGAGACGAAAAACTGCGGTATTTAGATTGGTAGACAAATCGTCGACCATAAAACTTGGCAAAGTAGACCAATATCTTTCGATACTGTCTTGTCAGGGTCATTTTATATAGGAAAAAAATTGGGACTGCCAAAGTTGGTATTTGTAAAATTATCTTCATTTTCATTGAAAAAGGGTGTCCACGGATTTTCTTACCCATTCTTCTCCATAGAGATCTATGCTTTGGAATGGGCATCTACAATACTTTCACAGTTATTATGTCTTAATGTGACTGGGACTGTAGCACCATATTTTATAGCCTAGTTTGTGTACAACTGCTAGGCAAAGGGAACGTAGCCCCATAACTAGTTTTAAACCATTTTTTTTTTGACGTTTCCAAAATGTCTGTTAAACTGGGTTATCATTCATTTATTTTAATAGCAGGATGCCAAAAAGTATATCCGATTTTTTTCTACATTTTGTCTGGATGGGGTTGACTGTCTATCAGGAATCATGGCTTGTTAACCCTTCCGAATTCATAGAACAGTATACCATCATAATAACGTCTCCGTATCTTCGCCAGGTGAACCTGACGTGGAATGACCACAACAGCACGCTGACGTTTTACAACCAGCGCTGGTGGCATTTCCAGCCGGACATGTCCGTTGGCCTCATCAGTGATAACATCACCAGCATCAATCCTGTCGTAGCGGTAAGTTGCCTTCGGACTCCTCCAGTGCCCGGGGATGTGTCCCTGGAATGCAAAAGACAACTGAAGTAATAGAGTGGTTTCTAGTCAAGTCTGGCAGTCCCAAAGCGCGAGGATGCGTTTGAGGATACTTCGCGCAAAAAAAATACTTTGAGAAAATGGCGTTTAAAACTTGGTTGACTGCCTTACACCAGTTAGCATGGTCCAGCCTTTTTCTTTTTACAGTTAAGGGCCCAAGGGTATCCAATTAATTCGACCTTGTAGGTAGTCACGTACTTTAATCATTCACGATAAAATGATTGACAGGAAAAACATTGCTAACTTTTGCTAACCAAAAGAAAATTTTCAAAAAATAGTTTAACAGATTTAGACCGATTTAGTTAGGTTGGTTATCGATTAGGTTCTGAACTCGAAGGTGGAGGCGCGAGTTCGCGAGGATAGGCGGCTCCTGGGCAAAGGCTTTACCGCCCTGCAGTGGGACGGAGAAGCCGAACAATAAAAAACAACCGTAAAATGTAGAAATGTGTGAAATACCGTTCGGCTTACACGATATTAAATAACTTGGGGATATACATTATTCAAGTAATAGAGCAGTGGTGGCCCAGTGGTAACGGTACCGACTTAGGAGTTGTAGGTCGTGAGTTCGAACCCCGCCAGGCTCATTACTCTGTGTAATT
Source organism: Agrotis ipsilon (assembly GCA_028554685.1). Taxonomy (NCBI): domain Eukaryota; kingdom Metazoa; phylum Arthropoda; class Insecta; order Lepidoptera; family Noctuidae; genus Agrotis; species Agrotis ipsilon. The sequence continues at coordinate 18,193,692 of CM052965.1, forward strand.
TATTTCATCGCCAGTGCTCTCAAAAAAGTGAAGGAAAACATCGTGAGGAAGCTGGCATGTCCTAGAACCAAAAATTCGAAGATATAATATGTGACATCTACCAATCCGCACTGGGCCCGCGTGGTGGATTGTAGCTCACTCCCTCTCTCAGAGAGGAGGCCGGTGTCCCAGCAGAGGGAACATTACAATATTCATAAGTATTAAGTACTATCCCGATTAATTTAGCGCCATCATATTTGTTTTTAAAATGTTAAACCATAATGGTTTTCCAACAGACAGTAGCCTACATAATGCGCAACCAGAACATCGTGATCAGGATGGCAGTGGAGGCCTTCCTGAGGGTCTACCACAGCAACATGTTCCTGACTGCCAACGTCACCTCCTGGATGTTCGACGGCATTGAAGACAAAGTGCTGGACGTTGCTTCGGAGATCCCCGGACTACCCATCACGATACCCTATGATAAGTTCGGCTGGTTCTACGAGGTAAGTGATATTTTTTTTACTGCTGCGAAATATTTTTAATTAATTATTTTTAAACGCATTAACGCATGCGATGCGCATCGTTATCGTTTTAAGTTTTTTATTTTTATTTGATATATTAAAAAACTCAAATATACTAGGCCACCAGCATCGGGAACAAAGTGCAAGCTGTCGATGGTACAAGCAAACCAATATCGAGCTGATCTGTGCGCGATATCGTCAACCCATGCGACTCCATTAACAAACACTAGCGATTGTCCATACATTTTCTTCAGCTGAACTTTTTTGCGACCATATCTAACCGATATCGTCAATACTGTATCGCGTCGCGTCATAAGCCTTGAAGATGGCTAGAAGCAAGGTGGCTCGATGAGCGACAATGATGATGATCATTATAGGATGTAACACAAAGCGAGCTTGCTTATGACGCGACGCGATACAGGGGCCTTAGTCAAACAGCATACGACAGTAAATGAGAATCGTTATCGTTCATCACTACATTTTCAACTTTATACCCCAGCGCGTAAAGTTGAAAATCTATTGAAGTTCACAGATCGTTTTCGTTTGTTTCGTTTGTTATCGATTTGCAGTTTTTAATAAATTTTCAACTTTACGCACTGGGGTATAAAGTTGAAAATATATTGGTGACTGATGAACGATAACGATTGTCGTTTACATGTTTGTATGCTGTTTGATTAAGGCCCCAGTATCGCGTCGCGTCATGAGCATTCTCGCTTAGAGTTCCTCCCTATAGAAATATCACCATTGTTGCTCTCACAAGTCACCATCTTCCTAGCCATTTTCCACAAAACATGTCTAGAGTACCAGTTCAGATAAAATTTAAAGCAGTTAATATATTTTGCGTCATTCTCACCCTTATATCTTTCGTGACCTACTTAAGACAGGAAACGAGCAATGTTTAGACAAAACAATGATTTATTTGTACTAGAACAAAGCGTCCGTTATTTATCTAACTAGGAGCAAAGTACGACCGACACATAATTATGATAATCTTAATTGTTATAGTAATATTCATATGTTTCATAGGAAATTTTAGGAAATTGTATGAAACCCAATAATAATGCCAGGGGCCTTACCACTAGGCGGAGACCTCTCGCGCCCGGCATTGGTTTCGGCCATGCTGCGGGGCGAGACGGAGTGGGAAGCGGTCGCCACCTTCTGCGAGGCAGTAATGCTCGTGAAGGAGGTGGCGGACCGCGAGAGAGAGAGGACTGCGTCCTCCCTCCGTCCCAACCGCAGTGGTGTACGCCCACGGCGTCGTACGTCGCAAGACGATCTCCGGCCACCGTAGGCGCGGGCATGCGGACAGCGAGTAAAGGGCAACTCGCTGTCCGACCATGGACCATGCCCGGGTCGACGGCGCGTCGTGTTCCACGCGCGCCTCAAAGAGCTGTCAGCAAAATGACAGGGCCCCCTCTTAGAGGGCCAAAGCCTGCCGGGGTCGCGGGACTTATTTCTATTACCGTGACCCCGGAACATAAAGGGCTACTGAAGGACACCGTGGATTTTAGTCAGTACAAGTCTGACAGTACCTCCCGCCCTTCCCGGGGTGGGAGGTCTCACTTGATACCCATATCATGGGGGTGCATTTTAAATAGTCTGTCCACCATCTTGGATGCCCGCCATATTGGATTTAAGTCACGTGACTATTTTTTTGTATTCCTGACAGCAAAACCTTTCATTTGATACCCATATCATGGGAGTGCATTTTAAATAGTCTGTCCACCATCTTGGATGTCCGCCATATTGCATTTAAGTCACGTGAATATTTTTTTCATATTTCTGACAGCAAACCCTTTCATTTAATACCCATATCATGGGGGTACATTTCAAATAGCCAATCCACCATCTTGGATGTCCGCCATGTTGGATTTAAGACACGTGACTATTTTTTTCGTATTCCTCACAGCAAACCCTTTCATTTGATACCCATATCATGGAGGTGCATTTTAAATAGTCTGTCCACCATCTTGGACGTCCGCCATATTGGATTTAAGACACGTGACTATTTTTGTCGTATTCCTGACAGCAAACGCCAGTTTTTTTAAAGTACACAAACGAAATTGTATAAACGTAACTGTATATCAACTAATATTTACACACAAAAAATGACGTTAAGTTGGGAGATTAAAAAAAAATCTGGCAACATTTATAAAATATGGCGGAATTTGATAATCATAAAAACTAAATATTGTAGTTTCTTGGTTACTTACTGATGGTAGGTGATGTGTTTGGTAGTTTTTAACCTTCTTATATAATTCCGGCACAATTTAATAGCACATACCGTAATTTTGTCGCTGATATTTGTTTTTAACTTGGCGTTCGTAATACGTAGTGACAGTAACGACACGATATGCACTGATTGGCGCGTAACACTATTCATCCACATTTGGATGAATATTTTTGACCCGTTGGCGCGCACTTGACGCTCCATCTAGACATTATATAATCAAAGCCTAAACTGAACTTTTCTTCTAATTCTTACCATATCAACAGCTTAACATTCAATCTAGTAGGCCATGCCATCTGACAGCGAGTGTGCCAAACTGAGTTGCAAGTTTTGGTTTCATTCATTCAATTTTGACGTCTTCTATCAGCTCAAACTGTCAAAATAAGCAATCCAATAAAAGTTACTATTTCCTTAACATAAACTGAAACGTTTGATGAATTATTCATGAAAATCAAGTTTTTTAAAGGATTTTTTACAAAAACCAACGTAATTTTACTTTAATTTTTCTTTTATAGTTATAATACCTATCCTACATAAATTTTTTCAACCGCATTTGGTTTTTCTAATGGTGCTCCCACACTGCCGTTACAAAATGTTTAGTAACGTTAGTAAACATTTGTTAGCAAATATTTAATCACAACTGTTAGTGAATGTTAAAAATATTTTCATGTTAGAAATTCTTTAGTTAACAAATTATAACAATTCAATTTAAACAAAACTTCTTTTTTAAACAAAAAATGAAAGCTATTCCAACCAGATTTTTGATATGAAATGTTAGTAAACATTTTCTTAGTGTAAGAGCACTTTTAACATGTAATAGTTCCTAACAAAATGTAACAATTGACAATGTTTGTTAGTAAAGGTTTAAAATGTTAGAAAATGTTTACAAACATTTTCTAACGGCAGTGTGGGAGCACCATAATAGTCTAATGATTTATTTTTATTGAGTTTCTGAACGTAAGAGGCTCCAGTTTCGCGGTCAGTTGTACCCCCTCAATAACGATGATGCCAAATTCATTAGACGTTACCAGTGTATCCAAAAAAACCAAGTCTGTCAAAGTAATTTGAAACGTTTTTTGTGAAAAAAAGACAACGCTATTTAATATTAGCGTTGTCTCTTTCTTACTAAAAACCTTTCAGCTACAAATTGCGATCTTTCATTCACTTAAAACATTCCTAATATCGCTGAGCGTATTGGACGTCAGGTACGACTAAAAATCGTATTACCACCGTTGCAGTTTATGAACTCAAACTGAAATGTCTCAATTTTTAATCGTTTTGAAATAGTTGGTGGTAGGCTTGCAGACCGAGGATTAGAACCACCGATCTCGTGCTCAACAGTAGCGACCGCAATATCAAAGAAAATATCTTTAATTCATCTTAATCAAACAGAGGCGGGAAAAACAATTAATTGTTTATGCCACAACAAAGCTTCTATCAAGTGCCTGTGGATATTATTAAGAATATACTATTTATATAGTTAGGTACATATAAGTATGAGCAAAGTTCGACCAACATAAATGTGTACAACATTAATAATTGTCGTTTTGTGATTCATTTGAACTTTCAACTGTACTGTAATCACCGCTGTGATAACAAATCATCACGTTTGATGATTTTGTTTTTATTTACTTATTCCCGGGATGAATCATCTTGAACTTTGATGAACCGTGTGACTCCTCATCTCTAAGTTTTTTTTTACAATGGAATACTCGTCTTATTTTAGTCGATTTTTCAATTAGTTACGAATGTTACTGATTATTATATTAGTTTTATAATGATAGTGACAGAGTCAAATTATTTAATAACATTAGACCTTATGGCACTTTGCAATTAAATTGTACGAAAGAAAATGAAAATTGATTCTTTGCATTTCACTCGCGATTATGATTTTGGAGAAGAATGGGCAAGAAACTCCATGTTTCTGTGTGGTTGTTTTGCCAATTCTTCCGACTTCTAAAATAAAAAAAAAATGTAACCCCTTAGGCACACAGTTGCCTAAGGGAGAATTTTTGCCCGCATCCCAGGGTGCACCGGCCCGAAAAACTAGTCTTCTCCTCGGACGTATCCGAGAGGGAACTCCAGTCCACGGGCGCACGTGGAGGTTTCCTGTCTTAGCACCCCGTGACGACTATGTCTTGGAATAAAAATAACAACTCTAAAAGACAACAAACTGGTCTTATGAGCAGTTTGTTGTGTTTTAGAACTAAATTTATTTTTCACTCACCAAGTGTCGTATTACAAACAAAATACATTAATTTGTAAATCAGATAATCAGAAGTCATAGAAATGCTTTGAATGTCGCAAATTATTAATACATAATAATTATATTATGATATATTTCTTCCTTATTTACTCTATTATGTCTAGTAGTAGTCTTATGTCTAGTATTTTTGCAAATGTTAATCTAATATTGTGCAACATTGTTTATTTAGTTAATAAATATTTATATCGTTTTTAATATGAAATCGAATATACAGTTTTCAACAGGTTTTAATGTTATCTTTGAAATCTTTCGTATGTTAATAGCAAATAATAACATAATTTATTATTTTACCTCAACTGATTGCAATTAACCCCAGCTTACTTGTATATTTCGATGGTTTAAAGGCAGCAAAACCAAATTGATCTTAAAAGTTAAACAATAGACTTAGTTTTTTGCAAAGACTTTAGTCGTCAGTTTTTTGCTTGGACATAAGTGATAAAAAACATTGTACATCCTTGATAGTAAGCGTATTCTAAAATACTAAATTTTAAGCAGGATGGCCTTCGTATCCAACTTTTGACCAAAATGTCACTTATGCCTGTTTTACTTTTTGATCATCGATGGGTATAAATGATTAGTTTAATTTAAAAAAGTCATCATTTATTAACAAAATAGTTGAGATAAGCGCAAAGAAAGAAATGATTTTATCGTAATAAATAAATAGATTTTGGCGAATTCTGGTGCAGAAGCACGAGTCTTTAACACAGGATGAAGAGGTGGAAGAATTAGATTCTGGTGAATAAATTCCTTTTTTTTTATCGTGATTAAAACATCAAATTAGTCCTCCTACCCAGGGCAAGCTAGGAGGGACTGTCAGACTTGTACTGACTAAAATCTACGGTGTTCTTCAATAACCCTTTAGGTTCGAGGGCCACAGTTACTCGTTAGTCCCGCGGCAAAAATGAATGTATACCTAAGGCCCCTTTTTGGGGTGGCTGCACATCTCACCTCTCTCACATATTCCGCCTCTTTAGCTAGCATGACTGCTTCGCAGAAGGTGACTGCTTCCTATCCCCCCTCGCCCCATACGATAGCATAACCTTGAAGTATATTAAGACGAGATACCACAGTCCGATAGTTATATGAGTCATTCTCCAATTACTGCGCTCATCATTCAGTTCGCAGCAATTATTGTCCGCGTAGGTCAGACCCGTGTCTTAAGTACCTTCTAGTTAATTCTACATCAACTTCTTATGGAGATTTTTGACACTTTAGAAAATGGTTTATAGCTCAGGTATTGCGCGTGAAGGAGAGGACAGCGTCCTCCTCCCACTCCAGCCGCAGTGGTGGACGCCCACGGTGACTTACGTCTCAGGAGCATGCGGGCGACTCGCTGTCTGACCATGAACCAAAGAGTGTCAGCATTATGACGGGGCCTCCATTATGAGAGGGCCGAAGCCAACCGGGGTCGCGGGACTAACGAATTACCGTGACCCCGGAACGTAAAGGGCTTTTGAAGGACACCGTGGATTTTAGTCAGTACGAGTCTGACAGTGATCCCGGTCTGTCCTGATGGGTGGGGACTGGGGACTCATTTGATGAAATTACAAAGCTTAACAAAATACCCATTTAATATACAGGGTGACTTTGAATAAATGCGACAAAATGAAATGGGAGCTTCAGTTACAGTAACATAGTAATTATAAACTGTTTTTTCAACAATCTAAATCGATAAAAAAAATAATGCGATTTTCGTTTTCAAAAGGTCCATTGATGGTATTAGCTTTATTTAAGTATGAATTATCGGTATTCCAGCATTTAATATGCAAAATAAATGTAAGAAAAATTAAACTATCAAAAAATCTCGTCCCACTCATCGCAGTGCTCAATAATCATCGAGCACTCATGTTATTAAACGTTGCCGTTCATAGCGTAACACTGACCAATTATTTGTAAATTTTACATTTGATATTTTATATGTTTTCTTGACAACACGTATTATTGTATATTTAAATTTGTCGCATCTATTCAATTTCACCCTGTATAATAAAAACTATCATGTTTCTATTTTTTTTATTTAATTCTGTTTGCTGGACGTGTAGTTTGTTTTGTAAACCAATAGCTCGTGAATGCTTTTATGTAAAGGTTAAAACATTAGAGCTATTTAATAATCGTGTTTGACATTCGATTGTACGTAGTGACAAAGAATAAATAATATTACTAGTAGTGACTAAATTGTTTGCCTTCCAATTAGAAGTCACAAGCTATGTCAATTTTGATCATCGATGTGATTTCTAGGCACCTACTTTTAGATTGCACAAACCAACGTTTTTTAGTCAAAAATACTAGAGATATGTTTGCAGAGACATCATCTTTTTTTCAAAGGTTCAAAACACGGGGTTTGTTAAGAGGATACAGCCTTAAGTACAGCGCTGTCGCAGTTTCGAAACTAGAGTTTGGTATTCACTAAGTTATTGACAGCAACTTATCGCGACATAATCTCAAGGTGATCTCAAGGCACGGTTTCGAAGACGAGCTCGTTATAGCGTACAGCCTAGAAATGGTCTTATAAAGAATAAAATAGCTAGTTTAATAGACAAGACATCCAATTGACATCAATTGGTCTTCCACAATTCTTTGCCAACTTGCTAAACTATAAAATAATAATGTGAAAATAATGTTGGAACGCTATTCAGCTCATGTTATGTCCCCTAGGCAGTTATACATAATATTTATATTTCAGCATAATATGATTGATAGGAAGTCCTGTTCCTGTCTGTTATCATAAAGAGAGATAGCGTATTTATAATTGAAAAATTGCCTATAAAGTCTAGAGATAGTCTTATATATGTAAATACTAGCTTTTCAACGCGACTTCGCTTGTGGCGTTATGTTTGTATTAAAATTATGAACTTTATTGTTTTTCTCGGAAACAGCGGGATTACCATGACGGCTTAAAACGACGGTAGATCCACTGTTGAGGAGAGACAGTGCTATACATGTCGTCTAGCTCCATCTCGTTCCCACAATGTACACGGCTACACATCAAGCTAGTATAAGCTGACCGTTCAATCTGCAAAAGATTATACAAAGCGAGTCCAAGAGAAACTGGTTTTGTATAGCTTGATGTGTAGCCGTGTGTTTCACGTGACGTGACGATTTAATTTGCATTTCAGGAGGATCGGTTCAGTGGTTTGGGAGAGGAAAACGTAACAAATTAATAATTAATTTCGCATTTATAATATTAACTAGGTCTAGTTAATACTAGTAAGTACTTACTGTCCTCAATGTGAGTGGCATCAATAAATTGCAAATCTAAAGACATGTCCGTTAGTTAGAGTTTTGAAAAGTAATTTGAGAGTGGCCGGTTGCTCGATCTTGACGTCAGAATCAAGTAAAAACTGTACTTACTTGTAATGTACTGTCAAAAGTGACGTGTCTTCGTCAGTTTTGGTAAAATACGTGTCAATTTTTTTTAATCTAACTGGCGGACAATTTTTTTTTCAGTCAAATATCCTATTTATAAACTATAATTGCAAATCAAATCCAAATACCTTTTTCTGCTCTCACTTTACCAATACTTTCGCAAAACCAGACAATAAAGTGAGTCTAACAGCAACAAATAGTTCTAGCAATACAGCACACCATTCGGCTAGGTTTCATAACCGCAATTGCGCGAATTTCATTACATAACAGCGCGCATGACCAACTTGTCAATGTCACGGCACAATGAACACATTATAATACCTTTTACCTATTTTACACCATTTATGCTAACTTGGGGATAGTGGCCTTTTATTACGTGGTAGAATCATCGAATTAGTCCTCCCACCCAGGGCAGGGCAGGAGAGACTGTTTGACTCTGCTGACTTAAACTCACGGTATCCTTCAATAGCCTTTAACGTTCCGGAGTGACGGTAATTCGATAAGTCCTGCGACCAATGGATTTTCAGGCCATCAATATTATTAGGTTTTAGAAGAAACTTTTCAATAGTAGTCGTGGAAGCAGTGGGATACTGGCATCAGTCCCGATTTACGAGTTGTGGATTCGAACCCAACCAGGCGCATTACTCAGTGTAATTCATTTCATCAACGCTTTTAAAACGGTTAAGGAAAGCATCGTGAGGAAACTGCCATATCCTAGAACCAGAAATTCGAAGACATGTGACATCTACCAACCCGCTCTGGCCCGCGTGTTGAATTATGGCCCGCCTCCTCTCACAGAGAGGATATCTGTGTCCTAGCAGTAAAAACATGATGGGCTGATGATGATGAGCGGAGTCTGGTTTTTTGCCTGGTGATGGCAATGTACCCGTCCTCGTGGGACTCAAAGTTAAGGCATAACTGGTGAAATTGGGGTATAGTATTAGTAATTTAATACCTCTGCGGTAGAGGACTTCAGGAATTATATGTGCGATGTTATGATTTATGGTATTTGGAATTTGTATATTTTTTGAATCCATAAGAAGTCATAATATGATTTGTCATATTATGACTTCTTGCAGGCTTTGCATACGACGATGAAGTCATAACATAATGATATTTGTTCAATGTTGTATTATATGGTTATAATATAAGTAATGATTAAGCGTATTTTTTACTAATATCAATCCTTTATGCGCTTCTTCTAAATGTGATGATGTCGATGTTATTTAAATCTGCCCAAAATTTGGATTCATTAGCGTCTTTCGGATCTCCAATATGCATCGATTCAAGATTGAAATATAATAAGTTTACTCTAAGTTCCTTATCTGCCTTTTACAGCAAGGTAGTTGACTATTTGTCGGCGGAAGGCGGTTAAGCGTTGTTGGTGGCAGCGTCAGATAGTCTGCAGCCGTCACCACCATCTGTTGTCGTCATCGTTTTGCCGCTCATCTGTATGAGCCCTTAGGACAGTTCAGATTTTCATTGCCATCAAAAGTGCCATTTTATTAATTTATTTTTGAATCTTTTTTTCTTAGTATATTCATCATATGAGTCAGTCTTCCCACCCAGTGCAGCAAGTTAGGGACTGTCAGACTTGTACTGAATAAAATCTACGGTGTCCTTCAATAGCCCTTTTGCGGATCCACGGTTCCCCGATAGTCCCTCGACTTCAAACATATTCAATTCACGTGTTTTCCTGCACAAAGGGAATAGTGTAACGTTATATGGACACCTTGCAGGTTAAGAAATAATATAGGTATACTTGGCGGGGGCACTGCCGTACCCCCAGATTTGTTTACATTTACGTACAGCTGAGCTGCAATCCCCTCCACAACCTACAATGCACGCTATGACGCTACACACACAACAGCTATTAGATTGCATCACAGCTAGTTACGATCGCAGAATTCCTTCATGGATCATACTTACGTACTGCTTTCTACATTGTGTAATGATGTACAAGTAATAAGCTGCATATGGGCTAGGTCTATGAAATAATGTGACTGGCCAATTTTAGGCATCAAAAATGTATTTGGAAACTTTTTTTTTTTTTGGAATGTTGCTGGGATAAAAACAGATATAATAAAAAGCAGGACTTGATGATGATTTGCATCAATCATAGTCTTTCTGCTCTTGTAGAAACTAGCCGTTTTTTATGCTCTTTCATAAACTACTTTTTCTTTCATTTTCAATCCTCATAAAATCCATCCATCTTTTCTATGGTCATTCTCTCCCTCTAGGTCCACTTGAAAAACACTTCACTTATTATGAAAACTCTTTCACCTATAAATAGCTAAATTAATAATTTATCAGCGAATAACAAACGCTTTTTTTATTTTTCACCAGTATTGTGTGACGCGGAGCGGTTTGCTAAGTTATTATAGGTATAAACAGGCTAAGAATATTACATACCTACACAATTAAAATTTTACACTTCGGTCTATTAATAAAAGTGATGATTCTAGACTTCTAGAAGGTACCTATTTTAATACATGCTTAACCAGATTATTATTTACCTTGTTGACACATTCTATAAATTATATGGACATAAGATATTTTTAGATAAGAGGTACTTTATGATTATAATTAGTGTAACTAGGTATAATGCGCCGGGCTTGACGTCAAACTTACATAAAATAATATAGATAAAATAACTTTACCTATGCAATAGTGAGTTTTTACCTATCATCACAATATGCGTAGACTCAACTTTGTCGCGGTCGTATTCAAGTCTGACTTGATGCAGCTTAATTCCAGTATTTTATAGGGACACTCACATAGTTATACTCTTGACTTGAATGAAGACCCCAAGCTTATAGCTGTCGGGAATTACGGACATTTTTCCATTCCACCTGTCAAACGTCATGTTATTATTGCCCCCTTTTTTGCGTATATTATACAATCCTTCCATCTTTGAAATTCAATGATAACGGTTTTTGATTTTGGGGATAATATAAATACAAGGAAAATAGATAAAATTAAACATAGTACTTAATTTAATTAACCTTTTAATATGCCCATTTAATCCATATAGCCTGTGAGTAATAATAATACAAACAACAAGACGATTAATTTATTTATTGTATTATATGAAACACTGATCGAATTAAAGAATAATTTAATTAGTATAATCGGTAGACGTGTTAGATTACGGTTTATACTTTCAACAACACACGTGTGCACGTCCAAAGATCGATAGGTATCATTTATAAATAATATTGATTTCTTCCTTATGCATGCATGTTTGAAACATCCGATTAGATAGATGTGGTCTAGATACACGTATTGGTTACTTAATTAGTTCATCATATAACATTAAACACAATTCCCTAAAAGTCTGTATTTCAAAAAAAATAATCTAAAACATCAAGGTACAAGCACTGGTCCAAGTCCTGTACCTGGTCCAAGTACTGTACCTGGTTAAGGTACTGTTGCTAGTACTAGTACTATTCCTGGTAAAAGTCTGACTTCTAGACCTAGTACTGTTCCTGATCCAAGTACTTGACGAGGTCCGAGTAATGTTTCTAGTCGATGTACTGCTCATGGTCCATGTACTTTTCCTAGTCCTAATATTTTCCTGGACCAAGTATTGTTCCTGGTCCAAGTACTGGGCTTGTTTCATTTACATCGTATATTGGTCCATTGTACACAGTAGATCGTTAATTGCCATATTAATATTTTAAAGTTTTCTGAACCCCTTTTGCTCATCACATAAGATTTTATTTTTTGTTAGGAACTTACAACTGTCTCGTGTTATATATTTTTTTCAAAAACATTTGAGAACATTAGGTTTAATGCCACTGGCCTTTAATTACAAAGTCTTCTCTGCTATTATTTGATGGAGTGGTTTTATAATAACTTTTTTCGTACCACTTGCTCAAAAAAGTGACATTCTATGCCACAAAAAGCGAACATAACAATAGTCATTTTTAATCTGTGAAAAACAGGGAAAGAATGTTGTACTGAATTTCATTCTCTCTCTAGGGAGAGAATGTGATTTAAATTTGGAATACTTAGATGATGGTAGACTCGATCGACAGCTAACCAGAATAATAAAACATTAAAAAATAAAGATTTCGAGTCGACAACATATATCCGCAAAATTCGGATTGTCGAGTATTTTGTAAATTTCTAATGATTTTCTGACCAGACAGATCGCAGCCGCCATTATTGACATCGGTTATCATGTTAAGTTTTTTTTCACACTACTTGCTCGTAAATGTCATATTATACGTCAGGCAAACCTACTGTAAAGCATGACATTATTCCCCCTCGCTCGAGCCGGGAATAATATATGTACTGAATTTCATTATTCCCGTGGGAATAATGTGATTTGAATTTGGAACCTCAAAGAAAACCGTATGAAAACTTTCACCAAGGAGTCGTATCAGTAATGGCGGCCGCTGGCAGCAACAGCTGATCGCTTACAGTGGTGCCAACTTCACGTTCGAAGGTTGTCGTACCACATCAAATTTCAAAAATCGAATTTATTTCTTCGCAGTAGGTGTGAAAAGCAGAGTACGCTCCTCGGGAGTAAAGCTGCCTTGTCTTGGGCTGACTTGAATCCCTCGCTACACTAAGGATTCTTAACTTAATTCCCTCGTTTCACTCGGGAATTAACACTTGAACCTCCTCGCTGCGCTACGGAGGTTCACCCCAGAATCCTTAGTGTAGTTTCGGGATTCAATACGCCCGTGACGTAAGGCAATGCTTTACTCCCTTGGTGCGTAATCTACTATTTTTTCTTTCTTTATTTTCGGCCTATGACTTACCGTGACACCTACATTTAGTACCTTGATGTGTAGTATTTGGCACTCGTTTCACCCGAGCGAAGCCGGATTTTCATCTAGTTAAATAAAATTACGAAAACCGACGAGGCCGTATGAGCTTGATGCCTTTGCTTTTTTAATTTGCCGCGTTTTTGTATTCTTCAAATACATAAACGTTGAGTTTATTTTTACTTATTTTTATAAATAAGTTAATGTTAAATATTAATGTTTAAAATGCGTATCTCATATTATTACTGTGTTATTTTTTTCGCAAATGGTACGAAAAGTAGAGTATTTTCCTCGGTGATAAAGCTGTCTTAGTCTTGGGTGAACTTAAATCCCTCGCTACACTCAGGACTCGTCTTAAATCCCTCGCTTCGCTCGTGATTTAAGTTTTTAACACCCTCGCTACGCTCGGGAGTAAACCTCGAGTCATTCGTTACGCTCGCGATTTAATTCGCCACCCGCGACAGAAGACCCTGCTTTATCCCCTTGGTTAATAATCTACTATTTCGTACCACTTGCTCAAAAAAGTGACATTCTATGCCACAAAAAGCGAACATAACAATAGTCATTTTTAATCTGTGAAAAACAGGGAAAGAATGTTGTACTGAATTTCATTCTCTCTCTAGGGAGAGAATGTGATTTAAATTTGGAATACTTAGATTACGGTAGACTCGATCGAAAGCTAACCAGAATAATAAAACATTAAAAAATAAAGATTTCGAGTCGACAACATATATCCGTAAAATTCGGATTGTCGAGTATTTTGTAAACTAATGATTTTCTGACCGGACAGATCGCAGCCGCCATTATTGACATCGGTTATCATGTTGAGTTTTTTTTTCTTTCATTATTTGACCCTCAGAAAAATATTGTTAAAGATTTGTACATTGTACGCGTTGTTCACAATGTAAAATCGGTAGAATAGCAATGCAACATTATATACTTTGAGTTCAGATGGCGCTGTCGTCACGTAAACATCGCGCTCCGTTTAAATTAATTCTAAAAAATGTAAAAAGTATTATTTTCGTATAGTGTTCAGTGCTAAGTGATTAAAGACAGTGTAAATATTACGAACAATCGTTATCTAAACTGAATTCACTCAGTGAACCTTGTAATTGTGATTTGAAGTTGTGAACTTTGACTATATCACTAAATTCAAAGTCTGTTTGATAAAGTGAACAAATAACCAAAACTAACAAAGTCTCAACCGCTAAATATCATAAACTTTCATAACTTTAAAACTGTGTTAGTAAAGTGGATAAAAACCAAATATCAAACCAAGCGTCGCTTTTCAAATTGTATACAAAACTAGCGTCCTAACGAACTTTTGAAAAAAAAAAGACAATAAACTGAACCTAAATTTCGACACAAGTTCTAATAGTAGTTGTGGCGCCAGTGAAACGTGCGTGACTGAGGCGGCGTAGAGCGCTGGTTCGAATCTTGCCAGCTGAAACTATTTTTGTTGATCTTTAATTTTTAATTTTATTATTTTAACGATTTTTTAATACTTAAAGTGTATTATAAAACACAACAAAATTTCGTAAACAATTATATAGTGAAGTGATAAAACTAAAAATAGAACATTGCGTCACAGGCCGACGCAGGTGCACCCGGTTCTTATTCCTAGAAATCGCGTCACCGAGTTATTTGTTTATTTACGCAAAATTCTCCCACAAAATTAATAAAAACTACAAGGAACTATGATCCATAAAGCTTAGCGATAAAAACTAATATGGTGTGCAGTGCATCGACGTAAGGCTCTTCACTCCCTGGCAGGAAATCCTGTGATGATTATTATTATTACTTTGAATCTCTAATCTTTAACTTGTATACTGCACAATGGTAAACAGCTGCGCTACGTGTTCTAAGCCAATAAGAGCCAACCAACACATGAAATGTCTTGAATGTGACAGTCATCATCATCCACTATGCGTCAAAGTAATTGACTTCCGTAAATTATCGGAAGTTGCGAAGTCAACTTGGCTGTGTATGGCTTGCCGGAACAAAAAGCTCAACTCGAGTAACTCCGACACGTCGGCGTCGGAGCAAAACGACACCGGCAACAGCTCGCTACTGAGGTCTCCGGACACTGCGTCTGACGCTGTTTGCTTGTCTGCACTGACGTCTGAAATAAAACTACTACGCGAAGACGTGGGCGACCTTAAGCAACATATCAAAACGCTCACTGAACACCTTACACGTTGTAACCAACGACTTGAAGTGTCTGAAGCGAGTTTGGCCCACGCAGAAACAAAAATCCAAGTACTGGAGGAACAGGTGCGTGAAATCCCCTATCTGAAGTCCACAATACAACAACTAAGTGAACAAGTACAGTCACACGCCCAGGCTCACTTGAAAAACCAAGTCGAAATACTAGGCGTAAACGAAATTGCAAACGAAAACCCCGTTCACATCATTCTCACAGCGGCAGTCAAAATAGGTATAAATCTAGAAAACTCCGATCTAGAATACGTCACTAGGGCTGGGCCCCGACACAGCGACAACACTGAAAACACCACTGGCGCCTCCGTGGAAAAACACCCCCGTCCACTGGTAGTTAAGTTTCTGCACCGCGACAAACGCAACGAATTTCTACGCGCAGGGAAGACTAGACGCAACTTCTCTAGTGACGATCTAGACATACCCGGCACCCGCAGAACTGTGTACTTCAACGAAAGACTGACTAAAGAAAACCGGCTGTTATTTCGTACAGCAAAACCTCGTGCCAAGGAATGTGGTTACAAGTATTGCTGGATTAAAAATGGCACAGTCTTTATTCGCAGGCAAGAAGGAAACCCTGCCATTGCCATCAGGAACCTGCATGATCTATCGCGGCACTGCCCTATTCCAACTGGCCAACCAGAGGTGTAGAGAGAAAGAGCAGTCCTTATGCTCGCACATGTTATGTTCCTTTAATAATTTTATATTAATTGTTAAATATTTTTATAACTTGTTTATTATGCCAAATTTCTGTTTTAACCTTTTAATTTTAATTCATAATTTTCCTACAAGTCGGTTTACTACGTTTTTGCTCGAATGCAAAAAATCGCTTCAACTCAAGAACTTACTTTGTTCTGAAAAAGTTGTTATTAAAATATGTTATTGTCCCTATAATATGTCAAATCTCAACTACACAGGAAAGCTAGAACCTAATTACCTTTTAAATATTTTTGTCAGCTTAAAAACATGTTTCAATATTTATAATTACTTGTTTAAATTGTTATTTACTTCAAACTTTATATTCCTCAAAAACAAAATATTATTTTTTTATTGTTCTAATTTTGTAAAAATACTTACAGGGGCTAGTACACACACATACACACATCGCTACTTTCGAATTCTAACACTCACATCTTCGCACACACCCATATTATGGCACTTTCTAAATAATACAATTAAAAACTTGTCCTATGGAAGAACCTTTTGTAACACAAAAGTATTCAAATGTCTCGCAGCAACAAACATTCTACACAAAATCACCTCACAGAGTCTCAATTTTTATATCTATGTTATAACACTTAAAAATGGCTTTACTTAGCGTATCCAATGACCTAGACGAAACCTTTAACATAGAATGCCGCTCAGTAGAATCTCTTGAAAGCTGCAAGAATATACTAAATACTTCCAAAGACAATATTAAGGTGCTAACATACAATATCAGAAGTTACCAAAAAAACTTTGCCGATTTTCAAATTGCTCTAAATCGTTTAGATGCGAACATCGATGTTATCGTGCTCACTGAATGCTGGTTGTCTGACGGCTCCATTATAGAGGACCTGCAGGGGTACAGCTCACACAGAACATCTAAACAAATAAACAAAAACGGGGGAATTGTTATTTACACAAGAACAGCCTGGAACAGCAGTACTGTTACCGTAGAATCAAACCTTGCTGACGCCGATAGTATATTAATAAAAACCAACAACAAATTAAGCCTCCTAGCCATTTACCGGTCTCCCTCTTTTACAAATACAGAACCATTTCTTAACTCGCTGGACTCCGTCCTGCTAGATCTCAAAAATCAACAAACACTTATTGTGGCCGGCGACATTAACTTAAACCTAAACGACCCAAGTAACAATCAAGTCTCTAACTACGCTTGTCTCATGGCCTCACACGGTTTATCCCCAGCTATAACTCTCCCAACAAGATCCGGAACTTGTATCGACCACATATTTATAAAATCACCAGCAACACCTATTGGTCTCGTCTGCAACCTATCTATTACCGATCACGACATAGCCATGTGTTGTGTCCCCATTAAACCGGCACGCCCTAAAATCATTGAACGATGGAGAGTCAAAACTGACTGGACCGCTGTAGCTGGTGAGATCACAAATACTAACTGGGATCCAGTTACTAATTCATCCTGTGTAAATACTGCTGCAAACTTCTTTAATGACATTATCTCGCGTGCCACTGACAAACACACTCAAAATGTCAAACTTAGCCGCAGAATGACCAACATCCAGCCCTGGGTCACTCCTGGCCTAATTAGGTGCATGAGACAACGCGACAAACTTCATCTTGAATGCAAAGCCAACCCTGACGATCACACAAAACATCTTATTTACACTAGATATAGGAACTTCGTGCATACACTTCTTCGGAAACTTAGAAACCTACACTACAGACAGCAACTCGAAGAAAACCAAAAAAACCCAAAAAAACTTTGGACGGCCATAAAACATATTTGTGGAACTGAATCTCTTAAAAAATCTTCTTCACACCTAATTGCATCCAGTGTCTCTCCAACTTCAGCACTTGATAACTGCAACCGACATTTCGTCTCTGTTGGAGAAAAACACGCAGCCAAGATATTAGACAAACTCTCTACCACTCACCTCTCATTAATAGAATCAAAAGTAATTCCGAGCTCTATCCCACAATCCTTCTATCTGCATCCGACCGACGAAGAAGAAGTGTCCGACATAATACGGAATTTGAAAATAGACAGCGCCCCTGGGCCAGACAAACTAAATACTCCACTCCTCATAAATTCCCGTGAAAGTATAACCAAGCCACTTGTGCACATCTTTAATTTAAGTTTGGAAACGGGAGTATTTCCTGACTGCTGGAAAACTGCTGCAGTGTCCCCTATCTACAAAAGTGGTCCCAAAGACAAACCTGAAAATTATAGACCTATTGCCCTGTTGTGTATTGTCTCTAAAATTTTGGAAAAAATTGTGAACAAAAGACTGGTAAACTTTGTAGAGAAACACAAACTCGTCTCAGATAGGCAATTCGGATTTCGTCAGGGAAGATCCACTGAAGACGCAGTCTCACTTTTGACAAATCAAGTTTCTCACCATATTGAAAATGGAGAACGTTGTGTCGGTGTCTTTCTTGATTTGGCAAAAGCCTTCGACACGGTGTCACCAGGACTGCTTCTGAAGAAACTTGAGGCAACAGGTATAAGAGGAACACCTCTAGAATGGTTCCGAAGCTACTTAACATCACGGTACCAATATTGTAAAGTAGGCACACACCAAAGTAAGTTGCTCCCTATAGCGTTCGGCGTTCCACAAGGCAGTACCCTTGGCCCAACATTATTGACGCTCTATATTAATGACGTAGTAAATCTATCGCTCAGAAACGCTACAGTGATAGCCTACGCTGACGACACAGCCATCGTCTTCCACGATACGTCATGGGACCGAGTGTACCAACTAGCGGAACAAGGTCTCTCCCAGATAGCGCAATCACTGAACACTAACCTACTGACACTAAACACCAGCAAAAGCAAATATATTGCATTCTCCAAAACTAACTCCTCCAGTGCCTCTCAAACTATGTCCCTGAAAATACACACCTGCCCACAGCAACACAACATTGTCTCACACCTGCCACACCAACACTGCGCATGTACAGCCCTAGAACGCACCGACACGATTAAATACCTCGGAATTACCATCGACAGCAACTTAACATACAAAGCCCACATTAACGCCCTCTCCTCCAGAGTACGAAAACTAATACACGTCCTAAAAAAACTCCGCGACTGTACCCCACGCGAAATTCTACGAATGGTATACACTGCACTATGCCAGTCAATCATACAGTACTGCATCCGAATTTGGGGACGCGCCGGCAAGAGCACTTTTATAACGCTAGAGAGAGCGCAACGAGCATTGATCAAGGTTGCACTACAAAAGCCCTACAGATTTCCTACAGACCTTATCTACCGTGAGTTTCAAGTACTCAGGGTACGGCAAATATTTGTACTTCAAGCAACACTCAAATACCACACAATGATAAAAAAACGGCCCGACTATGAAGACTTATTAAACAAACGCGTCTTTAGAGTACCCATACCAAATGCAAACTCGGAACTAGCTAGACGCTGTACCTATTACTCACTACCCAACACTTATAATAACGTCTGGAAAATCTGCAACATAAAAGAGTGCTCAACTATAACCTGTAAGAAAACTCTAACTTCGACACTGTTAAAATTATCTTATGAAGACACCGAAGCCTTGATATAGCACCCTATACACATACATACATACACACACATACATACATACACACACACACACACACACACACACACTAGCTCACTTATACAACAACAATCGCCCAACTTCTATTTTATTTATATTTTTGTTTTGTTTTTATAACTATGTCTTAACATTGTCTAACTATAATGTAACTTAGAATAATTTTGCACTCCAGAGCCACAAGATACAAGCGACGCTTAGTTTGTGGCTCACCAAACATAATGTCACTTTGTAATATTTTGATGAATAAAATTTATTATTATTATTATTATTATTTTCGGCCTTTGACTTACCGTGACACCTACATTTAGTACCTTGATGTGTAGTATTTGGGACACACGTTTCACCCGAGCGAAGCCGGATTTTCATCTAGTTAAATAAAATTACGAAAACCGACAAGGCCGTATTAGCTTGATGCCTTTGCTTTTTTAATTTGCTGCGCGTTTGTATTCTTCAAATACATAAACGTTGAGTTTATTTTTACTTATTTTTAAAAATAAGTTAATGTTAAATATTAATGTTTTAAATGCGTATCTCATATTATTACTGTGTTATTTTTTTCGCAAATGGTACGAAAAGTAGAGTATTTTCCTCGGTGATAAAGCTGTCTTAGTCTTGGGTGAACTTAAATCCCTCGCTACACTCAGGACTCGTCTTAAATCCCTCGCTTCGCTCGTGATTTAAGTTTTTAACACCCTCGCTACGCTCGGGAGTAAACCTCGAGTCCTTCGTTACGCTCGCGATTTAATTCGCCACCCGCGACAGAAGACCCTGCTTTATCCCCTTGGTTAATAATCTACTATTCCTTCTCCGTGTCCCCAGCGCAACGGCTCAATAGAATTCGACGGCTCATTCAACATGAACACAGGAGCCTCTGACTTCTCCCAGCTGGGCAACGTGCAGGAGTGGAGGTACCGCAACAGGACCGACTACAGGGACGAGTGCGGGGAGGTGAAGGGGTCGACGGGGGAGCTGTGGGCCCCTGAAAAAGGTCAGCCGGAGCTGTATGTCTTTGCCTCGGATATTTGCACGTGAGTTATGAGCTGATGTCCTTTTGTTTTTTTAGGATTAAGGTAATTACAAAGGCACGGTAATGACTTTTTCGTACCACTTGCTCAAAAAAGTGACATTCTATGCCACAAAAAGCGAACATAACAATAGTCATTTTTAATCTGTTAAAACAGGGAAAGAATGTTGTACTGAATTTCATTCTCTCTCTAGGGAGAGAATGTGATTTAAATTTGGAATACTTAGATTACGGTAGACTCGATCGAAAGCTAACCAGAATAATAAAACATTAAAAAATAAAGATTTCGAGTCGACAACATATTTATATTATATCCGCAAAATTTGGATTGTCGAGTATTTTGTAAAGGACAATGGGCAAAAATGTATGGAACTTGGTTCAAGATCCTCCACTGATGACTCCTATGGGAAATGAAAGCATATGGTTGTGACATCATTCTGGCAAGAGATTATCAAAATCCGTCCGGGGGTTCCTTTTTTATTTTGTTAAGTGACTACCTAACCTAACCTAACCTTGCCTTTTTTTTTTTTTTTTTTTTGTTTGCGCTGGGAAAAAATGCATTACGCATACCCTCCCATCCGGGGACGGGAGGGTTATGTGGGACTCCCCGGGTCTGAAGGACCCGGTATACCCACTAAAAATACCCAGCGGCATTCCCGCATCGTCTGAGTGGCGGGGACTGGGAAATCACTGGCATAGCCATCACTTCCAGTCCCCGCCGACGAGTGCCCTTCAGGCCAGGCCCTCACGCGGGCCCGGGAACGTCTACGGAGGTGGCGACGGGAGCGATGGCCCGCCGCCACTCTGAGGAGGGAGAGGTCGGCGCCTTCTCCTTCCTCTTCTCCGCCTGCGGAGCGCCGGGGCGAGAGGATCGTCCTCCCGCGCGCGCTCCGCCTCCTCCTTCTGCGACATGACCTCCTCGCAGAAGGAGGCAACGGCCGTCCAGGCCTCCTCACTCCCCAGCATGGCTTCGACCACTGCGGGGAGCGAGAGGTCCGGCCCCACGACCGCAGTCAGACCGCGGCGCAGCTCGGACCAAGCCGGGCACACCTCCAGGGTGTGCTGCGCCGTGTCCTCTGCTGCGCCGCAGTCGTGGCACGCCGGGGTCTCCTCCCTACCGATCCGGTGGAGGTGCGATCCGAAACAGCCATGTCCGGATAACACCTGCACCAGGCGGAACGAGAGGAAACCGTGGGAACGCTCGAGCCAGCTCTGCAAAACTGGACCGAGCGCGTCCAACGTCCGGCGGCCAAAGGCGGCGGCGGCGAGGTCCTCCGTCCAGTGGAGGACGATGGCGTCCTTCGCCTCCCGCCGCACGGCCTCACGCTCCTCGGCGACGAGGCGCTCCCCAAGCGCCTTTTTGCGAGCCGTCCACTCGTACACTCTGGCGAGCACCCATGCCTCCAACTCCCAAGGAGGGGTGCCAGCCAGAGCGCATGCCGCCGAAAAACCGACGGACCGGTAGGCCCTCGCCACCCGCTGTGCAATGGCCCTCTGGGGCCTGCGGATGGCGGTCGCGTTCTCCCTCCTGTTGAGGGAGTCCGCCCAGATGGGGGCCCCGTAAAGGGCCATGCTGCGAAGGATCCCGGCATAAAGGCGCCGGGTCTTTGCCATCGGCCCCCCGAGGTTGGGGAGGAGCCACGAGAGGGCGTCCGCAGCCTTTAGGAGGCGCGTCGACAGCCCGCTGAAGTGCGGGCCGAAGCGCCACCCCTCGTCCAGCACCAGGCCCAGATACTTCATCTGGGGCTGGACCCCAATGCGGACGCCCTCGACGACGATGTGGGCGTCGGGAGGAGGGCGGCGCTGCCGGGGGCCGCGGAAGAACACGGCCTCCGTCTTGTGCAGCGCCACCCTCAATCCTAGGCGGCGGATCCTTTCTGCAACTAAGGATCCGCCCGCCGAGGCCAGACAGGCCGCCTCCCCAAAGTTCCTCCCCCGGGCAGTGAGGAGAGTGTCATCCGCGTAACATATGACACTCGTGCCCTGGAGGAGGACTCCCCGCAGGAGCCAGTTGAACCCGATGTTCCACAGGGGAGGGCCAAGCACCGACCCCTGCGGAACACCGGACTCTGCGCCGTACCGCCTAACCGTGCCCGCCTTGTCCACGAGGAGGACCTCTCGGTCCTCCAAGTAGCTGGCCAGGAGGTCCCGGAGGTATTGGGGCACTCCGTGGTATCGGAGCGCCTCCAATATCGTCGAGTGGGGAACGGAGTTGAAGGCGTTCGATATGTCGAACGACACCGCCAGCACTCCGTCCCCCGCCTCCACCGCCTCCTTCACCTGGCCCTTGAGTAGGGCCAGCGCGTCGATGGTCGAACGCCCTCGGCGGAAGCCAAACTGGGCGTCCGACAAGTCCGGCCCTACCCCCCGCAAATGGCTGTCAAGCCGGGAGGCGATGATCCCCTCGAACATCTTACCGACCTCATCGAGCAGGACGATAGGTCGGTATGCCGAGGGGGAGTCCACCGGGCGTCCCTCTTTACGGAGGAGGCACAGCTGCCCCTCCTTCCACAGTTTCGGGAACCTCCCAGACGTAAAACACGCGCTGAAGAGGTCCCGAAATCTGTCCTCCATTTGAGAGGCAGCTATAGCCACCACCCGTGCGGGGACGCCATCCGGTCCGGGGGCCGTCTTCTTTTGGCGGAGTTTGAGGACCTCCGCCCCAAACTCCGCCGCCGACACCGAGGGAACCTCCTCCTCCGGCGGGGCTGCCCCCTGCGGAGGATCCATCGTTGGTGGGGTGAAGTCGGTCCTGCGCGGAAACAGGGACCGGACCACCCCATCCAGCAACGACGGCTCGAGGGTCTCCGATAATGGGGGGCCACAGGGGCGCAACTGACTCCGCGCCGCCCTGTATGGCCTCCCAAAAGGGTCCCTATCGAGACCCTCCAGCATCTCGGCCCTCGCCGAGTCCTTGGCGGCCCCCATGGCCGACTTGAGGACCGTCGTCGCCTCCCGGTAAGAGGCGTATAGGCGGGCCTCTTCTGCCTCGTTACGGGCGCTGCGCCGTCGGCTCCGCGTATACGCCCTTCTGGCCGCCACGCAGGTGGCCCGGAGCTCCGCCAGCTCCTCCGTCCACCAGTAGACGGCACGACGGGGAGGCGGGCGGCGAGACCGAGGCATGCTGGAGTTGCACACCCCGGTCAGGGACCGCCTCAGCCGAACCGCTGCGGCGTCCACGTCCTGGACCTCCACAGGGGGCGACAGCCAGTCCTGGAGGAAGGCCGCCTCCTTGGCTGCCTCGCGGTCCAGGCGGGTTAGAGCCCACCGCGGGAAGGGGGACTGCCTAGCGCGGGCAACCACTCCCCCCCGGGGAGATATGTCGAACCGCACATAACGGTGGTCCGACAATGTCTCCCCCATCTCAACCCGCCAGTTCACGACGCGGGCGGCAAGTGCGGGGGTGGCAAACGACACGTCCACCACCGACCCACCCTGTTGCCGCACACACGTGTGGACCGCCCCCCTGTTGAGGAGGGACACGCCGCATGAGGCCGCCCAGAACTCAACAGCGCGCCCACGGACGTTGCAGCCGGCGGCCGCGTTGCCCCAGGCCACCGACTTGGCGTTCAGGTCGCCCAACACCACGGCCTGACGCGGCGCCGCCCTCCCTATGACTGCAGTGAGGATCTCCAGGAAATCCTCAAAGTCCGAGAGAGGGCGGTTTGGGGAGAAATACACCCCCACCACCACTACTTCTCCCCACGCGGCGGCCACGTATCCCGGTCCCCTCTCTAAGAGCGAGAGGGGAGGGGAGTCCGTGGAAGACCGCGTCACCAGCGCCACGAGGCCGTCTCGGTCGCCCAGCCAGCTGCCAGGGACCGAGTAAGGCTCGGCGACCACCGCCAAGTCCACCAACCACTCAGCCACAGTCTGCATCAGCAGATCCTGGGCTGCCCTGCAGTGGTTGGTGTTCGCCTGTAGGATGCGATGTCCGACCCTATCCATTAATCGGACATCGCACCCCCCTCCACAGCCGCCGCAGGAGCGGCGGCGCCAGCGGCAGTAGCAGGCCCTGTGGGCGCCTGCGCTTTGCCCCGCTTAGGGGGAGGATTGCAGTTCCTCCCCTTCATGACGTGGGCCGCCGGGCGGCCACTGGCAGCACAGACTGCACAGTGTGGCGTGGCGACCTTGCAGGAGGCGGACTTGTGACCCTCCTTGCCGCAGCGGTAGCACGTGTCCGTCCTGTCTACCGTGGACGGACACAGTGGCCGGGTGTGTCCGATGCCGAAGCACCGGAAACACCGCAGCGGCTGCTCCTCGAGTGCCCGTACGGCACCCGAGCCGAACCCTACCAATAGCCGTCCCTTTGCAAGGACGGCTTTGGCAGCGACGATTGGGCACTCGAGGCGCATGGTGCCCATACCGCCGCGGCCGGGTCTTATGTCCCGGCCTTGGACCGCCGCGACGCCACAGCCCCCTACCGCTGCGACCGCCGCCACTACCTCCTCCTTGGTGACGGAGTCATCGAGGTCCGTCACCTCTAAGGCCGCGAGCTTGACCGGCCTAGCCACCTTGGCTGAATCGGCGATGACCTCTTGCAGCTTTGCTGCGAAGAGGTCATCGCCGACGTCTCATCAGTGGCCTTACGGCGAACCAGCTCCGCGACGACACCACGCAGGCTCGCAGCCCGGCACTTGAGGGCCTTTTGAAACGTCCCCTTCAAGTGTGAGGACTTTGTGGCGACCTCCACTATCTCCTCCTCGTCCTCCTCCGCCATTCTCTCCAGCTCTGCTAGAGAGTGGTCCGCGTAAACAACGCGGGATGCGCCGTAACCGGACTTGGCCCGAGCGGCAAGCACCCGCGTTTCGTTCGCCGCAACGCGCTCCTCCAGCTCCTGTTGGAGCTGCTCCCTCCGAGCCAGATCCAACTTTCGTTGGGCGTCCGCGAGCCCAACGGCGTGGGTGTCTGCTACGGCCGTCGGCTTTTTTGCCTTCGGCTTCGCCCGTCCCGACGCCGAGGAGCCCCCGGAGCCACCGCTCGTGTGAGCCCGCTTCCTGGCTCGTGAGTCGTCGGTATCCGACATTCGGACTAAAGAGTCGTCCGACGACTCATCCGCCTCACCAAAGAAGCTAGCCGCAGACGGCGCGCGGCTAGCCTCTGACGCGACTGCGTCGGAGTGGCCCTGAAAAGGGCCGGTGGGTTGGCCCTGAGAAGGGCCTTTGGTTTGGCCCTGAGAAGGGCCTTTGGGTTGGCCCTGAGAAGGGCCTTTTTTCAGGAATCGCCCGGAGGCGTCCCGCGCATTGGGTCTAGGCATATCGATTAAAAACACAGCAGTTCGCAGCTACACAAGGCAATAGGGTGAGCTTCGAGGACACAGTCAACTTTGGCCGTACCCAGCCTGCCACTCCGTTACGGTGGTCAGGACTGGGCCGTTTCCAGGGGACACGACGTGGACCTTGCCTTTTTTTTTTTTTTTTGTTTGCGCTGAAAAAAAAAAAAAAAAAAAAAAAACACCCACTAAAAATACCAACAAGACCTTAAATAGCTAACCTAACCTAACTTTTTTTGTTCAACTGTAAATGATGCCCGACGCATACTGAACCAGCTGTGAAGGCGGTTGGCTTGTGTGTGACTTACACCCATCATAAATACCAACGAGACCTTAAATAGCTAACCTAACCTAACTTTTTTTTCAGCTGTAAATGATGTCCAACGCATGCTAAACCATCTGTGAAGGCGGTTGGCTTGTGTGTGACTTACACCCACTAAAAATACCAACGGGACTTTAAATAGCTAACCTAACCTAACTTTTTTTGTTCAGCTGTAAATGATGTCCGACATACTGAACCATCTGGGTACGCGATTGGCTTATGTGTGACTTACATCCACTAAAAATATCAACGAAACCTTAAATAGCTAACCTAACTTTTTTTTATTCAGCTATAAATGATGCCCAATGCATACTGAACCATCTGGGAAGGCGGTTGGCTTATGTGTGTCTTACACCCCCTAAAAATACCAACGGGACCTTTAAAAGCTAACCTAACCTAACTTTTTTTGTTTAACTGTAGATGATGCCCAACGCATACTGAACCATCTGGGAAGGTGGTCGGCTTATTTTGACTTACCTCCACCAAAAATACCAATGAAACCTTAAATAGCTAACCCTTATCTAACTTTTTTTATTCAGATGTAAATGATGTCTGACACATACTGAACCATCTCGGAAGGCGGTTGGCTTATGTGTGACCTACAAACCCACTAAAAATATCAACGGGACCTTAAATAGCTAACCTAACCTAACTTTTTTTATTCAGCTGTAAGTGATGTCCGACACAATGTTCAATGTATTGTTCAACTGTAGATGATGCCCAACGCATACTGAACCATCTGGGAAGGCGGTTGGCTTATTTCGACTTACCTCCACCAAAAATACCAATGAAACCTTAAATAGCTAACCTAACCTAACTTTTTTGTTCAGCTGTAAATGATGTCCGACACAATTTTCAATGTATTGTTCAGCTGTAGATGATGCCCAACGCATACTGAACCATCTGGGAAGGCGGTTGGCTTATTTCGACTTACCTGCAAAAATACCAATGAAACCTTAAATAGCTAACCCAACCTAACAATATCAACAGGACCTTAACATAACTTATGTGTTGGGCATCATTGAAAATAAGCCAACCGCCTTCCCAGATAGTTCAGTATGCGTTGGGCATCATTTACAGCTGAACAAGAAAAGTTAGGTTAGGTTAGCTATTTAAGGTTTCGTTGGTATTTTTGGTGCAGATAAGTCGAAATAAGCCAACCGCCTTCCCAGATGGTTCAGTATGTGTCTGACATCATGTACAGCTGAATAAAAAAAGTTAGGTTCGGTTAGCTATTTAAGGTCTCGTTGGTATTTTTGGTAGATGTAAGTCACACATAAGCCAACCGGCTTGCCAGATGGTTCAGTATGCATCGGGCATCATTTACAGCTGAAAAAAAAAGTTAGGTTAGGTTAGCTATTTAAGGTCTCGTTGGTATTTTTGGTAGATGTAAGTCACACATAAGCCAACCGCCTTCCCGGATGGTTCAGTATGCGTCGGGCATAATTTATAGCTGAACAAAAAAAGTTAGGTTTGGTTAGGTTAGGTAGTCACATAAACGCCTATAAAAAAAGAACCCCAGGACAGATTTTGATAATCTTTTGCCAGAATGATATTACAACTATGTTCTTTCATTTCCCATAGGTGGCATCAGTGGAGGATCTTGGACCACTTTTGCCCATTGTCATTTCTAATGATTTTCTGACCAGACAGATCGCAGCCACCATTATTGACATCGGTTATCATGTTGAGTTTTTTTTTTCTTTCTTTATTTTCGGCCTATGACTTACCGTGACACCTACATTTAGTACCTTGATGTGTAGTATTTGGGACACACGTTTCACCCGAGCGAAGCCGGATTTTCATCTAGTTAAATAAAATTACGAAAACCGACGAGGCCGTATGAGCTTGATGCCTTTGCTTTTTTTAATTTGCCGCGTTTTTGTATTCTTCAAATACATAAATGTTGAGTTTATTTTTACTTATTTTTATAAATAAGTTAATGTTAAATATTAATGTTTAAAATGCGTATCTCATATTATTACTGTCTTATTTTTTTCGCAAATGGTACGAAAAGTAGAGTATTTTCCTCGATAATAGCTCCTTGATAAAGCTGTCTTAGTCTTGGGTGAACTTAAATCCCTCGCTACACTCAGGACTCGTCTTAAATCCCTCGCTTCGTTCGTGATTTAAGTTTTTGACACCCTCGCTACGCTCGGGAGTAAACCTCGAGTCCTTCGTTACGCTCGCGATTTAATTCGCCACCCGCGACAGAAGACCCTGCTTTATCCCCTTGGTTAATAATCTACTATTAAGGTTACCGAGATTGGTGTGTCGATGGAAGACCTACAGGTTTTTTTAATCTTTGTTTTATCGTGGTAAAATCATCAAATGAGTCCTCCTACCCAGGGCAGTGCGGGGGGGACTGTCAGACTTGTACCGATTAAAATCCACGGTGTCCTTCAATAGCCCTTTACGTTCCAGGGTCACGGTAATTTGATAAGTCCCGCGACTAAGACACACATACTTATGCAAGCGGCTATTAGCAATCCTTTTGGCACTTGCGCTACAAATATTTGTTCCATGCGAGAGTTTAGTTCGACAAAATTAAAAACGCCGAATGCTCGATGTTCTGTTACACGTGAATTTAGCACTTGAATAAAATCAATTCTATTTTGAAAGTCAATTTAAAGGAAGTAAAACAAAGGAAAGATACGAAATACAATGACACTTTATCAGCAGACATTGATAACAGATCGATGCACTGATAACATCGTCTTGTTACAAAGATAAAGTGTATGAATCAATTATATCTGTAGTATGTCTAGGAAAAATGAAAACAATTAACAGTTAATAAGATTCAAATTCCTAACAAAGACTTGTAAGAAATAATTATGAAGAAAATAGAAAGACATTTGTTTGGGGCAAGTAGGAACTACTTAATTATGTTATTCAACTTAAATTCATCATCTGCCTGCCTTTTCCCAACTACATTGCGGTCGGCTTCCAGTCGAACCAGATGCAGATACATTGGATATTGTATTTTACATGGAGCGACTGCCTATCGGACCTCGACAACCCAGTAACTGGGTAAGACTGGTTGTCAGACTTTTAGAGGTGTCTAATAGTAAAGACAGTCAAAGATCTGCTAATGATAGCCGAGACCAACGCCTTTATGTAGTTTCCGAGTTTTGCAACTTCAATTAGAAATTAAAAAAGATACATCATTTGGGTCCCATAAAATATCAATGTTAAAATCGAGCCTTATTGCACAAAATTGTGATCAAGAAAAATATTACCTTCGATATTAATGCTGTTGCTTGATCAGTAGTTAAACCAATAATTAGTAGTCCGGTCAATTTAGACATTCGAAGTTACATAAAGTCCCAACAAGCTGGATTTTTGTGAAGTTGTTCAAAACATAATTATAAACAATGTCTGGAAGTTCCCCATCATTCCCCTGTAAGGAAAAAAATTAATTAAATTATGGAATCAGGCGTTACTTTGCGGAAATCCATGACATTAAAATGTTATGAAAAATATTTAGTTTTAATTCCGCGACAAAAATCCAGGCTTGTTGCAGGATGCAATCCCACCCTATGCAGTCATGCATATGCACATGCAGCAAAGGACCCACCCTCCCGCCCTCATGCATATGCACACATGCAACAAACGGAAAAGCAAGCCATGAAATCAAACCTATACTCGACACGTGTTTCGCCCCTCCACGGGGCATCCTCAGGAGATGTTGACTCGACAAGCGCTCGGCCTCGAATGAGCTAGTTTGACAGCTCTCGCCTCTTTATATAGCGTCGTGATGACGCATCGATAACGCAACGAAACGTTATCGATACAAACGTTATAAAGACGTTTGTATCGATCTACCTGCAATCATACTTAAAAGAGGTGATGTAATTAAGTTTGTTTGTTCATTCAACAGTGTATTATTATTATTATTATGTTTGGAGATTTCTAACTGCTCCAACACACACAACCGGAAATTTTTATTACAAACATGGAGAATTTTATACGTGTTATTGTCGCTCAAGGAATGGCCGGTATCGATTAAATGTTTTGCAAAATGTGATTTGTCTGGATGGCCATTCCTGTAAGCGGCAACATGCTCCCTAAACCTAACCTCGAAATTACGGCCTGTCTGACCCACATAGACCCCGTTGCAATCATTGCATACTAATTTATAAACACCGGATTTTTTTGAATTTTCTAATTTATCTTTACCGTTACAAAGATTACGTAAGTTGTGATCTGATCGAAAAGTTACGAAAACATTGTGTTTTTTAAGAATATTCGCGATTTTATCGGAAATGGGGCCTATGTAAGACAGACTACCGACATACTTGTCAATTCGTTCGGGGGTACATGCATAAAGTAGTGAGCGAACCCTGTCATTCTGTTTTTTTCTGAATTATATTATCGATAACTTGTTTTGAATACCCGTTTGAAATCGCGATTTGATATATTATTTTAAGTTCTTTGACGTAATTATCTGTGGACAGTGGGACTGAAATTAAACGATGGACATAGCTGCGGAAGGCTGCTAGTTTGTGTTGTGATGGGTGACATGAGGAGGCGGGAATTGTTGTGTCGGTGTGAGTGGGTTTTCGATAAATTTGGAAATCGAGTTTGTTATTAACTCTAGTGATTGTTAGATCTAAAAAATTGAGGGATTGGTTGGATTCTAATTCTAATTTGAATTTAATTTTGGGATGGAAAGTGTTAAGTTTATTAACGAAAATGTCTAATTGACGAATAGTACCCGTCCAACAGATAATCACGTCATCCACGTATCTATAATAAAACAGAATGTTGGGTTCGCCCACCAAATATTTACATTCAAAGTAGTCCATAAATATTTCCGCCATTAAAGGACTTAAAGGTGATCCCATTGCTAACCCCTCTTTTTGGCGAAAATATTCGTTATTGAAACGAAAATAATTTTGTTGCATGCAAATACGCGTGAGGTCAAGAAGGTCTTGCATTTCTCCAGGATGTAAACGTTGTCTCTCCAAATGGTTCCCCAAAATACGTAAGCACTCTTCAAATGGAATATTCGTAAATAAACTGTCAACATCCAACGATAATAATTTTGAATTGTGAGGAATGTTGACATTTTTTATTTTTTCAATTAAATCTAAACTATTTTTTAAACTGTATTTTGGTGAAAAGGAAGACTTAGTTTTTAATAAATTGTTGAGATGTTTAGCCAAATCGTATGTTGGGGCACCAATGTAAGAGACAACGGGGCGAATTGGGATATTATCTTTATGAGTTTTGGGTAAGCCATACAAAAAAGGAGAACGCGGGTTCATAGGGATTTTATATTTTAATTGATCTGGAGAAATACATGACATGTTATTTATAGCATTCTTCAACTCTACGGTAAATTTTTTGGTGGGGTCGGAACTAAGACGTTCAAAATCCTCCCCCTGGATAACGTCGTTAACCTTCTGGTGGTAAGCAGTTTTATCCAAAATGACTACGGTATTGCCTTTGTCGGCTTTTGTAATTATTAAATTATCTTGATTAATTTTGGTTTGTAATGACCGATATATCTGTAATTCAGAATAATTTTGAGGAAAGGAGGGAGATGAAACTTTTTTAATCTGAGCTGCCACCTGATGTTTAACGGCGCTATCCGTTTTACTTCTAACACAAGCCATTTCTGAATCCACCACCAAAGTTTCGAGCGATTTCTGGGATAACCGTGGTCTGATGTTATATTTTAGGCCTTTCTCTAATAAAGAAATCTCAGAACAAGAGAATTGGATATTTGTATAATTTTTAACGCGTGGATAAAAAGAGTGAATTGTATCTAAATCATTATTTTCTGAACGGTTGATATTACTGTTCCGGTTATCCCGAGATAATCGCTCCAACTTCCTACTCTGTGTTATAAATTTATCATGCGCTACTTGGGAGGCAAAGTCCCGGGCTTTGTTATCTAAAATATCAAACTCCACGTTGTGTAGTTTGTAACTCAATTCTGAGTGCAAAACTTTCAAGTGAAGCTTGACATTGTCCCTAACTGAAAACCAATGCCTACATTCCTCATTCAACCACACCTGTTTTGCCTTCACCAATGCTAAACTACTTGACCGGCTGTGTGTGTTGGTATGTATATTAATATAATGGGGAAATAGAGTTAATAACAAACTCGATTTCCAAATTTATCGAAAACCCACTCACACCGACACAACAATTCCCGCCTCCTCATGTCACCCATCACAACACAAACTAGCAGCCTTCCGCAGCTATGTCCATCGTTTAATTTCAGTCCCACTGTCCACAGATAATTACGTCAAAGAACTTAAAATAATATATCAAATCGCGATTTCAAACGGGTATTCAAAACAAGTTATCGATAATATAATTCAGAAAAAACAGAATGACAGGGTTCGCTCACTACTTTATGCATGTACCCCCGAACGAATTGACAAGTATGTCGGTAGTCTGTCTTACATAGGCCCCATTTCCGATAAAATCGCGAATATTCTTAAAAAACACAATGTTTTCGTAACTTTTCGATCAGATCACAACTTACGTAATCTTTGTAACGGTAAAGATAAATTAGAAAATTCAAAAAAATCCGGTGTTTATAAATTAGTATGCAATGATTGCAACGGGGTCTATGTGGGTCAGACAGGCCGTAATTTCGAGGTTAGGTTTAGGGAGCATGTTGCCGCTTACAGGAATGGCCATCCAGACAAATCACATTTTGCAAAACATTTAATCGATACCGGCCATTCCTTGAGCGACAATAACACGTATAAAATTCTCCATGTTTGTAATAAAAATTTCCGGTTGTGTGTGTTGGAGCAGTTAGAAATCTCCAAACATAATAATAATAATAATACACTGTTGAATGAACAAACAAACTTAATTACATCACCTCTTTTAAGTATGATTGCAGGTAGATCGATACAAACGTCTTTATAACGTTTGTATCGATAACGTTTCGTTGCGTTATCGATGCGTCATCACGACGCTATATAAAGAGGCGAGAGCTGTCAAACTAGCTCATTCGAGGCCGAGCGCTTGTCGAGTCAACATCTCCTGAGGATGCCCCGTGGAGGGGCGAAACACGTGTCGAGTATAGGTTTGATTTCATGGCTTGCTTTTCCGTTTGTTGCATGTGTGCATATGCATGAGGGCGGGAGGGTGGGTCCTTTGCTGCATGTGCATATGCATGACTGCATAGGGTGGGATTGCATCCTGCAACAAGCCTGGATTTTTGTCGCGGAATTAAAACTAAATATTTTTCATAACATTTTAAAAAAAATTAATTCAAGGTCAAAGGTCAAAAAAATGAGTTTTTCGCGATTTTCAGCAAAACGGTAAGTTTTATCATAAAAGTACCTCAGACAAAAATTGTAGATCATAAAATTATCTATAAAAAATGTATCAATATTTTTTTCTTACGAGCCACCGTTTCTGAGATATAACGATTCTAAAAGTTGTTATCGTCATAATATGCATGAGTACGCCACGTATATACATATACATCTAGAGTTGTAAAATTTTATATAATATACATATTAAATGTTTAAATATTTTTCTATCGGTCATTGTAACTTATACTTACAATATAAAATATACATAAGTTTAAACATCGATATGCATGTTTCGTTAAAAATACTAAAAATAAAAAACAAGTTCAATTAGCTTGTCTTCCTCCAACTTCAGTTGCTGCTCACCAACATCTTTTTCGAGTATATTACCAAGTTCAAGTGTGGCTTGGTTATCAGCTAGACCCTACAGACTGAGGTTGGAAGTTGGTCAACAATATATTAGAGCCAGTTCAAACTTTACTTCCACCTGCGCCGGAAAAACTGCTGAACATTATTTTTTGCAACTGCAAAAAGGGATGCAGTGCTAAATGTGGCTGCAAAAAAGTCGGACTGTCTTGTTCTTTGGCATGCACAAATTGTCAAAGCCGGTCGTGCTCTAATATTGAATCACAAACAATGGAGGATTCGTTTGACTCCGACGAAGTATCATGCGATACATCGCTATTGACGCAATGTACTTGCATCCAAAATGAAGATGAAGAAGAAGCAGGAGAAGAAGAACAAGAAGAAGATCAAGAAGAAGATCAAGAAGAAGAACAAGAAGAAGATCAAGAAGAAGAACAAGAAGAAGAACAAGAAGAAAATCAAGAAGAAGAACAAGAAGAAGAACAAGAATTTGAAACTTACGAATAAGACGAATAAACTTCAACACTTTTTTTTTCATTTACATCGCTTTTATCTTTCCCAATCTTTTTTTTTATTTTGCAATAGTTTTACATTAAACAGGATCACAACTGACCCGTGGAGTAGGCCTACTGGGGAAACCACGTTAACAAAAACGCGCTAAGTACACTACCTCATAGGTGGCGTGGAGACGTGTGCATATTATGACGATAACAACTTTTATAACTTTTAGAATCGTTATATCTCAGAAACGGTGGCTCGTAAGAAAAAAAGTATTGATACATTTTTTATAGATAATTTTATGATCTACAATTTTTGTCTGAGGTACTTTTATGATAAAACTTACCGTTTTGCTGAAAATCGCGAAAAACTCATTTTTTTGACCTTTGACCTTGAATTAATTTTTTTCCTTACAGGGGAATGATGGGGAACTTCCAGACATTGTTTATAATTATGTTTTGAACAACTTCACAAAAATCCAGCTTGTTGGGACTTTATGTAACTTCACTCTCATTTTTTGGTCTAAATTGACCGGACTATAGGTAAAATACTACAAAACTTAATCATTTGTTAATAAAAAAATGTATAGAATTTTACTTAACTAGTAATCAATCAACTCGCCGTAGGACAGGTTTATCAATCATCGCAATGTACCGTTTCAATTTTTACTTGTTTTAAAAAAAAAATGGTGGTCGATGCATGTCCCAAATTACAAGGTCGCTGACCTTAGTTTACCGTACAAAATTTTGACCGGTTTTAACAAAACTTATTTTATGATAAGGACAAAGATAACTTTGTTAAAGCAAAACTGGTATTTTTGACGAAATTAAAAAGTAAGGTTAACATTGTTTTAGTTAAGGCTGATTTTTAAATAGTCAGATAACTTCTATCTCAGGAATAAAAACGTCGATTTGAAAGATTATCTATAGAAAATATGTCAAATCGCTATTTTTATTCCTCAGATAAAAGTTATCTTTTTTTTTATCGTGGTAAAATCATCAAATGACTCCTCCCACCCCGGGCAGGGTGGGAGGGACTGTCAGACTTGTGTACTGACTAAAATCCACGGTGTCCTTCAATAGCCCTTTATGTTCCGGGGTCACGGTGATGGAAATAAGTCCCGCGACCCCGACAGGCTTTGGCCCTCTGTGACCCGGCCCCGTCAAGATAAAAGTTATCATAGAGAAAAGAGGTTATCTTTGAAAAATCAGCCCTTAGTGAATCTTCACAGAATTTGGTAGATATTTGACACTGTTAACATTTATATTTTAATAACATTATTTAAGGCCCGAATTCCCGATAAACTTTCAAAAAACTGTTTTTATTCGATTTTGAGTAGCTCTGATATCAATAAATAGTAAGATCATTGAGTAAACTAGTTAGTGACGTCACAGTGTGCTGTTGCATTGCCAAATCTACGAGTATTTAAGAATCGTGTTTGGCAACTCATAAATTGTTTATTAATTGATTGGTGATTCAAATCGTAATTTTATAGATGCAGAAATGTGGAATACTTACTGTGCACGCGATCTTGTTTTAAATTTTTTAAACAGCAATAATTTTAAAGAGCAATCAATATTTTATTCGATGCTACAAACGCTAGCATATCCCTACCTCAATCTGTCACTTTGCTAGATTTTCAACCTTATCACAATAGTGGAAGGTTGATGTTCGATGTGTAAAATTTGACAGAAAGGGGTAGGTTTGCCTGCTGCGGTCTGCACATATCAAAGGTTTCTTCGGAAGGCAAAAATAAGTAAATAAAACCAAGTTCGGAGGCGAAGACCGGTTGATGAGATTTCTACTGCACGTAGTGGTCTTGATCTCTTGTCATGCAATGAATAGTCATTATATACATTGTCTTCTTGTCTCATTTACTCGGCGCAATACGTTTTCTTCTTTTATAGGGTTCCGTAGTCAACAAGGAACCCTTATAGTTCCGCCATGTCCGTCCGTCCGTCTGTCCGCAGCTTATTAAATGATACCTCCGCGTTTGTCCACTATCTCGCCTGATGGTAATCAAAGATGTGGTCGACAGTGAAGCACGCTTGCCTAGAAGTAACCTGTTCACTCTTAACTTGAAGACTCCAAGGTTATAGCTGTCGGGAATTAAAGATTTTCTTCAATTCCCGCATATCAAAGGTTTTTTCGGAAGGAAAAAATAAGTAAATAAAACGACAATTAATTACTTTCAGATACTTGACGCTGAGCAAAGACCGCGACGTGAAGGTGGAAGGAATAGATGGCGTGCAGTACGCCGCCAACGACTCAGCATTCGACAATGGACATAAATACCCACATATGGTACGTTTTCTTCAATCAAAATGCTTGTCCTGATAATAACGAATAAAATAAAAAAAGAATCATCCGATTTGATGCAGCCGTTCGGTTGTTATAAACGTACAGACATACTTATGCGATTTTGTTAACATTTTAAATAACTATAATAATACCGAGAGATACTGTAGAGTTTTTTGCATCGCTTTTTCAAAGTTAAAAATTTTGGTATAAAGTGAAAAAGTTTTTTCTAAGAAATTCTTTAACAAATAAAATCTTAACCCCACACTGGGTATTTCCCCTGTGTCGTGGGTGCGTTTACAAAACATTAAAACACCAAGTCGAACACTGAACAACTACTTGCAGGTCAATCGAATATTTATTACGTGCGGGTTCCAACACAACCATTCGTTCGATTAATCGCCACGCCAATCGTGTCGGATTTTTCCTTTTATTTTTGGAATCTTCTGAATTTAAATTAAATTTTCAAAGAGTGACGACACGGTTTGTGGAGTTGGCTGAATGATCGACTGTTGCGTAGTTATTTCTATGATTTGCAAGAAGTTGTTCCGGCTCTGGGTGTTTGTGTATGTTAGTTTCTATGTTTCGGCACCCACGATACATGAGAAATTCCTAGTGAGGGGCAACGTTTTTTTAAAACACAAGAAATAAAGGACGGTTTTACTATTCTAGGCATGCTACTGCGACAACGTTCGCGACGCTGACTGCGTGCCGTCGGGTGCACTGAACGTGTCCGACTGTCGGTTCGGCGCGCCGGCCTTCGTGTCGTTGCCGCACTTCTTACATGCCGACCCGGTCTATGCACGGAAGATCGACGGCCTTAACGCTACTGAGTGAGTATAGATACGATTATTTCTGTTTATTTCTGACTATTCCGGACAAACAAACATATGAACTTCTGAAATTATCATTCGTCTACGGAAAAAACAAAGTTCAGGCCATAGACCTAATTGAATTTTTTACTGTTGCCACAGGCCTAGAAAGTTCGAGTTGTAAAGCCTGGATTTAAATACGTCCCAAAAATATTAATAATTATTTAAATAGGAGCCTGTCCGTTGTTGTCCTCCCCTCAGCGACGTCCTAAGCCAAGGGTACCTTTAGAGTGTGGTAGAGCTCTTTTAATTTCAGTTTTAAAGGCCATGCCTGAAGGTCTTACATTCAAGGCACCACACGATTAAAGCAACCAACTCGAAGTCTAAGATACCAGTAAAAAAAAAATGCCAATAGGGTATTTTACTAAATTTTTTTCATTAGTCCGAAACATACCCAGATTATTAAAAAAACATTAGACCCATATTTTTTTCTTTTATCACGTAAACCATAATGGACGAAGATACAACGCTTCTAAAAATCACAAAACGTCATTCGGACGTTACAATCTTACAAGCGTAATGACGTCACAGGCCCCCACTCCCGAATTTGGAAGCGTTGTATCTTTGTCAATATTCATTGAATTAAGAAAACAAAAATTACGTGTCCATTATTTTTCAGTATTATTACTGACGGACTAAATAGATTTTCAATTTATTTATGCAGTAAAATACCCTATTGCTTAATTTGTTTAGATAGTAACAATATATTAAATTCGGAAGCTTTGCTTCTGTAACTCTACATACCCGATGGAAATTATATACACCTGTATATAATCTCTATCTTTATCTAAAAATCATAATAATTTAGTTTCCATTATTCTTTCACAGAGACATGAACTTCAGACTAGCGTTAGAGATGTTCACGGGCATGCCGCTGTCAGTGGCCGCTCAGCTACAAATTAACTTGCTTATCAGGCGAGTCAGGGGGATTCCGTAAGTCAAATAAAGCATATTATTTTTCATTTATTTAGTAAAAATATAACTTAGAATCCATTGCAACTTTATACGTTGTACAAACGCCAGCACATCTACCCTAGTTTGTCCAAATTATTTGGGTAATAGATTTCGAACTTTATTACAAAAGTAGAAGGTTCAGTTTTGATTGGGCTTTTCTGGTCGGTAGCGATTGTACGCTACCGACCAGAAAAGTGTAAATGAATATTCTAGCAAACTTCACACATGACAGGTGCCGATACCTGTCTACGATGAAACATAATTCATCTTGAGCATTTTATGTTACCCTCTCTGATCTTGAA
Source organism: Agrotis ipsilon (assembly GCA_028554685.1). Lineage (NCBI taxonomy): Eukaryota > Metazoa > Arthropoda > Insecta > Lepidoptera > Noctuidae > Agrotis > Agrotis ipsilon. The sequence goes on from CM052965.1 coordinate 18,232,535, forward strand.
GCCCTAGCATGACTTTTCATGTTTTTTTGACGCACGGCCAAGATAATTTTCTGAAAAAAAAAAATCCTCATTCGTACACTAAAGACGCTTTTTCAATTTTTCCATGCAATACATGCAGTAAATAATTCAAGTACTTACGCTGTAAGTAAAATACAGGAAACTTGTGATAGAGTTTTTGGAAAATTCCAGTAGCCATTTAAATTCATTTAACAATTCTGTTCTATGGTGCTTTACATGGCTTTCCCCGATGATGCATATCGTGCTTAAACTTTACTATATGTAATACGCATGTATATTCACCCAAAACTATCTCCTCCCGCAGCATAAACAACGTGTTACCGGACCCGGACACGATGGTTCCGATGTTCCGGTTCCGGCAGGAGACCGCGCTGACGCCGGAGTACGCGGCGCTCGCTCGGTTCGCACTGCGACTGCGGTACTGGATACCTTATGGACTGTATGCGCTCACTGTGAGTATTGAAACTTATACTTGAAATTAATAATATATTTCGGAAACTTGATCTCGATCTTTAACCAATCGGGCCAGCAATCGGGATCTTTGGCTTAATTAACCTTATGCATAGTCGCGGGCAGGATTAATTTAAACCTACGATTTGCCTTAGATAGATTGTGATCTCTTCCTACAAAACATTGCATCACGCCATGGCCGGAGAGTTATGACGAAGTGTTCTTAAAGTACTGCCACATTTCACCAGTATTTATGTGTTGTCCCATATTATAGAGGGCAATAATAGTATTGCTATTTACCAGATTCAAAACCAGAATCCGTAGCATACTTTGAAGACAAGCCAACAAGACTGAGAAATTCCTTTTGGAAAAACCCTACAAAAGTGATACCTGACTGTCAATCTCACTCAGCAGTTACGATTACGAACACCGACAGCAATGAGGCAGACAAAATCGACATCTGTACATATATTTAATTAATATTATAATCTCCCAATGCAGGCATTTTTTGCTTAAATGAGGCTCCAACCATTGATCTCTTTTTGCGTATCGTGTTGGAGAATAATTTATTATAATAAACAATAAACGTTTCTTCTTCATCAAGTAAACGTTTTTTCTTTTATTTCTTTCTTATTTCATATCTAAAACATGAATCAAATATATTTTCAAATTTCCAGGTAATCGGCGTGGTTCTACTAATAGGAGGTATAACGATACTAATTAGAAAAATATTAAAATCGCCTGCGAGCCAACCTCTCATATCGGAAGAGGAGACACCGTCGGAGTCCTAGTGAAAACCACTCTTTAATCGACTGGCTCAAATTACTAAAATCTTAGTGACAACTAACCTTAATATCGAACATAGTTGTTAATACAACAGCCAATAGATTAGCTATCTTGCTAAGCTAAAATCTATAGAACGATTGACTTGACGAAAATAAACCTTATAACCGTGATGTTAATGTACATATACGAATGTCAAGAAGATAACCTTATAAATAAGAATAACACAATCCATAGGCTCATTTTCTATCTAGCTCAGGTATCATACGAATAAAAACTTTAACATTATGCGAAGAAGGTTCTGTATTGCATGAGTAAAGTTTTCGCTCTATAGATTTGGTATTAGTGTTATCGGGCCCTAAATCGACTGCATTGGTGCTAATAAGCTCCTAGTGTTCATTGTTAGTCGTGTTCGCTAATTATTTAGGGATAAATGGTCACAAACTGACGAAAAGTGATAGTGAATATACAGGATTAATTTTTAACAACTGGGCGTATATGATTATTTCCCGGAATTTGGTCCTTTTTAGCAACATTATCGAATGTTATAATAATACAGGGTGTGATTTTTTTTCGAAAATCAGCGGGTTCTATTCCTGGCCAGGATTATAGATTTTTCTAAAATCCAATGATGCAGTTTTAGTTTTCATCAAAATCGGCCTCCTCTCAACGTTTTTCGTAGCCATCCACGCCTAGTTGAAAAATTCACTCTGTATATAAATGTATAAGTGGAGAATTATAGAAGTCATATTGAGTAAGAATATTTGTGACATTTCTGTGTTTTAATTCGTTTGATTATGTGTGAGAATATAATTAGTTTAAAAATATTGTTGGCTTCGCTAGGAATAGTACCCTAAATTGGTGCCTTAAGTTGACAATCTGTTGCCAAAATCACTTTTTTATATTTTTGTAGGAAAAAAAAATGATTTAATAAAATTGACTGTTTTGAGCCGCTTGACATAATATTATGACGTAATTTTTCTCGTTTACTTTATTTGCTGATATTATAATATTCGCCCAAATTGGCCTAATATATGAAAGAGTTCTGTATATAGAATAGGATATTCGTACCGATTAACAAGCGGGTTTAAAAGGGTTTAAATATAATGAAATGTGCCAATCGGGACCAAAAAGGTAAAGGTAGAATTTTGGAAGTTGACCGCAACTGCAGACCATAGCGACAACTGCAATTGCAGACCATAGCGGCAACCGCAACTATAGACCATAGCGGTAATCGCTTCTACAGACACTAACAGAACGACAACTATGGCTGATTATGCCATGCAGTTGTGTCGCTGCGGTCATTCGTTGTCATTGTAGTTTGCAGTTGCGGACACCATGGGAAAAGTTTAAAAGCAGCACTAACGACAATTCTAACCGTAACTGTTGATTTTCATAATAATTAGCTTTAATTTAGATTAATCTTATGAAAATGAGCTTCCCTTCTTGTTTTTTGCCACGAAAAGTTCCAAATGTTTATACAGGGTGTGGGATTTTGTTTGAGTTAACAATAAACACTCTGTATAGCGAAATCATATTTCAAGTGCAAGCTCAATTTTTGTTTTGTAACTATCATAAGTGCCTTGTAAATGTTATGAATAAGTGTTAATTTGTAAAATAGTAGGAAATAATTGTAAAATATACATTGTGAGGAAACCGGCATGTCGTAGAACTAAAAATTCGAAGACATGTTATATCTACCAAGTCGCACTTGGCCCGAGTGGTGGATTATCTCATCATGTCATGGGCCTCTCACAGAGAGGAGGTCAGTGTCCCAGCAGTGGGAACATTTTAGGCTGATTATATTATACTTTATGTATGTATTATTATGATATACTTTTATATTTTTTTATTGCGACAAATGACTTTATATATATAATTTTTATATAAATATAGTGTATGTTGTGTTTTTTATAATTTACCTTGGTTTCACGATAAGGGAACTAGATAGATGTTGTGGAATATTCGCCACCAAACTTAGTTGCTTCCAAATGTTTTCTGTACGCACTAAATGTGCATCTAAATTTTTTCTAACAATAATATTTTATAAATGAAATAAATATTATTAAATCGAAAGATGTTACGTCAACTTCTTTGTGGATTTTTTAATTTATACATAGAATTTCAGAGTTACCATTTATACAAAGGAAAGTAAAATTTATCTGCCTCACTCAGTCAGAATTTTATTGTTATATAAATAAACTGTGGCTAAAAATCGAAGAAGTTTATTTTAATTAAAGAATTACTATAGCCGGTCGACACTAACGGCATTTCACGTTGATTTTTGCGATAATAGACTTTAAATGTTCGTATAAAATTCTATTAACGTGATATAATTTACGGCTTTTACCGTTAGTGTTGTACTAGTGTTACAAAGTGTTTAAATATTTTATTATTAAATAAATATATAATGTTATTTATTTAAATAAATGCGTATTTGATGTTTTTCGTTTAAAGTCATTTAATGTACTTATTATGTTTTTATGACTAAGATATAATGCAGTATATTTATGTAAATAGATTTTCATAATGTAAATATTGTATTAATGCAGTTATAATTTTGTTGAAAATATATTTTATTATTATTTTTGTATGATTGGATCTCACTTTTTTTAAGCCTTTTTTCCCTATTTTCCGATTTTCTTTTTATTATTAAAGTCACTTTACAAAAATACCTCAAACCAGGTTTAAAAAAATTAACTACCATATCTTAAATAGTATAACTATTCAAAAAATATTTAATCCAGAAAATGAGATTTTTAACTAATATTTTTTCGAAAAAAAAATTGATAAAATATTTACATTTTTTTCCTACTTTTAAAAATGGAGATCTAGTATTTTTGTACGAGCCAATAATGCTCATACAGCAAAAGTACGTTTTGCGTACGTAATGATTTACGCTAAACGTGCTTTATTAATTATATTAAAACATAAATTCAGTCGTCACTAAAACTCAGCCACGAGCGGGTCGATCAATAATAACATTGCATCAAGTACGGCTCAGACAACCAAATATACGTAACTTAAACGTAATATTAAACTATTGAACATAACAGTGGTTTGGTGTGTGTGAACTTACTACTTTCCTACAACAACTACCGGGGTATCTGTCAACGACTAGAAAACCCCAACATCTTTTTGGTCCTTCGAAGCCACGGGATCACACGGCATAGCAACGAGTAAGTCGTCGTGTCTCCTCATCAGCAGAGTGCTCAGCGTGGTATATCCCAATTGCGTTAGCAAATCGGTGTTACTGGCCTCCCACAAGCGGGTCTCACCAGTAGCATTGAGACGTTGCACATAACGTAAAGGAGGGTGAGCTACACTGAGTGCCTGTACCTAACGAACCAGCAGAGAAGAAGTCTACTGCTACAACTTCAACTAAACAATCGGCGGAGATTACATCTACTGCTTCAACTAAGAAATAATCAGCGGGGATTACATCCTGCGGTTGTTTCAGCTCTGGAAACTTTGTGAGTACTCACTTACTACACGCCATCCACGTACAGCCACAAGGCAGAAACAATGTCCACAGAAGACTACCCTGAATTCGTTGAACTAATAACGAAACAGCAAAACAGCTACGAGAGAATCAAAACTCTACAAACCAACTATAAAAAGGATACTGTGAGTAGAAAAACCATAGACTACCTTAACAAGCGTATCGAAGCTTTACAATCCCTGTGGGATGAGTTTCGATCGAATCATGAAATTTTGAAGAAGTATGAATCTGCCCAAAGAGACCATGACTACTTTAGGCAGGACATATTTATCATAACTAAAAGCATGTTTGACGAAACAATGCAATCTATGAATCAACTACGAAGCAAGTTGATAAACGAACCTGGATTTTCGGGCATATCAAAACCGAAAATACTGGAAACTCCCGGAACACCGCAATTTGACACAACTGGAGTGCACCAACAAATCGGAGATGAAACGGATCAGTACCTATCAACTCTGTTACGTAACCAAATGTGTAACTTCAACGCTTTGAAGCGAGCGGTCTCCAAAATTAATCTGGGTGACATGAATGAGAAGTGGCAACTCCAAGATCAAGTCAACATATTACGATCGAAATGGGAATCTATCGACAAGATTCATTGGGAACTAAGCTACTTACTGCAAGGGAACGACAAGGATTATGAAGCAAAATTCGACCATTGGGAGCAAGTCTACGACAACCTAAAGGAAGAGCTAAATAGAAAAATCTTTGAGACGTCCCATTATGAAAAAACAACACCGCGTATGGAATTACCGGAGTTCAACGGAGCCTTCAACAACTGGATCTCCTTTAGAGATTTATTCTTTGAGATGATTCATAACAATCCAACGCTGAACAAAACGCAGAAAATGAAGTTCCTAAAGTCTAAATTGAAAGGCGAAGCGGAGAAGTTAATCAAGCATCTTCCTGTGAGTGCTGAGAACTATGACTCATGCCTCAATATTATACAGCACCGCTACGACAACAAGCGATTAATTTTCACCTCCTACATAGAAACCCTTCTCAATCAAGCGTCCATCGAAAAGCCAAACTCAACTAACATGAAAAAGCTGTATGATACAACAAAAGAGTGTTTAAACGGCCTAGAAAACATAGACGTTAATATTCCCATATGGGGCCCACTTATCGTCTATTTGTTATCCTCCAAACTGGATGACGTCACGTACGCTGACTACATAAAAACTATGAAACATTCAAGAGAGCTCCCAGACTTAGAGGAGTTTATGGAGTTCCTGGAAATGCAGTTCATAACTCTAGAAACATCCCGTAACAAAAAGAATGGCGGGAAACAAAACTACTCATCAAACAACCAACATAAAAATTATAATTACAACAAGTCAACGAACTTTAAAGACACAGAAAAGTGTACAAAAACCTTCCATGCAACGCTGAGGAAATGTCCACTATGCAAAAACGAACACAAGCTGATGCAATGTCCTACATTTATGGACATGGATGTCGCAACGCGAAACAAAACAACAAGAAATCTAAACTTGTGCAAAAATTGTTTGTTTAGTCACGGCGGAAATAAATGCAACTCAACGAAAACATGCCGCACGTGTAACTTCAAACACCACTCCCTTCTTCATGATGACAATCTGAAAGGGCAAAAATCAACGCCAACCACATCAACGGCAGCGGAGCGGACATCTAATCACATTAACGGTGAACAAGAGATACTCCTAACGACTATTCAATTACGGGTCAAAAACAAGGAAGGAGACTACGTCATCCTTCGGGCGTTACTGGATCAAGGCTCTCAAGTAAGCTTGGTCACAGAAAATGCTGCTCAGCGGTTGAACTTACCCCGCAATAAAATGAACGCTGCGGTCACCGGTGTTGGCACTATTATGGGGAAAAGTAAAGGGATGATAAAATTGGAATGCAAGTCTATCCATTCGGATTATACATTCAAAACAGAAGCGTTAGTGATGAGTAAACTCATCAACAATTTGCCAAACTCAACGATCAACACAGAGAATTGGACACATCTCAACGATATCGAGTTAGCTGATCCAGACTACAACATCTCCGGACCTATCGATCTACTGCTGGGAGCAGATGTTTACTCTGACGTGATTTTAGGAGGAATAATTAAACATAACAACGGTTCGCCAGTAGCACAACAAACAAAGTTGGGCTGGATACTGAGCGGCGCTACCAAGCAGTTTAACTGTCTAGTAACTCTAACAGAGCTAGATAATCTAACAAAATTTTGGGAAATAGAAGACATCCCTTTGGAGTCCGAAAATACTGCGGAAGACGAATTCTGTGAGAAATACTACACAGAAACAACCAAGCGATTGAGCAACGGGCGTTACGTGGTAAAAATGCCTATGCATTCTAACTACGAACAAAACCTGGGTAACTCGAAACCACAAGCTACAGCACAATTTCTTCATCTAGAAAAGAAAATGGCGAGGCAAGAACACTTCGCTAAACTATACAAGGACTTCATTCGAGAATATATCGATTTGGGTCACATGAAACAAGTGACAGAATCAGATAGTCGAGTACAAGCCTACCTACCACACCACGGCGTAGTAAGGGACTGCTCATCAACAACGAAACTACGAGCTGTTTTTAACGCATCTATGAAAACAGACTCCGGGTACAGCCTAAACGATTTGATGGAAAAAGGGCCAAATCTACAAAAGGACATATTATCCCTGGTCATAAAATGGCGGAGTTATAAATATGTTCTAACGGCGGACATTGAGAAAATGTACCGTCAAATCCTTATTCATCAAGATCAACAATGTCTTCAAAGACTTATTTGGAGAGAATCCAAAAGAGAGCCACTGAGAACTATGCAACTGTGTACCCTAACATACGGGACTAAAGTCGCACCATTCATAGCGATGCGGACTCTCCAACAGCTGGCCGAGGATGAAGGCAACGCTTTCCCTTTGGCCCAAAAGGCGCTACTAAACGAATTTTATATGGATGACGCCATCACGGGCCACCATACCATAGAATCGACAAAGCTACTGCAAAGAGAGCTAAGCGAACTACTGAAGAAAGGTGGTTTTGTTTTACGCAAATGGGCCACGAACGAACCATCTATTCTCAAAGACCTACAAAAGAAAGACAAGAGTAACAATAACGATTTTAACTTCAAACAACAAGAGTTCAGCAAAACACTGGGGCTCGCATGGAATAGCGCAAGCGATACATTCCATTTTATTAGTGAAGCACCTAACGACGGCAAAAATGCATCGTATACAAAACGCAGGCTGTTGTCGGAAATAAGCAAGATCTACGATCCACTTGGATGGTTGGCTCCAATAACACTTCAAGCAAAATTGATATTCCAAAACCTATGGAATGATAGTTGCCAAAACATTGGCTGGGATGACAATGTACCGGATTCCATAGAAAAGGAATGGAGACAAATAAAATCCGACCTGCCAAACATAAAATTCATAACTTTACCAAGATGGATAAAGTATGAAAACAATAATACGATCGAATTGCAAGCCTTCTGTGACGCGAGCGAAAAAGCCTACGCATGCGTTATCTACAGCCGAACTAAGTCATCCAGTGGCGATTACGAAACAACACTACTCGCAGCAAAAACTAAAGTGGCACCGATCAAGAAGAAAACTACAATACCGAGATTGGAATTATGTGCCGCAGTTTTGCTAGCAAAGCTACTACAAAAGATAACAAAAATCCTTGAAGATTACGATCTAAAGATTACCTGCTGGACCGACTCTATGGTCGTTCTAGCATGGCTTCAGGGAAATCAAACAAAATACGAAAAGTATATCACTAATAGAACAACACAAATATTAAACATCGTGCCTGCAATCAACTGGGGTTACGTGAAAAGTAACGAAAACCCTGCCGACTGTGCTTCAAGAGGTCTCCCACCATCCAAGTTGGTCAACTATTCCCTGTGGTGGGAAGGCCCTAAATGGCTTAAGGAGCAAGAAATACATACCCTTGACTCTAAACAAACATATAGCACAAACGAGGGCTTCCTAAAAAACTGTAATACAACTAATAGTACGGAACCCACGTCGATCAAAAATGAATTAATAAATTCATTACTTGAACGACATAGCAACATAAATCGTATTACAAGAATACTTACTTTGGTGATACGTTTTGCTGATGCATTACGAAACAAAAGAAGGTCAAATGAGTGCCATGAACTGAACTTGCACGAGCAAAACAACACACTGTTTATAATTATTAAATCAGTGCAACGGGAGTATTTTGAAAATGAGATAAATTCTCTAAACAAAAGCGAAAAACTCACCAACAGAAGCACCATTTTGAAACTTAATCCATTTTTGGACTCTAATGGAGTTCTACGTGTTGGAGGACGCCTGAATCACTCTGACTTACCAGTGGAAACGAAGCATCCTATTCTTCTACCAGGAGAGGGAAGACTAACCCAACTTATTGTTGAAAAGGCGCATCAACAAACTCTACACGGTGGAGCAAGACTAACGCTGGCCAACACTAGAAACACTTACTGGATAATCAGCGGCAATCGAACCGTCAAGAAAATACTTCGACAGTGTATTCGATGTCGTCGATACGCATCAACTCGAAATGAACAGTTGATGGGCAACCTTCCTAAAGAAAGGATCACTCCATCAAGGCCATTTTCGCACACAGGTGTCGACTTTACAGGCCATGTGGACGTGAAGATAAACAAAGGCCGCGGGATTAAAACCTGCAAAGGCTACATAGCCATATTCATATGTATGTGTACAAAAGCAGTACATATCGAACTTGTTTCGGACCTATCAACGGAAACTTTCATAGCAGCACTAAGAAGAATGTGCGCTCGCAGAGGCACCCCAAAACATATTTACTCGGATAACGGGACTAATTTTGTCGGAGCCGCAAGAGTTTTGAAAGAAGAGTTCCAACTATTTAAAACATTGCAATCGTCAGAGTTCTTCAAAGAGATCAACGACCTTCAAATCGAGTGGCACTTTAACGCTCCATCCTGGCCATCAGCAGGTGGCTTATGGGAAGCCGCTGTACGTTCCATGAAATCACACCTAAAAAGGGTGATCGGACAACAAAAGCTTACCTACGAACAATTTGCAACCCTTCTCACACAAATCGAAGCGTGCATGAACAGCCGGCCACTGTGTCCATTATCAGAAGATATTGAAGATCTGGAATACCTCACACCTGGTCATTTCCTCACAGGGAGTCCAACATTAACACTACCACTAAATGAACCTGAAGAAAACAAATCGATAGACATCAGAAACAAATGGAAACTCATTGAACTCATGCGTCGACACTTTTGGGATCGCTGGTCGAAAGAATACCTTCATTCACTACAAAACCGAAACAAATGGCAACAAACTAAAGAAAACATACAGATGGGGCAGCTAGTTCTCGTCAAGGAAAGTAATCTACCCCCAAGCAGATGGGCTATGGGACGAGTAGTGGAACTGCACCCAGGCAGCGACAACTTAGTACGAGTAGTCACGCTGAAGACACAAAATGGGATACTTAAAAGGCCCATAACTAAACTCGCCCCGCTACCTATAAACGAAATACGTGGAAGTACTGATACACAAAAAATCAGTCCAGAAACGAAACACGACGAGCCAAAGAAAGGCACTAATAAACGTCGAAAAGGGGTAAACAGCCTGCTTATGATGTTACTAATAGCATTTACAACGCTATCATGTGGACTAGCAGCACCCCTACAACATTTTAAAATAACCCAGTTAACTGAAAACCAACCAGTGTACTTTGACCCCGTCGGAAACATTCAACTCATCCATGATGAATGGAAACTTCTGGTATACTATAACCTGACGACATTCTGGCAAAGTACGACAAGGGTAGAGGAGTTCGTAAATCATTTAGGTCAACTATGCGACACCATGCCTAATGAACAATGTCACTCTACGTTACAACAACTCAAGTTCGAAATGAACCAGCTGAACGAGTTTAACATATTGCTGCGGTCTCAACATCAACAGCGGAGGCGACGTGGCTACGTCAACGGCGTAGGAAATCTTGCACGAGCCTTGTTTGGTGTCCTTGACAGCGATTTCGCGGAAAAATACGCTCAGGAAATAGACAAAATTAAAACAAACGAACAATATTTATTACAGCTGATACGAAATCAGACACTGATTATCGAGGCAGAAAACAACGTCATCAAGAAAAATGAAGACTTTGTAAAGACGCAAATGGAAGTAATTCAAAAATTCATGAACGAAACAAGAGATAATATGGCTGTAATAGAAAACAGATTTCAAGTAATGAAAACAATGAATGATGTCAATGCTGGAGCATTAACAGCTAGTTTACTAATCTCAGTACTGAGAAGGAACCAAGAAATGCTCTTAAGTGCATTGACAGATATCTACAGAGGTCATCTCGACATGAAATTATTTCCACCGCAGCAGCTAGCCGAACAACTGAATTACATTGCCGGTATCATACCGAAAAGATTAACATTACCTATCAGGGACAGCAATGATTCGAACATAAAAAATATTTATAAAATTATTTATGTTAAAGCCCGGCTCACTGAACAGTACCTACTCTTCGAATTACATATCCCGTTACTTAGCGATGACGAGTATACACTGTATCGCAATATTGCTATTCCTAGATGGGAAACAACTGAACAATGTCAGGTGATTCAGACAGCAACGCAATATATTGGAGTCAACTTCGTAAAGAGCACCTACATACAGATGGAAGAGGTTGATCTTCAGCAGTGTACCACAATGAGCGCGGACTATCATATCTGCCATGCCGCTACAACTATCAACAACTTGCATGGAGCCACGGCATCCTGCGAAGCCAAAATACTTAATCAAAATGTAAATAAGGTAACATGTGATTGGGTATCACAACAATGCGCTGACCAATGGATAAAATTACAGAGACCAAACATATGGCTGTATAATTGCATCAATGAGTGCACAATTCGCATTGTTTGCGAAAATCGAATTACAACAACGAGTGTAACAAAAGCAGGGCTCCTTGCCCTAGGTCAGGACTGCATACTTCAGCACAAAGACAACACAATTTATTCACACAACGTTTTTAGTAGCAGTACCAACATTGGAATAAACCTGGAGGTACCCACTATTGACTCACCAAATGATATGTGGAGTACACTAAAAAACACAAAGATTGTGCTACCAAAATTAAACTTATCTAATGACCACAAATTATTAGATGAGCAGATAACCGCACAAAAAGGAAGAGAGAGCCTACCTAACGGCCTAAGTGTCCACGACATCGGCAACTACGCTATAAGCTCTTTGCTGTTGGGAGGAATCGTTGCCGCTATAATAGTTTGGCGAATAAGAAGATATCTTCAGGCGCGTAAGCAGAGCGATACTACAACCAACGCGAAAAATACTCAAGAACGGACAGAAGATATAGAACTAAAGGAAATGCCTGCCTACGCCAAAAAACGAGGACATTCGGAAAACTACCGGCCACAGCTACCAGCAATTGGAACAAGATTTAAACTATGATTAATTAATTAAGAATAATGTATTGCTTTTTGTTTTGATTGCTTATTAACATGTATATTATTTAACATGTAACTCTATTTTGGTAATCTGAGTGCGTACACATCTTTCCCTCGGGAGCATGTACGAGCCAATAATGCTCATACAGCAAAAGTACGTTTTGCGTACGTAATGAATTACGCTAAACGTACTTTATTAATTATATTATTAAAACATAAATTCAGTCGTCACTAAAACTCAGCCACGAGCGGGTCGATCAATAATAACATTGCATCAAGTACGGCTCAGACAACCAAATATACGTAACTTAAACGTAATATTAAACTATTGAACATAACAGTGGTTTGGTGTGTGTGAACTTACTACTTTCCTACAACAACTACCGGGGTATCTGTCAACGACTAGAAAACCCCAACAATTTTCGTTTTAAATAAGGAAAAATATGACTTTTATTAGTTCTGAAAACATCGAGCTTATTATTATTTTAACGAGCTTCATTAAATAAGTAACCTAATAAAATGAGCATGTTGTCTATTTGTTACAGTTGTAAATACTTTAAAAAGCTGCCTAGCCTTTTAAAGGGATTTTAGCAAAAGAAATGTGGTAGTTTTTATTATAAATTTATTTTCCCATACTACATAGAAATTTCTCCTGTATCGTGGGTGCAAAAAATTTAATTTACTACTGTACACAGAAGACTAGAAGTTTGAAGATTTTTGCCCGGTTCCTATAAACGAAAAACGATTCGTTTTGCTTACGAATAGTAGTATTGTCTACGAGACGTAAGTCTAAACCGTTCCTATAACCAACGTTTCGTAGTTTAGTTTACCGACAGCTTGCTACCTACGGATAGGAGGGATACGATCTACGGATAGTAGGCCAAATGTATGCAGATGTCAGAAAACGGCGTGCCAATAAAATAAAAGAAATGTGGACGAGCAGTCAAAGTGACGAGTCGTTAAGAATAGTTTTACCGGCCGATTTCGGTCGGTTTTCTCTACAAACTTAACTTATTGTGCATTATTTATTGAAAATAATTGTAAAATGTCTCTTCAGATAGTGAATTGAGTGATTAAGAAACGTTATTGGACTGGAATTACTCTGAATCAGCTGAAGAAAGTAATAGTTATAGCCGAATTACAAAACGAATAATCAAAAACAAAAAATCGTCGAGAATGGTATTACCAACAGTGATGTAATTTTAGTATTATAGAAATTATAGAATATTTGAACTGTAAAACACGTCAATCTCGATGATGATGATAACAAAACGAGATTGATGTCATCTCAATCTCGTTTTGTTAACTTCAGTAGCCCGGATAAGCATTTTTTTAAAATTTCTTTAACACCAATTGTTATAAAATTAACAACAAAGTCGAGTCTTCTGAATAAAACAATGCATTTGTTATGCCATGAGCGCTATACAAAGGTTTTTTTTTTGTTCAACGTAACGCAAGGATTGTCCACCACGTGTTGACCATGTGTCGACGGAGGGCTTCGGTAGAATGGGTGACCGACAGCCACTCGTCACAGTTAGCTGACGCAATTATTTTTAGGAACGCTTCGAACCATTCGTTATTCGTAATTCAAAAACGAATCGTATTTTTTACCGATAACTTGTCGTTTAATATTGGAACCGGGCATTTGTGTTGTCCATGGGTCGCCAGCCATTTTGTTTTTTTTTTAGAATCGTGATGCATATATTTACATAGAGGACATTTAGACAAACAAAAAGTATAATGGAGATAATGTGGTTTCAACGTTATTTACCAAAATAAAAATCGAAAACTGAACCTTGAAGAAACAACTTTTATTCTTCAACCTCGACATAATGTTTTTTAAAGTTGTGTTAATTAATACAATTATGTCATATTAATGTAAACTAAGTATGTTGAATTATAATGATCAATGATTTTTGGAGGTATAAAAAAACCTGTGGACAGTCGCATTAGATGATGTAAGCCGAAGCTAAAGTAGTTAATAACACTTTTTTTGTGATGTGTTAAAAGTCGTTTTTTAAAAAAAAATCGTTTTATTATCTCTAAATTGATTTAACATTGCAACGGCATTAAGGGTCACGAGATTGTCTTATCAGATAACCGTGAACCTGGAACATAAAGGGCTATTGACGTGGATTTTTGTCAGTACGAGTCTGATAGTCCCTACCAAGCCGATTTGTGTGGGAGGACTAATTTGACGATTTTACGAAGATAAAAAAAAAGAAAATGGCTCTAAGAAACCACTTCTTATACCGTTATTTTATTTTAACTTGCAACTATACTATACATTTATCTGTCATTTCACGATAGTCATTTCAAATTATCTGCGATAAAGGTAACCTTAATGAGGTGATATTGATTATAAATCAGGTTTTAGCAACAGTTAAATCGCGCTTTTACCAAAAACGTTAGTGCTGAATGAATATAAATTAAACAATACATACCGAAGTTAGAGAAGTTTTTAAATTGTTGATCAGTTGCATAGATAGATGATGATGATGAAAAACATTCTGCAGTTCCCCTAATATCAATAAAATTATTAACATAGCTAGCTGCCAAAAAATACTTAAAAAAATACCATTATTTTTAAGTTAACAATAATGTTATTAAGCAATAAAAATATAGTTGTTAAGTGTTTGTAAAGAAATTTTATAAATTTAATAAAGAAATCATCACTAGTCTGTGGTTTTTCTATATCAGATCCTAAGCTATATAAGACATTACCGTGACCCCGGAACATAAAGGGCTACTGAAGGACACCGTGGATTTTAGTCAGTACAAGTCTGACAGTACCTCCCGCCCTGCCCGGGGTCGGTGGTCTCATTTGATGATTTCACCACGTAAAAAAAAAGCTATTTAAGACCCTTTTTTGTAATCTAGGCTAGTCTCCGATACCTTACGACTTTAGTATCCATTGACGCTTGCCTGTGTATGAACCTCGATGGATTTGTATTGCGATAGTCGCCTGGATACCAAAGTCGTAAGGTATCGGAGACTTGCGTCGCGTTGTGTACGATGGGGCTTTTATTTCGGAACTGACCACCGCTATGGATACGTGCTGAATACCTACCGGTATTTTTTATGGAGCAACTGCAATGACCTCCACAATTCAGTTACTGAATTATTTATCCTTGCAATCACGCAATTAATTTCAAGATAGTCGTTTATCTTTTTTTTATTTAAAAAAAACGTTGCGCCACACTAGGAATTTCTCCTGTGTCGTGGGTGCGTTTACAAACATATAAAATCACATACACAAACGCCTAGACCCGAAGGGACTACTTGTGGATCACACAAATATTTGCTCCGTGCGGGAATCGAACCCACGGCACACAGCGCAGCAGTCCAATCGATCAGCCACTGCGCTAACCGTGCCGTAAACATCTAATGGTAGGAGAAGTGACTCTTGTCTTGAGTATTGGGCCTTGGTATGATAGGCTATTCCCAGATCGGGTAAAGTGTTCTTGACAATTTCCAACTTAACATGGGTTTATAACCACCTAGACCCGGAACAACTATTTGAGCCCTCAAATAGTTGTTTACAAATTATGTATTATTTACAAATTATTATTTCGTGCGGGGATCGATCTCGCGACATACTGCGACGTGACGGCTCACGCATAAAAAGCCGAACAACTCTGATTGGATAACGTCATTTTCTACCTTCTGTATGAAATTCACCTTTCAGAACCACCTATAATTCGCTGTCAAAAAAAAAACCTTCTAAATTTCAGTTTTTGAAGATAAAACCAAGGTTAAGGGAGATCTGCTTCAGCATCAAATCAAATCAAAAGCATTTATTTAAAATAGACCAATAGGGCACTTTTGAAATGTCAAAGACATAAAAAAATATAATTTAATACTACAAAGTTATGGTGCTACAGTCCCAGTCACAGACATAAAAACTGTGAAAGTACCGTACATCCTCCAGAATAAAAGAAAAAAGAAAAAAAAGATACCTAACTCATTAGCTGTTCGTATTCTAGAAATTCTTCGAATTGAGATCAATGCCGATTAATCGAGGCAAAAGGTTACTTAATTTTGAACTACTTTCACTTTTTGACTCGAAAGTGTGCCAGGTCATTTATTAACCGAATTATTTTTCGTATTTTCAAGGTCCTTATGTCAGCAGACCTTACATCTAGGCTCACGCTTTTATCCCTAAAAGTGAATAAAAAGTACAGAATACACGATCTTTACACAGGTTAATTATGTCATATATATGTCTTCAAATCTAACAGACAGCTGATGTGTTTCTTCAGGGTTTGTTCCTTCTTTCTAGGTAAGAAGAGTTTGGGAGAATTGTCTTTTGTAACTGACATTCAGCTTATTGATCCCAGCTGATCTTGAGCTTAATTCGATTTGTCTCATCCACTTTGTTTTTTTATCATGCATGATAAATTCATGAAACGAGTCCTCCCGCCCAGGGCAGAATAGGAGAAAACCTATGGTTTTATTCATGTACGTGATTACCTGCTGTCATTTATTAATCCTTTCTATAGAATACCGTCAGTACGTAAAGCTGACATAAAGATGATCATTATCAGAACTTTGATCAGAACCATAAAATTTACGTGCATTGCCGTCACCGCCAAATCTTCAAGTCACGTTGATATACGCATGGCAACGTAAAGATAAGTTTTCTGATAACCAACTATCAGATAATATTAGATCCGGCTGTAGTAAAAATCCAGAATGTACTCCATTGATACATTCCTATAGGTATGTATGATTATCATCTAATGTTTTTCGGATAATCAACTTTACTGTATTCGGGGAAAACAATCGTTCATTAAAAGTGACTAATGAAAATAATATTTAAAACTAGCTGTGCCCGCAACTTCGTTCGCGTGGATGTCGGAATTTAACAATGTATTTTTAGTTGCAAGCGCTTAATTCAGGCCACGTTTTTCATATAAACCGTGTATTTAGATTTTTTTTAGATTAATCAAAAATATTTGACACTTGTATTCCAGGTTTATGTAGGACTATTTTCCTAATGCCCTCTCCACCACACCACACCACACCACACCACACCACACCACACCAGACCACTCCACTATAGTTTTGCTATTCGAATGCGAAGTTAGATTGCGCGACTGACGTACGAAATCAAATTGTGAGACCAAAGTGCACCCGTAATTTTACTTCTAAAACACTTTAAATTCAAATATCTTTTGATAGACTGAACCGATTCCAATGAAACAAAAACTAAATTCCTCTCCAAGTTACGCTTAATCGTTGAGTATAAAAGTTATCTACATTAATTTCGTACATTTTACGTGATACCTGGACAAATACACAGACAAACAGATAAACAGACAAACAGACAAAAATTCTAAAAATGCTAGAAATGGGTTCTATTGGTTGTCCTAATACCCTGGCTATATTTTTTGAGTTTTCTTTTAATGTACAAAAATAACTTTTCTACAGTTTTATTATATGTATAGATATAGATATAGATAGATAGATAATGTTTTACTGTTTCCGGAGGAAAAGATAACATCAACCTGATTTATCAATTGAAAGGGATAGATTTATAAAACAAATTACTTGCTAGATAAGTTGGCTGGAGGTTTATCGTATGGTGATGGAGCGAACTACCAAACGTTGTGACTCCGTTGTGGTGGATAGGTAGTCAGTCTATCATCATCATCAGCTGGGACATACAAAGGCATCCTCTCTGTGAGAGAGAGTGGACCAAAATCCGCCACACGGACCCACTGCGTGTTAGTAGATATTACACGTCTTCGAGTTTTTGGTTCTAGAACATGCCAGGTGCCCCACGATGTAGTCCTTAACCGTTTTGAGAGCAGCGATGAAGAAAAAAACATTACACAAAGGAATGCGCCTGGCTGCTTTTGAACCTCATAAATAAGGGCCGATGCCACTGTGGTGATGGAAATGGTAAAAAACTAGATAAATAAATCTACATAAGACTCATTACTCATTACGCCAGCAATTTCTGAAGGGTTAGGCAATAGTTTACTATTAGTGATTTTCCCATAAAATTATCAGTAGGAAGGTATGTCCCATGCAGTGAAGGTCACGTGATCAATTGGGCAGTTACATACTGTCTTCAATAATAAGATCCCGAACCAAGGAAACGATCACAGGACTTAAAGTTTAGCAGTAGTCTCTGCGACCACAAGACTAAGCAAGGACAATATAGCTGAAGCTCATAATATTAACTAGATAGCTCATAAATAAAGGCCCAAATTCCCCGAGTGTTACAAGCGGGATCCGCAATGGATTCCCTATTACGTGTCAAGTGCCGTAATGTGACAAGTTACGACATTTCAGCGAAGGGCGATGGGCTATCGCATCGACCCACATTATATTAAAGGCCCTCATACTATGTATGAGTTACTCTTTGTAGGAAATTCTGATAGGTTCATGATCCGTTTGTAGGATATTTTATCGATTGGGCCTTCATGAGCCATTGGCATTTTGATTGGCACAATGTACGAGTATGAGCAAGTTCTATTCCCGCAAAGATCATAGATAAATAAAGATGAGAATAATAAAGATTTTATTTTCCTGGACTTGACCGCCACGCGGTTTTCCTTGTCTAAAATTGTCTCACCGGTAATATCGGAATATAAACTATCCTGTGTGTAAATCCAGAGTATAATCTACGTCTGTGCCAAAATTTATCACAATCCATTCAGCCGTTCTTACATAATCGAGTAACTAACAAACACATATCCATCAATCCAAGCTTTCGCATTTATAACATTTAGTAAGGATTTTAGACATGGAAAATGTTGATTCTTGACTTTGTTTATACATCTTATTTATCTATAATACTATTTATTCTCGCAATGAGTGGTCGACACACTTAATATATTCTTATCTCACGTTTACCTCGTCGGCCACACTCCTTAGTAAACATTATGCTGCACTTGTTTGACACGTGTCGTCTTCCCGACGCGTCTGTTACGACACAATGTGTGGTCTAATGTGATCTAGGCTGAAATAGGCTATCAGGGTTAAGCCGGATCTCTGCGGTCAAGGACAGGATGGGTGATGGGTTTATGATACAATGATTATCTGAAACTAGCGATCTGTAGTGTATTCGCATTATTTATACAACAACAAAAATAATTAGTCAAATTGGTAAAACCGTTCTCGAGATTTGTCATTTTGTCACAGTCAAAAGGACTTGGTGATGTGTTAATGTGATAGTCAGCGATATTAGCCTTGTGTGGGTATCGCAGATAGGTCTCTCCCCTCGTAGAATCGGTATCGCTACACCAGTGTTTCCATTCATCATCATCATCATCATCATCATCATCTCAGCCATAGGACGTCCACTGCTGAACATAAGGCCTCCCATTTTGATCTCCACATATACCGGAAAGCAACCTGCATCCAGCGTCTTCTGGCGACCTTCATAAGGTCGTCTGTCTACCTTGTTGGTGGAAGTCCTACGCTGCGCTTGCTAGTCCGTGGTCTCCACTCTAGCACTTTTCGAGGGTTGGGTTTAGAAATTCGTTACCTGAATTTGAAGATACTGGAAGTTTAGGGGGCTCAAGGAACCTCTTCCCTAACCCTCCAAAGTAATTTTGGCTGCCGGAGTTGCGTCTAGATATTTTTAAGCAATTTTCAAAATTACGTATTCATTAATATTGTGTGAAACGGAACGGAAATTATATATATATTATCGCCGTGCTTTAGAAGTTTTTCAAGTAGGATATATATACACGTGAAACGAAACGTAAAAAGTCATCTTATGTATAGATTTTGACAGATACGCTGGGTGTCATTCCGTTGCTTTCGAGTTATTGTGAATGTGCTCCTGTGTTATGATTTGCGTTTTTTGAAGACTTTGGCTTTATTTTTTCGATTCTGATCGATTGCTTCACTGTACGACCTCGGCGTACTTACTGGACACTGATTGCAGCCTGTTATGGCGTCTGAAAGTAGTGGCAGTGGACGCGACCCAGAAACTGGGCCGTCTACGAGCTCGGGGCTTAGTGGAGGTCCGGCAATTTTGAAGGATGTCAATATTAATAGAGCGCGCGGAGCGAGCTCGGGACTTGGGGCACCCCGACTCGGACAGGTTAGGTCAGAAGGGGATGGCGGGGTCTAAAGACCCCGCCATCCCCTTCGTGGTTATTTTTTTGTAAACTACCCAGAAGTAGGAGCCCCGCGCAGCGGGGCTCCGTCTGCTGGGCTTCAAAAGTGGTGAGTGGCATAGGGGAGGGAGTTTACTACCCTCCAGCTCTCTGTTTCCTCATAAATAAGTTCATTTTAACAAAAAAATGATAAAAACATAACCTCAAAATGCGATTTTAAATAATTAATTTAAAAAAACTATGCTTTTCCGGCAGGCGAAAGTGGTGGGGGGTGCATACCCCCGCCACTTATTGCATACACCACGAATTTCTAATTCTAAACCTTTACCCTTTTCGACCCCATCGGCCATCTGTTCTGCGAGCAATATGGCCTGCCCATTGCCACTTCAGCTTGCCAATACGGTGGGCTATATCGGTGATTTGAGTTCGTCTACGGATCTCCTCATTTTGGATTCGATCACGCAGAGAAACACCGAGCCCTCTACATAGCTCGCTGAGCGACGCTGAGCTTTGAGATGAGGCCGATAGTGAAAGACCACGTTTCGGTGCCGTAACTCATCAGTGGTAACACACATTGGTTGAAGACTTTCCTCTTGAGGCACTGAGGTACTGTTTCCATTACTAAGATTACGAGACTTACCCATCTGACACTCGAGAAACCTTGTATTTTATTACAAGTTAAAAATCAAAAATTAAAACAAGTTTTAAACGTGCTGCTTTTTTTTGCAAATATTTACGTTTCAAACATTGCATAAAACAATAGGAAAAAAACATGTTTTAAAATTAAATGAACTATTATTCAAAATTTAATTTTCCCTTAATCTCAACTGTTTTAGGAAATACATACTTACCGATTCAAGGACGCCATGTATTTGACCACAACAAATAGTAAGTATCTACATCGCGGTAAGATAATGATAATGTTGGTAATTATCGCCCCACCCACTCGCCAAACGAAACATCGCAAGAAGATTGTATTGTTCAGAAGGAAATCAAACATTAACTTATAGAACAAAGAGATGGTACATCACCATGCTTGACTGATGATTGGTGAGCTCAGTGATCAAGGTCTGGTTTCTTGTTTCTGGATTTTGGGATCTGTGATGTGATAGTCTGTATTGTTGGGATCGCACAATTTTTAATTACACTACTGTTACATCAAATATTTTCTCCCTCCCCGGTTGGTGATAAGAATTGAAGAAAACAATAAATTCACTCAAACGGTTTATTAGCCAAAACACCCTGTATTGTTACCTTGATTAATTTAAATAATTATACAATATAATTTACTGACAATGGTGAAATAAACAACATTTCTTGGTGTTAACTATTTTATACAAGTAACGCTAGCCAGTTTCAACCTTTTAAATTAAGAGCTAGGGTCATGGGGAATTGGAGATAACCGGGTACTGATCCGATGACGACTACAAAAATAAAATGTTATCAAATATCTGAACCTTCCAATTAAAGTTGCTTAAATTAAATTAATTAATGGTAACAATACAGGGTGTTTTGGCTAATAAACCGTTTGAGTGAATTTATTGTTTTCTTCAATTCTTATCACCAACCGGGGAGGGAGAAAATATTTGATGTAATTGTGTTGTAGCCACGTTATAAAATACAGGGCAATTTTTATGCGGTTCTAGTAATTGCAGCATTTGGAAACTTTCCAAATGCCTTTTATACACCTGAAACGGTTACAACATCGAAATCAGTGTTTTAATTGCATTCCTATATCAATTTTCGAGTGCACTACATAGCCTCATTTCTTATGTCCATACAGTAACATTGCAAAATTAATTTAAACTCGTAAATATTTGACGGCTATTAGCGACGTTGCCAACTTTCTAGTTACGCGGTCTTAACTATAACCCCTTAAATTACTAGCTGTTTCCTGCGGTTTCACCCCCGGTCGGCTCCTTTTAGTCGTAGCATGATGTTAAATATCCCATAGCCTGCATAAATAGGCTATCCAACAAAATATGATTTTTTCTATTTGACCCAGTAGTTCCTGAGTAAGCAGGATCAAGAAAATATTACTCTTCAGCTATAAAATATTATAATAGACTAGCGGCCCGTCCCGGCTTCGCACGGGTGGAGGACCCGGTCTAAAACCCGGTCCCGATGGTTACAAACACAACAAAAAAATAATTACCCGAATCGGTCAAGCCGTTTTCATGTTATGTCGTGACAACGGAAAACGGGTTTCATTTTTATATATACATATAGATAAATAAATGCACACAGTTTGTACGCACGCTTTAAGTGCAAGTGTCACAGCGATTTAATTGCATTACTAATTAGTAAAGTTTACTAAGTGCACAAGCACTCAAGCTGTCGTACATCTATATTATAATTAAGTAATCCTGTGCTCGTCTGACATCTTGAACTTGTAATTAATCTGTTTGATAAGCGGTTACTACTCTCTACACATTGTTCCTTTTAGTTACGAGAGAAAATAACAATCCAAACATACAAATTACATAGGTATCTGTTTCAAATCCGGAGGCTCGCCCCTAGGTATTTATTTTTATACATTATGGTGAAATATGGGAACAGGTAATTAGTAAATTCATCTCAGCTGGAAAGCCGATACCTATCGAGTAAACAATTCTAGCTAAATCATAAAGTGAACAATACCAGCGATCCTCCCAGGCTTCGCACAGGCGCAAATTTACAAAAATAGTAAAAGCCTTCTAACAAGTGAAAGAATTCATAAAATCAGTTTTAAAATTTCTTAGAAGCTTTCCAAACAAGGACAAAGAATCTTTTATCTTGTAGAGTCAGTAGTAGAAGTCTAGTTCTATTGTACTGTATTGTATCTCGGTACGATTATTCTGCTTCATCCAACTTCAGGGTAAAGTCTTAATGGCATCTAGGAGCAGCGTCGTCCTAAGGAGGCCGTTTTTTCAGAATCATAGTAGGTATGAAAATTCGCAATATGGAATGTTCCTTTAAATTTCTCAAGCGAATAGTAAGTGAAAAGTGCAAGGTGGTCTTTTTAGACCCCAAATTCTTTCAAAGCTAATGTGGACCATTTGGTCCAACAGCTTTTACTGGTCATCTCATCATCTGCCACAAAGTTTCTTAAGACGAACAAAAAAGAAATGACGTATTTTTATGAAACGAATACAGTGAGAAATTCAGTTTTCATTGCAGTATTTTTCAGAGGAAATAAAACTAGATGACTAGATGCCTCAATTCAATGTAAAAGCTAAAAATACGTGATAGACTCAACATTACATAAGTAAAAAAGTTTGTTTATAAAGAAAATTCTTATAATCGAAGCTTCTTGTTTTTCTCATCGCGCGAAACACCGGAATTAAATTATATATAAGAACGTAATGTATAAGAAAACTGCGTTGTTTATACAAAATAGGAACTGCGTCTCTCAATTTTTCATCTATCATTTTGACATCAAGATAGTTCAAATTCATTCGGAATGTCAATAATACTCTATTAGTTATCATTCAATTTGATATCCAATGTATTCAGGATCAAATATAGTGGACTTTATCTATGTATACAAAGTACATAGGTATTCAGTCACTATTGTTTGGTCGTGGGGAACGCACGCACATCGTAGCGAAAAATATCGGTAACATCGTAACGTGGTTGTGCTAAGAAAATAACATAAACAAATAGAAATTTGAATTTGGAAGTGTTTTTTTTTTAAAGTGTTGGATAAAAATAGTGCAGTCTTTTACAAAATCGACTATTGTTGCTGTCGATTGATTTTGAAAATTTTCGGACGAAAAATAGAAAGGTTAGTTTGTTTTCCTTTTTTAGAATATGTTTTTCTTTTAGAGATTTAAAATCAAATATTATAGGTACGGAACTGATAGCGTGCACCTAAATCTGAGTCTACCTAAAAAGATTAAATTGTGAATGACCGAATATGGCTTAGATTAGGAATTATTTACTCACACTATCTGGCCCGTTTGAGTGAATTGCGAAGTAATTTTTGTAACCTTGGAAAGGTTTTTTTAAATATGTGTAAATGTTATCAATACCCAGAAAAATATACCTATCAAATACTGTTTCGGAATAACTTATTGTCATGTTAATGATTATTCGTAAATGCCCAACACTTTGTCAATATGCGGAATTTAGATTCGATTTTAGTCAAATATACGCTAATTACTGTATAACAATTGAGTTAATTATGTGTTGGTTTATAATGCTTGGGACCCAGTAAGGATATAATAGTAGGTAAATAAAATAAAATGTTTTTCTTCATAAAAGTTGCAATAAAAACAATAATTAATGATCTAAGTAATTTGTATATTATAATTATGATAATTATCTTTATTATTATTTTCAGAGCATTGTACTTTGTATAGTATTTTAATTTCGTAGACTCTGTTATTAATTTTCTACTATCTCTGATAAGCGTTTTTTCGTATCAGATAAACAATTTTACGCGAATCGCCCAGTTCCTAAACAAGAGTTGAGTTAATTTAGGCAAGTACTTATATATTTTAACAATATTACTGAATATTTAGATATCTATACCTATTTAATAAATGTACTGACACATAGTTATGTATACATTTAATAGGGACATACCTAATAAATAATTCGATTAGGAATGAAAAATCGACACTAATTAATGTAACTTGAAGTTGCAAAAATACACTAGTACTAATTTATATTTTCCTTTAAAAAATCATTAATTATGGTACAGTCCGCGTCACGATGTTTCCCCCTTAGTAACACCTGCGTTCGTTACTGGGGTAACCTTTCGCCCAATGTACAATGTGACAAACTTTTGAAAGGGTTCTGAATTGTTTTCAAAAACCGTTGCATGTTAAAAAAAATACACAGAAATGATGAAGAATATTTATTGGTCAAAAGAAATCAGTGTTCGGCAGGTTCGTGAGACATTTTTCAACTTTGTCTCATTTCCCTGGAGATGGTTTACCTAATTCAAATAACTATTGTTTTTATTTCATTAAATACTCATTCTTTTATTTGTCGGTACGTTAAACATTACAACAAAAACCTGTCAACTTCAAAACGTCATTTCACGTTGATATAAGGGTTGTTTTGTAGTTACACGTTTATAAGATAAGCGTTCAATTTAACAGATGTTTATTTTTCTTGGCAAGGCGGTAAATATTGCTAAAGTTAAAGAATAGCAAAGCGTTTTACGAATGAAAACAGTAAATGTCAGTTAATTATATATTTATGTGATTGGTATACGTTTTTAAATATTCAACAAAAAACTTTTTGGCAACTAAAAACAAAAAAATGGAAATGAGATAGTGTCTCATGGTTGCGCCAATAGGCTCAGAATTAATAAATTTATTAGAAGCGGTTGTTTGCCAATAATTAATATGTGTATTTTAATTGCATACATTAACATTAACCTAAAAACAAACACTAGTTTCATAATTATTAGGCATTTTTTATTCATAAAAGTTAACAAACTTTACGACTTAAAAAAAAACATGGTGAAGCCGACGTCAATCAATATTTAACTTTGACGTTTGTAACGACATATAATTTACATTCATTTAAATTGCCAGATTTTGGCACCATTTTGCAAGGTCTGTAATTGAACCTGTACTGATAGACTGGCTATAATCTCTCAAAGTGTAAGGCGATCGTAAACCTCGGGGGAAATGGGACTCTTGTGGGTCGCAGGACCCAGAAGAGTCCCATTTGACCCCATTGACCCCGGCAGGGTCACGGGACTGTCTTATTAGGTAACAATGACCCGGGAACTTAAGGAACACCGTAGATTTTAGTCAGTATGAGTCTGACAGTTCCTTCTGGTCCTCTAAGGGCGGGAGGACTTATTAAACGATTTTACCACGTAAAAACAAGTGTACACACGTCTAAACATCAAGCTATATAAAACTAGGTACTTTATCTTGGCCTCAGTTTGTATTATTATTTTTTCCGTACAATGAACGGAGAATTTTACGAATTTTTTGAGGACTCGTTTGATCATTTTACCACAGAATAAAAAGTACCTTAAGAACCTTTCTTTAGGGTCAGCGCACAATGTGCGCGCAGCGTCGCGTCTATGTGTGAATTGACCTTTAATCTGTCGGCACCGGTTTGTCTTCTCCATAAAAATGATGCAACATTGGTCTAACATGATCACCATGCGTCATTTTACCGTTGAACGATTATAGGCCTAATTCCGTCTAAAATTCAACAAAACTTTAGACTCTAATTTGTGCTGAGTAACGATGATACTTCATTGTGATCATTGGAGCTGCTGTGACTCACCTGTCGTTTAATTGTTAAGATGGTTTAGTTAACTGTAATCTGATTAAATTGTTGTGTAACATTACATTTGAACAAGAATTATACTTACTAGAGGCGCATACTCCAGTATGCAAATACGCCGATTTTTGAGAAGAATAGACAAGCATTTTTTTTTTGTTTATGTCCCTCATAGTTTAGGTTAAGAAGAGGAAGGCCAAAGAAAAGATGGATGGATTGTATAAGTAAGGATATGAAAGAAAAAGGAGTCAATGATACTATGACTTGTGATAGGGGAAAATGGAAGAAAGAAACGTGTTGCGCCGACCCCAAGTAAAATGGGATAAGGGCAGGAAGATGATGATGATGATGAGTTTAGGTTAAGAAAGAGGTTAGAGTTCGGTTTTTCCCGAACTCTTGACAGAATGTCACTTTACTTAGGCCCTTTTGTCAATAGGATACAGACACACCAATGAATGTCAAATCAAACCTGATTATATTTCGTACGGGGATAATCACTAATTTGTTAATGTATTGGTCTTGAGCAAAAACAAAACTACTTAATAATATTTCTTATTTTATTTGTAGTAAACTAAAAAAAGAATGTACTTTAAGATCTAAAATGAAGTTGTTAAGTATGTATTATTATAAATTAATGTTGTCTCTTAATAAACTATTTAAAGGATACTCTAGATTTTGCCTTAAGCTTGGCTCTTCGGTTACGGTCAAATTCACGTTGGCATTTTTATTATTAACTGGTCCCTACCGTCCTTCCCTGGCTGGGAGGAGTCATTGGATGATGATAAGAAGTAAAAAAAAGGTTCGATGTTTAACCTTACATGATATGAGAAATTCCTGAACCAATCTTTACCCACGATTTTACTTGTACATGTACACACGATTAAGCTTTATAAAACCATTGTAACCTGACCGTTGAATGTGCGCAGAAATCATATAAAGTGAGACCAAAATAAACTGCTTTTGTATAGCTTGAGTAGCCGTGTATACCTAAGTAACTTGTTCTTTTCTTTAGTAGTCTTATCGTGGGTATAGTTTAACCCTTTATCCGGTAGTTTATAACGTTAACGAGGTTTATTGAAAGTTCCGGCGATTTAACTGGACTTATTGGAAGAAATGTTGAAGATGCATTTCATTGTGTGTGTGCCATTCAGACAATGCAATCTAAAAACTGTTGTTTTCTCTTCTCTTACTCTAATAAAAACCTCCCATAATAGTTTTTTTTACAATACTTTTAATGCAGGATTTATTATGCATGTACATACTTATAGTATTTTAGAACTGTTTTTTTTTTTTAACTTTAACGCTCATATACAGGTTACATTGACAAAAACTTAAATCATATGTTTTTTAACATCCCGGATCAACTTCAAAGAGGCCATACAAGTATTCGAACCGAGCTCGCAACTCGCTGCTCAGAAGTCGATCATTCAACCGGGCTACAAACACAAAAGGGCCACAAGTCGAAAAAGTTCAAATATTTTCTCCAGCAAAAATCGTATCAATTTAGATTTTTTCGACTCGTGACTCTTTTCTATATAAGCGGCGAATTTTCTAGACAAGTTGACTAGCCCGATAAATAATCATATAAGATCCAGCCTGTCCCTAGCTGTCTTTCCCAGCGACACCCTAAGCCGAGGTCCGTACCCCACAGTGGGTGCCCTTAGCGTGTGGTCGCTTAGTTTTTTACTAAGTTTGTTGCCCTGGCTGGAGGCCTTAAATTCTTAAGGCATCCACAGAAAAGTCCGGTTCAGCAGTACACAACCTACTAGAGGTTGACCTGCGAGAATCCCCACACAAAAAAAAAAGACAAGTTGATTTGTAGAACAATGTAAATATAACGTAGTACCTATATGAAAGCTATTTACTCACTGTTTACCCCTGGGGTATAAAAAAGCAAACAGTTTGCCCCAATTTATACAAAGCCTTTGTTATCCGCAACATTTTTCCAATTATTTATCCTCAACGCTTAACAAAACGTTTGTTTAAGTGGTTTCTCCTTTCTTTAATTGAAATTCGTATACATTTCATTAGGTTGAGTAAAAGAAAACATTCTGTAAAAGTAAAACAGTACTTTTTGGGGTGGAAAATCATGTAATGATATAATGAGTCCTCTCGCCCTGAGTGGAGCGGACTCGTACTCTTACTTTTTATGCCCAAGAAACTTCGCGGTGTTGAACTGACATCAATATTGCAACTGAATGACTTAAAATATCGAAAAAGACGATATAAATACAAGAAGCCACCAAATGTCTCATCACATAGTCTGTGATTACTTTCATAGTACACCCATTTCTTTCAGCTCGATAAAAAATCTAATTTTCTTTTTTTTTCCATAAGTGGCCTAAATCATTCCCATTAAACCTTTTTCCTTTTTCGTTATAACCTTTCTACAAGAAATGTCAAAAAATTTTGAAACTGTCCACTTTTTACGAAAAAATCTGTGAATGCCATTAAAATATTCTTTTTAAATGATTTTTTTTTGTGATCAAATGGCTTGCTTTTAATTTTTTGAGCTTAATCAGCCAATTGGAAATGATGTTAACCTTTTTAAACTTTTTTAGTTGTCCATTGACAGATACGTCAGGAAATGTTGGTAAACTTTTTAAAATGTAAGACTTTTTGTGTACCTATTCTTTTTTTAATTTTTTTTTTCTATCAAATTTTGAATATCTTCAAAAATCATGACAAAAAAGGAGCAGTTTCAGAAACGTGATTCATTTGCATTTGCTCTAGCAAGAAACTTCGTATTTTTTTTTCTAATCACGAATTAATAATTAAATTGCATTGCAACACAGAACAGATATTTTGCACAATATTTATTAAGCTCTAAAATCCATGCTGTTTATTTTTATGAGCCACTGGAGACTATTAAAGAAAGTGAATCAATCAAGTCACAATTGAGGAATTGAAGACGAATGTGATGTACATTGTGGTCGACAAATTGCTGGCCATAATTATGTCATTCAGTGAAGTTTTTTAAATCAATCAGTCGTTCACATTCAGCTTTAAAAATTATCAGTGACGGATCTAATTTAATACAGCATCACGTATAATTGACATAATTATTTTGTATAGATAAGCTGTCAAACAGCCATTTTTATTCTTCGGATAAAAGTTTTCTGACTCTTGAAAAAACAGCCCTTATTTAAATGGAATATCCAAGGTACATGACAATTGAAGCCTAAAGAGGAAGATAAATTATCCCCTTCATTTGATTTTTACGTAAAACAAAGTGAACATGTCCAAGGAAAATATTTAAATGTGTGTGTAGCGCTTAGTCACACATTTACTAAAAGTGACCTCACTAAAACGTTAGACACGTTTTGTTTTGAATCTGGACTTTACGATCTAACTTTCCTAATTTCTAACATATGTTTCTTAATACATTACAATAAAAATATTATTTTGACATTGAGTCTATTTTGGGTCGTCTCAATTCAGATTTAATTAAAGCGCTATGTTTTTGGTCGCACCACAAATCAACCTCATTTTTCTTTCTATGTCCTATTTTAACCCAACAATGTTAGAATCACCCTACCCGAATCTGTCAAATTTTACCAATTGAACATTAACCGTCCCCTATTGTGATAAGATTGAAAATCTATGAAAGAAATTTGACAGATTGAGGTAGGTTGATGTGCCGACGACGGTACTTTGCCCGTTTTGGGTAGTTTTCTATAACAAAAGTCGTTGTAAAATATAATAGCAGAACACGCTCGCTTCCAACATATCGTGTCTTCAAGTAATTGCCGTTCTGCCGTTCATACATTTTGTAATTGGACAAGACAAAATGTCTGGTCGCTCAAAGAGATTAAATGGCGGATCAATATCAAATACCAATAAGTACTATACGTTATTTTTATGTGACCACTGACTGACGTAGGTATTGTCAAACACAAGTTAGAAATATCTTGGTCCAGTACCCTTAGTACGAATTTTCAGTATTAGAGAAGTAAAGTAAAACTGGAACTTTGACAATTTCAAATTGACAATTTTCAAGGAAAAAATTAGTTCCTTCTTCGCACACCAGAGGCGCTGTTCCATTTTTTCATACAAGAAATACTGGAAAGACGCTGTAAAGTAATAGTGAAAACTCGTGCTAAGGGTACTGTTGTCTTTTTTCTAACATCAAATGACTTCCCGTCCTAAGTGGAGCTGAATGGACTGTCAGATTCGTAATAAATTCTGACTAAAAACCACTGTGTTCCTTCAATAACCCTTTACGTCCCTGGGTGACGGTTACGCGATAAGATAATCCCACGACTCTGGCAGGCTTTGACCCCCGTTAGATTACTCTTTGAGGCGCGAGTGGAACATGATGTAAATACTCTCGATTTAAGACGCCACGCTAGCCACCTGATGTAATTTAACAATTTAAACTTAACCGTAACACATTAATCAATTCGTTTTATCCAACACCTGTGTTACATCCGGATTAAATACTAGCGCCACCTGGCTATCTCTCGACACAAATAATTTAAAAGATTAGCCAAAATATAGATAACGATGTTTTGAATAAACTGTGATTATGTTGGTAAATACCATTGCTCTATTTTAGTTCATTCATTATTCAGTTTAAATCATGATCATCATGTTAATTTTTTACTTTATCCAATAACTGAATAGTTACAGACGTCAGCAGGTCAACCTACCCGAATCTGTCAAATTTTATCAATCTCCACTATGGTACGTAATAAGGCTGAAAATCTATTAAATATGTAAGTCGAATATTCATTTTAAGAACTGTAGTGCTACACGTTTTCTGTAAAATTCATGATCTTACTTCAGCCAAGTGAGAGAAAGTCGACTCTACTTTTATGATATAAGTTAAACATACTCTTGGTACTTACCATAACTTATACTCCTTATTTATAATTTTCTTTTGTCTGTAGGTATGTTTAGAGGTCTTCTTGTAATACAGGAATTTCAGGAAGAAAACCAAGGGAACACTTAACTATACATATTTTTAAGTGGCAATAACCACTTTTTTTATGTTGCCCCGCACTTAGAATTTCTCATGTGTCGTGGATGCGTTTACAAACATAAAACTCATATGCACAAATACCCAGACCCGGAAATACAACTTATAAGTCACTAGCTTTGCCCGCGACTTCTTTCGCGTAGATGTCGTTTCATACAAACTTTTGAATTGATCAAAATC
The DNA here is from genome assembly GCA_028554685.1 of Agrotis ipsilon. Taxonomy (NCBI): domain Eukaryota; kingdom Metazoa; phylum Arthropoda; class Insecta; order Lepidoptera; family Noctuidae; genus Agrotis; species Agrotis ipsilon. The sequence goes on from CM052965.1 coordinate 18,264,259, forward strand.
CTTTCTTAGCGGATGCCTACTTCATAACATCTACCTGCATGCCATATTTCGGCCCGATCCGTCCAGTGGTTTGGGTTGTGCGTTGATAGATGACTATGTCAGTACCTTTGAGTTATGTATATTTAGATAGATATTATTGATGCCATATTGCTCGCAGAGCGGATGGCAGATGGGGTCGAAAAGTGCTAGAGTGGAGACCACGGACTAGCAAGCGCAGCGTAGGACGTTCACCAACAAGGTGGACAGACGACCTTATGAAGGTCGCCGGAAGACGCTGGATGCAGGTCGCTTCCAACCGGTACTTGTGGCTATCAAAAGGGGAGGCCTATGTTCAGCAGTGGACGTCCTATGGCTGAGATGATGATGATGATGATGAGATAGATACCAGTACTATTAGGTATTGTGTGGTCATACAACATTTTTGATCCGCGCAGCAGTCCATATCGCCTCACCTACTGCGCTAACCGTGCCGTCAAACTTTAAAGTCGGTTGACCGACTTATTAGCCACTTTATTAATCTTCGCACGAGTTTCTTTGTCAACAATAGAGCCATTACCTTTATACAAATAATAACAATGCAATAAATTGACAGGAAAACGTCTGTCGTTCATAATTTCGGCGTGCTCTGCCCTTCGAGCATAATATTCGGTGAACTGCCGCAGATCATGGTCGAACGTTGACTTTATTGAGGCCATTTGGCTGATGGACTTTTCAAGTTTTCTCGTGTCACAGGACTCCTGTAAAAGACAAGACTTTCAAGAAGGTCTAAAATTACCACTTTGGCGGAAAATTTAATACGAAATGCAATCATAATTTAGTTGGAAAGATTAATAATAATCTTTTATGTCGTGTGACTGGGACTGTAGCAACATAACTATTTTTTAAGCTTTTTTAATTTATTTAACGTAACTATTTTTGAAATGTTTTTGTCTTTTAACATTTCAAAAGTGCTATAACTGGCCTACTTGAAATAAATGCTTTGATTTGATTTGAATCTGTTGATGTATCAATAGAATGTAATTTTTTTTTTTTTGAGAATTTTATTGCAATGTATTGACATAATGCTTCTGATAAAGTATTATTTTTAGACTTCAAGTTATCATAAACTTGAAGCAGCAGGAATTTCGCTTTGTGTCAATAACATTTTTTTTGCATCACTCTGCTCTGAAAACGGTTAAGGAAATTATCATGAGGAAATCATGTTTCGGCGACTACGTGTAAACACTCTCACCAATAAAGAGAAGGCCTATGTCCCAGCAGTGGGAATGAAATAACTAATCTTAACTTTAATAATACAAACTTTATGAGAATTTAATTTTTATCTTGTATCATGTTGTTATAAAGACACCTTATACCTTTTGTAGCGTTATAACAATGACTAATCGTTGAAAATTTATACAACTTTAATATGCTATTTACATGTAAATAATGATGACTTATGTTTAGTGATGGTTAATTAGTTTTCAAACGGTGGTAAAGAGGCCCCTATATGTTATTTATTAATTTTATTTGGAACTTTATTTGTGGGTATTTTGTTATTTATAATTTTTGCGTAAATGTGGGTGAAGAAAGTGTGTTTCCTTAGGGCTCAGGCTTTACTTGGAAACTGTTTTATGCGCCCAGCTTCGACTATGTAGAGTTCCGTAATTGCTTTACGTTCGATAGCCCAACCAGCAGGGCTATTGGCTAACTTGATAGTCACGACCAGCAGTTGTCAACCTGAACTTGAATGACTTGATACCTGTTATGAGGTTAAGTTGAGGAGTAGAGTGCCTCAAGAGCGTTAGAATTGTTGGTTGATTTTAGGGAACATTTAAAATTATTAGTTTCGTTGGAAATACAAAAGCCAATTCGAAATTCACCTTTTGACACCTATTTGATGGTAACCACACTACGCAGGATAAATAATATTTGTTAATCCAGGGTATATAGTATCTGTGTACCAATTTGTATCCAAATCTGTTTAGTACGGTCGTTTTTGTGTGAATGAGTAACAAAACACTAATATAGCAAGAGAAGTAAGGATGCAGACATTATAGCTTTCTGCTAGTAAGTACCTATCTTATTTCGGACACCATAAAACAAACTTGTAACACGATGACAACGTTAAAAAAATAAAATATATTAATCTAAAATAAATAAATATAAACCAATATTTCATATCGATTATTATTATTGTTACAATTATTTATTCGCTGCAATAAATAATTCAGTTTTATGCACAGGTGCTACTTAAATCCTAGATCTATGCTAATTTAATTATGCATTATGAACCAGTTTTTAATACTTAAAAATCAACACCTGATCACGGAAATGTTTAATTTATTGTGAACCTTAGGTCAATACACTAGAATTCATGATTCATGGATGTGTAATAAAATAATGAGGATCAGCTGAGCTAGATTTTATTTATTTATTGAAATTTTAATGAGGATGATTTAATTATATTTATGTATTGTTCTTTATTTTATTGTACATATTATTATAAATATCCTTATTTATAATTAACATAAAAACTTGTTAAAATATTTACGTTCAAATACGAAAAATAAAAAAGTTACAGGGCGTTAAAAAATTCTCAACATATCGCTGTCAACGGGAAAATATCGTTCTGAATATTTTGGCATTTTGGCATATGGCAACATAAAAAAAAATTGAAATGAGGACAAAAACAGATTTTTAAACGTATGGTAATCCGTGAACCCCAGCCGATGTAGATTATAAGAGATTCCAATGCTTATTTACATCTTAATAAACATTTCTATGGAAAAAATGGCTTTAAATAGTATCAATTATGTGATTTAGGTTAAAAATAACCATTTTGTGGCAGCGACTATTTAATTAATGACCGGATTTTCAAGTTAACCATGTGCTTTGTTATCTTAACTATATAAATATACCTCTGCTCTAAAAATATGTAAGTAAGACAGTTCACCACATTTCCATGGCAACCAATCAGAATTAACAACGTCTTTATTTTTAGTAATAATTAAGCAAGTTTTCTAAACTAATGTTACTTTAGATAGAGTAGGGTTGCTATACCTTCGGAATTTTAAAGATAAATTCGGAATATTAGTTTAGTGTCCCGATTGCGTTGGTTTCCTAAATCGTCCAGAGATCTTTGCACAAGGTTTCTGTATTTTACCTTACAGCGTACTTGAAGTATGTACTGCGCTCATTGAATGGAAAATTGAAAACTGCCTCTAGCGTAAAACCGACCTGCCAGGGTCACGGGACTTATACCATCACCGTGACCCCGGAACATAAAGAGCTATTGAAGGACACCGTGGATTTTAGTCAGTACAAGTCTGACAGTCCCTCTCGCCCTGCCCGGGGCGGGTGGACTCATTTGATGATTTTACCATGATAAAAAAAAGCTTAATACCGAGGTTTTAAAAAATAAATAAATGAAAGAACCTTTAATTTTTGTAAGAATGTGTAGTAACTTAGGTATATGACTTACGCATTTAAGTACCTGGCAACCTTTACGCAAAAAACGCAGTGTAGTAAAATCCGGATTTTTTCGATCTTGATCCGGATGATTTGATCGAAAGTCTCGTAAATACTTTTTTTTTATCTGGGAACCCTGCAACTGACCGTGACTGTGACAATGATCGTCCCTCTAATTTATTCACAAATCTTGCTTGTCTGGTTTAGAAAGTATAATGTTATGTTATTAAGATTACGTCGAGTCGGATTGGGGTTATCGAAATTGAGGCAAGTGTTAAGGTCAAAATCAATTATTGGTTGGAGCCGAAACTGCTCTATTCCTATAACTATCATCAAGTTATGATAAAATTTCGATAGTCACTCTTTTTTCTTTTTTTTACGTGGTGAAATCATCAAATGAGTCCTCCCACCCAAGGCAGGGCGGGAGGGACTGTCAGACTCGAACTGACTAAAATCCACGGTGTCCTTCAATAGATTTTTACGTTGTCGGTAATTTGATAAGTTTCGCGACCCCGGCAGGCTTTGGTCCTCTAGAGAAGGGCCCCGTCATAATGCTGACACTCTATGAGGCGCGCGTGGGCGTCAGCGGTCGGAGATCGTCTGCGGTCGATTTGACTCTACCCTGGATACGGATACATATCTTACTTCTTAGTCTTACTTATCTTACTTTTAAGGCTAAGTATTAGCATTAAAAGAGGAAACTCCGCGAGTCTCTTGGGCACATCACCAGTTGACAGCGTTGAGGATGAATTTTACGATGCTCTATAATAGTTCAGTTTATTATATAAACATTTCCTAGAGTGATGCACTGCTCTTTTATAATATCCTTAACTATATTATTATTATGGACATTAATATTTATCACACCCAATAAATTTGCTAATGGTAAAAACAACAAGGAAACAATTAAAAACCGGATTTGGCTATTTTTTTATATTAAACAATACAGCTAAGTAAGTGGAACATTTTAAATTGACATCTTTATTATTATTTATAATAAAATAGCTATTATCATAATGATATGAATGCACGTCATTGCATATGTTGCTGTTGATTTTGAATTTAATATATTTTTAATTAGGTAAATTATTATTTGTTTATGAATTTTTCGACTACAGTTGTTTTACAGTCTCAATTTCAGTTCCTCATATTCTGATTATATTTTATGACCTAGTTAGTCATATTATATGATGGTCTATATTTATATCGGGAACTACTACCATATTATGGATCTTACTGTTCGAAATAATAATGTTGTCAGTTGATTCACCATCGTTAATTTCATCTATATCATAATTGACTGGCCTGTTGGTATAGTGGTTAGTGGCCCTGACTGCTATGCCAGGGGTCGTGGGTTCGATTCCCACCCAGGACAAATGTTTGTGTGATGAGCACGATCATTTGTTCTGTGTCTGGGTGTAATTTATCTATAATATGTATGTATTTAAAAATATATAAGTATGTTTATCAGTTATCTAGTACCCATAACACAAGCTCTGCTTAGCTTGGGGCTAGATGGCGTTGTGTGATAGTTGTGGAATATTATTATTATTATTTAAATCTTTAAAGATCTCGGGATCATGGGATCCCGGACTTTTAGAGGGCATGCCAGGAGCCGAAGCCATCTTGCAGAGGCCCGTTACGTAATTTAAATGAGATGAGGCCCAAACCGGCGGTTATCCCTGTATGCACTATGCCAGTATACCCAAGGACAACCCCCGGTTAGAGTTAGACTATTGCGGAATGTGGAAACAAAAGACTGGGTTATGGCGTTTGGTGGGTTTGGTGAACTGGTTATAAATATATCTATGGAAACACTATGGCCCCTGCCTAATCAATGTTTAATATACATAGATACGCTGGCAGGGGGTGACTCGCACACTCAACAAATGGGCCCCCAAACATATCGCTAGCACTAGGTGACGTAGCAACAAGGGGCAAACATATCCTGAGGTGCTTGAGGAGTGGAGAGGTATTTCACGGTTCTCAGAATCGACCAGGAACCCGGAAGTATGGTCGATCCCTACAAACACTTACTGAAATACTTCCTTCCTCCGAGCACGTTTGTATTATTATAATATAATTATATTGGTAAGCCTCTATTATCTACTATTCAACTTGGGTCTTGCTTAAAGTGTGTTATAACACCCTTTCTTATTATTTCGGCATCCAGTTTGATATTGTCACCACTTTCTATATCTGTATTTGTTATATATTCATCAGTTTTTCTTCAATTTGCAGTAAATAATGTAGGTATTATAATGACATCATTGGAAAGTTTTTCAATTGTTGTTATTGTATTTTTATCAAATTTTATCAAAATCGGCTGATTGAAATTATCTAAAGCGTTTGTATAACTGAACACGTGCAAAAGTGCAGTGTAATTATATGAACAACAAATCACTGTATTGTATTGGAAAGTAGCACACATTTAACTATTATTTAGGTATATAATCATTTCTACGTGTTCATCATCAAAATTAAGGTCGTCTTTCGTATTTGATTTTCTCTGTAAGTCCGTTTATTCTTAACTCCCAAATAAAATTTTACGAAGGTCTTTTACGTCCACTTTCTGTCGCCTCTAACCAAGACTAAGGTCAAGAGTGAACCTATACCAGAAGAAAAACAAAGCACAGATTTTCATTCTTGTTCTTTTCTAAGCAGGACAACATTCATAACTTATTTTCGGCCAATGTCACTTATGCCTTTTTAGCTTTTAACCGTCCACAGGTATTTTTATTTATTTTATGTTTAAAAAAGGCGTTGCCCCACACTAGGAGTTTCTCCTGTATCGTGGGTGCGTTTACAAACATAATTATAAACTCACATACACAAACGCCCAGACCCGGGACGAGTACTTGTAGATCATACAAATGTTTGTTCCGTGGGGGAATTGATCCCGCGACACTCAATGCAGTAGTCCAATCACTCAGTCACTGCACCAACCGTGCATTCTGTTTTCAGCATCATTTAGTTATCATCATCTATCTGCCTTTTACTGAATAATGTTGGGTTTGGACTTTTAGTAAAACGGGCTCTCGTAGAAAAAGTAGGAAACGAAGAATAGAGAAATCTTAATACTTTGTCGTGTTTGGCTGTTACACTGTGAAAAAAGGGAGGCTCTCTAATTACTTACAAGTAATTGCCAAGTTGTTATTCTTAAAGCCCCGTAAGGTATTATATAAAATTTAATTTGTTTAAAAAGCTCCACCCTTTTCTAAAATGTTCTATGGTAGGACAACATTACTTTATATGGCTTCTTTGTTTATTAACTACGCAACCTATGATTGCGTTTTTAAATTCAACTTTCCTTCCTTATGGTGAAGATTAATATAAGTTCAAGCTGTACGTCCTACGGGATTTTTTTATCTGTTAATATGATTAATTTGCATACAAACTTCACCGTCTATTTGTTATTTGTATTCATCTATTATATAAAAATCAATTGCTGTTCGTTAGACTCGCTAAAACTCGAAAACGGCTGGACCGATTTGGCTGATTTTGGTTTTGAATTATTAGTGGAAGTCCAGGGAAGGTTTAAAAGGCTTTATTCTGAGGCGGTACGAAGTTTGACGGGTCAGCTAGTCAAAAATAAATTAAAAATGTGATATAAAGCTATCGCCCGTCGATTATCGAAAGTAGAGCTGTTAATTCTTATCGTGTTATCAAAATGCAACAAAACTCTATCACTGAATATTTCCAAGTATGCAGTATTAGGTTAACACCTTTATCTATGCTACATAACCTATGACAACGATAATATCTGAGATATGACGTGTGAAAGATCTTTGTGTAACAGGAGATACATTTATCAGCTAGGAGATGGACTGTAATATTGAATAATATGATGCAACTTATAGCCTAGTCGTAAACAAAATGATTTTATAAAATCTTCTAGTCACGCAACTACATCAATTAGTTTGGTGATTTTAATGGCGAAGACGCTCGTAACAAACTAGCTTGCAGTCTTAGGTTTGAAATTTAAGTTAGCCTATCAGTCCGTCATAAGACTGGAATAAAAGTAAAGTGGATAGAAAAATAAAGTTTTTAATTTTTAAATAAGTTGTAATACCGATTTATTTAACTAGTGGCTGTTTTTGTAAATTAATTATGTCCTTTTTTTTTGCATCTAGTAAAATGATAAGAGACGAATTATTTTCAAACAATTAACTAGTGAGTGCTTTTCTACCAAACTTCTAACAAATGAATTCTTTAATATCTCCTTTGATAAAAAGGAAAGGATGTGTAAAGGAAAGAAATTTTGGCCTAGCCTTTGATTTAGTAGATCACATTTCATTCTTAATTAAAATGAAAAGCTAATCTTGAAATTGACCATTCTTGTATTCGACTAAACGATACAATTTACATCTCGTAGTCGTTTTCTATTTTAACAAATTAATAACCAAGGATTGCACAACTTGCTTCGGTGTACTACAAGGAACTTACTTAGGTCCATTACTTTCCACGTGACAAACGTGAATATTGATCGCTTTTCCATATTCATAATTGCATTTCTTGCTGTAAATTGAAAATGTGAAAAGATTAATCAATTCTTTGAAACTAAATTAGAGGTATTTTTAAAAGTAATTATTACATGTCATTATTGATTGAGTTAAAGTGTGTTTCTTAATGAAGCGTTAATGTTTTCTTCTTCCAATACCTATGTTACACAATAGGTCGTTACTAATTATAAAAACTATCTATTGCTAATGGTAAAGTAAACTTTTAAATCTTTTGATTAAACTCGCCAATAATTTACCTTCAGGTCAGAAGAATACATAAATATTGATCCACTCGTTGAATTAACCGACGAAGATGTAGAATCACCTTTCAATAACGTAAAACTTTTATTTAAAATAGATGTTTTAATGCAGAAACATATTGACAGACATTGACAAAACAATACAAGTGAAAAGTTTTTGATGTTGTCATAGCAACTTAAAAAGAATAATATTATCCTGCCAGTGCATGTCAGGGTGCTATGCAACCTTTAACACTTTCCCTCAATGGTGGAAAATATTATGCAGCCCCAAACCACAGCACATTTTGACGAGTGTTGATTTTGGGACAGCTTTTGTCTGTGTTTACACCAACCGCATAGGCAATATCTGGTCGAGTCCCCGTCATAAGGTACATCAGCGCCCCTACAGCTTCTCTGTATGGGAAGCTTACTTTCCCTGATTCAGTGCTCTCCTCTGATGTAGTAGCTTCTCCATTGTTTCTATCCATAGGCGTTGCTACTGGATTGCAATCGGCCATATGGAACCTTTCTAGCAACTTTTTGGTGTAAGCAGTTTGGTTGATTGAGACCAAATCCTTTTCTTGATGGATCTCCAAACCCAAGTAGTAAGAAGCTGGCTTGCTGGTGACCTTCAGCCTCTTCTTTAAGTCGTCTAGAAAGCTTTCTGCTAATTTTTGATCTGATGCAGCGACTAATCCATCATCAACATACAGGGTGAGCAAGATCTTTTTGTCTCCGACTTGTTTTGTATAGAGACAGCAATCCGCATCGCACTGCTTGAAGTTGAGATCAAGAAGTATCTGTTCAAAGCAAGAGTTCCAGCAGCGTGGAGCTTGCTTTAAGCCATATAGGCTCTTATTTAATTTCCATACTCTTGGTGTTTTATCATCAAGCCCTTCTGGTTGCTTTATGTAGATATCTTCTTCTAATTTTCCATTCAGGAAAGCAGTCGTGACGTCAAATTGGACCATGTAAAAATTTTCTTTAGAGCAAACGCTTAGAAGCGATCTGATTGTCGACATCCTCGCGACTGGACTGAAGGTTTGGTCGTAGTCCAGACCTCTTCTTTGCCGGAAGCCTTTTACCACAAGTCGTGCCTTGTACTTTTCGATGGATCCATCCGGATTACGCTTGATTCGGAAAATCCATTTGTACGGCAGTGCTTTTCGATATGGTGGTAATTCACATAAGGTCCAAACATTGTTATCCTTCAGTGAATTCATTTCATTTTTCATAGCTTCTAGCCATTTTATACAGTCCTTTCTTTCCATGGCCTCCTTGTAGGTTCTTGGAAAAAGTTCTGTTTCTACTGAGCAGATGTAGTCATCGTACTTCTTAGGACGACTCAGAGTGCTCCTATCCCTTAAGTAGTATCTCGGCTGAGAGTGATTGTCTTCGTCATCATCGCTAACATCAGCGATGGGTTCGCGAATTTCTTCCCCATTTTCAGCATCGACAAATTCTTCGATTGGATCCTCTGGTGTCCTGGCTCGAATTTGATCTCCAGTGTCTTCAATAGTAATAGGAGCTGGATTTGTTGCTCCTTTGTCAACAGTGCTTGGCTCCGGTCTTGTTGAACTTTCTCCCTCTAGATCATTTTCGGGCATTAAATCCTCTTCAATTACTTCTTGTTCTGCTTCAGGTTCTATCCTGATGTGGTTGTATCCTCTATCTCCCCCTACTTCGGAACTCCTATCTGCTATTACAGTATCAGGATTTTCCGGAGCTGACGTTGTGATTTTGAATTCAACATCCGTCTCAAAGGTGATGTCTCTGGACCTGATGGTTTGAATACCTGTCCAGACTCGATAGCCATCATCGTTCTCATAACCGATCAGTATTCCCTTGATCGCCTTTCTCTCCATCTTCCTTCGCTTCTGCTTGGGAATGTGAGCGTAGCAGGTGCTGCCTATTACTCTCAGATGAGATATTTTCGGCTTCTTCCCTGTCCATAACTCGAAGGGTGATTTACCCGCTACATGTGTACGTGCAGTTCGGTTAAGTACGTATGCGGCGGTATTAATCAACTCTGCCCATAATGCTTGCGGCAATGTCCCTCTCGTGTACATCATGGCTCTTGCAGCCTCGACGAGTGTACGATTTTCTCGTTCGCTACAGCCATTTTGCTCCGGGGTATATGGCATCGTAAGCCTTTGTTGTATTCCGTGCTTGTTCAGGATCTTTCGAACATCTTCATTGTCAAATTCTCCTCCATTGTCGCTGAGAATGCACTTGACTGTATGTCCAATTGTTTTCACTTCATTCAGCATTTGTGTTAACTTTATCTTTACTTCGGACTTGTTCTTCATGAAATAGACCATGCGATATTTTGTGAAATCATCCTTGAATAATACGTAATACCTGTATTTTGAGAAACTTGGCTCAAATGGTCCGCAAACATCAGTATGTATCAACTCTCCAGGAAATTTAGCTCTTTCCCTTGTTCCGAACTTGAGTCTATGCGACTTGCCATAGATGCAGCCTTCACACTTTTTATCATCTTGACGCAACTTTATGCCTAGTTCCCTTTTGACTAAATCGCATACATGTCTCTTGTCTTGATGTGCGAAGCGTTCGTGGTATAGTTGAAGCAGGTTGGATCCAGTAACAGCATTCACTTCAATATGCCGTTTCTGAAGTACTGTCTTTACTGCCAACCTGTAAAGTCCGCCATTTGGTACTCTCTTTCCAACTATCCAGTCGCGTTTTCCAACAGCTAGCTTGCAATCATGGATTGTCGACGAAAAAACGCTGTTCTCAAGTTTGTCTTGTGCCGCTAATACAGAGAAAAGATTCTTCATCAGTGATGGTACCAACCAAACATCCGCTAAGTTGATTTGGTTTGTAACGCCGTTCACTGTCGACTCTATTTTCACAGTTCCTTTTCCCAAGGCTGGAATTTTTGTTCCATCAGCTGTCATTATCGTTTGACTTGAGTTAAATTCTTCAAAATCATAGAAGAAGTCACGCCTCACAGCGATATGTACGGTAGCTCCGTTGTCAACGTACCAATTGTTACGGTCAGTTGCATCATTTAGGGTATTTACCACCATTGTCATATTTGTGCTGTGAGCTTGATTGGAACTGCTTGTGCCTAGCTTTGGGGGTCGCCCATCCTTTATCCACTTCTGGCAGTTTCGAACCCTGTGCCCTTTTTCTGAACAATAATTGCACTTTATTGGAATCTTTTTCTTCTGCTTTTGGCTGTGCACAGAATCTCTTGTGACTAGGGCCTCTTGACTAGTCTGTTCCGCTTTGCCTTGCAATTGTCTCTCAAATGCGCAAAGTTGACTTGTCAAATTTTCAATTGTTCGCTCTTTCTTGCATAGAAGTGCCCAACTTGATTTGAACGCAAAAAATCGATCATCCAGACAGTCCATGATCTTACATATTAGGAACAGCTCAGGGAGTTTCGTCGTGGCATCATCATTTTTTGTAACTTCATTATTGAGATCGTTCCAGATGTTTTTCAATTTTGACATCATAGTCGAAACATCGTCCTCTTTATTACGAGAAAAACTGAAGAACTCTGTGCATAATGAGTAGGCTTTGTCCTCAGTCTGTCCGTCGAACAGCCTGTGCAGTTCCAGCCAGACTTCCCGTGCGTTATCAAACCTCATGACTTTCCGTAGTGTGTCCTCCGACATGTTGGTAGTTATGACTAAGAGTGCATTTGTGTCGGCTTTCTTGAATTTGGATAGTGCCAAATTGAAAACAGCTACATCTGCGTCTCCTGCTCCTGCCAGAGATGGCTTAGTTAGGGTACCTTCGACAACTTCTCTCGCGCCGTCTATGCCTTGAAGCATTAATAGAATTTTATATTTCCATGTGGCCCAGTTCGCCGTACCCACTAAGTTACCAATCTGCACTTTGGTCGAAATAGCATCCATTTTCGAAGTTATTTTTGTTATCGGTCTTCTAACGTAAACAACGGCCCATAACCTGTAGAATCACCTTTCAATAACGTAAAACTTTTATTTAAAATAGATGTTTTTAATGCAGAAACATATTGACAGACATTGACAAAACAATACAAGTGAAAAGTTTTTGATGTTGTCATAGCAACTTAAAAAGAATAATATTATCCTGCCAGTGCATGTCAGGGTGCTATGCAACCTTTAACAGAAGAAGGTTAAAGGGACAGGGCTCTGTTCAGCAGTGGACGTCTTTTGGGTGATGATAATGATGATGAACCGTCGACTCTGACTATGAATTACAGCCTTTTATACTTATAATCTAGATTCTAATATCAACTTAAGAACTTAGAGAGCCAATAGCTAAATGAAAAATACGGTGAGCAAATAGTAATATGAATACTTGAAATCAAAATCAATACATTTTTTTCAAGTAGGCAGTCTTGAATGGTCAAAGACAAACAAAATATTTTTAAACACTCAAAAAAATATGTTACTACATAACAGTCCCAGTCACAAGACATAAAAATTGTGAAAGTATCATAGATGCCTATTCCAAGAAGTAGATCTCTATGGTGCAGAACCGGCAAGAAACTCTATGGACAGTCTTTTTAGATCAGCAAAATTGATTGAACAGGGAGATAACAATATTCTGCCAGACCCTTCGAAGATGGCGTGATTTTCTTCGTGGCTATCTAATCTTGATACAATCATAGACAGATTGACGTATTTTTCTAGGACTTTATCAGAATGAAGTACCTAGAAAAACACACCACTCCGTCTGATAAAAGAAACATAGATGTCGAACTTTTGAATCAGTTGTAAGGAATTTGATCTATTTGTTATCATGACTTGCCTTAATCGTCTACATCCGATATATTTTTATCTAATCGCAAATTTGAATATTTGGCATGTCGAGTATTCGTGGTTCCTGTACCTTGCGATAGTACTTATCTAATACGATTGTGTGTTTATTTTGCAAAGTTCTCAGTAAATATCAATATTTCAGTTCATGACTTTGGTTCACCAAAAAATTAGCTCATTTAAGAAGTAACTTGTAGTAAATATTATAAGCTGTCGTGTACATGAGCCCGAAGAGTGCAGTCTGCATTCTTAAGGTGCATTCACACACATCAGCCACGTCACGACACCGTCACGTCCCGATGAAAATGCCGGGTGACGTGACTGATAATCATCCGGTTGGCTTGAGTGACATGCGGGAACAAATATCATAAGGGTGTAGAAATTTGTTTTTAAATCGGGCCGGTTGACGTGTCCATGCGTTACGGTGGAGAGTGTGACAATCCTACTAATGTTTTGGGGACACTTACCAATGGGACATAATGTCAATCAGAAAAAAGTAATTACAATTGCTAATGGGGCATCGTTATGAGAGAAAATATTGTGTGAAAGTCTTAAGAAAATTATGTTCCCAGTATGTTAAGAGAAAATTGTTTTCAGGTTCCGGTTTCTCACTATATATAGATTTTTCAGAGAATCTGGTAATAAAAAAATTCTAGGAAGATATTTTTAATTCGCTGCCAGCATTATTTTCAGTAGAACATTTTATGAAAATCTCGAGCAGCAGCCCGAGAGCTCCAATAAGCTTAGTTCTAACGAAGTTAGAATGCATATATCTACTAAGTTTGAGTAAATACGGGGAAAGGACGTATCTCTCCCGATTTTCTACATTTGTAATTCTGGCACGTAATGTGGGCCGGATTTTAACAAGGCTTTTCGCAATTTTCTAGGAAATATGTGGGTTAGGTTTCAGGATAAAGGGAATACATGAACTTTTATTATGATAAGCACGTATACGCTCTCAAGTGAGTTACGCGACCAAGTCTGAAATCGAACGTTTTTGTATTATTACACTGTTGGAACTTCAACTGAATATAACGTTGAAAGTTCAGCTGTTATTTTGTTCAAAGATTAATTTAGAGAAAACGTGGTGTCCGTGAAAACGGGCCTATAAAATGATGGGTTTTCAGGTCTTGGAAGGGAGATTAATAGCCAAGAATTCGAGGAATAGGGCGTTCGTTCATTTTTATTTTTGCAGAGTCATTGACAACTAGTGTTTACAAGAACAGTGTTGCTACTGATAAAAAATAAAATATTATTTCTTTATTAACCTGTGTTGCAACTTTAATTATGAGGTGGTTTCACAACAGTACCCTTGGCATGACTTTTCAGTAAATGAGACGTAAAGTAAACTGGAACTTTGACACTTTCAAATTGACAATTTTCAAGGAAAAAAATAATTCCTTCTTCGCACTCTAGAGGCGCTGTTCCATTTTTTCCCAGGGCCCATAATTTTTGATAGCATTTTTGTCAACTTTCGAACATTGTTTTTGTTTTTATAGATTAGCTGTTATTATCAATCGAATCAGCTGATTAATGTTTCATTGTTGTTTTGATAAGTAACTTGCGAGTTTTGCAGGGTTTTTTCCAAGTCATATGAAAATGGAATTATGTCTGAGGCATCATTAAGACAATAGTCGTAACACAGGTGAAAGTATGGTAATTGCAAGAATTTATGCACATTGCATATTGCATGTGTTTGCTTAGTGGCAATAAGTTAATGCTTTTACGAACGCACGGCTACGGCGTAGCACGTGAGTCGTAGCGTTCGTAGCACATAACGTTTGCCATTTCGAGAAAAGCCTTTTTGTTAAAAACCGAATTATCTTTCATTAGTTTTTTCAAGTTTTCATCGTGTCCAAGGTTTCGTCTATCGTCATACCGATATTTATCAAAATCTGTTAAGTTAAGACTTTTTTTTAAAAAAAACGTTGCCGCTCTTTATAAATTTCTCCTGTATAGGGGGTACGTTTACAAACATAGAAACTCATATAGGAAACACCAACACCCAGAACTTTGTAGATCATACAAATATTGTTTATTTTAGTTCGATGTGGGTATCGATCCCGCGACACGCTGCGCTGCAGTCGATTGCTCAGCCACTGCGCGACCAAGTTTTCATGAATGATTCAGGCTTAGCCCCTTCGTACACAACGCGACGCAAGTCTTACGACTTTGGTATACATTGACGTGCTGTGTTACCTGTGTACTGTAATGGGGGATCTTTTAAATAAAAAGAAATAATAATTTTACGAATGTATTCAACGCAACGCGCACTTTTTACAATTGTTTCTTTTCACTCCGTTAGTAGACAGTTCAACGTCTTATTTTTTAATGCATTTCAAATAATGTTGAGCGGCTTGATTCTGCCAATTAAAAACCTCTCGTGGGGTGACTCAGAACATGCTACTGAACAATGTTTGCTCTAAGACGTTAGGAAATTCGCAAAAAAAAAATTGGTTTTTCATACAAAATGAGAAATTCATCAGTATGAAAAATATTTTATTTTATATTTTTTTTTCCTAAAGTCTTAGAACAAACATTGTTCAGTAGCATGTGCTGAGTTACCCCACGAAAGGATAAGGATTAAGGTTAGCTCTCACAGTAAAACTTCTACAGTACGAACCTCTATGGATTTGTGTTGTGATGCTCACCTGGATACCAAAGTCGTAAGGTATCGGGGACCTGCGTCACTGTTTATGAAAGGGCTTATATAGTAAAAGTTATTTAGGTAAGTTATAAATATATAGAATGATAAAATGTTATATTATTCAATTTGGGGTTCCCGTTATCAGTGTTATCATGGGACAGTGATAGTAACTGTCCAACCAACTGATTATTTATGAAATACTGAACTTTATCACTTGTGCTCATCAATCAAAATAGATATACGTTGGATTACGTAGACACGTCTATACAACGTGTAACGTTAATAGCGCAAAATCTCTCGTGGGATAACTCAGCCCATGTAACAATGTTTGTTCCCGCAAAAAAAAAATAGCTTTTTCATACAAAATGAGAAATTGATCGGGCTCATCAGTATGAAATATCTTTTTCATTTCTCATACTCGGAAAGTAGTGTTTGTTTGATCAGAGCGGCGGGTCGAAAACGATGCTTCCCTCCCTTGGGCGGGAAAGACTCATAGTAATTGCTTCCCTCCCTAGGGCGGGAATGAATTTAAAAATAGAACTAAAATTGGGTATTTAGTCAGCTATAATTTTCTATATTAATAATTTCGTGCAGGGCTACGGTAGACTCGATCGAAAGCTAGCCAGAATAATAAAACATTAAAAAATAAAAGATTTCGAGTCGACAACATATTTCCGCAAAATTCGGATAGTCGAGTATTTTGTAAATTTCTAATGATTTTCTGACCAGACAGATCGCAGCCGCCATTTTTGACATCGGTTATCATGTTGAGAAGTTTTTTTTTTTTTCTTTATTTTCGGCCAGTGGCATGTGGTGTATTATGTAGTTACTAAACCTCCTTAGAAAAACCTATAAACTTATGAGTTACCGTAACACCTACATACAACATGTCCCAAAATTCAACGATAAGCCGGCACCAGAGGATGGACCTACTAATGACCACTCGAGAAAAAAAAAGAAAAATAAAATACCTCTACGTTTTTTTTAAATTACTTAAAAGAAATGGAAATTCTTCGAAAATGTATACCCCTTATGACACTTTTAACTACCATGACCATAATTTTTCAAATATTTCAGTTTTTTTGTTTGTATCGGCAACCTAAGTAGTACTACTATTCACCATGATCTTTGAAAATTACAGAATTTTCGTAGTTTTATACAAAAAAACAACCAAAAAAAAATATTTCCCTAAAATTTTGAAAGATTTTAACGTTCAGTACACATTAACTCATCGTAGTGTAAAAAAAAAATATGGACACTACTATGGCAAGTTTTTTAAAAAATTAGCGCAACTAACCTAGATTTTAAAATGGTATAATACTTTAGGAAAACTAGCCACAAAAAAAAAATAATGACAATTTTTCTAATCAAGAACCAAATTTCATAAGTTGTTGTTAATAGTAATCACTTCTACTATGTGCCCAAACTATCAAAAAAATTTTTTTTTTAAAAGTAGGTATTTTTTTTTATTTTAATTTTTTCTCGAGTAGTCATTAGTAGGTCCATCCTCTGGTGCCGGCTTATCGTTGAATTTTGGGACATGTTGTATAGTACTTAGATGTGTATTATATAAGACACACGTTTCACCCGAGCGAAGCCGGGTTTTCATATCGTTTTTACATAATTAAGAAAAATATCGATTAAAAAAAAATGCTGCGGTCTTGTGAGTGTATACAACCAATGTGAATTAAAAAAAATAGATACCTATTAAAGTGGGATGGCCCGCGGCGGTGACGCGGACGGTGTGTTCCATATTTGAAATTTAAATTAAAAAAGACTATTTTTACTTTCCTTATATTTGAAATGAAAAGTAGAGTGTTTAACACGGGTTAAAGTCATCAATTCCCACTCGGACTATAGCCGCCCTCGCTTCGCTCGTGCGTCTAAATACCTCGTATGGGAATTGATTTCTTTCCACCCTTGTATAACAATCTACTATTTTTGTTTTTGTGAATTTCCAAAATTTTTAGAACAAACATTGTTCAGTAACATGTGCTGAGTTACACCACGAGAGGTTTTGCGCTATTAACGTTACACGTTGTATATTTATTACAGAACATTACAGTTTGTACCCTCCAAAGAATAAGCAGAATTCCTATACAAGGTGTAAATTCATTATTATGATATAACTACATTTTGATTTAAAAAAAATCCTTTTCTCATATTCGTAATTTCTCCTGAGTCATGGGTGCGTTTACAGACATAAAACACCCAGACCCGGAATAACTAAGAACTTGCACGTCATACTAATGGGCAGGGGGGTCGAACCCGCGACACGATGCTTAACAGTCAAACATTAGATAATATTTAAGGCTGTAAGATGCCACAGCATCACTTACATAATTTTGAATTATTTTATTTCTTGTATAATCTATTCCATCTCGGACCTTGGTCTCTCTCTACCTCTCCATCCATACATCCACATTCATACCCACCATTCTCTTAGTCTTAGGGAGTCTTTATCACCTCTTTATCAAAAAATCATATTCAAACCAGAATGGCGACTGAACTATTTTATCCTTATCCAGAATTCCTAAAATGCTATCAACAAGTTAGTATCGTTTCCAACAAATTAATATGTCTTCAGAACATAGTAATTCGTATGGCGTGTTAGTAGTAAAAAAAACTGATATAATTATTGGCTAGCATTCAATTTAATTGTTTATACGTCACACATATTGACGTCGCCTGGGTGAACGATCTTTAAGTATTTATTTACACAATTACTTATTAAGCAAACATTATTTACATTAAAGTGCTAAAATCAATCTGTTTTTATTTAGGTTTTAAAGTTAATAAACTGGATATTAAGTGATACATTGTTGCATCTTATGAGCGTTATCGGTAAAAAATTACAAAAAAAATCTGGCCCTATCAGAAAACTCGCGTTTTCTAACGTCACAGCACATGCTGAGGCGTGAGATAGTGGCAAATACAATATAGAAATATGCCTAATGCGGTACTAAAATTAGTTTTTAATCATTTCGTGGCAATTTTTAGTAATTTATCTTTAAAAAACCCCGATTTTATGTAAATTGACATTTTTACCGATAACACCCTTAAGGTCGCAGATTCAAATCCCGATCGCGGTTTGAATTTTTCATTCAAAAGAAAGTCTTTTAAAATAATATTTGCCAACTTACCTACTCATTATGCATAGGTAACTGTCTGGAATAGTCGGTATAACAAATATACGGGAACATACACAGCTGAAAACATAACTATTCTCCCCAATGTCTTCTATCAAAAAAGTTTTCTAGTCTAGGAATAGAGATTTCTATGAACTGTGATTTCTACCAAGTGTGTTATGTTTAACGTTCCACGCTCGATCTTTCAGGGTCGTACATACTAGCACTACATACAATAACTCTTATTACTACGAAGATAAAGACGCTTGTTCTTATAACAGTCGTAAAGAACTCATAACCAATTTCTCATTCCTAATTTCTAAAAACATAAATTAACTTGTCAAAATATTTGTCTAAGTTAAACAAAGTTCAGAGGTTGAAATGGTTGGTAAACAAAAACAATTATATAATAAGTTGAGTTGTTTTATCACTGGATGTTATTATATTGTCTGTATGATAAGTGTATGAATGTATGAATCAAACGACTGAGGGTCAGCGATGCATAGGTTTGTCGTCTGATATTGGAGACAGGGACGAACTTGGGGAATATCTTAAAATTTTGCCCATTAGACGTCGATTTGGTCACGGGATTCATTTCACTACCGTGTCCCCGGAACATAACAACATATGGAGGAAACGAGCATATAAAGGACTCTCAGTGTCTCACTGTAATCGGTTGGTTTTATACAGCTTGTCATATTATCTTCTATAAGAGGTCCCATGACGGCGGCGCGGCGTCTGGCTTTGTCCCGGCTCCACAAAATAACTCCTAAGTATTTTAATCAGTGTTTTATAATGTTACAGGCACCCAATTTATCATTGGGGTAGAGTAGATGTTTGTGCAACTACTTATATCATATTTTTGTTTACTTTTGTAGTTTAAAACTCTAAACAGACTCTAGAATGGACACATCATCGTTTTAGTAAACAATCGTAAAGAATTCGTAATGCAATAGTAATACTTTTACATCACGTTAGTCAAAACATTGTAATTTGATGGCATCATCATGTGCGTCGTAGTAAAAACTTTGGTCATCTTATTAATCAATGCATTTTTATACATTCTTTTCGTGGTTTTCGTTTTTTTGTTACTAAAAATCTACAAAAAAAATGTAACCGACTTCAGAACCTCCACAAAAACGTTTGTATTAGGTAAATTAAATAACTTTTTTCTGTGAAAACGGTGATTTTCTTCTTTATTTCATTGGCTTTTTTTGGCCTAAACAAAATAATCACAGAAACAGACTCAAAAACCTCTCAGTAAACACCGACCGAATTAAGACCTCCTCCTTTTTTTATCAGTTATTGTTTTTTAAAAAATAATACAGTCAGTAAAATATAAATGACATACTTTCAGGCAGAAGACCACTACATTGGACACAAAAATTGACAAAATTCGATACTTCTACTTAAATATTTCTTACATTATACGAGTAGGTATCCCAAATCCGACGCCGCCGGCCCGCCCGGATACGGTCATTACCTACTTGTGGTCCGGTGGTACCCGTGATCATCGCCCGAGCTCCTCATCACACGCTGTCCCACCAGCTCCACGGTGTCCGATGTACTTGTTTGAGTACACCAGTACTTATGTGGCCTATTTTGGGTACAACGAATTGTCTCTGTTTAAATAGATCTAGTTTCTTTGGTGTTAACGATATTTTTAGAATGATTTTTTTGTTACACTTTTGTTTTGAATTTTATTCATAGCGATTTTTATTTTTAATACTGAGTAATTATTATAAGCGTAAGTAATCGAAGTCTATGACGCTGAAAGTAAATTTAGTATAACCAGTGAAGTAGTGATGTAACGTGGAAATTAATTCCAGGGAGTTTGCAGATATTCAGGTTGCAGATATTCAAAATTGATCAATAACACTGATAAGTACGTGAGATTGGAAATCACGGAAGTAGAATCCTGCTACTGCAACAATGTAACGAACGAGCACTTCTAAAAGGATATTTATTCCTTTTTTCGACTACACATCTTCGCAGCAAATCAATGGCAAAAAGTCTCGCTAATTTGGTAAGGAATTCAGCTACGGGATGTCTGCTCCGTTTATTCATAAAATCGTTGAGTGCACAAATGTCAGGACATTTTTTCAGTTGATAAAATCATCACAAGAGAGAGAGAGAGAGAGTAGAGCAAAAGGAACTGTCAGACTCGTACTAACTAAAATCGATCGTGCCCTTTAATTACTGCGAAAGATCTACAAATGACAGCTGGGACCAACGGCTTTACATGCTTTCTGAGGCACGAAGAAAACTCGCTATGACAGAGATGTTCTCCCATCTACAGACTAACATCGGCCTGTGCGGCTGTAATTATTTAACCACAATCTCCATGCATGCATTTAGAGCCAGGTTTTCATAAAATATCTTCTGTTCAAAAGAAAGTATGGCGCCTACGCACTGCCGACGGATGCTCCAATTCAACTGACAGTTGTACGCATCATCGCTTGATTGGAAGATTGCGCCAATCATTGTCACGTCGACTATACCTTGGTGTGCTTGTCTCAGTACACTAGCACCGGACTTGTATTATTATAATAGTCCTCCTGACTATTTTATAGCCAAGGTAGCCAGGAGACTTCTCATTGATGATAAAATATTACCTGTTAGCAGTCCGTCCCAACTTCGCACATTTGATCGATCCCGTGATTTTCCGAAGATTTTCTGACAACAGTTTTTTCTTTTTGTATCATGGTAATATCATCAAATGAATCCTTCCACCCAGGACAGGGCGAGAGGGACTGTAAGACTTGTACTGTCTAAAATCCACGTTGACCTGAAATACCCCTATTTATGTTCCGGGGTTACGGTAATTCGATAGTCCCGCGACCAATGAATACAACCTAAAAAGAATGTGTGTATTCAGGCAGCGAATTTGAATAAAGCTGACTGCCTTGTTTTTGGGGTGTATAAGTCATAAAATGAGGGACTGTCAGACTCATTAGGTGTAATTGTAAAGTCATGAGTCATTATAGGAATCATCATCATCATCTCAGCCATAGGACGTCCACTGCTGAACATAGGCCTCCCCTTTTGATCGCTTATAGGAATACAGTTCTGAAATTCGGGCCTTTCTCCACCCTTCAACTACTCTTTACGTTCCAGGGACACGGTAACCTTGCTAATCCCGCGACTCAAGCTAACTGTCCTGTTTGTGAATTTTACTATAGTCATTCTTGCGTAAGTTTAGCAATATTTTCCTAAATATAGAGCTACTTAATGCAAATTGATTCAATAAAAATCTTCTCCAACATAAAATACGTACAGATTTCTGAAGTAATATAATAAGCATTTTGTCACTGAATATCAAATAAAAAGTGACACTAATACTATTTATGAAAATTGAGAATTGAAGGCTAATGTCAAGTAGTAGTTGGTAAGATCATGAAAACACCAGAAAATATTGAAAATAACACTGGTTTTTTTTTTTATACATTGCCCTCCATTCTAGGAATTTCTCTTGTGTTGTGGGTTCGTTTACAAACATAGAAACTCACATACACAAACACCCAGACCTAGTACAAGTACTTGTAGATGAAAACTAGCGCTGGGTGTCTTTCGTCTAGCAGATGCTGAGTTGGTAACACTTTTGTTGTGGACGTGTTCTTATTGTGTACATTTTTAACTCTATTATATGTTTGATATTTCTTTGTGTGTATATCCGATATCAAATAAATGTTTTTTTTATTCTATTCTATCCAAATATTTAATCCGTGCGGGGATCGAACCCACGACACGCTGCAGGATCGCTCAGCCACTGCGCCAACCGTGCCTTATTAACCACACGAAGAACTATTTTTTCCATCAAAACGTGTAATGTCATGCTAGGGCTTCAGTATAGTAGGCAGCTAGTTCCAGATAGCAGAGAATTGGCCAGATTATTAATCAATTTACCTAAAATGCTTAATTAAACAGGTGAAGGTACTTTTATAGATAACAAGTAGATGAAACATTACCTATAGATTGTTTCTGATAACCTACTTGTATGGTTTATGTAAATCATTTCCCTGAAAGAGTATTAATTTTGCTTTGATTTATTCTAAAAATTATTTTGAAGGAACTAAGCCTTGGCCTTCATTTCAAAGTGAACATGAGACATTCAAGGTTTTTTTTTGTATAATAGGAGAAACAGAATACGTAAATAAATAATGAGCAGTGAAAACTTAAAAAAAAAACAAAATAGGTACAAGGAACTGTCTTCAAAAGTTTTATTTTATTTTAGCCATTGAGTTGACATATTCAACACCTCGTCGATTTTCCTAATCGACATCTTTGAAAATTCGCACAAGCTTGGATGCACACACGGCTACACATCAAGCTATACAAAACTAGTATTAGCTGATCGTTCATTGTGTGTATAAATCTTACAAAGCGAGACCAAGACTAATTGGTTTTGTATAGCTTTATGTGTCGGCTACACTTGTGTACTTTTCCAGAAACCCCTTGTGACATCTAAAAAATATTATTGAGAAATCTGAAAAAAATGCATAAAATCATTAGTATTTTGTGCTTAGCGTATCATTTCAATTTGGATTAAATTAACTAAGAATATTAGAAGACATGAAATAAAACATTCATTCTTATAGAAGACTAGCTTCTGCCCGCGACTTCGTACGCGTATCCTTTTGCTTTTGCCAGCGACAACGGGATCATCAAAATCTAAGATCTGAAAAGTCTATTACCCAACTCCAAGAGCCCGGCAAAAAAAATAATCGCTTTTGGCCAGTAGAGTACAATAATATTCATCGTCATCGAAAATCGGTCCTAAACTGTAACCGCCTTTACTGCGTGAAAGAAATCCCAGCTTATGTATGTGAAATTAGTGATAGCTTTGATTTCCATATCAGGTGTTCCAAAACAAATAGTGCTCATCAAGCTGAAAAATTTTTGCTAAGACGTCATTCCTCGGGCACGCCGCAATAGCGGCGGTAAGACCCCTCTTTGAGGAGTGGCTGGAGAGACGTCACGGCGTCCTTACCTACCGCATGACCAGGTCCTCACCGGGCACAGAAGTTTCGGGAGGTACCTGTGTCTGATGAGAAAGGAGGAAACGCCTGGGTGTCACCACTGCGAAGATCTCCGGGAGGACACAGTAGAGCACACAGTGCAAGACTGTCCAGCTTAGGCAGAGCACCGACGTGTCCTCACGGCGGCGATAGGCGGAGACCTCTCGCGCTCGTCATTGGTCGAGGACATGCTGCGGGGCGAGACGGAGTGGGAAGCGGTCACCTCCTTCTGCGAAGCAGCTATGCTCGTGAAGGAGGGGGCGGGTGGGAGGGAGAGGACAGCGTCCTCCCTCCGCCCCAACCGCAGTGGGTAGACGCCCACGGCGTCGGACGTCGGCAGACGACCTCTAGCCACCGTAGGCGCGGGCATGCGGACAGTGAGTAAAGGACAACTCGCTGTCCGTCGTGTTCCACGCGCGCCTAAAGAGCGTCAGCAAAATGACGGAGCCCCCTCACAGAGGGCCAAAGCCTGACGGGGTCGCGGGACTAATTTCCATCACCGTGACCCCGGAACATAAAGGGCTATTGAAGGACACCGTGGATTTTAGTCAGTACAAGTCTGACAGTGGGGGTGGGAGGCCTCATTTGATGATTTTTCCACGCAAGAAAAAAAGACATCATTCCTATATGTTATAGTGTAGCTGGGCTCTTGGAGTTCCACATTAGGTGTTCCAGATCTTCAATTTTTATACGTCAACAGAGAGTGCTCATCAGGCTGAACAACTTTGCTAAGACGTCATTCCTGTACATGTTATAGTGTAGCTGGGCTCTTGGAGTTCCACATTAGGTGTTCCAGATCCTCAATTTTTATACGTCAACAGAGAGTGCTCATCAGGCTGAACAACTTTGCTTAGACGTCATTCCTGTACATGTTATAGTGTAGCTGGGCTCTTGGAGTTCCACATCAGGTGTTCCAGATCTTCAATTTTATTCTCTCATCAGAAAATGCTCATCACGTGGAACACTTTTTGCTATCGCACCATTTTTGTATCTCTTATAGTTTAGCTGGTCTGTTGAGGTTCTGCGCCAGGTGTTCAAGTTTCCAGAATAATTTATAGCCTATGTTTTGACCAGATTTAATACCTATACAACAAAAAAAGAATCATTCAAATCCGTCCAGTACTTTTTGAGTTTATCCCGGACATACATACAGACAAACAGACAAACAGATAAACAGACAAACAGACAAAAATTCTAAAAACTATATTTTTGGCTTCGGTATCGATTGTAGATCACACCCCAAGTATTCTTTTAAAAAAATATTCAATTTGTACAGTTTTGAGTTTCCTACTATTTTATTATATGTATAGATTTGCACACTGCGCTACGTAGGTACTATGAGCAAGACAATAGTTGTAACATAATTATCCAATAATTGTTTACACAAACAACATCTCACTACGTCTCAAATCTGTCCATGCGCAATTATTTGTTTACTACAAACTACAAAGTAGTAAAGATCGCTCGTTAGTCATTTGTTAATGAATCAGTGCTACACATGTCTGAGTGTCAAGGTCAATGATGATCGCAGTAGATGCGCGGGCGCGTGGCAGACTACGCAGAGTGGAGTAGGTATTTATTTATAATTAGCATGGTGCGTATTTAAAATGCGTATAAACGTATTGACGAGACGCTTTGTCGTGTGACGTCAGTGTACCTACCGTAAATTCGATCGATTTTGCGACAAGCACAATTTTAGTGGTAGTAGTTTGAGTAGCTTAATAAATAGTATAACCAGGCTTACCATGGGGTATCGTATTACCCAGTTATTGGGTTGTAGAGGTCTAACAAGCAGTCGCTCCATGTAAAAAACGGATATCCAGAGTTGCATCTGGTTCGACTGGAAGCCGATGCCAATATAGGTAGTTGGGAAAAGGCAGGCAGATGATGATTGAATGAATAAATATAGGTATTTTAATTTAGCGACTTATGATATTTTATGAATAGGTAAATAGGTAGCCAGTACTGGGCCTGCGTAGTAGATGAAGGCCCACTAATTATTATAGAAGGAAAGCCTGTGTCTCAGCAGTGGAAACATTACGTGACATTGCGTAGGGACGACGATTAGCCTGCACCGATATAGCTACCATGGGAAAGGTACTGTAACTATCGTTGCTTGGTATCGTTGGTGGTAGACTGACACGTCGAGCGAAGATAAAGAGCTGTCTCGTTGGCCGTCCTCAATATCTCGCAAAGTGGGTACCTAACTTTATATGTATACACGGCTACACATCAAGCTACATAAAACCAGTTTGTCTTGGTCTCGCTTCGTACGATTTTACATACAATGATCGGTCAGCTAATACTGGCTTTGCATTGCTTGATGTGTAGCCGTGTGTACGTAAACTTCGTAGTTTATTTAGGTAGCTAGCTTATCGTAAGACAAATACATTCATGAAGAAAATGTTACAGTTCACAATGTAATATTAGGTATAACCATGAAGTCTAGATTGTTTTTAATAAATACATTTCACATTTAACATCTTCTGCAATGGTACTGGGGCAATTTTGCCCAGTTGTCATTTCCATAATTATTTTTATATCTTAATTTCAAACTAGTTCAGAAATTGCAAATCAATATTTTATGTAGATTAACAACGCAATCAAGAACCTTTTATTTCACTAATGGATACACAAAGGCATATTTTATTTAAATAAATAAATTTTAATATTAATGCAATGATAAATTTACAAAGCCTATTATAATTTCAAAATCTGCCATTTGGAAAACTGGTAGATAATTAATTAAAACTACTGATAAGCGTCTAAAGACCACATCTTAGAAATATCTTAATATTTAGCAGTCTATGAAATCTAGTTTGATTTTATCTCAGTAATCGTCTAAACAGATCTTTATCTCTGCTAGATAAAATCTCATATTTTCATGCTAAAATATCAGGTTTTTAATTCCTACTTTTAATTACCTAATTAATATACACAAGGTTGATACCTAGTATTTGTATTAATACAGTGATGGCATTGTATACAATTCCTAGGAAATGCATCTCCCTAAAATTATCTGCATCGAATCGAAAATGTGTAAACCAAACCTCGGTGTGCCCCTGACGTCTACTTCCAAGGATCGGTTTGGTTACGTTCCTTGAGACTTTGCACGCGGAAATATGAGTCCCGCACAGGGGGCACCGTCTACCTAATCACATAAAGCACTTTTTTATACATTCCTAAATCACTTTGGAATTTTATACACTTTCTTGACTGCGAAAGTGCGAATCTACAAAAATCATAATTAGTAGCAAAGGTTAAATGATAAATGATATTTATTTTGCAAATAGGTTTTCGCAAACACTTTTACAAGTCAAAACACTTTTTTTTTATAACTAGATGAGGCCGGTGTTTCGTACCTGACTACTCTGAGAAGAAACATCCGAAACAAACTCAGAGGTCATCGTCTCTTTTAAAGTCCAGACATTAAATTGGTTAAATCATGCGAGGACCCTGCAGGTTTGTGTCTGAGATGGTCTTTTGAAGAAAGAACCATACGAGTGGACCTGTCCAGTCAGTGCAAGCATTTGTCAGTTATCGTGGTTCTGATATATTATAGCATAGGGCTATTGGGGATTGGGGCAAATTCCCATACATTGATGCTCATTCATTTATAATATTAATTTGTATTAGACGAGGAGGTTGTTCTGTGGATGGGTGACCATCTGCCATAGCGAGTTTCCTTCATGCCTCGGAAAGCACGTTAAGCCATTGATCCTTGCTTGATTTATAGATCCTTGACAGTCGTTACTATTAGTCAGAAGCTCCAAAAACCTGACAACCAGTCTTACCATGGGGTATCGTATTACCTAGTTACTGGGTTGTGGAGGTCCGATAGACAGTCGCTACATGTAAAATACTGGTGTTCAACTACATCTGGTTCGACTGGAAGCCGACCACAATATATGTAGTTGGGAAAAGGCAGGCAGATGATAATAAGATGAGCATATGCTTAGATTACAAATCGAATATGTAAGTAACACGATTTGGCTTATTTTTAGTTGAAACGCATAGAAATTTGATTTCTTATAAGATTTAGTAACCCATTAAATATTTGAATAATATTTGGCTATATAATTATGTATCTTCCTATCTATCAATCTATCTTTTATCTCGATCTATGCGCATCTCATAAACTCAAGGTGGTGCTAATGGATAAAATTAAGATCTAAAACAATTAAGTTTTAATGTTGAATTAATCATTCTTATTTATTCGGTAACAGTATACCTAATGCCTACGGTACTTTCACAGTTTTTATGTCTTGTGACTGGGACTGTAGCACCATAACTATTTTTGTACTAGTTTTATTTTGTCTTTTGACAGTTCAAAAGTGCCGGTTATGGCCTAGTTGAAATAAACGTTTTGATTTGATTTGATTAATCTAATATTCATATCCTAAGTATTTATTGCAGTTTTTTGTTTGGTAATTTTAAAAATTATTTAGGTTTATTTTATTTATTTTTGTATTAATTTAATAGTGTTTATTTGTAGGTTTAATTAATTCGTTTCAATGAGAACAATATTCATCTAAACATATTTCAATGATAAAACGGTAGATGGTGTTAAAACAAAATCTGGAGTAGAGGTGTTTATTGAAATAACATTATATTTTTTTGTTTATGATATTGTTGTTTTACCTTTTAATTTATTGCTTGATTAATTTAGACGTAGTTTTGACAAGCCCCAAGGTGACAAATTAAATCTTTAAAAGAAATGTTTTCTTTCATGAATTCATGCTTCAAAAAAAAACCCGCAGACACAGATAAAACATAATTAATCCGCAGCACTACATAGCCTGCCGGGGTCGCGAGATTGTCTTATCAGGTAGCCATGACCCTGGAACGTAAATGACTATTGAAGATCACCGTGGATTTTAGTAAGTACAAGTCTGACAGTCCCTCCCCTCCCGCTCGAGCCGGGAAAACTCATTTGATGATTTATCACGATAAAAAAACATGATAAAATACATCAGGGGCCGTATTACAACGTCTTAAAACCAGGCTTGTTCCAGTGAGTGTACGAGATGGCGCTATAGACGACTTGTATAGCTCTGTTACTTTCACTCGCCGGAATAAGCCTGATTTTAAGCCTCAGGTGCCCTACAATGACTTCTTAAGGTGGAGCGTCAGTAGTAGCCCGCGAAATTTAATTTTTCAGGTATTTTTTGCAATTTGCTTATCAGTGTCAAGTTATAACTTGATGAAAATATGATTCGCGATAATAACAAGTTTAGTTTTATATACAAAAATAATCAAAACAGTCGCTTCATTCACTCTCACAAATATTTGATCAAAATAAGTTAGATTTTGGATTTTTTACCAATTTTGACCTAATCTTTGTGAGCGGGACTGGAGCGAATGTTTTGATCATTCTGATATGTAACGTTATGCTTTTTATTGTCGCGAATCATATTTTGATCAAGTTATAATTGACACTGTTAAGCAAAATGCAAAAAATACATGAAAATTCAAATTTCGCGGGCTACTACTGATGCTCCGCCTTAAAGCTTGAGTAGTTCCATTTTGGGAACGAGATGGCGCTATACGACTAGCGTAGCTCTGTCTCTTTTCCACAGTGTATCTACTAACGTCATGATAAGCCACCTGTATCTAATGTTTATTATTTGTCTAGTGGAATGCGGCAGAAATACATGTTTCTATGTTATTTCAAATGGTGGGTCTGTCAGATGTTTCTAACACTTCAATGGTTATATTATAACAGTCTATAAATACTCGTAAGCACACACGGCTACACATCAAACTATACAAAACCAGTTTGTCTTGGTCTCGCTTCGTACATTTTTTACACACAATTAACAGTCAGCCTGGTTATGCATAGCTTGATGTGTAGCCGTGTGTACCATCTAAAATACTTAAATTTCTGTTTTTTTTGCATAACCTCGAAGTCACAGAGAAAAGTTATTCTTAACGTTAAATGAAATTGTGAAAGATCTCCAATTTTAATTAATTTGGTATGGAAACAAAAGGAATGGGCACTTTTTACTTTGTAAGTAAAAAGTTTAAAAGTCTAAATCGGTCATGTGTATTTTAGGACATGTACAGTGAAGGGTTCCGTAGTCGGGATTGGTATTAACGCCTGCAAAGTCTTTATTTTGTTTTATTGAAATAATGTTTTCTGATGATCACAGGGTTGGTCGAATCGTCCATTCACACACATCAGTCACGCCGCGTCTCCGTCACGTCACGTCACTGTCACGCCAGCGTTACGTCATGTCACTGTCACGCCATCGAACGAAACTTGTAAAGACACGTGCCTGACCGGTGACGTGATTGATAGATGATGTGCCGATGACTGGCCGATGACTGACGCGTGGGAACAAATATCATATACGAGTGTAGAAAAATTTTGTTTCTTAAACCGGGCCGGCGGGTGCCGTGACGTGACGATGACTGATAATTGTGAACTTAAACCGTGTCTAGTCGGGATGGGCCTCTAGTAGTATACTACCTGTATAATAATTGTGATTTATGGAAGTATTCGTTACTCATATAGTAATCAACTACTAAATGGTACTACTAGATGCACTAGATGGCGTTGTGTGATAGTTGTGGAATATTATTAATATTAATCATATTCATATCTGGTGTGCTGAAATACAGACCTCGAGTTTAGTTTAGGCACCACAATATTAAATATCAACTAAGTATTTTCACAAAAAAAAAATAACCTTAGCTAGTTTGTAATAATTTCTCAAAATGTTTAAATCATGTGGTTTTAACTGATAAATAGTACTGTAATAAAGAAAATATTTTGAATTGGGAATAAAATATTAAAACCTCACTTTCTAAGATTCTTTTATCCAAATAAAAAGCGGAACCCTAAATAATGGAGCTTTTTTATCCCCTTGGTTGCCAACGTGATTTCTCAATTTAGTACCTCTACCAAATTATAAGGTTTCAGGAATGTAAACCAAAACTTTTTATTGTTTTTTTCATACTAACGTCAGAATCTAAGGGGTCGAAATAAGGGGGTAACATTAATGATCTTTAAAAGATTGTTTTATCCCGAAGTGACTAATTTTAGAGCATTTTGTGTTTTATAAATGACTGATAAAATATGTAGGGTAGGTAAAAAAATGTGGGACAAACGAAATAGTGCAGATGTCTAAGCTTTATGGTAGAGCCTTCAAGTTGTTATTAATTGAATCAGTGTCATTTTTTTTATGATAAAGAGGTTAAATTTAAATTGGTACCTGAGTATTTAAAAACGATAAAATTACCTACGAAAAATCTTTTAATAATAATATAATAATAATATTCCACAACTATCACACAACGCCATCTAGTCCAAAGCTAAGCAGCTTGTTTGTGTTGTGGGTACTAGACAACTGCTAAACATACTTATATATTTCTAAATACATACATATTATAGAAACATTATCTACACTCAAAGACAGAACAAATGATCGTGCTTATCACACAAGCATTTGTCCTGGTTGGGAATCGAACCCACGACCCCTGGCATAGCAGTCAGGGTCACTAACCACTAGACCAACAGTCCAGTCATAATAATCAGCAGTGGAAAAGCTACAAAAATCCAGGGTTTTCAAGCGTCCTGTTTTCCGAATTTTAGAGATGGCAACGCTACACATTTTTTTTATCGTGGTAAAATCATCAAATGAGGCCTCCCACCCCGGGCAGGGCGAGAGGGACTGTCAGACTTGTACTGACTAAAATCCACGGTGTCCTTCAATAGCCTTTTATGTTCCGGGGTCACGGTGATGGTATGAGTTCCGCGACCCCGGGGCAACCCTACACATAAATAACTATTATTAGCGCGACAGACTTTAAATAGGTGTGACTTTTGTTATACATTACACTAGATATCCATTATCTGTGACATTATGTCACAAGATTTTTGAAAACCTGAATTTTTGGTGGATTAAAATGCAGGAATGTTTGTATATTATGTAAAAATTAAGTGTTATTGTGTTAATAAAATATCATTTTTTTTCCGTTTTTCAAATAAAAAAATATTAACACCTATATGAATAATAATTTAACTTTGGTATATATTTGAAACACATATTTATAATTTGAGAAATGAAAAAAAAAATTTTTTTGTTTGTGATATCGTTACTCTCAGAAAACATTCAACAACTGAAACATCAAATTAGTTTTAATAATCAAATAAATTTTCATTTTATAAGGTGCTTTTCCATAGTAAGAAGAAGATCGACTTTTAATACGGACGTCTTATACAGACTTAAGTTTATCATCTGCCTAGCCTTTTCCCATCGATATTGTGGTTGGCTTCCATTCCAACCAAATGCAGCTGGATATAAGTATTTTACATGGCGCAACTGCCTATCGGACCTCTAAAACCCAGTCAGTCAGTTGTCTAGTACCCATAACACAAGCTCTGCTTAGTTTTCCTTTTACGTGGTAAAATCATCAAATGAGTCCTCTCGCCCTGGGTGGTGCGGAAGGGACTGTCAAACTGGTACTGACTAAAATCGACGGTGTCCTTCAATAGCCCTTTATGTTACGGTGTCACGGTAATGAAATAAGTCCCGCGACCCCGGCAGGCTTTGGCCTTCTAGAGGGGGCCCCGTCATAAGCTCTGCTTAGCTTGGGACTAGATGCCCTTGTGTGATAGTTGTGGATTATTATTTAAAAAATATAATACTAGTACTTTTTTATTAAACCTTGATCTGCTCGAAACTACAGAAAACTTTCATAATAAACCCATAAGTTATGGAGGACTATATTTCCTAAGGGATTCGCTGAATACAGTACTTGTAATCACAATCTTCTTTGACCTTGGTTTAATGTTATAACTTATAAGTAGTGCCTGACTACAGTTTCGGTTTCGGCCAAAAATTGGAGTCGGCTACAATTTCGGTTTCGGCAAAAAACGTAGCCGCTCGTTCTAGCGTTTTTGAGCATCAGAATATATATTTTTTTGTTTTAAGTATCTTTTCTATAGAAATTTAATTAAAAATGATTTTTTTCGTAATATCTATGTGAATAGCTTGGAAATTTTAAGTAAGAAAATAACGAATATTGGGAGTTTATAAGGAAATGTAATATAAGTTAAATTTTTATAAAACACTACTTGTCTAAAAAAGTGTCAACTGCAAAATGCCATTTCAAAGCGTGGTCGTTTTGCAATTATAGTTTTTTATAAAAGTGTTCAGCAGATGTTTAACTTTTTGTAAAGACTGTGGGAGTTTTGCTATAAATACGAAAGTTTCGGTTTCGGTTATAGTTTCGGCCAAACTAGGTACCGAATATCTGGTATAGGTTTCGGTTTCGGCATAAAACCGACACTAAAATCAGACTATCCATGGGTATAGTTATGTTCACTGTCTCGTAAGTTGTCCGCAAGACTTTTAATAGCAGTTTTATTATATTGCTCCATTATAAAATTGAGTGCAAGTCATAATGGAGTCTAATCTTACATGATCTAAGTCGGAGTTTTCCTGAATGTGATGGATCAATGTTTTCATCGTGGTAAAATCATCAAATAAGCCCTTTCATGGCGGGACGGGAGGGGCTGTCAGACTCCTACTGACTAAAATCCAAGTGTTCCTTCAATAGCCCTTTACGTTCCAGGGTCTTGGTAACATAACGAGACAGTCACGCGACCCCGACAGGTTTTGGCCCTCTAGGACCCCTGTCAGATTGCTGACAGCTCTTTAAGGCGCACGTGGAACATGATGCGTCACCGACCCGGGCAGGTCCACGGACGGCAGTCACCCATAATAGGTTTAACCTGGCTCTAAGATGTTAATTGTGGTCACTAATGAGCTGTGATGTTAAAAAGTGACCTTAAATAAACAAAAAATAAAAAAAAAAACGTAACGGTCTCAATGAGTTTATTTTATGTGCACCGTTCATTGCAGGTAGTTATTTGTTTACCTAGTCAGTCCCCAGGGGATTTTACTACGGGTTTTTATGCATTATTTGCGTATAGTCTAGGTTTAAAATGATTTGTTGATAAGGCCATCACCTTCCAGATGTCTGTCTGGAAAGTTTTTAAACGTTCCTCAGGTTACAGCTCCAAAATATTAAATTGTTCGTGAGGAAAGTTCACTTAAGTATTTGCATTTCATATGACTTCATTATGTTACACGGTTTAATTGCTTTTGTTATGTTAAAATAATATACAGGGTGAAATTTTATTAATGAGCAATATTTTAAATTCGGGCATTACTAATGATAACGATACTAATCGTATTACGGAACTCAAAAATCTTATTAATGCAAGTATTTACTTTTCGTGACCGTGTAACATAAAGGGCTATTGAAAGAACATCGTAAATTTTATTCAGTACGACTCTGACAGTACCACCCTTCCCATTCTGGGGAGGACTGATTTGATGAATTTCCAACCTTAAAAAAAACAATTTTTGTTGCTCTCCCTTAATAATTGTGGTACCGAGCATACAATGTATATCAGCCAATTGCCGTCCATTGCTAGACGTAAGCCCCTGCATGATAACGGGGCCCCCCTCTAGAGGGCCTCAGAGCCTGCCGGGGTCGCGGAACTTATTCCATCACCGTGACCCCGGAACATAAAGGGCTATTGAAGGACACCGTGGATTTTAGTTAGTACAAGTCTGACAGTCCCTCTCGCCCGAAGTCGTGGGACTATCAGGTAACCGTGGCTTCGGAACGTAAAGGGCTATTGAAGGACACCGTGGTAAGTCAGTACAAGTCTGACGTGCCTTGCGTACTGTTCTGGGTGGGAGGACTCATTTGATGATTTTACCACGTAAAAAAAAGGGGTACAGTTGTCCCAAACATAGGATATAAGTAGATACGTCATAGTGACACTGACGGATATCGATCGCGGGCTGCGGGTTGCGGTCACCACGTCCTTATATAACTCGTCTACATTTACTATGTCACGGTTGTAGGGACTTGGACATCATTGTCATGTGTTACATTTGTTTAGCAAGTTATATTGTGTCCGATTCACTATTCTTTTCTGATCAATTTCGTTGCAGGATACAAGACAGGTAAATTCATTCTCTGGGACACATCGAGCTTCATTGTCTCGGCGCTTTTCTAGTGGTTGCCACTGTTGATTCTGGCTCTCAGGAGTTGCAGTGGTTTGGGAATAGTGTGATGTGTTTGTCTCAGTAAAAAGTGGGGTAAAGTTTGCAAGCAACATGATCTATGGTCACGGGGCTTATCGAATTACCGTAAACCTTGAACGTAAAGGTCAATTGAAGGACGCCGTGGAATTTAGGCAGTACGAGTCTGACAGTCCCTCCCGTCCCGCCTAGGGCGTGAGGACTCAAGATGATTTTACCACGAGAAAAAAAAAGAGTTGCAGTGGTTTGGGAATAGTGTGTGGGTTTGTTTCTATTAAAAAGTGGGGTTTTTCGCAAGCAACATGAACTAAAATGGAACCCTAGGATATCCCGAATATAGCAGATGTCCTAGACAAATTAGGCAACTGTCAGTATTTCACTACACTAATAGCTGTATAAAGTCACCGAGTATTTTGTCTGCTGAGTAACGTGATCATGCGATTGGATATTATATCCAGGTGTCAATGATTATAATAATCTGAACAATATTCGCAGGGACGTAATCTTAACTCTGATAACTGATAACACATTGTATGACATGATAATACAATTAATACAATAATAAATATTAATATTATCGATGGAACAAAA
Organism: Agrotis ipsilon; assembly: GCA_028554685.1. NCBI lineage: Eukaryota > Metazoa > Arthropoda > Insecta > Lepidoptera > Noctuidae > Agrotis > Agrotis ipsilon. The sequence goes on from CM052965.1 coordinate 18,299,681, forward strand.
TTGATTAAGACGTATTTCCTAGAAATGTTAGTTTTACTAACGGATTTTTACTTAACTGTAACCCTAGCACGAGTTTTCACTATTTTACTTTACAGAGTTTTTTCCAGTATTTACAGCGTTTCTTGTATGAAAATATGGAACAGCGCCTCTGGTGTGCGAAGAAGGAACCAATTTTTTCCTTGAAAATTGTCAATTTGAAGTCGTCAAAGTTCCAGTTTACTTTACGTCTGAAATACAGAAAACTCGTGCTGACGGTACTGAATAGATTTTTTTTGTTATGTTATTAAACCAACACCCTTTTTTAGGGTTTCGTAGCCAAATGGCAAAAAAAACGGAACCCTGATAGATTCGTCATGTCTTTCTGTTTTGTTTATTACATGGTAAATTCATCGAACGAGTCCTCCCACCCAGAGCAGGACGCGAGGGACTGTCAGACTAACTAAAATCCACGGTGTCCTTCAATAGCCTTTTCGAAGCCCTGATTACCTGATATTCTCACGACCCCGGCAGGCTTTGGCCCTTTAAGGGGGCCCTGTCATGTTGCTGACAGCTTCTTGCCTTAGAAAACAAGAAACCAATCCCTAATGAATGAAACAATCAATAAACAGAAATGGCTATCGTTCAGTTAGCCAGACACATTGAATATTCACAATAAGTAGTGACCCAGTTGCAGTTCTATCCCTAACAATCTGTGAGTGACACATTATTATTGTGATTCCAGTCTCAGAGGTACAGCATCCCACGCCAGTTGTCAGACGCACGAGAGGAATATTTTATGAAACTATTAGTGGGTTTATTGTAGGAAATGCAGCGTAATATTAAATGGGACGATTTAATAAAAAATAGATAAATATGATTGTATACAGGGTGAATTTTTCAACTGGGTGGCTATATCCGAAACTATGAGGAATATCGAGCAACACATTTCATTGGCTGCGTTTAGCCGATATAAAATCTGGACAGAAATCGAAAATGCGTGAAGCATTTTGACAGCCGTCTCAGCCTATGCTACTCAGCAATCGCCATTTTCTTTTAGTGCTGACAAGATTTTGTATCGGCAAAACGCACTCATTGTCTTTATTGACTGCTGCGGTGCTTGTCGCAGGTTCGATCAAAATAATTTACTTGTAATACCAGCAGATTTCAAGTCTGACTGTTTAATTACTCTATAGCAGGGTTTCTATAACTTGTTGCAGTCACGGACCACCTTCACGATATAAATAATTCCACGGACCCCTGTCAAAGAATATTTTGAACAGATCTAACTATCAGAGTCAAACATGAAACAAACCCTGCCCTAGAAGTTTAGTCTTTTTTCAATTAATTCATGTTTTGTGATGATGCGACGATACTATTTCCCAGTAAATAGGTTAAGGGTTAGCTGACCTACTGCGTACCCCTAGTGCACATGCTACGGACCCTCAGGGGGTTCGTGGACCCCACTTTAAGAAACCCTGCTCTATAGTATAATTCCTAGAGACGTGTGGGACGTCCACCTGCAAGGTATGACCGACGATCTGATGAAAATCGCTTCCAACCGGTCATCAGTAGACTTCCTACTGCTTATGATGATAATAATTCCTAGCAAGAGGCAATATGCATTTAACCCTATTTATTTTTCTTTATCTCATTACTGTCGATCGGATTGAAACGGAAGGAACAGCATAAATAAACTAATTAGAACAGTTTCACAAACAAATGTTGTGTTATTGTAATAAGAACATTCGTTTATTATTTCCTAACATTTATTATTAGAAATGACATAATTTACTAACGAGACATCCAATCAATAGGACATTTGTCTCATCTTACAATACAACACAGTCGTTCGCCATTAAACACGAAGTATAACTAATTAAATGACAAATTAACCTTAATAACACAACAAACAAATTAGTTGCTTAATGATTATTTTTTCGATAATTTTAGTGATTATAGAGTGTCGGCTTATCAGTTGAGATTTGTACATAATATATCAGTGTAGTTCAAGCCCTCTTCGTGTTCACAACCCGATTTTGTTTAGAAATAATTATAAAATGTATTTAGAAAATAGTTAAAAAGTCGTACAAGAACGGTTTAGCAGTTCAAGAGATTAGGTTCTGAAAACAGACACATACAAGTGTTGTTCAAAAGTGGTGTGATAAAAACTGTATTTTTTTGTTATTTATTATTTATTGTCTTATTTGTTCAGTTATCAGTGAATGCAAGTATAGTGCTTTGTTTTCAAATATGTGGCGAGTAGATGTTATTTTTTATGTAGAAACGTAAGTATTTACTAAGGCTATGTGAATTGATTTAGACCATAGAGTTGAATTTTGTTCGCGGTTTGTGGTCTACAAGGAACATATTAAAACAAATATATGTGGAACATAGAAACGCGATTTGGAATAGCTGTCTCGATTATAAAGAATGTCATACATGGCACTACTTAAATCAAAATTTTAAACGTGTAGATATTGTTTAGACATTCCATCATGTATTTTTATTAAAGAATAATGTCAAGAGTTAGGATTTTCTTTTTTATAGGAAATTATAGAATCTGCACGCGTAGCATGGCGATTCTATCTCTATTCTACCAAGAAACGGCAAAGCTCTTTCTATCCCACACGATATGTCTTCTGCCCGAGCATGGCGCGGCCTGTAGACTCGTGTTTCTATGAAGACAAGACATAAGATTTCTTTCCATAGCAACGGCGAATGACTGAGCTGTGAATGAACTAAAACGTTTAGTTAACGAAAAAAACGTGTAAAATTCTCAAGTTTTCAATACAACTAAAATTATTTTATTGGAATTAGACAAAATTATCCGTAATTCTAGAAATATGTGCATTCATTTGCAATAAAATAACTTTTTGCACATAAATCACAGCGACAACAAAACGTAAAAAGTATCCAAACCATAGACACACAGTATGGAAACGAGTATTTCCTAGCCAAATATCAAAAAAAATTAACATACTTTCTAGAAACAGAGAAAAACAAGTTTAGAACATTATCTATGTGTTAAAGGAGACAGATATTTATTATATGAAAAATAATGATCACAATTATGATTACGGCAATTTTAGGCAAATAATGTTGGGTCCATGCTGCATGTATATGACTGATGACACGTAGATTCTTGCAAAAATGTTTTTGTCTAGTAATAAACATTGGAAAGATTAGCTGTCTGCATTATTTCACTAAAGTTTATCATTTTATATTTTTTCATGGAACTCGTATTAAAAAAAAGTTTGATGCACTTTCCTTACAAGTTTCATTCAGCCTTTTTTATTCTAGGAGTTGGGAGGACCCTTACTTGTTTTTAAAACAAATTTAAAGTCGATAAACATCAAGAATATTATAAAAAGAAACTTGTCTAGGTCTCATTTGATGTAGACAAGTTTCTCTTGTAGAGAAGAAATGTGTCTTCCCCCAAGTGTCAAAAGTAGAGAAAATATTGTCGGCATGCTCGACGTTGTAGACTTCTTTCTATCGTAGAGTAGAAACATTTCTTTTCTACGCGACAAACATCGCCGTGCTTAGGACGATAGAAATCTTTCTTCAATCTGTCAGTTTGTCGATTCTTCCGTCGATATAACTCGTTTCTACGGTGGTCATGCTACGCGTGCAGGCGTTACTTTGCAGAAGTTCATGACGTTAAATGTTATGAAAAATGTTTGGTTTAAATTCCGCTAGACAAAAATCCAGCCTTGGATAGCAGCCTTGCCTCAGCATAATATGTTTAGGCAGATTTTTCATAATATTTGAATCAAAATGATGAAATGAATCTCTATTATAAAGCTAAACATGTTTTGGCGGGGTGTAAGGCCATATTTTGTCGGGGAGTTAGGCCATATTTTGGCGGGGTGTGAGGTCATATTTTGGCGGGGTGTGAAGTCATATTTTGGCGGGGTGTGAGGTCATATTGTGGCCGAAAATGAGGCGTCTACACACCTTTACTTCGACCTTGCCTTAAGCTGAGAATCATACGATACATTTTGTGTCCGATATTATATGACAATTATCGTAAATAGGGCAATTACATTTTATATTGTTATAATAAATATTATTGAAGCTCCAAGCGTAATTTAAACAAACAACTCATTTGTTACTTTGTAATTCAATAAGGACTTTTGTATCTGGTCGATAAAGGGGTCAAGTTTCACGATTACTTGCGCTTCTTAAGAGGTTAGGCCCTGGAACGTAAAAGGCCCATGGTAGGTTATTTTTAGTCACTCAAGCCTGACATTCTTTTGCACCTAGCGAAACGAAGGTTTTCTATTGCTTTTACAATTAATAGTAAAAAAAAAAACTAGAATTTGGTACTTAATCGTGTTTTTTTTTGCCCAAAAGAAGAATTAAGCTCATGTTTTAGAGGGCATTAGTGCATCTATTAAAACTAAAACTATGAGCCTTTTTGTATGGTCGACAAACCCTCCGACAGTCATAGATTGTGAACGTGAACAATTTTACTACGACCGGCTTCCGAAAAAAAGTTAATTTACATTTTTATCTGATGGTTTTAGAAGGCTTTTTTTGTATAAAATAATATCAATGTACTTTCTCTTGTTCCAGCGTGTCTCCCTTGCCAGTAAAGATGCGCGGGCGCACCCCTCGCTGGTTGTGGGTGGGTGCGGGCAGCGGCGCTCTACTGGCGCTCGGAGCGTTGTCTGCAGCGCTCGCCTGGACCAGCATCTTTGATTCAGCGCTATCTTCTGTGAGTATTTGATGAAATTATCTGCTAATAAAGATAAAGGTCGTGATAGCATATGATACTGATACTGCTAGTCTACTTCATCCCACTGCTGGGGCAACACCTCTCCTCATGACCTTCAGTTTTCGCGATCCAGGGCCAAAGTGGGCCACTGACCGTTGGTTTTGTCCAGCTCATCCCGCCATCTTCTACGAGGTCTGCCGCGACGTTTTCTGGCTGTGTCAGTGTTCCACAAAGTGGGTATTTTCGCCGACGGCTCATTGAGCATCCTCCCACTAATAGAAACAGTTTTCTTGGCAAAGTAAAAAAACATCAGCATATGACATTCCACTGCTGGACATAGACCTCTTCAATCGCACACGATTTCACTCGAACATCGGCTATTCTCATCCAGCTGTTACCGGCCACCTTGCGAAAGTCCTAGTTCCATCATACCTGGGGAACTTTTTGTTGCTAACTGTAATTAAAATCGCAAAATCGTTTAATTCACAAAGTAACAGTGTAGAATGGAAGACCATCCCTCTGAGCACGGCTCTAAGTATATAGATAAGGATTTCCCACGTTGCAAAAGAGTTTCCATAAGTATTATAGGCTACGCTTATTTCGTAGTTATAGTTTTATTTAATTAGGAAAACTAGCCAAATCTATGGAAGTGTTTTTCAGGCATTTGTAATGGTTTAAAAGGTGACTCACTAATATAATTAATTGTGAGGAACATTATTGTTACATAGCAACTTGTTTGATTATTTAATCTATGGTTCATCTTAGTCTATGATCGGCTCTGTACAGACTTACGCTATGTTGCGATCACACGCTGCCCTGTAATATTGTCCCTTGTAAAAATTTATAATAAATATAATAACTAAAAATAAAGATGTCTTTAATTATGTAAAGATACATCTTACATTAATGCTCTCACTAGTGGGACACAGGCTTCCTCTATGAGAGAGAGAATGGGGAATAAACCACCACACGGACCTAATTTTTGTTTCTAGGACATCCCTGTTTCCTCACAAAGTTTCCTTCACCGTTTTAAGAGAATTGGTGATGAAATAAATGACACAAAGATAGCCTGGCTGGGTTCGAACACAAGACCTACTACTCGTAAGTCGGCACCGGTATCTACCACTGGGCCACCATCGCTCTTTTTCATTAAATTCAAATAGGGTAAAACACCCAACTATTGACCCTTTAAGCGGTTTTTCTTTTTTCTTTCGCAAAATAAACTAATGCATTAGTTGCAAGTGGAAATGAATGTTATTCGAAGGTAAAATATACATTGGAGAATGTAACTAAAACATTATAAACAGTCAAACAAAGGTAAATCGTGTTTTTTTTCTCGAGTTTAGCAAGAACAGGCCATTTGACCAGTTATCAACATGCCTGTACCAAATTTTCAACATGCAAATACCCAATTTTTGACCTCCTGTAGTATAAGAATAAACTCAAATATTATTTATTAGGACTGTGATACGAGGTTTTATTTGATAAAAAACAAACAAAGGTAGTCTTATTGCCCTTCTTATTTTCTTTTTTCACACAATTTTGGTCTACAGTCTTCAAACGTGGCCTATAATATTCTTGCATTTATTTTTGAAGTTTTGTTTTAGTTTTATCACTTTTTGACCAATTTTTCCTCTTTATTAGTAGTTATTTCATTGTTTTGTATTATGCAGCAGATATAAAAATGCTCGCCGGCAAAACCAATTGAAAGAATACGGCTTTAGTTCGGTGTAGGGTCCGCTCGCCCCTTGCATCTTGCCCCTTATGATTAAAATGACCGACTCGCCCCCTTCACTTTTAGATACGCTGACTCGCCCCCGATTGATTGATTAGGTAAAAGTACTGTAAGCAACACAAGTTTTTAAATATTTAAATAAATGTTGTTTGCTTACAACTTCGAGCGTCTATTCCCATTTCTCTCTACTGGCTTTAACACCAGTGAGGCGAGGCTATTAGAAGCTAACAAAAAGTATTAGGCTAGCATGAGTTCAAGGTAGTCTGTATTTAAATAATTCTTAAGTTTACCTGAAACTGCCTTGTTCTTTGACTATCCAACAAAAGTACTAGGCTAACATAAGTACAAAGTGGTAGTCATATTTTTGGGTAGATATAAAGATTACCTGAAATTGTCTTGTGCTACTTTAACCAGCAAAAGTACTAGGATAGCATAGGCCCAAACCGGTATGTATTTATATAATTCTGGGTAGGTAGTTTATTAGTTGAATGATTTTTTTTATTATGAACTGGGTCCGGGTTGGCTAAGGTTAGGTAAAGTTAGGTTCGGAATCGACCCAGAAATATTTAAAAAATACCATTTTGAACTTATGCTAGCCTAGTACTTTTGCTGGTAAGTGAATGAACAAGATAATTTCAGTTAATCGACCAGAAATATTTAAATAAATAACACTTTGTACATATGATAGCCTAGTACTTCTGGTAGTAAGTCAATGAACAAGACAATTTCAGGTAATTTTTCAACTTCGATCTTATGCATGCTTAGTACTATTGCTGATTACAGCCATTGTCTAATTGTCCTTATTTTCGCGATATCTTTAGTTTTTTTGCGAAAACGTGGTCTCACAAATTGTCTTACGACGTAATACAACTCTCTCTACAGGTAGCACAAACCATCAAACAATCACAAGTATCACGACGAGTTTGTGAGATTACAAATATAGTTGATTAAAGTAATCAAACGTAGTGTTATTCTTACTGTAAGCATTTTTCTGTCTGACTGTACCTTTCTTGGTTAAATTTCAATGGAAATGCCGCAAGGGGCGAGTGGGTACACCAAAATAATTATTTTAATGTCAATTTTCAACTCGCCCCCTCTTAAGGGGCGAATGGGTACACCAAAATAAATAAATACGGGGCGAGTCGGTCGATTTAATCATAAGGGGCGAGATCCAAGGGGCGAGCGGACCCTACACCTTTAGTTCTACAAAGTGAGTTTAAAAAAGTTTGAATTAATATTTTCCCAATTACATAAGACGGTTTTAACTTTTTAAACTTATGTAGAAGATCTCACAGATGAAGAGACTCGGATATGATTTAAGTCAGTTTGCTCAAACATGCAGGTTAGAGTAAGTTTTGTCAGAATTGTATGCATTAAACCAACTTATGGCTAAGGCATTGTTCGTGTTATGTTCGACAATTGTCCCAAGGGATCATATACCAGGTGTCCAGGTACATCCACCTAACCAGGTTTTAAAATTATCTGCTTGCCAAATTGTGTCAAAATCCATTCAGCCTTCATTTTTCCTATAATAGTTGTAAGTTTAAAATATTCAGGAGGATCCAGAATGTGACAGTAGATCAAAAATTTAAACACCTCGCTCAAATAAAGCTAGGTTCATAGGTTACTACGTAAGGTATTTTTTTATGTTTGTGATTATGCAGATACACACCTATAGGGGTGCCAACACCTATGGGCATAATACAGATGCATTAAAGTTAAGCTACCTCACCATTAAAATGAACTATACGTATAAACCGTGGTGTTAGTAACTGGTTTATTCGTACATAATGGTTACTTACCAGCTATTGACATGTCATGTCAAATAAATGGTTATTCATACATTTGAGTGTACTAGATATTGACCCCATCATTTTAACAAGTTAATGATCATTAAAACGTGAAAATCCTGTGGAAAAGCATTATGTGTGTCTTAAATAACGAAAAAATACCAAAATCCAAGGAATCTATCGTGTAAAACTGAAATAAATTGCCATTGAAAACAGCCGTCAGCTTAGCAAATTGTTAAATTTCTTGATGATTTTAGCAGGGTATTTTATTATCTTAGGTTTACGGACGCAATATTGCTTTACTTAAATTTTCTGTGACGCTAATATATTACAAGATAAATTATTTTTCATTTTCTGTATTCTTTATGCAGCACTGCAAGAAGATTTATTATTATTTTCGATAAAAACTGTTAAGAGGTCAGTAGTTGGTGGGAGGTCGGCAATTGGGTACTTTACCCTATTCTAAATATAAAAAAACAATTATTTCTCATGAATTCATCCACTCGTGTTTCATCAAGTGGAAAGGATTTAACAAATCACGTGTCCCGTAAGTCTTCGCTAATCCTTCGTCCCGATTCTGTAGTACTACTAAAGATTGCATCAGAACATTTGTATGGCTGCCAATTCTAATTATAGTCAAAGAAAGTATTGTTACTGATTACGGTGTGTGGAAAAATATCTCAGGAGTCGCGGCACAGTCTAGGTGTCCATAAAATCGATCTACACGATGATTCCTGATGGCCACCCCCACTTTGTTTACCGACAGACCATGTTGTACTTGCAGCGACCATTTGTCCATCCCTGGGTGGACACCCCGAGGTAGACAGACGGTTTTTTTTTAAAGTTTCACTGACCACCGGTAATGGACACACTGGGGGAGGCCATCGGGAATCATCGTTCCTATAACGGGTGTGTTTTGTCGTCGCAATCACAACTTTGAAGGAAATTTTATCCATCTGAATGTAGATAATATGTATTGCTGTGCTGTTGTCAAAATAAAAATTGTTATCACTAAAATTGCGTGGTTCCAAAGTTGCAGATCATAAAAGATTAGTATTAATCACTCAAACACTACCTAAGGTCGCGCGAATGACATTGAAACGAAAAACAATAATAATTAGGAACGTGAACTAAATATCTGTTAATGAGATTAAAAACAAGTTCTTTACTGAAGCCGTACTGTAAGTAATCTGCTCATTCTGGGGCGGTTGTGTCAATGTCGGGGCGAATTCTTAGTGAACTTGTGCTGTCATTATTTTAATGAAATTATGAAAATAAATCTGTCTTGTACAAAAGAACATAGAAATTCACATACACTGACACCCAGACCCGGATCAACTACTTGCAGATCATATATTTTTAGAAAAAGAAAAAAAGTTATTGACACATGCTATAGAAATGCAAGCCCTTTTTGTGGTAGTAAAATCATTAAATGAGTCCTCCCTCCCTCCCTAGGTGGAGTAGAAGGAACTGAAGACTCTTTCTGACGAAAAATCCACTCTGATCCATCGGCGTCCTTTACTTTTCAGGGGTCTCAACTCCAAGCACGAAACCTGTGGTTTCGGTCTTAATTATGGGCGTATTGACAACGAGCCCGAACTAAGAATGATTCGGCGCGTTTAGCCAATAAAAAATCTTGTCAGCACTAAAAGAAATGGCGCATGCTGACTATGCTGAGCAGCATAGACTGAGACGGCTGTCAAAATGCTTGGCTCTTGTCTGAACTCTGCATGGTTTCAGCCGATAATTTAATCAGCGTAGCTGACTGTTTAGTATTTCTGTCCAGATTTTGTATCGGCTACACACGCCCAATGATAATACGAATTGACAGATAATTCCTTAGAGTCCACGCCACCTCTCCACCACCACACCTCCGGAAAATTCGTGGCCATATTCTCACACGAAAAAGAAAGCACGCAGTGTCATTTAGTAAATTTAGAAAATAATATGTATTTATTGTAAATGTACTCTGTGCTTATAAGTATTACATGAGTAACAATGTGTGATTATACAATGTGTAACGTTAATAGCGCACAACCTCTCGTGGGGTAACTCAGCCCATGTTACTGAACAATGTTTGTTCTAAGATTTTTGGAAATTCGCAAAAAAAAAAGATTTTTCATACTGATAGGCCCGATCAAATTCTCATTTTGTATGAAAAAGCACAATTTTTATTTGCGTATTTCCAAAAGACTTAGAACAAACATTGTTCAGTAACATGGGCTGAGTTATACTTGTGGAGGTTCATACGAATATTCACATAACGACCAAGTTTCAAAGAGTTACATAACGCTCGTTATCGGTCCCACTGCCGTATCAATAGAAAAGTTTGCATTGTTCGTCCGTCTCTCTATCTACGTTTGAAGTCCAACGTGATACATATATCTATGGATACGGCTTAACTGGTTGCCTAGCAACCAGTATGTACCCACGGATTTAACGGGATAGACGAAAATATACGGAGAATTTTATTTTAAGCGTTTTGCAATTTCTAAGTTATCTTAAATCTGTATTTTTAACATTTAGAGAATTGTGAGTACCTATTAATGGAAATATCCTAGGGGTTATTACGAATATTTTGTCGCACAATAAGTTACTTAAGAACTCGAAGTATATCCTTATTTCCAGATTCAGACCCAGATTTATAACTTAAACGGGAGGCCTACTCATTTCTGTCAGTAAAGTAATTTGTCAGTCAAAACCTAACCCCCGAATTTTTGGAACTCACATTTTTGTAGTATCGATAGCTTTGGGATTTAGAGCCCAATTTATGGTCAAAACAGCGGATATTAGCCATCGGCGAGGGAGATATTAGAGTAAAGGAGTTCCTTTACTCTCATAGTGCAATGGGAGGGCAATCAGAAACCATCGGAGTTACATTCTGATTGATGATTTATCGTAAGTATAGCAGACTTCCAAATTCCGGGCTGCTACCAATTATTTAGTAATGGCAAAACCGAATAGCATTTCACCAACTAGGGATCGAACCCAAAGTATCATGTTTTGCAAGAAACGTAGGTATATGTCAACCATGTAACAGACGTCACTTAATGTCAAATCAATGATTAATTTCAATTGATCAACAACATTGAAAACGATCGGTCAATATAATGTGACAAATTGCAAAATGATCAATTTTGTTGATATTTACGTACTGTAATAAAGAGCAGCAAATATGCATTTTTATTACATTGTCCTCAATTCAGGAAAGTGTAATCGCATTTAGGATGAGCAGCATCCTAATCAGGCCACGATTTAGTACGTGGAATCGCAAGCTTTGGCGACTAAATTTCTTATCCCAAATCTTATTATCGTATCCTGAATTCAGGACAATGTATTTAATTTTTAATTATTGCTCTTTATCATCACCACAACTAACGATTAAAGATAACATCATCTTTAGGAACTAATAAAATCAAAAAAAGTGTCATTCCGTCTCTTACTTAGGAGAAACCTCTCTGAACACGTCATTTTTGTTCAGAAAGGGCCCAATCTTTCCACATTGGGCCCTCGTGTGTACGACTCACGTGTGAAGAATCTCATAGAGACATGGCTAGCTGTGTCCCATGCGTGGGAACGTCACAGGTTTATTCTTTGTCAACCAATACTAATGATTATCAAAATGACGTCTATGACAGCAGCGTTTGACCTGTCAATTGAACAACAATATCAAATGACAGGTCTTTAACAAAGACTAGAAAACCGTATCAATCAATATGATCAATAAGTAACATCTGTCGGATCGCCTTGAATGACAATTTGTCAATCGTGGATTAGCTTTTTAATTGGCAACGTTATTGTGACGACCTGATGTCAAACGATTGTGTATGATTGGATGCGAAAACGTTTATTGATAATTTAAAAGGTCGTCTGAATAAAGTGAACTGTTTAAGTTTAATTTTGTAGTAATCATCATCTGTCTAGCCTTTTATCAACTATATTCGGGTCGGCTTCCAGTCGAATCAGAAACATCTGAGTATCAGTACTTTACAAATGGAGCGACTGCCTATCGGGCCTCCACAACCCAGTAACTGGGTAATACGATACCCCTTGGTACTAATTGGCTGTCAAAAATCTACAATCTTCAATCTTCTTTTTAAAAAGAGTAAGTATGGAGTTTCTTGCCCATTCTTCTTCATACAACCTATCTTTGCGAATGGGTGTAGAATCATTCCCATCCTATCCCATTTCCTATAATTTTAATAATCGACGTTTAAAAGTGCCTCTTTGATGGCCTAATTGAAATAAATGATTTGACTTTGACTTTGACTTTGACTTTACAAATGATAGTCGGGACAAACGCTGCTGTTGTAAAACCTATGGAAAACTTTTTTAATAAATAAATAAATATGACGTTTTCTGTTTATTCCAGCAACTGGCGCTAACTCCGACATCCAGGTCCTTCCGTAACTGGGTGGCGCCCACTGTACCCTTGTTCTTCGACATCTACTTCTTCAACTGGACCAACTCGGAACGGTTTCCAGAAGAAAAACCTGCTTTAGTACAGTTAGGTAAGTAAATCAAGTTATTTATGGAGTTGAAAAAGTGGAGATGGCATGGTTCGTGCAGAGACTGAGCTACCGGCTGCGGCGTTGTTTGGCGCGAGTTCGATTCCTGCAATGTTAAAATATTTGAATGAACTACAAAAGCGTTCAGAGGCGGGAAGCGATTTTGTTTTGCCTATACTAGGCATGTTAAAAAATTTGCATAATTTAGAAAACTGATCACAAAAGTAGAAAAAAACTTTTATAAAAAAAAGTGGTTTCAAGAAAAACGTTTATTTTGAACACAGAATCCGGACATTTTGTAATCTAAGCCATTCTAAGCCAAAGGCCAAAGTCACTTTTGAGTTTTAATTGTCAGGTTGGTGACAGACAGACAAACCATTTTGTAGGCAGTTTTTTATTGAGATTTGCATAATGTTAAAATTTAAATAAATAATATCATTATATTTAGTAATATTTCAACTACTTTTCTATACTATCCATGTCAAAAATGTGTTTACATAATTTTTTTTTTTTTCTAAACAAAATCACTTAATGTGTCTATATAAATGCTATATGAATAATTTTACAAATATAATAAAATGTTAAGGGGTAATTTAAAATGTTTTCATAAATAAATATATTGCCAATATACCACGGGCTGTCCCTATTGATTATTAAGTTTACCATTAATATAATTTTATTCAAATTTATTTAACATTAGCAAAAAATTTAAGTTAAATGCCAAAATTTTTCGAAAAACATTATGCATTTACATAATTCATGATGAAATTTATCAATTTTAGAAGAGATTAACAAGGTTAATTGAAGTTTTTCGTTATAATTTGATTGAAAGTTTAATTATACATATTTATTTATGTACATATTTAATCGCTAGCTATCGCCCGCAGTTTTGCTCGTCAAGCAATAAGTAGACTTTTCACTTGACCGAAATACATTTTTATTTATGTAAAAATCAGTTATTTTATGTATATGTAATAAATGTAATGCTGCCAGTGGTCTGAGCATTTTCCTATTTTTTATCTTTGCCCTACACTAAGAATTTGTCGTAAATCATCCACAGACCAATCTCGGCAAGAATGGCCTGTGCGGCTGTTATTATTTAGCTACGAGCTCCTCCACTTTTTAATGCTGGTTGGTTAATCTTGTTTGCTACATTAATCACTCTTCTTTTAATTCCAGGTCCATACCGTTTTATCGAGAAGAGGAAACACGTGAACATAACCTGGCATGACAACAACGGTACTGTGGCATACAGGACACAGAGGAGCTGGTTCTTCGATGAGGAGGGCTCTAATGGAACCCTCCAGGATAACATCACGACCCTGAATGCTATTGCTGCTGTAAGTACCGAGTTCGGTCACAGGTAACCTCCATTTTAAAATTGCTACAACCTACGTCAAAAACAAGTGCAGTTTCCACTTGCTTCTGACGTCACGAGCCCCATTCTCGAATTTTGATGTAATTCATCAAAAAGCTTGGCATTTGTCCTCGTCAGTTTGCTGACAACGCCGATCCTTGATCGGACAGTAAGCTACCTATTACTCGCCCGAGCAAGCCCGAGCTAGCTTTAAAAGTTAATGACAGACAGGTTACACCAACCCACACAAAACACCGCGTGGCAGATAAAGGTCCACATATCACGGTTCGGTGTAAAAAAGTTTCTTTTTAACACAGAACCAGTGTCAAGTTACTTCGCACAGTAAGCTTCGTTAAAAGCCATTCGTTATCGCGTATACAGCCTGTAAACCTATTACGTGGAAGTTTTAACAATTGAAACTTTCCCAGTTACGTAACGGTTCCGGGAACCTACGGGAACACGATTAGAACTTTTTAGTTTACTCGAGTTCTGTATGTAGGTACGCAACTACCTAAGAGTATTTTTGTATACTTATAAACCTAAGACTCTAATACTACTTAGTTTAGCCAAAAAGCACTGACAATACGTGATAAGGCAGAGGCGGCGAATCAAACATAGAGTAAATTTTGGGGAGGAGGAGTGCGTTCTTACGTCTTGGAACATTTTACATAACCGTAAAACGTTCTTACAATGGTGAATAGGTTACTTCTAAGCAAGCGTAGGTACGCTTCCACCGTCGACCACATCTTCGCTTACCATCAGGCGAGATATATAATGAAATAAAATGAAAGATTCTCCTTAAACGAGTGTCTTGTGATGGCCTAATGTGCATGAGCATCTGGAGTACTGTAGAGGTTTTACTGTGAGTGTTAACCTTAAATGCACTTTATAAGCACTTAGATCCCCTTTACAGTACTTATCCAGAAGAAGTGGGTTCGAGTCCCACTCGCAGTTGAACTTTTGTTTTCACAAAAATCTTTAGGGTGGGATCTAGGTGCTAGCAGTTTACCTCAGGCACACTTTAACCAGTGAGGTGACATTTGAGCAATCCCAATGACGGTGGTAGGCCTCATCAGAGTTGCCTGGCTCACCACCATACTGTAGGAGTCCGGGATCAAATAGAATTTACTGTGGTCTGTCAGTGGGCAGAATTTTCAGCTCCTTTTAGGTTAACTCGCTGTACATTTGGCCCTATTTCTTATGGTCTAGAAAGGTCATGAATAAACCCATTAAATTAAAAAAAAGACTTCTAAGAAGTTATATTGTATAATCTGTATCTTAATTTCCAGTCAGCGGTCTACCGCTCCAGGTTTTGGGGCTTCCTGCAGCAGAAGGGCCTCTCCATGGGCCTGGCGATGTTCAACCAGAAAATAGCCGTCTCCAAACTCGCCAAGGAACTGCTGTTCGACGGTTATGATGACCCACTGCTGGATTTGGCCAAGAGTCTACCTTCCAGCACTACCGGAGGGGCACCGCCTGTTGACAAGTTCGCGTGGTTTTATGAGGTGAGGGGTTTTATAAGAACTCAACGTAAGTTTTTTATATCACTCGGTTGCATCTGTCCACTGCGGGACTGCAGGCCTGGCGCTTACAAAACTTGTTTTTCTCGCAAATCGTCCATTTCTAATACGTTTGTTTTGTAGAATACGATTCAGAGAACAGCAAACAATATCGTTACCCAATGTCGGCTATTTAGTTAAAATAAATACGTTAACAGGGTTTTTTTTTTGGGGCATGGTTATTACATAAGTTTATTTTTTCGTTATGTGAATCTAAATTTAAAAAACATGCCTGATTTGATTAAACACTACTCTTAAATTTTCCCAGAGGAACACTCCTGCCTGGACACGGACGGCTACATTGCAGTGTCGACGGGGCCGCTGAGCGGCAACTACAGGGGGCGTAGACCAAAGTAACAATTTTAAAACATAAGAACTTCCGTTATACAAAAATGGTATGGGGATGACAGTAGCAGCGTTAAGTTCCAACGTGGGTCAATCGTCATCGTTAACGAAAGTTGTAGACGAATGTTATAATTCGTAACGGAAACGTGAGTAACGAATCGTTTATCATGTTTTGTCCCCGCGTACAAATGCGTAGACAAGTAGTGCTTTTTAAGTGTTCGCCATCGCCTCGATCGTGTCAGACCAAAAAAGATAAACGAAACGAAATGCCAAAAGGTTTGGTAGTTATCCGTAGTTAACGAACAAAATGGTCCGGATTTTCATTCATCATTTGGCAGCAGATTTTTGATATTGATGGATGACAATAACCCATACCCATTACTCATTGTTTTACAATTATTAACGCATTAGAGCATTTATATGAACATTAGTATAATTTTTAGAGTGGTTTAATTATTATTTTGAATTATTTTAGTTTAATTTGACCAATGTTTAAATTTAATTTTTCTAATGATTTATTGATTAGATTAATTTTCAATTTAGCATTATTATTTTTTTCTGAATGATTGTTATTTTTATGTTTATCTAAAATTTGTAGTGGGGCCCCCCCTGTGGCTGACTTACGATGAAATTGACTTGTTGCCTACTAACATTAGTTTATAGCATTTAGGCACTAACACAGTTTTGGATCGGTGTGTCGAAGCAAAGATAATAAATGTAGCCAAAAAATTCTTTTCGGTCGGCGGTAAGTCAAGGATAAAGAGGGGTCCTCTTTGAGAGTGGCTGATAGGCGGCACGGCGTCCTAACCCTTCCGCTGTGACGCAGGGCCCTCAACGGACACGGATGTGGAGGTACCTGGTCGATGAAGAAGGATGAAACGCCTGGGGGTCACCATTGCAACTGGCGAAGATCGCCCGGAGGACACAGTCGAAGCATACGGTGCAGATTGCCCCGCTTGGACGGGCACCGACGTGTCATCACGTGCGGCCGATAGGCGGAGAACCTCTCGGCGGTCACCACCCTCCTGTCTGCGGAAGCAGTCATGCTCGCGAAGAGAGGGAGGCGTGCCACGCGAAGAGAAGGACAATGTCCTCCTTCCGCCCCAGCCGCGGTGGTGGACGCCCACGGCGGCGGAACGTCGCATGACGATCTCCGGCCACCGTGGCGCGGGCATGCCGGGCGGCGCGTAAAGAAGGGCAACTCGCCGTCCGACCATGGATCATAACCCGGGTCGACGGCGCGTCGTGTTTTATCACGACGCGCCCTCAAAGGCGCAGCATAATGACGAGTCCCGCCTCAGAGGGCTAAAGCCTGCACGGGGGGCGCGAGACTTATCCATCACAGTGACCCCGGAAACATTAAAGGGCTATGGATGAACCCGTGGAGTTTTTAGTCAGTACAAGTCTGACAGTCCCTCCCGCCCTGCCCGGGTTGGGAGGCCTCATCCTGATGAGGTTTAACCCACTAAAAAAACAACATTCTCTTAAATAGATTTATTTTTGTCTCATAGTAGGGGTATTTTTCTGTTAGAATCAAGAAGGTTTAAAAATATTTAATCTCGCTGTGACTATAATATAAAGGGTAGAATTAGTGCGTTCGGCTAAAAGGTAAGTGCGCGCAACCAAGGAAAACGTCCTGAGGAAGGCGCAAAGCGAAGACAGCGACTAGGCGCTGCAGGGGCTGGATGTGGCTGCTGGAGGGTCTCTGGCGCACAGGCTGCCGTTCTTTGAGTGAGCACGAGCGGAGGGGGTGATGGTGGTCGGGTTGGTGGTGTGATGAGTTAGGCGGAAGCCAATTATTGAGAGGTTCGAAGTAGAAAGTTGAGGAGATGAAGTCACTTGTGGAGTTCCTGAAAAAGAAATTAGTGTTATTGTTGGATAGTTTATCCTTATGTTTATCCTTTGTTCAAAATAGTTTCTTAATCAGATACTGCTATTATTTTGTAAAATGTGAAGGTTTAGATGTTGGGTTTAGTTTTCTTACTCAATCAGGCAAAAAAACGGCTGAACGGGTGCCGATTAATGGCACACAATATAATGGAATATAGCAAAAGCTGAGGTTCTTTAGGGAATATCAGATAATTTTAATATTTTAAATATTTATTTTGTTATGTTAACAAATAATTATAGATTAGCGTTGCCAAGCGCCTTCGCCGATAAAAACGATCCTATAATGTTTAATCTTGGTTTATGTTGGTTGTTTTTATCAACTATGTGTGTAACTAAATTTTTATCCAAATCCGTCTTCATAGTGTTTTGCGTGAAAAGAGTAACAAACATCCGATCCCATCCTACAAAAATGCCCGTTTATAAATATCCATAAAAATGTCCACGTTTATAAATAAATATGAGTAAGAAGAAGTAAGGATGTTTAAGTCTTTAGCCTTACCCATCTAAAATTTCTTCAAAAAAGACATGGAATGTAAGCTTTGGTTACGTGTGTGGGATCATCTTGCGTAGTACTCAGAGGTCTCGTGAAAAAACAATTGCCATGGTAGTTTTAATAAAAACAAGTGGTTAGATGTAATGAATTTTGTATTACTGAATAGTGTATTTATTTTTGTGTAAAAAATTAAGCAACGTTTTTTCAGTCAGAAAAATAATATTATTTTGTAAATAGTATACCAATTATAACCAGTTATTAACCCAGTTAAAATAATTATCAAAAAATGCAATGGTTGTCTTTCAGTCAGATAAGTAACTTTTGTTGTCCACACAGACTAGTAGAGTTTTTACACGTTGTCATTAGCTAACATAATGTTGGTTATTATTAACCAATGTTAATAGTAATATCTTATGAATCATGCAGCATCTGTCTAAGTACTAGAGAAAACTAGCTCATTATTGAGCAGGAGCCTTGAAGGTACTTTAAGTATTTTATATGTATTATTACTAGTGGCCCCTTAAGTCACCGTTGTACATTGTTGTGCATAAAGTTTTTAATAAATAAATAAATACTTACATTAAATCCTAGCTCTTCTATATAGACTTGTCTTGCCACTGCTAAAGGACCCATTATAGCCAGCATGCGTTCATCGTTAGCTGACAAGGTTTGCCCGCTTGCTGGCCCACCTCCAGTCCCAGTTGCATGGTGCTGAATGGTCAATGCCTTTTTTTTTTGTCTTTGACTTCCAATCTGCCCACACCTATAATGAATAAAAATCAGTTGTAGTCATAAGTTCCTATGTTAAAAGTGTAAATGAGAATAAAAAGCCCAATATGGTAAGAACTTTTCAAATAAATTGAAAATAACAATAAGATTGTGGGGCATCTTCTCTTATGTGGCCATCGGACACCATAGCTTGTACTGTACTATCATTTTTTATTATTTAATTGATATTTAATTTCTTGTAGTAAGAAGGTTTAATGTTTAGTTGTAAGTTAATCTCAAATATTTGCTTTCTTTATTATTGTTGTGTGTTTTTATGCCATGTGCCAATAAACGTTTTTATTTTTCTTACTAGGGGTGTCAGAGGTTGATCATCTTCATCATTATCAAAAGTCCCCAGTCTAGTAATAAACAGAGAATTGATTACAAGCCAACCTTCATACCGCAAGGTTATGTCCACTTATATAAAACCCTTGAGAAAGTAGCTTGCTAGCCACTCTACCATCACACCAGGGCCTCAAGTCTGCTATTACAAAAGTGTCAGAATGGTCTATCATTGATTTCATAATTGTTGATTTTGACAAGTTTGGTAATCTACTAGTATAATGGCGTCATTATGACTTTCCAATGGTCAACCACTGACATTCCATTGAAAGAAATGGCTTAGAATGGTAATCTCGTACATAATGACAAATGAATGAACCGAGCTTGCTCCCTCTCCCAGAGAGGAGGCCTGTGTCCCAGCAGTGGGAAACATAATAGGCCTGATGATGTAATAAATGAAATCAGGCATGATTAAATGTTCAAATTTAGTAAAAAAAATATTTCTACTACCGGGTTTTATAATAATGGCAATACGACAATGTCATTCTGCCACGATTCCATTACGAGACCACTGACCGACCAGTGACGACCATTAGAATTGTAGCAGATTACAAACTTTTATCAAAATGACAATGGGATCGTGTTGGAATGACGACATTGTGAAAAATAGCAGACTTGGGGCCCAGTCTATCAAAAAATGTTCATTAGAATCCTTACTTTTTTCCACTGTCTGTAGT
Source organism: Agrotis ipsilon (assembly GCA_028554685.1). Taxonomy (NCBI): domain Eukaryota; kingdom Metazoa; phylum Arthropoda; class Insecta; order Lepidoptera; family Noctuidae; genus Agrotis; species Agrotis ipsilon. The sequence goes on from CM052965.1 coordinate 18,319,844, forward strand.
CTTCGATCTAGATCGAGCCATTGTTTAATTACTTATTCATGAATAAAACTTTGTTTACTTACGTTTCTTTAAATTCAAGCAGCTAGCGTTGCCAATTATTGCTCAGGACTTGCTCGAACTCTTGATTCCATAGACTCCATAGTGTATCACTAAAAATTTAATTCATCGTTTGAACACTAGTCACATATAAAAATGAGTTTTGGGAAGCGATCTAAAAGTAATAACACTATTGCACTTACTTGATTTTTTAAACTTCTTGACTGTCACTGACAGCTGACAGCTAAATTTTCGATACCATAACCAATATTTTTGTTTTTTATCGAACAAACAATTCCGAAACAACGATCGCGACCGAATGTTACATTGGCTACGAAATGTTTGTCGTTATCTCAGAGACGATGACGAATTTTAGATATCGTTTCGGTACAAAGCGATGTTACTTTGTCTAAGCCCCCAGAATATAAGGTGCTTATGGAATACTTTGCTTTGCTGTGTTATCTTATATCAGTGTGGGATTCGATCAGTTATGGCCCTGCGAAAATATGGTTGCCGTATGTGGAATACCTCAAGTACATTTTCAGTGGGTGCCCTATCTTACAATTGATTATAGAAGCTTCTGAAGCCGACTGACAATACGAGTTGTAGGACGGTCGTAGGTTTGAACCCAGAGCAGTACTTTATTTGGGTCTTCCTTTTTGGCGCCAGTCCTAGTTGTCTTTGGATCTATTAGTTGCGTTTTATTACTTAGTCCTGATGTTTGATTTGAGGCCACGCTTTGAGCGCCAGTGGAGTGGTGGACCCAGTGGTATCAGTCCTGAATTACGAGTTGTAGGTCGTAGTTCGAAACCCGCAGGGCATTTGCTTTGTGTAAATTTTATTTCGTCATTCATGCCTCTCAAAACGGTGAAGGAAAAACATCGTGAGGAACGGGCATGTCTAGCACCCAACTCGAAGATATGTGATCTACCAATCAGCAATGGGCCCGCGTGGTGGATTATGGCCCCACTCCCTCTCTCAGAGAGGAGGCTGTGTCCCAGCAGTGGGAACGTTATAGGCTGTTGATAATGATGATGTTTGATTTTAACCATCATCTCAGATGATGGTAAGTGATTATCTAGTCGGCGGTGAAGCATGGCTTGTGTTGGAGTAACCTACTCACTATTGACTCAAAGACCGAAAGATTACGGCATTTAGCTATCAAGGAAACAACAGACTCCGCTTGCTTGGGAATTACACTCCTTATGCAACTGGTGGCTTACACAGCTTCTGGTCAATATCAGGCAATGCACTGTCCATTATCTATGACTAGAAGAAAAAAAAAAAAGTTTATAAAGCACATGCCGTAAGCACACACAACATAAATAAACAAAAAAAAGCCAATATTGAATATAAAATTAACTACTAACAACAAGACATTAAATGTTGTGTGACTCACGGCTGCGCCAAAAAGGCCCCGTTCAGCAAATGCTACGATACACGATCAGTAACCTTCTGCAAAATTTTCAGCTTTCAGGCAGTGGCTGGTGAGTTCATAGCCCGCAACTTGACGGAGGAGTCCACACTGCCGATGTTCGTGCCGGATTTATGCCGGACAGTAACATGGAGTACGTGGACAGCGGCGAGCTGGACGGTCTGGTCTACAACAAGTATGCGCTAAACGCAGTCCAGCTTTTGATAATTGTGAGTGTACCCCCCATTTTTTTTCTACAACATCTAAAAACAAACTTATAATTTTTATACAAAAAATTTTTAGACAAAAAATAAACTTATAATTTATTAACTTGAAAATTTTTGTATGCCTTCTGGCGGGGACGTAGCATGGGAACAACATTATAACTGTAAGCATCTGGAAAACTTGGACCCTATGTTCACAAAATTAATAAATGAATTGAATTGAATTGAAAAAAAAATTTTTTTGAACATCTAAAATTCTGGTATTCAGTCACTCCGACCATAGATGATGGAAACGGATATACATATGTAATTGTTATGGAAATATAAAACGCTTTGATAGAATTGCTGCTTGACTAGGGCTCCGAGGTCTATTACTGTATGAAACAGACAGTGGAACCATCAACTTATAGACTCGAGTATGGCCCTATCTCGCCCTGATGGTAAATATGATGTGGTCAACGGTGAAGGCCGCTTGCCTAACCTATTAACTCTTGAGATAAAGATGCAAAGTTTGGAGCTATCAGGAAAAAAAATAACTGGACTCCACACCTTAGCATGTGCTACTGGGACAAGATGGCCTCCAAGAATGTCTGCGTGAGTGCGTGAGTAGTTCAGCTGGGGGTGGGACGAGATGGCGCTAGGCAACTGTAATAAGCTCTCTCGCTTTCCCACAGCGTAAACACTCATGCTTTAGAAAGAAGACGTTATGTAGGCCCACAAGAGGGCTATTACGTATCTTGGTGTCTGTGGTGGTGGACGCATCAAATAGCTTATCAAAAGTTAAAGTTCGTATAGGCTTTTGCATTTTTAACACAACTTTTAAATGTTGCCCTTAAAAAAAAAAAAAGTCACCTGTTCCTAAACGCTCTGCCTTGAGGCACTCCCACTCTTCAACTTGCATCAAAAAAAAAAACAGGTATCATAGCATCAAAACCGGTACCACCATCCAGTTCAAGGTTGACAACTGCTGTCATAGACTATCAACTTAGGCCAAAGCCCTGCGGTCTTACGATAAGATCCACTGCAGTTTAAACCTGACTGATGATTTCTCTCTTCTTTGCAGCTACAATCTCTCCATCTAACACCTGCTTCTGCAACGGCCGAGTGTGCGTGGTCAGGAGTGATGAACGTGTACAGCGTGCCGATAGGCTCGCCAGCCTTCCTCTCCCTTCCACACTTCCTCCACGGAGACGCACAGCGGCGGGAGCTGGGCTCCGGCATGGAACCAGACCCTGATGCTCATTCTTTCTATTTTTGCTATTGAGCCTGTGAGTTATAGAAACTACTTTCAAATATAAGCCTATCTATACTCAAAAAAAATATATTTGTCCAAAATATACATAATATTAAGTTTAGACCCGTGTTTTTTCTTTTATTAAGTAAGCCAAAATTACCGGAATATACAACTCTTCTAAAAATCACAAAAATGTCACTCGATCGGTACACTTTAACAAAGCGTTAAGACGTCACAAAGCCCCTAGCCCAGTACCGAATTAGGAAGCGGTAAATAATAAAATAAAATTAAATAATCTCATCATCATCTTCCTACCCTTATTATTATCCCCCAATTTACTTGGGGGACGTCACAGTATCATTTACTAGTTTTTCTTTTCATATCATTGCTTAGACAATTGACATTGCCTTTGAATATGCACATCTGCATTACTTAACGTTACTTAACTGGATCCAAGTCTTAGTTGGAATATCGAAACAATAAAATTAGATCGTAATTGTCATGAAAATGTATTTTTCACCCAAAGTGTATTGAGGTTTCAGTAAAAACTTGTAGAAAAATAAATACTCCATCGTGACCATGATATTTCTTATTTCCAGAAACTGGGTGTCCCACTGGATGTGGCAGCCAGGTTCCAGCTCAACATCTACCTGGAACCAAGTGAAAAACGTCAAGTAAGTTAAAAAAACACAGATTTTGGTAATACCCTCGCTTTATACTAAGAAACGAAATCTAGGCTTCTTAAACTCAGATGCGTTTCCTCCAAAATTAAATCTTATTTTATGGGAATTGTGTTCATATTTCTTTCTTTAGATACGATTATTCTGTTCTTATGATACTTTGATGGCAAAGTTAAGTTAAGTTATTAGCATCATATGGTTATTTTTTTTCATAATACGCTACCAAATGTTTGAGCTAAATACAAGTTTGCTATAGAGATATTTGGTTAAACCGCGAGAACTTCAACAGAAGCGCAAAATTAATGTCAATGGCGTCCCTAACTGTTGTCGCTTTTTTTTTTTTTAGCGTGGTAATATCATCAAATGAGAACCTCCAACCCCGGGCAGGGCGGGAGGTACTGTCAGACTTGTACTGACTAAAATCCACGGTGTCCTTCAGTAGCCCTTTATGTTCCGGGGTCACGGTAATAGAAATAAGTCCCGCGACCCCGGCAGGCTTTGGCCCTCTGAGAGGGGGCCCCGTCATTTTGCTGACAGCTCTTTGAGGCGCGCGTGGAACACGACGCGCCGTCGACCCGGGCATGGTCCATGGTAGGACAGCGAGTTGCCCTTTACTCGCTGTCCGCATGCCCGCGCCTACGGTGGCCGGAGATCGTCTTGCGACGTACGGCGCCGTGGGCCGTACACCACTGCGGTTGGGGCGGAGGGAGGACGCTGTCCTCTCTCTCTCGCGGCCCGTCACCTCCTTCACTAACTGTTGTCGCTAGAGCCCTTATCACGAGTTTTCAATCTTTTCACTTTACAGTATCTTTCCAGTATTTACAGCGTTTCTTGTATTGAAAAATGGAACAGCGCTTCTAGTGTACGAAGAAGGAACTAATTTTTTCTTGAAATCAATGTCAAAATTCCAGTTTACGTCACAATAATCGTGCATTTACTTTACCAAAGATTAATCTTATTTATTTTCCCATTGTCCACAGCCTCTACCAAGACGTGCCCAGAATGCTGTTCCCAATATTCTGGGTAGAACAAAGAGTCAGGATGGAAGAACAAGTGATCTCGGAACTCCGGTTCGTGCGCGCCATCTTTGATTGGGGCGGGACCGTCTGCGCCTGCGCAGCCCTTGTCTTCGCAGCAATCGTTACCATAGCAACCTGTTGGGCGAGAAAACCACAGTATATTAAGAGAGAGTGTGTATATGAGAAGCCGAAGGACGAAGCAGAATTAAAGCTCAATATATATAGCTCTATATGAATTTTAAATTAGTTTGTGTACATATACTCAAATATGGAACGTAGATCTACGAAAGGGATGAAAATTCCACTTTTCGTTGAATAGAGCTTGGTGGGAGTAAGGATGTGAATCGTCTTCAGGTTTATTTGACTGTCTAGTCAGAATAAGATGTTTGATGGTCACTTACCTAAAGAAATAGAAAACGATATTTTTTTGTCAAATTTTTGAGTAAAACAGTCGTAGGTATGTATGAACCCTGATAAAATTTTTAATTGTCCACTAAAGCGATTGCTATGCCAACTAGTATATCTTAATATGGAGGCAATAAACCATTGAGTTGAATGCAGAACAATGACTCCGTCCAAAAAAATTATATAACTTAGTATTCGAAAAAAAATAATATTAACCAGTGTTTTGAATTCATAAAAAAAAAATACTGTTCTATTTTTGAAAGGAGAACTCACAAAATCAGGGGTGAGTAGCCCGCGGATAAAAATCATTTGAAATAATAAAATTATTAATTTTGTAAGAAGTATGCGTATCAGAATGTCCTGTGATATTGAAAGTATGTAAAGTGTGTAACTTTGTCTTGATATTTCTAAACGTTGCCATGTTAGTTTTATAAGGGAAACAGTTATTATCAACAAAGAAAACGATTTTAAAAGGAGAAAAGAAAACTATGTTTTATTATTTTTTTCAAATAAATAAAAGTATTACTCTGTTTGTGATAATAACTGATCCATTTAAAAGAATTTACATTAAAAATGTGTTATTAGTTTCAGACCAAAGAGATTTTGTAAGACCTATATTTTTTCAGAAAAATATAAGATTTAATAGATTTTAGTATAGAGCGAATTTTCCATATCGACTATCATTCCACTAACAATAAGAAATAAAAATATTCTTGTAGTTTTATTAAAAAGCTCATTGAATTTTGTGATAACCAAAGATATTACTTTTATGACAATTTTAATAACTGGCATAGAATTTAATATCTTCAATATTAATTGCATAAGTAGCATTATTATCTTACTTTATACAATACATAATTTACTGTAACTAAATTGCAGTAAAATTAAATAAAACAAAACTATTTTTATATAAAGAAACTAACGCATTATTTTCTTATAATATTTTTTATAAAATGACAATAGTATAAGTATTAAATAAAGCTATTTGTAAATATAATACTAGTCTAATTAGGAAATAAAACGTTATGTTTGACCACACTAAAAATGGCGCCTGATATTGCTCATGATTTGAGTAATTCAAACTAGTTTCGAATTCGAAGTATTTACAAAATAAATAATGTGCAATTAGTGTGGTCGTAAATTTAATTAAAACCCACCGCATTGCCGCTATTTTTATTATATTGTGGTCTAAAATCTAATGTGTGGTATTAAGTTTAGCATTTTTCTCTAGTAAAATTTTGTGGTCATGTGTGGTCTGTGATTGTAAAAATGTTGACTATACCTTACATCGAGAAATAGATACTTTAAGCTAATGTAACTGTTAGATTAGATAATATTTGTACAAAGGAATAATACAAAATTCTTGAAAATATATAAAAAAATAGTTGTCATAATGTTTTTAGTTTCTTTTTACCCTTTGTTTCCCCCACACATCACACTCACGTCTTCTGTTTCTTTGAATAAATAAGTTAGGAATTGCATAATCATATCAATAATGTTCCCACAATTGGAGACAGGCCCCCAAATTGGGTAGTTTACTGCATCCATCATCTATGAAATGTTCACTTGTCAAACTATCAACGTTCTTGAGTTGTGACAGACGGACAGACAGACGGAAAGCGGAGGTATTCCATGCGCGCTTCAAATAACTGTCAGCAATGAGGGGGGCCCTCAAAGAGCCAAAGCCTGCGGGGGTCGCAGGCCTCTCTCAGGTTACAGTAACCATTGAATGTAAAGGGCTATTGAAGGATCACCGTGGATTTTAGTCAGTACAAGTCTGACAGTCTCTCCCTCCCAGCCTTGGGTAAGAGTACTCATTTGATGATATTACCATAATTCAAAAGAAACCCGTTGGGTATGGAGCCCTGAAACGATGGTCGGCAAAACACTCATGTAAAGTGTTAGCACGTTTTAGAGCAAGCCATTTTCTTGAAACTAATACATAATATAGGACCTACTTACCTAAACAAATATGACTCGTTGAAGGTCTTCTCGAAAGATCTAGCAAGAATCTAGCGCAGACACGTGACTGTGCCATTATGCCTAGGTCTTAGACTGCAACAATACCACATCCTGCATCCTTATATTACCTCATCCTGGGGTCGCTTGACATTGCCGTCTGCACAGCCAATCAAGAGTCACCTAGACATAATACGGCCGTGATGAGATCTATCTGAAGGGAGTAAGGTCCAAAGTGGATTGGTAGACGTGAAAAAGCAATTTTGTAGAATAGTTTGATCGCGGGTTTGATCTAGATTTGTTGTAGTATGTATTACGGTTATTTGGGGATCTTGGCCAATAAGAGGAATTACAGACTTTATGCTCTAGTCAGAAGAATACTTCCAATGAAGATAAGAAGCTGGAATCCCAGTCCTTTCTTCTTTCATCATCATCATCAGCCGGTATGTCCCTAATGCTGAGATACAAGCTTCCTCTCTGTGAGGAAGTTAGCGCAGTGTGGGTTGGTAGATGTCACATGTCTTCAAATTTTAGGTTCTAGGACATGCCGGTTTCCACACGATATTGTATTTTGAGAGCAGTGGAGATGAAATAAATTACACAGAGTATTCCGCCTGGCTGGGTTCGAAACCACGATCAACTCGTAAGTCGGGGCCAACAGGACTGCTCAAATAAAAAAAACATAATTTTTAATAGTCAATATAAGAATATTCAGTCTTAAACTGGAAACCCGCTCTAACAATCATAGTTAGATAATGATACTTAAAAGGATAAATCCGAAATCTTGGTTCTTTTATTTTAACCATTTATTTACCAATGTTTTTGTGTTAACTTACACGCTTACCGATATATCGTATAAATATAAACTGGATGAACCTAGCCGATAAATTGAGATAACTGCCACAGAAATAAGATATGGATTTATGAATAGGATGAATTCACACAAGATGTTTAGATAAATCGACGCAATATAGACTTGTATAGTCGGGAGGAATTGAATTTTAACTAGTTTTTTATTTATTTTATATAATGATGATATTGCTTGCAGAGCAGATGGCCGATGGGATCGAAAAGTGCTAGAGTGGAGACCACGGTCTAGCAAGCGCAGCGTAAGACGTCCACCAACAAGGTTGACACATGACCTTATAAAGGTCGCCGGGAGACGCTGGATGCAGGTCGCTTCCAACCGGTATATGTGGAGATCTAAAGGGGAGGCCTATGTTCAGCAGTGGACGTCCTATGGCTGAGATGATGATGATGATGATGATGATGATGATGATGAATGATGATAGGTTCGTGTTTGACCACTATCTCGCTTGATGGTAAGTGAAGATGTGGTCGACGATGAAGCACACTTGCCTAGAAGTAACCTATTCACTCTTGACTTGAAGATCCCAAGGTTATAGCTGTCGGGAAATACAAACAGGGAATACCACCTCCTTAGCTGTGCACACAATAAAGGTATTGGCAAAACGCTTTGTACGTACCGAAGGGATGTCCACCAAACATCGATGGCTCATTGCCGTACGTCTTGTAGTCCGATGATGTAAAGGGCTAGGTGGAATCAAGTTACTGATACTGCAAGTTTGTAATTATCCAACTGCCGGACATATCCCCATGATTTTTTGGGTTATGGGACATCTCGCCCACGAAAAATCTGGCCCATAGGCCAGATGCCCCTTTTTGAAATGTGCATGGGTAACATAGGTGAAAAACAAGCGTATGGTCTGCCTGTTGGAAAGCAGTCACCGTAGCCTAGTTATGGACGCCTGCAACACTGGAGTTATTCATAGGCTGGGCGTTGCCAAACCTGAAGAAATAAACTGTCTTACTCTCATCCATGGAAAAAAATGAAGAAATGCAGACGAGGTAATTGTAGCCATACGTATACGAGTTAATGGTAGCGAGTTACCAGCATTCTGAAGGGGTGCCAGTGTGCGACTATTTGGCGTACCAGCAAACATGATGTGGAGGGGACATTTTTGTGTTAAGTCCTAATAAGTATGGGACGTGGTACTGTGGCAAACCTCGTTAATAATCATTGTTCCGATTGTGGCACTGGGTTGAACAAATTAAATTTTCAACTCTACCAAGACTCAAAAAAACTCTTGTGGAAACGTAGATTTAACGTTTTATTAGAGAAAAATTAGTAAAAATTAGTAATAAGGATACGTTATTCTGGTCGTGATTGTACGTAACGAAGGTAGGTAGATATGTCGGTACATAATATTCATGTAAGGATGTCTCCTATTAGACAGAGGATAAAGAGGATTTATTCCCAGAATAATATTACGTCACTGCATAAATTAGGCTAGTTTGCTAAAAATCGTACAGTAAAACAATAGCGGTTCTACCAAGAGGATAAATTAAGTATGGCAATTAAAGGTACGACAAAATAAGGAAGGAACCTAGGATACAATTGAACTTTATGTCGCTCAATTGCATCCTAATGTGTGCTAGAATTCGGTTTGAGAAATTTTTAGGAGTCGTTGGAAAAACGCACATGTCTCTGGATAACCATGACGAAACAGCATGCTAATAGAGGAATGATTGGAAGACACACTAAGCACTAGGTGACAAGAGGATTTAGAAAAAGAAGAAGGGTAGGTATGTTGACAGTTGAAAAAGGGCGAGGAAGGCCTAAGAAAAGATGGATGTGTCGGAGTGAATGATGATGTGGCGTCTGATAGAAAGAGCGGAAAAAGAAGACATGTTTTATCAACCCTAAGTATAATATAGATAATAGGAGAGCGGCGTATAATATGGATAATGCGATAGCGCATTATACTTGCTCCTATGGGGAGAAAGATGGTATAGTAGAAGGCGGCCCTAGGTTAAGCAGAAGATCATCTATGTTCCTATTGAACTCAGCGCGTACATAAAAGCTTTGAACCAGGCCTTTGCCATTACTAGGGCCACTCTCAATTCTCTCAATGACACAAGAAATCGTAACGAACGTACCTGTTGTTTAGTTCCGCAACCCCGGCAGACTTTGGCCCTCTAAAGGGGGCCCCGTCATCTAAAGGGTCCAATATGTAACGGACATATTGTACTTGCGATACCCATAAGCAACGTAATGACGCTGACGTCACCTCACCGTGTTAAGATACCCGTGTGCCTCAAACTTTATCCTCCCACAGGAAATGCAGACAACATGCACGCTCGCCACACATGATAGGTGCGTCTGTTATCAATATAAACGCTTCCTTACCACCTAGGAACGTCATCTCTGTCCTTGGTACTCGTACCAGCTCAAAAGCACTTTAGAAGCAATCAAGTCGTCAGTTTGATTGACCAATTTTATAATAAAGAGGTGCCAGGGTACGCCAGTTAGCCACGGGACGGGCGCGAACGTTGTCAAGTACAAATAAACTCTTTGAGTGAAAAAAAAAAAGAAATTGACTTCGAAAATGATTCGAGTATTTATTTTGGCTTTCGTGGGTATGTTTTCTTTGCTTTTTTTTTTAACTGTCAATCTGGAAATTTCTGTGAAAAAGTAATTGATATGAAGCTAGTTTTTTAAATATTATTAGGTCGTTTTTTATTACTTATTATTTGTTATTACAGATAAAACAGAAGAAAGTTAATGATAGAATAGAAAAATAAATTTAAAAAGCGCCTACTAATATTGAATAGCAACAATTTTGTACATGTATTTTGCTATTTCATTCCACCAGGCGCTTAAAATGACGCTCGCTACAAATTGTTTTCGATAATTTATTGAGTTACTAGATATTATTTTTGTAATTAATTGTAAACAAAGTGAAAATGTGTAGTTTGAGGTGTCCTTTGAATTGCCTGGTACTTTATTCTGAATCGGTAATTGTGTTAACAAAGTAATTATGGCAAGACAAAAAACTTTTTTGGCTATTTGATGTAAGCAGATTTTAGACACTTTATAATTAACAAAAAACTTGTTAGTCACCAGATAAAATGAATTGCAAACATCTCCAAAACGTTTTAAACCAATATTTATGTTAAAATAACCTAATTTCTGTCGGTTTCTGATGAAATGAGTCATAAAAGAGAAGAGCTTCCGTTTGCTGTAGATCAAAGTATTTGCGAACGTTTGCACCAGATGCTGGGCTGACTAACCACGATAGTGGTTGCGAAACACGCACGAAATGCACGCTGGTAGGATATCCATAATCTTCATTAAAAATCTTATAGTAAGTTTGTCCGTCTATCTGTTTGTATGATGATATCTTTCACACTTTCTTTAGGTGTCCTTTACTTAATGGATGTCGTAGAAATGCGCCATAGAGCAGACTTGCTATGATTTTCTCTGGAAGACACTAGGTTAAGACGAGGTCCTCGTCGAGGCCAAGGGTATAAATAACGTCGCGACACATTAGATAGCTTGTTAGTGAATACCGATTTCTAGTATCGACGTTGGAGAAGTCGAGAAGCCTATCCTTAGATTTATGTTTTCTACGCTGCTCGTCAATTTTAATTTGATACAGAAATTCTTTTTTTTCTGGTACTTTAAAATGATCAAATAGGACTCATTTCCCTCCATGAGTGGAGAGGATCTGTTAGATCCATAACACATAATCACTCAACTTAATAGTTGACTAAAAAATCTAGACTGTTTCTTCGATAGACCTTTGCATTCCAGTGCCCGTGTGATGATTTTCGACATCTCAGCGGGAGAAGTCGCAGGCAAAAGCTATTTTGTTATAAATTTAAGGTACCTGAATAGCTGTTGGTAAATTATGTGTACAGTTGCCAGCAAGTCAACATATCCAACATTGTGATAAGGTTGAAAATCGAATACAGAAATTTGACATATTCAGGTAGGTTCAAGTGCTGGCGTTTATACATTTAAATGCAAATGGGATAGTTAAATTGGGTTAATGATAGACTGAATAAAGCTGGAATAGACGGTGCGTCATTTATGACGATGACGCTATCGTAGATACCTATGTCTATGTGTACAAATTCATGTAATTCTTGAATGATAAGCCAAATGTCTACATAATATACACCGGGGATGGCCAACTTGATTAGACAAAAATCTACTGTTTACTAACGAAACCCTGTGCGATCTACCAATAATATATCTCTGTACAATCCGTGGATAGATACTTAACTGTGACGGAACAGCGATTGAAAAATGATACAAGATGATGCTGCAGTACTTTTTTTTTTTTAACGTGGTAAAATCATCAAATGAGACCTCCCACCCCGGGCAGGGCGGGAGGTACTGTCTGACTTGTACTGACTAAAATCCACGGTGTCCTTCAGTAGCCCTTTAAGTTCCGGGGTCACGGTAATAGAAATAAGTCCCGCGACCCCGGCAGGCTTTGGCCCTCTGAGAGGGGGCCCCGTCATATGCTGCAGTACTTGGTAATACTTTGCGCAGCTAGGGCTACTTATTTAATTTTTTGTCTTGCCACGTGCGACTGGACTATTAGTCGCGATCGACCGTTTGGCCACGCCTGACAAACATCTTAATTTTGTGTAGTTCACATGTAATTGTAGGGCGGGTAAGCCACTTTCAATTAAGTAATTTTGATGCAAAATCTCAAAAGTTTTTTGCTCGAACAAAGAATCAAATCCCAAACAGTAGCAGCTTCTGGCCACTAAACCAAAGAGAGTCTAAGCGAAGACAAAAATAGATATTTGACATTTATGAACTAGGAATTCTCTCTCCCACTCCCGATTTGTGTTAACATCAATAGATAAAAGTCGTATTAAATGCCCGAAGACATAGAAGGAATGCAGCCGCAATAAAATCGACTTTCCAATAAAAACATCAAACGTTTATTTCGCGCCATAAAGTCCCGCCATTACCCACTTCAAGAGAATGTGAGATCATTCATTTTACTGTTAATTTGCAATATAATCTCAACATACGATTACCCATTTATGATTCCTTAGATAGATAGGTATACTTACCATTTTCATCATTTGAAAACAATAAAGGTAAATCATAGGAAGTTTTTATTACCAATTACTTGAGACAAAGTAATAGTTTTAAGTAATTTCATTTGTAAGGTTTGTAATAACATAATTCTCCATTACGACTTTAGTTTAAAATTAATATATAGACATAGAGAATGGACTGAGCATTTCCTGTTTAAATTATCTTTATGTTTCCTGATAATGAAAAAAAGACATACATAATGTTTATGAAAATGTAAAGAAAAAAGAAATAGAAAAACAGCTGTTTTGATCTCTCTCGAAAGAAAATGAGGAAAGCTCAGGCTATGTTAATTATTATACAATTCGTTTCCCCACTATGTAATTTTAATGGTTCAATTAAATATTATTCATCTACATTATCACCTAACAGAAAAATTCTAGATTGCTACAAATAAGAATAATGCAATCTTAAATCTAAAAAGCCTGGTTTTCGATTCAAACAAAAACTCACAGTCAGCCTAGAGGAAAAAAAAACAAATTTACATTTGCGGGTGGCGAAATTAAGAACTAAAATAATGAAAGGAAAATCATTACAAAACGTAGACTACTAGCGCCACTCGGATAACAAAACAGTCGTTGTCATAAACATCTGTTGGGAGGTTACGTACTTTCATGTTTACGAGTAGTGAATTAATTAACGAACGTGAATTACGATTTTGAAACTGAAAAATATAACTGTGAGATACCTTTAATAATCTTAATTGTGTATTAATGTTGTTTATGATAGAACATTTGCGTAATTTACTTGAAACGGATTGAAAACAATACTTGCGACCTTGACTCCGCTTTCGACAATTCATGACATTTAGATTTAGTGTTGCCATAAAAATTATTAAAAATTCTACTACAAATATCTACTATTTTGGTAGTAATGGTAATAAATATTATTTTTTTGCAGCCATCGTGGTGCGGTCACAGGAAGAACCAATGAGGAACCTAACAACAGTATCCTGGGCTCACGCCGTCAATAACAAGACATACCTACAAGCGACTTTAGCAAGTGAGTTTGGCAAGATACTTAAATATAGAAAAAACGGTGCATTTACACTTATCCTTATTATTAACTATTGGGTTGTTTACTGCATAAATAAATTGAATATCTGTTAGACTACTGTAAAATAATGAACACATATTTTTCTAAACAACTAATATTGACTAAAATAAAATGCTTCCTAATTCGGGAGTCGGGGCTTGTGATGTCATAACGGCTGTAAAATTATACGGAACGAATGACGTTTTGTGATTTTTAAAATCGTTGTATCTTTATCAATTTTGGTTTATGCAACAAAAGAAAAAATACGGATATACTATATTTTTTGATAATGTATCTTTCGGACTTATACTTTTTTTTAGGGAAATAGCCTACCGCCTTACTACAATAAAATTAAAAGTCTATTGAACACTTGCCTATACAAAAACTGATAACGTCAAAACGGCATTCGAAGTTGATGTTGTTTTCCAGTTGTACTTTTTTTTTGACACGCGTTTAACAGATGTTTATATTTTGTGTTACGACGGAGAGGGCTAAACTTTTACAAAAAATGACCTTAGTGTGGATGCACTAAGCAGTTAACAGCTAACACTTTTTTTTTTAAAATTAATATGAAAAAACAAAATTCAATCAATATCAAATTGGCTTGAATTGAAACTTACTTTATTAATAAGTAAGATTAATTGACTTCAAAATTAATGATGTCACTAGTCATCGAATTACTTCAATTGCAGCTTACAAATTGAAATTCGTAGCAAATAGCTTACACTTTAGCTCATAATATCACTATTAAAACTGCATTCCAGTCTAGGAATACTAGCAGCTGGTCCACCTATCAATCTAGTATAGCAACTATCTCCTGTCCCTCTCTTAAGTATGGTGGTAGAAAGGGAGGCATGACGGTTGTTAGCACTAGAGTAGTAATGTGAATTGATTGAGTGTGGCAACACTGGAAGCTTGGGGTGTGGTGCAAGTTAAAGGCGTTCACGGTGTGAAGAAGAAAGTTTTCGCTTTTGCGTTTAATTATCGCGATAAGTGTGATACAAACATTTAAAGTCGGTAACGGTATTTCCCGTTAGTGTGGTCACCACGTAATTAACTTTTGTTTAGAATTTTTAATACCATGCAACATCCGGAGCGGTATTTTGATGTACCTATTGAGAGAAAGAGGTAATACTGAAGACAATATGGACGGATTGTGTGAGGAATGTTGAAAAACAATTGACTAGGTGATCAAGTCGGAGGAGACTGTCATGATAGATGATTTGGAAGAAAAATACATTACCTACGCCTAGAACTTATCAAGATGGTGTCTCTCTTAAAAAGAGTGCAGTAGGAAAATAATGAAATGAAGTAGTAAAATAAATAAATAAATGTTACGACTGATAATGAGGATGGATGGATCTTTGTTACTCTTTCGAATAATGAGATAGTTTTATAGCAGAATATCGATGATGCCGGGTATTACGTTTCCGTGGGCTAATTTTGGCACCGAAGCCGTTGGCAATGTCATTATCTTTTTGTAAAACCTAAACATACCCTCTCAATCTTATAACTTGCACTATTCACCATCAGGAATAGCTCTTATTCTCAACATCGCCAGTTCATGGAACGAACAATTTATAACAATTAACGTTATGACAGATTTGGGCTTCACGCGTACGCAAAACCACAGAATAAATAAATTAGTGAAGTGATGAATAACACATAAGACTTACAAGATCACTTTCTCCCACTAAAATACCTAATATTTTTGTGTGTAAATCTTCAAATGAGTCCTCCAACCCTGACTAAAACTGAAGCTATTCCTTAACATGCTCTTTGCGTTTCAGAGCCGCAGTGCCTTTAAGACAGTCCCGCGATCCTTCAGAAATTAATATAACACTCCGATTCATGTGCTAAAATTGTTAACATTTTCCATCTAGTAGTTGGCTCTTCAAAATACGTCTCGACCTTAGAAATTGGCACTAAAATAAACTTTAACGACGTTGATCGAGGAGTTCGGTTAAATGCATTATTCTACATTGTTCTCAACAGTTGCTATTTTTATCATTTATGACGTCTATAAAACACAAATAAACATTCTTTGAACAAATGCTTTCACTTTACAAGTATGGTGTGTTTCATCGATTGTGGACAATTTCACTATTTTGACTTCTGAAAGCAGCAATACAAAAACCTCGGACATTCCGGAAAACTCTTATAATTTTTATTATCACGATGCTGATTTTAGTTTTTAGTTCTTCATTCGTGCCCATGTTGCTAGTGTCCTCTACAAACCCAATAGCTGCCTTAACTAATAACCATGATGTTAACACTGTCATTAAATCAGAGTACAAATAAAAAGTGAAAAGACTATTGTGCGTACCTATTATGTAATTACACAGATGTGTTTTGTTTAAACAACTAATTATTACCTATAATTATTTTACCTTTCACTGCAGCTATTAAATTTTTATAAGGATCACTGTGATTATGGCAGATTTTTCAAATGAAGCAATGCGATTTTTATAACGAATCTTAGTCAGAGATTAGAAAAAATTTTTTTTTTTGATGAATATAGATTATCATTCCAATTTGACTTTGTTTACGAACAACTTCCAATATAAGCAATTCAGGAATTGACTTTGTAGAAGACCTCGCTAAAATGTATTGTCATCAGAATCAAAGGCGCGTGCAAATGGAAACTTTTGGCAAATGAGTTAAAATTCAGTTACAAGACTAAAATTCGTCTCGCACCACAGATTCATTTCTTTATTTGTCTATTGAAATAGATGCACACTAACTAAAACGGCTAGTTAAATAAAACCTTATAATAACCGTGAAAGGTCTTTAATGCGTTTTGTTTACGCAGCTTACATGTTTTATTTGAACAAGTGATCACTCCATTTGTTAACTAATCTGTGTGCGTAGCGCGCGAATCGTTTGAAACAATAATATGCAAATAGTGTTGCTTACAAAAGCAACAGTTGCCAGAAATTGTAACGTAAATACTAATTATGTACTTATGTGTTGCTGTTATGTAATAAAGGTGTTTAGTTTCAATGTAAATAACTTCTAAATAGAACAGAGTAGGTACATATAGTTATACGGTACTATTGATAATTTTCTGTGTTTCGTGAGAGAAAATAGGTTAATATTCTATTAACTTTTTATCCCGATTAATATTGTTTGATGGACAAACAATTTTGTATGAATGGATGGGAGGATATTGTTTGTCTTTGTAACTTAATAATTATGGATTTTGACCTAGAGGCGGATTATAGTCTAGTCCAGACTGTTAAGAATACCCATGACTAGTAATATGTGCCATGACTTAGGATTTGATTTAAGAATTTTTATCCCCGTAGTTTTAGCGGCAATTTACGGATTCCACACAGGTGCAGCCGCTAACATTAAGCTAGTTAATCATGAAAGCACCTTGGGTGTACGAACGAGGATCTAATTTTAATTTTATTACGTCACAAAAATGCGAATTTTCGATAAATCGCGATATAACTCTGTATAACTTTGTTCTATTTGTTGAAACTAAATAAACCTCCTTTGATATCATCTGATTCTTATAAATTCTAATCAAACCTCATTTTCCAGGTTCTATTTGCATGCTAGAAGCTGACATCGTAATGGGCACAATCGTGGGCAAGGATGGCCCACCCATCCCCATCATGGCCCATCCTCCCGCCACCACCTCCGACCTGAGCCTAGCTGAGTTCCTAGAGACCATATCCCAGCATAATGCGAAGGAATCTAGCCCAGCCAGTAAGAAAGGGGCTAAACTGGACTTCAAGAGCATTGAAGCTTTTGAGCAGAGCCAAGAGCTGATCAGCAAATACCAGGTAAAGTGGAAATATTCCCTTCGTAACTAACGCGATGCCTGTACGACTTTGATACTCATTGACGCGTGCCTGTGTACGAACCTCTATGGATTTGTATTGCGATGATCGCCTGGATATACTAATTCTTTATCTACACTTGTCTTCATGCTAATATTGTGGTATTAGTATTATTATTTACTAAATCTTTAAAGATCTCGGGATCATGGGATCCCGGACTTTTAGAAGGCATGCCAGGAGCCGAAGCCATCTTGCAGAGGCCCATTACGTAATTTAAATGAGATGAGGCCCAAACCGGCGGTTATCCCTGTATGCACTATGCCAGTATACCCAAGGATAACCCCGGTTAGGTTAGGTTAGGTTAGACTACTAGAAAAGACTGGGTTATGGCGTTTGGTGGGTTTGGTGGACTGGTTATATATATCTATGGAAACACTATGGCCCCTGCCTAATCAATGTTTAATATACATAGATACGCTGGCAGCGGGTGACTCGCACACTCAACAAATGGGCCCCCAAACATATCGCTAGCACTAGGTGACGTAGCAACAAGGGGCAAACATATCCTGAGGTGCTTGAGGAGTGGAGAGGTATTTCACGGTTCTCAGAATCGACCAGGAACCCGGAAGTATGGTCGATGCCTACAAACGCTTACTGAAATACTTCCTATTATTATTAGTATTATTTTTGCGAATACGCACCCTACACAAAATAATGCAGTGTAGCGTGGAAGTGCGTGACCTTACATTGTTTGAAGGTAGGGTCACCATCAGTCCGGGTTTCCCCGGATTTGTCCCAGTTTAAAGGGCATTTGGGAAGTGTCCGGAGAGGCTTCATTGTTGCCCGGGTTTAAAAATTTAAATGCTTACCACAAAAAGATAAACACGCGCCGAACGCTTGTCTAAAAACAGTGTTACTACAAAACGACCCTTCCATGGAAATGCAGTTTTGACTTTGTAAATTTTTTTAGACAAGTCAACGGGTGTTTAATGTTTTTATGGTAAGACGGTTAAAGTCTTATGCCGCCCGCGACTCACGCACACTTCACCGACCCCTCACCCCTCCCGACGCAGTTGCCATGATGCGCATTTCGACTTATGTCCGGTTTTGGACTGTAAAATCCGGGTTTTTCACGCATCTTGTCCTGGTTTCCTAATTTTAGGGATAGCAACCGTACTTACTTACATTAAAGTAATGCGCAGTACACACAGAAAACGTATTCATGCTCGTGTTCAGGAATTCAGGTATTTTATCGCGACGTGCCCTGCTATTCGATGCGGGGCAGTTTGCGAATAGCCAACAGACAGATTAACCCCAGGTCAAGTGATTCTTAGTAAAGAATAGGCCATCCCGTCCCTTAGTGTCGTAACAGACAACAACGAGACAACAGATCCACTCCCTTTGACAACGGCTGTTGACCAAAATCCAACCCTAAAGACCTGAGGAATAAGATCGGGAATTGGTCAAAACGTCCTAACCGTTTTGTTACTTACGCAGTTTAAGTCAATGAAGTAATCAATTTAGTCATCATTTGTTATAATTAGTTATAGCATCAGCCATGTCTCATAGGGAACCCTACACCAAGACTACACTACACTCAAAAATAAACCTTACTACAAAACAATAGGGTTACATTTCAAAAACTTAGACAAAGGGCTTCCTATTTTTCTAGGCATAGTAATGTAGACTCTATTGAAAAGCGTTAAGGATGTAATTTGTATGGTAAGACGGGAGCAGACATCTTAATTAGAATAATGACATAGCGTGTGAATAATCGGGAATTTAAAATAACATCTTGTGTGGTCGGTCTGTGTGGGGGTGGGGCCATGAGAACAGCGAGAACATAAGCGTTAGTTGAGCGATAAGATGCTCTTAGGATTCAGAATATTTAATGAATATTATTGAATCAGTTTTGTACGGCCATATAATGTTTGATTGAATAATTCATTATCTATTAACATAACCACGAAAACTAAAACAAAAACCACAACACAGTCTGACTACAATAACAAAACATAAAGGCCCACGTTATAAAAAGCAAGACTATATATATTATCTATCAAACGGCTACATACCATGACTCCATGGCTGCTACTGATTAATTCCTGATAGAAACACGTAGTAACACTGGACCAGGGATCTCATTTGCAGTAGTCGCGCTTGCGACCAATAATATTAAAGTAATATTCTTTGTCTTTTAAAAAAATATCTACTGACCCCACACTAGGAGCTTTCGTGAAGGCGTTTATTAACATAGAAACACACATTCACACTCAGACCCGGAACAACTATTTGAAGATCAACAAATAGGTATAAAAGTCTGTGCGGGGATCGAACCCGTTACACCAACCTACACTGACCTTGCCACTTATCGATGACTGACGACTAAGTTACTAGTCGATGAGTATCGATGACCTTAACGACCCTTCCCGCCGACTTCATAGCCCCACAAGACCAACCCAGATGAACCGAAGCGCATATGTCGCGGGTCGTACAACATTTGTGACAACAACGACCCATGATTGAGAACCCCTGAAAAAATGGCGGCGCGACGATTGATTTAACAGATGTGTGAAATAGGTGTCATATAATATATTAATTGCTTGTGTCATGGGTGTGGGAATCCTTTTGTTTTATTTTAAATAGTTTACCGACTTCCTATTTATTATTTTGTTTGAATAGAGATGCGGTGGTCGACTTTTTTTTAACTTTTGCCCTACAATAGTGATTTGTCTTGTATCTTGGGTACATTTATGAGTGCAAACATTTTCCAGAGCTGTTCAATCGATTTCAAGATGGGCCAAAAATTGCATCGGTTCAATCGTTTAAAAAAAAAAAAAGGAATGAAATGCCACTTAGGTACACGCTCTTGTTTCTTTTTTTTATGTGTTCAACCATCAAATGAGTCATCCTAACTACTAAAAACTAAAATCCACGGTAATCCTTCAATAGTCCTTTACGTTCTAGGGTCACGGTTAGCTGATAAGATAGAACCGCGACCCCAGCGTACTCACTCTTAAGTTTACTTTTAGGGAGGGTTCATATCTGACGGAACATCAAAACAGACAAATTTAGAGAAAAAACAATTTTATTGACCGTTCACACTCAACGGATGATCTGTTAGTGCGTCAAAGAACATTCGATGATCCGCTCAACGGATGTTCCGTCAGATATGAACGCGCCCTTAAAATGATTCTTTGAGATCTCATTACCAAAGCTAGGCTATGCCAAAAAGTATAACTAAAGGTAAAAAGATGGGTCAGTGTTATAAATCACCAAGATTCCACAAAAAGATGCCCAGAGCGATCTGAATGCCTGTTAGACAAGACAGATAGCTCTAGAAAAAGTCTCTCAATGTAAAATTAGTTCCTCGTGGCGTGGTCAAGGTATTTTATAATAATAATGGGCCAAGTTTCCGTGTGGTCCCGACTGACAAGGCCACACGCATTATAAGTGGTGGATAGAGATTTCAAGGAATGGAAAAGACACGATATGGGAACTAGCACACTTAAACTATCTAGCAAAAAAGATCATCAGCCTATTAATGTTCCCACTGCCGGGACACAGTCCTCCACTCTGTGAGAGGGAGTGGGCTATAATATACTTCACCAGCCCACTATTGGTACTGAAAGCTGATTTTCAGTAATACACTCAAAGTATTCCATAAATCTGTCTTTTACCAATCGAACATTAACCTTCCGTTATTCTGATAAAGTTGAAAATCTATTAAAGTACTTAATTTGACAGTTTGAGGTCAATTTTAAATAAGTGATTCCATATTTGGGCTCGTTAGTGTTGTTGCTTCAAAAAATATTCTTCTGCACCAATAAGCTTGTTCCGAGATTATTATAAATGGGTTCCTAAAATTCCAGGAATTTCTTATCTTACACCTCATTTATTATTATAAAAAGACACTAGTAATTTAGGCCACAGACATAATTTTTTCTTCATCAAATATGCGGTTAAGGTCAATTTCTCAGAAGGGTCTTCCTTTAAGTTACCCAGAAGCAATTCTGTTCCAATTTAAGACATTATGTCATTGTTTTAAACCGCAGTTGCTAACTATAGGTAGCAATTAACTGCAATTGGACGTAATTAGAGAAATGTCTTCATCACAAAGGAGTGATTCACGGTCATTGGAGGAGGTGCTGTAGTGAAAGATAGGCGATAGAGGGAGGGAAGCTGTGTTTTGTAAATCAGGAGATGATTGAGAATCTGATTCATCTATCAATACATATAAATAAAAATAAATATATGTATACTACATGGTCAACTAGGTTCTTACTCGTCGCCGGCATGCGGACGGTGACCACTCGCTGTCCGATCATGGATCATGCCCGGGTCCACAACAATGACGGGGCCTTCTTAGAAAGCCAAAGACTGTCAGGAACACGGGACTAAGAAGTTACAGTGACCCCCGGAACGTAAAAACCTATTGAAGGACACCGTGACCTGCCCTGGGTGGGAATTATTTTATCTCATTTAAATTATTGAATTGAAATTGAATTCAATTTATTCAAGTTCTTCAACTTTTAATGGTTAAATGGTATATTTACACCGTAGTTACTATACCTACTATACTACAATAGGTACTATAAACTATATGTAAAAACTTGCTAGTAAAAATCACAATATGTTTTCCAATGTTCACACTTTGATCCTTATTAAATCTACAGGTAAAAGTAGGTGGTGGGACTAATTAATTACATTGATTAAAAATTCTATCGCCATCGCCCCGCTTCCTCTAAGGAACGCTAGCAATATGCGCATACGCACATGTGCAGCGTCTTCCGCGTATCATTATCGTGCGTAATCGTCTCTGCGTCCGACTGTGTGTCTGTTTGTCCGACCGTTACCTCGAAACTGTCTCGAGTACATTGATCGTGAACTTGACTGGAGATCTGGGATTTGATAACTTTTCCGTGTCGTTTGAAGGTTTATATTAATATTTATGATTGGGAAAAAAGGAGAAATGCTTAGCAACATATCTGCGGATATTCTTTGAGGATGCAGTGTGAGACGTCCATCTGCAAAGTAGACAGACGATCTGATGAAGACCACAGGATTGGGCTGGATGCAAGCCGCTTCCAACCAGTCCTATTGGAAGTTTATAGGGGAGGCCTATGTTCAGCAGTGGACGTCTTACGGTTGATATGATGATGATGATTCTTTTGTCTACTCTACCTAAACCTTTGGACCAAAGTTACGCCAAGGTTAATCCTTAAAAAATGTATGGTTAATCCGAAGATTAACCTTGGCGTAACTTTAGTCCACGTTTATTAATAAGGGGGTACTTGTTTATGATAGCAAAGAATCTGAAAAAAAAAGATATAACTCGTACTCGCATAATGAACAAAGGAAGTTGTACGAAAACTGTGTTCTTTAATTTTTACTCAAATTTTTAGTCAACATGGAAAGTTCTGAGTATAACTTCAACGAACCAATAATAACAGAACAAAATTGTATCAGAAACTTTTGTACTAAGAAATAAAATAAAGCCACAGTTCCCTCTTTCACGGCAAAAGCTTGTTAAAGCTGTGGTGTTAGGTGGCAGTAGGTCCTAAATAAGACATCATCATCATCAGCTTATAATATTCTCACTGCTGGACACAGGCCTCCATCTTATAGAGAGAGATTGGGCCATTATCCACCACGCTATCCCAGCGCGGCTTCTTAGATTTGACATTTTAATAAAATTGTTGCACCTCTCTTCTACAGACTCTACCAGTATGGCTGAACGCAGACATTCTGCCAGGACCAGTTGACGCCACAACAACACCGGTAGACCCCGCCAAGTTCTTAAAGCTGGGCTCTAAGCACAACTGCGCGGTGCTATCCGTCGGGTGGACCACGAACTACGGAGGGAACATCACGGAGGGAGAGTATACCAGCGAACAGATCGGCACTATGCTGAGGATGATAAATGAGAATCATATTAATCAGACTGTTACTTTCCCAGTAAGTATTTGTTTGGATTCACTTCTTAGCGGTCCTTCCAGGGCAACGGCTTCCATCACCGGCTTCCCGTAAACTTTTGTGACGACTCAGCGATCCTGATAGCGTTGGCATCTAGTTTGCGACCACCATCTTGTTATAATGTGGCGCCAAAAAGTTTTTACTGTGTTCCATCGGCGCGCAAGAATTCCATCGTATCTCAAGAGCAAGACCATTACAATGTGAGAAAAAGGAGGACTAAACATAGTTCTTTATAACTCTTAAGGAAGAAGGATATCATTTATGGCTACCCTTAACATTAAACTGTTTGAGAGAGACGTACTTCGCGGTAATGAACTTCGCAGTAATGACGTACACCCTTAAAATTCGAATGCAAACGAAGACCAGTACATACAAGCAGTATATTGTTTTAATAAATTGACGCAATTAATAAATTCATCTGTTCAAATGTAAATGGTTCTGTTACAATATTTTCAAAAAACAGAACCATTCGCAAATAATGTGACAGAAACAAAAACTTATTTCATTTCGCAGGTCCGTGCAGGTCTTGCAGCGAACAGTCAACCTGTTCTCCTGGACCTCCTTCGAGAAACCTCCTCACTAAACTCTTCAATGACGGTCTGGTCTAGCGAAGGAGACCACGTGGAGGTAGACCGTCTGCGAGCCTTGATCCTCACTGTAGGACTGGAGAGGACCTACCTCGATGTGCCCCAGGAGCTGGCAGGGAAACTGCATCTGCCCCCACCTGATGCGAAGTCTAAGAACTAAGTTTAAAAATGTAGAAAGATTTAGAAATTTAATTACATGGTGTTTTATTTTAACCCTTAAAGTCACTTTGCATAGTATACTATACACTTGAATAAAAAAAAATATTTTGATGAAACAAATATTTTAAAATGAAATGTTTTTACCAAAAAGGAATTTCAGAACATTCCTCTTTTTAATAATAAATAAATGAAAGTATTATCTTCGGTATATTTGTCAATTTTGACATAAATGCGAAACCATACCAGAGGAATCCTGTTCATATCAGTGTAAAATTTATTATAATTTCTTATTCATTATGAAAATATGTTCTGTGTTTTTTTAAAATTGAAATATAAATATATTGTGCTCCTGCTAGTGCTAAATTATCCACGTCATATACAAGTTTTCATCGCTTTTTACGACCACAATCTTGGGTGTATAGTATACTATACATTGCGACGGTTTGCTAAAAAAATATATTGATATTGATGTATATCATTCTATACATTGCCAACTAATGGGTGGTGGCGATAACATTGATGATTCTTCATTTAGAATTGGAATCTAGATTTTTGAAGCCCCAAAACTGTTTCCGAAAGCGGCAAAGACCCAACGCCACTCACAATCAATAATTTCCTTTCGAACGCAATGCAGTTTCAATGCTATACCATTCTATCGTATCACTACCCTCCTTGCAGTTAAACTGTCACTGTTTACGCCGGAAACTTCATCAAAATGCGACCATAGCAAATGCAGAGGTCCTATAGTTGCTGTTAACAGGATAAAAAGACGAAAAATACCGAAATTCTAACTTTTTATTGCAATTGAATAAGAGAAGATTGCAATAGGTAGCTGGATTGCCTTATCAAGGCTTTCAGGAAGCTGTTTCATGAAATTGATTGACGGTGGACTACTGCTATCGATTTTCCCTGAAGACCTAATATCTGATAACTACTAACCTAAAATCTGATAACTAACTTATATACCATTTTTGACGGGATACTCAACACAAGCACTTAGAAAGGATAAAGTTGATATTTTTCCATCAATAAATGTTGATGGGAGATGTGGTTATGACATTTATGTAACACCACGGGGATTATTGGTACACTACGGCGAGATTACAGACGTTATGTTTTTCAAAAGTTTTCAACTGAAAGGTCAGTGGATGGAACATAGCAAGTATCTGAAGAGCAAATATTGCAAAAAAGGCCAAGGTAGTACTCGTTGTACCCAGTGGAATGTCTACCTTTGTTATGGGGTTGAAAAGAATTGTTTCGTGGCTTAACATAAGCACTGATTGACATTATTTTATTGTAATTTGAAGCACATTTGTTGTTATATTAATTTGATCAACCTATGTCAAAAGTGTATTTTGTATATTATACTATACGCCCCTTACAACTAAGAATTACTCACGTTGGTGGCAATGTATAGTATAATATACACTAATTATCTTAGAAGACTAGCTAATTAGATTTTTTATACTATTTTTCCTACCCTTATTATTGTTCAAATAATCATAAACAAGAATAATTTTGATGTTTTATTTCGATGAAATGTTTTGCGACTTTAAGGGTTAACATCACCTAGCGTTTGATTTACATGACCTGAGCGCTTTAGGCAATGGGTCATGCACTCTCTTAAAAGTACTTTTGGGCTTGGAACGCAAAGGGCAACTGTAAAGTGACAACTGTTATGTCAGTCAAGCCTGACAGACCCTTCCGCTCCAACCAGGAGTGGGAGGACTCATTTGATCCACTAATATAATAATAATATAATAATATTCCACAACTATCACACAACGCCATCTAGTCCCAAGCTAAGCAGAGCTTGTATTATGGGTAGTAGACAACTGATAAACATACTTATATATTTCTAAATACATACATATTATAGATAAATTACACCCAGACACAGAACAAATGATCATGCTCATCACACAAACATTTGTCCTGGGTGGGAATCGAACCCACGACCTCCGGCATAGCAGTCAGGGTCACTAACCACTAGACCAACAGGCCAGTCATCACTAAACTAATCCTGATGAAAGCCGATGGAAATAAAAAACGTTTTCGAATCGATAGTTTCTTATCTGGGCCACCTGAAGAGATGATGGACTTCGTATCCGATATAGATCCATTACAAATTAATTCGAAGTCAATTTATGAGGAGGTATCTTGAGGTCAGCAGTTGAGATTACGTAGGTTGAAAGTAACATTGTTTGTAGATATGGCTACAAAGTTGGGTAGGCAGATGGACTGATACTTTGTAATTTTCTAATAACGGTACCAATAACCTATCAAAATGGTCTAATAATGGAAATTGCTATCATGACTTCAACAGTCAAGAACCCAATCAATACAGTTTCAATATTTTGTCACATACAAGCCCATAACTTTCTCTAGAGCCTTCAAAGACAACCGCATAGAGAAAGCCGAGCCCTTTCTTAACCACATGGTAGATACAGTAACGCCCTGATAATTAAAACGACAGTACATCGTATTAGCATAAAGTCCCGCCCTAAGATAAGGTCGTGTTCAACGGAGACCTACAGTCAGGCAGGAATGCGGCAACCCTGAACATGACTGAACTTACCATAGTAATTAATACAAACTTAACGCTGGTTTATTATAATATTCCCATTGTCTTAACGTTGTCCTGTCTCTCACACGAACCAACACAGCATTGCGTATGCTACAAGCAAAAATACTTCTTACAACTTTTAATTTAAGGTTCTTTAAGTTGGCAAATTGAATTTGGTTTTCAGTCCTGCAAGAGCCAAAACTTCTGCTGTCCAATTAAACAATTTTCGCCTTTATAGCAACACAACTAAAGATGATTATAAGAGTAACAAGAAGGGTGTACGAAAGGGTGTCGACCTTTGCCATGTGGTGTCCACGTGACTGTGTAACACTATGGGCGATTGTCATTCATGATCAGTTGTTCCAACAGACATGAATCTATTTAAATTGGTACCTGAGTGAATGGGTGAATGTTTTACAATTACAGATGGTAATGAAGATGTTCTCATTCAAGTGTGAGAGGATTTTGTGCAGTTATTTGCGAATGAGTAGGCATTTTGTTTAGGAGTATTGTTGAACTGTAACTATAGATATTGTTTGCAGGTTTTGTTTACACATTTGCGGACGGCATTGGGATGATAGACCCCAATATTGAAAACATTGAAACTGCATAATTAGTATGTTTTGAGACAGCATTGGGATGATAGACCCCCGATATTAAAAGTATTGATACTACATAATCATATGTTTTGAGATAAAAAAAGATTTTCTCGCAAGATTCTGAGCTTTTTGTTAACCTTCTTAAACTCATCAAATGAATCCTAGTCCACGGCGAGATGGAAGTTACTGTCAGACTTGTAATGATTATTATCCATGGTGATCCTATAATAGCCCTTTACGTTCTACGTCATGGTTACCTGATATGACAGTCCCGTCAAAGACTCTGCGCTTTAGCTTAATATCAGCAGAATTTAATTTAGTATTCTTGCTTGTAACATTCCAAAACCACTGTTGGTTAAAATAGCAAAAAAAACTTCACAAAGAAAAAAATACTGAAAATGTGTTGAAATACAAGGTTTATTAAATGAAAACCCCTTTGTCTTTTACCTCAAGAACCAAAGTTTCAAGTACATATAAGTAGAACCCAAAATCAATTAAGGAAATATTATTTATTTTATGTTAAGGATAACAAGCAAAGGACACGAGTGTTTTACCAAAAGTAAAACATTTAGATTGTATTACCAGACCAACCTCGGCCCGAAACGGTGGACAGACTAAATTGTGACATTCCGATCTGACTGGACCTTCGTGAACCCATTAGTGCCTAAGTAATAGACACGTGTTCAGACCACCTAGGTTTAACTAAACTTATCGACTAACAATTTGGTTGGGAAATTGAAATTGGAGAGGTGTTGCGTCAGCTAAATTAAATAGTGATCTGGGCTTAGATTATGACTGGCCTGTTGGTCTAGTGGTTAGTGACCCTGACTGCTATGCCGGAGGTTTTGGGTTCGATTCCCACCCAGAACAAATGTTTGTGTGATGAGCATGATCATTTGTTCTGTGTCTGGGTGTAATTTAGCTATAATATGTATACGTATTTAGAAATATATAGGTAAGTATGTCTATCAGTTGTTTAGTACCGTTATGGGTACTAAACAACTGATAGACATACAAGCTCTGCTTAGCTTGGGACTAGATGGCGTTGTATGATAGTTGTGAACTATTATTATTATTATAAAAGGTCCAAATGCCGTGTTCAAAACAAAACATAACGATTTAATGATGCCATTTTTTTATAAATTGTGTTAGAGAGAGCCATGCACACATTAAAATGTTTTCCATGGAGATATTCACTTGTTTTACATAAGAATCGATCGCTGGGGTAATTTATTTGCTAGTACAATTCTCGAAAGCGGGTCCAAACAACCAATTCAAAAACGCATCTGGTCATTTTCACCCGCGGTCCCCGCTAGAGCGGGGTCAAACGACCAAAGAGCCAATTTTTCTTCCGTGTTTTTGGCTGTAATTCTCAGTGACCAACTAAGAATCTAAACATTCTCAAATTCCGGGTTACATGGTTGAATTCTCGCACTGATGAAAGTGTCAAAGATAGGTTACATTGTGGAATAACATTTATTACTAATATCCCCGTGAGATAATTATCAAGTGACATACGGGTCAGAGCAGTGGTGGCCCAGTGGTATCGGTCCTACTTACGAGTTGTAGGTCGTGGGTTCGAACCCCGCCAGGCGCATTACTTTGTGTAATTTATTTCATCACCACTGCTCTCAAAACGGTGAAGGAAAACATCGTGAGGAAACCGGCATGTCCTAGAACCAAAAATTCGAAGATATGTGACATCTACCAATCCGCACTGGGCCCGCGTGGTGGATTATGGCCCACTCCCTCTCTCAGAGAGGAGGCCTGTGTCCCAGCAGTGGGAACATTATAGGCTGATGATGATGATGATACGGGTCTAGCTATTTGCAACAGCAAGTAATACCTTATATGCTTAAAATAGATAATCACCTTAATAAGCCCAGAAAGAGGTAGAATAATTACCTGTTCAAGGAACAAATATTTGTTTGACCTACACAAGTAAGTGGATGTTTGTGTATGTGAGTTTCTGTTTGTAAACGCACCCACGACACAGGAGAAATTCCTATACTGTGGGGGCTAAAACCTCCCAACGGATAAACTTTGTATCAAAATCTTGTAGATAGTATAAATAGAAAATAGTATAAAAAATCTCTTTCAATAAGCCTACGTGATGAAACGGACACACTCCTCATGTTTTTATTAGTTTAGTTTTTTTAGATCGATATCTGTGACCGAACCAGGTCGCTAGTTCAGAGTGACATATGGATAAACAAAATGGCTGCCAACCGGTGCCAAATTAGATGTTGTTTATTATTCTTGGTTGTTTCATGCTAGACGTCTTGTGGGGTGGACAGAAAGACAGCTTTGCGGTGGTCGTTATTTTTTGAGACTACTTTTTCTTGTGAATAATAATAACAAATGTATTTTGCAAGATTCTTTCAGTGTATCTAGGATTTCAGAGATGCTGATTCCCTCCTTGAACCACTCCTTCAGTTGCATACATCGGTTCACGGAACTCTGTTCACCTAGTAGAAAACCTGCCTACGCTGCATCTTCCTATTCGTGGTCGTTTCTTAATTTTCTTCCTCATTAATTAAACTCAAACTCAAATTCTTTGTTGCATTCATGTGTACAGAGGTGTTACAGAAGTAAATAAGTTTCATCATTCAAAGCCCAGTTAGGACACGGCAACATATTTATACTATTGAAAATAAAAACAATCGACTGGTCAGTGTAGTATTACACTTATGAATTCTACGAGTGGTTTCCAACCTCTAAATTAAATTTGGATCCTGATCGGCAGAAAAATCTCCATAGGTGGTGATGATCTAGTAATGCCCTGGCTTTCGTTTATTACCCCTGTGAAGCCCGTGGTACTACACGTAGTAACAATATCCCATAGTACACACGGCTACACATCAAGCTATACAAAACCAGTTTGTCTTGGTCTCGCTTTGTACGATTTTTTACACAATGAATGGTCAGCTAACTACTACTGGTTTTGCATAGCTTGATGTGTAAGCCGTGTGTACCACCAAGCGTGTTTACTACTCTTTTCTCTGTATAATCTTACGTACACTATCTCCTTCTTACTTCGCAATTATATTTTTACTTTATTTAAATATTCTTAATAAGCCCTTTAGCACTGGGTGGAGTGGAAAGCTCTAAGACTCGTAGACTCGTCTCCCCAGAAACACTGATCCATAACTGTCCATCTTCCATCTGTGCTACCAAGCTCGTCTACTATTTACAGTATTAATTGCGTCAGCAAACTGTTGGCACAGCTGAATTTTAGGAGAAATATTCATGAATTGTATGCTATCGTTACAATAAGAAAACCTGGTAATACATAACATTTAAATACAGATGTACATATACTTCCGAAGGATAGTAATGACGTCAATTAGCAAATTGTGTATTTATTTGGTAAATAAGAATCGTGGAGGACAAATATCTACAGTTTGTTGTAAGAATTGTGAATACAGATGTCATGTTAGTAATGATGGTTATTGTAACTACCAATGCTTTGGGACTTGATGTGGTAATACTTTCCGCAGGTCTTGAGTTGTGGCGCGGACTCTAAGGAGTTTTTTTTTTATCGTGGTAAAATCATCAAATGAGTCCTCCTACCCATACTGTCAGACTTGTCCTGACTAAAATCCACGGTGTCCTTCGGTAGAGCTGTGTGTACCGGAGTCGCGGTATACGTATGTCCCGTAAACCCGGCAGGCTCTGACCCTCTAAAGGGTCCCCGTCAATATGCAGACGCTTTTTGAGGCGCGCGTGGAATACTACACGCCGTCGATCCGGGCATGGTCCATGGTGGAACAGAGAGTTGCCTATTACTCGCTATCCACATGCCTGCGAGTTACAAGCTACTAGCTACTACTTGTCTTTGCAATACAATCTTCAAGTCATGAAACCTAGCTAAGAACTCTTAATTACGGTTTCAAAAGAATAAAACGCAGTGAAATGCTAATATTTTACTAAGAAGTAAACGTTTAATTTCTTCACAATTTCTAAAGAACTGGGCACAGTTCGGCTTTGTGTTAATATTATTAATTCTGAGTATTTCTATAAAATGCGGCGTTCTGTCCAACTTTGTTGCCTATTTCTTTGAATGCGAACGCATTTGTGGACGTTGTAATGATGTTTTTACGATGCATTTTGCAAGTGCATGTAAAGAAAGGCCAGTGTGTTACAGAAGCGGGTATATTAATAAATAAATGTTTAAACGCAGTGGCCAAATTGAGAGGGCAAAACACATCAGCGAGGCCCTTTTTCAGCTCTTGTTTTGCCCAGCGCGAGGCCCGATGTTGCAAGATGTTTTGGTTTCCGCAATCATCTTGTAACAATAGGGCGTCTGGCAGTTTCAATATTTATAAACGCACCTACGACACGTAATCTATACTAATGTTATATTATAAAGCTGAAGAGTAAGTTTGTTTGTTTGAACGCACTAATCTCACGACCGGTTCGAATTGAAAAATTCTTTTATCGAGGCTATAAAACATCCCGCTACGAGAGTGAATCCACGGGAAAAGCAAGCTTATTAATCTTATTTTTTTGAGTTTAGTGTGGGGCAATACTACAATAAAAAAAAATATATAGAAAGAAATTCGCAGGTACTAAAGCGAACCTTTTTTAGTGTTTAATATCTGGAAAAAGGTAGAAAGATGATGCTGTAACTCTTTAATGAAGAAACATGTTTTTAAAAGCAGTGCCCTTTCTAAGCCTGACCTCATATGAGCAACAGTTTGACCTGCCGGCATTTGCGACGACGTTCGCGAGGTATGACGGCTATGATATGTCGCCATGGAACGTAGAAGACAAATTGATATGACAAAGCTTAGACTATAATAATTACGGTATGGTTGGCACAGTAGTCGACGATCCCCGTACGGATCAAAAATAAGTATTTGTACGTATGGTCAACGAGTAGCGGTTTTTTTTTTTTTCAGCTTGTTAAAATCATCAAATGAGACCTCCAACCCCGGGCAGGGCGGGAGGTACTGTCAGACTTGTACTGACTAAAATCCACGGTGTCCTTCAGTAGCCCTTTATGTTCCGGGGTCACGGTAATAGAAATAAGTCCCGCGACCCCGGCTTTGGCCCTCTGAGAGGGGGCCCCGTCATTTTGCTGACAACTCTTTGAGGCGCGCGTGGAACACGACGCGGCGCCGTCGACCCGACGAGTAGCGGTTTAGTCGGAATAAACCCCAATGCTAAAAATGGCCAACTGTTCTGGACTTATGAATGTTTAACTATCTCAGTTAAACATCTCCCTAACCTTACCACCCAATCTCATTAATTTATTCTTCTTTACCCATTACCTACATACAGGAAAAATAAATGTTTAGCGTACGGCAGAGTTTAAAAAAAAAAGAAAAAGATCTTAATTCTTGAGTCTTATATTTTTCTACGTTTCAGGCAACAAAATATTTAATGTTTTTTTGTTTTGCACCCCACGATTAGGCTAGTATGTTTTTAGGTTAGAGGTGCCTACTTCGAAAAAAAGTAGGTTAATCCATTTGGAATTCTCGGTATTTGGAATTCTCTATGGGGACCAGAGCTGTGTCCGGCTTATGGTAATAGGCATGGGCTCTTTTTGTGTTATTAACATCATCTATTTAGCTTGTTCCTAAGTTTATAAGCTTTAAATAAATAAAAAGTTTATTAGGGCTAGCTGCCATTGTACTAAAAGATTATTGTCCTATTATTCATGTAATTTGTTGAATCCACCTCCTAGCAGTTCACTCTCTGACTAACGTTTTATTTATCGTGGTAAAATCTTCAAATGAGGCAGGGACTGTCAGACTTGTACTGATTAAAACCCACGGTTATCCTTCAGTGACCCTTTACGTTCCAGGGCCCGTTGCCGGTTCCCGTTGGATTGCTGCAGTTCTACGAGGCGCGTGTAAAACACGACGCGCCCGTCGACCCGGGGCATGGTCCATGACCGGATGGCGAGTCACCCAGGGTAAATTATTGCTTTTAAGGTAAGTTTTGGAATGACGAAGACAAGACTGCTTATAGCGCATCTTTATTTACTGAACCATTTTTAATTTTAGTGCCTTAACTTCAAAGTTTCTAGGATTCATGTCCACAAGCGACACTTCACACATGACTTTCGACCTGTGACACCGAACATCTTAATTGTCATTCTTTACTGAGTGTTTTGTAATTAAATGTTTCGTTAAAAATGGATGGATGAAATATCCAGGAAAGGAAAAATGAATATGCTTGCGCGACTGCTAAGTATGAGGTTCCGGGATCGATTCTCGAGTTAGGCAAAGTGTTATTAGTGGATGGATGGATGGATTTGTGCCCGGTTGATGGCCTCTAATACTTGAGGAGTTCGTTGCTAAATAATTACAGCCGCAAAGGCCGATCTTCCGGGTTAAGCCGCGCTTATCAAGGTTGGTCTGTGGATGGGTGACCATCTGTCATAGCGAGTTTCTTTCGAGCCTCGGAAAGCCGTTGGTCCCGGCTGTTATTTGTAGGTCTTTGACAGTCGTTACTATAATACTCTGTTGACATAATAAATCCATACAGTCGAAGTCGCGGCGATGAGCTAGTACCATAAAGATATTAACTGCCCCCCTAAAAAGGACTGTTCTTGTCCTAGAAATAAGTCTCGTCTTTATTTACTGCATATCTGGGAATCGATCTCACGACCTCTCGCTTGCCATACCGCTGCCTATGAGTTATTGCTGCTTATCTCGGTATTTATTCTAGTCAGGGACATAATAAAGTAGGTAAATATTATTGAGTAAGTATATCTACCTAAAAATTTACAGATATTTTTTTATTTTTAAATAACGTTGCCTACGATTTTTTCCTGTATCGTGGGTGCGTTTACAAACATAGACGCACAAACATAGACACCCAGACCCCGGCACAAGTACCTACTTGCAGGACATACAAAAATTTTCGGGAATCGAACTCGCGACATGCTGCGCAGCAGTAGACTATTCGGACACTGCCCCAACTAACCCCCTGGCCACAGCCAAGCGCGGCGCGGATTGCGGCGCGACAAGCGATGAGCGGGGAAAACAAATGGTAGACAACGTATGAAGTATGCCACAGCTAACGGCGACGCGAATTGCGGAGCGACCTGCGGCGCGGCGCGGAGAGCGTCGCGTGGCATGCGGCGGCGACGGGCGGCGCGGTGTGCGAGTGAAACAAATGCACTCGGGAGCATCGAGGCGGCCACAGCCAGAGCGGCGTATGCAGCGGCAGCGAGGCGACGTATTTGTGTTCGCACGAACTAAATAAATCGTTTTGAAATTTCGCTCCGCATCAAATGGATACCGAAAAACTTATTAGTGAGGTTCGAAGGTTTCTATGCTTGTCCTCGTATATTCAAAAAAAATTTCTGGATAGTTCCTATATTCGTGATAAAGCGTGTGAAATTCGCCAAGGTTTTTCCTTTTTTCATTAACTGGGTGCGTTCCAATTTTAGAGTTAATGATATCTTGAGCTAAAAACGCATTAGTCTCACGACAATATCGTGCCACTTTTGATAGGGCCATTATAAATAATACTGAGTACGTCCACCGCTGACGCCGCCGAGGTCGCAACTAGTCGAGCTGTGGCATACCAACGCAAATCGCGTCGCCCGCCGTGCCTCCCGTCGCACCGCGCGCCGCACCGCTAGAAGCTGTGGCCAGGCCGAAGACCTCAACATTTTTTTGGTTCAATACTCAATACTTTTAATTGCATTCCACGTGTTTTCTTAGGTGGTAAAAATTACCACCTAAGAAAAAATTTAATGTTGGTTGCTGGTTTCCTTCACCGTTTTGACAGCAGTGGTGATGAAATAATTAGAACTACATGTTTCGGGTCTGGCTGTAAATGCCACAGGAAAAATGCCTCTTTTATTGTGGTAAAATCATCAAATAAGTCCCCGAAGGGAGGAACGGGGGTCAGACTTGTACTGAAAAAAAAACAGTGTTCCTTCAATAGCCCTCTAAGTTCTAGGTATAGTTAGTGACTGCCAAGAAATATATCCCTATAACAATTTCTTAATGCTTGTAATAATTGCTTCAGTTAAACTATGAAAATGGTTTCTTAGTAAAATAATATTGGTTTAATTATAGAAAATTCATGGACTAATTGGAATAGTACTTTCTGGGTCGAGCATTAAGACATAAATACCGATTTGGATCAGTTGGCTTACCAAAACGTCTTAGCGAGAGTTATTCCAGTCTGGGAATGAGATGGCGCTAGACGATATGTATATCTTTCTCTTCCCACACTGGAATTAGGTACTCTCGGCCACAAGAATCTACTGTAAATTATTCTGACCGACGACGTGTATTTATGACGTCATCTAACTTCTGTTCTTTTATTTATTATTTTGTTGTTGTTGTGTTTACATAAATTATAGGTATACAGTGTCCCGGGATGTGTCGATCAAACTGAACCGAGTCATGGGGGAGGTGAGAGAGAGGTCATTTCCAATATCTTCTTAACTTTCTATTTTTTACGGTTTCCTTTGTTAATTGATTGAATTCTCTCTAAAAACTTTAAACGTCTGTTGAACGCTTGTCTAAAGCGACTCCGCCTCTGAAAGTCGAAGTTTGAAATGTCTACGTATGTTAGCTCTAAAGTACCTACAGGATCTCGATGTACGCCAGTTCCAAAGTTCACTGGAGCGAAGTAGGTATGCAAGGCCGAAATATCGGTAGTTAGAAAGCACACGAGTGCGATGTACGCCAGTTCGAAATTACGTTATTACGAAGTAATGTAATGTCTGTTGTTTTATGTTATATATTTTTTTATTATGAAATTCATATCATTCATTTTTTTGACACCGCATGAATCGGACCAAAACTTGTCATACCCCTTTGCTAATTATAATGTTCTAGGAGCACGGAGACATTACATTACTTTGTAACAACGTAATTTCGAACTGGCGTACATCGCACTCGTGTACTTTCTAATTAATGATATTTCGGCCTTGCATACTTCGCTCCAGTGAACTTTCGAACTGGCATAGGTACATCGAGATCCTGTACTTTAGAACTAACATACGTCGACATTTCAAACTTCGACATTCAGAGGCGGAGTCGTCAAAAACAATGTCAGATTATGACGTTGAAATAAGGTCCATTTTGCAGTCACACTTTTTTTAGACAAATACCTACTTAAGTTTAAGACAAGAAGCTACTTACTGCGACATATAAATTATAATATAAATATTTGGTTTAACCTTGGACTACATAATTAAAGATTACGGGATTCCCTATACATTCAGGTTCGATAAACATATGGGAATCAGTCTTTAAATTTATTAGGTACTAGCAATTTCAGGGAAAACCCGTACATACGGATCTAAAACATAATAAGTAGGTTAGTCCCCGTGGCAACAGAAGTATTTGGGCTAAGTATAGAAATGTCTTAATATGGTATTTTACTCAAAAAAAATTATTAGTCCGAAATATAGATTATTACAAAATATTAGACCCGTATTTTTTCTTTTGTCACGTAAACCAAAATTCACGAAGATACAACGCTTCTAAAAATCACAAAACGGCACTCGGTTGGTACAATTTTACAAGCGCAATGACGTCACAACCCCCCACTCCCGAATTTGGAAGCGTTTTAACTTTGTCAATATTCATTGATTTGAAAAAATAAAAAATACGTGTCCATTATTTTTCAATATTATTACTGACGGACTAAATAGATTATCAATTTATTTATGCAGTAAAATACCCTATTATAAAATAGTATGATTTCTCGAAACGCTAAGGGAATTATGGGACTATATATTTGGGTTTTTTGGTCGTTTGGTCCCGTTTAGTTAGGACCCGCGGGATGTATGAGCTAATTTGTGATTTTTACTATCGGTCGATTGGCACCAATCGACCACAGAGCCAAATTGGCATGTTTTATAACTAAAAATGGAAGACATAGTCCACCAGCATTCGGCCCATGGGGTGGACCACAGACACAGCCCACCCTGGATTCTGTAATGTTCTCACCTGTGGGAGGATTAAGTTAAGGCTGAATGTGTAATAAAATTTCAAGAAACAAATAACACCAATTACTTCACAATAATGACTTCATCATCATCATCATCATCGGCCGGAAGACGTCCACTGCTGAATAGGCAATAATTATTTACTTCCGTTTATTGATAACTAGTGGCACGTCCCGGCTTCGCACGGGTGGAAAACGGGTCCTCTAAAACCCGGTCCCGATCGTTACAAATATAATAAAAAAAATATCCGAATCGGTCCACCCGTTCTCGAGTTATGGGCTTAACAACACATTTTGCGATCCATTTTTATATTATAGAAGATTATATTCATCATAGATCTGCATCTACATGCAATTTTCTATCATCATCATCATCCACAGCCCATCTTCACCCACTGCTGGGTATAGGCCTCTCTTTGCCTGTGCCAAGCTCCACGGTCTTGCGACATTCTCATCCAGGACACTCCCGCAATGGCAACAATGTCGTCTGCCCATCTCGCCGCCGGACGACCAACACTTCTTTTTCCATTCCTTGGACGCCACTCTGTCACATCTTTACTCCTGCCGTCACCGCGCCTTGCCAGGTGTCCTGCCCAACTCCAATTAAGTTCTATAAGTGGATTACCAATATCGAATGCTTCCGTTCGTCTCCGGATTTCGACGTTTGGAACTCGGTCTATTAATTTTATGCCAAGCATGGAACGCTCCATGGCTCTCTGTGCTACTCGGAGTCTGTACCAGCCTCCTGTGAGAGCGTCCACGTCTCACCACCGTAGGTCATGGTGGGTAGAACACACTAATCATAGAGACGGGTCTTCAGGCATTGTGGAATTTTGGCTGATTTCAGAATGTCGTCCAATTTGCTGAATGCAGCCCTCCCTAGCTGAAATCTTCTCGAAATCTCAGCTTTGCAGTTTGAATATTAAAGATAACAATAAAAAAAATCCCATACTAATAGGCATTTTTGTATCCATCAAGAACTGATGGTCAAAGATATCGGCTCCAGAAAAAGTAACTTCTTCGGTGCAAAGTTTTCCCTTTACGTATACCTAGGTACCATAGGTACAGTCAGCAACAAAAGTTGCTGACCACATTCAGATTTTCAAAATTGCTGTACATCATATTATTACATGTTATTATGGTGTATCTACAGCAATTTTGAAAATCAGAATGTGGTCAGCAACTTTTGATGCTATAGTATGTATACACTAAGCAGTATTCAAAAGTGATGTTCTACTACCATATTGATTTAACTTTTCCCTTTTCATTAGACTTCTATTTTGGAAGCCATACTATTCCAAAAAAGGTCTTGTTTCAAATTGGAAACTAGTATTTCACGAATAATTTACGTTTAAATTTTGTTTAGTGTATACATGTTATTGCTCGTGACTGTACCTACATAATTGAGTCACTTATTATTGAAGATACGGTAATTACACACATAAAAACTTGAATTATATATTTATAGTTGCTACTAACGTCAATAGGCGCCTACATTAGAAAGACAACTTAGGAATTCTTTATATACAAATGACTAATTACCTAGTCTTTACATCGGTACTCAGATAATTGAGATAAATACTGTTCTGGCGTTTGTTTTTAATAGTAAATGATAATAATGTGTGAATTTACTTATATATGTTGATAATGTTTTTTTTTATCAAAAATTGCCACAATCAGAACTAAAAGTTTTTTTAAGCAAATCTGTACCCTTAGCACGAGTTTTCAGCAAATGAGACGTAAAGTTAACTGGAACTTTGACAATTTCAAATTGACAATTTTCAAGGAAAAAAATAGTTCCTTCTACCAGAGGCGCTGTTCCATTTTTTCCTTGAAAATTGTCAATTTGAAATTGTCAAAGTTGCAGTTTACTTTACGTCTCAAAACTGAAAACTCGTGCTGACGGTACTGGTTCTCGTGCTTTTACAGTAAAGTATATCAGTACCCTTAGCACGAGTTTTCAGTATTTGAGACGTAAGTAAACTGGAACTTGGACACTTTCAAACTGACAATTTTCAAGAAAAAAATTACTTCCTTTATCGCACACCAGAGGCGCTGTTCCATTTTTACATACAAGAAAACGCTGGTAACACTGGAAAGACTAAAGTAAAATAGTGAAAACTCTCACACTCAATTTTATTAAATATCTAGATAAACATACACAGGCGCCATAACGTGAGAAAATAGTTTGTTCCACATTTTTTGCCTTTAAAACAATTACATCATCTTATTAAATGCCTACACTATGAGTGTTCGTTCAA
This sequence comes from Agrotis ipsilon, assembly GCA_028554685.1. Classification (NCBI taxonomy): domain Eukaryota; kingdom Metazoa; phylum Arthropoda; class Insecta; order Lepidoptera; family Noctuidae; genus Agrotis; species Agrotis ipsilon. The sequence goes on from CM052965.1 coordinate 18,359,648, forward strand.
AAATAGCCACAGCAGTCTCTAATCCTTTATTTTTAGTTCGCGGGCTATTTCGGTGCCCGCCATTTTGGCATTTGTAACTGTCAAATTGGTTTATTATGGCGGCATTTTTTTTAAAACAGAAATAGACAACCATTTTGTTAATGGCCGGTGTATTTTTTTATGGTGCTTTATTTTGAAAACAGTTCCATTAGAGAACTTTGGTACTTATATATTTTTGGATTAGAACTCGTTTTTTTTTTGTTGGCGCAGTGGCTGAGCTTTTGGCTGTGCTAAGGACTGTGCTAGAATCTATTCCCCTTCACAGAACTTAAAATTTGGACTACAGGTAGTTGTTTCTGATTCTGACGTTCATATAATATCTGACGTCTATTCTGACGTTCATAAAGTATCAATTAAAATTAGGAAGGCAAGGAATGCACTCAATTACAAATCGGCATATTTGGGAAGAGACTTTCGTTTTTTTTTTACGTGATAAAATCATCAAATGAGCAACCAGAGCAGGGCGGGAGGGACTATCAGAGTCATACTGTCTAAAATCCACGGTGTACTTCAATAGCCCTTTAAGTTCCGGGGTCATGGTAAAGAGATAAGTCCCGCGCCCCTGGGAAGAGGCTAGACAGCATTTAATAAGATGCAGAGGTCATTGGTAAGAAGCCAGGTGGTTCCAGCAGTTAGTACAAACATGCTATTGCATTATGTACTGTTTCTGAAGAAGTGGTTAACATTATGTAAAACAGAGGAAGGATTTTCTAAGAAAGGTTCAAAGGATTTATAATGCTGTGTTGGGGTTACGCTAAGGTGCTCATGGAATGCATGAAATCAGATCTATGATAGACCAGTACCGTCAGCACGAGTTTTCAGTATTTGAGACGTAAAGTAAACTGCAACTTTGACAATTTCAAATTGACAATTTTCAATGAAAAAATTAGTTCCTTCTTCGCACACCAGAGGCGCTGTTACTGAAAACTCGTGCTAAGGGTACTGCACGTTTAAAATTGCCAGTTTAGCAAAGTTTTTTTTTTGTCGTGATAAAATCATCTAATGAGTCTTCCCTTCCCATCCAGGGCTTAAGGAAGAGACTATCAAACTTGTACTAAAATCCACGATGATTTTACAATAGTGTAGTACACGGTTATCGAAAATAGGAAGATGGAAGAGAGTCTAAGTCCAGCGAGGAAGAGTAGGACAAATCTCCCATAAAAGCTAGTTAAAAAAAAAAAATATTTTATTCATGTCGTAGGTTTTTTATAAAATTAGGTTTTTGATCAAAAAATATTTAAAAGTAATAATGTTTTTTTTCCCACGTTTTTTCCTTCTACTAACTTGCAAATGATGACGGATTGTTTTATTTATATCATATTTGTCATAAAACAAAACAAATCCTGGTTTTGACAAGAACTTTGTCATAAACCCAAACTAGCTCAGGTTTTTAATAGAAAATCTGGATGTTACAGGTTTATTATGTGGTAAATTTTATAAAAAACCTAAGTATTTGATCAAAAAACTAAAATGACTTGATTAAAAAACCAATAACGCCTGTGTCGCGTTTTCGTAAAGATTTTTGAGGAAAGAAAAATTCAGCTGCGAACCCGCGTCTTCTGGACAAGTTAAGGCGTCTGGAGTACTTAATCGAGAAGACGCGAGTTCGAGTCCCACCCACAGCTAAATTTTTCTTTCCTCAAAAAACTTTAGCTGTACTTACAAAACCAGTCATACATACGATTTACTTATTTTGGAGCTAAATGTACTCGTTGCACAAAAAGTCATAATAATTTGTATTTAATCGAACCCAGCGAAAGGTAATGGCGATTTGATCGACAAAAAAATGTTAAGGTTCCGCGCTAACTGATGCGAATTCCGACAATTTATTTAGAACTTATTTGAATTCACGTTGGTGCTTGTTTTTTCTGTCAGGCTCGCATCTGACCATTATCTCACTAAAGCTCGCGGAACGAATGTTCGGGAAAGAAATTCGCAAAGTGAATGTTCGCACACAGAAACTACTCTCTTTTACTTGAGAATAAATAGTTATAACATAAAAAAACACTACACTACTTATTCTAGAAAGATGACGTAAAGGTGTCTTTTTACTAAGTGACCCTTCAAACTTTGTTGGTACATAATTATATTTACTTTACTCAACTTTTCAACCTTCCTTAGGCTTTAAAAATAATTTAAAACCAAAATTGGCCGTTCTCAAATTTTAGCGAGACTAACGAACAGCACTTTTTTAACATTACCCCACACTAGGAATTTCTCCTGTGTGTGGTGCGTGTACATTGTACAATAACATAAACTCATATACACAAACCCCCAGACCCAAAACAACTAGGTACTTAACTACTTATAGATCATTAAAATATTTACTCCGTGCGGTAATCGAACCCCCTCTATAGGTACTACATTTTTACACAAAAATTGCGCTTTCCGCTTGCCATAGTAAGAGAGCACCCACGTAACCACCAGTAAGAATTAACCTCAATATTCCGAAATGCAAATAAATAATCAAACGGTAAGGTTCAGTTATGTGTGAATGTGAATTAAAATTCTTTTTATCAATAACTTCAGTATGTAAGTAAATAACCTTGGAGTAGTTTGACGTGCATGGTTATAGAGTAAAGTAAATAACTAAGCTACCTATATCATTATTTTCCGTACATAAATAAAAGCTGACCCAATATTGGCGAGGTAATACGTCAATACAGTTATAAATATTAATAAGAAGGAAAATGACTTTATTTTTATGTACAAATGAAGTACTTATTTCATTCCGAATCTAGTTAGCAATAAGTACTTATAGGTATTTGGGCTTGTCTGTGTAGAAAGAAAGAAAGAAAAAAACGTTTATTGACACATGTCATAAGTACACACAAGTAGCTTTTATTTAATAATTTTAACAGTACTTAACAAATCACAATTTTTCTAATAAAATGTCAGATTTTTTTAAGATGGATGGTAGTTTTTTTGATATACCTTGCCCTACACTGGGAATGTCTCTTGTATCGTGGGTGTTTTTACAAACGACGGCTTCCCACTACATCTCTTCCCGCAGCATGGCCTCAACCAATCGGGGCCTCAGCCTATCGCCAACGTGAGGTCACGGCGCGGTGGTGCTCTGCCTAAGCGGGGCAATCTTGTACCGTATGCTCAACCGTGTCCTCCGGGCGATCCTCGCAGTGGTGACACCCGGGCGTCTCTTCCTTACCCGTCAGACACAGGTACCTCCCGAAACTTCTGTGTCCGGGGAGGACCTGCGTGTTGCGGTAGGTCAGGACGCCGTGACGCCGATCCAGCCACTCCTCAAAGAGGGGTCTTACCGCCGCGATTGCGGCGTACCCGACTGCACTGTTTTTGATAAAATTTAGCAAACTGACATTTAGCAAGGGACAGTAACGAAAGTACACACAAACAGAGCCTCGGGCGTAAGCATTTCAAATGTAGGTATGATTTGCCATTTACGACAAAAGATATAACCTCCCTTATTTAGTTTATTTCAAGCCCACTTTGGGAGTTTTACGTACCTATTTCTATAATCGCCATAACCTTTTAGGGTTCTATAGAAAATTCCAGTAAGTTCTGCACGTATACGGAACCACGAGCTCGCCAGACATTCAGGTATGAATGAGCGCCGAGACTGAGTTATATTCGTGACTTTACAAATAAATATGAGGTGCGAGCACCAGTTGTCGACCGCACGATTTTTTATCATTGTTCTGAGTCCTGTTTATGGCGCGATCATTACTTGAATATAAACAATGCAATCTCGGATTGTTTGGTGCATTGTCTGATCTTGATTGGTAGACATTATGTGGGGCTGGACTTTTTAATGTGCTCGTAATTTGAAATATTAGCTTTGTTATTTTGCCACCATAATGGCGCATTTGAAAGTTGATTTAATTAGTAGAGTATGTTCAAAGTCTATAACGTTTTTAAAAAAATGTATAGAGGTGAATTAGAGAACCTATGTTACTTAGTTGTTTATTTCATCAGTTAGCAACCGTCATTTAAAAAGAAACTCTATCAGAATTAAAAGAAAGTTCAAAAAACGTAATAAATGACGAACAATTAGCATGTTTAGATAAAACCACTGTAGTGTAATATAAACATTCGTTATCAGTGTAATTGAGCAAAAAATTATGTTTATATTATTTTAATAATATTATTATGTACTTCGGTTATTAACTGCTAATTATGTACAGCCGATATATCATTAAAATTATCGACTGTGCTGCATTTTAGTGCAAAAAAGTGACCTTATAATACAAATCAAACATTATTATAGTTTCTACACCATGTTTTGTTATGACAATTAAGCAAGAGCATTTAGTAACCTGTCTTACAAATCTAATGTAGGTAGGTAATATTATAGGTACTGTGAAAGTTTGGATGGAAGGATGGATAATACGCCAGAACGACTAACCGGATTTGGATGATTTTAGCCACAGAAATAGACTCTTATCTCAGTATTTACGTTCTAATGGGATATTTTTACCCAACCACATCGGGTGAACCCGCTGACAAAAACTAGTAGCAACATTAAAACATGTAACTAATATCTGAATCGATTGCAGTTAGTAACAATGCCACTGCATTATAAGGAAAAGGAAAACCGTGTTACATCAATACAATAATATTAGGCACTAATTAAACTAAGTAATAATATTTGTAGGTAACTTCAACAAAGACTAAGCAGAATATGACCAAACAAAGACAGGTTATCATCACCTGCCTTTATCCCATTTTAATTAGAGTCAGCGCATCACGTTTTCCACTACTATTCTCCCCTGCCAGAACTCGCAGCATCACCAAACACACATAGTAGTCAGAAAAATCAGTTTCTATCTGCATTTCATGTCATATCTAAGAGATATGACAAAAGTTTATCTTACTACAGTGAACTTTAACTTCGGACTTCCCGTAGATCGCAATAAATCATATAAACATACAGTAACTAGCCATTAAAACAAGCAAATTATGTTGATAAATTCACACTGTCGCGTTCGAGAGTAATTTAAGAAAAAATCAAGACCAATCCCGCTCCGCGTTCACCGGACTGAGCATTCCCAAAGCGAGCCCATGTGCCTGCATGTGCCAGTCGCCCGTCCGCCGCGCTCGCACGATGCTGCGTCTATCCCTTCTCGTTATCCTCCTCACGCACCGCATCCGAACCGCTCACGTCACCGACCCACCGTTTCCGAACCGTTTCGATAAATTATACCAAAAATTGGAAAAGTTAACCGTCGCGCCCGACCGACAACAAGGACAGACACCTGAAGAAAAGTTGTACGAAAAGTTAGATCGTTTGAATGCTCTGTCGCCGGAGAGAGTTGAGTTGACTGATGAAGATGAGGAGTTGCTGTCTGCTATGAAGGCCTGGGGAGGCCTGAGTGCGGAGCAGATGGACGGAGTAGTGAAGGACCTTCAAAGAATGAGGGTTGAACGCAGGGAAGATGTGGCTGATCAGGAGTACGGTGAACCAGCCTGGGATGACGAGGTAGGTTAAAAATTCCAGTGTTTTCTCAAGTGTTCGTTTTGTTTACATTACGATCACGGTAGTAGGTGGTGTTACAAAAATGTTTGTATTATTAACAGGTACATAAAGCTGAACAAATAACTTATCAACGTCAGTGCTGTCTTTTACTAGTCAGTATTTTACATTTAATTAATAATTTAAACAGACAATTATTGAAAATTTTACGGAAACACCTTGAGATAATACACCTATACAAATTATATTGTAAAGAATTACATTGAAATATTATTCATTGTTTTTATTACAAACGTGCTGGACATACATATCTTAGTACTGAATTTATTCATACTTTAAAAGAAATTGTTTTTAATAACTTGAGTTATTTATCGCATGATTTTTATCTATGAAAGGTTAAATGATATTTTATAAATAAATTAATGAGATTGCTATTTTTGTTTTTCATGCGAACAAAAAAATATTAAATCGACTCTCTTTCTTTCATAATTTTACCTCTTTTTTTTAATAACTCTCCACTTAATTGGTCGCGGGATTTATTTCCTTACCGTGACCCCGGAACATAAAGGGCTAATGAAGAACACCGTGGATTTTAGTCAGTAGAAGTCTGACAGTACCTCTCGCCCTGCCCGGGGTGGGAGGTCTCATTTGATGAACTATCCACTTAATTAATTTATTAATATTCTTAGTTTTTTCTTAATTTACCTATTTTTTATTTACAAAGTTAGGTACAGTGTCAACATTTATTATTTAACTAGTAGTTAAATTAATAAAAGCATAACAAAATATTAAAAGGAAAAACTTAAATACTATGTTAATCTTGGCCATAATCATTTTATCTTACTATAAAACACGCACTGTACTTTTATAGGACTCACATATTTGTTAGTGTCGCTAATTATGATCAAATTTTTATAATATTAATTTATTATTATTAATATTAATATTTTATTTTTATATAATTATATGTTAATATTAATAACTCATTCGTGGCAAAAAATATTCAGTTCAACTATGGCTATTTATTTCCATGAGGAACTAAACTACTTATTCCATATATTATTATCTACCACAATAAATTTTCTTCCATATCTGTTCAGTAGTTCCTGTACAACAGGTTTAAAAACATCCAAAAGTTAGATTTAACACATTTCGTACTGTAAAATAATAGTTTCCGACTGAAACTGATTTTTCAGCCAAAATCGAAAACGAACTTTCGGCCTTGCTCCCAGTTTCTGCCGAAACCGAAACTTTTTAGACATTTAAAATTTTGATGATTTTCTGAAATTTACCGAAATTAGGTCGGTCTCTAATTGTAGACAACTTTATAAGCTGTTAAAACTTAACTTTTAGTGAGCCGTCAAAAGCCGCATCAAAATCTAGAATGGAGTTTTGATGCCTTTTATCTTTTTGAATATTGACTGATTTAAAAAAAGAAAAAAACGTGACGATTATTTTTCAATAAATTTACTATGGTTCTAATTCGATATTTTGCAAATTTTTGATGCTGGAAGCTAGCATAATAAAAACAAGGTTTTTTTAAAATGACTCATCAGAAATTTCAGCCTGTTGTTTGACTATTATGAACAAAACAAACTTAAAACATGTGTCATATTCTGTGCTAGTTTTTTGTAGACTTGGTCTAATTCCGTTGCTTATCTCCTGTTATCACTATGCAGGTTTACTGCATTTACTTAGCTTAACTTTGCATTGAGATTAGCATGAGAATATCTCGAAAATAAAACATAACTTACATGTCATAGTGGCTTCGTCCGAGTGTAACTCTAATATTTTCTTACAGGATCTCTATACAGGGTAAAAAAGAATTGATAATTCAGGTTTTAAACTATTCGTATGCTAAATTTCATGCAAATCCGTTCAGTAGATTTTGTGTGAAAGAGTAACAAACATACATCCATCCTTCCTTTCCCGATTTTATTTACACTTTTCATTACTATACATTATTATTTTGATCCTTATGATGGACAATTTCGCAATAATATAGGGTGTGATTATTGATTTTTCTAAAATCTAATGATGCATTTTTAGTTCTCGTCGAAATCGCCCTCGAGAGCCCTTTTAACGTTTTTGATATTCCTTTATTAAACATCTTTTTAAAAACGTAGGAGAAAAAAAGCGAGAGCCAAGCTTCAAAATATGTTTTTTTAACTAATAGTCAGGTTATTCAGACGAATCTTAGTTGTCATATTTGTAGAAATAATATTGTCCGATCGTTCAATGAGCAAATCTCCAATCACTTTTACTCTTAAGGGGAATGCTCCAACCAGCCCGCGAAAGTCGAAATTTCTTGCGTTTTTTGCAAAGTTTCCAAGTTCATAAAGGTGTATAGTAATGACATTCCTACACCTTTATGAAGTTGGAAGGTTGTATTGGTGATTTTGATGATTATAATTCTATCAATACATATACGTCTTACAGCCGCGAATAATATTTTAATCAACATACAACTTAGCACTGGCCACTTGTAAATTGCAAACACCCAAAAAAAAAAAAGTTTTTTTCGGGCTGGTTGGAGCATTCCCCTTAAACGAAAGTGTATTTTCTTGAAATAAAATTAATTATGATCCCGAGTAATGGATGTAATGGCTTTCTATCAAACGATTCGATTTACAGTCAATTTACAAGCGCTAAGTTTTATTAAAATGGTTATCAGAATCTTTAACATCTAGTAATAAAAATTAATAGGTTACACGCAAAGATTTAATTAATATCTGTATAAAACTAGTTATTGACCGCAAGTTAGCTTAGTTTAAACCAGTTTTAAAGAAATAACTTGATAATGCAACTCTAGAACATTGAAAAAAGAAAAACAAGCCAAACCATTTCGGTTGTAGTGTAGAAACTGTTACTTATTTTTGTTTATAAATTAGTAACAGAGTCTAAATGTTTCCGAAAAGTCTTTAAATAAAAAAAATGGATATTCGCTGAACAACCAGTCATTACGAGATAATTAAAAAAAAATACAAATCGCAATAATTTGTAAAAATGTTAATGTTGTGCCGAGAAAACGAATTATATGAATTTTTAATTTAGATTTTTCTATTTAATTCGGTTAGTGAATCCAGAATTTTATTTATTTACGTATAGATTGTCGTGGGTTCTATCCATGGTATGATATTTTTGTATGACACACAGGTTCCTATTACAGCTGTTTTGATGTATGTGAGTCTAAATATTAGTAAACGAACTCACGATATCGGAATCATCCATAGTAGAGCAACATTGTTTTCACACTACTTGCTCGTAAATGTCATATTATACGTCAGGCAAACCTACTGTAAAGCATGACATTATTAATAGCATAATAAAAACAAGGTTTTTTTAAAATGACTCATCAGAAATTTCAGCCTGTTGTTTGACTATTATGAACAAAACAAACTTAAAACATGTGTCATATTCTGTGCTAGTTTTTTGTAGACTTGGTCTAATTCCGTTGCTTATCTCCTGTTATCACTATGCAGGTTTACTGCATTTACTTAGCTTAACTTTGCATTGAGATTAGCATGAGAATATCTCGAAAATAAAACATAACTTACATGTCATAGTGGCTTCGTCCGAGTGTAACTCTAATATTTTCTTACAGGATCTCTATACAGGGTAAAAAAGAATTGATAATTCAGGTTTTAAACTATTCGTATGCTAAATTTCATGCAAATCCGTTCAGTAGATTTTGTGTGAAAGAGTAACAAACATACATCCATCCTTTCCCGATTTTATTTACACTTTTCATTACTATACATTATTATTTTGATCCTTATGATGGACAATTTCGCAATAATATAGGGTGTGATTATTGATTTTTCTAAAATCTAATGATGCATTTTTAGTTCTCGTCGAAATCGCCCTCGAGAGCCCTTTTAACGTTTTTGATATTCCTTTATTAAACATCTTTTTAAAAACGTAGGAGAAAAAAAGCGAGAGCCAAGCTTCAAAATATGTTTTTTTAACTAATAGTCAGGTTATTCAGACGAATCTTAGTTGTCATATTTGTAGAAATAATATTGTCCGATCGTTCAATGAGCAAATCTCCAATCACTTTTACTCTTAAGGGGAATGCTCCAACCAGCCCGCGAAAGTCGAAATTTCTTGCGTTTTTTGCAAAGTTTCCAAGTTCATAAAGGTGTATAGTAATGACATTCCTACACCTTTATGAAGTTGGAAGGTTGTATTGGTGATTTTGATGATTATAATTCTATCAATACATATACGTCTTACAGCCGCGAATAATATTTTAATCAACATACAACTTAGCACTGGCCACTTGTAAATTGCAAACACCCAAAAAAAAAAAAGTTTTTTTCGGGCTGGTTGGAGCATTCCCCTTAAACGAAAGTGTATTTTCTTGAAATAAAATTAATTATGATCCCGAGTAATGGATGTAATGGCTTTCTATCAAACGATTCGATTTACAGTCAATTTACAAGCGCTAAGTTTTATTAAAATGGTTATCAGAATCTTTAACATCTAGTAATAAAAATTAATAGGTTACACGCAAAGATTTAATTAATATCTGTATAAAACTAGTTATTGACCGCAAGTTAGCTTAGTTTAAACCAGTTTTAAAGAAATAACTTGATAATGCAACTCTAGAACATTGAAAAAAGAAAAACAAGCCAAACCATTTCGGTTGTAGTGTAGAAACTGTTACTTATTTTTGTTTATAAATTAGTAACAGAGTCTAAATGTTTCCGAAAAGTCTTTAAATAAAAAAAATGGATATTCGCTGAACAACCAGTCATTACGAGATAATTAAAAAAAAATACAAATCGCAATAATTTGTAAAAATGTTAATGTTGTGCCGAGAAAACGAATTATATGAATTTTTAATTTAGATTTTTCTATTTAATTCGGTTAGTGAATCCAGAATTTTATTTATTTACGTATAGATTGTCGTGGGTTCTATCCATGGTATGATATTTTTGTATGACACACAGGTTCCTATTACAGCTGTTTTGATGTATGTGAGTCTAAATATTAGTAAACGAACTCACGATATCGGAATCATCCATAGTAGAGCAACATTGTTTTCACACTACTTGCTCGTAAATGTCATATTATACGTCAGGCAAACCTACTGTAAAGCATGACATTATTAATAGCATAATAAAAACAAGGTTTTTTTAAAATGACTCATCAGAAATTTCAGCCTGTTGTTTGACTATTATGAACAAAACAAACTTAAAACATGTGTCATATTCTGTGCTAGTTTTTTGTAGACTTGGTCTAATTCCGTTGCTTATCTCCTGTTATCACTATGCAGGTTTACTGCATTTACTTAGCTTAACTTTGCATTGAGATTAGCATGAGAATATCTCGAAAATAAAACATAACTTACATGTCATAGTGGCTTCGTCCGAGTGTAACTCTAATATTTTCTTACAGGATCTCTATACAGGGTAAAAAAGAATTGATAATTCAGGTTTTTAAACTATTCGTATGCTAAATTTCATGCAAATCCGTTCAGTAGATTTTGTGTGAAAGAGTAACAAACATACATCCATCCTTTCCCGATTTTATTTACACTTTTCATTACTATACATTATTATTTTGATCCTTATGATGGACAATTTCGCAATAATATAGGGTGTGATTATTGATTTTTCTAAAATCTAATGATGCATTTTTAGTTCTCGTCGAAATCGCCCTCGAGAGCCCTTTTAACGTTTTTGATATTCCTTTATTAAACATCTTTTTAAAAACGTAGGAGAAAAAAAGCGAGAGCCAAGCTTCAAAATATGTTTTTTTAACTAATAGTCAGGTTATTCAGACGAATCTTAGTTGTCATATTTGTAGAAATAATATTGTCCGATCGTTCAATGAGCAAATCTCCAATCACTTTTACTCTTAAGGGGAATGCTCCAACCAGCCCGCGAAAGTCGAAATTTCTTGCGTTTTTTGCAAAGTTTCCAAGTTCATAAAGGTGTATAGTAATGACATTCCTACACCTTTATGAAGTTGGAAGGTTGTATTGGTGATTTTGATGATTATAATTCTATCAATACATATACGTCTTACAGCCGCGAATAATATTTTAATCAACATACAACTTAGCACTGGCCACTTGTAAATTGCAAACACCCAAAAAAAAAAAAGTTTTTTTCGGGCTGGTTGGAGCATTCCCCTTAAACGAAAGTGTATTTTCTTGAAATAAAATTAATTATGATCCCGAGTAATGGATGTAATGGCTTTCTATCAAACGATTCGATTTACAGTCAATTTACAAGCGCTAAGTTTTATTAAAATGGTTATCAGAATCTTTAACATCTAGTAATAAAAATTAATAGGTTACACGCAAAGATTTAATTAATATCTGTATAAAACTAGTTATTGACCGCAAGTTAGCTTAGTTTAAACCAGTTTTAAAGAAATAACTTGATAATGCAACTCTAGAACATTGAAAAAAGAAAAACAAGCCAAACCATTTCGGTTGTAGTGTAGAAACTGTTACTTATTTTTGTTTATAAATTAGTAACAGAGTCTAAATGTTTCCGAAAAGTCTTTAAATAAAAAAAATGGATATTCGCTGAACAACCAGTCATTACGAGATAATTAAAAAAAAATACAAATCGCAATAATTTGTAAAAATGTTAATGTTGTGCCGAGAAAACGAATTATATGAATTTTTAATTTAGATTTTTCTATTTAATTCGGTTAGTGAATCCAGAATTTTATTTATTTACGTATAGATTGTCGTGGGTTCTATCCATGGTATGATATTTTTGTATGACACACAGGTTCCTATTACAGCTGTTTTGATGTATGTGAGTCTAAATATTAGTAAACGAACTCACGATATCGGAATCATCCATAGTAGAGCAACATTGTTTTCACACTACTTGCTCGTAAATGTCATATTATACGTCAGGCAAACCTACTGTAAAGCATGACATTATTGCTCCTCGCTCGAGCCGGGAATAATATATGTACTGAATTTCATTATTCCCGTGGGAATAATGTGATTTGAATTTAGAACCTCAAAGAAAACCGTATGAAAACTTTCACCAAGGTGTCGTATCAGTAATGGCGGCCGCTGGCAGCAACAGCTGATCGCTTACAGTGGTGCCAACTTCACGTTCGAAGGTTGACGTACCACATCAAATTTCAAAAATTGAATTTATTTCCTCGCAGTAGATGTGAAAAGCAGAGTACGCTCCTCGGGAGTAAAGCTGCCTTGTCTTGGGCTGACTTGAATCCCTCGCTACACTAAGGATTCTTAACTTAATTCCCTCGTTTCACTCGGGAATTAACACTTGAACCTCCTCGCTGCGCTACGGAGGTTCACCCCAGAATCCTTAGTGTCGTTTCGGGATTCAATACGCCCGTGACGTAAGGCAATGCTTTACTCCCTTGGTGCGTAATCTACTATTATGACCGACTTCGAAAAAAGGTCCCAATTCGTGGGAAAGTTTTTTAAAATTTTCTCCGATTTTTCGATGACGCCCGGACCGAATAGTCGAAAAATCATCATTTATTTGAAAGCGTATAGATAGAATAGTACTTTATAGATAGAATAGGATATCTAATATTGTAAGTCTAGAACACACAGGCGGCCTGTCGCATATAGGCAGCGAGCAGACACTAAACATGTACGAATTACACGGACTAATCGCGTTTACTACTTCTTATTTTCTCACTCGCTATCTTAGATCTTTGTAGGGTCAGCAAGAAAATTAATATCACTAGAAGTTTAGGATCGTGTTAGGATATGATTCTTCAATTTTATTTTATTCCTGTAAGTATATGTATAGTTTTCGTTTTGCAATATTATTATTGCCTTTTACTCTTTTTTGTTCAGATTTTTTACATTTTCTACATAGTTACAATAATAGAAGTAACGCAGCTTATATAGCTTTCTTTTTTATATATTAATTCTTTCATACTCATTTTTTTGTGAATGTGAGAACATTGTAGCAATCAGTTTTTAAAACAATATCATATTTTAAAAGAGTAACCACGGAAACGAGAAAAACCGGCAAGAAACTCCATTTCTTGCCGGTTTTTCTCCATGGAATCGACCAACTCGAACCGAGTACTTTTTGTCGATAAGTGCCCTCATGGGCCTATGTGGCATAAAAAAAATGATTTTGATTTTGAGTTTCGACTCAGAAATGAATCGAATCAGAAACACCACCCTACGTATCCTACGTATCGTATTCCATTACCAACGTAGCTGATGTAGGAGTAAAACAGCCAAGCTGAAGTGGGAGTGGGCGGGCCATAAATAAATTTTATTATTTTTATCGACTAGTATAATCATTCTTTTTAATGTAAATTATTTAATTTCACATCAGCCTGGCATACCCCTCTGTTGGGTATAGGCCAAATAGTAGACCAGTATATTTATTTAATTTAAATAACTAATTCATGTCAAAATTGCTTTTTTTTAAAACGTTGACCCACACTAGGAATTTCTTCTATATCATGGGTGCGTTTACAAACATAGAAACTCACAGACACAGACACCCAGACCCGGAACAACTATTTGCAGATCATACAAATGTTTAGAACATCATCATCATCATATCAGCCGTAAGACGTCCACTGCTGAACATAGGCCTCCCCTTTAGACTTCCAGTAGGACCGGTTGTAAGCGGCCTGCATCCAGCGTGATCCTGTGGCCTTCATAAGATCGTCTGCCCACCTAGTTTAGAACAATGACGATATATTACTAGACTCCGCATGCACGATCTAAGGAACAAAAACTATTCTGTCAACTCGCTGAGGTACTACGTAAGCGAGGGGGACGGGGTACTGCGTTATGATTGGCTAACTCAAGGTCTGTTCTGTGTCAAGGTATGTTTACGGCTCACAGAATTGGTTGAAATAAGACGAATATAAGACTTTTTTGTCTAATGTGTTGACAGACATCGATCGCCTGATATTAGGAGTCTAGTAATATATCGTCGATGGTTTAGAAAGAAAAACGTTTATTGACACATGCCATAAATACCTACACTCATTAAAATTGCTGACTGTACAAAACCTTTAGTTACTGGAACTTGAAGTTGTAATTCTAGTTTTATTTTAATTTACTCACAGAAGCTTGTGTGTTAAAATAAACTATAAAGCTCTTTATTTTAGCTATAGAATACGTTTTATAGCAAGTCCATGCGATTTGACCGAAAACTTATGGCTTCTTAGGTTCCGACTGTGAGTTTGTCCGACTAGCTGACTAGTCGGTAAACTGTTAATTCTCGTCGTTAATGTTGGGGCCTACCATGTGGTCTTCACGCGAGAGTGGTTTAACTGTGGGAATGAGACAGCTATACCAGTCGTCTAGCGCCATCTCCATCCGACAGTGGAACTACTCTCAATTACAGATGTCATGGTTGGACCCCACGAGCTGTTGGAATCAGTGATGTATTGTCATGTACAGCCACATCGTCATAATATGCCAGAACACATCGCGATACTGGCGTATACTTTATGATCGGGCCATCTTAAACCAGCGATATCGCGATGTGCTCAGTAAAGTCGGGATCAATTGGAACAACGTATTTTTCGATATCGCTGGCCCAATCGTCAATTCCATAGCTCAACGACGATATATTACTAGACTCCTAATAACAGGCGACCGATATCTGTCAACACATTAGGCGAAAAAGTCTTATATCCGTCTTATTTCGACCACTCCTGTGAGCCGTAAACATACCTTGAGACGGAACAGACCTTGAGTTAGCCAATCATAACGCAGTACCCCGTCCCCCTCGCTTACGTAGTACCTCAGCGAGTTGACAGAATAGTTTTTGTTCCTTAGATAGTGCATGCGGAGTCTAGTAATATATCGTCGTTGCCACAACTCATTACAGCCACCCGGCACCCACCCCGTACCGCCTAGTCGCACCCAGGGAAGGACAAGAGGGAATGGCTTGTACTGACCAAAATCCGCGATGTCCTTCAATAGCTATTAACGTTCCAGGGTCACGGTAATTCGTTAGTCCCGCGACCGAAACGCTAAGAGAGTGGCAACATTGCTAGTAATCATTCTAAATAATTCACAGTGTTAGCCACCATAGACCAAACGTCACAATTATAATAAACTTTTGTCTAGCTCAAAATACAAGACAAGATGGCTGCTCTAGGTCAGTAATAATCATGTCATACTGAGAATTAAACATACTAATTACCATCGTACATTAAATATGTTATTTACGATTATTTGTGACCTACTCGGTGCGAGACTGTATGTCGGCTGTTATGAATGATGAAATTATTCATCTCTGATTTATTTGAAGAATCTTACTATATATTTTTTTTTTTTATCATGGTAAAGTTATCAAATGAGTCCTCCCACCCCGGGCGGGAGGGACTGTCAGACTTGTACTGACTAAAATCCACGGTGTCCTTTAATAGCCCTTTATGTACCGGGGTCACCGTGATGGAATGAGTCCCACGACCCCGGCAGGCTTTGGCCCTCTGAGAGGGGGCCCCAACATTATGCTGACGCTCTTTGAGGCGCGCGTGGAACACGACGCGCCGTCAACCCGGGCATGGTCCATGGTTAGACGGCGAGTTGCCCTTTACTCGCCGCCCGCATGCAAGAATCTTACTACATACTATCCATTAGGAGGATGGATGAATGCATGTTTTTGACTCTTTCACGGTGAAAGGACTTGGTACGCAGGTGGCTTTTAACCTCAACTAAATCATATTATCAGCCTATTGCCATCCACTGCACATGTCCGTACCGACGTCGACTGCGACTTCGCGAAACTTCGCCTGACAGATCTGGTGGCATCGCGCGACTTATGTTACTTACTCAATGTAGTTGGCGACACGTGTCACTCGATCTTGCCAGACATGTTGAGCGGATTCCGGGAACGTCGCGCTACCTCATCCTGGCGACCAGTGTCGCGCGATGTTTCCAGACATGGCGATTGAAGTCCGGCAATGTCACGCTACCTAATCTGACGTCGCTGGCGACACGTGTCGCACGACATTTGTCCCCTAGTGAATATGTGACCGACATTCAGCGTCGGAATCCAAGCCCTAGTAAATAGTTTTTGTTTTAAGTATAATGTAGACGTTTAGACGTTTTACTATAGGTAACCATTTTCAAAATAACATTGCGATATCAAATGAGTAAAATGCATTTATACATGCAATTAGGTCCGAACCGCAAACGATAAAATATTCAATGATTATAACAGAGTACCAAGAAATACATTTTATTAGTAATTGACGATCTAGATCCAGATTAAATAAACATTGTTAGGCTTCAAGTTATTTGGTTAGCATATTCTAAAAGATCTGTGCACAGATATTTAACATCTACCTATCTTAAATCTACATACCTAATTAGGTACCTAAATATACACCCAGGAGATATGAAAAACCTTTGTTGAAGATAAAAAAAAAAATTGTTTTGGTCAACTGTAACTTGTACTCAACAAAACCGAATGAAATACTTACCTATTCATGATATTTTTTTAATCCTCTCTTTTTATTTGGTAAAATCATGCAACGGGTCCTCCCACCCAGGGTACTGTCAGACTTGTACTGACTAAAATCCACGGTGTCCTTCAAAAACCCCCAGAGCCACGGTGACTCGATAGTCAAGCAACCCCGGCTGGCTTTGGCTCTCTAAGGGGCCCCGTCATTGTGCTGACAGCTCAAACTGACAGATATTTACGGTGCTATTTTTTATTGTTCAAAAGTTATGACCACTTTTCCTGTTCAGAAAGCCAAGAAATGCCTAGAGATTGTGTTACGTGAATAATTTAAGTACAATGGCTCTCACAAAAAGCTTTGCGACGACTACGAGAGTGAAACTGCGATTTCGCTATATTCTGACGTCATGCATGCTTTTCTAACTATGGACACTCCTAAATAAACAATTAACATAATTATGAAAATAAAAATAAACAAATAAAAAATACTTAGTTCCCAGGTACAAATTAATTTCTATAAAAAGTAATTGCTGTTCGTTAGCCTCTCTAAAACTCGAAAAACGCTGGACCGATTTGGCCCATTTTAGTTTTGATTTATTTCGGGAAATTCAGGGAAGGTATAAAAGGTAAGTCAAGAACGGGCTTACCTATCCAAACCAAATGATTAGGCTTTGTATGGACTATTTAGTAGGTTATTTATGTGAAGTTTGCACAAAATCGGTCGAGGAGTTCTTCATTAATCACATTTTTTGTAACACGTAGCAAAACAGGGTTCGGGCCGCTAGTTATCAATAAATATTTTTGATAATTTTATAAGGGTTCAAATAAACGACGAAACACTTCGAGAAAAGGTAGGTTGTGCCCTTGCGCTTCGCTTGGCTCGTCTTGGCGGGGGCACTGCCGTGCCCCCAGATATGTTAATTTAATTATTAATTGTACTTTTTATAGCGGCACAATTTGCAAGTATTTCATAATTTTGCAAACTCTACTCTCACATACTCTATAGGTCGATTTTCATTATTGATGACTGGTATCCACATAGAAATATTATATACTAACATAGCTCATGTTTTGAATAAAGGGCGTGCATCAATTTGTTTATATGAATATTTTTCGATTACATTTGCTTAGAGATATTAATCTAATCTTTCGATCTATGCCACATGAGATATGACGAGCGTTATTATATTTTATTGCTTTGATGAGACTTATGTAAATATGACATGGCTTACTTATCGGTCTGTGAACTCTGGAAAATACTCAACACTAACTTTTGGCCGCGGCTTCGGTTGCGTTAATTTGGCAATCAATTCGAATCATATACAATGTGTAACGTTAATAGCGCAAAACTTCTCGTGGGGTAACTCAGCCCATGTTGCTGAACAATGTTTGTTCTAATACTTTGGAAAATTCGCAAAAAAAAATTATTATATATATCTCTATCATACTGATGGGCTCGATCAATTACTCATTTTGTATGAAAAAGCAAAATTTTTTTTTTCGTTTCCAAAGTTTTGGAAAAAATATTGTTCAGTAACATGGGCTGAGTTACCCCACGAGAGGTTTTGCGCTGTTAACGTTACACGTTGTATTTGGTGACCCGCGACCCACAACTCCGGCAAGCTTGAGGGGCTACGTCAGTCTCTGTACTTACACCTTTTTTAATTTTTTTTTTGCGTAGTAAAATCATCAAATGAGTCCACCCACTCAGGGCAGGGCGGGGGGGACTGTCAGACTTGTACTGACTAAAATCTACCGTGCCCTTCAATAGCCCTTTATGTTGAGGGTCACGGTAATTAAATAAGTCCCGCGACCCCACAGGCTTTGGCACTCTAGAGGGGGCCCCGTAGTCTCTGTACACCTGGCACTAGATATGAGAATTCCAGGATGATCGGCTGGTCCGAGCTTGGAAACATATGGAACATAATGATGCCAAGGGAAGATAAAATCAGCATAAAAAATATCCTACGTATTATTCCAGTTTATAACCTATCTGAGCACCACATTTCATCCAAATATTTTCAGCAGTTTTTGAGTGAATGAGTTCAATTCTTCATCCACAGCCACATCAATACATCCTTTTTTTACGTGGTATTATCATCAAATGAGTCCTCCCAGACAGGGCAGGGCGGGAGGGACTGTCAGACTTGTACTGACTAAAACCCAAGGTATCCTTCAATAGCCCTTTAGGTTTCGTGGCCACGTTACCTGTTAGTCCCGCGACCCCGGCAGGCTTTGCCCTCAAAGGGGGCCCCGTCAAATATCATCTATGCATCCTGAAATATTTTAGCATTTATACACATAACATTGAGTAAAATGCCAATAATTTTACTCAATCGCCTCCATAGTTAACTGCGATTCGTCTCAGTCATTACTGAGGAACATAACATAACTATATTATGTCTGTGATATTAACTAGTAATTAACTAGTTATGTTATGTAGTAGTTACGTCTTGAAAGTAATAAAATTGTGGGCCTAACACAAATGCGCGAAGTATAAAACGAATTAGGACTGAGATTTTTCAGTTTTAAATTTTATTCTTACTTGACGGTGATAAGGGAGATCTTTGCCTCTTCGAGGCTAATAAATAATGTACTGGATAAACTTCAAAACAACAAACCAATTGTTTAAATTAATTCTCTCTCTTAAACTCTTAAAAAGTCAATCAGTTAAGGGCTTATTTCTAATTTTTTTTAAGAAACACCGAATGACGGTGGATGGACTCATTTATCTCTCTGGGGTCGACAAAGCCGTAGTTTCAGCGCTGTCACGGCACTGAGTTTTAATAGAGAATATCAAATGGCACTGATTACCTACTATGTTACAGTCTCAACTTAGATTGAATACCTATCCAAACTCCTGAGAACTGAAGCCGTTCGATTCCTAGGAAAAACAAGTGGACACCTCAAAGAAAAACATTTAAATGTGTGTGTTGCACCGATTTAGTTTTGTTTCGAATACGGAATTTGCACATTTTATAATCTAAGGCTCAATGGCACATGGGTCATAGGCGTAGGCGTAGGCGTCTCGTGCGCGTGTCGTAATTACGCTACGCGTACGAGACGCGGAGTGTTCTACACACGAATCGTCGCGTAGACGTATCGTTTTGTAATTTATTGATGACCTTACCTTCTCTTCAGACGAAGAGGATTTCTTCTTATTTGATTTCGTTAGAAGTAGAAAGGGAGAGCCCATTCCTCTCTGTGAGAGGGAGTGGCCCATAATCCACCACGCGGGTCCAGTGCGGGTTGGTAGATGTTGTCTTCGATTTTTTGGTTCTAAGACATGCCGGTTTCCTCACGATGTTTTCCTTCACCGTTTTAAGAGCAGTGGTGATGAAATAAATTACACAAATTAATGCGCCTGGTGGGGTCCAAACCCACGACCTACAACTCGTAAGTCGGGGCCGATACCACGGGCCACCACTGCCTCACTACGCTTGCTTTTTTACGCCAGTACGCTACGACTATCGTAATGACAATAAATACCTCATACGATACGCTGCAACACCGCCTCGTGTGCGGACTTGTTTGAAAATGTTCCTGCTCGTATTGCTCTAGTAGTACGCGCGTTTCACGATACGCTTACGATACGACGCCATGTGCGAAGGGGCTAAGGCTGTCACGTAACATAGATGTCGGTCGCACATTCGTGGTAAGCTCTCTAGTAATAAAATGTGAAATAAAAATAAATGAGTTTTAAAATCGAAATTGTTTTGTCGTGCTTGTGAGTAACGTTGCATGAATATCGTGTAATGTTGAATACATTAAAGAGATGCAAATATGTTAATATTAGCCGTTGTGAGTAGTTTCGTCCAACCAACTCAAAAATTAACCCAGAGCAACATAAAATCGGGATAAAAAGTATTTATTTATTTATTGAACTTTATGCACAAGATAGTACAAAGGCGGACTTAATGCCTTGAGCATTCTCTCCGAGTCTACCTTAGGGTGATACAGAGAAACAAACACAGGGTGCAACAATACACTAAATGGAAAAAAAAGATAAATACATACATACATAGGTACAAAGTATCTTATAATATAATCCAAACAACAAACAACAAACAAACAAATCAAACAACATCCATCCAACACAGTAAAGTGCCTGCAAATTGAAATTTAAAAAAATATTTTATAATTTTTAAAAATATATACAGGATGAATTTTTCAACTGGTTGTGGATGGCTATTTTCGAAACTATGAGGAATATCGAAAAACGTTGAAAGGAGTCTCGAGGCCGATTTTGACGAAAACTAAAACTGCATCATTGGATTTTGGAAAATTCAATATTCCTAGCCAGGAATCGAACCCGCTGATTTTTAAAAAAAAATCACAACCTGTGTGCCGTATGTGATTACTTCCCAGAAATTGATCTTTATTAGCAACACGAATTAATATGATATGATGATAATATGATATGAGGATGGCGATGTTAATATGAACACGAAAATTGGTCACAACTTTTGAACCGTAAAAATAGCTGAAATAATTTTGTTCTTATAGAATAAGAAATATTAGGGAAGCCCTCTCCCGTGCCCTATTCGATGTAACCCATACTTCTAACTTTTCAAAGATAACTTTTCATTTTCTAACTCTTAGTAAACAGAAGCAGATATTTCGAAATAATCACTTAAGATCGAAACTTTGATCTATTACAAAACGAAATTTCATGTAAACATGCATCCAGAAAAAGTCTTTGAAAACTTCCTTTTTAACGGAAAAAATACGACGTTCATAAATTAGAAATCTTTTATTTAAAAGCTCTTTGATCGCTTCACTTTAATCTTTGTATGAATCTGTTCCAAAAACTATAAAATGGCTGCCGGTCGCTTTCGCGCCAGACTTTGTGTTCGACACTTAAATAGAGCTTGAAATTGTGTCAAATTGTATAACTAGACGAAAGACGCGAATACTGTTGAGTTACGAAGTTAAATTTTACAATGTAACACAAAATTAAATGATTGTAACCCTTTTTTATCGTGGCGGGAGGGAAAATCAGACTCGTACTGACTAAAGTCCACGGTGTTCTTCAATAGTCTTTTACGTTCCAGGCTCACGGTAATGAGTAAAGTCCCGCGACCTCGGCAGGCTTTGGCTCTCTAAAGGTGGGCCCCGTCATTTATTATGTAAATGATTGTGACACTTGGCAATTATATTCTGTACTAGCTGGCCTGGCAAACTTCGTACCTCCTCAGAATATATTTTTTTAAGCTTTAACTCACCTGTCATCCTTCCCTGGACTTTCACAGTCTAACAGTCCCCACAGTCCCGCCCTAGGTCTCATTTCATGACTTTAATATGACAAAAAAAAACATAATTTCTTTATTTTATCGTACAGCGTACCTGAAATATTATGACGTGGAAAATTAACAAGCGTCTGTAGCGTTTGAACGATGAAATATTTTTTCCATCAAATTATCGTCAAAACGTGAAAACTTGTGATAAGGCATTTGTGGTTGAACAGTCATACCATATGGCAGGTAGATAGACAACCAATCTTCACCCTAATATGGCTCTACCGTCATTGCACATGTCACTGCGCATAAGATTTAGCGAGACAAGCGTGCGCATTCATCACTGTCATCTTGAGGTAATGTGATACCGATACATAGTTTACAAAGTACCTAGGATTCCCAACTATTTCTAGAAAAAAAAAACATGTAACCGTCGAATTGTTAACCTCCTTCTTTTTTGAAGTCGGTTAAAAAGTAGAATCCTATATCTAATTTCGAGTTATTCCACTCTGATCCCCAAGAACTGATCCCCTAGGGGATCAGTTTTATTATAAATTATTTTCTATTCCTATATAGGAATGACGTCTTAGCAAAGTTGTTCAGCATGATAAGCCCTCTCTGTTGACGTATAAAAATTGAAGATCAAGGAACACCTGATGTGGATATCAAAGCTATCACTAATTTCATTGTATAATTATAAAATAACATAAGCTGGGATTACCTCCACGCAGTGAAGGCGGTAACAGTTTAGGACTGATTTTCGATGACGGTGAATTTATTAATAAAAAATTTACTCTACTGGCCAAACTCCCATTAATTTTTTGGGCTCTTGGAGTTGGGTATCAGACTTTTCAGATCTTCAATTTTGACGACTCCGTTGTCGCTGGCGTAAAATAGCTGGAATAAAATAGTGAATAGCAATGCATTAATCTTTGTTCACGACCTAAAGGCGCTCCCTCACCGCGAGCATTCACCTGTAATGTAACGTTACAGATTCGAGCATTTCGTCGGTGAGGGAGAACAATCGAGCATCACAATGCGCACCTTGTATTAAATCTATACAAAAACGTGGGAAAATGTACGCGAATGCTCGTCAGTCAGGGAGGTAAGTACTGTAATATAATGCTCAAAGTCGAGTCTATAATGTTACATTAGACGCGAATGCTCCCGGTGAGGGAGCGCGTTTACATCAAAGTACGCTTTGTGATGCTCGATTGTCTTCTGTCACTGATGAAATGTTCGAATCTGTAATGTTGCATTACAGGTGAACGCTCGCGGTGAAGGGGCGCCTTAACGTTTTGCGCTAAAACTTGCGGAGTGCGCAGGTCCCGCTGTCAACTTTTTTACAAATAACCAGTCCCAGCGCCTGAATCTGCACCGTTCCGTTTTTTCATTCGGACATAAATGACGACATATGAGGTATAATCTGACATTGGCACCTGACCAAATTGTACCTTATCTATCCTACATAAGGCTGGTGGTGCCAGGTGCCCTAAGTGGAATACCTCATAAATATGCTCGGAAGTAAATATGCTGCTGCACGATCGACTCAGAAACGAGGAGATTCGTAGACCAACGAAAGTTGCCGAAATAGCCCAAAGGATTAGCCAGTTGAAATGGCAGTGGGCAGGCCATCACGCGGAACTGATCGCCGATGGGGCCGTAAGGTTTTCGAATGGACAACGTCATGACTAGGAGACAGTGGTGGCGAGGTGGAGAGGAGGCCTGTGTCCAATAGTGGGAACATTATAGGCTTATGGTGAGTGCAGTTCTGACGGGGCCCCCCTTATAGGGCCGAAGACTACCGGGGTCGTGAGACTGTCTTCTCAGGTAATCGTGACCCTGAAACGTAAAGGGCTATTGATGGACAACATGGATTTTAGTCGGTTCATTTCTGATAGTCCCCTCCCGTCTTGCCCTGGGGGGGAGGACTCATTTGATGATGTCACAACGTTAAAAAAGCGGCAGTTGTTTCCGGGTTAGCTTGTTTGCTTAAATTCTTTCATGCACGCAGTATACCTACATGAAAAATTAATAAAGTGGGAAAATTTATTTAAAAAAAAAGTGGCAAAATCTGGAAATACAAATGGGAAAATATGTTGTGCTTGCCTGAATTCTTCAGATATAATGCACAAATAATTAGCACAACCTGATATAATGATGTTACAATACCTTACAATGTTGTAAATAAAATATGTTCACACAAATGACGTTATCTAGTGAACATTCACCAAGCGAGCGGTCCGGTTTAGGGGTCGTGCGCTCGCGCAGATTGTGAGCCCATTCACTAAGGAGCTGAGAGGTTATCAGCTATACGTGTTTACTAGCTGTGAGCCCTAGTACTTACATACATACGGGTCAATTGGTAGAACGGTGAGGTATTTTGATCGAGCTTGCAAACATAAAATTGAAGTAAAAGTTACTAGAAAACGCCTAGCTGTTGTATTTGATCAGAACAATAACTTGGGTAGATTATAAAATAATAATAATGTTCCCCAAACTATCACACAACGCCATCTAGTTCCAAGCTAAGTAGAGCTTGTGTTATGGGTACTAGACAACTGATAAACATACTTATATATTTCTAAATACATACAATTATAGATAAATTACACCCAGACACAGAACAAATGATCACGCTCATCACTCAAACTATAGTAGGTAGGTTCTGGACAGTACTGGGCACTAGGACTAAGGAGCCAATGGAAGATGCAAAAGTGAGTCAATTGAAACGAATTCGCACACCGCGTTTGATATTAATTTCAGCTTGATACCATGGAGGTACTTTCACTCGTTTTTATGTCTTGTGACTGGGACTGTAGCACCATAACTATTTTTATTTTACCTTACTGTCTTTTGTCAATTCAAAAGTGCCTCTAGCAGGCCTACTTGAAATAAATTATTTTATTTTAATTTTGATGTTTCAAGCTGAAATTCGTTCCCGAGAAAACAACAACAAAGTGATTTCAAGAGGTTTCCGTTTTTTTCTTTTGATCGCTTTTATGTACAGAACCCTAAAATAGGCGAAACATATATATAATGTTTATGTATGTGAAGTTATCCTCGAGTGTGTACTTTCATAACCGTTGCTTAGACAAACACGTGAGTTTCTGAGAAACGCACTGCATTTCGTCATATAATACACACAATCTGTTTTGACTTTTCTGTCATGTTTTCCTCCAGTGTCTATTATTGCAGTAACTGCGTCCATGGACAATATAGTCCAGTCAACGAGGCATAAGTGATCCCAAAAAAATTTCCGGCTCTGTTTGGCATTATGATGAAAGAAGGTGATACAGATTACAGATGCACAATAATTCACTTTTTTTTTTCGAGATATGCAAAATATGAAAATTGCTTATAGCAATTTTCACTCTCATTTTACTCTCTGTGAAAAATTCCTCGTACTCAAATACTATCTGTATTATATATGAATGTATTAGATAAAGTATACAAATCCAACAAATTCTCGATTTTAGTGTCACTCCAAATTAACTTTAACATATCGTGCTCTGGCGAAACAAAAAGGAAATTCGAAAAATTAAATAACATAAGACATAGAGTTAGATAGACAAGACATAGGTAGATAGTTCATTTAGTATAATAAGTTTCATAATCTAATTTTAAGTATTTTATGATTGCCAGCGGTTTATTGTTCAACTTTGGGATATTTTTGTATCCATTTTTTTTATGGAATCGTGTTTTCGCCAAACATAAGCCCAGACATGAATCTTTAACTTCACCATATTTTTATTTCAAAATTATTGTTGCAGTATTTTCGGCGTATCAGAGGATTCTGCTAAGCCATTTGAGGTAGTATGGCCTCTTAAAGGAAAAAGTTTTGGATTACTTAACAGCCCTATATCTTTCTCATACTCACTTGTTTCATAGCCACATCATCTTTCACCTCGTGCAAATATCTTTTGTACATTCTGTCTCCTGTCTTCACCTGTATCCACTTACCAAATTCGACCTAGAGACGTTCTACAGTAGGTAAAGAATTGGGATGTCTTACAAAGGTGATAATAAAGCATATTATTGCTTGCACTGTATTTAATTTATACCAGACATCATGTAACAAGGTGCACACTAGTCACAATTGATTCAAGTGTTTCATTATGAGGATGGTGGTTTTGTTTGCTTATTGAAAATTACTGTTTCATTATGCGAAACGGGAAATGCAATATAGCTTTAGGTATTTGGCATAGGTGATCGAAGAACACTTATACAATAAAATTTAATTTTGCAAAGGTACATCATCATCATATCAGCCGTAGGACGTCCACTGTTGAACATAGGCCTCCCCTATAGATATCCAATAAGACTGGTTGGAAGCGGGTTGCATCCAGCGCGATCCTGTGATTTTACCCACGCTGTTCTTGCCGGTGCGTGGTCTCCATTCGAGAACCAGACGGTTCCATCGGCCATCTGTTCTGCGTACTATAAGGCCTGCCCACTGCCACTTCTACTTGCTAATTCGCTGGACTATGTCGACAATTTTAGTTCCTCTACGAATCTCCTTGTTTCTGATTCGATCACGCAGAGAGACTTCGAGCATAGTCCTCTCCATAGCTCTTTTGGCTATCTTGATCTTTCTAATGTGGCTCATAGTAAGAGACCACTTTTCATAGCCATTGCACATGTATACTGGTAGGTAAATTGAAACTTTTATTAAGTATCCATTATACTCGGTACATACTAGGACCAGCATAAA
The DNA here is from genome assembly GCA_028554685.1 of Agrotis ipsilon. Classification (NCBI taxonomy): domain Eukaryota; kingdom Metazoa; phylum Arthropoda; class Insecta; order Lepidoptera; family Noctuidae; genus Agrotis; species Agrotis ipsilon. The sequence continues at coordinate 18,386,498 of CM052965.1, forward strand.
TTATAATAATCATCATCTGCCTAGTATTTGCCCAACTACGACTGGGTTCTGGAGCTGAATGTTAGTTTTTTATACATGGAGCGGCTGCCTATCTTTCCCGGTAAGTAAATATATACACGCAGAGAAATATATACCTACAAGAACTTCTGGTTGCAACCGTGACAGCAACTGCAAGACTTACTGACTGACTTTTTTTTTTAAACTCATCATCTTGAAACATTATGCACCCTATATAATGTAAAGAAATTTGCATGCCCTAAACAGGCAAAATATGGTTTGTGCCTAAACCAACAACTGTAACAACCGGTAGTACCTATATTTTACGCATATAAATTATTCTTATTCTACTTAATTAGTATTTATTACTAGAAATGTTGTAAACTCAACTAGTGAGTCTTGCTGTCACGGTTCCAACCAGAAGTTCCGTTTAGGTAGCCAGACATTTCTCTGCGTGTAAGATACCTACCCTTTGTAGAACTGATTGTGTCCTGGTTACCTGATGAAATACTCCCGCATCCATGACAGGCTTTGGCCCTCAAAGGGGGACTCATCAGATTCAATAGTCACACCGATTGATATGTATTTTTACAACAGTTGCTATAACTTCAAGTTTAGACGCTTAGTCTATGAAACAGGACAGCTCAGGCAATAGACACCAATCTAAATAAATTTAATAAATAACGTAAACTTGCACAAAGACTTCACACCTACATCGGCATTCGATTAAACTGTCAAACTATAAATAAAAAGAGCAAGTTTGTGATCGATCTGCGCGCACGCAGCAGGTTATTGTTTGTTTATTTTTGTTAAACAAGTTATTTCTGCGCATGGTGTGCAATGACTTTATTTCTGTGGTCAGTTCAGCAGACGCAGTCTTATTTACATTCAGGTGGCCTAGCATGACGTCACAGCGTGAGTAGTTTTTTTTTTAGCGTGGTATAATCATCAAATGAGTTCTCCAACCCCGGGCAGGGCGGGTAAGACTGTCAGACTTGTACTGACTAAAATCCACGGTGTCCTTCAATAGCCCTTTATGTTCCGGGGTCACGGTGATGGAAATAAGTCCCGCGACCCCGGCAGGCTTTGGCCCTCTGTGAGGGGGCCCCGTCATTTGCTGACAACTTTTTGAGGCGCGCGTGGAACATGACGCGCCGTCGACCCGGGCATGGTCCATGGTCGGACAGCGAGTTGCCCTTTACTTGCTGTTTGCATGCCCGCGCCTACGGTGGCCGGAGATCGTCTTGCGACGTCCGACGCCGTGGGCGTACACCACTAAGCGTGATTAGTTAGGTCGCGGAACAAGATGGCGCTAGACGAATTGTATAGCTCTGCCTTTCTAGCTAGCTAGCTAGCTGTAGCTATCTAGCTCTCTCTTTCCCACAACCTAACTACTGCCACTTTAAGACGTCATAATAGGCCAACTTTTCTTTGGACTGTCTCAGCTATGAAGATGAATGTCGAAATCAAGGCAAACGAAATTTTCCTTAGACAAATTAAAATTTAAATATTAAAATTGTTTTTACCTTTATTTAGCTACAACTTTGGGATCAAGTTTAAGTCAAGGGAGAATAATTATGTTACTTCTAGACAAGCATGCTGATAGCAAGATAGTGGTAAATAAAAAGCCAGTTGCTAAATAATAAAAAAACGACTTCAAAAACAACCACAAAAAAGTGTAAATTATTCTTTCGGAAGTGACTTTATTTTTTAATTCATTTTTTCCACCGACTTCCGACAGTAACTTTAACACTTTTTTGTATGTATTCAAATACATACAAAAAAGTGATAATTTTATATTTCACACTTTTTTGTTTCAACATTTTTAGTTTGAAAATTAGGTATTTGCCAAAATAAAAAACTATTTTCAAAAAAACAATAATCTACTTCAAATAGGTTATTGTTTTTTGAAAATTCTTTTTATTTTGTAAATTAATACTGTATTTTCTTACACGTGCACTAGATCTTTGTTATCCGTAGAACCGCTAAAACCACAGAGTTTGGGCCTGATGTTGTCTGGGTTAAAATTGTTGCAAATAAGTTCTAGTATCACCCATTCCAAGGAATGCACTCAATTTCAAATCACCCTGTATTTTTTTTAAATACTTTTCTCCACACTGGGAATTTCTCCTGTATCGTGGCTGCGTTTACAAACATAGAAACTCACATACATAAACGCCCAGACGCGAAACCACTACTTTTTAATCATAAAATTATTTGCTCCGTACGGGAATGGAACCCGCGACACGCAGAGCAGCAGTCCAATCGCTCAGTCACTGCCCAAATCTTGCCGTCGTATTTATATTGACTATCACGATGAAGAAGTTAGGATGAAATTCATTAGGTACCTTTTTTATCGTGTAAAATCAGGACGGGAGGGACTATCAGCCTTGTACTGACTAAAATCCACAGTGATTCTTCATTAGGGTCCAGGGTCACAGTTATACCTCATGAGACAGTCCCGAGACTCAAATCCATTACCCAAGTATGTCTTTTGGAACAAAGACCGTCTGTCATCATGAATACCTAAAATCCTTAAATATTTGCTATTAAATGCCTCACTCCCGTTTATCAATTTGACAGCACTTTACATGATTTACGGCTCTCTTGTTGATTGTGATGTCACTCGGTTTGCTCATTTAATAAGATATGGGGCAACTATAGTTCCGGCAACGCGAAGTTATAAATTGTAAACAGACACTTAGGACATCGCAACTTTTGAATGACTGCAATTAATGCAGGGTGAAATTAATAGATGCGACAAATTTAAATATACAATAATACGTGTTGTCAAGAGACACCTATAAAATCTCAAATGTAAAATCTATTAAATAATTGGTCAGTGTACGCTAGTGTTACCTATGAACGGCAACGTTTTAAATAACATGAGTGCCTAGATATTATTGATCACTGCGATGAGTGGGACGAGATTTTTTGATACTTGTAATGTTTCCTTACGTTTATTTTGGCATAATTAAATGCGGAATACCCGATAATTCGTACTTTAAATAAAAGCTAATCACATCACATGTCCCTTTTGAAAACATAATCGCGTATTTTTTTTTAACGCGTTTAGATTGTTGAAAAAAACAGTTTTAATTCCTAATGTTAACTGTAACGAAGCTCCATTGTTCATTTGGTCGCTTTATTCAAAGTCACCCTGATGTATATTGATGATTTCGAGACTCAATTTCACTAATTTTTGTGGACAACTCACACTTGACCAAAAAACAAACATTAAAAAAGACCCAGAGGTTCCTCAGAAAGTTTTCCCGTGGTTATTATAGGATGCGATTCCGCCCTTTTGGCCAATGTAAAAGACCCTGTATATCAAACAAGTAAATAAAACTTGAAGTAATGAAAACCGATGGATGCAAGTGGCGAATTGTCGTTCGGCGTGGCGGTCTCAGGGGGAGGTGTATGTTCAGCAGTGGACGTCTTCCGGCTGATGATGATGATGATGATGAAATAAAACTTAGTTTAAAATCTGAATATTGGAGTGCTTCAAATTATTTAGATAAGAAACTGTTGTTTTCTAGGAATTATTAAAAGTAAAATGAGACATAAAATATCTATAACATATCGCTAGAATTCTCAGTAAAACCCTTATTTTCCGACTCCTGAAGCAGTTTATCGTAACTGTTTCTGAGTTGTGACTTTATGACTGACTCAGACTGTCATCCAATAAATCACGGCTGCACTTGTCTTTTAGTGCGCGATAGTTGCGCACGCGCAGATCAGTGTGACGTCACGCGATAAATGGTGCTTGCTGCTTTATCATATCGTAGTTACTTAAAAGTGGGTAAATTTAATTGGTATGCTAAATGCTTTTTCAGTAAAAACTATTCTATGTCGATGATAGACAAAGTTATTTCTATACAATTAGTTTTATCTGCGAGTATGTCTATGCCTCAATATATAACGAGACACTTGGAAAGCAGTTTAACCTCATATCCTGTGGCCAGTAGCGATTGTGAGGCACTAACTGACGTTGGACGACCGCAAGATAGAGCTGTCAACATGTTGTTCTAGACCGCAGAGATAGAACCTAGGAACAATTGCATTCCTGTGGAGTAAGATGGTCACTGGCCACAAAGACAGTTCCTCTTTCAAAACAGCTTATTTGAACTTTTGGGGGGTTAAAAATTCCAAATGTTCATTTTTTTTTATTGATGTAGCACAGCACCAGCGCCAGCGCCAGCATGTCAGACAACTCCGAATCGTCAAACTTTAATAGATTTTCAACTTTATCACGTGTCTATTCGCTTGGTCGCGGGACTTTTTTTTATCGTTGTAAAATCATCAAATGAGTCTTCCGGGCATGGTTCCATGGTCGGACAGTGAGTTGCCCTTTACTCGCTGTCCGCATGCCCGCGCCTATGGTGGCCGGAGGACATCTACCGACGTCCGACGCCGGTGGGCGTGTACCACTGCGGTTGGTCGCGGAATTACGAATTACCGTGACACCGGAACGTAGAAGGCTGTGAGGGACACCGTGGATTTAAGTCAGTTCGAGTCTGACAGCGAGAGCCCTACCCTGGTTGGAAGGTCTGATTTGTTGATTTTAACCATGATAAGAAAATTAGTGTCTATTCGCTTGGTAAATCAGACAGATTGGGATAGGTTAATGTACAGACGTCTGTATTTAAAAAAACAGTCGCAATCATAGAATTAATCTTTTTTTAAGATCTTTGTTAGATACATTAGTTCTTTTTCGAATAAATACTTGAGAGCAGTTGTGGCCCAGTGGTATCGGTCCCGACTTACGAGTTGTAGGTCGTGGGTTCGAACCCAGCTTGGCGCATTACTTTGTGTAATTTGTTTTATCACCACTGCTCTCAAAACGGTGAAGGAAAACATCGTGAGGAAACCGGCATGTCCTAGAACCATCAAATTCGAAGACATGTGACATCTGCCAATCCGCACTGGGCCCGCGTGATGGATTATGGCCCACTCCCTTTCACAATAGAGGAGGCTTGTTTCCCAGCAGTGGGAACGTTATAGGCTGATGATGATGATGATAATAGTCTCTGCATTGTCAGCTATAGCCTAATTAATAAACAACGATATGAATTCAAGAAGGATAAAACTCATAAATCAAGACCCACACATCAAAATATTAATATTTATTTACTACCCAATACAATCAAAAGTCTCAATTCCTCAATAAATATCGGTCACCACACAGGAAGAGAACCCGGAACACCGCGCAGATGTGCGCCCGCGCAGAGCCAAATAGGCCGCCATTTTAGGGCAAGCGCCGATCAATATTGTACCGCGTTATAATGAAGTTATTAATAATAAGGAAGTTTGAGTAATGGCGTTTATTTATAACGTATGCACGTGGAGGAGATCCGTAGACGAACTAAAGTCACCGATATAGCCCACCGGATTAGCAAGCTGAAGTGGCAACGGGCAGGCCATATTGCTCGCAGAGCGGATGGCAGATGGGGTCGAAAAGTGCTAGAGTGGAGGCCACGGACTAGCAAGCGCAGCGTAGGACGTCCACCAACAAGGTGGACAGACGACCTTATGAAGGTCGCCGGAAGACGCTGGATGCAGGTCGCTTCCAACCGGTACTTGTGGCGATCAAAAGGGGAGCAGCAAGTTCAGCAGTGGACGTCCTATGGCTGAGATGATGATGATGATGATGATGATGCACGTGGCCTATAAGGTGTATTAGTTAAATTGAAGTAGGTTCAAACCAGCTAATTTAATAAATGAGAAAAATGGGTTTGTTTGGTACTTTTTCACCATGAAACGCTCAACCAATTTTGATGAAACTCACGTTTGTGTAAAAACTGATAGTGAATGCGAAGCGCAAAGGCACGAGATGCAAAAAACTTTGTTCTCGTGTAACACACATAACTTTTCACTTCAGCAGCGAGAACACTTTACGAGATAAAATAATAAACAGGAATAGATTGAAATAACTATTAACTTATTCAACTCTTTACGCCAGCCACGACATTTGATTCCCGCTCTTTTGTTTAAATTATGGCGTATTCGGAAATAGCACCCATGATTATTCAAAATATGTACAGTAACATTATTGAAACTAAAATTAAATATTTACAGGTTAAATATCAGTTTTATTTGCAGTAAATACCTAATTTCGTTTAAATACAACAATAAGTTAAAAATAAAAAAAATGGAGCAGCGCCTCTTGCGTGCGAAGAAGGAACTAATTTTTTCCTTGAAAATTGTTCTTTAGGTGAACTTACCCTTAGCACGAATTTTCAGTATTTGAAACGTAAACTGGAACTTTGACAATATCAAACTGACAATTTTCAAGGAAAAAAATTGTTCCTTCTTCGCACACCAGAGGCGCTGTTCCATTTTTTCATACAAGAAACGCTGTAAATACTGTAAAGTAAAATAGTGAAAACTCGTGCGTAGGCTACTGTACCCCTAGCAAGACGCTTAAAAAGACGCTGTAAGTAAAAGAGTGAAAACTCGTGGTAAGGGTACCTACTCCGCGGTGGTGGACGCTCACGGCGTCGGACGTCGCAAGACGATCTCCGGCCACCGCAGGCGCGGGCATGCGGGCGGCGAGTAAAGGGCTACTCGCCGCCCGCATGCCAGCGACGCAACTCGCCGCTCGATCATGGACCATGCCCGGGTCGACGGCGCGTCGTGTTCCACGCGCGCCTCAAAGAGCGTCAGCATAATGACGAGGCCCCCTCTCAGAGGGCTAAAGCCTGCCGGGGTCGCGGGTCTTATACCATCACCGTGAACCCCCCCCCCCCCCGGAACATAAAGGGCTATTGAAGGACACCGTGGATTTTAGTCAGTACAAGTCTGACAGTCCCTCTCGCCCTGCCCGGGGTTCGAGGCCTCATTTGATGATTTTACCACGTAAAAAAAAAAAGGGTACCTACTGATTTTCAATTTATTTATGTAGTAAACTCTCAATCCTCTGGTCGTTGCACTGCGTCGATATGTCGCATGTATGTCGTAATAAAACGACAACACAACAGTCAGTGATGTTCTTTTAAATCTCTTTGGATGCGACTGTCGAGAACGTCCTATTACCGGATTCCTGGCATCACTAAGCAAACGACAAATGTGTTCTGCATTCTGTTTTATTCTCTCGCAACGATGCTAGAGCCCCAATAAGCTAATTTTACCGACTTCAAAAAAAAGGAGGTTATCAATTCGACCCGTATGTATGTAATATTCTCAGAACTGCCCACTTTTCGTATACGACGTGTAACGTTAATAGCGCACAACCTCTCGTGGGGTAACTCAGCCCATGTTACTGAACAATGTTTGTTCTCTAAGACTTATGGAAATTCGCAAAAAAAAATACAAATTTTTCATACTGATAGGCAAATTTTTTTTGTTGCTTTTGAAGTCGGTTACTTTTAAAAAAAAAACCACTGAACGATTAAAAAACCACTTCACTATAATAATACCCAATGGTGACAGACATAACAAACACCTTTCAAGTCGCTTGTACGATTGGTTTGTGTGAAACTTTTAGCTTTCCCAACACAACACTAATTGGTAGATAATTATTTTCGAAAGTACAGAACTCATTTGTACTTAGTGGCAATGAATTAGATAAGGCGTAGGTACTACTAGGCAGAAGCCGTCTTTTCTTGCTCACCGACACATTTTTTTAGATTCTATCTTCTATACCTAATATATAAATGGATCGCAAAATGTTTTGCTAAGCTCATAACTCAAAAACGGCTGGACCGATTCGGATACTTCTTTTTTTGCTGTGTTTGTAACCATTGGGACCAGGTTTTAGAGGTCTTCCACCCGTGCGAAGCCGGGCCGGGCCGCTAGTAAATAAATAAAAAAGAAGGACTTGCTAAAACCGCTGTCACTTGTCATTCAGTTTACCAATACCTGGTAGCACTGCCCATAAAGTGGGAAGGATTAATTGAAGGTTAATCTTGGGAGAGTTAATCCTCATACCTTGGACTGATTTCTTCATATAACCTTTTAAGGTTTCCTTCGTCATAGTTTGTCTACGACCAGGACAACTAATCATGAAGAAAGGCTTTCACAACGGTGTATCCTGACTCGTAATTATAAACTCGAATTAAATATTTTTATTCGTTCAAAAACCAGTGACGTGTCGAGGTAGGTAGATATGTGTAGGTACCTTAAGTCCGGAGCTCGCTTCGCTCTCTCTTGTATAAAGTCAGATGAATAATAATATTCCACAACTATCACACAACGCCATCTAGTCCCAAGCTAAGCAGAGCTTGTGTTATGGGTACTAGACAACTGATAAACATACTTATATATTTCTAAATCTATACATATAATAAAATAGTAGGAAAGTCAAAACTGTACATTGAATATTTTTTTAAAAGAATACTTGGGGTGTGATCTACAATCGATACCGAAGCCAAAAATATAGTTTTTAGAATTTTTGTCTGTTTATCTGTTTGTCTGTTTGTCTGTTTATCTGTTTGTCTGTTTGTCTGTATGTATGTCCGGGATAAACTCAAAAAGTACTGGACGGATTTGAATGATTCTTTTTTTGTTTTATAGGTATTAAGTCTGGTCAAAACATAGGCTATAATTTATTTTGGAAACTTGAACACCTGGTGCAGAACCGCAACAGACTAGCTAAACTATAAGAGATACAAAAATGGTGCCATAGCAAAAATTGTTCCACGTGATGAGCATTTTCTGCTGAGAGAATAAATTTGAAGATCTGGAACACCTGATGTGGAACTCCAAGAGCCCAGCTACACTATAACAAATACAGGAATGACGTCTTACATATAATAAAATAGTAGGAAAGTCAAAACTGTACATTGAATATTTTTTTAAAAGAATACTTGGGGTGTGATCTACAATCGATACCGAAGCCAAAAATATAGTTTTTAGAATTTTTGTCTGTTTATCTGTTTGTCTGTTTGTCTGTTTATCTGTTTGTCTGTTTGTCTGTATGTATGTCCGGGATAAACTCAAAAAGTACTGGACGGATTTGAATGATTCTTTTTTTGTTTTATAGGTATTAAGTCTGGTCAAAACATAGGCTATAATTTATTTTGGAAACTTGAACACCTGGTGCAGAACCGCAACAGACTAGCTAAACTATAAGAGATACAAAAATGGTGCCATAGCAAAAATTGTTCCACGTGATGAGCATTTTCTGCTGAGAGAATAAATTTGAAGATCTGGAACACCTGATGTGGAACTCCAAGAGCCCAGCTACACTATAACAAATACAGGAATGACGTCTTAGCCAAGTTGTTCGGCCTGGTGAGCACTCTCTGTTGACATATAAAAATTGAAGATCTGGAACACCTGATGTGGAACACCAAAAGCCCAGCTAAACTATAACATATATAGAATCGACGTCTTAGAAAGAGTTGTTCAGCCTGATGAGCATTCTCTGTTGACGTGTAAAAATTGGAGATTTGGAACGCAATGTTGAACAACAAAAGCCCAAGTGTTTCTTTTAAATTGGCCAAAAGGGAGAAATCCGCATCTATAAGAGATACGGGAAAACTTTCTTAGGAACCTTTAGCTCTTTTTTGAATAAAAAATATTCTACTGGTCAAACACACATTAATTATTTACCCGGGCTCTTGGAGTTGGGTATCAGACTTTGCAGATCTTCGATTTTGACGACCCATTGTCGCTGACATAAGCAACAAGATCCGCGTACGAAGTCGCGGGCAGAAGCTAGTAGTTAAATATTATGGATAAATTACACCCAGACACAGAACAAATGATCATGCTCGTCACTTATAACATTTGTCTTGGGTGGGAATCGAACCCACGACCTCCGGCATAGCAGTCAGGGTCACTCACCACTAGACCAACAGGACTGTTACCAACAGTAAGGTGCAATCAATTAAATATGAACCGGTAAAAGTTATTAATTTCGGAAATTATTCATAATTTTCAATTAATCACACCGTAAATATATCTGTACCCTTAGCACGAGTTTTCAGTATTTGAGACGTAAAGTAAACTGGAACTTTGACAATTTCATATTGACAATTTTCAAGGAAAAAATAGTTCCTTCTTCGTACACCAGAGGCGCTGTTCCATTTTTTCATACAAGAAGCGCTGTAAATACTGGAAAGACTCTGTAAAGTGAAATAGTGAAAACTCGTGCTAGGGGTACTGACAACGCCGGGGTGTCACCACTGCGAAGATCGCCCGGAGGACACAGTAGAGCATACGGTGCAAGACTGCCCAGCTTGGGCAGAGCACCGACGTGTCCTCACGGCGGCGATAGGCGGAGACCTCTCGCGTCCGGCATTGGTTTCGGCCATGCTGCGGAGCGAGACGGAGTGGGAAGCGGTCGCCGCCTTCTGCGAGGCAGTAATGCTCGTGAAGGAGGCGGCGGGCCGCGAGAGAGAGAGGACAGCGTCCTCCCTCCGCCCCAACCGCAGTGGTGTACGCCCACGGCGCCGTACGTCGCAAGACGATCTCCGGCCACCGTAGGCGCGGGCATGCGGACAGCGAGTAAAGGGCAACTCGCTGTCCGACCATGGACCATGCCCGGGTCGACGGCGCGTCGTGTTCCACGCGCGCCTCAAAGAGCTGTCAGCAAAATGACGGGGCCCCCCTCTCAGAGGGCCAAAGCCTGCCGGGGTCGCGGGACTTATTTCTATTACCGTGACCCCGGAACATAAAGGGCTACTGAAGGACACCGTGGATTTTAGTCAGTACAAGTCTGACAGTACCTCCCGCCCTGCCCGGGGTTGGAGGTCTCATTTGATGATTTTACCACGATAAAAAAAAAAAAAAAAAAAAAAAAAAAAAAAAAAAGGGGTACTGACAAAAAAAAAATACTCAGAATTTTAAATTAAAAACTCGTTGTAGGTTACCTTTGTTCGGTAGTAAATTTTGGAGTCGTGTGCAAAATATATTAGTTCAAGTGTTCACAGCACTAAAGGAAATGAAGTAAGTACAATAAGAATTTATGACGCATACCAATAAATAAATATTAACAAGGTTAAATATTATTTTCTCAGCTTCTTTCACCATATCCGCGTCTTTTATTACCTATTTAATATAATTATTGTTTCTTCGAATAATACGTCTATTCCAGGTTTTCTTTGAACGCCATCTAGGTGGATTGAATCACATAATTGATACGTACTATAAATAAAAACCTACTAATAATATTTACAAGGAAAAATAATAATAAATAAATAAAAAGAAGAAAAAACATTCATAGGGCGTCGAAGAATACGTCCACATCGCTGTCAACGGGAACAGTGCCCAGAACGCAGGCAGTATTGCCACGTTGTATGGCAATGCTAATTCGTTGGCCAAGGAATAGGCCAGCCCTCTGGTCACCAATAATAATAATAATTGTCTGAATAATTGTTTCGATCAACCGTTCAGAACCAACTACGCCGCCTCTGGGAACACCATAACCCTCTGACATGACGTGGACTTTTATGCCGTTTTATTATATTAAATCCAGGTTTCCTCACGATACGTTCCGTCATCAATGTCACTCATGTCTAAAATAAACGTAGAAAGTAGCTATGAATTGAGGGTCGCGGGATTGTCTCATCAGGAAACCATGACCCTGGAACGTAAAGAGCTATTGACGTATCATCGTGGTTTTTAGTCAGTAAAAATCCGAAAGTCCCTCCAGCCCCACCCTTGGTAGGAGGACTCATTTGATGATAAAAAAGGGTCAAGTCACACCGAGTCGCGACGCTGCACGCACAATTCGATAAAGCTAATCAAAATCTAACTCTATTCACTACACGGGAAGATACACTTTTGGCAAAAGGGGTATCTTTTCACAGTGCTGCGTTTTAATAGGCCACGCAAATTCTAACTTTATTTGCTACACGAAAAGGTACACATTTGTAGTATCGTTGCGTCACGTCGCGTCATTTCGGTGTGAGCTGACCGTTACGGAAGTGTAAGATACAGAAGTTATCACGGTGAAATTATTCGTAAATCTAGCGACTTACAAACCTATTCCTTGAGTCCCAGGGTTCAAATTAAATGTTAAGTTCTGAGTAGTTTTGTTGAGGTGAGGTTCACATCGCACTTTAGAGAATTAGACAGGACTGTTGCTTGCCAAGCTTCTGATGCCAAATTTCTCGTTATTTTAGATGCAGTTTTAGATAATATATGCGTTGAATGACTATAAAATGAAGTCTGATTTATAAAGATAACAAATAAGACTTACCGCCTTGTTACAAAATGGGGTTTAACTAAAAACCAAGGTTTATATCACCAAAAACTACGGTTTACACAAACGTTATTACAAATCTTGGTTTTGCGATAAACCATGGTCTAAAGCCCCCCGATACCTTACGATTTCAGTATCCAGGCCACTATCGCAATACAATCTATAGAGGTTCGTAAACACGCACTCGTCAATGACGTAGACCAGACCATGGACATGGTCATGTATGATGGTTGGTCATGTATGGTCGACGTCGCGTTGGGGGACTCCTCCAAATTATTTATCATCTCCTGTTTTTTTGCAGTCTATTTTATGTTGCTAAGAGTACTCCCGATTAAGTGATCAATATTCCCTTTCAGTATGCTTTCATTTGATACCCAACTCGAGTATATTTGCAGACCCTCGGTTACCTTTCCCCACTTTCACCTCCACAACTTCTAAATGGCTCAACCGATTTTCATCAATCATATCTAAGAACACTCGCAGGTAAGTCACCTATCATACAAAAAAAAAAACTAAATTGAAATCGCTTCATCCGTTCGGGCTCTATGATGCCACAGACAGACAGACAGACACGTCAAACTTAACACCCCTCTTTTTCCGTCGGGGGTAAAAAAAATTAGTTTGTTTTGAATTAAACACGATTATGGAACTTAAGCTAGATTTCACAGTTGATTAACATACATTAAGGCAGTCAGGGAAGTTAACTAAGACGAAATGCTCCCTTAAGGGAATGCTCCAACCAGCCCGCGAAATGCAAAATTTCTTAAAGGTCTAGGAACAAAAAAAAAATTTAAAAGTCATTTCTAGAGCTTTTTGAACTTAGAGGGTTATATTGGTGATTTTGACGATTATAATTCTGTAACTACATAAGTCTTACAGCCGCGAATAATATTTTAATCAACATAAAACTTAGCAATGGTCTGCAAATTGCAAAATACGCAAGAACATTTGGATTCCGCGGGCTGGTTGGAGCATTCGCCTTAAATTCCTTTTCTTTCACTATCTACTCATGCATCAGAGAAAAACCGACCAATGCATCTCCATGTTAGACCTCCCTCCCCCGACGTCGCAGGACGATTTCCAGCAAGGTGGACACACGATCTGATGAAAGCCACAGGATCGCGATGGATGCAAACAGCTTCCAACCCAACGACGAGATATTACTAGACTCCGCATGCACGATCTGAGGAACAAAAACTATTCTGTCAACTCGCTGAGGTACTACGTAAGCGAGGGGGATGGGGTACTGCTTTGTGATTGGCTAACTCAAGGTCTGTTCTGCCTCAAGGTATGTTTACGGCTCACAGGAGTGGTCGAAATAAGTCGGATATAAGACTTTTTTGCCTAATGTGTTGACAGACATCGGTCGCCTGTTATTAGGAGTCTAGTGATATATCGTCGTTGTTCCAACCGGTCCTATTGGAAATCTATAGGGGAGGCCTATGTTCAGCAGTGGACATCTTACGGGCTGATATGATGATGATGATGTGACCCCCCAGGTGTTGAACAAGGAAACTTTTAGGGGTTCACATCATCGAGGGCTGAGATTGTGTTGGTTGAAATATTAATATTTTAGGGATCAAACATTTTCGATTGATTATTTTCTTTGAACTCCATCGATTGCGTCGGCGAGGAACAGTGAAAAGAAACAGATGGCTACTATAAATACTGTTGCTATTCTGGGTAGCGGGTTCAAGCCCGCGCGGTGCATTCCTGGGCTGTGACTACATGCTTTTGTACTTAAGTTATAAGATGCAACAAAGTAAAGTGAGTTTATAACATTGAGCTAACTTGATTGTAAGTTTCGTTAACTTTCGCCATCTTCTTTTGATCACCTCATAACTCGCTATTAAATTCAATTTATTTAATTAAGAAGGTACCTTCAATACTGATGTTTTTGACCAAAACTCAGCAAATTTCAATCTTCTATTTTTGGAAACATTCACAAGTTTATGAATTTTTTAAATAACAAGGGTAAAATAAATTTGCAACTCGCTGTAAGTTTGTAATTAAGTTGTTTTTACCGTTTTGTAACTTATATCAAACTTGCAAATAGAGATCGAGAGGCGTAGCATGTTTTAATACCTAGTGTAAATATCGTCAATTTATTTAGTTTAGCTCTAGGTTCATTCAAACGCCATGTATAAAACTGTCCAATAAGATTACATAGAAATGTCTGCCTACACGATTTATTTAGCCGCTCAGCAGATCTGGGACACCGAATTTGAAATCTGTGTGACAACACAAATTGACTAGAGTTGTGGCCGCATGGCATGCGTTGCCTTTTATAGCTTTATCTTATAAATAATATGCAGTTACACGACACGACAGTTCTATGTTCTGTATACTCATAATTATTTGTGCGAACAAATTGATGTGTACACACACAAATGGATTTTTTGCATTACGATATTGTAACTCTGTGATATAATAGTTTAATTTATGATTCTTTTTTTATTTTTATTTACTAATTTTTCAATTTAATTTACAAACTATAAATAAAAGCCTACTAGTAATATACATATATGTACAGGAAAAGTAATAATAAATAAATAAAAGAGAAAACATTCATAGGGCGTCAAAGAATACGTCCACATCGCTGTCAACGGGAACAGTGCCCAGAACGCTGGCAGCGTTGCCACGTTGTATGGTAATGCTAATTCGTTGGCCAAGGAATAGGCCAGCCCTCTGGTCACCTGAAGAGTCGACTAAACGCCTAGCGATATCTTTAAAAACGTTGGGGCACTCCGACCCCATGGCCCCAGAGTTTCCACCCCAAACGGCTCAAATACATAGCCACTAGCTAAGCCTATGTATCTGCGCCGCTTGGAGTTTTCAGATGATTTTTTTTTATGATTTATGATTTGAAATAATAGGCAAGACTTGAATCTGTGTCTGGGTGTAATTTATCTATAATATGTATGTATTTAGAAATATATAAGTAAGTATCTTTATCAGTTGTCTAGTACCCATAACACAAGCTCTGTTTAGCTTGGGACTTGATGGCGTTGTGTGACAGTTGTGGAATATTATTATTATTATTCAATATTTTTTGGTGACCAGACTCGCTTATTTGTTGGTCAAAGACCGCAGTGCAGTGCGCAATGCCATTCAATGTGGTAGCCATCAATGTTGAGGGAACATTTCGATTTGTGGGACATTGCCGGCCAAGTAGATGCGGGCAAGCTGACGGCGAGTAACGGGTGAATTAGCCGGCGAGTCACCGGTTACTCGCCGTCAGCGTCATCATCAGGATCAGCTCATGGACCATGCCTGGGTCGACAGCGCGTGTTGTTTTACAAGGAGTGCTGTCAGAAATCTGATGGGTCCTCCTTAGAGGGCCAAAGTCTGCCGGGGTCGCGGGACCGTGTTATCAGGCAACCTTGATCCTGGAACCTAAAGGGCTATTAAATAATAGATCAGAATATATTATTCCTCAACTGGAACTTAGACCTTAAACCTATTGCTGGAGAAATGTTTTTTTCTTTTGGGACAAACCCACCACACTATTCCCAAACCACTGCAACTCCTGAAAGCCAGAATCAACAGTGGCAACCACCAGAAAAGCGCCGAGACAAAAAGCTCGACGTGTCCCGGAGAATGAATTTACCTGTCTTGGGTCCTGCAACGAAGTTAATCAGAAAAGAATAGTGGAGGAGAGGAAAAAATATGTTTCCACTAGTAAAAAGTGTAGACAACTGGGCTTCTCCCAGTTGTAATGTCCCTTTGTGCCTATTGGCCTTGTTTTGTTCCGTCACCTGCTTGCAAGGAGGGAAATGTGCGTATGCTTAATCCTTCAATGATAACCCTCCTTCATTTCCTCCAGGAATTTGCTGAAGGAGAATACCCCATGGACGGTAACGACGAGTACCCGATGGACTCCGATGACCTGACAGACTCTAGTTCCACATCCAAGCCTCAGATCCTGGGCGTAACTCCCTCGGCGATCATCAGATCAGGGCCAGTGATGACTGAGATAGTATCTGCTGTGGAGTCCATTGCTGCTACTAACGCCAGGCCCAGGATATTGGATGAACGTAAGTAAATTAGGTCAGAAGTGAACTGTAAAGCCATCAGTGTCCTTTTTAAAAAGTAAAAAAATAGTAAAAATACGTCGCGTTGGGGGACTGCTCCAAATTATTTATCATCTCCTGTTTTTTTGCAGTCCATTTTATGTTGCTAAGAGTACTCCCGATTAAGTCGTCAATATTCCTTTTCAGTACGGTTTTATTTGATACCCAACTCGAGTATATTTTCAGACCCTCGGTTACTTTTCCCCACTTTCACCCCCACAACTTCTAAACGTCTCAACCGATTTTCATCAAACATGTCTAAGAACACTCATTTGAACAGAAACTAAATTGAAATCGCTTCATCCGTTCGGGCTCTATGATGACAGACAGACAAACAGACACGTCAAACTTATAACACCCCTTTTTCCGTCGGGGGTTAAAAATGTATCGAAGCGTCGCGACGAAAACGTACAGAAGCGACACGTTGCGGGCGCAACTCTCATTTAACTGCGCCTGTCCACGACGCGTCCTCGTCTTACGTCTCTTCTGTCTAGCCTGTCCATTGACGCGTCTCTTTCTACGAAGTTCTGGTAAATTATTGAAGTTCTGTATTGCGATATTCATCTGGATCATCAAAGTCGTAAAATATCGGAGACATGCTTCGCCTTGTGTATGAAGGGGCTAAGACCCTGGCATCACCTTTGTAGTTATTTATTTTAAACCACCCAAAAATAGGAGCCCCGCCAAGTAGAGTTTCTTAGGGCTGAAAATTAGTCAACATAACAAGTAGATAGAATAATTGTTTTACTAAATGTTATAGCAAATGTAGGTTTCTATGATTGTTTTTATTTGTAAACATGGCATTACAAACAGTTAACGCAATGGCTCAGCGATTAGACTGATGCGCAGCGTGTCACGGGTTCCCCGTACGGAAAAATGTTTGTAAGTTTGACTTACAAGAGTAATTGTTCAATTTAAAAAAAAAACACAAACTATTTAAAAGTAGTTCGTTTCATAAAAAAAAAATAGTGCTCACGCCCGCAAAAAAAATGCCAACTTTATTTCTCAGCTTCGATAGGCAGTTATGGGTATAAGTTATTTTCAGGTACGGAACTCTCATTGTGTGTGGTCCGATATAGACTTGCCTAGTTTTTATTCTGTCTTTCTATCTGCAATAAAAATTAAACGTCCCTATTCCAGCCATCACACCGGTGGAGCGCGCGGCTCTTCGTCGGGCAGCTATGAGCAGCATGAGTGACCTGCTCAAGAACGGCAAGTGCGTGGACCCGCAGCCTCGCTGGCTGATCGTGAGGCAACTGGCTCCCGCCGCAGACACCAGGTACATTCTTACCCTTATCATTACCTGATGGTAAAATACAAGCGTCATCATCTGCATAGCCGTTGTAACTGTGATGCGGTTGGCTTCCAGCTTCTATGTTTGTAAATGGTCTGGGGTCGCGGGACTCATTCCATCACCGTGACCCCGGAACATAAAGGGCTATTTAAGGACACCGTGGATTTTAGTCAGTACAAGTCTGACAGTCCCTCCCGCCTGCCCGGGGTGGGAGGACTCATTTAATGATTTCAACAAGAAAAAAAAATGTAAATGGTGTTCGTTCCTCGTACGTTAGATTCACAAACATTAATTCCGAAAAATCAGATGCTGCAAAACGTTACTGTAGCAATGAAATTGAATATCTACAAAGCTTTAAGCCCCACAAACTTTATTTTCAGTGCACATTATTTATGCTCTTATTTAAGCTACATTTCCATATACTTTACTTTTGGCTCCGGTCACTCATTCAGAATTTTCTTGCAAGAAGAACGTTACCCCAGCAGGAATTGTACTAGCGATATTATTCCTAAAACACATTCTCCTGCTGGAATAACGGACACTGTAAATGCACACAAGACACAGGAATTCGTAGAGTAGGACAGAGAAAATAAAATAAAAAACAAAACAAAAAGGTGTGCAAGATGGTCATACTCAGACTTAATCAATAATATGTCTTCTGTTGAAATCACCTTCTTCCTCCTTCCAGATATTTACCGCCATGTGTTCAGCTACATCGCTGTGCTCCTGACTCCGGCTGCTGTGTCAATGAAAGCGAAGTCTGCGCACCAATAGAAGGCAAGACAGTTGTCCTACCATTCTACGTAAGTGTCGCCTCTTCCTTACTGTACTAACTTAATCATACCAACACTTTTATTTAGCGTGGTAGAATCGTCTAATGAGCCTCCCACACAGGGCAGGACAGGAGGGACTGTCAGACTTATTCTGACTAAAATCCACGATGTCCTTCAACACGACGCACCGTCGACCTAGGCATGGTCCATGATCGCGGGTCGGCGAGTCGCCCATTACTCATCGTCCGCGCCTACAGTGGCCGGAGATCGTCGTGCGATGTCCGTTGCCGTGGGATATACAGAATATAAACACTGTGCACAATCCTAAACATAACTTTATCGAACTGATAATATTTTATATTATGTGAAAGTTCGTGAGTATAACTTTAGCAGTAGAAATATGGAGTATTAGAAGTAGTGTGAGTTTTCGTGAGCGCGCTTCTCCGAGTAACAAACTGAGGTCGCGCCTTCTCACGGGTTACATAAAGGGTGGCCTTGAAGTGATGAAGAAGTCTTCCAAAATAATGATTAAAAATCTGAGGCCTAGAAAACGCTGGCGTGACGGTCTAGACGCATTTATGAGTGATTGGCCAGAGAAAGCCGCACAAAGGGAAGAGTGGAAGGTTATGGGGGAAACCTTTGCCCAGCAGTGGAACAATATAGGCTAACAAAAAAATAAATAAAAAAAATACGCACTTATTCTCTCATTCATATTTCATTTATTTTCTTACAGCTCCATAAAGCAATAGGACCAATGAGTGTGGTGAAGATGCAGTTCTTTAACCACACCCGTTGCGCATGCGTCTCCCGTGGAACGTTGCAGATGACCCTCCCCGCTACAGCAGGGAAAGCAAGCTACAGCGACAGCCAAGAAGAGCTGGAGAGGCCCTCGAGGAGAGCCCTGGTGGAGAGCCAGAACGACTGGAGGTCTCCGACCGAAGAGCCTCATTTGGAAAAGGCTGAGGAACCTACGGCGTCCTCTCAATTGCGCAGGTATGGAATTATAAAAAAACACCAAGACGTATTGTATTGAAAGTTGTAGGTATACGAGAACGACGAGGTACGGAACCCTAACACAGTGTTAATGAGGCCTTTCTGCTATTCTATTTGAAGTATTTTCTTTCGATTAAATTTTACCCCGCGCTTGAAACTTCTCCTGTGTCGTGGATGCGTTTACACACATAGAAAGTAATCTAAACAAAACAAACACCCAGACCCGGAACAACAACAACTTGTCGGTCAAGTATACAAATATTTGTGCCGTGCGGGAATCGAACCCGCGTCACGCTGTGGTGTGCTTTCGTGGTGATACATAAATATTATCCTCAAATTTCAGATGTACGTGCCCAGCTCTATTCCTGGCAAGTATGACAGACAATGAGCCATGTACGTGCGTCTGCGACTGGCCGGACGCCGGCCGCCGCCGCGACTGTCAACTCCTGTCCAGGGGAAGAGAACACTTTGGTCTCCGAGACAGAGTATGCGTGGACAGAGGTGACTGTACCCCACCCTCCTGCGAGTACGGAGCTTACGACAGAAATGCTGGCAAGTGTCCTCCAAGAAGGTACAGAAGGATGAGATTCCACTCCCGAGGCAGATACCAAGAGAAAACAATGGTGGTGTGAGCGAATGGAGCAGTTCAGTTGTAGATACGAGTATTCTATGGTATTATGCAAGCAGTAAGGGTTTCTGGGCAGTCTCACAGCTCTGATAAATAGTTCTACCAACTTTAGTTTTGACCAAAATTCAATAAGAACGGGTCTTTACAATTTATGGCATTAGTTGGTTTTAAAGACAGTACAATCTTGTGTAAAATGTGCTGATAGGCACATGCTTTAACATAACACAATACTATCAAAAGTATCATGCCTCGGACAAAATGAACTGACGGTTTTAATAGGTATTGTAACTTTAATATCGATGAATAAATATCAAATTTAACAATGTATTTTATTATTTGTCGAGACCTCGAATCTGTTTACGCAAGTGGAGCAATAAATGCGTCCGTTTTATAATTCGTCTACTTTGTAGTTAAATACTATGTATTCATGTTATGTATCTACTTGTATAACGTGTGCTTGTTACATTCGTCACATTTTCTCCATGGTGTTTATTATTTTTTTAATAACACCCCTCTTCTCTTTGCCGTCGGGGGTTAAAAATTATATTCAACAAAATAAGATAATGCAGCTAGTTCGCAAGAGTACCCACTGAAAAGCCACTGAATAAAATTTAAGCAACCAGCTGACCCGGCAAACTTCGTAACGCCTCTTTTTCTCATCTTTTAAACCTTCCCTGGACTTTCAAGAATAATTTAAAACCTAAATTAGCCAAATCGGTACAGTAGTTCTCGAGTTTTAGCGAGACTAACCAACAGCAATTAATTTTTACATATAAGATTTTTCTACTGTTCATAAAAAAGTAAAATAAGTAACAGATAATCTACTCTTCGTTCTCATTCTTTGATGTTATTTTCATTAACAAAATACACGTATCTACATATAAAAATAAAGTAAAAGTAGAGGCAAAAGATCACTTAGTACTATAATAATTGATCAAAGGTATGTGGTCGACCGATCGCTGAATAAGCATCGTGATGTGCCTAGGCAGCTACCTAAATACTTATGTTATTATGGCTCCAATAGAAAGTCTGGCAGATCGACGTGAACAACGTTATTTTTGTCCTAAAAACAACTTCGGGCACTTCGGCTCACTGTAAACAAAAAAAGGAGCACTATCGACGGGAGGCTTGCTTCGCGAGGCTCTTCGCTGCTTATGTGTCGTTTAAAAAAATCCTTAAGTTGTTCTCATCCGCCTGCATTTTTAGTGAGCACATCATTATTTTCATGAGGTGCCGGACGTCGTTCACGATGTGGATCTGGACGCTTGATGACATTACTGCCTCCATTGCCCGGAACACTGCGTGCATTATACTCTGGCCCCTCGGCAGGTGTAACGACGCACTTATGTTCATAGATCGTTCACGATTTGGTTAATTCAACGATCGACTGACGACATAAATAATCATGCTGTATTCAAGTAGGTACCTGCAGGTCTAAAACGGCCACTTAGTAACAAAACCATTCATCCATCTTATTGTAGAAACTACACTCTGTGCAAATAAATAATAAATTTTCTATTCTTATGATTCACTTCATCATCTGCCTAGCCTTTTCCCAACTATATAGAGGCCGGCTTCCGGCCGAATGCTGCTGTATATCAGTATTTTACATAGAGCGACTGCCTATCGGACCTCTACGACCCAGTAACTGGGTAATACGATACCCCATGGTAAGACTGATTGTCAGACTTTTAGAGCTTCTGACTAATAGTAGCGACTGTCAAAGATCTACATACTAATGACCGGGACCAACGGCTTTAGGCACGGAGGAAACTCGCTATTAGAGATAGTGACCCATCCACAGACCAAACTCGGCAAATGCGGCTTAAAACGGAAGATCGGCTTAAGCGGCTGTAATTATTTAGCCACGAGCCTTTGTGAATGAATAATACAAGAATAGCCAATGAAGTTGTTGGAAATGCGTGTGAAAAAGTGAATCATGAGAAATTGTAATGTTTCTTTTTTTTTGCGATTCAACGAGGCAATGCCGCCAGCGTTCTGGGCACTTTCCCCATTGACAGCGATGTGGATGAATTTTTCGACGCCCTGTAACTTTTTTTTTTAGTTTTATTTCAATCATTTTTGTAAATATGTATCTTAGTAGCCGTTTTAAACTCGCTGCTGCGATTAAAATGTGAATGCGCACTTGGTGATCTTAAGGGTGCGTATAGATATACTAGTCGCAATGCGACTGTGGCATTTAAGGCCCGGTATCCACCTAAGCGGAGAGGAGAGGAGATGTGTTTGGATAACATCGGATGTCCACATCTCCTCTCCGCTTAGCTTCAGTTGACATCTGATTGGTTATTCAAACACACCTCCTCTCCTCTCCGCTCTGGTGGATACTGGGCCTAAGGGTAGATGGTGAAACTGTTAATACTCCTTATGGCCCTATTGGCCGTTGGGTAATCTGTCACATGATGACAGAACACTAGTTTAAGATGTGTTGTCAGTCTGAAATAAAATGTATGTGACAATTATGTGTTTTTATTAAATCATCACCTTTTTATCAGCACTGCCACTATGTACATACTCAAGCATTTTCAACATTTGGAATAAAAACACAATGTAAACGATGGCAGCTGAAAAAGTTAGAACTGTGTTGCAGTTTAGACAGTGACGGATTAAGACTACTACATGCCCTAAGGAATTATGCCTTTGGTGCCCCCCTATCCATGGTTTTTATCCACAGTCACAGGGCGGGCGGGGCGGGAGAGACTGTCAGACTTGTACCTACTGACTTTAGTCAATCCACGGTTATCCTTCAATAGCCCTTTACGTTCCAGGACTACGGTTAATTCAAGAGATTGATATAGATAGATGACATGAGATAGCCCCGCGACCCCGGCAATATGTGGCCCTCTAAAGGGGGGCACAGTCAGTTTGCTGACAACTCTTTGAGGTGCGCGTGGCACACGACGCGCTGTCGATCCGGGAACGGTACATGATCAGACGGCGAGTCACCCATTACTCGTCATCCGCGGTGGCCGGAAATCGCCTCTTGACGTCTGTCTCTAATAATCTTAATCTTAAAAATCTTTAATGTTTAATATAAATATATTGACTCGGCCATCGCATGAAAACACGTGTTAATTAAATTATTTAGTGCGATGACCAAGTCAATATATTTATATAAAACATTAAAGATTTTTAAGATTGAGATGCGTCACTATAAGATGCTGTCAATTATTACGTAACAACTTAATGCTTCGAGTACTGAGATTCCAGACACAATTGATTTTCAATTGTTATGGTCTTAGGGAGTGGACGTATAAAGACAGGAAGTCGCAGTATTACATGGATAAGACTTGGTATTACATGGATCTCACAACTTTTTACCGTAGAACAAGTGAGTTGCGAGACTTGGTTTTTTTGACAAGTATTGTTTTTGATGGGATCTCATTTCTTTTTGTATTTTGTAGACAGAGCCTGATGTGCTTTGTCCGTAGGTATGTAATCCATCCTTTGCGAAATTAATTTGCATGACGGGAATTTTTTGCTCGATTTGGCAGGGGCACTACCGTGCGCCTATATTTATATGTGATTATGAAGTTATTTAAGCAGTTATGTACCTATCTAGAAAATTCTCGTTATAATTCTTAAACTACTGGTTCAAATTGAATGAAATTTGAAATATACCGTG
This sequence comes from Agrotis ipsilon, assembly GCA_028554685.1. NCBI lineage: Eukaryota > Metazoa > Arthropoda > Insecta > Lepidoptera > Noctuidae > Agrotis > Agrotis ipsilon. Next base: position 18,410,050 of record CM052965.1, read on the forward strand.
TCTTTACAATGCCTGCATGGTTACTGAAAATTCAGTTTTCTAGTTTTATTCACCACGAAGTTACAGGGGGTCGAAAATGCCCTGAATTGCTTCGAGAAAAGGATGGTACGGCCGTGCCGCTTTTTTGCTCGACTTGGTGGGTGCACTGCCGTGCCCCCAGATATTACGGCTTTGTGCCTTTTGTACGAGGTGCCATCTTTTTTGGCAGTCACGTCTGAAACATTCATAGATGGATAGATCATATGAATACAAACTTACAGTGTACGAGGCAAAACCTCGTAAAACGTCACGTTTCCGAGTAATGAGCTGTCATACATTAAATATTGTACATCAAATCGAGTTGTACATACACGTTTGACTGCCAAAAATTAAATGATAGAGGGCACCTGGTACACTCACACCATACAAAAGAGTGTGATGCCCCCCCAGACGTGATGCCCTAAGCAATGGCTTAATTTGATTATAAAGGTTAATCCGTCTCGGAGTTTAGAAAGAAATCCCAAAGATAATCTAGACAGTCCACGTTTAGTTTTTCCTCAGAAATTGAATAAATACAATGTTATTACCTAGGTACTGAACGGAAATAAATTCACCTGATATAATGACAAAAAAAGCACTGAAGGGATGTCATTTTTTTTAAATAATAACTCCACGAAGGCAACCAAATGTCAATAAATGGGATTATAATGTGATTGTGAGGTCCGTAAGTCAGTCCCATGCGGGATTTTTTCTGGGCGTCAGACTCCTCAAAAAGAGTGCCAGAGGATGAACTGGCCGAACCAGGGAGAGTTGGCCTGTCAGGGCTTTTTTTATGGACATATCCACCACACTATTCCCAAACCACTGCAACTCCTGAAAGCCAGAATCAACAGTGGCAACCACCAGAAAAGCGCCGAGACAATGAAGCTCGACGTGTCCCGGAGAATGAATTTACCTGTCTTGGATCCTGCAACGAAATTAATCAGAAAAGAATAGTGGAGGAGTAGGAAAAATATGTTTCCACTTCCCTCCTTGCAAGCAGGAGACAGAACAAAACAAGGCTAATAGGCACAAAGGGATATTACAACCCAGTTGCCTAGCACCACGGGTAAAAATGAATACTAATATTAATGGGTCCTAAATTGTGAGCTGCTATATTTGTTTCCAATAAAAGGTATGGCAAAAACGCTTGATCGCACGAAAGTTTGTTCGAGTTTCCACAAGGTCCGTATAGTAAATGACTCCAGATGTAGTCTGTACAGTATCTAACATAATATTGCGTTCGTCCTGCCAAAGAATACACTCCCATTGAATATGATGTACTGTTTGTTCATATTCACAATCTGATGTTGAACATTGACAGAAAGGCGACGGAACAAGCTTGAAGGAAAATAATTTACTTTTAAAGTTACCATTTCCTGTGAAAAATTGGGCAACACAGAGATCCACCTCCAGGCTCGTCCTAGCCACCCAGCTCACGAACGGAAGGAAAGAATTGGTGGAGGTGTCGCCTCTTGATGGAATTATCCCACCTACATTGCCATTCGGATAAAAGTTCTTCCCAGACGTCACTTTGTGGTTTAAATAACCTAGATATTTTAGCGCGGTCACGTTGCGGTAAAAAATCAGCGTCAGTGGCCTCCCGTGCGGAATAGTACATTGCAGCGCGTCGCTGCACTTCAAGATCGACTGGAAGCACACAGCAAGTACCGGTAAAGCTTCAGTACTGACGGTCCTGTTTGGTTTACTTAAGAATAACAAAGCCAAGCGCTGGTTTTGAAGCAATTTACGCCGTGCCGCCCCTATGGTGGCCCTATCGGCCCAAACAGGTGCTCCATAGCACATACAGCACACCATAAGCCATCATACAACACCAGCTATCTGATTTAAGGTCCTTGTCGTTGGAGTATAGAAACCCCATTCTACGGTGCTACCAAAAATAAGATCCAAACGGCAAAAGATATTGCAAAGTTTTCCTTGAAGCCTCGACCCATAAACCCAACAAAGATGAACTATATAAATCATTAAAAAGTAAAACAATGATATAATTTTATGGTATCTATAATTATTAGTTTTCCATAAGAAATATATCGAAAAAAAATGTTTGTAAGAGGATATAGTAATACACTCAATACTTTTAACTTTAACGTTGACATAAAATTAACGTATAAACGATTAATTAAATGATTTTTTTGCATCACATTATTATAATTATGTTTTGACAGGACTGTTGGTCTAGTGTTTAGGGACCCTGACTGCTATGTCGGAGGTCGTGGGTTCGATTCCCACCTAGGAGAAACATTTGTGTGATGAGCACAATCATAATTTGTTCTGTGTCTGGGTGTAATTTATTTATAATATTTATGTATTTAGATATATATAAGTAGGGTAAAGTACCCAACTGCTGACCTCCCACCAACTATTGACCGCTTAACAGTTTTTATCAAAAATAATAATAAATCTTCTTGCAGTGCTGCATAAAGAATACAGAAAATGATAAATAATTTATCTTGTAATATATCGGCATCACAGAAAATTTAAATAATGCGATATTGCGTCCGTAAACCTATGATAATAAAATACCCTGCTAAAATCATCAAAAAATTTAACAATTTGCTAAGCTGAAGGTTGTTTTCAATGTCATTTTAATTCAGTTTTACACGATAGATTCCTTAGAGTTTGGTATTTTTTCGTTATTTAAGAGAGACATAATGCTTTTTCACATGATTTTCAAGTTTTAATGAGCCTTAACTAGTTAAAATGATGGGGTCAATATGTGGTACACTCAAATGTATGAATAACCATTTATTTGACACGACATGTCAATAGCTGGTAATGAACCATATGTATGAATATACCAGTTACTAACACCACGGTTTATACGTATAGTTCATTTTAATGGTGAGGTAGCTTAACTTTAATGCATCTGTATTATGCCCATGGGTGTTGGCACCCCTAAAGGTGTGTATCTGCATACTCACAAACATAAAAAAATATCTTACATTGTAACCTAAGAACCTAGCTTAATTTGAGCGAGGTACTTAAATTTTCGGTCTACTGTCACATTCTGGATCCTCCTGATTATTTTAAACTTACTACAATTATAGGAAAAGTGAACGGCTGAATGGATTTTGATACAATTTAGCAAGCGGATAATATAAAAACCTGGTTAGGTGGGTGTACCTGGACGCAGGATACTTTTTATGTCGGTATATAATCCCGTGGGACAATTGCCGAACGTAACACAGGCAATGCCTCAGTCATAAGTTAGTTTAGTGCGTAAAATTATGACAAAAGTTACTCTAACCTGCATGTTTGAACAAACTGACTTAAATCATATCCAAGGCAAAGTGTTACGTAGTTTTTGATTTGTGTCTATGTTCTCTTCATTTGTGAGGATCTTCTACATGAAGAGTCTTATGTAATTGGGAAAATATTAATTCAAACTTTTTTAAACTCACTTTGAAGAATTAAAGCCGTATTCTTTCAATTTGTTTTGCCGGCGAGCATTTTTAATCTGCTGAATAATACAGATGAATGAAATAACTACTAATAAAGAGGAAAAAATTTACAAAAAGTGATAAAACTACAACAAAACTTAAAAAATAAGTGCAAGAATATTATAGGCCGCGTTTGAAGACTGTAGACCAAAATTGTGTGAAAAAAGAAAATGAGAAGGGCAATAAGACTACTTTTGTTTGTTTTTTATCAAATAAAACCTCGTATCACAGTCCTAATTAATAATATTTGAGTTTATTCTTATACTACAGGAGGTCAAAAATTGGTCATTTGCATGATGAAAATTTGGTACAGGCATGTTGATAACTGGTCAAATAGCCTGTTTTTGCTAAACTCGAGAAAAAAAAATACCTTTTACCTTTGTATGACTGTTTATAATGTTTTTGTTACATTCTCCAATGTTTCTTTTATCTTCCAAAAACATTCATTTCCACTTGCAACTCATGCATTAGTTTATTTTGCGAAAGAAGCAAGGAAAACCGCTTAAAGGGTCAATAATTGGGTGTTTTACCCTATGTTTATCAGTTGTCTAGTAGCTACCCATAACACAAGCTCTGCTTAGCTTGGAACTATATGGCATTGTGTGATAGTTGTGGAATATTATTATTATTTTATTTTGTGATTTAGAAATTCTGAACATCTTTCCATACCGATTCTATTCACACCCCTTTTTATCTAACATCAGAGGCTCTGTAATCATCCATATAATATTCAAAATTTAGCAAAACAGTGTGGTTATTATGCCTGTTACGAGAAGTAGCTACATACGAGTAGCTATATCATTATGTATTAAGTACAAACATAATGGAACAACTTGAGTCTACAACAAATACCTGGTGTCGAATAAAAATTAATTATAATTTTTTCGGTTCGTTGTTTGCGCAGGTGTAAGCTGAAAGCTAAACTAATACTGGGATCATATAAAAGGCTGCGTTCTCTGACTGAAGATACTTACAAGTTGCTCTTCGCTGAGTTACCAAGACGTGCTTCACCGAAGATTGTAACAAATAATCCTCTTCCAAAATGAAGACAGCTGTATTACTGGTCGTAAGTATATTTTGTTTTTTAATCAATAATGTGCGACTCGTTGCTTATTTCCTTTTAACATCGAGCTGCAATGAGCAACAATCCTAGATTAGGATCTACGTATTTATTTCCGTATTTATTTAGTTCAGTTATTTGTTACCCTACCGGGGTCGCGGGACTTATTTCATTACCGTGACCCTGGAACTAAAATAGTCCCTCCTGCCCTGCCCTGGGTGGCTTGGACTCATATTGATGATTTTACCACGCTATAAAAAAAGTTATTTGTTGCAAAGGTAACTGTAATAACGATCTGTGACTCGTGGAGCTCGCAGTGGATGACAATCGTACACGAAAACATGTGTATATTCTATCTTAACGCAATATTTAATCGCAAGGTTATAAAATACAAAAAAAAAATATTTCTGCCTAAGCATGCATCCAGTACGACACCAAAAATATATTGGGTTAAGAAAATGGTCTGGAAACCATATTATTATGGAAGAAACAAACAACTTTACTATATTTTAAACCTCAAACTCTAGCGCCGCCGGACTACTCGTATGTGTACTCGTGCCTTGCGCCGAATAAATTCATTTTTCTTTCTTTCTCATAGTATTAATACGATTATCTTATTAACAGTAATTTCAATTGTTACAGGTGGCCTTAGCCTTCGCTCAACAAAGCTCGGGATCGCCTTTACTATTTAATTTAGCTGGCAGCATACTAAAACCGGTATTGTCAGGTGCGGGCAGCACAGCAGCAGCATTAGGCAATGTTTTGAATAAGACATTATCAGATGCAGGCACTGGTTTGGACAATACATTATCAGGAGTAAGCGATGGTTTGAACACGGTAGTATCAGGAGTAGCCGATGGTTTGGACACGGCAGTATCAGGAGTATCCAATGGTGTGCACGAGACATTAACAGGAGTAGCCGATGGTTTGAAGGAGATATTATCACCAGTATTGAAAAACTTGCACGAGCTAGTAAAGAATTTGGGCGCTATTGCAAAAGGTACGTTATAAGAGGTACTTTTTTTAAGCGTATTTATTTAAATTGGTAATAATTGTATTAAGGACGCGATACCATGCCACGAGGAGAGCCGCTTCACACGGTGCGCTATATTACACGCCACGCCGCGCCGCACCCTGAGACTGTGAAGGGGCGCGAGCTGACGCGTATGAAATATCAGGCTCGGGTGCGAGTGTGGCGCGGCTTAACACGCGCCATGTGAAGCAAGCATAAGAAATGGCCTGATATAATTTTCATACCTATGCTATCTTCTGAAAACGAGTGGCTTAATCTCATGTGATGTTCATTTCACATAACCTTTATTTGCTATATCCAATAACATTTTGTATTTGAACTTATTATATATTTCCTAATACTTTGCCCCACACTAGGAATTAGTGGCTAAATAATAACAGCTGCACAGGCCGATCTTCCGGGTTAAGCCGCGGTTGCCGAAGTTGGTCTGTGGATGGGTGAAGCACGTAAACCCCTTAGTCCCGGCCGCCATTTGTAGATCTCCGACTGTCGTTGCTATTTTTCAGAAGCTCTAAAAGTCTGAAGACCAGTCTAACCATGGGGTATCGTATTACCCAGTTACTGGGTTGTGGAGGACTCCAATATACCTTGTTCTGAAAAGGCTATGCAGTTCAGGCTTCAAACTAGAAATGTCTTCAGTATCGTATGTGCGTTTACAAACATATAAACTCACATAAACAAATACCCAGGCCCGGAACAACTACCTCTAGATCATACAAATATGCCGAAATCGAACCCGCGACACACAGCGCAACAGTCCAATAGCTCAGCCACTGCGCCAATCGTGTCCTCATAATGACTATTTATCAGCCAACACTCTGTAATGAATTAGTTAATGTCGGGAAAATTCTGACTGTTAAAACCTCAATTCTAACAATACAAAGGATCTGGAGCATGGCGGCTCGGTCAGACGACTCGGTCGACGGTATATTAGGGTGCTTTAAAAATAAAAATCCCAAGTTATTCAATTCCGTCATACTCGAAGGTACCACGCCAGAAGCATGGCACAGGAATGTGGTTGTTCTTTTCTTCAAAAAGGGTGACAACACCTTGTTGAAGAACTACAGGCCAATCTCACTTCTGAGCCATGTATGGCCTGTTGGTCTAGTGGTTAGTGACCCTGACTGCTATGCCGGGGGTCGTGGGTTCGATTCCCACCCAGGACAAATGTTTGTGTGATGAGCATGATCATTTGTTCTGTGTCTGGGTGTAATTTAGCTATAATATGTATGTATATAGAAACTGTATGTGTGTATGTTTATCAGTAGTCTAGTACCCATAACACAAGCTCTGCTTAGCTTGGGACTAAATGGCGTTGTGTGATAGTTGTGAAATATTATTATTATTATACAAGCTGTTCTCAAGACTCAATACGAACCGTTTCGAACGCAGGTTTGATGACTTCCGGCCGGTTTCTGAAAAGGTTTCAGTACCATAGACCAAATACACACGCTCCGCCAGATTATAAAGAAGACAGACGAGTGTAATCGGCCATTGTGTTTAGCGTTTGTGGACTATGAAAAAGCCTTCGAAATCTGGGCAGTATTGCAGTCTCTCCAACGATGTCATATCGACTATAGGTATATCGAAGTGTTGAAGTGTTTGTACAGAAACGCCACCATGTCCATCCGACTTCAGGAAGAGAGCACGAAACCAATCCAATTTTATTGCAGAAAGGCGTGAGACAGGGAGACGTTATTTATCCGAAACTGTTCACGAACGCGTTGTAGGACTCGGCATCAACATCAATGGCGAATACATCACTCACCTTCGTTTTGCCGATGAATTATAGTCATCATAGCAGAATCGTTGGAGCACCTCAATGCTATGCTCAGCGACTTCAGTATCGTTTCCCAACGGGTCGGGCTTAAAATGAGCATGGACAAGACGAAAGTCATGTCGAATGTCCATGTGGCGCCCGTACCGGTTGTTGTTGGGAATGAAACTCTCGAAGTTGTAGACCATTATATTTACCTTGGACAGATTGTTCAGTTAGGTAGGTCCAACTTCGAGAAAGAGGTCGCTCGAAGAATCCAACTCGGATGGGCAGCGTTTGGGATACTACGTGATTTATCTTCTCATCGAGAATCCCACAGTGTCTCAAGGCAGGGTGTTTAGTGTGTGTTGCCAGCAATGACATATGGCTGTGAAACTTGGTCTTTGACTGCTGGCCTTTTAGAGAGACTAAGAGTCACTCAAACGAACCAGAGTCACCGACATAGCTCATAAAATTTGCAAGTCGAAGTGGCAATGGGCAGGCCACATCGCTCGTAGACAACCGATGGGGAAGAAAAGTTCTCGAATGACCACGGACCGGAAGACGCCTGCCTACGCTGGCAGGCCTCCCAATAGCTGGACCGACGACATCTTGAAAAATAAAAAATAACGGACAGAAACGAATTTTCCCAGACATGGGACCTTGCTAGATCGATCTTTCGTCCCGATAGCGACGTCTCCGAGAACACGAAAATATTTACCGGTATACAGGGTAGTTTACTATGTAGTGCGGATAATATTTTTCTTGTGGTTTTATTTCACTAAAGGCGCTCCCTCACCGGGAGCATTTGCATGTAATGTAACATTATAGATTCGGCTTTGAGCATTACATTACACTATACTACCTCTCTGACTGACGAGGATTCGCGTACATTTAGTATAGTTTTGATACAAGGTGCGCATTGTGATGCTCGATTGTTCTCGCTTACCGATGAAATGCTCGAATTTGAAACGTTTCATTACAGGTGAATGCTCGAGACTTTTCTTTCGAAAGACGGCGACAAAAAGTCAGCAAAATAAAAAATAAAGTCACCGACTTTCGAAAGAAAAGTTTTGGTAGGTTATTTTGAACTTTTTTTGTATCTCGTTCATGCTATTTATAAATTCTGTTGGACACAATATGAATCTGGCCTATTCTTGCCATTCTCCCTTCCATACATAACTTTTTATTTAAATCGTTTAACTTGATTTTCGCACAAAATTATCTGTTTTTCTGTTGTTGTTTTCACGGTATCTTCATGAGAGAGAAAGTAGTAGATGCGCATTAAATAAAATAAGTATCACGTGTCGCAAACGCGAGTCAAATAAATGATAACTAAAAATAAAAATTACGTGTTTATTAATTTTCGTTGAGCAATAACTTAATTAATTTTAAATAGAGGAAAACCTTTGAAACCATACAAAACAATTGACCATAACGATACGTAAACGATAAATACGTAGATACCCAGGCGGGCTTTCGGGCGACAAAACTATGAAACAAAATTGTGCAAATTTTCCTAGACGTTTTACCCGCGATGCTAGTCGGCTCGGCAATAAGCTCACTAAAACGCTCTCGTTTATTACTTTGTAATGTAACATTCGCAACAATGCCCATTACAAGTGAATGCCCAAGTTTATCATCAACCTAATGTACCAAATCATTTTATTAATATAATTTTATCTTTTCCATTACGTACTAAATTGTGACTTGGTGGACTGTCACAATGTTCGTTCAACTATCCGAACTGCCTTCAATGTCAATATTGGCCCAACAAGATACAGAGGCTGCTATTTCTACTTTCTTTCATTAATTTCCTGCCTGTGTGTTACCTAATCTATGTTATTTTTTATTATTATAGACGTTCTCGTGTCGTTGGCTGATACTCTCAGTGCCGTTCTCAAAGAAGTGGAAGAAGCTGCACTACCGATAAAAGAAGCCGTCGAAAAAGTGAAACAAGAATTAGAGAAAACTCTCGAGGAAGTTGATGGCATTACTCAAGAGCAAATAGACAACTTTAAGAACATAATTAATGAAGCTTTGGCCCAAGTGACAGATTTACCATCCCTGAAAAATGTATTAGAATCCCTTTTGGCTGAAATTGAAAAACTATCTGCTGAAACTGCTACTGATGCACCTGCTACTGATGCACCTGCTACTGCTGCAAAGTAAGAATAATACGCAAACAAAAGATTTAAAAATCACGACAAACGATGGCCTTTATTAGTAATTATTTCGATTAATATTTTTTAAACATCTGTATGCTTAGCGCTGTTTAAATTGAGAAGGACCTGTATGATTTCTTGAAATAGTTTTGAAACGTTTCCGACATGTCAGAAGAAAATAACGAAAAGACACACATCATCTAACTACGTGTGATCCCACCAAGATGCAGTGGAAACGATCGCAAGCGGATCATCAAACAAACAACGACTGTCGGCTACTCCATACGAGGGTCCACACTTAGTAGTTACATGGCCGCTGTCATCAGCCAGCGAGAAAGAAGTCACTCCAACGAGCACGGCAGCAACGGTAACCGCCTGGCAGTCCTGCCAGTCACAAACAGCACAAGTACCACGTCATACTGCACTGCGAGCGATGAACGTATACATAGTCAGGCATCCAGTTTTATATCATCTTGGAAGCTTGGGAAGGTAGAATTGGAACGCTTGACGGCTTCTTCATCTCAAACTGGGAGGTATGTATAAAAAACTTCCTTTGATAGATCCAAGAGGAAAAAAGTAAATTAGTCTTAATTTTATTATTGTCTCTTGAAGGCCTACAATTACAGTCTCTGACTTTATACAACATGCGTTTTGTTTGCGATCGATCGAGCGCAGAGACCTTAATATTTTTATTTACTTTGAAATGCAGCTTCTCCAGGAATGCAGGACTTATTAAATCTATAACAAATGACGGATGTGGGCTAGAGAACTGCCATCATCATCGATCTGATTAAAGAGACGGTACCCTCATTAATAAGACACAAATGTTCTGACCTAACAAATATCTTTCACAGACACGCAGAAAGCAGTTGCAGGAAAGACGGCTCTCACCTGAAGTACTGCTAATTGAACCTCCACAACCAGCTCATTCTCATGGAGTTAGACTATTCCAATCTAATCGGGACTTACGCTGTTGTATAAGGAACGCCAATGTTGCCATTAAATGTTCTTGTTCATGTGTATTTACATCATGTAGCTAATAACTCTCGTTATGGAAATACTTAGGATTAATAACTGCGCTAAAGCCATACAGAACTATGTATTTTATTCAAAAGTAAATTCAAATATAAATGTTGCATTGTAATGACTGTGTTTTTGTTATAATATTGAGACATCATGATGCGGAAACACGACAGTCTCCGTTTTCCTTGGTTGCTATTTTGTTGTGTTTTTAGGGTTCCGTAGCCAAATGGCAAAAAACGGAACCCTTATACATTCGTCATATCTGTCTGTCCGTCAGTATGTCACAGGCAGTTTTCTTCGAAAGTTTATGAGCTATCCTGCTGAAACTTGGTAAGATGTATTCTGTGAACCGCAATAAGGTTTTCACACAAAAATAAGAAATAAAAACTGGGGGTTCCCCATAATACTTAGAATCGGAACTCATTTTTTTTACCAAATCCGTACGTGTGGGGTATCTAGGGATAGATAGGTCTTGAAAAATGTTACTAATATTTATTTTCTAAGTTTGCGTGAGAGGTGTCTCTCACGCAAAGTGGTAAAATGTGTCTCCCCCTGTTACTTCTAAAATAAGAGAAAGTTAAAACTATTTATTTAATTAGTGTTTATTAGTGATTATTATCTTTTATTTGATAATTATGGTCGTATTCAATGAATGATGATGCTGATGATGTTCAATTTAGATAAAGTAGTGTATGAAACTGCACATAACTAAGTATTATACTCGTGTGATAGGTACTTTTAAAAAACACGCTTCGCTTGTTTTTTAGGCTCTTCGTCCACGATGCAACGCCAGTTTCCGATACCTTACGACTTTAGTATCCAGGTGACTATCACAATAGAAATCCATATATCTATATGTATATGTTACGGTCAATCTGATTAATTGAAAATTATTAATATTTTTACAAAATTATTAATAATAACCACATGTTTTGGTAAGTGTGAATAAACGATCGAAATTTATTACTTTTAGTAGTCATTATTAATAATTCACGACACATATTGGTAAAAGTTATAAAATTAATAAACTAAAAAGCTAAACCTAGTACTAACTGAAGATAAGTATGATACACGTAGGTTTAACCGCATGTGGTCGGTTACACCTAGGTTTAGCCGGTTAGAACGGCGGGGTCTTTCAGACCCCGCCATCCTCTTCGTGGTTATTTTTTTTTTAACCACGCAGAAGTAGGAGCCCCGCGGAGCGGGTCTCCGTCGACTTGCTCCTGTGAAGGAAGTTTACATATTACATTTATCACTACTAGGGTCAAATTATTAATAACAACCGACAAATGTGATTAATTAATCACTTTAACCTCGAGTTTTGGTAATTATTAATAATAATAGATAATTATTAATAATCTTCAATTATTCACTCTTACCGTAACATATATACTTATACTAATATTATAAAGCTGAAGAGTTCGTTTGTTTGTTTGTTGTGACGTCATTACGCTTGTAAAATTGTAACGACCGAGTGACGTTTTGTGACTTTTAGAAGCGTTGTATCTTCGTCAAAGTTGGTTTACGTGACAAAAGAAAAAATACGGGTCTAATATTTTTTAATAATCTATATTTCGGACATTTTTTTTTTGTGTAAAATACCCTATTGTCTAGACTAGAATAATCAACACCAAAAGGATATAGTAATACACTCAATACTTTTAACTTTAACGTTGACATCAAATTAACGTATAAACGATTAGTTAAATGATTTTTTGCATCACATTATTATAATTATGTTTTGACAGGACTGTTGGTCTAGTGTTTAGGGACCCTGACTGCTATGTCGGAGGTCGTGGGTTCGATTCCCACCTAGGAGAAACATTTGTGTGATGAGCACAATCATAATTTGTTCTGTGTCTGGGTGTAATTTATCTTCTATATCTTCTATCTATCTATCTATTCTATCTATATCTATCTATATCTATACTTATATTATTATTATTTATTATTTTGGGAAAACATCTTCTGTTTCTTAGCTCTTTGGCTAGTTTAAGCTACGTTAACGGGCCTTAGCTAAGTCAACGTAGCGTGTGTGAGTTGTGTGGTGAAATGTCATCTTCATCGATTTGCATGAACTTTCTCACTATCCTGCAGGTGTTCAAAATCGCGGCTTTTTGGAGTGTGATGTAAATGGAGTCTTTGAGGTCTAGTAATTTCAGGCTATGGTGGAGGTGGTTGGGTATCACACCCGTGGTGGAGACTACTATCGGCACTACATAAACTTTTTCTTGAGTCCAGATTCTGGTGACCTCTTCCTTCAACTCTGCATACTTACTAATTTTCTCACCTATTGTTTTTTGCAAGTTATGTGTGTTGGGAACTGCGATGTCTATGAGGTATGTGACTTTATTAGCTTTATCCTGAAGAACTATGTCTGGTCGGTCGTAGTGGATGGTCTTATCAGTCATAATACCGCGGTCGTAGTAGAGTTTGTGTGTAGTGTTTTCAAGTTGTGGTCGTGGTGTATATTTGTAGTAAGGAACACTATCTTGTATCAGTTTATATTTTAAGGCTATATTTTGGTGAATAATATTTGCTACCTGATTGTGCCTGTGGGTGTAATCTGTTTGTGTGAGTGTTAAGCATGCTCCTGTAATATGCTAAATAGTCTCCGGCTGGCTGTGACATATGCGACACTTATCATTCGTCATTGTGGGGTCCTTAATAATATATTTCCTATAGTTTTTAGTGTTAATTATCTGATCCTGTATTGCAATAATGAAACCTTCGGTTTCGGGGAATAAACTACCTGTCTTCAGCCATTTATTAGATGCTATAGAATCTATGTGAGGTTGTTCCAAATCATGGGGATGCCTTCCGTGTAAGACTTTCTTTTTCCACTCTTCTAACTTTTTCTTTTGCGGGTCTTCGTTGCTAGTGTGTTGTGTGTCTATTTCTTCACTAAGGTTAAGTGGTGTGAAATTGGTGTCGTTCATTACTACTGCTTTATGGATGCTACTTGTGCGTGACTTGAAGTGAAAGAATGTTCTGAGTCTGGATATTTGTTTTTGCCAAAGATGCTGGACGTCAATTAGGCCTCTCCCTCCGTATTGGCGTTTGATGGTCAGCCTTTCTATTGCGGATTTAGGGTGTAAATTATTGTGTTTAGTAAGTGTGGTGCGTGTCGTTCTCTCTATTTGTTGAATGTCAGTTTTTGACCATTTGATTACTCCAAACGAGTAAGTTAAAATTGGAATCGCGTAGGTGTTTAACGCCTTTATCAAATACTTTCCGGAGAGTTGGGTTTTGCACACTGCAATCACTCTTCTCTTAAATTCTGTGTTCAATGTTTGCTTTATTGTTGTATGATCTAATCCTTTGAGCTGTCTGTAACCTAAATATTTATATAAGTCAGTGGATTCCATAGCTGTAATTGTGTCAGTAGTGTTAATTGCATAGTTGCCAGGTTTGATTTTGCCCCGTATTATGTGTACTGTTTTACATTTGTCTAGTCCAAACTGCATGTTTATATCTTTGCTGAATTCTGTCGTTATTTCTATTAAGTTTTTCATCTCTTTTTCATTTTTAGCATATAATTTTATGTCATCCATATAAATGAGATGAGAAATAGTGGTTTCTTCTATTGTATGTTTGAAACAATATCCAGCCTGGCTACGCTGCAGTAGGTGCGACAGAGGATTTAGAGCGAGACAGAACCAAAGAGGGCTCAAGGAGTCTCCTTGTTAAATACCCTTTTTTATAGCAATCTGTCTGGTTGTGACACTATCATCGCGACAATTCAGTTGAAGAGTAGTTTTCCATCGGGACATAATATTCTGCAAAAAGTCAATTATTTTAGGGTGTATTTTATAAATCTGTAGTATTTGGATAAGCCAAGAGTGAGGAATGCTGTCGAAAGCTTTTTTATAATCTATATAGGTACAGTGTAAATTTCTATTTTTTGTGGCGGCATGTTTGTGTATTATTGAGTCTATTACTAGTTGTTCTTTACATCCCATGTGGCCCCGTCTGCACCCCTTTTGTTCCTCCGCTATTATGTTGTGATGTTCTATGTGTTTATTGATTTTAGTAGTGATTGCTGACGTTAAGATCTTATATATTGTCGGTAGGCAAGTAATTGGTCTGTATTCGGAAGGTTGTGGTGAGTATTGCGTTTTTGGTAACATGTAGGTTATTCCAGTGGCTATAAATTCAGGTATATTTTGTTTCCCTAAGATGATGTCTGTTAAATTTTTTGCCAGAATTTTGTGTAATGAGTGTAATTTCTTATACCAATAATTATGTATTTTATCAATGCCGGGAGATTTCCAATTGTGTAATTTTGCAGTTATGTAAGTAATGTCAGATTCAGTTAACTCTACGAATTCCATTTGTTCTAATGTACTTCATTTCGTAACTTCGTCAGTAATCCACGCTGAATTTTCATTATGTTGCACTTGCTCTTCCCATATGCCAGACCAAAATGTTTCAAGTTGTTCCGCTGTAGGTAATTCTGTGTTGTTATAGTTCGGTGTGTCAGATTTTGGTTTTAAATGTTATTAAGTATATTATTATTATTATTTTTTATATCTTTTTAGATCTCGGGATAATGGGATCTCGGACTTTTAGAGGGCATGCCAGGAGCCGAAGCCATCTTGCAGAGGCCCGTTACGCAATTTAAATGAAATGAGGCCCCAACCGGCGGTTATCCCTGTATGCACTATGCCAGTATACCCAAGGACAACCCCCGGTTGGAGTTGAACTATTGCGATATATGGAAATAAAAGACAGGGTTATGGCGTTTGGTGGGTTTGGTGGGCTGGTTACTTATAACTATGGAAAAGCTATGGCCCCTGCCTAATCAATGTTATATATTGTATACATAGATACGCTGGCAGGGGGTGACTTGCACACTCAACAAATGGGCCCCCAAACATATCGCTAGCACTAGGTGACGTAGCAACAAGGGGCAAACATATCCTGAGGTGCTTGAGGAGTGGAGAGGTATTTCACGGTTCTCAGAATCGACCAGGAACCCGGAAGTATGGTCGATCCCTACAAACACTTACTGAAATACTTCCGTCCTCCGAGCACGTTTGCTCTTGCGATTCTCCACTCTAGCCAGCCGATTAAGGCAAGAAAGAGGTGGGAGGTCTGTTCCTCGTCAGTGTTCACTCTGACCGGCCAATAAAGGCAAGCCAGAGATGAGGAACGAGATATCTCCCGGGAGATCAGGTCCGTGTGGGTCGCAACTGCCCAACAGCTCGCCACAAGCTGCCCTGCGGGTTTATTATTATTATTATTTTTCATATCTTTTAAGATCTCGGGATCATAGGATCCCGGACTTTTAAAGGGCGTGCCAGGAGCCGAAGCCATCTTGCAGAGGCCCATTACGTAATTTAAATGAGATGAGGCCCAAACCGGCGGTTATCCCTGTATGCACTATACCAGTATACCCAAGGACAACCCCCGGTTAGAGTTAGACTATTGCGGAATGTGGAAACAAAAGACTGGGTTATGGCGTTTGGTGGGTTTGGTGGACTGGTTATATATACCTATAGGAACACTATGGCCCCTGCCTAATCAATGTTTAATATACATAGATACGCTAGCAGGGGGTGACTCGCACACTCAACAAATGGGCTCCCGAACATATCACTAGCACTAGGTGACGTAGCGACAAGGGGCAAACATATCCCGAGGTGCTTGAGGAGTGGAGAGGTATTTCACGGTTCTCAGAATCGACCAGGAACCCGGAAGTATGGTCGATCCCTACAAACACTTACTGAAATACTTCCTTCCTCCGAGCACGTTTGCTCTTGCGAATCTCCACTCTAGCCAGCCGATTAAGGCAAGAAAGAGGTGGGAGGTCTGTTCCTCGTCAGTGTTCACTCTGACCGGTCAATAAAGGCAAGCCAGAGATGAGGAACGAGATATCTCCCGGGAGATCAGGTCCGTGTGGGTCACAACTGCCCAACAGCTCGCCACAAGCTGCCCTGCGGGTTTATTATTATTATTATTATTATCTATATACAATACAATATACAATACAATACATATAATAAAACTGTAGAGAAATCGTTTTTGTACATCAAAATAAAATCCAAAAAAATAGCTAGGGTGTTAAAGGACAACTAATAGGAACCATTTCTGGCATTTTTAGAATTTTTGTCTGTTTGTCGGTTTGTCTGTTTGTATGTTTATATGTCCGGGCATCACGTAAAATGTACGACATCAATGTAAATAACTTATATACACAACGATTAAGCGTAACTTGAGGTAACATTTAGTTTTTGTTTCATTGCAATTGGTTCAGTCTATCAAAAGTTATTCGAATTTAAAGTGTTTCAGAAGTAAAATTACGGTCAGTTCACAACAAGACGCGTAGTTCAGTAGCGCGATCTAGCTTCGAATAGAAAAACTACATATTCAAATAATTCGTCTAATGATGATGATAGGATGGGATAGGATGGGACATGTTGGGACAGGATGGGACAGGATGGGGCAGGATAGGACAGGATGGGACAGGATGGGGCAGGATAGGACAGGATGGGACAGGGTGTGACAGGATGGGATAGGATGGGACACGATGGGACACGACGGGATACGATAGGATACGGTGGGATACGGTGGGATACGATGGGATACGGTGGTAGTGAATAGTATGGAATCATTTATTCACTCTTTAACACACACACACACATTTATTTATTCAATCTTACAAATAGGTAAAAATCTATTTTATTTGTTTTGGAGTTCTAACTCTTTTTACCCGACTACGGCAAAAGCAAAAGGAGGGTTATGATCACGTTATGATTTTGTTTTCGTATTGTAGAACATATTTATGTACAAGCGAAAAAAAATTATGGAAGCTGGAACTTCAAATCCTATTATCGATATAAGCTGTAAGGAGCTGTAAGACTAAAACGCCATGGCCGCGCCATCGAAACGCTGAAAATTTAGTTTTTCGCCGAAATCTCGCTGAAAAAGCATCGCAGACGTCTGAAGTTTTTTTGTAAAACATAGATTTGAATTTGTCGAAACTAGTAAAAATACAACAAAAAATCCTAGGTTTATATTTCAGGAGCTGTAAGACTAAAACGCCATGGCCGCGCCATCGAAACGCTGAAAATTTAGTTTTTCGCCGAAATCTCGCTGAAAAAGCATCGCAGACGTCTGAAGTTTTTTGTAAAATCTAGATTTGAATTTGTCGAAACTAGCAAAAATACACCAAAAAATCCTAGGTTTATATTTCAGGAGCCGTTGAACAAAATCTTTATTGCGTCTTGAATATGTCGATTAGGGTGACCACGGATTATCATTTACAGAGAACTTTCCACCTTTTTTATTGGATATGTAATCTGAAGGATTTGGTGGACAACGAGAAGCAATAATATGGCTATACAGGGTGATTTTTTCAACTGGGCGTGGATGGCTATTTTCGAAACTATGAGGATTATCGAAAACCCTTGAAAGGAGTCTCGAAGCCGATTTTGACGAAAACTAAAACTGCATCATTGGATTTTAGAAAAATCAAAAATCCTGGCCAGGAATCGAACCTGCTGATTTTGAAAAAAAAATCACATTCTGTATTATTACACCGTTCGATAGTGTTGCTAATAAGGATCAAATTCTGGGAAGTAATCATAAACGGCAAACTTAAGGAAATGGCAGATTTTTATGAAATTGCTATTTTTCCATGTTACTTTGCTTCTACTGAGCCACAATTTACTCGAAATTATAACTTAGCCTAACCTGTCCGAGTCGGGGTGCCCTAAGTCCCAAAATTTCATTGTTCTCAATGTTTCACTGGATTTGACGTATCAACAATCCCACTGTACTTAACAATACGAAATTATTGAGTTGAACTAAAAATAACATTAGTTTAAAGAAGAAACGGTAACTTTTGTTTCAAATACAGACTTTGCCTTGAAGATTAATCAGTTTTTTTTTTTGTAATTATACGTTTTCCTTAAGTTTGCCATATAAGATTACTTCCCAGAATTTGTTCCCTATTAGCAACACTATCGAACGGTGTAATAATACAGGGTGTGATTTTTTTTTTCAATATCAGCGGGTTCGATTCCTGTCCAGGATTATTGATTTTTCTAAAATCCAATGATGCAGTTTTCGTTTTCATCAAAATCGGCCTTGAGACTCCTTTCAAGGTTTTTCGATAATCCTCATAGTTTCGAAAATAGCCATCCACGCCCAGTTGAAAAAATCACCCTGTATAGCCATATTATTGCTTCCCGTTGTCCACCAAATCCTTCAGATTACATATCCAATAAAAAAGGTGGAAAGTTCTCTGTAAATGATAATCCGTGGTCACCCTAATCGACATATTCAAGACGCAATAAAGATTTTGTTCAACGGCTCCTGAAATATAAACCTAGGATTTTTTGGTGTATTTTTGCTAGTTTCGACAAATTCAAATCTAGATTTTACAAAAAACTTCAGACGTCTGCGATGCTTTTTCAGCGAGATTTCGGCGAAAAACTAAATTTTCAGCGTTTCGATGGCGCGGCCATGGCGTTTTAGTCTTACAGCTCCTGAAATATAAACCTAGGATTTTTTGTTGTATTTTTACTAGTTTCGACAAATTAAAATCTATGTTTTACAAAAAACTTCAGACGTCTGCGATGCTTTTTCAGCGAGATTTCGGCGAAAAACTAAATTTTCAGCGTTTCGATGGCGCGGCCATGGCGATGGCGTTTTAGTCTTACAGCTCCTGAAATATAAACCTAGGATTTTTTGTTGTATTTTTACTAGTTTCGACAATCTCAAATCTATGTTTTACAAAAAATTTCAGACGTCTGCGATGTTTTTTCAGCGAGATTTCGGCGATAACGTGTTTGTCACAGTTTCAATGGCGCGGCCATGAGGTTTTAGCCTTGTAACTCTTAAAATATAAACACAGGATTTTTTTCTATATTTTTACAAATTGTTTTCAAATTCAATCTAGTATTTCCCAAAATTTCAGGTCTCTGCGACTCTTAGTTTTAAAGATCTCCATGGCCGCGCACTTCGCCGCGTTTCGATGGCGCGGCCACGTTCAAACCCTTATAACTTTTTAACCATTGCTTTGACAAATTTGTGGTTTTTGGGAATCGACTTTTACATTTTTTTACAAAAACTTGGAATGGTTTTTATTTAAAAAAAACGTCATGGCCGCGCGGTCGAAACGGACATATTTAGATATAATTGCCGTCCATTATCTAAAAAGCCGTTAAGCCACAGTTTGTCATTTTTCACTTTTTAATGCAGTCTTATACAACTTTCGATGCTCTATCTTTTGGTCTATGACTCATTTTTCTATGTTTAATAGTTTTAGAGATACAGAACATCGCTAAGCAGTTAAACCACATAAATTTTGTTACTTCCTTAATTAAAAAGCGACTAAGCCACAATACTTCTCTAAAAAGACGTTAACATACTTTAACTGCACAATGATATCTCATATTTTCTAAATTTACTAAACTAAAAGTACGTTATCTAGTCATGCTTGACTAAAAAGCAGCTAAGAGTCTTTAACTACCTTCATCGTGCCTTAAAATATAAAGAAAAACTACACTAGAAAGCAGTTATACGCCAATAGCGGCTTTAAGTTATGTATCGAAATTAGTATTCGCTAAATATCAATCGCTAGAGAGCGGCTAAACGACAATACTAGACTAAATAGCAGTTAAACGCTTAAGATTTATGTTTGAGTTTTACCAGATCAGGCTATAATTTCTTCCTTTTTAACTTTATAGAGGAGGACGTTCTCAATTCCTATGTTTATATTTTTTATGTTTGTTCGCGCATAACTCCGTCGCTTACCAACCAATTTGAAATAATCTTTTTTTTATTTGAAATTCCCATGAAAATTTTATCAAAATCGGAGAAAATGGTATTTGGAAAAACAAAAATCAACGAAACTCTAAAAAAATATCAAAATTGTCTACATCGATTACTCCGAGATTTTTGGTCCTATTTGTGTGATTTTTTGATCGATGCGGTATACCTGCCATTTGGTCCTATAGAATTTTTAATAAGTTTGGTTCACTAGTTTTTATTTTATGAGCATTTTTAGCTTATTGTGTACATGGGCGATGTTATTACCGGTGCTACGGATTATTACAAGATCATATTATGAATTTGACAAGAAGGATATTTAATAATTTTGTTTTGGTTGTCTTTTAAGTCGGGTATATTTTTTATTTTTTGAGAAAGATTTACATTTTATCCTTTTTAGTTTTCACTTCGGATGCTCGTAGCGGAATAACTAATTACAATTTATAATCAATTTAGTTGATACTGTGAGTCAACTTATTACGAAATCACAGTGAGGAGAATAATTTACATGTTACGCTAACTGTTAGTGATCTCGAATAGTAATCAGGCAATTAGGTATGTTTTTTTCAATTACAGTTGAATGCGTGGCCACTATTTCGCCTGTCTCGAAATGGTGAAGGAAAACATCGTGAGCAAATAAGCATGTTCAAGAACTTTGAAGATGTTATGTAACATCTGTCAATCTTTACTGGAACCTCGTGGTGAATTAAGTCCCACTCCCTCACATAAACTAGAGACTTGTGTTTGTCACTCCTTTTTGAGATTGTCTCAAATACAGGTGATGAACAGGATGTTTCCCTTTATGTTTATTATTTATTTCAGACGTTCTTATTTTTCCTTGTTTTTTCCTATGATAATGGTACTGTTGCAAGTGGTGTTATAATAGTTGACAAACTGGCAAATATTCTTTTTATGTTCTAATAACAGTACTTACAGAGCAAGTCAGTTAAAAAAAAACAATGCATGTTTGCTAAACTATACGAGTATTGATCATAACAAAACGTTTTCAAAACTTGAATTTATTGCATTTACAATTTATTTATTAAATACAGTCTAAATTTCAATGCAGTTTACTATAAAAAACTGTTAAGGGGCTCCCTTACCGCGAGCATTCACATGTAATGTAACATAAAAGTGCGCAATTTGATGCATAGAAGGTGAATGCTCGATGAGGGCCCTTAGGTTAGTTTTATATGTAGGTAAGCATTGATTTATCAGTTATATTAAATTAATCTGTCAAGCAAGGCAAACGAGACAAAATTGACTTTTTATTGTTATGTGGCCTCGGGGGCCAATTAAAGCTTAATGAGTTAATGGCATAATTTTATAAAATTACCTACACAATTTAATTAGTCGTACTGATTGTTTACGTGTTCTTTTTTAATAAATATAGGTCTGATTTTCATAAATAGTTTTTAACTTCTCATATTTTTACCTGTAGCTGCTTACTTAAAAGGCAGTTAATTGCGATCGAGATGTCTTTAACTGCCTTTTAGTAAAGTAATAGGAGAACTAGTATAAAAATATGTTTTATAATACCGAGCTTAATGGCGTCTAAAATCCCATAACTGCTTTCTAGGTAAGCAAAGTTAGTCTTCCAAGCATTAGTTACTAGGCTACAAGTGAGTTAAAATCTTTTAACTGCTTTTTAGCTCAGTATATTTTGGATAACTTTTATTAACAGTACAAGAAGTGGCGGCTACAATAAATAGCTTTGCTAAAAAGCCGTTAAGGGGTGATTAGCGGCCTTATAGTGCAGTATATTATGTAAAAATGAAAAAAAATGCTTAGCTAAAAGTTAGAAAATTAATTTAAATAAAATGTAATGAATATAAATAAATGAAATATATCATATATTGTGCACAAAGACTATACCTACATATATAAATTGCAACCTTGTTCCTAGGTAGCATACTTTTCAAGAGACATCAATTCCCACTTATTTTTGCGTTTTCTCGAAAAATACTTTTTGGGCTTAACGGCCTTTTAGATAATGGACGGCAGATTATATAAGTATGTTTATCAGTTGTCTAGTAGCTACCCATAACACAAGCTCTGCTAAGCTTGGAACTATATGGCATTGTGTGATAGTTGTGGATTATTATAATTATTTTATTTTGTGATTTAGAAATTCTGAACATCTTGAACCGGGTCGATTCTATTCATACCCCTTTTTATCTAACATCAGAGGCTCTGTAATCATCCATAAAACATTTTAGCAAAACAGTGTGGTTATTATGCCTGTTACTAGAAGTAGCTACATGTACGAGTAGGTATATCATTATGTATTAAGTACAAACATAATTACTTTTTTTCGGTTCCTTGTTTGCGCAGGTGTAAGCTGAAAGCTAAACTAATACTGGGATCATATAAAAGGCTGCGTTCTCTGACTGAAGATACTTACAAGTTGCTCTTCGCTGAGTTACCAAGACGTGCTTCACCGAAGATTGTAACAAATAATCCTCTTCCAAAATGAAGACAGCTGTATTACTGGTCGTAAGTATATTTTGTTTTTTAATTAATAATGTGCGACTCGTTGCTTATTTCCTTTTAACATCGAGCTGCAATGAGCAACAATCCTATATCCTATTCCGCATTTATTTAGTTCAGTTATTTGTTGCCCTACCGGGGTCGCGGGACTTATTTCATTACCGTGACCCTGGAACTAAAATAGTCCCTCCTGCCCTGCCCTGGGTGGCTTGGACTCATATTGATGATTTTACCACGCTATAAAAAAGTTATTTGTTGCAAAGGTAACTGTAATAACGATCTGTGACTCCTGGTGCTCGCAGTGGATGACAATCGTGCACGAAAACATGTGTTTATTCTATCTTAACGCAATATTTAATCGCAAGGTTATAAAATACAAAAAAAAAATATTTCTGCCTAAGCATGCATCCAGTACGACACCAAAAATATATTGGGTTAAGAAAATGGTCTGGAAACCATATTATTATGGAAGAAACAAACAACTTTACTATATTTTAAACCTCAAACTCTAGCGCCGCCGGACTACTCGTATGTGTACTCGTGCCTTGCGCCGAATAAATTCATTTTTCTTTCTTTCTCATAGTATTAATACGATTATCTTATTAACAGTAATTTCAATTGTTACAGGTGGCCTTAGCCTTCGCTCAACAAAGCTCGGGATCGCCTTTAGTATTTAATGTATTGTCAGGTGTGGGCAAAACAGCAGCAGCATTAGGCAATGTTGTGAATAAGAAATTATCAGATGCAGGCACTGGTTTGGACAATACATTATCAGTAGTAAGCGATGGTTTGAACAAGACATTATCAGTAGTAAGCGATAGTTTGGACAAGACATTAACAGGAGTAGCCGATGGAGTGAAAGAGACATTATCAGGAGTAGCCGGTGGTGTGAACACGGCAGTATCAGGAGTAGCCGATGGTTTAAACGATACATTAACAGGACTAGCCGATGGTTTGGACGAGTCATTAACAGGAGTACTCGATGCTTTGAAGGAGATATTATCACCAGTATTGAAAAGCTTGCACGAGCTAGTAAAGAATTTGGGCGCTATTGCAAAAGGTACGTTATAAGAGGTACTTTTTTTAAGCGTATTTATTTAAATTGGTAATAATTGTATTAAGGACGCGATACCACGCCACGAGGAGAGCCGCTTCACACGATGCCCTTACACGCCACGCCGCCGCACCCTGAGACTGTGAAGGGGCGCGAGCTGACGCGTATGAAATATCAGGCTCGGGTGCGAGTGTGGCGCGGCTTAACACGCGCCATGTGAAGCAAGCATAAGAAATGGCCTGATATAATTTTCATACCTATGCTATGTTATGAAAACGAGTGGCTTAATCTCATGTGATGTTCATTTCACATAACCTTTATTTGCTATATCCAATAACATTTTGTATTTGAACTTATTATATATTTCCTAATACTTTGCCCCACACTAGGAATTAGTGGCTAAATAATAACAGCTGCACAGGCCGATCTTCCGGGTTAAGCCGCGGTTGCCGAAGTTGGTCTGTGGATGGGTGAAGCACGTAAACCCCTTAGTCCCGGCCGCCATTTGTAGATCTCCGACTGTCGTTGCTATTTTTCAGAAGCTCTAAAAGTCTGAAGACCAGTCTAACCATGGGGTATCGTATTACCCAGTTACTGGGTTGTGGAGGACTCCAATATACCTTGTTCTGAAAAGGCTATGCAGTTCAGGCTTCAAACTAGAAATGTCTTCAGTATCGTATGTGCGTTTACAAACATATAAACTCACATAAACAAATACCCAGGCCCGGAACAACTACCTCTAGATCATACAAATATGCCGAAATCGAACCCGCGACACACAGCGCAACAGTCCAATAGCTCAGCCACTGCGCCAATCGTGTCCTCATAATGACTATTTATCAGCCAACACTCTGTAATGAATTAGTTAATGTCGGGAAAATTCTGACTGTTAAAACCTCAATTCTAACAATACAAAGGATCTGGAGCATGGCGGCTCGGTCAGACGACTCGGTCGACGGTATATTAGGGTGCTTTAAAAATAAAAATCCCAAGTTATTCAATTCCGTCATACTCGAAGGTACCACGCCAGAAGCATGGCACAGGAATGTGGTTGTTCTTTTCTTCAAAAAGGGTGACAACACCTTGTTGAAGAACTACAGGCCAATCTCACTTCTGAGCCATGTATGGCCTGTTGGTCTAGTGGTTAGTGACCCTGACTGCTATGCCGGGGGTCGTGGGTTCGATTCCCACCCAGGACAAATGTTTGTGTGATGAGCATGATCATTTGTTCTGTGTCTGGGTTTAATTTAGCTATAATATGTATGTATATAGAAACTGTATGTGTGTATGTTTATCAGTAGTCTAGTACCCATAACACAAGCTCTGCTTAGCTTGGGACTAAATGGCTTTGTGTGATAGTTGTGAAATATTATTATTATTATACAAGCTGTTCTCAAGACTCAATACGAACCGTTTCGAACGCAGGTTTGATGACTTCCGGCCGGTTTCTGAAAAGGTTTCAGTACCATAGACCAAATACACACGCTCCGCCAGATTATAAAGAAGACAGACGAGTGTAATCGGCCATTGTGTTTAGCGTTTGTGGACTATGAAAAAGCCTTCGAAATCTGGGCAGCATTGCAGTCTCTCCAACGATGTCATATCGACTATAGGTATATCGAAGTGTTGAAGTGTTTGTACAGAAACGCCACCATGTCCATCCGACTTCAGGAAGAGAGCACGAAACCAATCCAATTTTATTGCAGAAAGGCGTGAGACAGGGAGATGTTATTTATCCGAAACTGTTCACGAACGCGTTGTAGGACTCGGCATCACCATCAATGGCGAATACATCACTCACCTTCGTTTTGCCGATGAATTATAGTCATCATAGCAGAATCGTTGGAGCACCTCAATGCTATGCTCAGCGACTTCAGTATCGTTTCCCAACGGGTCGGGCTTAAAATGAGCATGGACAAGACGAAAGTCATGTCGAATGTCCATGTGGCGCCCGTACCGGTTGTTGTTGGGAATGAAACTCTCGAAGTTGTAGACCATTATATTTACCTTGGACAGATTGTTCAGTTAGGTAGGTCCAACTTCGAGAAAGAGGTCGCTCGAAGAATCCAACTCGGATG
This sequence comes from Agrotis ipsilon, assembly GCA_028554685.1. Classification (NCBI taxonomy): domain Eukaryota; kingdom Metazoa; phylum Arthropoda; class Insecta; order Lepidoptera; family Noctuidae; genus Agrotis; species Agrotis ipsilon. The sequence goes on from CM052965.1 coordinate 18,435,968, forward strand.
GGCAGCGTTTGGGATACTACGTGATTTATCTTCTCATCGAGAATCCCACAGTGTCTCAAGGCAGGGTGTTTAGTGTGTGTTGCCAGCAATGACATATGGCTGTGAAACTTGGTCTTTGACTGCTGGCCTTTTAGAGAGACTAAGAGTCACTCAAACGAACCAGAGTCACCGACATAGCTCATAAAATTTGCAAGTCGAAGTGGCAATGGGCAGGCCACATCGCTCGTAGACAACCGATGGGGAAGAAAAGTTCTCGAGTGACCACGGACCGGAAGACGCCTGCCTACGCTGGCAGGCCTCCCAATAGCTGGACCGACGACATCTTGAAAAATAAAAAATAACGGACAGAAACGAATTTTCCCAGACATGGGACCTTGCTAGATCGATCTTTCGTCCCGATAGCGACGTCTCCGAGTACACGAAAATATTTACCGGTATACAGGGTAGTTTACTATGTAGTGCGGATAATATTTTTCTTGTGGTTTTATTTCACTAAAGGCGCTCCCTCACCGGGAGCATTTGCGTGTAATGTAACATTATAGATTCGGCTTTGAGCATTACATTACACTATACTACCTCTCTGACTGACGAGGATTCGCGTACATTTAGTATAGTTTTGATACAAGGTGCGCATTGTGATGCTCGATTGTTCTCGCTTACCGATGAAATGCTCGAATTTGAAACGTTTCATTACAGGTGAATGCTCGAGACTTTGCTTTCGAAAGACGGCGACAAAAAGTCAGCAAAATAAAAAATAAAGTCACCGACTTTCGAAAGAAAAGTTTTGGTAGGTTATTTTGAACTTTTTTTGTATCTCGTTCATGCTATTTATAAATTCTGTTGGACACAATATGAATCTGGCCTATTCTTGCCATTCTCCCTTCCATACATAACTTTTTATTTAAATCGTTTAACTTGATTTTCGCACAAAATTATCTGTTTTTCTGTTGTTGTTTTCACGGTATCTTCATGAGAGAGAAAGTAGTAGATGCGCATTAAATAAAATAAGTATCACGTGTCGCAAACGCGAGTCAAATAAATGATACCTAAAAATAAAAATTACGTGTTTATTAATTTTCGTTGAGCAATAACTTAATTAATTTTAAATAGAGGAAAACCTTTGAAACCATACAAAACAATTGACCATAACGATACGTAAACGATAAATACGTAGATACCCAGGCGGTCTTTCGGGCGACAAAACTATGAAACAAAATTGTGCAAATTTTCCTAGACGTTTTACCCGCGATGCTAGTCGGCTCGGCAATAAGCTCACTAAAACGCTCTCGTTTATTACTTTGTAATGTAACATTCGCAACAATGCCCATTACAAGTGAATGCCCAAGTTTATCATCAACCTAATGTACCTAATCATTTTATTAATATAATTTTATCTTTTCCATTACGTACTAAATTGTGACTTGGTGGACTGTCACAATGTTCGTTCAACTATCCGAACTGCCTTCAATGTCAATATTGGCCCAACAAGATACAGAGGCTGCTATTTCTACTTTCTTTCATTAATTTCCTGCCTGTGTGTTACCTAATCTATGTTATTTTTTATTATTATAGACGTTCTCGTGTCGTTGGCTGATACTCTCAGTGCCGTTCTCAAAGAAGTGGAAGAAGCTGCACTACCGATAAAAGAAGCCGTCGAAAAAGTGAAACAAGAATTAGAGAAAACTCTCGAGGAAGTTGATGGCATTACTCAAGAGCAAATAGACAACTTTAAGAACATAATTAATGAAGCTTTGGCCCAAGTGACAGATTTACCATCCCTGAAAAATGTATTAGAATCCCTTTTGGCTGAAATTGAAAAACTATCTGCTGAAACTGCTACTGATGCACCTGCTACTGATGCACCTGCTACTGCTGCAGAGTAAGAATAATACGCAAACAAAAGATTTAAAAATCACGACAAACGCTGGCCTTTATTAGTAATTATTTCGATTAATATTTTTTAAACATCTGTATGCTTAGCGCTGTTTAAATTGAGAAGGACCTGTATGATTTCTTGAAATAGTTTTGAAACGTTTCCGTCATGTCAGAAGAAAATAATGAAAAGACACACATCATCTAACTACGTGTGATCCCACCAAGATGCAGTGGAAACGATCGCAAGCGGATCATCAAACAAACAACGACTGTCGGCTACTCCATACGAGGGTCCACACTTAGTAGTTACATGGCCGCTGTCATCAGCCAGCGAGAAAGAAGTCACTCCAACGAGCACGGCAGCAACGGTAACCGCCTGGCAGTCCTGCCAGTCACAAACAGCACAAGTACCACGTCATACTGCACTGCGAGCGATGAACGTATACATAGTCAGGCATCCAGTTTTATATCATCTTGGAAGCTTGGGAAGGTAGAATTGGAACGCTTGACGGCTTCTTCATCTCAAACTGGGAGGTATGTATAAAAAACTTCCTTTGATAGATCCAAGAGGAAAAAAGTAAATTAGTCTTAATTTTATTATTGTCTCTTGAAGGCCTACAATTACAGTCTCTGACTTTATACAACATGCGTTTTGTTTGCGATCGATCGAGCGCAGAGACCTTAATATTTTTATTTACTTTGAAATGCAGCTTCTCCAGGAATGCAGGACTTATTAAATCTATAACAAATGACGGATGTGGGCTAGAGAACTGCCATCATCATCGATCTGATTAAAGAGACGGTACCCTCATTAATAAGACATAAATGTTCTGACCTAACAAATATCTTTCACAGACACGCAGAAAGCAGTTGCAGGAAAGACGGCTCTCACCTGAAGTACTGCTAATTGAACCTCCACAACCAGCTCATTCTCATGGAGTTAGACTATTCCAATCTAATCGGGACTTACGCTGTTGTATAAGGAACGCCAATGTTGCCATTAAATGTTCTTGTTCATGTGTATTTACATCATGTAGCTAATAACTCTCGTTATGGAAATACTTAGGATTAATAACTGCGCTAAAGCTATACAGAACTATGTATTTTATTCAAAAGTAAATTCAAATATAAATGTTGCATTGTAATGACTGTGTTTTTGTTATAATATTGAGACATCATGATGCGGAAACACGACAGTCTCCGTTTTCCTTGGTTGCTATTTTGTTGTGTTTTTAGGGTTCCGTAGCCAAATGGCAAAAAACGGAACCCTTATACATTCGTCATATCTGTCTGTCCGTCCGTATGTCACAGGCAGTTTTCTTCGAAAGTTTATGAGCTATCCTGCTGAAACTTGGTAAGATGTATTCTGTGAACCGCAATAAGATTTTCACACAAAAATAAGAAATAAAAACTGGGGGTTCCCCATAATACTTAGAATCGGAACTCATTTTTTTTACCAAATCCGTACGTGTGGGGGTATCTAGGGATAGATAGGTCTTGAAAAATGTTACTAATATTTATTTTCTAAGTTTGCGTGAGAGGTGTCTCTCACGCAAAGTGGTAAAATGTGTCTGCCCCTGTTACTTCTAAAATAAGAGAAAGTTAAAACTATTTATTCAATTAGTGTTTATTAGTGATTATTATCTTTTATTTGATAATTATGGTCGTATTCAATGAATGATGATGCTGATGATGTTCAATTTAGATAAAGTAGTGTATGAAACTGCACATAACTAAGTATTGTACTCGTGTGATAGGTACTTTTAAAAAACACGCTTCGCTTGTTTTTTAGGCTCTTCGTCCACGATGCAACGCCAGTTTCCGATACCTTACGACTTTAGTATCCAGGTGACTATCACAATAGAAATCCATATATCTATATGTATATGTTACGGTCAATCTGATTAATTGAAAATTATTAATATTTTTACAAAATTATTAATAATAACCACATGTTTTGGTAAGTGTGAATAAACGATCGAAATTTATTACTTTTAGTAGTCATCTATACTATATACTATATTATATTATAAAGCTGAAGAGTTTGTTTGTTTGTTTGTTTGAACGCGCTAATCTCAGGATCTACTGGTTGGAATTGAAAAATTCTTTTTGTGTTGGATAGTCCATTTATCGAGGAAGGCTATAGGCTATATAACATCACGCTATCACATATAGGAGCGGAGCAGTAATGAGAAATGTTTCAAAATCGGGAAAATGTATTCCTTTTTTAGAGCTTCCGTTGCGTGCGCTGCGTAAACGGTTAGAGTTTCGCAAAAAATATGTACTACGGAATTATTTCTCATAAAATTTTCTAAAATAAAGTCCGCGAGAGCATATATCTATCTTTAAAGGTTAAGTCACTATAACCTTTTTTATGGGAACCAAATTTGTTTTAGAGTAATGCGTTATTTTCGAAGGTGTTTTCATTAACATTATATTAATCCTTATCCAAATAAATACGTTAATCATCCCAAGCATTTAATTTTGAACGAAATTGCCCTTTAGATCATTTGATTTCAATGAATATCTTAGGAGATATCACAGTTTCAAAATAATACCGCGACAAAATAATGACGGGCTGGCACAATTGCGTCGATAAAATCCCTCTTTAGGCCGGTCAATATCGACATCAAACATTGCAAACGCGCATGTAACTACTATTTTGTTATAATTTGGGAGGGCTCATTTGATGATTTTACCACGTAAAAAAGGGGGGCTCCCATAAAAAAAACGTGGTTTTGTTGCTGGTTTTTGTAGATGTTATAAAGTATGTAATGTTTCGGAGGCTGTTTCTCACGAACCGTGGTAGTTAGATAGGTTACATTTTCACAGATGATGTGTGTCTATTGCCGCTGTAACAACAAATACTAAAAACTGGTTAAGTGCGATTTTGATTCGACATTGACATTGACAGAACAGGGTTATCAGGGTTGCAAACTTGGGTGTTAAATACTCTAAACTCTAAAGGGACCTAACAACATATAAAAGAATCGTAGTTACATGCGCGTGTGCAATGTTTGGTTTTTTATATCGTTATTGACCGGCCTACTTTAAGGATCGTTTGGAAAGGCTACGGGCTGCGTCCTCACCTTCAGTCTGACGCAGTCCTACCAGTTTTCGTTTTTTTCGTTTCGGGAGGTTCCTCAAGATTCAGTGGCAATTAAGGGGAATGGTTAGCAGTCGGAATGCGTGAGGGAAAAGACATCCTCTACCTCTCGCCCCAGCCACCACTGAAGATACCCACGACGTCGGAAATAGTGCTCTTCAAGGAAACTGATGGAGACGGGACTATAGGACCAAACTCCTAACATGACGCGGGTGAAACCGCGGGCAGAAGCTAGTTATTAATAATTCACGACACATATTGGTAAAAGTTATAAAATTAATAAACTAAAAAGCTAAACCTAGTACTAACTGAAGATAAGTATGATACACGTAGGTTTAACCGCATGTGGTCGGTTACACCTAGGTTTAGCCGGTTAGAACGGCGGGGTCATTCAGACCCCGCCATCCTCTTCGTGGTTATTTTTTTTTAACCACGCAGAAGTAGGAGCCCCGCGGAGCGGGGCTCCGTCGACTTGCTCCTGTGAAGGAAGTTTACTTATTACATTTATCACTACTAGGGTCAAATTACTAATAACAACCGACAAATGTGATTAATTAATCACTTTAACCTCGAGTTTTGGTAATTATTAATAATAATAGATAATTATTAATAATCTTCAATTATTCACTCTTACCGTAACATATATACTTATACTAATATTATAAAGCTGAAGAGTTCGTTTGTTTGTTTGTTGTGACGTCATTACGCTTGTAAAATTGTAACGACCGAGTGACGTTTTGTGACTTTTAGAAGCGTTGTATCTTCGTCAAAGTTGGTTTACGTGACAAACTAAGGTGAGAAAAGAAAAAATACGGGTCTAATATTTTTTAATAATCTATATTTCGGACATCTTTTTTTTTGTGTAAAATACCCTATTGTCTAGTCTAGAATAATCAACACCAAGATTAATGTGTATTTCACCATAGTTCTTTAAGAAATGTATTCTGGACAATTGGTCCTAGTAAGAATTGAAAATAATTAGGTCTGTTTAATTAAATAATGTCTAGCAATATAAATTGGTTCTTTTAAATAATAAACTGGGTTTGAGTGAATTTGTTGTTTTCTTCTAGTCTGATCGCCAACCGGGAGGGAGAAAATATTTATTTTGTAACAGTTATGTGCAGTTTCATACACTACTTTATCTGCATTGAACATCATCATCATTCATTGAACACGACCATAATTATCAAATAACAAATGTTCTGACCTAACAAATACAATACAACTACAATAGACCAGACATAGTACTTCAGGATAAAGTTAATAAAGGCACATAATATGTGCTTCATAGACATCGCAGTTCCCAACACACATAACTTGCAAATAACAATAGACGTGAAAATTTGTAAGTATGCAGAATTGAAGGAAGAAATGATCAGAATCTGGACTCAGGAAAAAGTTTACGTAGTAGTCTCCACCACGAGTGTACAAACATCCACAACATCAACACAACATCCACCATAGCCTGAAATTACTAGAACTCAAAGATTCCATTTACATCACACTCCAAAAAGCCGCGATTTTAAACACTTGCAGGAGTTTGCTAGTGAGAATCGACGAAAATGACATTTCACCACACAACTCACACACACTAAGTTGACTTAGCTAAGGCCGTTATCATACTAGCGGTTTGGAAGCGGCTGCGGGGCGGAGCGGACGCGGAGCGGACGCGGAGCGGACGCGCAGCGCATCCGTCGAGAACACGCCGCGGCTGCGCAGCGACGACGCCGCGGACGCGTGGCAAATGCGTTACGTTTTCGTCACGTGTTTGTACACTCAGTAACAAAATGGATTCCGACGAGGAAACATTGCTGTTGACGTTATTATTTCGAAAACGCCGGAAACAAAAACGAAAGCATTGACGAATTTGAGAAGATCCATTATTAGATTAGGCTGAGGAATTTTTGGCAGAGAGTTATAAGAAATTTCCATGTTTCGGTAGGTAAAAAAAAAACATCTCGGCTAAAAAAAGATTGGATTATTATGCATCTATAATCTGTATCACCTACTCTTATCATATGCCAAATTTCAGCGCTCGAGGAATTTTTCGAAAGTCTTCATACATAAAATTCCTCGTTGATCTGAGGTGGGGCGGACGTTTGGGCGTTTGTTCGAGGCAGTACAAAATGGCGTCCACTTTGCTGTTCGCGGCGATCCCGTTGCGCGTCCGCAACGAATTCGCTGCGCAACCGCGGCGTGTTCGCAGCGCATTCGCTGTGCGGCCGCTCCGCTCCGCAACCGCTTTCAAACCGCTAGTGTGATAACGCCCTTAGGCCCGTTTACGTAGCTTAAACTAGCCAAAAAAAAGCTAAGAAACAGAAGATGTATTTCCAAAACAATATCTAATAATATTCCACAACTATCACACAACGCCATCTAGCCCCAAGCTAAGCCGAGCTTGTGTTATGGGTACTAGACAACTGATCAACATACTTATATATTTCTAAATACATAAATGTTACAGATACATTACACCTAGACACAGAACAAAATGATCGTGCTCATTATACAAACAATTTTCTTGGGTGGGAATCGAACCCACGACCTCCGGCATTGCAGTCAGGGTCACTAACCACTAGACCACCAGGCCTGTCAACAGGGCTATTTTCCTGTATGTTCCGTAAGGTTTTATTTTTGGCCATGCAGAGCCAAACTTGTATGAGAGCGTTATCCATCTCCTTCGTTGGTTACCTTGTAGCGGACATAATTCAGTCTTAAATAAAAAGAAGACTAGCGAAATCTATGTAGGAAAGGAAGATCTAAAGAACTTTGCATCGCACAATCAGGACGCCTTCAAATTAGCCAAAAAGAGCCGCGCGATGGCAGCGCGGTGGCAGTGCTGCAGCCGCGTTTGTAGCCCTCAGGCCTGTCCGCGAGTTTACAGACGATGAGCCGGAATTTTCTTTTCCGACAGAATGTTTTGCAGAAAGCCCACCAGACAACACCCATCTGGTAGAAAGTGCTTGTCGATTTGGTATAGGAACCCCATTCTAACTACCAAAATAAGATCAAAACGAATGGTAAATTTTTATCTAACATCAGACACTGTCACCATCCATTTTAGATTTTAATTTTGACAAAAGTGTGGATATGCATGTTAAAGAAGTAGCTACATGACTATACTATAACGTAACATAATGGAACAACCTGAGTCTACAACAAATAGTATCGAATAAAAATCTACATCTACACTAATAATAAAATAGTAGGAAAGTATTAAGAATTGTGTAAGTTCTACATGAACGCAGCTGAAACGCAGCCATATTGATTTTAAAATGACATTTTGAAGCTGTCACCTGTCACTCATTGTCTGTGTTCACTTCCTGCTCACAGCTCTTAGCCGGATTCTCGCCACGGTGTCTGGCTAGCACGTGTGTGTGAATTTTTCTGCTGTCTATAAGTGACTGTTGATACCTTGTTGTGACTTTTTACTGTTTAAGTGTGTTGTCCTTGTGTTTGTTATAAGGTTTGTATTGTGTCAGTCCTATCTTAACGTAGTTTTGTCCAAAATGGACTTAGATAAACCTCCCGATCCTGACCCCCCCGACATTCCAATCCCATTGTCATTCCCACCTTCCCCGAACCCATTATCGCAGTTCGCGGAGGTTGTTTGCGCCGCCTCAGGGATGGATACATCCCAGCCCCAGCGCGACCAACTCTCGCGGAAGCGTCCCGGAGACGAAGTAACCGTTTCACCCACCCCTCCCAATAAACAAATGCGGAATCAAATTGGCCGTATTAGATATTCGGCAATTGACAAGCCCCCTTACCTCATCCACGTCTCCCGTATAGAATCATCCCAATCCAACTCTGGCTCCACTTTACATCCGGTCAATTTCGGAAAGTTTTTAATGAATAATAATATATCCAATATAGTCCTTGGTGGTGTGAAAAGAGTGGGACGGAACCGCGTTTCAGTGGAGTTCACCTCTCCCCAGGACGCCAACTCCTTTCTTGTAAACCCTATCCTCCCCAAAAATAGTTACACTGCGTACATCCCCACATTCAACATTACAAGGATGGGAGTAGTAACAGGTGTCCCTTCTGATCTCACAGAAGAGGAAACCCTAGTATACCTTAAGGTTCCCTCTGGATGTGGACGAATCCTTAAGGTTCGCCGCATTAATCGCAAAGTCCAAAGAGATGGGAACAACGAATGGAAACCCACAGAAACCTGCGTGATTACATTTGACGGACAAGTTCTTCCTAAGAGAGTCTTTTGTTGTTACACATCCCTTCCTGTGGAACAGTACATTTTCCCAACAATTCAGTGTCGTAAGTGCTGTCGGTTTGGACATGTGGCAAACGCATGCAGATCAAAACCACGCTGCAGTAAATGTGGCCACGATCACCCCGGTGATGGTTGCAACATTTCTGAGGGCGAGGCCTTCTGTATATTGTGTTCGGGTAATCACTTTGCTGATAGCGGGTCATGCCCCGAGCATGGTAGGCAGAAAGCCATAAAGACTGTTATGGCGGAGAAGTCCATCTCTTATGCTGAGGCTAGTAAAACCATCCCAACAGTCTCCCGCGGCTATGCCAATATTACCAAAACTCCTACGTCCCAGTCTTACCGCAAGACAATAACCCTCAAACCTAAATCCCACTCTCCTCTATCACCATCCTATGACAAAGTTGCACACCAGCAACTGACTAGTTACCCCCAACTTTCACAGCCCAATGGCTGCGCTCTTAACTCAGATAATCCCTCTCACAACAATAATATTTCTAACATTATTGACCTACTCATTAAACTCATACCTAATCTCATTTCTTCCTCTTCTAATACATCACCGTCCAACGTTGCCAACCAACTTGTAACACTTCTTTTAGATTTTAAAAATGGCGTCTCGCCAAATATTCCTTCAATGGAACGTGAGGAGCGTGTGGCATAAGAAACACGACCTCATTTTCCTTTTAAATAAATATAAGCCATTGGCTTGTTCTATAGCTGAGACTTGGCTTACACCAAGTCTCAGCTTCCGTATGCCACATTTTAACATCCTCAGATGTGACCGAGCTGATGGCTATGGAGGATCTGCCCTCCTGGTCAACAATCGGGTCTCACTTCTCCCTTCCCCTCTTCCTTCACTTACAGGCGATATGAGCATTGCTGCGGGGATGTTTGAAGGCATCACAGTGTTCTCCATCTATATTGCGCACCCCCATCGTAACTTTTTGCCAATTTTAAAAGATATTTTTTCTAATGTTCAGGGCCCAATGTTGGTTATGGGCGACTTTAACTGTCACCATTATAGATGGGGCTCTGAGCGCTGTGATGCCTTTGGAATGGAACTAGTTGACATCTTGGATGACCTGAACCTTTGTGTGCTTAACAATGGCTGTCCAACACGCAGATCTCTTCCGGGACAACAAAAAAGTTGCGTAGACCTCTCATTTTGCTCAGTTGAGTTAGCAGCGTCAGCCCATCGGGAATGCACAACCTTGTCGCATGGTAGTGATCACTACCCCATTGTTATATCTTTTCTTAACAAATCTTACTTAGAAAAAACTTCTCCTCCACTTTTGAAATATAACCTATCTAAACCAGATTGGACAAAATTTGCTTCATCATTGGAGGAGAAAATTAATGTTCTTCCAAATTTAACCTCAAATTCATTAGACACCCAGGATCACTATCATGCCAAGAGTTGTTATGAGGGTTTTGTAACTGCCATTTCCTCTAGTGCAGATTCCTGTTTCCCACTAAGAAATAGTGCTCGTAACAAAATCCCTTCTCCTCCCTGGTGGGATTCTGAATGCACCTCCGCGATTAAGGACAGGAAGGATGCTGAGCGGCGTTACAACCGGGATATGACCACGGAAAACCTGTTGGCATATTTACAGACAAATGCTAGAACCAAGCGCCTACTTCGTAAGAAGAAACGTTCAGGCTGGGTTAAGTACTGTACATCTCTTTCCCCTTCTACCCCGGCTTCAGCTGTCTGGAAAAATATCAACAGATTCAGACGAGGGTGTTCTCCATCCATCTCCTCCCCCATCACTAGGGAAACAGCTGAACATTTTTTTGACAAACTGGCCCCACCTTATGTTCCACTCTTAACAGAACTCCAAAGTACAACCCTACATAATGCAACAGAAGATCCCTTCGATGCACCTTTCTCCCTGGAAGAATTGAGTGTGGTTCTCAATCATGTCCGGGACTCTGCCCCCGGTATTGATGGTGTACCATACTCATTTATAGCCCATTCTGGTGAAAAAGCCAAAATGTATTTTTTAAATTTTATTAATTATTGTTATAACCATGGTTGGGTCCCCGACCAATGGAAAATACAAATTATTATCCCGCTTTTGAAACCAGGCAAACATGCAGATGATCCGAACGGCCTTAGACCAATTGCTTTAGCTTCAGTCCTAGCCAAACTTTTAGAGCATCTTATCAAAAATCGCCTTGAGTGGTTAGTAGAATCGAGGGACTTACTGCCGAACCATCAATTTGGGTTCAGGAGAGGGCTAAGTACAATGGATAGCGTTGGCATTCTGATAACAGATATCCGATTAGCCTTTTCCAGAAATGAATCTGTTGTTGCCTCCTTCTTAGACATCTCCTCTGCTTATGACAATGTACTTCTTCCCATTCTCAGGCAAAAACTGCAACAGCTGAGTCTCCCGGCGAAGATGATTCAATGCATTTGCGAGCTTCTGATGTCTCGGTCACTGGTTCTGAGAGTTCAGGGTGAGGAATTTGACAGAAGACAGACATGGAAGGGACTCCCCCAGGGATATGTCCTCAGCCCCATACTCTACAATTTGTATACGGCTGATATTGGGACCTGCCTTAACAATAACTGCAAGATTCTCCAATACGCCGATGACATTGTTTTGTACGTGACAGACACTTCCATTGTTGACGCTACATCATCCTTATGTCTATCTCTGGATTCTCTGAACCAGTGGCTTTTAAGCCATGGACTAACACTTTCTGCCCCAAAAAGTTCGGCAGTTATTTTCTCTCGAAAAAGACTCATCCCTCATATTTCGGTAAATATTTCAGGCCATATCATTCCTATAGTCAACCACGTAAAATTTTTAGGCGTCATTATAGACTCAAAATTATCCTTCAAAAATCATTTAAATTTTATAATACAAAAATGTGAACGGACCATTTCAGTCTTAAAGGTCCTTACGGGTGTTTGGTGGGGTGCCCATCCTTTCACCATGAAACTGGTTTATAATGCTTTGATTCGTAGCATTTTAGACTATGGAACATACCTCCTTATTCCATGCAACAAGGGTGCTCTGGCTGGGCTGGACAAAGTACAGTCTAAGTGCCTTCGTATCATCTCAGGTTGTATGAAGTCCTCCCCCACTAACGCGTTGCAGGTCGAATGCGCCGAACCTCCTCTGGCCCTCAGACGGCAATTTCTAGCATCCCGTTTTCTGTCCAGGTTAATTTGCAGATCCACACATCCCCTTATTGGCAGATTGAAAGAGTTAGATGCCTTGTGCAGAACCTCAAATCACTGGAAAAATAAGGAAATTCCCTTGCCCTTAAAATCCTATCGTTCACTTCTAAATTTAACAAGCCCAATAGTCCAATATCCCAGATTACCCCTGTTCCATTTTTCTTATGAAACTCTATATTTCACCCCAAAAATCTCCTTTGACATTGGTATATCCAAAACATCCCCGTTGGCGAATTCGGTCTTCAACGCGTTGGTGGGCGAGCGTTGGAGTGGTTTTGAATTATTTTTTACGGACGCTTCAAAGTTAACTGACACGAGCCACACTGGAGCTGCGGTATACTACCATAGCTCCAATATCATATTACAATTTAAATGCCCTAAAGAGTCTTCTGTATTCACTGGCGAGTGTGTGGCTATATTGGAAGCATGTCTCTTTATAGAAGCTCATCATAATATTAAGCAAGCCGTTATTTTTACGGATTCCCTAAGCTGCTTGCAAGCCTTAGCCCAAAACTCTTTTAAAAGTAAACTGCACAGTTCCCTCATTTTAAAAATCAAAAATTCTTTATTGTCATGCACCAAAAGTCAAAAAGATGTTCAGCTCGTTTGGATTCCTAGCCACTGTGGCATCAGGGGCAACGAGTGCGCGGATATTTTGGCCAAAAATGCCTGCTCATCTGTAACGTCGGACCTCACTCACAATACCCACCAGGGTTACGACCTTTTGTCCCTTCCCAAACTGGATCTACAGCGCTCCTGGCAGAAGGAGTGGGACTTGTCTAGCAAGAAGAAAGGTGGTTTTTTCTACGCAGTTCAACCAACCATAAACCCAAAGCCGTGGTTCTTCAGTTTCAAAAAACTTTCCAAAACGATCGTATCAACTATCTGTAGAATCCGTTTAGGGTTCTGTTGCACTCCCGTATTCCTCCATAAAATCCGTGTCCGCGACTCCTCGCTATGCGAATGCGGGCTGGCGGAGGGTACTCTTGACCACATTTTTTTCGAATGTTCCAACAATGTCCCTCCTCTAGATTTATATAAACGTCTTCCTGTAATTAAGATCCCTCTCCCGATTAACTTTTCCTCCCTCTTAACACATTCCTCTCCAGACCTACTTGTGACGTTGATGATCTTCATCCGTCACAATAATATCAAACTGTAGGCCCTTCCTCCCCCCTAAATAAACCGTTTTTATGAATGTGGTATATGTTATATTTTATGTTGTAACATAACTTTATTTATGTAATTTATTTCTTTGTTTGTTTCAGTCCCATAATACTAACCCCAGAAGACTCACATTAAGTTCAACTGTGTCATCGAACGGAGACTTCTATAGCTCCCTTTTTTTAGTATACTAATTTTTCGTTTCGCATACGCACCACTTGCTTGTCCAATTCGCCTCCGACAGTGGCAGAATAGTCGAAATCGGCTTGTTTGCCATAATAAGAAATAGAATAGAATAGCTCTTAGCCTCTATAAAACCGTTTTTGTGTTGTCTCCAATATTGTCCAATTTAATTCAGATTCATCATAACTAATTTACAATGGACGTGTAATATCAGCTTGTATTTTGATAAATAAAAGTCTGGATATTCAATCGAAGTGTTTATTTGGTTGATCACGCCTGACACGCCATACATTCCGTTGCGTATCACAACGCCTGCACCAACAGGTTATGGGCCCAGTGAAAAAGAAAGGTGTATATATTATATATATTTTCTGTACCAAGAGAAAAAGGCGTGCAACGAGGGATCTACGCATAGTTACCGTTGAATTTATCACCAAAAACACTGTTGACCAGATTTATTTTTTTTTCAAAGAAGAAAGATGGCGACGCAACCAGCGATACACATCAATAACCACGTGGAGAAGCTGGGTGGTATCTCTTCTTATCCGAACTGGAAGTTTTCATTGAAGATGTTACTCACTTTAGAAGGTTTGTGGGATTGCGTGATCGGCACCGATACTGACGCCGTGCGTGATAGCCGCGCCTTGGCGCGTATTTGCCTGGCACTTCAACCCAACTTGTACCAAATAGTTCGATCAGCATCAAAAGCTAAAGAAGCATGGGAGAAGCTAGCTCATACATTCGAGGACAAAGGTCTATATCGCCGTGTTCTGCTACTTAGACAGTTACATCGAGTTGACTACAGTAAGTTTAGCAGCATGACTGAATACATAGAAAATGTCACTGGATTAGTTCAGCAACTCTCAGACATAGGAAAAGTTATAGACGACGGTGAGGTAGCTGAAATTCTACTTAGCGGCTTACCGCAAGAATTTGACACACTGGTCTCCGGTCTTGAAACTGCCAATTTAACTAGCTCGCTGACTTCTGAACTAGTGAGAACGAGATTGCTTCAAGAGGAACACAGAAGAAATGGAAAATGTGATAATGATGCTTCAGCCTTTCATGTAAAGAAGAACAAACTTTTCAAATGTGATTACTGCCGAAAACCAGGACATACAGCGAAGCGATGCTTTAAGAAAAAGAGGGATGTGAAGAAGAAAGAAGAACAGCATACCTTTTATGCATCGGCTTACATCGCTCAACATAATGATGTCATCATCGACAGCGGGGCCTCAGCTCACATGATCAATGATGCTAGGTTAGTAAGAAATTTTAAAAGTTGTAATAATAACTCAATTTCTATAGCAAATGGTGGTCAATTAGAAATGTCTGGCATTGGCAATTTAGTTTTGTCTACTGACAAAAATAATATCACTTTAGAAAATGTTTTAGTTGTTCCCAATCTGTCAACGAATTTATTGTCTGTAAGTAAAATGTGTGACAATGGTTTTACAGTAGTTTTTGATAAAAATGGGTGTCATGTTTATAATGAGATAAGTTCTTTCACTGGCAACCAAATTTTAGCTGCTACAAATGTGAATGGTTTGTATAAGATACAGCAGTGCAAGCCGCATGTGTTGGGACATTCCATGCTGGTGCATCCTAGGCAGCAGCCAGAGAGTGTTGATACTGCTTTGGTGTCTGCGGCAGTCTGGCATAAGCGTTTAGGCCATATCGGCCAGAAAGGTATGAATAGCCTACGGGGTGGTGGTATATGTTGTGGTGTCGTTTTTCAGGATGACGACTCGCCAAACAAGTGTGTTCCCTGCTTAACTGGAAAGATGCATACGAAGCCTTATCCGAAGCTTGTGGGAAGCCAATCTACCGTGCCACTCCAGCTTGTGCATTCCGATGTCTGTGGGCCCATTCAAGTCAGCAGTTGGGGCGGTGCCCGTTATCTTTTGACTCTGACGGATGATTGCACTAGAAAAACCTTCGGTTATTTAATGAAAACAAAATCCGAGGTGAGTTCACATATTGTTAACTTTAAAAATATGGTTGAAAAACAAACAGGTTTGCAGCTTAAAATTTTAAGAACCGATAACGGTACTGAATACTGTAACAAAACGTTGACTGATTTTCTTAAAAGGGAAGGGATTATACATCAAACATCGGTGCCTTACTGTCCACAACAAAATGGAGTTGCGGAGCGCGTCAATAGGACGATTTTTGAGAAAGCTAGGGCCATGTTACATGACGCGGGTCTGTCTGAACGTTTCTGGGGAGAAGCAGTGATGACTGCTATATATCTGAAGAACAAGTCTCCTACCAGCGCGTTGTCGGATGACATCCCTGACAGAAAGTGGACTGGACAGCCAGTCGACCTCAGTCATTTGCGCGTATTTGGCTGTGTAGCATTTTCTCACATTCCTGATGTAAAACGTCGTAAACTTGACGCTAAAGCTAAACCATATATCTTTGTTGGCTATGGTGAGACTTGTAAGGGCTACCGTCTCCTTGATCCATGTAATCCTAAAAAGGTTGTTTATTCACGAAATGTTAAATTTTTAGAAGATGAATTTATTGGAGGACTTCACTTTAAAACACAAAGCAGAAATAGTG
Source organism: Agrotis ipsilon (assembly GCA_028554685.1). Taxonomy (NCBI): domain Eukaryota; kingdom Metazoa; phylum Arthropoda; class Insecta; order Lepidoptera; family Noctuidae; genus Agrotis; species Agrotis ipsilon. The sequence goes on from CM052965.1 coordinate 18,452,288, forward strand.
ATTTTATCTCTCATGAATGCATTATAAATAATAATAGTTATACAAATATTGATAATGAAATTTTAAATATTGACTGTGATAATAATAATGCAAATGAAATGAATGATAAAATTATTAATAATGTCTGTGATAAAATTAGTCATAAGTCTACTACGGAATCACCTATTTCAGGATCTGAGAGTGACATAACACCTCCGGTGTTGTCTCCCTTGATGGACCTGGTCTACTGTACTGGTGACGAGGGTGATGTAGGTGATGAAGATGATGTCTGTAGGGACACTGTGTCTTCTCTGCCTGATGCCACACTTCGAGGAGGAGAGGTTGACCATGTGCAAAGTGTTGCCTCTGGCTCGCGTCCCGTCCGCACTAATAGAGGTAAAATTCCGCTAAAATATAATGATTACGACTTATCGGCTATGCTAATTGAGCAGAGTTTGGCAAGTGAGCCTAATACATACGAGCAAGCTACGAAGTCTACTGACTGTGAACAGTGGCTTCACGCCATGAAATGTGAGTATGATTCATTAATTAAGAACAATGTTTGGTAAAAAATTGTTTAGGTATGAATGTCACTAGATATAATAATATAATTGTGCTAGACCAGTCTAATTATATAAGATGTTTGCTAGCTAAATTTAATATGAGTGACTGCAAGCCAGTACTTACACCATTACCTGTAAATTGTAAGTTAGAAAAATCTGATGGGAAGTGTCTTGATGATGAGATATACAAATACAGACAACTGTTGGGATGTTTAATGTATTTGAGTGTGTGCTCACGCCCGGATATTTCATATGCTTGTAGTCAACTTAGTCAATACAGTACATGTTTCGACGTGAGTCATTGGCGCGCAGCAAAGCGAGTACTTCGTTATTTAGCAGGGACAATCAATTATGGTCTTCATTTTACAAAAGGTGCTAACTTTAATATCAGTGCTTATGCAGATGCCGACTGGGCTAATGACTCATCAGACAGAAAGTCCTACACTGGATTTGTTATAAAATTGGGTAACTGCTTGATCAATTGGGAAGCTAGAAAACAGCGTAGTATAGCTTTATCAAGTACAGAGGCAGAGTACTTAGCAATAAGTGACGTTTGCAAGGACATTTGTTTTGTGAAGAATTTCCTGTCTGAAATTATTAACAAAACTTTTGATGTAATTGTATACAACGATAATCAAAGTGCTCAAAGATTATTACTTGTAAAAGAATATTCGCATAAGAAAACGAAGCACATTGATTTGCGTTACCATTTCGTCAAGGACTTAGTACAAAAAGGAAGCATAACTGTAAGATACTTGCCTACTAATGACATGCTAGCAGATGTATTGACAAAGCCACTATGTGCGCAGAAACATTGTAATTTTGTAAAATGTCTAAATGTGAGAGTTTGTGGAGCAAATGGTTAATGTTTTGTTGTGTACTTATATTGTTAATGATTAATATTATTATATTGTGATGAATCCTGTTATGTATAATTATATAGAGTCGCTCTTAAGTAGATAGAGTATGTAACTCTTGAATGTAGAGTTTTTTTTTTAAGACTAAATGTAGAGTCTCTTAAATATTGTATAGAGTCAGAGTAGTCTCTTTTTCTCTCATGTAGCGCTTAAGGAGGAGTATTAAGAATTGTGTAAGTTCTACATGAACGCAGCTGAAACGCAGCCATATTGATTTTAAAATGACATTTTGAAGCTGTCACCTGTCACTCATTGTCTGTGTTCACTTCCTGCTCACAGCTCTTAGCCTCTATAAAACCGTTTTTGTGTTGTCTCCAATATTGTCCAATTTAATTCAGATTCATCATAACTAATTTACAATGGACGTGTAATATCAGCTTGTATTTTGATAAATAAAAGTCTGGATATTCAATCGAAGTGTTTATTTGGTTGATCACGCCTGACACGCCATACATTCCGTTGCGTATCACAACGCCTGCACCAACAGAAAGTCAAAACTGTACATTGAATATTTTTTATAAAGAATAATAATGGGGTGTGATCTACAATCGATACCGACGCCAAAAATATAGTTTTAAGAATTTTTGTCTGTTTGTCTGTATGTATGTCCGGGATAAACTCAAAATGTACTGGACGGATTTGAATGATTTTTTTGTTGTATAGGTAGTAAGTCTGGCCAACACATAGGCTATAATTTACCTTGGAAACTTGAGCACCTGGTGCAGAACCGCAACAGACCAGCTAAACTATAAGAGATACACAAAAAATTGTTCCACGTGATGAGCATTTTCTGCTGAGAGAATAAATTTGAAGATCTGGAACACCTAATGTGGAACTCCATGAGCCCAGCTACACTATAACATATACAGGAATAACGTCTTAGCAAAGTTGTTCAGCCTGATGAGCGCTTTCCGTTGAGGTATAATAATTGAAGATCTGGAACACCTGATGTGGAACTCCAAGAGCCCAGCCACACTATAACTTATACTGGAATGACGTCTTAACAAGAGTTGTTCAACCTGATGAGCATTATCTATCAATTGATGTAACAAAATGGTTTGATTTCCACCTGATGTGGAAATCAAAGCTATCACTAATTTCACTGTATAATTATTAAATAACATAACCTGGGAGTACAGCGCCCAGTGAAGGCGGTAACAGTTTAGGTTTGATTTTCGATGGCGATGAATATGTGAATAAAAAATTTACTCTACTGGCCAAACTCACATTATTTTTTTTACCTGTGCTCTTGGAGTTTGGTATCATACTTTTCAGATCTTCGATTTTGACGACCTCGTTGTCGCTGGCATAAGCAACAGGATCCGCGTACGAAGTCGCGGGCAGAAGCTAGTAAAAAATAATTTCGCACGTTTTTCGCTTCCGTGATTGCGCAGGTGTAAGCTGAAAGCTAAACTAATACTGGGATCATATAAAAGGCTGCATTCTCTGACTGAAGATACTTACAAGTTGCTCTTCGCTGAGTTACCAAGCCGTGCTTCACCGAAGATTGTAACAAATAATCCTCTTCCAAAATGAAGACAGCTGTATTACTGGTCGTAAGTATATATAGGTATTTTGTATTTCATTAATAATGTGCGACTCGTTGCTTACTTCCTTTTAGCATAGAGCTGCAAAGCGCAAAATTCACAGATCCTTTGGGCGTTTTTCAATTAGCCGGCACGGCACCGGCTTGGCCGTGTACCGGCGGCACCGGCGCCGGCTTGGCCGTGTACCGGCGGCACCGGCGCCGGGGCTTCGTTTTACCACTGCGCCGGTCACCTAGTGAGTGGTACAGTACTCACATTAATAATAATAATAATAATCTCTGGCTTGCCTTTATTGGTCTCTGGCTTGCCTTTATTGGTCTCTGGCTTGCCTTTATTGGCCGGTCAGAGTGAACACTGACGAGGAACAGATCTCCCACCTCTTTCTTGCCTTAACCGGCTGGCTAGAGTGGAGATTCGCAAGAGCAAACGTGCTCGGAGGAAGGAAGTCTTTCAGTAAGTGTTTGTAGGGATCGACCATACTTCCGGGTTCCTGGTCGATTCTGAGAACCGTGAAATACCTCTCCACTCCTCAAGCACCTCAGGATATGTTTGCCCCTTGTTGCTACGTCACCTAGTGCTAGCGATATGTTCGGGGGCCCATTTGTTGAGTGTGCAAGTCACCCCCTGCCAGCGTATCTATGTATATTAAACATTGATTAGGCAGGGGCCATAGTTTTTCCATAGTTATAAGTAACCAGTCCACCAAACCCACCAAAAACCATAACCCTATCTTTTATTTCCATATTCCGCAACAGTTTAACTCCAACCGGGGGCTGTCCTTGGGTACACTGGCAAAGTGCATACAGGGACAACTGCCGGTTGGGACCTCATTTCATTTAAATTGCGTAATGGGCCTCTGCAAGATGGCTTCGGCTCCTGGCATGCCCTCTAAAAGTCCGGGATCCTATTATTCCGAGATCTAAAAAGATATAAATAATAATAATAATATTCCACAACTATCACACAACGCCATCTAGTCCCAAGCTAAGCAGAGCTTGTGTTATGGGTACTAGACAACTGATAAACATACTTATATATTTCTAAATACATACATATTATAGATAAATTACACCCAGACACAGAACAAATGATCGTGCTCATCACACAAACATTTCTCCTGGGTGGGAATCGAACCCACGACCTCCGGCATAGCAGTCAGGGTCACTAACCACTAGACCAATAGGCCAGTCCATTGACTTCAGCATGACCGCAAGTAGAGTACAACGTGTAGATGTAACAATAACGTTGTTATCTCTTATCTTTTACATCTACGACGCCAATACCAACGCAGAGACAAGGAATTTTGGATTCATCCAAACGAACCACAAACCAAATTCGAGCCTCTCTCCTTCTGTTCCACATCTTCCTGCCCCGTCCCGCGTCCTCCTACACACATACGTAGATACTCAGCTAGAATTCATATACCTACAATACACATGCAGATTTACCGGGCCAGCACCGACTGGGAAACTTGCTGTCACGGCGACGCCATACGTTTTCATACATTTTTGCCTTCCCGGCAACGCCACGGCGCCGTCGCCGGTGCCGGTGCCGGTTAATGGGAAAACTCCCATTCTGGCTTTATTTTGCTATGAAAAGTTACCAACAACCCGGGCATTATGGGACCGCGAGGCACCCATTACTCGCCATCGTTGTTACTCCATATTACATCAGCTACCTGCCAATAAAGTTCCGTCAAAATCAGTCCAGCCATTTCAGAGATTAGCTGATACAAACAGACAGACAGAAAGACAAACAAAATATTGTTTTGGTGTACCATGTGCAAGTAGAAAAAAGCGGTTCAATATAGGTTTAAATCATTTATTCTCAATAAAGACAAAAAGTCACTTACAAGAGAATACAGAATAACATTTTGTACAAGCGAGTTAGTAATGGTCGCCGAAACAGGCCAGAACATTATTATATATGTTACGGTAAATCTGATTAATTGAAAATTATTAATATTTTTACAAAATTATTAATAATAACCACATGTTTTGGTAAATGTGAATAAACGATCGAAATTTATTACTTTTAGTAGTAATTATTAATATTTCACGACACATATTGGTAAAAGTTATAATATTAATAAACTAAACGGCTAAACCTAGTGCTAACTGAAGATAAGTATGATACACGTAGGTTTAACCGCATGTGGTCGGTTACACCTACATAGGTTTAGCCGGTTAGAACTAGGTCTAACCTCGGGACTTGCTGGCACCCCGACTCGGATAATTTAGGTTAGAAGATGGTGGTGGTTATTTTTTTTTAACCACGCAGAAGTAGGAGCCCCGCGGAGCGGGGCTCCGTCGACTTGCTCCTGTGAAGGAAGTTTACTTATTACATTTATCACTACTAGGGTCAATTATTAATAACAACCGACAAATGTGATTAATTAATCACTTTAACCTCGAGTTTCGGTAATTATTAATAATCTATATATATAATAATATTCAACCCAAATTCTTGGCAAATACATCATTTTCTTACATGTGCACTAGAATTTTGTAATCCGTAGCACCGGTATTAACATCGGCCATGTTGTGTACATAAAAGAAAGTTCCAATAAAATTCCCTATCTCAAAAAATGCTGAACAGAGTTCGATGAAACTTGCAGTATTCCCTAAGGTGAACGATCCCTAGTACAACAAAAAAAACAATTTTGAAAATCGGTCCACAATTCTGCCGTGCAGGCCCTAAAGTGCAGTAAGAGGAAAAAAGCAGTTTCGAGAAAACCGCGAAAAACTTTTTAACTCTGTTTTTTTTAGTATTATTAATGTTTATGGTGCCTACTTTTATTGCTAGGAGGACTAAGTGACACCAAAGATGGTATTTACAAAAACAAATGTTAATTTAGTTTATTAGATTTTAATTAAAATCGGATTTTTTAAAATCATAGCAGTTACTGCACGCAAAAAGTTACTCATATGCAGATTAAAATGCGGTAAAAATACTCGATACTGCATTCTTGTCTGCATTTTAATTTGTGTCTTGAACTAATGCACATGTAGTATAAGTATAAATATAACAATTTCTTTCTTAGTATTATATTAGTATGTTTAAGGTAGGAATTTACAGAAAAAAAATACATTTATTTATACAACGTGTAACTTTAATAGCGCACAACCTCTCGTGTGGTAAATCAGCCCATGTTACTGAACAATATTTGTTCTAAGACTTATGGAAACTCTCAAAACAAAATTTTGCTTTTTCATACAAAATGAGAAATTGATCGGGCTTCTCAGTATTAAAAATAATTTTTATTGCGAAATTCCAAAAATCTTAAAACAAACATTGTTTCGGTAATATGGGCTGAGTTATTCCACGAGAGATTGTGCGCTATTAACGTTATACGTTGCATATAAAATTGATGTTTTAAGTCCAGTCAACGCCGAGTTTTGCCCTACAAAAGGTGGTGTAATTTTTTTTTATATTGCTTAACTATATGCTGCTCATGAAAAAATTATATTTTCGATCTCAAGGAGTGTCTGCGTTAGCTACTATCTAAGATTGAAGGGGTCTGGTCGTTCTTTTTCACATAATGCTTCAACAGCTTACTTTATGACAATGTCTAAGAGAAGTTTAAAGACAATGAAATCCAACAACAAATGATATTTATACGTTACGTATATTTCGTTTATTTAGACTCATGAAACTTGTTTTACCGAATGCGTATTAGACGCTAAGGTGTCTAAAGTAAAGGACAACTGAAAAAACAAGTTAATTTATGATCACATCAAGTTCTTTCCACTCGATTCAGTGTTATTGTCTTTATCTTCCTAAATTAAGAAGAAAAAAAATTAATATGAAAATGTATTTTATTCATTATAACCACAGAAAACAAATATCCGCAATACATACAAAAAATCCCTGTATAAAAGAAAAAACTAACTGGCTGACTGACTGATGGATCAACGCCCAGCCGAAACCGCTAGGTGTAGAAGTATAAAATTTTGCACAAGTATTCCAAATTCTTTTTTCAATTCCATTCCATAAATGAAGTACCAAGGGCGGATTTTTGAAAATTCATCCCCTATGAGGTTTAAAAATGGGATTAAAGTTTCTATGAAAATAATTTAATCTGACTGGATTTACTTAAAACTTTCCAATGTACAAAAGTCAATAAAATCGTGGGCAAAATACAAATGCGTAGATGATTACTTATCATTGTTGAGTGTTCTTCCTCTTTTAACTTTGTTTCTATATGACTGACACAGAAACATGGGATTTTTCAATTAAATGGCACATTGATTTATATACCGACAGTATTTGGTTTCCGACTATAGATACTTTAAGGGGGTATTTAGACCCATTTATATCGACAAATCTGCTTATAAAAAAACACTTCGCAAATGGCGGCCTTTTTGTTTTTTAATCGGCCGAACTGAAAATGTACATTTTCAGTAGTACAATAAAATCCAAATATCTTTGAAACCAAGAGATCTATATACATGCAAATAACTTTATTGTGAAGATAAACGTTTTACCTTCTTTCTTACCAAAGTTTTCTAGAAAATAAAAAAAAAGATACAAAAAACATGGGAATACACTAAATTGTACACAAAAGTTACTGATTGTTTTCACAAATTCACTCTAGCTCGAAAATTTCCCCTGATTTTTTCTTGGGTTTTTGTGGTAAATAAGAAGAATTCGACTGATTGAGAGAGAGAGTTAGCGACAAATTCTGACTAGAACGCAGTAAAATATGACCTGTACCTGCAGTGAAATTAGTAAAATCGTTCAAGTTGCCAATTAAAATACAGTAACAGAGTGTCATACTGTGTTTTAATTAGTATTTAAGTTATTTTAATCTTTTGATAATACCGAGTATACTGCAGTAAATAATGAACATACTGCACTTAAGTTGGTTTTCACGATATAAAATTACTTCAATAGCACTAAATAAAATACCACATTTTATTACTTTGCTGCATATTAATATGTAGTTCATGTGAAATAAACTAGTGACCAATCATGCAGTATTAACTTTTTTGGCACAAAAACTACTCACTGCGTTTTAATTTATATTCCTTAATATTTTTTTGGGTGTAGAATACAGATTTTTTGTGGTGATATTGATATTTACTGCGTTTAACTTGGTAAAGTGAGGGGTCGTGGTAGACGTAACTGCTATAACTGTATTTTAGTTGGTATTGTAATATTTTCAGGCACTGAAAAACTTTTACTGCTTACATTAATTTGATTTTTTAACCGTTTAAAGCATGCTAACAAATACCTGATTAGATATTCATGTTCCTTATAACATGACCATTAAGGTTCAATATTCAACAAAAAAATTACAAAAATGCTGTTACTGCGTTTTAGGGCCTGCACGGCAGAATTGGCGAAGTAATCGCGTAACAAACACGCAAAAAGTAAAGATCATCATGTCATCCAAGTAGGCGAAATTAATAAAAATGCTCACAAAATAAAAAGTACTGAACCAAATTTGATGAATATACACTTCTGGACACATCTATTGGCCCACCTTAGAGTTTAGGTTTCGATGGCCCCTACCGAAATATAATTGCTAGATTGAGCTAAAACTGTTGATGCAGTTTTAAACCTGATACATTTTACCATCTTTTTCGATCGTATTGTTTTAAATTTGAATTCAGAATACCATACGACATGGAGCTACGCCTAACAAGTCGGATATGCGCCTTGTTAAAGGCAATTGATTTTTGAATAAAAAACATGTTTTATCAAATAAAGGTTTAATTTAATAACGCGTGTTGCCTCCATGGGCGTCTACCACAGCTCTCATACGATTAGGCATAGAGTTTATCAACCGCTCTATGAAATTTTGAGGGATCATCTCCCATTCCTCTTCTATGGTAGTTTTCAACTCCTGCATCGTCTGGGCAACTGGCTGACGAGCCCTAACACGTCTTTTTAGCTCGTCCCACATGTGCTCAATGGGGTTCATGTCTGGGCTTCTGGCTGGCCAGTCCATAACTGTGATGTTCACATCCCGAAGATATTCCCTGACGATGCCGGCCGCATGGGCTCTTGCATTATCATGCATAAAAAGTAAATTTGGGCCCACATAGTCCGCGTATGGTATCACGTGAGGTTCTAAGCACTCACGAATGTACCTTTCAGCATTTAATGTTGGCAGCCGTGGTCCTGTAACAACCTCAAGTTGAGTTTTGCCGCTCGCGGATATACCGCCCCAGACAGTCCATGAGCCACCGCCATAAGCAGTCCTCTCTTCAACGCAGCATTCTGCGAAACGCTCTCCCTTACGTCGGTAGACCTTCTGCCTTCCATCATTGCCATGTAACACAATTTTAAGCTCATCAGAAAAGAGTACACGGCTCCAATCTTGCTGTGTCCAATTTAAATGACTGCGTGCGAAATGAAGGCGCGCTGTTCGGTGGGCTCGCGTTAGTTTGGGCCCATTGGCTGGCTTGTGTGGTACCATATCGCGTTCTTTTAACCTTCTCCGAACAGTTCGAGCGCTCACGGATACTCCGTGGAAGTCGCGAAGTTGGTTTTGTATCTCAATGGAAGTAAGGTGACGATTTCTCAAGCTGGTCGTCACGATGAATCGATGCTGCCTTTCAGTTGTGACCCGAGATTGTGGCCTTCCTTGGCGACGAACAAAGCCGCCAGTCTCTAGGTACGTCCGATAAACATTTCGGACCGCAGATCGACTTAAATTAAGTTGAGCACTCAAGTTTCTTTGGCTGTGTCCGGCCTGAATAAGTGCCACAGCTTGGGCGGTGACTTCAGGTGAAGTATCCATAGATTATTGATAGAACCTCACCTTAATGTTAAGAATAAGTAATGTTTGTTGCAAAACCAAAGATATCAATCACTTTTTCAAGAATTAAATCCAAGTAAACCAATAAAACCAAGTTTTCTTAGTATTCGATTGTTTGATATCAATAAACAGGCTCCAAATTGTGTTCTGTTTCTTTAAATTCTGTGTTCGAAATTCAAAAAAAGACTATTGAATTAAATTGTGAATGTGCCAGGTTCAAAACTGTATAAAAACTTTTTGCTCGACCTAATATAAAATTTTAGCTAGGACCAAACGAAACTGAAAATACAAGGTGGGCCAATAGATGTGTCCAGAAGTGTATTTATGGGACCACACTGCAAGTATCCTGCATCGAATAAAAAAAGAATCACACTAATCGGACTAGAAACCTCGGAGTAATCGATGTACATACATAAAAAAAAAAAATAAAAAAAAAAAAAAACATACCGACCGAATTGAGAACCTCCTCCTTTTTTTGAAGTCGGTTAAAAATGAAACCCGTTTTCCGTTGTCACGACATAACATGAAAACGGCTTGACCGATTCGGGTAATTATTTTTTTGTTATGTTTGTAACCATCGGGACCGGGTTTTAGACCGGGTCCTCCACCCGTGCGAAGCCGGGACGGGCCGCTAGTAATAGATAATTATTAATAATCTTCAATTATTCACTCTTACCGTAACATACATACAACATGTCCCAAAATTCAACGATAAGCCCCGACCAGAGGATAGACCTACTAATGACTAAACCTACTAATGAAAAAAAGTACCTCTACTTTTTTTTTAATTACTTAAAAAAATGGAAATTCTTCGAAAATGTATACCCCTTATGACACTTTTAACTACCATGACCAAGATTCCTTACAAACTATACTGTACTGTTTAATTAATAAAGAGAATAACATTTATACTTAATGTAATGTAATAAAATAATCAAATGAGTGCTCGCAGCCTCGCACCAACGGTGGGGCAGCAGGGACTGTCAGACTTGTACTATCTGTAATTCACGGTGTCCTTCAATAGCCCTTTACGTTCCGGGGTCACGGTAGTTCGTTAGACCCGCGGCACACATTAAAACTATTAAAATACACGTATTACATTGACTATATGCGTTCACCAAACACCTGTTACTCGCACGCCCTTAGCAGCTGTCGCCTCGCCTGGCTGTACATACTCATTCCAAAACGTTTACTTAAAAACATATCTAAATTTTAACTTTACAGGAGAAAGTTTATTTTTCCTCATCAAACGTGCACTTTTGAATGCGCCTGGCACATACTTGTGCACCTTGTAATCGCCTGTCATTTTTTCCAAGATTTACAATAAATAAACTACATGCTGTTAAATTTTCAAGCTTACAGGAACAAGTTTTTTTTTTCATTTTTTTTTACACTTTCAAAACTAAATGGTTTGATGACGTGCACGGCTGAGGCCTGCCAGGTCGTCGCTATTACCCATAATATGCTATAAACTATAAGTTTACAAAGTTTTAACCTTACAGGACGACCGTTAGTCGAAGGTTCAGCAGCTCTCCAGCTACTATGTATGTATAGAGTATAGATGTATAGATTAAATAGGTACCTATTATTTGTATCTTGTTACTAGTGAATTTAATTGTTACAGGTGGCCTTGGCCTTCGCACAGGAGAGCTCGAGCACACCTTTATTTCGTAGTTTATTTGGAGGTAGTCTGAAAGTAGTTGGCACGGCAGCAGAAGGTGGGCTGAGAGTAGCTGGAGGTTTGGTGGACCTAGCTACTGGGGTAGCTGGAACTGGGCTGAACCTAGCTGGCGCGGTAGCAGGGAGTGTGGCGGATGTATTAAAAAAAGAAGGTAAGCACTTTTTTTAATCTTTTTTTTATTGTAAACAATAAACAAAACGCTTTGAGAGGAGACTCCGGTAAAAGGACATGTCATATCAACCTAGAGTGTGCAACTTTTGATACACTTAGGTTATAATCTTGTTTTGCACAAAATTGAGTCGCGTTCGGCCAGTCGATACGTCGTACGTCATATTTCAGGCTCCCCACAATCCCCCGCATACATCCTGCCTACTGAATTATTATAAAACAATTTTGATACGGTAGGAACATTACTCTACTACTCTCTCTCTAGTTTTAGAAATTGTTGCATGATTTGGTTTGTAATAATACGAGTATCACACGAGTGTTTTAATACTATTTAAATACTCTTAATTTATATTACTTAAACACAATCGTGCATAACTAATAAAACCTAAAAAAGGTCAGTGCAGCAGTCATGCTGGCGAAGGAAGAGGCGGGACGCCTGAGAGAGAGGACAGCGTTCGATTCTGCAACAATTCACCGACGACCGGTTCTTCATTGGACGTTTAGCTTATAGACGTTTCACCGATAGACTCTTCCACCTTTCGACTTTTCGCCGATAGGACGATTCATTTATGCCCGGGTCATCGATAAAACCTTTCACCTAGGAACTTTTCGCCGATAGGACGATTCGTTTACATCCGTTTTATAAATATACTCAGACAACAATGGACTTTTTGATGGTGAAGATGATAAGTTTAAAAGAGTTTAAAGAGTTATAGGTTAATCGTCGTGTTGGCAAAACGTTCGTTGTTGAAAGAGTCTATTGATGAAACGAATCGTCCTATCGGCGAAACTCGGTTGCGCCCTGAGATCGCGCCGGACCTCTTCCCGCCGGGTATCGTTCAACCTAAGGAATACTGCAAGTTTCATCAAAATCGGCTCAGTAGTTTTTAAGATAAGGATTGAATGAAAGATATAACGATGTTATTACCGGTGCTACGGATTAAAAAAAATTAGTGCACATGTAAGAAAATGATGTATTTGACAAGAAATGTGGTCGAATATTTAAACTAAAAAGAGTAAAGCGCCGTATTCACGTTCCATCTTGCTGTACGTCCCGCCAAGGTCATACACGATACACGAAGCAAAAACACCGTGATTATGACGTACTGGACGTACGTCAAGCCTATTCACGTTGTTTTTGCGTCGTGAATCGTGCATGACGTACAGCCGTGACAGATGGTGAATACGGCGCTTAAAATAAAAACTTTTTCAAAAAAAAAAGTAACTACCTTCAAAAACAACCAAAAAGATGGGTAAAATAACCTACAAAACTTTTCTCTCGGAAGTCGGTGGCAAAAAAGACAATGAAATTAATAAAAAGAAAGTCACCGACTTCCGAAAGAAAAGTTCGTGTAGGTTATTTGACCCTTTTTGTGGTTGTTTTAACATTTTTTTTAGAAAAAAGTTTTGTATGATATAAGTAACGAAAATTTTCTATAATGTCCTGTCCATTTGTGTTGGTCAATGTTTGATGATACTATTAGTATGTTTATTCTATATTGCAGAAAAGACAACTCAGAAACCCTTGACAACAAAGAAACAGGAGGCAACAACTAAGGCAGTCGATACAACTCAAAAACTAGAGACAACAACTAAGGTAGTCGAGACAACTCAAAAACCAGAGACAACAACTAAGCCAGCAGAGACAACTCAAAAAATAGAGACAACAACTAAGCCAGTCGAGACAACTCAAAAAATAGAGACAACAAATAAGCCAGCCGAGACAACTCAAAAAATAGAGACAACAACTAAGCCAGTCGAGACAACTCAACAACAAGAGACAACAACTAAGGCAGCCGAGACAACTCAAAAAATAGAGACAACAACTAAGCCAGTCGAGACAACTCAACAACAAGAGACAACAACTAAGGCAGTCGAGACAACTCAAAAAATAGAGACAACAACTAAGCCAGCCGAGACAACTCAAAAAATAGAGACAACAACTAAGGCAGCCGAGACAACTCAACAACAAGAGACAACAACTAAGGCAGCCGAGACAACTCAAAAAATAGAGACAACAACTAAGGCAGCCGAGACAACTCAACAACAAGAGACAACAACTAAGGCAGCCGAGACAACTCAACAACAAGAGACAACAACTAAGGCAGCCGAGACAACTCAACAACAAGAGACAACAACTAAGGCAGCCGAGACAACTCAACAACAAGAGACAACAACTAAGGCAGCCGAGACAACTCAAAAACCTGAGACAACGACATTAGTAGACACAACTCAACAACAAGAAACAACAACTAAGGCAGCCGAGACAACTCAAAAATCTGAGGCAACGACATTACTAGACACAACTCAACAACAAGAAACAACAACTAAGGCAGCCGAGACAACTCAAAAACCTGAGACAACGACATTAGTAGACACAACTCAACAACAAGAAACAACAACTAAGGCAGCCGAGACAACTCAAAAACCTGAAACAACGACATTACTAGACACAACTCAACAACAAGAAACAACAACTCAGACAGCCGAGGTAACTTATACAACTCTGGCATAGAAGCTACCGTTCATAATGACAGAGGACCGATTTCAAAATAACGACAGAACACGGCTTTGGTTTTATAATTATTACGACCCCACATTATTTTCTTAGCGTACCTATTCATGATTGGATGATTGGGACTTCTTGCTGCTTCTGACGTCTTCATGCTTAATGTATTGTGAATTTAAATATTTTTTATTAAATAACTCTCGTCATGGCAATGGTAACACGTCTCAGCAATAAATATTTAGTTTAATTCAAAATTATAATGGTGAATAGTGTTTTTGTTGCAATCCTTAAGGGCCGCATATACGGTACGATTAGTCTATACGATCGATCAGATGAAAATCGTGACGATTGATCGCATCAAAAATGTCGCTCATACACAAAACGACTGGTCGTAACGATCGATCATATTTACTTGTTTGAAGCTGAAGGATAACTGACGATTGATCGCTACGATATTCATGATAGCATGAGTTTTTTTTTGCGATTTCCGACATCGTCTTCGATCAACGACGATATTACTAGACTCCTAATAACAGGCGACCGATGTCTGTCAACACATTAGGCAAAAAAGTCTTATATCCGTCTTATTTCGACCACTCCTGTGAGCCGTAAACATACCTTGACCTACCTTGCAGTACCACGTCCCCCTCGCTCACGTAGTACCTCAGCGAGTTGAAAAGTTTTTGTTCCTTAGATCGTGTTTGCGGAGTCTAGTAACATATAGTCGTTGTCTTCGATTAAGTAAATTGTTAACGATACTGACATACACCATCGATTCGTCGTTTCAATCGGTGAGACCAGTACCGTCAGCACGAGTTTTCAGTATTTGAGACGTAAAGTAAACTGGAACTTTGACGACTTCAAATTGACAATTTTCAAGAAAAATTGGTTCCTTCTTCGCACACCAGAGGCGCTGTACCATATTTCCATACAATAAACGCTGTAAATACTGGAAAAACTCTGTAAAGTAAAAAAGAGAAAACTCGTGCTAGGGGTACTGATGGGATGACTATAATGCCATGGAAGCTGGGTAGATCTTTGGTGAAAATCTCATTCGGCGTAAATACAATGGCTTGAATAGCAGAGTAGCAACTATGTATTTGAGCCGTGAGCCTAAAAACGTTAGGAAATACAAAATAAAATAGAACGAATGCAATTACAACGTATAATTATAGAGAAGGGGGTTGTCTAAGCGGCGAGCGTGCAAAGCATAGCGGTGCCGCGCTTGACCCAGAACTCGGAGCTCTCCTTACCGGACGGCAAGTCGACCGCCACCACGAACGCGCCCATGCGCAGCGGGTAGTAGTAGCACGGGCACACGTACCGGTCTGTCGGAACACAACTTTTTTATACTCTTAGGCTTCCCATTCGACGGTAGCTTTTTTTTTGTGATTTTGACTGACGGGCAAACCTATCGTCTAATGCGATGATTGACGTTTGCATGACGAAAATTGTAGGCGATAAAAATTCCATCATTCAACCATCATTCATATTTGTTGGAAATGATTGACCGTCTAATGGGGCGCCTTAAGGATTTAACCAATGACACGATGCGATTTCAATTCGACCATCGTCGTCGTGGAGATCGTGTTTTGTTTTTCATCTACTCGTATACAATCGCGAATTTTATGTCATATGTCGTAGTAGTAAGGTTGATTTTCACTTGTAGTTGTTTCCATCTAGGTACTCGTATACAACCGCGCATTTTATGTCATATGTCGTAGTAGTAAAGTTGATTTTCACTTGTAGTTGGAATCGGTCGAATTGCGTCGCATCGCCCCATAGATAAGCTCCTATAATCATACAGTATGTATGACATCATGTGCTGGCATCGCCATCTGAGCCGAGCTTGTCGTGAAACTTCCCAATTGTCATACCTACGTTGGATCATCATGATTACGGTTCAAGTTCCTATGACATTTTCTTTTTGGCTTGGTATAATCATCAAATGAGTCCTCCCGAATCCAGGGCAGCGCGGGAGGGACTGTCAGAGTCGTCTAAAATCCACGGTATCCTTCAATAGCCCTTTACGTTCCGGGTCACGGTACTTCGTTAGTCCCGCGACCCCGGCAGGCTAAGTTTCAATGACATGAGGTGACTTACTTCGCATGCGTTTGCCGGTGATGCGCACAGGCTTAAAGTGTATGGGCGACATGGGAAACACCAGTTGCATGGGCAGCGGCTCCTGCAGACAGCCGTCCTTGCGGAACCACGACGCTCCCTCCAGGTACTGGCCCCTACAATACACACCAATTCATTTAGAAACAAATTTTACCCACGATTTCGTCGACCAGCCCCTAAATGCTGAATACTCACCCTTTTGGCTTATTAACTTGATGAAAATTACGCTCAGTTTTTTTTTTGTCATCGCACGTCATGATTTTTTTCAACTTTACTTTAAAAAAAAATACCCACTTTACGTGTTCAGGAGGTACCCAAAAAAAAATATTTTACGAGATTTTATTTTACCACTTTTTCGGTACAACAAATCCGTATATTTACACCAAATTACAGCTTTCTAGTACTGGGCGTCTCTGAGGTAAGGTACGGACGTGTATAAGGGTTCCTTGTTGACTACAGAACCCTAAAAATGTATGTGGATTTCCCTCTGTTGGTCAACTTTTTACTTTTTCATCGTGGTCAAATCATCAAATGAGTCCTCCCACCCAGAACAGGGCACGGGGGTACTTTCAGACTCGTACTGACTAAAATCCACGGTATCCTTCAACAGCCCTTTACGTTCCGAGGTCACGATAATTGCTTAGTCCCGCGAAGAATAATCCTGTATAAAATATTATTATTAGTGGAGTGCCTCTCGGAATCCAGGACAAGTCAATGAATCTTCATATAAATTTTTGAAATGTGTTTGAACAACATATAGAAAAATGTTGTGGTGTGGTGTGTGTACCTGATGTAGACGCCGCCGTCGCGCGGCGGGCGCACGAAGCCGGCCTCCTCCAGCGGCATGACGGTGAACTCCCAGCACAGCGTGTCGATGGGCCAGCCCTCGCCGCGGGCCGTCGTCTGCAACACCGACAGATAATAATACCGGTGCACAGGTATCGGTGGTAAATATCGCAAAAAGCATCGTAGGAACTAACGTAGCGTTTGTCGCTGTAACCAACGATCTTTCATTGCGACGTACGAAGGCATCTCATCTCGATGAATGAATGAAGTCGGTGGGCGCCACGAAGGCCGGCAGCCAGCACAGCGTGGGCGACGTTGGCCCAGCCCTGCATCACATCTCTCTCACACGTACCTGCATGACGGCGGTGAGGAAGCCGGTGGGCGCCACGAAGGCCGGCAGCCAGCACAGCGTGGGCGACGTTGGCCCAGCCCTGCATCACATCTCTCTCACACGTACCTGCATGACGGCGGTGAGGAAGCCGGTGGGCGCCACGAAGGCCGGCAGCCAGCACAGCGTGGGCGGCGCGCGCGGTGCGTTGGCCCAGCCCTGCAGGTGAGCGCCGCGCAGGAACAGCTCGCGGCACCACGCGCCCAGCGGCTTCATAGACGGACGACCTGCAACCGACTGAGCTGGCCTCAACGGAACAGTGGCCACTGCATCCATGAGCCTATTCTTTAATCGCTGTTTGATAAAGCGACACAGCCAGCTACGAAGCGAGCGATCGAGAGACGGGCGAGGCGAAAAAAAAAACTTTTTTCAAAAATAATAATGTAACCAAAAAAAAATTTGTATTTTTTTTAAATTATTATTTTACTCGTTTTAGTCTAAATATTCAACTCAAATTCTTGTCAAATACAGCATTTTCATACATGTGCACTTGAATTTTGTAATCCGTAGCACTGGTATTAACGTCGCTTATGTACACAATTAGCTAATAAAATTTCTTATCTCAAAAACTACTGAACCGATTTTGATGAACTTGCAGTATTCCCTAAGTTGAACAATACCTAGTATAACAAAAATGAATTACTTTAATCGGACCAGTACTTTCGGCGATATGCGAACACAAACTAAATCAGTCGATGCCTACCTACTCCTTACTGTTAAGGAGTTGTACCTTCCATCATCAGCTCAGCTACGCAAGTACTTACATTACTTCATAAAATTTGCGAAAAACGATGTGTAAGCCTATAAAATTTGAGGGTTTTTTTTTTTACGTGGTAAAATCATCAGATGAGTCCTCCCTCCCCGTGCAGGGCGGGGGGGACTGTCAGACTTGTACTGACTAAAATCAACGATTTCTTTCAACAGCCCTTTATGTTCCGGGGTCACGGTGATGGTATAAGACCCGCGACCCCGGCAGGCTTTAGCCCTCTGAGAGGGGGCCTCGTCATTATGCTGACGCTCTATGAGGCGCGCGTGGAACACGACGCGCCGTCGACCCGGGCATGGTCCATGGTCGGACAGCGAGTTGCCCTTTACTCGCCGCCCGCATGCCCGAAAAAAATTTGAGGGTTGCCCTCGATTTCTAAAAGACCCCATCATCAGATTTTGAAGCATTCAAATAAAAAAAGAATCATGACAATCGGTTCCCAGTCGCAAGTTATGAGGTAACAAACATAAAAAATACAGTCGAATTGATAACGTTCTCCTTTTTTTGAAGTCGGTTAAAAACCGAAAGAAAACAACCAAGTAGGTATCAATATCGGGTAAAAATTTGAGCTCATAAATATTTTTTTTTCTTTTTAGGTATTTGCTATTTTAGCGGCAAAAGAAATAAATGTCAATTCATTTTATCAGTCCATTCTAATCAAAGAAGAAACGGTAACTTATGTTTCAAAATACAGTCTTTACCTTGAAGTGATCCCTATTTGATACTGCTAGACTAGTCCATACATGGTAGTACCGATGAAGGGGGCTTAATAAAAAAGTTTGACAAGAAATTAGTTAAATAAACTTCAAACTCCCGACGGAAAATTGAGGGGTGTCGATATAAGTTTTGAGTTTTTAAATAACTCCCGACGGAAAATGAGGGGTGCTATATAAGTTTGACGTGTCTGTCTGTCGCATCATATCATGTCATGTCTATATGCCCGAACGGATGAAGCGATTTCAATTTCCTCTTTTTTAAGGTACGTGCGAGTGTAAACTAGACCATGTGTTTTTGAACGAAAATCGGTTGAGCCCCATTTCAAGTTTGTGGTGGTGGAAAGTGGGGAAAGAGTAACCGATGTTCCCCCTGCTTGTAATACAGGGTGATTTTTCACTGGGCGTGACCGGCTACTTTCCGAAACTATGAGGAATATCGTAAAAACGTTGAAAGGATCCTCGAAGGCCCGATTTGACGAAAACTAAAACATGTACTAAATGCAATCCGGTGTCCTTCAATAGCCCTTTACGTTCCGGGGTCACGGTAGTTCGTTAGACCCGCGGCACACATTAAAACTATTAAAATACACGTATTACATTGACTATATACATTGAGAGCAGTGGTGGCCCAGTGGTATCGGTCGCGACTTACGAGTTGTAGGTCGTAGGTTCGAACCCCGTCAGGCGTATTACGTTGTATAATTTATTTCGTCATCACTGCTCTCAAAACGGTGAAGGAAAACATCGTGAGGAAACCGGCATGTCCTAGAACCAAAAATTCGAAGATATGTGACATCTACCAATCCGCACTGGGCCCGCGTGGTGGATTATTGCCCACTCCCTCTCTCAGAGAGGAGGCCTGTGTCCCAGCAGTGGGAACGTTATAGGCTGTTGATGATGATGACATTGACTATATGCGTTCACGTAACACCTGTTACTCGCACGCCCTTAGCAGCTGTAGCGTCGCCTGGCAAGGACTTGTGCTATTCAAAACCGCCTGTCATTGTACATACTCATTCCTAAACGTTTACTTAAAAACATATCTAGATTTTAACTTTACAGGAGAAAGTTTTTTTTCCTCATCAAACGTGCACTTTTGAATGCGCCTGGCACATACTTGTGCACCTTGTAATCGCCTGTCATTTTATTTCCAAGATTTACAGTAAATAAACTACATGCTGTTAAATTTTCAAGCTTACAGGATCATGTTTTTTTTTTTCAATTTTTTTTACACTTTCAAAATTAAATGGTTTGATGACGTGCACGGCTGAGGCCTGCCAGGTCGTCGCTATTACCCTTAGCATGCTATAAACTATAAGTTTACAAATTTTTAACCTTACAGGACGACCGTTAGTCGAAGGTTCAGCAGCTCTACAGCTATGAAAGGGAATATTGATGACTTAAAAGAGAGTTTTCTTAGCATCATTTGATGTCGCAGGACTATCGAATACTGTGACTCTGGAGCGTAAAGGGCTATTGAAGGAAATAGTGGATTTCAGTCAGCCCTGCTCTCCATGGAATGACTCATGATTTTAACACGCTAAAAAAGCATCGTTTGATGAGAAAATTGCTTTGCAATGGTGCTAAAAATGATTTGTCATGTGGGTTGTTATATACATAGTTTCCTTTGGCCGAACTCACTAATTGCTAGACCATCCAAGGTTTTAACTAAACTTAAGGCTACATAGGCTTGGCCTTTTGCGAAAGTACATTTGGTTAAGTAAACCATAACTTTTTCAACTGTCGTTCCTTGCAACCCGCTCAACTATATGATAAATATATGTATAAGTATGTACCGGAAAAAGAAACGTAGATAATAAATATTTTGGAGCGGCCCCCGAACGCGACGTACTTTTTTATATTTTCGCATAAACTGCTCAATAACAACATTGACTGCCCACAATTATTACAGAAATTCAATTTCAGAGTACCCCGTAGACCACCTCGCAAACCCATAACACCCCTAGTTCCACCTCCTCGCCATACAGTATTTGGTATTAATTCGCCTGTACCTCGCATATGCAAGCTTATCAATGAATCCAGCGACCTGGCTGACGTCCACTCAGATTCAGTGTCAGCGTTTGTCAGACATGACAAACGTGGGAAAACTAATGGCTAGCAATTTAATTTAATATGTTATCTAGATTGTAAGTACGTAGAATTAAGTTACTAAATTATTTAACACTAAAAGATGTTGATACTAAAATCATTTTGCATGTGGTGTTTACCTGTAATTGGTTGTACAGTTAGATTTAAGACACCAATACTTTTAAGTTCCTATGTGTATTATATCTGTAACAACTGTTGGTAAACCTAAATAAATAAATATTAATACAGTACTTTAACATTGAGATTTTGTATTTTTTTTTTGGTAATTTTCAAAGGGAAATAGGTTTTTATGTCGGGGTTTCTTTTTTTAAGTTTTATCGTACCTCTTAGCCAAACGCCGGGCGTCCTGCCCTCAAATATGCAGAGGTACATGTCTTCTAGCATCTCCGACATTACGACCAGACCTTCGATGGCACGTCGCAGCTCCTGAATCAAAGAGCCGAGCATGTAGAACAAACCAGTCTAACATCCACGGAACGACCTCGGAACTGAATCTTAAGGCACTTCCTCACCGGGAGCATTCGCGTGTACAGTACTCTCAAATTAATAATGCGCATGCAAATCTTCGCCAATTTTCGTATTCCCGGAAACACCCGAATCATTGAATCGAAGAGAGCCCTAAACAATGCACTTGCATTTTGCACCTTTTTCGAAAGAATCAGGAGTCAATGTGAAACAATTGAAAACAATTCGGGCGGTCGGCGGCTGTCGCCGGTCAGTCGAAGGTCCGTCAGTCGTCTTTATATATTGGTGGTGACTGCACGTGTTCTCTCTGTGTGGAATTAAATAGAGCTGATATTACAAAACACCTAATTCTACTAAATTATTTATGAAGAAAATGCACTTAACCTATATACATCTCTATATACATATCGTCTTCCGACGCTCGGAGAATACGACCGTTGCCGAACAGTGACGAAGATTTCTATGTGCATTATTAATTTGGGAGTACTGTAATGTAATATTATAGATTCGACTTTGAGAATTACATTACACTACCTAAGAGCGTTCAACTACATTTGGTATAGATTTGATAAATGTGCGCATTGTATTGCTCGGTTCTCCTCTTTCTTTCGATGTCACTGATGAAATGATCGAATCTGTAATAGGGTGAGATCCCAGAGCACCCAGTCCTCCGTAATTTTAGCAAATCTGAAAATTTGAGGATTTCTAGTCTACTATGTAGGACAGTATGCGTACTTACTAGCTTGAAAGTGGGTAGGTAGCGAGGTAGCGCGATCTAAAGGTGTGTAAAAACTTTTTGGATTTTTCGAAAATCTCATGTTTGTGAAAAGGGGTATTCGTGGATATTTTTCAAGGAATGAAAAATTGAGCAGCGAGCAGTTGTTTTTATGAACGCTGTTTACACGTTGAGGTATTCAAGTTTAAGGAAGGGGTCCTCAAAATTTCAGCTTTTGCTTAAACGACGTAGTTCTGGGGGCACTGGGATCTTGGTCTATAACGTTATATTACAGGTAAATGCTCGCGTTGAGGAAGCGCCTTTAGAGATCGAGCTCAGCTCTGGTGGGGTCAGCTAATTACAATACTTTCTAAAGGGGGCTGGGGTCAGCTAATTATAATACTTTCTAAAGTGGGTTGTGGTCAGCTAATTACAATACTTTCTAAAGGGGGCTGGGGTCAGCTAATCACAATTCTGTTTAAAGTGGGTTGGGTTTAGCTAATTACCATAATTTCTAAAGTGGGCTGGGGTCAGCTAATTACAATACTTTCTAAAGCGGGCTGAGGTCAGCTAATAACAATATTTTCTAAAGTGGGCTGGGGTCAGCTAATAACAATACTTTCTGAAGTTTATCTTGGCCTGATGTCAAAGATTCACTGACATCGCTGAATCGCTGAGATGCTGAGCTACTCTGCTGACCCCCTTCAGATGAAACTAAGGTTGCCATCTGTCCGGGTTTCCCCGGATTTGTCCTAGTTTAGAGGGCACCCGGGGAGCGTCCTAGGAGGGCTTCATTTTTAGCCCGGGTTTAAGAATTAACCGTCTTACCATAAGATAGATAAAAATCTGTTGAACTGCAGATGTTAAAGCGACATTTCACCTTATTATAAGGGTCGTTTTACAGTTACACTTTTTTTAGACAAGCGTTTAACAGATGTTTATCTTTTAGTGGTAAGGCGTTTAAAGTCTTTGTGTCGTCCGCGACACACGCACAGTTAACCTCCTTCTCCCCCCCCCCCCGACACAGTTGCCACGGTGCGCACTTAGGCTCATTACACACCAACGACCATATTTTACTAGACTCCGCATGCACGATCTAAGGAACAAAAACTATTCTGTCAACTCGCTGAGGTACTACACGTAAGCGAGGGGACGGGGTACTGCGTTGTAAATAAGACAGACATAAGATTTTTTTGCCTAATGTGTTGACAGACATCGGTCGCCTGTTTTAGGAGTGTAGTAATATATCGTCGTTGTTACGCACTGTCGACTGGTCGCCGGCTTCTTGGTCGACAGCGACTGTAACTTTCATTAGTATAAATAGGTGTTTACGTACTTGGTCGCCAGTCGCTCGCCTATGTTTCGGTCACCGTGGAACTGGGGGGCCAATCCTCGGTTTTAGAGAAGGTGTCGAACTCGACAAAATTTTCTAATGACGTCAATTTTTAGACATATTTTAAAAGTTGCTATGTCAAATTCGCCATTTGTCGAAGGCTAACGTTAGAGTTCAGTAAAATTTGTCGAAAAAATGACGTCATTTGAAATTTTTGTCGAGTTCGCCACCATCTCTAAATATGAAAATAGCCCCCCTGAGTTGCTGGAGACCAGTCGACAGTGCGTAATGGCTCTAAAATGTCCGGGTTCTGGACTCTAAAATCCGGGGTTTCCACGCGTCTTGTCCTGGTTTCCAAGTTTTAGAGATGGCAACCCTAGGTGAAACGGTGTTCTAGTGATGACATACATGTAGTCCGGATGTGATGATGGTGATCAGCACATTGTAGTAGCTGATCTCCTGCAGCAAGGACACACACATGGGCATCACAATCTCGGGTCCCATCATGCGCTCTGTAGTCTCCACGTCTATCTTGCCCGGAAGCTTGTGCAGCATCTCGCTGGCTAGCTCGTCAACCTAACAACCAACGTTAAATGATATCAGTGTCAGGCTGCTTTCCCATCAGAGATGTGCTATGCTATGTTATTATGGATGCGTTTGATATCCACCAATCATAATATTCACTGGTGCACATAGCATAGCACTAGTGGAAATGGATTCAACTGAGACCTTTTTCTATGGAAGGATGCATGCTATGGATGCGTGCTATAGGTAATCTTCCCTACTATCGATACATCACATAGCTCGAGCTGCGGATCGTCCTCGCGCAGCTACTTTGCGACGGCGATTTTCATAGCACATCTTACTCGCACAGCTACATAGCGTAGCATCAGTGGAAATGGTCATAATGGTTCGTAGCTCAGCTTTTACATTCTCGCAGCACAGCTGCATAGCACATCTCTGGTGGAAAGGCACCCTTAAGCAGCCGTTACTGTTCCCTCTGCTCAAAATTGTAGAACAAGCATCGTGTCCCGTGGTCGCCGCTCCACTGACTGACCTTCTGATCCTCGCCGCCGCCCGCGCCGCCGCCGCCCGTGCTGGCCAGGGCGAACAGCGTCGAACACATGATCAATGCATCCTAAGAAACAAATCTTTGATTAGAATTTCACCAGAACAACATGACTGTATCCCTCGAAGGGATGACCCGCGAAAGGATTCATAGTTCACTCACGTTTTGCCAGTTATTTAATCCCTACCAGGGTGCCATCAAACGGGCACAAACTGCCAGACTCAAAGTCAAAAAACCCAACAACCCATAAGCACAGCAGTCGCACTTGCAAACAGTACACCAACGAGGTAGTAGTCTTAAACCCTACCGTGGTTAAAGGATTTTGACGTGGACTCGGTGAGATTGAACTACCTGTAGTCCTAATCAAAATAATAATAGCGGAGTAGTAGGAAAATACATGTTTTCGACAACACAATAATAAATGTTGAAGGTGCCAGTCTGTGTATAGGAGGGTTGTTTGGAACATAATTATAAAACGAACAAACCTGTCATTAATTTACAAAGACTCAGGCCCTATAGACAAACAGACGACGACAACAGACGACAATCGTTATCGCTCAGCAATCACTAATACATTTTAAACTTTATACCCTGCGCATAAAGTTTCAAATCTAATAAAGACTGCTGCGCGATGACGAACGAAAACGATGTGTGAACTTCAGTAGATTTTCAACTTTACACGCTGTGTAATACCAACGACGATATATTACTAGACTAACACGGAACAAAAACTATTCTATCAACTCGCTGAGGTACTACGTAAGCGAGGGGGACGGGGTACTGCGTTGTGATTGGCTAACTCAAGGTTTGTTCTGTCTCAAGGTATGTTTACGGCTCTCAGGAGTGGTCGAAATAAGACGGATATAAGACTTTTTTGCCTAATGTGTTGACAGACATCAGTCGCCTGTTATTAGGAGTCTAGTAATATATCGTCGTTGGTTACTACAGTCTACAGTGAGTACCTGCGCGAGCGTGGCCACGTCCGCGGACGCGTGCTGTCCGACGGACTCAGCGCGCTCGTAGGCCGGCAGCAGGTCCAGGAAGTCGCGGTACGACTCCAGAGAGCCGTCGCGAGGGATGTGGTACGCGGGGATCGTGGCCAGTCTAACAAAATGTATTATTAATGTAATACTTACCCATTTCCGTTCAAATACGCACATGTCAGTAAGAACACAAATTTTGTGGTCAGACACTATAGTCCCCGTAAGATAAATCTGGATTAAAGGTCACTCACTGATCCTAATAATGCATCGTTCAAAGGGGTTTGAAGATTTGTGGCATACCTACTGCCGCCATTTTGAATTTTTTTTTTAAATCTCGGCCAGCCATGAATCCTTTATAAATCGATAGCTGACATCAATAACAACAAAAAATGTTAAAAGTAAAGGGCAACTCGCTGACCGACCATGGACCATGCCCGAGTTGACGGCGTGTCATGTTCCACACGCGCCTCAAGTGTCAGCAACGTAAAGGGCTATTGAAGGTCACCGTGGATTTTAGTCAGTACAAGTCTAACAGTCCCTCTCACCCTCCCCGAGGTGGGAGGACTCATTTGATGACTGTACCAAGAAAAAAAAAAGCCTTTGTTATTCCGAATTAATGTGGTCAACTTTAACACTCTTTATATCTCAGAAACCTGACACTTTAAGGGGGTAGGTGTCTTAACATTTTTTGTTGTTATTGATGTCAGCTATCGAATTATAAAGGATTCATGGCTGGCCGCGATTTTGAAAAAAAATCAAAATGGCGGCAGTAGGTATGCCAGGCTCCATAGTAAAATCTTCAAACCCCTTTCAAAATAAAGTATAAGGTCAAGGTCGCCTCTTACCATGATACGTTTGTTTTGATTGTGTTACGACACTTTCTTTACATTTTTTGTTATCGTTTTAGGTTATTGAAATACATTGGTACCTACACGGGGATCAACGAATTTTATTCCAGACTTATCTGGCCGAGATTATAACTAAAGGGGTACTCTGGCACCATTTTGGAAAATTAATGAGACAACAAATATTTTTTCTGTAATTTGCAAACCAAGTATCGTACATTTTATTTCGAGCAATATGCCTTGAAAGACAAAGTTCTAAGATTTAATTTCCTAAAATATGATTAGTTTTGTAACAAAGTATTCACTAGATTCAGTCGTTCATATTTTTAATTTCTAACAATAAGCAATGGTAGAGGTGGACATTTTTGGAAAAACCCTGAAAATTCGTTACCTCCAAATTTTAGGAGCAGGCCAAATACAAATCATCCTAGTAATGTACTAGAGCCTCCGCCCTCGCGAGGAATCCATTTATTTCCTCTTAGATTTTGATGGATAAACTACACTATTGGTTTTCTCAGTATTCATTTTTTGTCATGAAACTCTAGTAACTTATACTTTCGTAACTCGAGTAACTTTTGAGACCGAAAAATTGTATAAAATACAAATTTTTCTGTTTTAAATTTCACTGATATCAGTTGAAAGCGATTCGTTGCTAAACGTATAACTTTCAACCCACAACTCAGGCTTGTTACTTTCACGTCTTGGATAACAATGTACGTTTTACGAAATTTTACCACTACAACGTGTTCATTATTTTTTTCTTTCCATATAAACTTATTTATCTGTATAGCAAACACAAATATGGGTTTAAAATTTCAGCCCCAACATAAACCGGCTAGTGTTTTTAACTTGCTAGATTTGATTATAGAATCTATAATCCACAGAGACTGACTATATATCTATAGTATAGATGATAGTCTCTGTTGGAAGAAACTCGGTACTCGAAGTTGTGGACTCATATAATATCTACTTAGGACAAGTAGTTCAATTCGGTAGCTCCAGCTTTGAGAAAGAGGTCAACCGCCGAATCCAACTCGGTTGGTCAGCGTTCGGGAAACTACGCAATATCTTTTTGTCTGACATACCTCAGTACCTCAATACGAAAGTCTTCAACCAATGTGTGTTACCAGTGATGAGTTACGGCACCGAAACGTGGTCTTTCACTATCGGCCTCATTTCGAAGCTCAAAGTCGCTCAGCGAGCTATGGAGAGGGCTATGCTCGGTGTCTCTGCGTGATCGAATCCGAAATGAGGAGATCCGTAGACGAACTAATAGCCCGATATAGCCCACCGGATTAGCAAGCTGAAGTGGCAATGGGCAGGCCATATTGCTCGCAGAGCGGATGGCCGATGGGGTCGAAAAGTGTTAAAGTGGAGACCACGGACTAGCAAGCGCAGCGTAGGACGTCCACCAACAAGGTGGACAGACGATCTTATGAAGGTCGCCGGAAGACGATGGATGCAGGTCGCTACCAACCGGTATATGTAGAGATCTAAAGGGGAGGTCTTTGTTCAGCAGTGGTCGTCGTGGGCTGAGATGATGATGATGATGATGATGATAGACAGCGGGACAAGTCTAAAAACATGAAACTGTAGAGACCTGTAGAAGGGTGTCTCGAGTGCGTCTTCGTTGAAGAACTGGTTGATGTACGCAATGAGCACTCGCTTGTCCCAGTCGTCCGTGATGTGTCCGCCGTAGTTGATGATGGCGAACAGGTAGCGCAGCGCGTCCCACGGCACCTCCTCGTACTCCTCCAGGTAGTTCGCCAGCAGGTTGTCTGATACCTACGAATATTATCAGTTTAAACGAGCAATTTCGTCTACCAGGAGGTAAATCGCGCTAATTTGAAACGTCTGCAAACGTATACGATAACGTTATGGTTCGATTGCGACAGTGGTTAGGTTTCGATTCAGCGGTTCTGATTTTGGTATTGCGATAAAAGATCAAACGCTAACCAAAGTTGGAACGTTGCGTATAAACTCCAATAAACCTATGTAGGCGTACATGGTAATGTTGTTATTTTTTCAAGATTTTCACTCAGAATCACTTCACAACAAAGACAAAACACTCCAATGATGCAGTAACGATCCTAAAAAAGTAGCGTCCCATCAACTTTCGCTTGACAGCGGTTACGTTCCAGCTACGATCGCGGTCCGTCTAGACATGCTTTCAAAATTTTAGCGCGATACAAAACGGTCAAAAAGTTATGTTATGGTAGCGGTTCAGTTGCGATTTCGCTGAAAAAAAAATAGCGCGATTGGGCTCCAGGAAACAAATAAATTAGATCAAAATGTCACTTACGGGATATCTTCCGTGATTATTTATTATTTTGAGTACCCGATATTTCTACGCTGTTACAAGCGCCATGATAGCAGGAAGATCAACCCGCGATCATGGCGCTTGCATCTCAAATTTTAAATTGTGAAACAAACCATGATAGCCTAAAACATTGTTTAAAAATTAGTTAATTTTCTAGACTTTTTTGCCAAACTATATCCAGAAGTCGCGTGTCTTACCGAATTACCGTGACCCTGGAACGTAAAGGCTATTGAAGGACTCCGCAGATTTTAGTCAGTACGAGTCTGGCAGTCCCTCCCGCTCTGCCCTAGGTGGGAGGACTCATAAAGGTCGGAATCGGAAGAAACTGCCGATAATCGTAACGTGTGTGCCCGTTTTAGCTGGATCGTTGTCCGAATGTCATCGCATTGTCATTCGAAGCGACAGTTCAACGAATGAATAATCGTACAGTTTTCTAGTACTTGTCTGAACGTGTGTGGGTGCTACCGAAACTGTGCAGATTAAACTGTACCGTCCAATCGTTACGATTTTTCGTAAGGTGTGTAGCTGCCATAACTGTTACTAGCTTTAAGCCGCGTCTTCTCTGGCGTTCATTTGTAGATCAATTGAACTCACATCAAAGTCTGCGTCGTTGAAGCTGTAGACAGCGTTGTATCCGAGCTGACGGAAGCGCTTGCGAGCGATCAGCGAGCAGTGGAAGAACGACACGCAGTACAACAGACGACGGTACTTCGGGGTCGCCTCGTCGAAGCGGTCCTCGTTTATATTCGCGAACAGACGGACCAAGTTGCCTTTTAGACCCTATCGAAGTTAATATTAAATAGTTTTGTCTTTAAGGATATCAATTGGAGGGCAAGTTTTACACACCATAGGCTTCATCATAAAAGTAGTGATGTACCTGTGGCGGCTCCGTGGTCATCTTGATGCTCCGCTGCAGGATCCCGAGCGGGAACTTATCGTCCGGCATGGACGACAGCCACAGTCTGAACCGCGGGTGGATCTTAGGGTTGTCCAGGCCCCGCAGCTGGCCCAGCCACTGGCAGGCCAGGTGACAGTTGGCCAGGAACACCCAGCCGCCTTCCTTCATGCCGTGTGATAGCATCCTGAAGGGACAAATACATGGTATGCCTTTAACACGCTTTGTGTGAGTACCATCATGTACTTAGAGACAAAATCAAAGCGTTTATTTCAATTAGGCCATTACAGGCACTTTTGGATTGTAAAAAGACATAAAATTAAAAATGGTGCTACATTCCTAGTCTCAAGACATAAAAACTGTGAAACTACCGTAGGTATCATTGACTAATACCTGCGTCTTTTTTTGACTTTATCGACCCTAGCGGTTGAGAGCATGGCACGCTCACTCAAATGTTTTGATGATGGTGGCGCGTGTGTCAGATCATTTAGTTTATTTCAAAATGGTTGAGCTGAATGGTGCTGATACAAATATCAATGTGTAGTAGGCAGTGGATGGATGCGGTCTATCCGGGATTGTTGGCGTTTGGCTTGTAGAAAGCAATCAGCTAAAAGAGAAATGTATAAGAATATTATTTTCGCAGTCCTCACTTAGCGGCGGTGGGTGCCTGTCCCTGTCCCAGCGACAGCGACGCGAACTTGTCGAACATCTTGACATCCTGCGCCAACTGGATCAGAGCCGCCGTGGGGTCCACTCCCGGGGACAGGACGAACAGCAGGGACGTCTTCCAGGTGGACTCCTCATAAGCGGCCTGCGATAGGTATCAGCTTGTTACTTCACACAATATATCTTCTAAACCAGCTTAGCGTCCGTTCACACGGAGCAAGTCTAGACATACAGTAAGGCCCAGTATCCACCAAAGCGTAGAGGAGAGGAGATGTGTTTGAATAACCAATCAGATGTCAACTATCTTTCTTATGTTGTGTACTTATGGCATGTGTCAATAAACGTCTTTTCTTTCTTTCTTTCTTTCCTAACTGAAGCTAAGCGCACCGGAGATGGACATCTGATAGGTTATTCAAACACATCTCCTCTCCTCTTCGCTTTGATGCATACCGGGCCTTAAGTAAGTACACGTTGAGATGAAGGTGCTGATGATAATGTTAGTGTCAGTGGTTACCCTGATGTCCAGTACGGGCGGCTCCACGTACCGCGGCCCTAGCACGTTGATGATGAAGGTGGTGATGCAGGCCGACACACGGTCCACTCGCAGAGAACGTATGAACAAGATCTTCTGGAAGTCGTTACACACGTCGTTCCAATCTCCTAATGGACACGTATGTAAACAAACGTTAATAACGGAGAGATACTCATGGCGTCACATCACATAACACCTGTAATTTTTGAAGGATTACGCAACACTTTAAAACGCCACTACGTCCACCTCTCCCCTCGCATATTCACTATAGACTGACGACCATACAGGCCGTAGTCGGTTAATAACAATGTCTGTCAACAATATACAACGTGTCACGTTAAAAGCGCCAACCTCTCGTGGGGTAACTCAGCCCATGTTACTGAACAATGTTTGTTCCAAGAATTTTGGAAATTCGCAAAAAAAAAATTGGTTTTTCACACAAAATGAAAAATTAAACGAGCCCATCAGTATTAAAAATTCTTTTGTTTTTAATTTGCGAATTTCCAAAATTCTTGGAACAAACATTGTTCAGTAACATGGGCTGAGTTACCCCAAGAGAGTTTTTGCACTTTTAACGTTACACGTTGTATATCTTAGGCTTAGAAATCTTAAGCCTAAGAGGTGAGGTCGTCACTCACTTAGTTCAAATTAGTTCCGAACAGTCCTGTAAGCCGTAAACATTTCCTAACTAAACAGAACTGCTTGCGAAATATTCAGGAAAAACATCATCATTTTCCTGCTTTAAGCCCATCCTACTTGGTGTCGGCGCAACATGTTTTTTGGGCAGAAAATTCAGGAAAATAAATAGAAAAGTTCTTCAAGTTTCCGGAAAGACGGCCAATTTAAATGTCCATTCCCAAGGGATTACCCGTATAGTATACCCTGTGCGGTAGTCTAGTCTCACCGATGAGTGGCTGCGTCTCTGGCTCAGGATGCAGGTACCACTCCTTCCACTCCTTGCTCATGGTCTCGAAGACATCCACCAGGCCGTGGAAGCCGGGCAGCTTGTCCAGCTCTGTGATGTTATCCCAGCACTCGTCTGGCATCCAGTCTGGACGAAAACAACATCATTATTAGCCTATAATGTTCAGCTGGGTAGACGTCGTATTAACACTATAGCTGTATAATAGTGCAGAAAAATCCCTAATGCCATCGAGCCACGGGTAATTTAATTACCCGTGGACCCGGTAATGCGTCAACCCACCGAAGCCATGGGTAAACAGCTAAAATAATAGTTAATCGTCGCGAGCCATGTGGTTCAAGGGACAAGAATAATTATGTTGTTATAGACTATGTACACTATTCATTTGAAAATTTCGTTGCCTCTTCGGTTAAGTTGACGTGACCACGCAGCACTGCAGGGTAAGCCAAAAAGTAGCAGGGCGCAAACACTTTAAAAGTAAATAAACTAAGACAATCTTACTAGTAGGGTTGTCGGGCTGCTCGGAGCGGTCCAACACCACGCCACCCTTGAGTAGGAAGATGTACTCTCCGCGGTTCATCTTGTTTGCCTGGAACAAGATGCGCGACACGATGTGGAACGACAACAGCAGCTTGTGTCGCTCGAACAGCGCGCGGCACGTGTTCCTGCGGACGTGATGACGGGAGAAGGATTCGTTAATATCAAAATCGAGTCATTCTTAATCTAAAATACAAAGTTATGGTGCTACTGTCCCAGCCACCAGACAGAAATGTGGAAGTACTGTAGATGCTAAAACTAAATAGTTGAAGCCTTTGTCAAACAGAAATTGTTTGAAGCCAGTCACATAGACTATCGGACCGCTTTTGTTTTTCAATGTGACTGGATTCAAATAATTCCGTAAAAATGCTTCGGATCATATTCGTTTCGCGTGTAAGCTTAACGCTGATGCTTCCTCATGAGGAGCATATTCATTAATATTTTCCATGCGCCATTGTAGCAGTAAAAAAATTTCAATTTAAAATTTGTTAAAAAACTACTTGTTCAGGCATCATCTATGTTAGCACATAGAGTCCGTGGCACGGCTGAAGTCCTTTATCACATAGATTGAATAAAAGAAATGTAATACTTTTTCCCGAGAATTTCCCGCAGTTCATGAGTTTGCGGACATTTGGGCCGCCATTTTACATTAAATTTTCACTGAAGCCTGTCAATACTGTCATTCGAATTCATATTTTTTTTCCATTCATTCAAATCATTTAAAAGTTGCGAAGCCCTAAACGTGTTAACAATAGGCCTAGGAACTCACTTGTAAACAGCAAAAGTGTGGAACTCATTGAGGTTGTTGATCCTGTCTTCGAGCTCGCCGGCCTTAGGGCTCCGGTCGATGGAGTACGTGAACAGGTCGATGTAGGCGTCCAGAGAGAACTGGTACATGGGGTCGATGCGGGACAGGTCGTTCAGGGCGAAGAATAGCACGGACGACCGGACCGCGGTCGGGACGTAGCCCTGGGGAGCGGGGAGTGGAAACTTAGAATTACACTCTTTAGGAGTATGAGCAACAGGGTGTAAAGTTTCAAATACTTCAGGTGTCGAAATCACTTGTCTTGTGTGACGGGTGTGATGTGATTTAAATATGCAACAGTTAGAAGTACACTCCGTAATTTTTTAACAAACAAAACCTACTACAGTATATCTGAGTTTTTAACAGAAAAAAATACTATGTGGATATGTTGTGTTGTTTATTAGTTTATTACAAATATTTTTGTTATTATTATTTTTTTTAATTTGTTACCTATTTTGTTTATCTTATGTTTGCATACCGAATGGTAAAATATGGCAGAACTATAATCATTTTTAACACCTCGTTGTACCAACCATGTCTGCAAAATAAAATTCTATTCTCTTCTTGTCTCTGGTGGGCTTATAAAAATGACGGATTTATCCCATTATATTTAAAACTAGCTTTTACCAGCGGCTACGCTCTAATTTGGAGGTATTTAGTCAGTACAAGTCAGACAATCCCTCCTGTCCGGCCCTGGGGCCTTAGTCAAACAGCAGTCGAAAATCTATTTCAACTTTACGTGCTGGGATATAAAGTTGAAAATGTATTGGTGACTGATGAACGGTAACGATTGTCGTCTGCTATCGTCTACTGTTTGGCTAAGGCCCCTGGGTCGGAGGACTAATGTGCCACGCAAAAAAAAAAGTGATATGAAGTCTGACCGCTCTGGCAGCATCGATCTCCTTCTCGGTGACCTGCGAGGTGATGAGGGCCTCCTTGACGTCCTGCGAGGTCCTCTGCGACGTCTGCAGCGTCACGAACAGCTCCTCGTTCTCCAGGAGAGGCACTTGAGACTCGTACATGATGCGAAGCAGGTCGTTTTCTAAGTCCATCTGGGGTGAGGAGTTTTTTTTTGGATTATTCGTTTTTTACTTATCCGTTACTATATTATAATGTAATGTATATGTTGTTGTATATGTGTTATACGTTTATTATAATGAAATGGTAGGAAAGTCAAAGCTTTACATTGGATATTTTTTTTTAAAAGAATATTTGGGGTCTCTACAACCGGGATCTCGAAGCCAAAAATAGTTTTTAGATTTTTTTCTGTTTGTCCGTACGTATGTAAAAGTTCTGTATGGATTTACTTCTTTGGCACAAAGATTATTAAGAAGTCTGGTCAACATTATTATCACGCTATCACCTACGGGGAACCAGCAGTGAACCTTAATTTCTTCAACGCATTCACACAGACGTCGCGGCGACGTTGCGGGCAGCAGTTAGTTTTTTTTTTAATATTCAAACAAAAAAAAACAGTTCACCAGCATCGGGAACAGGGTCCGGACTGCCAATGGTCAGGGCTCCTGAGAGAGTTACCCCTAACAATACGCACCGTGTTCAGAAGTACTGCCTTCTAAATCAGGCGATTGATCCAGCTGCCAAGTGAGAGCTTTTTCTGAAATGTTGTTGGACGCTCTTTTTTTTTTTTTTATCGTGGTAAAATCATCAAATGAGTCCTCCCACCCCGGGCAGGGCGGGAGGGACTGTCAGACTTGTACTGACTAAAATCCACGGTGTCCTTCGATAGCCCTTTATGTTCCGGGGTCACGGTGATGGAAATAAGTCCCGCGACCCCGGCAGGCTTTGGCCCTCTGTGAGGGGGCCCCGTCATTTTGCTGACGCTCTTTGAGGCGCGCGTGGAACACGACGCGCCGTCGACCCGGGCATGGTCGATGGTCGGACAGCGAGTTGCCCTTTACTCGCTGTCCGCATGCCCGCGCCTACGGTGGCCGGAGGTCGTCTGCTGACGTCCGACGCGGTGGGCGTCTACCACTGCGGTGTTGGACGCTCTTGGCAATTAATTGTCCTCATTCACCTCTGCGACCCTATTCCCCCCGTTTGAACTGGTACTCGCAATCGGCGTGCTTGATGACCAGATTTATGAATGAGGATGAGTCGAAAGGAGTATGTAAGATGACGCTCTGTAGTTTCGGCCTTCCCCCATGGTAAGAAGGCGTGAGTTAATGTAATATTTATGAAACAGCCCACCAGCACTTTCTTGTTGTTGGCGATGGACAGCACGAGCGTGTCCTTCATCTGTTCGAGCTGCGGCCTCTCCTTCCGCACCACGATGCCCAGCAACTGAGCCGTCAGTCCCTGCTCCTTCACCGCGAAGTTCACCATCGTGGTCTTGGTCAGGGTTTCGGGGGTGTACACAGGGTTACCTGGTGACCAAGCTCACATTTATATTAACGCGATTCGTGCGACTTGCAATTTCTACTAACTAAAAATTTAAATCGTCCTTGCTACTACGTTAAAATGATGCAATTTAACTGATTTACGTCGTCGCATCGTGGCGAACGTGTTTTGTTTTTCATCTACCCATAGATAATCGCACGTTTTATGTCATATGTCGTAGTAATAAGAATGATTTTCACTTATAGTCGGTCGAATTACGTCTCATCTCTCTCTCTCTCATTAGCTCCCTTACGCGTCAAGTTGCGGGACAAAATGTTCCTTAGTGTCTTCGGCGCTTTATCTATACTAATATTATTAGGTTAAAAAGTTTCCTCTTTCGGCTGAACGTGTTAATCTAAGGAATTACTCGTACGAATTGAAAAAAAAATGTTTTGGAGAGTCTATTTATTGAGGTAGGCCTAGGCCTAGGCTAAAACATCATGCAGCAACCAATAGGAGCCGCGCAGGAGAAGCGAAACCACGAGGCATCTAATGGTTGAATTAATGGAATAATTGAATGAATGCCAATGGTCTACTCGACCACACATTGGTAAGAAAACATGTAATCATAAAATAGGAAAAGAAAGATAAAATTAACTTCTCTACTCACCAAGCTTAGTTGTCAAGTAAAACCGGAAGTTGGGATGGTAAGACACCATCTTAT
The DNA here is from genome assembly GCA_028554685.1 of Agrotis ipsilon. NCBI lineage: Eukaryota > Metazoa > Arthropoda > Insecta > Lepidoptera > Noctuidae > Agrotis > Agrotis ipsilon. Next base: position 18,488,455 of record CM052965.1, read on the forward strand.
CGTTGAACTTGATGACTTTGGAGTTGCCGATGGTCACGATAGCTTTCTCCAGGATAGGAGCTATGGAGGGGTCCAGGACTTCGCCCACGTTCTGAATAATGATGGGCTTGCCCGTCGAGAGGCAGTTTTCCATAATCTTCAGATAGTTTGGCTGGCCGAAGTCTACAACCTAGAGATGGTTCTTTTATAAGTACACCACGACAACCGCAACGATGATACAATAATAACGAAAATTGAGCGGACGCATATGTTGTATTGATAATGAATACCTACTTTTAACACAGCTCGAAGTGAACAAAACTTTACATACGTAAAGAATAGTAGCAAAAATAATACTTGAAAGAATCAAACTAGCTGCAACCTTTGCCCTGGCCCTGTGATGCGCGTCGTGTTCCACGCGCGCCTCAAAGAGCTGTCAGTAATCTGACCGGGTCCCCGTAGAGGGCCAAACGCCTGCGGGGGTCGCGGAACTGGCTAAAAATGTAAAGGTGTGCTTGGAACGAAAAGACAGTCAGCACGAGTCTGTCTTTTCGGCTTCACCCAGGGTTGGAGCCTTGGAGGACTCATTTGATGAATTTGAATTCGCTGAGTTTTGAATAGAGCATCTTCAATTTTACTTGCAGCGATTAGTGTGACCTTTTCTTAACCTTTTAACCGCGAACTTCGGATATATCCGACAATTTTTTTCGGGCCCATTCCACCGACGTTTGGATTTTTGTTGTTTTATTTGATTTTATTGCATCTATTCTATATCTCTTTGTGTATGTAGATAGACAGATAAATACTTTTTATTGTACACCATAATATTTTACAAATCGGAGCTTAGGAGGAGCAGAAAGATCGCTGGGGGCACGACAATTGATATGAAGTCTGGTGGTTAAAAGGTTAACCTATTAACCGCCGCAGTTGTATATAAGCAACTTATTATTTTTGAGCCCCTGACACCACAGTTGTAAATTCGCAACGAAAGTCTACGAAGTGATTTTCAAGCATATTTTTATTTACGTAGCAGCAATTTCATAATAATTATAAAGACCACCTTTGGCTTTCAAGGAATTTCTTTCATTTTCCCTAAAATCACTGATGCTGAGCGCCAAATTAACGGTGAAAAAAACGAATAAAACTCATCGCAAAATGCAAGTGTGACCTTAATCTGTACCGCCAGAGTTGTATAAATTCAACAGTAGTGATGTAACACATAAGTTTATTTTTTGTTCATTAATGCCAACTTTAGTTTATTCAAATAACATATAAAGAAGTTAGCCATTCAGAATTAGAAAGTAATTCAATGCTTGTTGCTGTTTGATTCTATTTCTAACTATAACATCTAAAACTTCACATGATTTCTGGTAGATTCATATTACAATTGTAGCAACGGTTTTTACCAAATCGTATTTTAGTAACAACCCTTTTTTTTTTTTTTATCGTGGTAAAATCATCAAATGAGACCTCCAACCCCGGGCAGGGCGGGAGGTACTGTCAGACTTGTACTGACTAAAATCCACGGTGTCCTTCAGTAGCCCTTTATGTTCCGGGGTCGCGGTAATAGAAATAAGTCCCGCGACCCCGGCAGGCTTTGGCCCTCTGAGAGGGGGCCCCGTCATTTTGCTGACAGCTCTTTGAGGCGCGCGTGGAACACGACGCGCCGTCGACCCGGGCATGGTCCATGGTCGGACAGCGAGTTGCCCTTTACTCGCTGTCCGCATGCCCGCGCCTACGGTGGCCGGAGATCGTCTTGCGACGTACGGCGCCGTGGGCGTACATCACTGCGGTTGGGGCGGAGGGAGGACGCTGTCCTCTCTCTCAAGCGGCCCGCCGCCTCCTTCACGAGCATTACTGCCTCGCAGAAGGCGCCGACCGCTTCCCACTCCGTCTCGCTCCGCAGCATGGCCGAAACCAATGCCGGGCGCGAGAGGTCTCCGCCTATCGCCGCCGTGTAGTAACAACCCTAGCACTTTAATATTATCAAAAGAGTCCAGCGCCGGAGTTGTATATGTGCAACCGCTTGTGACGTCATAAGCGAACTCATAATGATAATAGTGAGGGTTCATCTGTTTTATTTTATTTGTTAAAAAATTTAATGTATTAGTGGGTACCTAATTTATTTCAATGGGTATTGTGGCTGTGTGTATAATTTTTTTTTTATTTATTTTTTTATTTGACTCGCAAAACAATGTCCGGTAAAGCAGTGACAATTAAATGCCCTATCATTAACCACAAATTAAGATTTTTTTTTAAACAGGAAATCTCAAAACTTTCTACTAACATATTCATAGTTTGAGTAATAAAATCGATAACCGGAAATAATTTCACTTGTCCCCGCACTATCTACGCTCTTGTTTATCTCTAACGTTAGCGCTGGAGTTGAATAAATGCAACAATAGGGATTCCAAAAACCGAATTTTGTAGAATTATGAACTAAACTCTATCTTGGCTTTGTTAGTGTCTATGTACATGTTTATAGGTTTTTGATGTGGGTAATTTTAATCTTATTATTGTTATGAGGGTAATGAATTGAAAAAACATAAGATTTTCGTAAAAACGTGTAATTTTACCTTACAAATCTTGTTTGCTGTAGGGATTGGTCCACATCACTATAGTTGACCTTGAAAATATGTGATTGGCGCTAGGGGCACATTTCTTTTTAAGATTGTCTGGCGGTTAAAAGGTTAAGGAAGAGTGTTAGTTGTTGACCTGTATCCCGTTCGGTTCCTCCAGGCGTGAGATCCATATGAGAGCCTGTCCCTGCGGGTCCACGGCCAGCGGCCAGCGAGTGGCGCGCACCACTATGATGCCGTTCTCTGCGCTGAAGTTGTCGTCTGAAACGGAAATCATCGTGAGGCTGCGTCCCCAGTAGGAAAACTGTCTGACATATCCATTATTATATCCATCTTATTTCGACCACCCCTGTGAGCCGTAAACATACCTTGAGACAGAACAGACCTTGAGTTAGCCAATCACAACGCAGTAACCCGTCCCCCTCGCTTACTTAGTACCTCAGCGTATTGACAGAATAGTTTTTGTTCTTTATCGTGCATGCGGAGTCTAGTAATATATTATCGTCGTTGCTTTGCTCAAATAAAGGACACAAGCTTAAACGCGAGTGTGGCGATCCATGTAGTACCTACTTCACAGTGTGCCTCACACTCAATAAAGCGCTGTCAGCAGATAATCCTAAACTAAAGCCAAATTGGTTTTCATATACTTATGACTACTAAGTTGAGCATTTAGCACATTGTCAAACACTTTGGACCTACAAATAACTTTTCATTTAAGTGACAAGAAAGTTAATGAAATAAAAAACAAAGTCACCGTCTTTTGAAAGAAAAGTTATTTTGTAGGTTATTTTTAACTTTTTTTTGTTTTTTTTTCTATCACGTGAATTACAAAGCTCTCAAGAAAGGTTCTTTTTAGTTATCAACTTGCGTAAGTAGGTGATAAGTAGTCGAAGATATACGTGCGTAAGAGCGTAAGTAGGTGTTAGGTACTGGAAGATAAAACTTTCAAGTGTTGGATTCGTAACGTTTCTTGAATACAAATGGTGTTCAAAAGTTATATGACATACCTACCTACATAGTATTGAACATGATATAACAATCGTAACATAACGCCTGTAATCTCAAACTTTTCAACTTCTTTGTACTATGGGGCGAGTAAAGGGCAACTCGCTGTCCTACCATGGACCACTAATTAGTCTATTATTGACATCATAATAATATCCTGAGAATATGAACTATCTAGTACATCGGGAACCAACTCTATGAGGGTTCAAAAAAAAGATGAAACATTTCGAGAAAAGGTAGGAAGTGCCCTTGCGCTCCGCTTGGCTCGTCTTGGCGATAATTATAAAGTGTAGAAAACCGCAATCAAATCGATAGCTCTAAGCTAGTACAGATGGCGGAAATAAACTTAGTTTTATACCTGCACGCGTAGCATGGCGATTCTATCTCTATTCTACCAAGAAAGTTATTTCATCGTTATTTCTAAACTAATCGACTGTTTTTTTGCACAAATGTGACACTATTTTTACACCATTAAAGAATAGAAACATATATTTTCTATATTTTAAACATTGCTATGCTTAAACCGATAAAAATCTTTTACGTTCTGTCATTTTGTCTATTCTCCCGTCGACAAAACCCGTTTCTACAGCACCATGCTACGAGTGCTGGAAGAGATAATCAGCTGGCTAAAAACAACACGCTGTATGATTTCAATTAATTCCCACTCTTCACAATTATTACAAGTATTAACAGGAACTCAATGATAGTCGTGTTAGTACCATTAGCAAGTTATATTTTAGTTATTTGAATTGAGTAATTGTACTGAAAACAGGAACAAAGGCGAAGCAAAACTTTATGTAAATTAGAAGAAATTAAACTAAAAAAAATGGGAGAAATTGAATACTAAATCTGATTAGTTTACAAAGGCATCATGGGGAAGAAGTTATTTATTATAGTTTTTGTGACGTTCTGCGCGGTATTACCAGGTAAGGTTTGTTTTCCCTAAATTATAAGTTTTAAGGGAGCTATCACATGTTTTCTTATATTTGAGTGTCGACTCAAGGTGTTGATTTTCTATAAAAATTTTCTTATTTATCAAGTCTATTTAATTTTTAACTAAAAAGATTTAGAAACACCAAATCAGATAAATGACAAAAGCCATTTGACACCAAAAGATTTTGAGTCTATGGTTCCCGATTACACGTCTGTTGCACCCGATAACC